>JAJTJO010000633.1:0-2442677 GCA_024550625.1 Dendroctonus valens
CCCAGAACATTACTCTGCTCAAACATATTGTTCATTCTAAGATTTCATTATCATAATAACTTGTTTTTTAAAAGTCATTTCGGTTTCAACTTATTCAATTTTATAATATTTATAACTATAGCTACATAATTACCTAAATTTTTACTTTCTACACATTCTCATGTTTTTTGTACTAGTTGCTCCCGGTGTTTCTCTCAAAACTTTACTCGTAATCTCGCGACAATCGTTTTCGCGACACTTTCTTCCCGAGCATCAGTTACGTGAAAGCTTTCTAGAAGTTTTTTGCCTTTTGACAAGCTTTTCGAGCGAAAATGCTCGTATGAACTAGTTGAAAACATGATTTTTTTATAACGACCATCTTTTACAAGCAAGAACCTCCCAACTTGTCAAAATACAGTTAAAAAAGAGAGATTTTTCATTTCTCTTAAGCACGTTCTAGCGCGTACTACCTCCCTTCAAAACTTAAATAAATCCGGTAGATGGACCGAGCGCTTCGCGCCAAAGATACTTACCTAGCGCATATGCTTAAGTACAACAAGGCATTTGAGCACATCCAGCCATTTTTATTTATCACGCCGAAATTTAAGGTTCCGAAAAGTTCCTTGTATCAATCTTCCTTCCACGGGTCAAGATATTCAATCAGTGCAGTGATACCATTTGCAGTTTACCGAGAAATCTGTGAGTACCACACCTAAGTAGAGTAACATTTTATATTTCGTAACTAACAAACTTTTATTGGTTGCGTTTTTGGACGCAGGTTTAGTTTAAGCAAAGACTACCCACTAACTATTTACTCTTTGGTACGATTGATATTAACATTTTCAGTCAGGAAATCATAGAATGTCCATACATTTCAGTAATAAAACTATTACACACGGGAAATTCGCTTTCCCATCACCATGTATGTATTTGTATTTATATGTTACGGTTAACTTTCCAAGTGATGTTAATCTCAATATAACCCGTTAATATGGAGAATACATGTTCCGTTGGTTTATGTCCGAATATTACGTGCAAGTATTCCTGGAATCCATATACACGAAAATGAGATTGTCCGCTGTTTGGCTACCAAATTATTTTTTAAATACTACAATTGATTTTTCCTAAAATTTTGATATATATTGTTTACATACATTTTTAAGGACGCTTTTAAGTTTATTTAGCACGTAATAGTCAGATCGCAATCACTGTTTACTTTACAAAATTCGATTACTAATAATAATAAAATATAAGTAATACTTTACTAATATCGAATAGGCCTAGAATTTTGCAAATAGTTCGGATATGCAATTAAAATTACGACATCCCATTTAAAAAATGTAAGTTTGGTCTGCCACTGAAATTAAGACACCCTGTATCAATTGATATTATCTTAAATCAACTACCACGAATAGTTCAACTTTTGTATTGAATGTTTTTCTCTAAATTTCAAATTAGATGTAAAAACGGGTGGACATAGTTCAATCAATAACCCTGTACGTTAGAACCAAAACTTGAAGTTCGAAGTTTCCAAACGACAAGTTTCCTATAAAAAAAATTAAAAGTAAATCAAAAGTGCATGAGCCCTGGCTATCCCAAACTACCCACATTGAAGGGATTTTGGGAGAAAATACTTTGCACAAATCTACATAAAGGAACGATATCCATTAACATAAAGTGTTTTGTCTAGTTGGGCAACATTCCACCAATTTTATCCTAAATATAGACAATTTGTTCAAAATTTTAAAAATGTTCTGGCTTATTTTCATGGACCATCCAAGATTTTTTTTAGCTGAAACTGCTTAATAGAGATATATGAAACCATTTTGCATGGTGCCGGCCGTTATATTGACATCTGCACATACGCAATAATTTTTAGTAAGGCTTACCACTAATAAGGTTTGTGCGTGCCGTTATGTGTGCACTCTTTAAGCTTGGCACAATTTGATTCTTATTTAACTTCGGTTGCATACACGAATTCTCAAACACATGAGTAGCCCCATAATCTGTTCATTAAGCCTTTTAATAGTGAAATATATTCAAAATACACTTTTGAATTTGACAGAGTGTTAATTTTACAGCAGCAAAAAATCCTAGGTGGGTAATCAGTAACACATTTTATAGGTTGAAAATTAGAATTAAATCATAACAACGCCTTATTTTTCTGGTTTCCATAACACTGCTGTGAAATGGAAATAGTTTTGTGGTTTTAATTCAGTTACACGCCTGATATTATTAGTGAACGGCACTAAACATGTTCTCGCATATCTCTCTAATATCAAGTCTACTTAAAAATGGAATTAGGCGAAACGACACTCGCACTTGTGTTTCTTTGTTTTTAAGTATTAATGTTGAAATCGATTCGTTTTAAAACAAACCCAAAGCAAAAATATTATATTAATATTGTTATCTGGTAAGTTAGACGGCGTAATTGAAGATATATTCGTAGAATTTGCTTTTGTTGCATTTCCGAATTCAAATTGATTGATTATAATGGAATTGTTCACATTCCCACAACAACAAGGAAGTATCTAATTATCTTAACGTTGGACATACTGTTTCTGTAGTTTCACTTAAAAATATATATTCGAACAAATCTGTAATAAATAGTCAGTTGTATCTTGAAGCTGAATTCGATATCATCGAAGTCAAGTAAATTTGTTTTAAAAACTCCCTTTCCAAGGTAGCGATTTTAACTTACAGGGTGGCCCAACTTGTTCGAGACTTTTCTCACGGGACACGCATAATTTTTTCTAATATCCAACTTTTGATGTGGTGGTCACATTTTAAAATTATGTTCCAACTGTACAGATGCCCTAAAATAAGTTAATATCCAGTTCAAGTTTTCTTTTTTAAACAACCGAAGACACCGACACCTATACAACATTACAATGAAATGTTCAAAATAGTTAAATCGCTACCTTTGGAAGGAAGTTTTTAAAACAAATTTTTTTACTTTCGATTGATATGGATTCAGCTTCAAGAGACAACGGACTGTTTACAGATCTGTTAAATATATATATTATATATATATTATATATATATATATAAATAATATATAATATTAATAGATATATATATATATAGCCTGTTGAATATAGATACTCTCTCTCGTCTCTCTCTCTATCTCTGCTCTCCTCTCCTCGCTATCTCCCCATATCTCTCTCTCTCTCTCTCTCTATCTTTTTCAGGTTCTGAGGTGTTATCTGCCATCGTGCAAACTACTACGGCAACATATGTATACTTAAGAGTAATTAGATACTTCCTTACGCTGAGTAAGTACATAGGATAATCATAATTGTACTGAAATAGGAATTTCATAACTCAAGTTTTGTTAGTGTTGAAATAATAAGATTCAAAATTTTAAAGAAAAAAAAATCTTAAAGAAAAAATATGTGCACTAAAGTGGAACTGGGCAAGACATACTGGTAGAATGGCAGACAACAGATGGACGCGAATTGATAGAATGGAGACCATGGGAAAACAAAAGAATAGAGGGAGACCGCAAACGAGATGGGCGGATTACATAAAAAGACTGGCAGGATTAAAAGTAGCTATACAAATTTAGCATGTACGCGAAATTTCAGGCTGTAACTGAATTAATACAACGTATTATTTCCCTTTAATTACAGTGTTATGGAAACTGGTAAAATATAGCGTTGATGCGTTATAATTTTATTGTGTGACATAAAATGTGGCACTGTTTTCCCATCTAATTTGTTTTTAAGTGCTTAATTAATGTATTATGGAATTACTGATTTGTTTAAGAGCTGGCGGATACACAAAGTAAAATAATTGAGCCATGCGTAAAGAGTGCACAAATAACGGCAGGCATAAACTTTATTAGTGGTAAGCATAGAAAAAAGAAAATAAGATTATTTAATGTTTTCTATCGTAGCAACCATTCCTAAAAATGAGTCTCTCCGAATTTTTCTTTTTTACCTTAAAGAACACGTCAAATTAAGCACTGTCAGCGAAAGAAATTCTTGGATGGTCCCTAAATTAAGCCAAAAAATACTTACAAACTTTTGAAATCGCTTTTGCAAAACCATTATTTATGCACGAAAATGAGATTGTCCGGTGCCATTTGCTACTCTATCGGGTTTTAAGTATCAACAATTCATAACTCCACTTGCAAAATTGTCGCTAAGATGAATAATAATTGTGTTTTTCCCAAAACCTTACTACTTTCGCCCATTGATTGACGTTACCTAGTGGATCAATAGTCAGATGACGGATTATTTGCTTCTTTCGGAAATTCAACAAAATGCGGTGTTACCATGTATTTCTTAGTTGTTTTCCTTTCAGTTACTTTTGAGTTAGTTTGTTTGTGTTAGCATGGTTGAAGTGAATTTTTTAAAGAAACTAAAAAAATGTGTAAAAAGTAAAAATTAATAACCTGAAAGACCTAAATAATCTAAACCTACCCAAATTCAATGAATCTACATGCTAGGTATCCAAGGAAACAATTTTAATTAACTTAAAACGTTTTGCGCAGTTTGGCAACCCCGCTCCAAATGTTAGCTGAAATTGGTGTATTTTCACAAATTATGTGAGTGTTTTGTGGCATTTATGGACCATCCAAGAAATTTTTTCGCTGAAAGTGCTTAATTCAAGGTGATCATTAAGGTAAAAGCGAAAAAACTCAAATTTCGATATAACTCAAACGACACGTTCACCAAACTGCTTCAGTAGTAACGTGCGGTCTCATAGACCGACTCAACGGAGAGATGCAATTTACCCGCACAACTTTTGAGGTGTGGAGGCGCCATTGCCATTGTCATCAGTCTACTGCAAGGTTTGTTAGAAGCAGATGATTTAGTGCGGGAAAATTGAGAAATACGGTCTGTGAGACCGACGTTATTAATCGCGAAACAAAATTTCTTCAGATGTAAGAATATACTGTAGTTGTATTTTTGCAGCTATTTTATTAAAAAATTGTTTATTCTAGAGAATGTCTAACGAGGCAGATCAGGAAAGACTTTTACAGCTAGTGGAAGAGATAAGCCCTTACGACAGTGAATACTATGACTCTGTGGATGAGGATGAACCAGACAGTGTAGAAGAATTTTACGTAAATACTGATACTGAGCAGGAATTGACTGACACCGAACCGGACAGCGCTAATGTCAGCGACCGATTTGCAGTTAGAGACCCGTGTTTTCTTGGGAAAGATGGCGTAACAAAGTGGAACAAACATATTTTGCATAGAACATGACTCAATTGCCAGGAGTGAAAGGCGAAGCCAAAAAATTGAAATCACTCATAGCTATATGGAAATGTTTATTGATGACAACATGCTGGATATAATTGTTGAAAATACAATCAAGTTTATCTCAGCTGCCAATTATCCTCCTTCAAACAGAACTGCTCGTCTTACCAACCAAATTGAAATAAAAGTACCGCTGGCTTATTGTACTTAGCAGCTGTAAGAAAAACTAATAATCTAAATGCGCGTGATCTGTGGAAGTCGAATGGAACCGCAATCGAACTGTTTCGCCTTGAAGTCACTTGATAGATTTAGGTTTTTGCTGCAACAGATTAGATTTGATGACAAAATTACACGACAGGAAAGGAGAACTTTTGACAAATTGTGTCCTATTCGTGCACTCTTTAATGCGTTTAATTTAAATTGTCAGTAACATTATTCGATGGCAGAGTACGTCACGATCGACGAAAAACTAGAATCTTTCAGAGGCCGGTCTGGCTTTCATGTGTATATACCAAGCAAGCCTAACAAAAACGGAATACAGATTTTTGCTTTATCTGATGCCAAGATGTTTTATACAGCAAAAATGGAGGTGTATGTTGGAAACAACCTGATGGGCCGTTCAAGGTCTCCAACAGACCATCAGCTGTAGTAGAAAGACTATGTAGACCAATTGCCAGCACAAAAAGGAACTGGACATTAGATAATTGGTTTACCAACAAAGAGCTGCATATTAAGCAGATTCTTTACTCAAGGATCATAAGTTTACTGTTATTGGAACGTTGAGAAAAAACAAACGTCCATTACCTACAGAATTTGGACAGGGTAAGCGGCCAGTTGGCTCATATATGTTTGGATTGCAGCAACAGTGCACCTTAGTTTCGTACATTCCTCGTATATATATATATATATATATATATATATATATATATATATATATATATATATATATATATATATATATATATATATAAGTCCAAGTTGTTCACTGTTATTCAATTTAAATGTTATTATACATCGAAGTCGTCTACGATACCCTGAGCATTACAATCTTGGCAAATTAACAATGTTCTAAGCACATGCATTTTCCACATTTTGTGCAGGTGTATTTGGTTTTTCGATTTTTCTTCGAAGAACAATAAAACATTTTCCTATCAAATTACGATTTCCTTGTTGTGCAACATCATCACTAGGTAAGTTTAAGAGTTATTTTATCCTTAGTCTCATCAATTTAGGGAGATGCTGGTTGGCAGATCTTTGTTTGAGATGCTCATCAATTGGATTTATTGCCAGTTCTTCCAAAAACTGACTGTGACATATTTTGGATGTGCTATTATTTGCATTATATACAATAAAAGCATTTATGGCGGCGACATTTAGGACACTGTAGAAAACTACCATAGGCCACCTCCTTGTTTGTCGTGCGGTGTTACAAGTAGCGCAAAGTTTATTGACGACATCCACACCACCTTTTGTTGAACTGTATGCCATAATAATTTCCAGTTTTCCGGTTTCCATATCAATGCAAAGTCGATCGTGATGCATAGTGGACAATAGTAGTACATTTTTGTTGCGACGAGGAATGTACGAAACTAAGGTGCACTGTTGCTGCAATCCAAACATATATGAGCCAACTGGCCGCTTACCCTGTCCAAATTCTGTAGGTAATGGACGTTTGTTTTTTCTCAACGTTCCAATAACAGTAAACTTATGATCCTTGAGTAAAGAATCTGCTTAATATGCAGCTCTTTGTTGGTAAACAAAGTGGTGCAATTATCTAATGTCCAGTTCCTTTTTGTGCTGGCAATTGGTCTACATAGTCTTTCTACTACAGCTGATGGTCTGTTGGAGACCTTGAACGGCCCATCAGGTTGTTTCCAACATACACCTCCATTTTTGCTGTATAAAACATCTTGGCATCAGATAAAGCAAAAATCTGTATTCCGTTTTTGTTAGGCTTGCTTGGTATATACACATGAAAGCCAGACCGGCCTCTGAAAGATTCTAGTTTTTCGTCGATCGTGACGTACTCTGCCATCGAATAATGTTACTGACAATTTAAATTAAACGCATTAAAGAGTGCACGAATAGGACACAATTTGTCAAAAGTTCTCCTTTCCTGTCGTGTAATTTTGTCATCAATCTAATCTGTTGCAGCAAAAACCTAAATCTATCAAGTGACTTCAAGGCGAAACAGTTCGATTGCGGTTCCATTCGACTTCCACAGATCACGCGCATTTAGATTATTAGTTTTTCTTACAGCTGCTAAGTACAATAAGCCCAGCGGTACTTTTATTTCAATTTGGTTGGTAAGACGAGCAGTTCTGTTTGAAGGAGGATAATTGGCAGCTGAGATAAACTTGATTGTATTTTCAACAATTATATCCAGCATGTTGTCATCAATAAAACATTTCCATATAGCTATGAGTGATTTCAATTTTTTGGCTTCGCCTTTCACTCCTGGCAATTGAGTCATGTTCTATGCAAAATAATGTTTGTTCCACTTTGTTACGCCATCTTTCCCAAGAAAACACGGGTCTCTAACTGCAAATCGGTCGCTGACATTAGCGCTGTCCGGTTCGGTGTCAGTCAATTCCTGCTCAGTATCAGTATTTACGTAAAATTCTTCTACACTGTCTGGTTCATCCTCATCCACAGAGTCATAGTATTCACTGTCGTAAGGGCTTATCTCTTCCACTAGCTGTAAAAGTCTTTCCTGATCTGCCTCGTTAGACATTTCTCTAGAATAAACAATTTTTTAATAAAATAGCTGCAAAAATACAACTACAGTATATTCTTACATCTGAAGAAATTTTGTTTCGCGATTAATAACGTCGGTCTCACAGACCGTATTTCTCAATTTTCTCGCACTAAATCATCTGCTTCTAACAAACCTTGCAGTAGACTGATGACAATGGCAATGGCGCCTCCACACCTCAAAAGTTGTGCGGGTAAATTGCATCTCTCCGTTGAGTCGGTCTATGAGACCGCACGTTACTACTGAAGCAGTTTGGTGAACGTGTCGTTTGAGTTATATCGAAATTTGAGTTTTTTCTGCTTTTACCTTAATGATCACCTTGAATTAAGCACTTTCAGCGAAAAAATTTCTTGGATGGTCCATAACTTATGCCACAAAACACTCACATAATTTGTGAAAATACACCAATTTCAGCTAACATTTGGAGCGGGGTTGCCAAACTGCGCAAAACGTTTTAAGTTAATTAAAATTGTTTCCTTGGATACCTAGCATGTAGATTCATTGAATTTGGGTAGGTTTAGATTATTTAGGTCTTTCAGGTTATTAATTTTTACTTTTTACACATTTTTTTAGTTTCTTTAAAAAATTCACTTCAACCATGCTAACACAAACAAACTAACTCAAAAGTAACTGAAAGGAAAACAACTAAGAAATACATGGTAACACCGCATTTTGTTGAATTTCCGAAAGAAGCAAATAATCCGTCATCTGACTATTGATCCACTAGGTAACGTCAATCAATGGGCGAAAGTAGTAAGGTTTTGGGAAAAACACAATTATTATTCATCTTAGCGACAATTTTGCAAGTGGAGTTATGAATTGTTGATACTTAAAACCCGATAGAGTAGCAAATGGCCACCGGACAATCTCATTTTCGTGCATAAATAAGTGGTTTGCAAAAAGCGATTTTCAAAAGTTTGTAAGTATTTTTTGGCTTAATTTAGGGACCATCCAAGAATTTCTTTCGCTGACAGTGCTTAATTTGACGTGTTCTTTAAGGTAAAAAAGAAAAATTCGGAGGAGACTCATTTTTAGGAATGGTTGCTACGATAGAAAACATTAAATAATCTTATTTTCTTTTTTCTATGCTTACACTAATAAGTTTATGCCTGCCGTTATTTGTGCACTCTTTACGCATGGCTCAATTATTTACTTTGTGTATCCGCCAGCTCTTAAACAAATCAGTAATTCCCATAATACATTAATTAAGCACTTTAAAAACAATATTAGATGGGAAAAAACAGTGCCACATTTTATGTCACACAATAAAATTATAACGCATCAACGCTATATTTTACCAGTTTCCATAACACTGTAATTAAAGGGAAATAATACGTTGTATTAATTCAGTTACAGCCTGAAATTTCGCGTACATGCTAAATTTGTATATATATATATATATATATATATATATATATATATATATATATATATATATATATATATATATATATATATATATATATATATATATATATATATACGTATATATATATATATATATATATATATATATATATATATATATATATATATATATATATATATATATGTTTAAGCAACAAAGCCAACATCAGTATTTTATTAACCACTATTTTTATGTTAATGTACATAGAATAGGTTTTTGTTCAAATATAAGTAGGTTGATCGAGTTAACCTTTATTTATTTAATTCTTATCAACTTTATCTGTACATGGTAAATAGCACAGGTCTATTATTATGTGCAACGTAATTGTCTCTTAGACCGACGTTAATATTCTTGTCATAAAATCCCACGCTATTACTGATGGGTTAATTTAAAGTGCTGTTTAAGGTGAAACAAGAAAACACTTTGGAGAGACTCAAACGACACGATGACCTAAAGTTGGGATTAAAAAAAAGGTGTGGTACTTACGAATTTCTCGGTAAACTGCAAATGGTATCCACTGCACTGCTTGAATATCTTGACCCGTGGATGCACAAGGAACTTTTCGGAACTTTAAATTTAGGCGTGAGAAATAAAAATGGCTGCCGCTCAATCGCCTTGCTGTACTTAAAGCATACAGAGCAACCGGGGAACTACCTGAATCGTAATCAAATCGCACAGGGTGTCATCATCGGGCCGTTCTTAGTCGCTAACATTTCTTCCAACCAAACGGTAAATCCTAATATACTAATATTACACAATGTTAGATATTAGAATGTTTAATCCAATTTTCGCCTTTTTTCATTTATATTATGCTCATAAAACATCTTGTTTTCTAGCAAAAAACTTGCATTTTTTATTTATTTTTGTATAAAAAGATTTTTTTTTAAATCTGCTAATTTGTCTTAAATTTGATTAAAGTAAATGAACACTGGTGTTCCGCGGAACACAGTTTGGGAAACTCTGCTTTAGAGGTTGGTAAAACTAACCCGAACCCGAATTAATTTAAATCTGTTTCAAAGGTGGCTAAGTTGACAAACCTTTCATGCGGGACCATGCAGAAAGATCTAAACCATGCAGAAAGTTCTTACTATACAAAATGATCATTATTCTTCAGTAACACGGATAAAACGACTATGATCGACGAATTCAGTTTTACCAAACAATCGTTTGCGAGGATTGAAAATGAATCGAAATTGATAAAGAATATTAGTTTCAGTGATGAACAACGTTTATCCTCAATGGCAGTGCCAATAAATATAACTGCATATTTTGCAATAATGAACATGTGCCCCATTACAATAGAAACCATACAACAACAACTTTCACTAGCCATAGGAAAATTTAGCCCGGAAATAAAAAATGCTTTCTACCGACATACACTGCCCAAATACATACTGAGACTAATCAAACATAAGAGAGAACTGTACAGACTATAAACAAACACTCAAAATAACGACATAAAAAAGACACTGAACCAACTTAACCGAAACATTAAAACTTTGATTCGATAATACCGACAAGACAAATGGCTATAAACATGTAAAGAAATACAGAAGGACAAAGGCAAAACATACTGGCGAAAAATTAAGAAACTGGCGCAATACAGGAAGACTGGCACTACTGACACAATTGACGAAAACGGAATAGAACGTTACACAGACAAAGAGAAAGCGGACGCATTCGCCAGACACTATCAAAGGGCCTTCAGCATATCGACAAACTCTAACTTCGACAATGACAACTGGAACTTTTTCAACGACTGGTACTTGAACTATTTTAACAGCTCACCAAACTACACCTACAAAGTGATAACAGACACAGAGTACAATGAAGCCCTAGCGCACATCAAAAACACTGCACCGGGGAAAGATAAAATTAAGGCAAAACTCTTAAAAAGTCTAACTCAAGAAACACACAAACTGATCCTAACTGAATTGAACAACTGCATCACAAATGGCAGAATCCCATAAACATGGAAAAACGGCTTAATAATCCCTATACCCAAAAATGGACTGGACAATACACAACCGAGCAACTACAGACCAATTACACTACTTCCAGTACTAAGCAAAATTTTTGAATACATAATAAAGCAGCGGCTTGAAAGGGTGATTGGAAAATATATACCTACCTTCCAATTTGGTTTCAAACAAAATCACTCGACTGTTCATCCGCTCTTTATTTTGGCCAACAATATACAAACTACCCACCTAACTGACAGAAAGAGAGCTTGCCTGTTTATGGACATTAACAAGGCTTTTGATAGTGTCTGGCATAGAGGCTTACTATACAAACTATAGAAACTACACACACCAACATATCTACTACACACCATAAAGAACTTACTAGAAAACAGACAACTACAAGTACGAATTGACAAAACACTGTCATTTTCTTTTTCCCCTGAACAAGGGCTCCCTGAAGGATCTCCGCTCTCACTGTTTCTCTACAATATATACTGCCATGCCATATACAATTACAACTTACCAGACAAAAATCAAATCGACAGATCGGCATACATATTACAATACGCAGACGACACGGCACTTATTGTACATGACAAAACTACTGAGAGAGCAGCTCAAAGACTCCAAACACTAACAAACAACACAATGACATGGTTTTATAAATGGAGACTAACACCAAACGCGTCAAAAAACCAACTTCTGCTCACAAACCACAGACTCAACGCTGACTCCCCTACAATAACTGCAGACGGCCAAACGACACAACCAAAAAACGACGTAAAATACCTTGGAATTACAATTGACCACAAACTTAAATTCACTAAACACATACGAAACATCAGGGCAGAAACAATAAAGAGAACAAAACACTTCCGATCACTAACCTACAAAGACAGAGGAATTAGCACAAACACCGCCACCAAAATATATAAAGCTATTTGTAGACCCTTGCTAGACTATGGACATATACTCATGACCAACGGAACAGAAAGGACAAAACGTTATATACAAACAACAGAACAAATTGCACTAAGACTAATAACACGAATAAGACACCCCCAAAACCCACTACACAACCCCCCCACCCAACTACTATACGAACGCACAAACATGACAAAGATCTCGGAAAGACTCATACAGCTACAGACAAAATGGACAAACAACCCCTACAACTGGACCATACTGAATCCCCTTTGCCTTACAAGACCAACCAGACAATCCCGCTTTCGTTTCCCTACATTAACGCTACTCGAACACTCACAAACGCTACGGACTAGTGGACAATAAAATAATTCCTTCTTGCCACTGAAATCTTATTTATTTAATAGTATTGTTAACCTAGAATAAGAGAATTTTCATATTTGGTTTTTATTTAGATTAAGACTGCATGTATTAAACAAGGGCAGAAAGACCGATAGGTCGATAGCCTTTTTTAGAAATAAAGATGTTTACTACTACTACAGTTATTTTGGAGAAATGTCTTATGCCGTTTTCTTCGGAATTCAATTTCCTTTAAGTTTTCTATTTAATGTTTTCCTGTCAAATTAATATCAACGGAACTAGGAGTAATTTAAAAATTTACCATAAATAAGTTTTTCACAAATATCTCTCGACAGCTGTCAAATTTTAGAAAAATAAAATGGTTTTACCTACCAATTTGGTTTCAAACAGCATCACTCGACTGTTCATCCGCTCTTTATTTTGGCCAACAATATACAAACTACCCACCTAACTGACAGAAAGACATCTTGCCTGTTTATGGACATTAACAAGGCTTTTGACAGTGTCTGGCATAGAGGCTTACTATACAAACTACACACACCAACATATCTACTACACACCATAAAGAACTTACTAGAAAACAGACAACTACAAGTACGAATTGACAAAACACTGTCATTTTCTTTTTCCCCTGAACAAGGGCTCCCTCAAGGATCCCCGCTCTCACCGTTTCTCTACAATATATACTGCCATGTCATATACAATTACAACTTACCAGACAAAAATCAAATCGATAGATCGGCATACATATTACAATACGCAGACGACACGGCACTTATTGTACATGACAAAACTACTGAGAGAGCAGCGCAAAGACTCCAAACACTAACAAACAACACAATGACATGGTTTTATAAATGGAGACTAACACCAAACGCGTCAAAAAACCAACTTCTGCTCACAAACCACAGACTCAACGCTGATTCCCTTACAATAACAGCAGACGGCCAAACGACACAACCAAAAAACGACGTAAAATACCTTGGAATCACAATCGACCACAAACTTAAATTCACTAAACACATACGAAACATCAGGGCAGAAACAATAAAGAGAACAAAACACTTCCGATCACTAACCTACAAATACCGAGGAATTAGCACAAACACCGCCACCAAAATATATAAAGCTATTTGTAGACCCTTGCTAGACTTTGGACATGTACTCATGACCAACGGAACAGAAGGGACAAAACGTTATACACAAACAACAGAGCAAATTGCACTAAGACTAATAACACGAATAAGACACCCCCAAAACCCACTACACAACCCCCCCACCCAACTACTATACGAACGCACAAACATGACAAAGATCTCGGAAAGACTCATACAGCTACAGACAAAATGGACAAACAACCCCTACAACTGGACCATACTGAATCCCCTTTGTCTTACAAGACCAACCAGACAATCCCGCTTCCGTTTCCCTACATTAACGCTACTCGAACACTTACAAACGCAACGGACTAGTGGACAATAAAATAATTTCTTCTTGCCACTGAAATCTTATTTATTTAATAACATTGTTAACCTAGAATGGGAGAATTTTCATATTTGTTTTTTATTTAGATTGGGACTGCATGTATTAAACAAGGGCAGAAATACCGATAGGTCGATAGCCTTTTTTAGAAGTAAAGATGTTTACTACTACTATTGTTAACCTAGAATAGGAGAATTTTCATATTGGTTTTTTATCTAGATTAAGACTGCATGTATTAAACAAGGGCAGAAAGACCGATAGGTCGATAGCCTTTTTTAGAGATAAAGATGTTTACTACTACTACTAAAATTGGTTTCGAGTAGAACATGCAAAACTACAATTCTTTGTCCATTTGACCTTCTTCGTAACTGCTCTAGTTCCGAAGATCCCTGTACTGGACATCGAAAAAAACTCACCCTGCAGTAACTCCATTCGAACAAGGAATGCGACTCAAATTAAATAACACATATTTCCTTATAGGAAAAATTTATTCTTTTAGGGATTGCAACTGCCATTTTAATAGTAAATTTCAAATATATCAAAAACTGGGTTAGATTTAGGTACAGGATATTAAACTGACATACATTTAGAATTTGGAGTAGAATAGAAAAATGTAATAATATATAGGGTGTTTATTCAAAATAAGCAAGTGCAAGCCACTTTTGTTAAAAATGGAAGTGAAGTTACAAGACACAGTCTTCATGTGCATGTCAGTAGAAATCAGATAGGTTAGTCATCTAACGTTTTAGTACATGAATTGTCTAAAATAAGAGTAGACAAAATATAAAAAGTTCATCGAGGTGTAGTATAGGATGCATTCAATTAAAAATAACTAGATATTGGATTTATTTGTATAATTAAAATAATTAATATTTAAAAATAACATTTAAATTATAAGCTCAAATAAAATACGAAATATGTAAAAATAAAATGTAATACAATATAATAGTATCATATCAATAAAAATGTGTAAAAATAATATATATGTGCTACTTGCTAAAATATTTATAAAAAATAATGCCTTCATTTTTTAGTTTTGTTACATGAATATTTGCTTTATTTTCAAGTTAATTGAGTAACTTTATTTCTATCTACTAAATTATAAAGTAACGTAAAGTAAAGTAAAGATTGATGTAACAAACGCAAATTTACTATATATTATAATTATAAAAACGTTAAAAAATATACAACTAACAAATAACATTGTATATGTATACTTTCTATATGTAGTTTTCCTTATTTTAACTACATTGTATATTTTATATATTTTAACTAAATGGAAACGGATATGAACACAAATAACACCTAACACAAACATTGACCACTTTTAACTGCAGATCCACATCCTACCTTAAAAAGCTCTAATTTTGTATTATTTCGTTTGTACTGGTATTTATGGGAATTGATTGACTTAATACTGCAGTTAAACTTCCATTTTTTGTTCCGAATACTCGAGCCATACAAGGAGGAAATTAAACTTTTGAAAATTATAATAATTATAAATTTGATATTATAATAATAATAAACTTTGCTTTGCACACGATTTACTCAAAAGTTCCAATCAAGACAATTAATATAAATTTGTAATATTGTCATGTAATAACATAACAGCAAAAAACAGGTAATTTCCAACTTGTTATATTCAAAGTGGAAGTAAAAGTGCTAGTAGCTTAATTGATCCGACTCTTCTTAGATTTCGGTTAGAATTACTCGCAATGCAAATTATACCAAAGCCAACCGAAGGGCGTAGATGATTTAAGAGGAAATAAGTAATAACTAGATGTTAACTTACATTCACAACTCCTACGGTCTCAAGTAATTGGAATAAGATTTAGTTAATTAGTTTGGGTTAGTTTAAGAAAAACGTCAAAGCATTCAAAGTTTAAACACAAAAAATAGCAAATGTCTCTACAGCAGCAAATAAATCATCCTAAACCAAAATTTCTGCTGTCTTAAAGCGGCTGATTGTCGCATCTCATATATCTTTTAAAAATGGTTTTGTTAGCCGGAAATTAATTTCCTACATTTAACTCACAAGTAAAGCATAATGGTGTTACTTTCATGCAAGGAATAGGAACATTATTTAAATAATGTCCCCTACCCATGAAATGTCTTGTATAAGATAGAAAATCACATTATGGTTTTCTTCCAACGGTCTGGTAGGCGCAAAAACTCTTTATCTCAGTATTTAAAAAGCATTAGTTTAAATAATACTAAATTGCATAATATTTTTCTCTTCACGACCGTATAGAAATTGTATTGCATTATTTGCTGATTGGTATTGGCTTTTTCAATATTTGTAGCAACTCATCTGCCACATGCACATGTCCCTTAGCTATAGCTATTTGCAATAATGTTTTTCCTTGATCATTACGAGCATTTGTAATGGCTAGTAAGTCATCACATGTCACTGACCTTAATTTGTTAATGGATTCTACATTACCATTTTCGATCTCCCGAAATAATTCTTCGATTTTTCTCAGCAGGTTAATGACGTTTTGGTCTTTAGAAATATCAACAGGCGTTTCACCAGCTTTATTTTCAATTTTATAAGCTGCACCATGTGTTAATAAAGATTGTACCAATTCCCCGAAGCCAGCTTTAGCTGCAACATGCAGTGCCGTGCTACCACTGTAAGCAGTTTTAGCATTAACAAAGTGATTTAATTTTTTACGTTCTACACGTTTTAGCAAAAGTTCAGCAATTCTTCTATTACCTATAGAACTAGCTGTATGTAGCGGAGTATTACCTTTGTTAGTAACTGCAGTGGCATTAGCCCCATCTTTTAATAAGAGGTTCACAATATCTATGTATCCAGCGCTAATAGCGAAATGTAACGGTGTTCTTCCATCAGTATCTTTTTCATTTAAATTAGCACCATCTTTTAGTAGAAGCTGAACAGTTTGTAAATCACCTTGACTAGCAGCAATGTTGATGTCTTTTTGCAGATGTAGTAGAACATCAGATGGTTTGGTACCAAAATAACTTAGTTTCTCATTAATTACTTCCATCTTTTGTAAAATATCTAAAACAACCGAATGAGACGCGCCAAACACAACTTTAATTTGATCAAAGCATTCTGTGTATACTTTAAGAGCAAGTGTGAATTTGCCTTGAGCAAAAAACATGTTTGCTAAGGTATAATGACTATTTAAGACTTCTGGATGGTTTGGTGGTAACTCTGTTTTCTGGATATCTAAGACCTCTTGTACCGTTTGCAAGGCTTCGGAGTATTTACGCTGCGCCGCGAGTACGTTGGCTATGCTATTCAACGTTCTCAATGTATCACTATGATTACCACCTAAAATTATTTTCTTCTTTTTAAGCACTTGTTGAAATATTTCCAAGGCATCTTCATATTTATGTTGACTTGCTAGAACCATTGCTATATTATTTTCGGCATTAACAGTGTGTACATGATATGTGCCAAGAGATTGTTTCCTCGCTTCATAAACTGCCTTGTTGATACATAAAGCTTCTTCAAAATGTTCCAGATTGTTTAATACCAATGCCATGTGAAACTGAGTTTTTAAGGTATATATATCATTTGAGCCTAGCACTTCTTTTTGCTTTTCAAAAACTTCTCGAAAAATACCCAAAGCTTCTTCATCTTTACCTTGCCTATGTAGAACTAAAGCGATATTACTTCTCGTATCTAAGGTAGTGGGATTATGTACACCTAACATTTCTTCTAATTTCTTATATATTTCTTTAAAAATGTTTAAAGCGTCTTGGTAATTTCCTTGTTTATACAAAGCAAGGGCTATATTTGTTTGAATATCTAGCGTGCCTGGATTGTCTGGTCCAAGTATCTCTGTACGACTTTCGAATGCACTTCGGAAAATTTTTAACGCTCGTTGGTAATTTCCTAGCACCAAAAGTTTTGAAGCCTCGTCAATTTGAGCGGATACGTCAATTTGAAATATTTGTTTCAACTCGGCGACTTTTGAAAATTTGCTCTGTATTGCAGCTACTACCAAAGTTTTGTTCTCCTTATTTCGAGCGCACATCACTGATTTTATCGTATCAATACGCTTTATTTTGTTCAAGTCCTTAATGACCACAGTTTTACCTGTTTCGACCTTTTGAAAACAATCACTAATTAACTTAAGTAAACTGCCAATATCTGTGTCTACACTGAAGTCTGATGGTGTCTTGCCGCTGGCAGAAATTGCATTGTATATTGCGCCATAGGACAGTAGACTTTTTACAATTTCTAAATGTGAGAATTTGACAGCATAATGCAATGGAGTGAAATTCTTCTCATCGACCACATTAGTGTTGGCTTTATTCCGTAATAGAATTTTTACAACGTCCTGATAGCCTTTCCAGGTAGCATAATGTAATGGCGTCAAATTGTTCACATTTTTGGAATTAATTACTGCTCCGGACCTGATGTGATTTTCAACATCTAAAAAGATATTACTTTTGACAGCGTTAAACAATCTATCAATTGATTCTAATAAATTGATAACGTCTTGCTTCCTAGCCATGTCCAATGGTCTGTCAAAACCCCTAGTAACAGCATTATAGATTGCGCAATTTTGTAATAATACTTGAATAACGTCTTTATGACCAAATACAGCAGCTAGATGCAAAGGCGTGCAGCAATTTTTATCTTTAGCGTTAATATCCGCACCTTGCGTTATTAAATATTTCACAACGTTTAACTGACCTGCCATTGCAGCATAGTGTATTACTGTCTGATTAGCTGTACCAAGCTCATTAACACTTAATCCCTTACTAATAAAAAACTTGACAGTCGCTTCATGGCCTTCCCTGGCTGCAATATGTATTGGCTTTGAACCTGCACTATTTCTAGCATCAATGCTACATCCTTTATCTACTAAATGGCTTGCCACTTCTAAGTAGCCTTCTTGTGAAGCAATGTGAAGTATCGTAAAATCGTCATTGCCTTTAGAGTTCAGTATCTACCGTTTTATGCTCCAGTAACAATCTCACCACTTGAAAATGATTATGTGCAACTGCTAATTCTAAAGCCGTTCTGTTCTTCTTGTCTTTATTATTAACTTTTGCTCCATTCCTTAATAGAACGGAAACAACATTGACATGGCCTCGACCAGCAGCTATATGTAATGGAGCCCCATCGTCATTTACTAAGTTAACATTGGCTCGGTTTGCTATTAAAATTTCTGCAACGTCTTCGTGGCCTTCACATGCTGCAAGATATAATGGTGTTGTTCCATAGTTAGTCCTAGCGTCAGAATTGGCTCCCATTGCTAATAAAACATTTACTATCTCTTTGTGGCCTCTTTTCGCAGCCACATGTAACGGTGTAGTACCTTCTTCCACTTCAATATCAACACGGGCATTATTTTTCAGCAATAGCTCTACAAGATCTTTATAACCAGCGACCACTGCCATTAATAAAGCACTTCCTTTTTCTGCATTAACACTCGCTCCATTTGCAATAAGTCCTTCGGCGATCTCTTTGTAGTTATGTTTAATTGCACAAACCAATGGTGTTAGGTTGTCACTCTTAAAATTAACATTGGCATTGTTCGCAATCAAAATATCGACGATTTCTTTATGACCACCTTGCACAGCCAAGAGTAACGGTGTCCCACCTCCAGAAACTTCCACTTCAATGTTGACTTTATTTCTTATTAAAATTATCACAATCTTTTTGTGGCCTCCTACAATAGCAGCATGCAAAGGTGTAAAACCATTCTTTGCCGCGGTATTAAGTTTAGCTTGATTTTCGATTAAATAAGCAGTAACATCTTTATGTCCTCCTCCAGCCGCCAAATGCAATGGAGTAGTACCATTGTTAGATCTCACATCAACTTCAGCTTTATTTTTAATTAAAAGAGCAGTGATATCTTTGCTACCGTGTATTGCAGCTGCGTGTAATGGCGTATTTCCAACCAGATCCTGAGCACTAACTTGAGCATTATTCTTTAGTAAAAGTTCAACAAACTCTTTGTGACCTTGACGAGCAGCAATATGTAATGGTGTTTCATTATGAACGGTTTTATCATGTACAGCTAATCCATTTTGTATCAAAATATGAGCAACAGTCGTATGACCATTCTCTGCTGCATAATGCAATGGTGTCCACTTACGGTTATCTGTAGGGAAAATGTTAACTTTATTCTTGAGTAGAGCAGCAATCACTTCTGCGTGTCCACTCTGCGCTGCAAAATGTACAGGAGCCATACCTTCAATTGTAGCAATACCAGCATTTGCCTTATTTATCAGTAAAGTTTCAACAATATTCTCATATCCGTATTGTGCTGCGTAGTGTAAAGGTGTTTGATCACATACTTTATCAACATTATTAGCATTAGCTCCAGCCTTCAGTAAAACGTTAGCTATTTTCTCATGGCCGTTCGCTATTGCAGTGTGCAATGGCGTACGACCATTTATAAATCTGGAATTAACATTTGCGCCCTTCAGAATGAAAACATTCACAATTTCTAGATAGCCATTCTGTACTGCTCCAGTTAATGGTGTAGCCCCTTCATCGTTTGTGGCATTAACATTTGCCCCTTTTTCCAATAAAAAATTAACTAGTTCGAGAGAACCGCTTTCGGCAGCTATATACAGTGGCGTAACTCCAGACATAGCCTCATTGGTATCGACAGTGTCTTCTTTTTCCAGCAAAAACTTTGCAATAGCAACATGATTGTTATATATCGCACAGTGTAAAGGCGAAAGCCCTAGATAATCTTTGGCACTAGTATTTGCATGATGTTTTACAAGTATTTCTACAATATCGTGGTGACCATTCGCAGATGCAAAATGCAGTGGCGTTCTGTGTGCATTATCAACAACATCAATATGTATATCTGTTTCTTTGATTAAAAATTCAACAATATTTTTCGTTCCATGTGTAGCAGCAATATGAAGAGGACTTTGATTATTTACATCCTTGACATCGACACATAATTGTTGTTCAATCACAAATTTCATGACATCGAGACTTGGCCCAAAAGCAGCAAAATGTAATAAAGTCCACGCGTTAATACTTCTAGCATTAATATCTGCTCCTTTTTGAAGATAACTCTTTATAATTTCCAGATTGCCTTTCTTTGCCGCATCAAAAAAATTTTTTTGAATAGTAAGAGTCGTAAGGCCTTTAATATAATTATCCTTCAGCTTAGAAAGATCCTCTATGAGCAGCTTGTTGACATTTTTTTTTCTTTTATTTTCTTTACTTTCTTTGGCGTTTGCTAAAATCAGGTTTTTAGCGTTCAAGATAAGTAATACTGTGGGATCAGATGATAATACATCAACTATGGTGTTGTAGTGAGCTAAATGATTACGTAACCATTTTCCAGTTAATAGAGGGACGATATCATCTAAAAAATGTTGCTTGGAGTTTCGGTGCTTTTTGGAATGATCTGACATGAATGTCATTATATCTAAAAGAAGCATTTCTACTGTTGCTTGCAACTTTTCATTCGTCTTGTAATGGGAGATTGTTTCAATTAAACCGTCATCTAATGCATTATTTCTCAAAATGTTTTTAAGGTCAGATAGCTTCGGTTCAAGCTGATTATTATAACGTTCTCCTCTTATATTGTGATTTTTTGTGTGTGAATATACCGAAATAAAGGACATTTTCTCATTCAACTTGTTTTTAAATTCTTCAATCCACTTTATGTCGGTTGTTTGAGATTCAACAATGATAAATATTTCATAACATAATATATTTCCTTCATCAAAGTTGTCATGTTGTTTTCGTGACATACTACTTCTAAAAATTTTCAATACCAATTCGGCAATTTCCTTTAGATTGTGGGACTCCATTTGGATCGAAATATTCTGTAGTATTTTATTAGCACAGAGTTTAATCCCTCGAATATCATTATCGTTAATTTTTTTCCACATTAATTCAGCCAACACCTTCAATAATGTGAACCCCTTAACGAAATCAGCCCTGATATTTTTAAATTTAGTGTTTGCAAAATTAATTATGCTTTCAATTTCAGTAAACAGCTCTTTTTCGTAAATTGTTTTGTCAGTTATACAATTGTTTAATTTTTTGATGAGTTTTTCAAGCTTATTATGACCCATTATATTTACATTATCTCCTAGCACTTGGCTATCTAATTTAACGTTACTTAGTATTCCAACAACTTCTTTTATATCGTAATAGCTTTCACTGTTAATGATTTTCATTAGCAACCTTCTGATAATTCTAAGTTTGTTATTATAAAGAATGTCGGTAATAACGTTGTCAATCTTTTTTATATCAATTTTAATACCAGTGAAAAATGTATCTGATGCATTATTCTCAATGTCTATTCTCTTAGAGAGGGAGTAAGCATGTGATAGTGAATTTCGTAAAGACATAATTACATTTCGCGTATTTTTTGGCAATACAAGTAAAAGAAGTTCGCATGTAGTGTTCGACAATTTAGGAGACTCTAGGGTGTTTTTAAAATATTCACCGATAACCTGCAAAGCTCTTGTAATAATTAACTGTCCCTCCTTCTTCTTAGGATCAGCCGACAATGCCAAGTTCACATATCTGCTTATTTTCTCTAACGATTCGTTATCTCTAATTTGTTGGTAATCGCTATACAGCTCTCCCAATTGAGGACAAGTGCTAAGAATCCCCGCAACCGCTTTCTCACGTTTTAAGTTTGGCAGATTATCAAACGTCGCAATTTTCTTACCATTCAAATTATCTTTTGCTTCTTTAAGTATCTTTGCAAACATTTTCATGTAGGCGAGTATTTTGTCTTTATTCAATATGGCATTATAGAATAGATTAACTTCTTTGTGATTCAGGTGAGAAGAGACAAAACTAACTATACAAAATTCTATTTCTTCCCAAGGTAAGATATTATAAGTTGACTTCAACCGACGTTTCAAAATATGGACATTTTGAGCAATAAATTTTGCTATGAACAGAAACTTTTCATCTACTTGTTCTCCATTGGCGTAATATTTGTTTAACACAGTAATGTTGTGAAGTAGTAATTCGATCCGCTCTGTGATATTAATAAAACGAATTTCAACACTTTCTTGCTCAGGATGGTCAGAAAAAATCCTAAGCTTTATTAGCTCCTCTTCGACAAAAAGTTGCATTTGTTCTGATAATGTCACGTTTTTTAGTTTCAATTCAGCATATGCTCTTGAGAGCAGTTCATCTAATTTCCGGGTATGAATAGCGAAATAATTGCCTGGCCATTTATTAATGAGCGTATCAAGGAGCTCAACACTTCCTGAACGAATGGCATAATAAAATGCATTATGGCATGTTTCATCCTCATCATTTGGTAATATAGTAGTTTCTCTGATAGATAAATGACAGAGAGTTTTACCATTAGTCCCAAGTAGACTCTCCAAAGTTTTTACCTTATTTTGCTTACAAGCTAAGATGACTGGGTTGGTGTTCTTAATAAGGTTGTTATCATTACCATGATTTATCAAACTTGCCCGACTTTCTGCATCACTGATGTAGTCAATGAACTCGCTGTTGCATGTATTAGAGCAATTTGAACCATCATTTGATTTGTCATTGATGATCTCATCACTAACGGTAATAGCATCGATGTTGCAATTGCTCATTCTCTTAAACAAACACTTACGTTTAAGTCTATTTGCAGTAACACTACCTACTATATTATTACTATAGGAAAACAAGAAAACTCAAACGAACAAGGAATAGGCCTTTTCGGACTGGGAGCAAGAAATAGCAGAGGAAACAGGCTAATAGAATAAATCAGGGAAAGAAACATCTATCTAATGAACCCATATTATAAAAAAACCACAACGAAGATGGACTTGACATAGCCCTGGAGCAGATGTCTAGAACATGCTTGACAACATCATCTGTAATGATAAAAACATAAATCAAAACACCTCATTACTTAACGCAATAAATATAGGGAGCGATCATAGGATGCTGAGAGCGAAAGTAAGAATTAGCACACAGAAAGAATGAAGGAAACAATATACACGGAGACCATACAAGAACAAATACCGGAACATAATATGCACATGGAACAATATCGAGACATAAATATTATAAACACAAGAATAACAAAAGTTCTTCTAAAGGCAACTCAGACAATAAAAGTAACCAAAAAGAAACGAAACACAAATTAAGTCAAGAAACCCAACAGATAATTGAACAACGAACGGCGTTATTAAGAGATCGAACCAATAACAAAAATACTATATTTCAAATGAATAGGACAATAAGGAAAAAAGCGAAAGCAGAGAACAGAAAATACGAAAACCTGAGAATAACAGAAACGCTGGGAGAACACAAAATCGTGAGACAATTAAGGACAAAAATGAACGAAGGAAAACAACAAAAACAAAGATATTGAATCAAAAGGGAGAAATGACCAAGGAAATGGAAGAAATAACAAAAACAATGAAAACCTACTTTAGAACACTATATGAAGATAAGAAAACACCACCACCAGGAAGACAAAAAAAGAACAGAGTCAAGGTTAGGAATGTAGGATCAGAGGATATCCCCGAATTAATGACATTCGAGATCTAAAACGCCCTCAAACACATGCACAACAATAGAGCTCCATGGGGAGATGGTATTATGGTAGAGATGATGAAATACGTAGACAAATCTATAATAACTCATATTCAAAGATTGTTTAATTATTGCTCGGATAAATCGAAAATACCAAATGACTAATTTAATGCTGTTGTAGTTCTCATTTTCTAAAAGGGTAGTAAGAACAAACTCGAAAATTATAGACCAATAAGCTTGTTATCAGTGCTCTAAAAACTGTTCGCGAGGATTATTACAGAAAGACTCACCAATAAATTAGATACATACCAACCGAGAGCGCAAGCGGGTTTCAGACGAGGCTGTAGTACTATGGACCACCACACATGGTAATGACAACATTAACGGAAAAGGTAAATGAGTACAACATAACACTCTGAGTAGCAATGATAGACAATGAAAAGGCCTTTGACTCAATAGAGATATAGGCAGTATTGAATGATTTATGCATTTATATGAAAACGCTACATCAGAAATAATGAAAACACAGGAAAAATGAAATAAAATAATGATAAAACATGGAGTGAGACAAGGAGATTCGATATCCCTCAAATTATTCACATTGGCTATGGAAGACATGTTCAGAAAGCTATACTGACAGAACAAGGGTATCCTCAGAAACGGCGAAAGGCTAAGTCACCTTAGATTCGCGGATGACAGCACATTGATAGCACGTCACCAAGATGAACTACAGAGTGTGATTGAAGAACTGAACTAAAAATCAGAGCAAATAGGCCAAAAAATAAATATTAACTAAACTATGACCTATGTACCTAACCAATGATATGCAACAGAATCAGCATATTATAACCATAAATGACCAACCAGTTGAAAAAGTAGAATCATATATATAATTGGGTCAAAAGAAACAGATAACAAAAACCAATCTGACTGTAGATTTATCACCCCGAATATCCTTGGCATGGTCAGCATTTGGAGAATGCAAGATATCTTTTAATCGGACATGCCAAATACAACAAAAGCCAGGTTCTACCGATTCTCACTTATGGAACAGAGATCTGCGCACTAAACAATAATATTATAAATAGATTACAAGTAACACTACCCAGAGGTACAATATTGTAAATTTTCCATGCTTTAATTAAAAATTAAATAAATTTATGGGTGGGGTAGATTTACACGACAACGGAATTGCCAACTATAGGTGCCAAGTATTTGAAAAAAAATGGTGGTGGCCTTTATTTTGTAACTCACTGGATAGTTTAGTTGTTAATGCATGGAAAATTTACAATATTAACGAAAAAAAAATTCACATGTAGATTTTAAATCTCACATGGCTTTGAGACTTTTAAAAACTGACAAAACCATAATTCAAAGAAATCTTGCTCCTTCTCTAGATGTACTCCGTTATGATAATATAGGTCACCTCATAATAACCGATGCTAATAAATTACGAAGGAGGTGTAGAATTTGCCATACGATTAACCATACGATTTACATTTGTAATAAATGTAACGTCCACTTACATTCAACATGTTTTATGTAATTTCATCAAAAATGAAACCGGGCTAGCACTAACACCAAACGCGTCAAAAAATTAACTTCAACAAATCAAAATCAACAAAACTACCGACTCAACGCTGACTCCCCTACAATAATTGCAGACGGACAAACGACAGAACCAAAGAATGACATAAAATACCTAGGAACCACGATTGACCACAAACTTAAATTCACTAAACACATGCGAAACATGAGGACAGAAACATTAAAGAGAACAAAACACTTCCGATCACTAAACTACAAAGACTGAGGAATTAGCACAAACACCGCCACCAAAATATATAAAGCTATTTGCAGACCCTTGCTAGACTATGGACATATACTCATGTCCAACGGAACAGAAAGAACAAAACGTTATATACAAACAACCGAACAAATTGCACTAAGACTAATAACACGAATAAGACACCCCCAAAACCCACTACACAACCCCTCCACCCAACTAGTATACGAACGCACAAACATGACAAAGATTTCGGAAAGACTCACACATCTACAGACAAAATGGACAAACAACCCCTACAACTGGACCATACTGAATCCCCTTTGTCTTACAAGACCAACCAGACAATCCCACTTCCGTTTCCCTACATCAACGCTACTCGAACACTTACAAACGCAACTGACTACTGTCATTAGAATTGGAAAGTTTATTTAATAAGATTATTAACCTAAAATTATAGAATTTCCATCTTTGTTTTTTATTTAGATTAAGATTACATGTATTAAACAAGGGCAGAAAGACCGATAAGTCGATAGCCTTTTTTAGAAATAAAGATGTTTACTACTACTACTACTTTGTAAAAATCGAACGGTTTACCCGCAAACTTCCGTGCCGTATAGCGTGAATAACCTTGTATATAATATTTTGAAAAGTTTTCATACAAAGATATAAAAAGTATTTTAAACCTCATCGAATTGATAATGAATGATTATGTTCTTTCCGTGGCAATTATAGAGTAGTAGTAAACATCTTTATTTCTAAAAAAGGCTATCGACCTATCGGTCTTTCTGCCCTTGTTTAATACATGTAGTCTTAATCTAAATAAAAAACAAATATGAAGATTCTCTTATTCTAGGTTAACGATATTATTAAATAAAATTTCAGTGGCAAGAAGAGATTATTTTATTGTCCACTAGTCAGTTGCGTTTGTAAGTGTTCGAGTAGCGTTAATGTAGGGAAACGGAAGCGGGATTGTCTGGTTGGTCTTGTAAGACAAAGGGGATTCAGTATGGTCCAGTTGTAGGGGTTGTTTGTCCATTTTGTCTGTAGCTGTATGAGTCTTTCCGAGATCTTTGTCATGTTTGTGCGTTCGTATAGTAGTTGGTTGGGGGGTTAGTGTAGTGGGTTTTGGGGGTGTCTTATTCGTGTTATTAGTCTTAGTGCAATTTGTTCTGTTGTTTGTATATAACGTTTTGTCCTTTCTGTTCCGTTGGTCATGAGTATATGTCCATAGTCTAGCAAGGGTCTACAAATAGCTTTATATATTTTGGTGGCGGTGTTTGTGCTGAATTCCTCTGTCTTTGTAGGTTAGTGATCGGAAGTGTTTTGTTCTCTTTATTGTTTCTGCCCTGATGTTTCGTATGTGTTTAGTGAATTTAAGTTTGTGGTCAATTGTGATTCCAAGGTATTTTACGTCGTTTTTTGGTTGTGTCGTTTGGCCGTCTGCAGTTATTGTAGGGGAGTCAGCGTTGAGTCTGTGGTTTGTGAGCAGAAGTTGGTTTTTTGACGCGTTTGGTGTTAGTCTCCATTTATAAAACCATGTCATTGTGTTGTTTGTTAGTGTTTGGAGTCTTTGAGCTGCTCTCTCAGTAGTTTTGTCATGTACAATAAGTGCCGTGTCGTCTGCGTATTGTAATATGTATGCCGATCTGTCGATTTGATTTTTGTCTGGTAAGTTGTAATTGTATATGTCATGGCAGTATATATTGTAGAGAAACGGTGAGAGCGGGGATCCTTGAGGGAGCCCTTGTTCAGGGGAAAAAGAAAATGACAGTGTTTTGTCAATTCGTACTTGTAGTTGTCTGTTTTCTAGTAAGTTCTTTATGGTGTGTAGTAGATATGTTGGTGTGTGTAGTTTGTGGCAATTATAGATTAATATTGAAACTGCGTTTTACATCTTAACGCGCAGGCCAATATAAAAATTGTAACAAAAATAGATAAATATAATGCAAAAAATGTAACAGTGATTTTAAACATTTAGATTGCTGAATACTTTCATTAAAAATTGATGTTCTTATTATTATTTTTAGCCAGGTAAATGAAATGGCTGTTATTACGAATTGAGTGTAAAACATAACAAATTATTAGTATTTGTGACAAACCCGAATTTCATTGCCAAAATTGCTATCGAAATTCCGGAAGTTTGCTGCCGATTGTAGAAATAAACGTATTTTGAGAGTGCATGCGAGAAATTCTTCAAAGGGAAGGCGTGAATAACTCTATTCGGTATTTTTAAATTGCAAGAAGAATAAACAACAGATACATAGCGATGGAGGGAAGACAAAAGACGGAAAACTAAAACAAACTCTACAAGATACTTCTACCAGAAAAGAAAATAATAAACACAAAATGTAAATTACAAAAATATTTTTTAAATGTGCACCAAGTAAGAGTCTGCCAATTCATAAAAATACTTTTTAAAAATCAAACGGTTCAGTCGCAAACTTCCGTGCCGTATAACGTGAACCCTGTATAACATATACAGATAAAATATATAATACGAAGTGTTTCAATGCAAAGGGGTGTTATTTTAATCACGTTTTTACACACGATTAATACATTTATTGAAAGTCCTAAACATGAATTTAAACTGATTTAGATTAAGACCGTTTTGAGTTTGAGGTAAACAAACACTAACACCAAGCACGAAAAAGTATTTAAAGTTTCGCACACATTTTTTTCTCGAGCACAGTATTTTTCTCTAGTAATAGTCTGCATAGTTATAATATAGTCCTCATCGAAAATTGTACAGTTATTTTATCTCACATTTTGTTGCATAAACGTTGTCTGATATAAAATTAATATTTTTGAAAGGTTATTTGTATCAAAAAGATGTTATTTCTTTCTGCGAATTTATATTTAATTTTATTCAATCAAATGAATGTTGAGCTTAATTTATCAGTAGATATACAGAGTAAGTCAGTTTATAGTAGCAGGACCTTAACGGTCGATAGAAAATTAAATTAGAAAATGAAAATATCATACAAACATGTCTTGAAAACCTCTTAGTTTTGGAGATACCGGGTGGCAAAGTTAAAATTTAATTTTAATTTATTTTTTAATACTTTGCGCAAATATTAAGATACTGTAATCAATTTATACATTCTGGAGCTTATTGCAATACTACACCCGATCATTTTCACGTTTTCGCTAAATTAACAGAGGGCTCCACATTTTTTTATGCAACTTTTTGATGCCCACCTGTATAGACTTTGCTTAGAAAGAAAATAATTTTCTGTTCATCTCACGAAGCTAATTTCCAATTGAATTAATTTCAACAGAATGGTGCTTCATATCACTTCGCATTGATTTCACTTCTTGAGCTTCTTATGCATATTCACTAATGAATGTTTGCGACCACATCTGTATTCCGTCTCTGGCCAGGTAATAGGCTTTCCACTGTTCGCAAGCCGGTCCACTCTGTCTTACGCTACGCAGCCACGTCATCTTCCTTCCCATTCCCCTCCTTCCCTCTATTTTCCCTTCGATGATCAGTTGTAAGAGTTGGTACTTCGTACAGAGATTAGTTGAGAGATCGCCGATGCAATGTTAAAAAAACGTACCGGACTCGATCAAGACGAAACTAACGGTCGACGGTCGAACCATATGCACTTTTAAGCGGCGGAGGAGAGGTAAGTAGTGGGGATCGCATTTTACATTACACTGTGGCTGTGATGGCTAATGCGCGCGTTTGGGCCAGCGCGCGTAGATTTTGTGAGAGTTCAAATTCCCTTGGTTTCTTATTAAAATTAAGGAACTTGCACCTTGATACCCGATGAAATAGCCATTTAGATAACAAGCCCCTATAAATGCCGCCGCCCAGAGGACAAGCGTTTAGACTTAATTTTCATTCATAAGCAGATTGTTGTTGTTACTATATTATTTGACACTCACTTTATAAATTGCATTAATTAAAAATTGTTTTAAAAGTTGATTTTTGTTTCAACTTATTTAATTTTAATGATTGTAATTCAAACAATTTGTAATGTTTAGAACTATTGTAATTTTGAATTATTATTATTTTAATCATGATTCATATACATGTAAAAACTTGTAATTTAACTGATTTTAGAGATCCCGTTAGCACGATTACATGATGTTCATTTTGTGAATTTCAAAAAAAGTCCTTTTTACTGCTTCATTATTGTAATTATTGAAATTATATATAAAAATTGCAATTACATCGTTATTGGCTTTGACGTATTACAAAAATCAAGTGTAGTTTTGATCACGCTAATTCACTCCAATATATTCCTGGGTTTCAGTCACTTTTATTGTTTATTATTTAAAATGTTGCAAATACGTTTCCATGTGACATGAACAACCAAATTCCATCCAAATTCCATGAACTGTGACAAAACATACATAGGTCAAACAGGGCAATATTTAAAGAAAATAATATACGAACATAAGTATAGCTTAAGAAAGGTTAACGAGAATGCAACAGCATGAGCACAACATGCACAACAAAAGTTGCATGATTTTGATTTCGATAACTCACAAATATTGATCAATGAGGACAACTATAATAAGAGAAGAATCCATGAAATGATACAAATTAAAAAACATCAAAATGCAATGAATTTCAGATCAGACACAGACAATCTTAGCTCTGTGTATCATACACTAATTAAATGATCGCATGCATGAACTGATTGGACCAAGTAAATGAAATAAATACACCTGATATTGAGGAATTGCCAAGCAATTCCTAGAATGCAAAGAAAAGGCGAAGATAAACAGTTTTTTTGTTTCGCTCGCTTGATATCGAGTAAAATATGGAAAATTCAGTCACCAGTTGAATGTTAAGGTCGAAACAACTGTACGCGTAAGTTAAAATTAAATTTAAATCTCTAAACAATAGATTCTAGTCTTTTCCCAGACATGTTTGTCCTGACTCATCACCTGAAAAACAATGTTCTTTATGTACTGTGTGTGTCATTTGTATTTAAATGTGTGAATTTTGATGGAAAATTTTATATAAATTAATAATAACTGTAAATTTATTAATTAATTAAAAATTAGTAATTAAAAATTAATAATAACTGTGAAACGTATTTGTAACATTTTAAATAATAAACAATAAAATTGACTGAAACCCAGGAATATATTGGAGTGAATCAAAGTACAGTCAGGAAAATATACGATCACGCTAATGTCGAAGCCAATTTATTTAATTTTTCACATTTATATTACTTTATATTTCTTTACATATACAGGGTGGCAATTTTCTGAATCTTTGTATGGGTAACTTCAACGACATTTTTAAAGATAGAGAATCCGTTAAATCGGCAAAATTGGGCAGAATTCGATTGCCTATTCATTACGGTTTTCAAAATTTAGGTACCCGACTTGGTTCCTGAAATATCCTGAAAATACAAGAAATCAAAACTTTTTAATTATCACATTTTACGTAAACTGCTTAACTTAGAAAAAAAGTTAAAATTGCCCTTGGTAGAACTTTTTGCGTTGAATTCAATAAACTAGCATTCGTTTTCATAATCAACTTGTTTTTTGTTGTTTTTTTAAATGGTAATCATAGTTGTCTGTGAGCCTTTTAAAATCCTTATTTTTTTTGTCTTTAACGGTATAACTGTTTGTATGTTTGTATTTCCTTTTGCTGAAGAAAAACTTCAAAAGAACATAAAAAATGTGTAGTAGGCTCTGGAAACAAGAACTATATTATCACACAAAGCACAAAACAAAAATGAAAGAACGTATCGTTTAAATTAAATGTTCAAATTGACTTCCGTTTAAGGCCAGGCACTTTTGGCATCTTCTAATCATTTCCAATAACACCTTTCTTATGGTTTGTGGACGGATACTTCTTATTGCTGAACGTATTCTATTTACTAGTTCTTCAATATCATTGGGTCTTGTTTTATAGATCTTGTTTTTAAGGGTACCCCACATAAAATAGTTCAGAGGTGTTAAGTCCGGTGAACGTGCTGGCCACCGAATGGGTCCTGCATTGGCAATCCAACCAGGAAAATGTTGTTGTAAATATTCACATACAACTCGTAAGCTCCTTGTATGGAGGCTGCAAACGGCAAACTATCCAGCATCTCGTCAAGTTCATTTTGTAAAAAGTGTAAATATCTATCGCCATTTAAATTATGATTATAAACAATGGACCAATAAATTTATCACTAAAAATGCCACACCAGACATTCACAGAAGAAACACGTTGATCTCGCCTATTTTTAATTAGATGAGGATTTTCATTAGCCGGGCTTTTTCCTTAGAAACATTACATTCACTGGCAGTATCTCTGATTGACGAATTTGCATTAAAATGGGTCTAAGCTAAAACTTTTTCTTCATCTTGTTCTTTAAATTTAATCTTCCCGTTTTTGACTTTTTAAATGATCCGTATTTTTTCAAGTTGGCTTCCAGTCGTGAAAAAAGTTGTTTGTCTGGCTGCCTCCTCTCCATGTATCAGTCCAAATATTACTATTTCTATTACAGGTATAGTAACAGAAATTTCCCGCCTTCTTTGCTAACAAAATGCACCGTATTTACTTAGCAACAATAATACTTAATTAACTTAACTAATGAGATTTATTAACTCAAACTACTATAAAAAGCCAAATTTATTTGGCACTTTTAATGACTCATTTATCATGATACAGCAACCATTTCGTGACAATACTGCTAGATGCTTGTTAATGTTTTTCTTTTGAATTTTTACCGTTAAAAGAAGAGATAAACATACCAACAGTTATATCGTTAAATTCAGAAAAAAATAAGGATTTTAAAAGGCCCACAGCAAACTATGATTACCATCTTAAAAAAACCTAAGTTTATTTTTTATGTCGTAAATCAAGCTGACAACGAGTGCTAGTTTATTGGATTCAACGTAAAAAGTTCTACCAAGGGCAATTTTAACTTTTTTTCTTAAGTTAAGCATTTTACGTAATATGTGATAATTAAAAAAGTTTTGATTTCTTGTCTTTTCAGGATATTTCAGGAACCAAGTCGGGTACCTAATTTTTGAAAACCGTAATGAATAGGCAATCGAATTCTGCCCAATTTTTCCCATTTAACGGATTCTCTGTCTTTAAAAATGTAGAAGTTACCCATACAAAGATTCAGAAAATGGCCACCATGTATATACCGGGTGTCCGTTTTTGGAGCTCAACCATGGGGATCTCGGTAACCACATAAGATACTAGATTTGTTAAATTGGGGCAAAGTTGCGCAATCTAGGGTTTACCAAAATGCTCTTTCAAAAATTTCTGCTACTTCCGGAGGCAGTCGGAAAAAAATTGTTTCCATACACTCGCACTGGGCAGGTCTGCTTCCTGTCAAGGTTGCAGCGCCAATCCTAATCAACACATTTTTCACAGTTTGACTGAATTTCGCTTAGCGTCACTACAGCCACAAAATTATTGTAAATATCTTGTCTTTTTCAAATGAAGATAAACGAGATATGTTAGAAATTTTTTACTCTTCACATCGAAATATGCAAATTACTTCGGACACATATCTACAGCGATATTCAGAAAGACCACAACCAGCTCAAAATGATTTTCTGTTCCTCCATAGACATTTAGCCAAGTTTGGTGCATTTTCTAAGCCTAGAAAACGCGTTCATAGAACAAATGAGAGTTCTCATCAAAAGTAAAAAACGGTAATAAATTAAATTCTCCATTAGATTCAATATAATCCTTCTACTTCAACAAGAGCTATAGCAGCAGAAATTAACATATCTCATCAGGCAGTGAGGAGAGTCTTCAAGATACATAAATATCGTCCGTTTAAAATTCATGTCACCCAAGTTTTGCTTCGTTTGCTCAATCATTGAAACGCTAATTTTATTTTCATGGCATCAAAACTATTGGGGTTAATTGACCTTTGAAAACAGGCGCAAATCTGCTAGCCCTCGCTGCTTATGTTCACGACCCCCCCTACTTACGGGGAGTACGCTACTTCTAAAATGTACATATGGTTCGGGGATAATACCGCATGTTGGCGGTAGCTTACGGCTAATATCGCTGGAACGCTTTCGCCTATGCTCATCGGCGATCTCTCTACTAATCTCTGCTTCGTATTTCTCATTATTTGTCCTAGGTAGACATGGGTAACACTGAGTTGAGTTGCGGTTAAGAGATTTTGCCGCTCTTTGAGTTGAGTTATAACTCATCCCGTCTGACTGCCCCGCACCTTTTATTACGCTCGTGGTGGGTTTCATCCACAAATTCAAAGGTGGCAGCCCCAACCCTGATTGCAACAATTAACCTCATTCAAGATAGCAGTTTAATTTTGCAACGGAAGTTTGCTGCTTAGTTGCTAGTTCGTGCTCAAGATACCTAAAGATACTTATCTGATGACTTATCGCAAAGATATTTTAATGACTGTTGAATCCTTATTTACCTCGGTTCGGTGAGTACCCGAACCAAATTTCGAATCGTAAATCATAAAAAGAATGCAGTGTTGGCACAAATTGAAGCACTGACACTGTTGCCTACCTACACATATTGAAAAATAATATTTTTTCAGCACTGATAATCGCAAATGAAAACTATGTTATTCCAACGATTTCCGACACTTTTTTGTGATTTGCTCGCCTGATATCGAATAAAATATGGAAAATTCAGTAACCAGTTAAACGTTGCAATGTTAGGAACTATACACGTAAGTTGAGGTTGAAGTTTGAACCTCTAGACAATAGATTCTAGTCTTTTCCCGGATATGTTTGTCCTGACTCATCACCTGAAAACCAATGTTCTTAATGTACTTTTTAATATGTATGTAATTTGTATTTTAATGTGTGAAATTTGGTGAGAGTTTTTTATTTGAATTGATGATGACTGTAAATATATATTTTAGACAAACTGATGATGGTGGAGAAAGACACCGAAACGTATTTGTAACATTTTAAATAATAAACAGTAAAATTGACTGAAACCCAGGAATATATTGGAATGAATTTATATATTTTGGTGGCGGTCTTTGTGCTAATTCCTCTGTCTTTGTAGGTTAGTGATCGGAAGTGTTTTGTTCTCTTTATTGTTTCTGCCCTGATGTTTCGTATGTGTTTAGTGAATTTAAGTTTGTGGTCGATTGTGATTCCAAGGTATTTTACGTCGTTTTTTGGCTGTGTCGTTTGGCCGTCTGCAGTTATTGTAGGGGAGTCAGCGTTGAGTCTGTGGTTTGTGAGCAGAAGTTGATTTTTTGACGCGTTTGGTGTTAGTCTCCATTTATAAAACCATGTCATTGTGTTGTTTGTTAGTGTTTGGAGTCTTTGCGCTGCTCTCTCAGTAGTTTTGTCATGTACAATAAGTGCCGTGTCGTCTGCGTATTGTAATATGTATGCCGATCTGTCGATTTGAGTTTTGTCTGGTAAGTTGTAATTGTATATGTGATGACAGTATATATTGTAGAGAAACGGTGAGAGCGGGGATCCTTGAGGGAGCCCTTGTTCAGGGGAAAAAGAAAATGACAGTGTTTTGTCAATTCGTACTTGTAGTTGTCTGTTTTCTAGTAAGTTCTTTATGGTGTGTAGTAGATATGTTGGTGTGTGTAGTTTGTATAGTTTGTATAGTAAGCCCCTATGCCAGACACTGTCAAAAGCCTTGTTAATGTCCATAAACAGGCAAGCTGTCTTTCTGCCAGTTAGGTGGGTAGTTTGTATATTTTTGGCCAAAATAAAGAGCGGATGAACAGTCGAGTGATGCTGTTTGAAACCTTTAATGTATTATTTTCAGAAATAAATTTAAGGAGTGGCTCATAAAACTGATACGCTTGTGACCTTCGCATCTCCTTGCGTTATTCTTTATTAGCAGGGGAATGAAGTATATCTTGGTTAAGAATTCTTTCATCTGAGAATACGTTTCTAATACAGTTTTCCCACATTATTTTTCCCGCATTGATGTCGAATGCGGTGTCGTTTTTCTCATTTGCTATTATAGAGAAGTTCCTTTTTCAGTATATTCCTGCTGTTTTTTTTGCTATTCTGATTTTGAGACAAGCCAGAAGTAAGACACGGTCAGATGAGACATTAGCTTCTGGGTATGTGCGGGTTCTGGTGATAGTGGCTCCAAAAAATCTTGTTGATATGTATATACTCTATCTGGTTAAGCACTATGTTGTTTGATTTGTCTTCTGGAGACTTCCACGTGTACAAATGGCGAGGTGGTAAACAGAACCAGATATTTGTTACCTTGATATTCAACTCTTGGCAGAATTGTAGTAGTCGGTCAGCGCTTTCATTTCGACTTCCTAATCCAAAAGTTCCAATTAGGTCCTCAGATCTGCCCTTTTCTATTTTAGGATTGTAATCACCCATTATAGTGTTCATTTCATGTTTTTGGTGAGTTCGAGTAGTTCTTTGTCTTCTTCATAAAATGTTTCAATCTCCTGTTCCGTTGACTCTGACCGTAGGGGCGTACATTTGGATAACATTCAGGTTAACAGGTTTAGCGCTGAGTTTTAAGAGAGTTAATCTGTCGGAGTATGGGAAGAAGCATATGTGCGCCTAAGTCCTACAAGCGAACAATTTATCTATAATATATATTCCCACTTCATTTCGGTGGTTCTTGTTTTGGTTGCCTGAGTAGTAGAAGCGGCCTCAATTGACAGTACACGTTCCGTTGTTCGGCAACCAAGTTTCTGAGACACTCAATATATCTATGTCTAGCCTCTTGATTTCTTGAGTTAGATTTGTTAGCTTTCCAGCTTTGAATAAAGTTTGTACGTTCCAAGTCCCTATATTGATATTTATGCGGGTATTTAGTCTTTATACCCTGGTTTCACTGGCTTGAGTGAAAACTGTTTCCCCGGAGATCCGATTGCCGAACTTATTTTACTTCCGGAACATCTGGATTTGAATGTCGTCATCACGTGGTTCTCTTCAGATGTATAATGGAGGCGATTCCCCGTTATCTTCCTCCATGGGTATGAAATTACATCTTAATTCTTATTCTTAATTTCAGTTGTAACGGTTATAGGTACCGCCGTGAGAGCCTCGGTCGCCAGAGCCTCGTCTGCTATCCGCCAATACGTTCCGGATGATCAATATTAGGCCATTATTCGTGCAGGTGAGGTTGACCTTTGGGCATGGTTTGGTCCCTTTTTGCCTTCGCTCCGGATACTTTATTGAGCTGGATTGGCAGAAGGCGTCCACCAAGGTTTCCGGATCTAGCACCTTTACATTATTTTTACTGGGGCTACGAAAAAAGCAGAGTGTATGCGACAAAACGATCAAGTATCGATTAATTAAGAAAGAATAATACAATGTTCGAATATGATGTAAGTTTTTATCGCTATCGACGGATAATTGCAAGAGACGAAAAAAGTGAATATTTTCAATTAGAAAGGTTTTTAAATAAGTTCCGTGTGCGGAACGCGAATCTGCAAAAAAATCGGTTTCTTCTTTAGGAAATTTTAGGCAATGTTGGGGAATTTTAAAATTAGTTTATTTACACTAAAGAAAATCAGAAAACTGTCCCTTGGATATAGCTTGTTCCGTAAACATCAGCGATGGCATTTTTTTCATAAATAATTAAAATTTATCAAAAACTATAAGAGATAAGTTTAAAAAACTATTTTAAACCAAATTTTGTTTGTTAGTGGCTTCGGCACTACTCGTTATGAGCGGAGACAAAATTGGAAGTTTCTAAAACAACTGCAAGTTGGATGGACTTCTAATCAAGGACCCGGACCGAAACGAAATAACTGTTCCGTTTCGTTTTCGGTGCAAGGCAAAATTTAAAAATTCGGTTCCGTTCCGGTTCCGGTTTTATTTCGGTTCCAAAATCTATATATAATAACTAGAGGGCGGAAAATATGCAAAGTGCATATCTATGCATTTTTTGCATATTTTATCCAATTTCATGAAAAATTGCATATATCTAAAAAATCTGTATATTTGTGCATGTTTGAAGATTTTTCTTTTCATCTTAATGAAATATTATCGAAATTCCATAGGCGGGTGTAAAGTAGGCACTAAATTTATAAGTTTACCTGCCTTTTATTGCATATCATTTATTCACTACCCTGGAATGTATCGAGTTGAAAATCCCTAAAACGTCTCAAATCGGCCAAATATTACGTTTTTGAAGCGTAAATAAAGAACCAGCGCGTCGTCTTTTAAGTACCGGCATCTTTGTATTCGGACGCGGTGTCCGATGTCTATGAAAAACAAAGACGCCGTCGACTGTTCAGTTTGTCGATATAATTTATTGTGAAAGCAGTGTTTTGAGAATATTTATTTGATTTCAAAATGTCTAAAGCCCCGAAAACTTTTTCGTGGATTAAAAATTTTTGTGAGTTGGAGCTTAGTGGAGATAAAGTATTTTGCAAAGCTTGTGGGAAAATCGTAAGTATTATACCTATAATTTTATAATCGCTACTGGTTTAGTTTTCAAAACATAAATTTTGAGATAGTTAAAACCAGCTGTAAAATTTCGAGCAAAACTTTCAGATCTCAACTTTTTATCCTTTATCGATTAACATGTAGTTTGTAACTTCAATTATTTTTTCTTTGAACCACTCACCGGAACTTAAATGATTTTTTGTCACAGATTGTCTGTGAAAAGAAGTTCCAAGTGGATCAACATTTGAAAACATCTATGCATAAAGCCAAGTTGCAAAAGATAAAATCTGGTCCCGTTCAGCAGTCTGTGAAAACAACATTTCAAAATGTCGGAGACAAAACAAGAAGCGAAACGGAGGTGTTTCATCAAGACTTATGCAAAGCTTTAGTTGCGGCGAATATTCCTTTAAAAAAGCTTCAAAATACCCAATTCAAAGAATTTTTACAAAAATATTGTAACAGAAACATCCCTGACGAATCTACCATAAGAAAGAAGAATGTGAATATAGTATATAAAACGGTAATACAGGAAATTAGAGTTGCTCTGGACAATCATACCTTTTATATTACTGTTGATGAAAGCACGGATGCTTGTGGTCGATATGTCGCACATCTTATGATTGGAGCCTTACAAGAAGATAATCCGAGTAAAGCCTATTTAATTTCTTCAAAAGAGTTAGACAAAACTAACAATATGACAGTAACCCGTTTTATTCAATCATCGTTATCAGAATTTTTCTTGCCAAATGCAATCCCAGCAGAAAAGTTTTTGGTGTTTTTGTCTGATGCAGCACCTTATATGGTAAAAGTGGGCCAAAACTTAAAAATATTTTATCCTAGTATGGCGCATGTCACTTGTCTTCTACATGGAATAAACAGAGTTGCAGAAACGATCAGAACTGAATATCCGTTGGTAAATAAACTAATTTCAAATGTAAAAAAAGTATTTTTAAAGGCACCTCTAAGAGTGCAGCTATATAAGGAGCGATTGCCAGGCGTAAGTTTACCTCCGGAACCCGTAATTACCCGGTGGGGAACATGGATTAAAGCCGCGATATTCTACGCAGAACATTTCGAAGCTATTAAGGAATTAATTTTAGATATAGAGGACAACTCGCAGTGTGTAGTGCAAAGTCAATTAATGGTGAAAAATGCGGTGTGAAAATGTAGCCAAGCAACTTGTTTTTATTAAAATTTATTTTAGTTTTATACCAGATATAATAGTTTTATTAGAAAGTAGGAATTTAAGTTTAAGTGAAGCTATTAATTTTGTTCAAGCATTTTCCGCTCAATGTAAAAAGGTTCCCGGAGATATAGGTGTTAAAGTTACAAAAAAATTAGATGCTACTATAGAAAAGAATGAAGGTTTCAAATCTTTAGAGTCAGTAAACAGTATTTTTGTTGGTAAATCATCCAACGCAATTACACCTTGGCTTTATAGCTTGCTACCCAAATTGCAATACTGTCCTATTACATCGGTAGATGTTGAAAGAACCTTTTCTGTATATAAACATATATTTACTGACAGGAGGCAATCATTTTTATTGGAAAACTTTGAAAAGTATTTAATTATAAATTCCTACTATACAATTTCAAATTAAAATGTTTTTATAATTCTGTTTTAATGTATTTTATATCTTCGCTTTCCTTGACTTTTTCAAGAAATAAATATTTTCCATCAAATCAATGATTGTATGTTTTTAAAAGTAATTTCACATGTTAAATAAATGCATATAATTGCATATTTGGAATAAAAATTATGCATATATATGCGCATATTTTGATTGAATTTAACTGCGCTTTAATAATAACGATCGAGGACAAAGATAAATGCTACTCTATACATGTATTATACAAGATAAAAGGTGCGCAAACGATCCACTGCTTCATACGATACTTCGGATGGTTGTATGGTAGGGGGTAGGAGGACTAGCAACCCCAGACAATATTAGATACAAAAATTAATTTAATCGTATTTTTGAAAAGCAATTTGTTAATGAATTTTCTGGCTTTAGCGCGTTCTTCTTTCACTCTTATTTTATGTTTAAAGATTATTCTTCCTGGTTCATGTCTTCACACTCTTCACCATCTTCTGAGGAGTTGCTTTTGTCCAAAATTCTAATTTCCAATGTTTCGTTGTTGGTGATCGAAAAACTAAAATAATTCAACTTAAAAAAGAATTTAAAAAATGGTGTATAAACGTACCGTGTTTGTTCTTTACGATTGAAAAGTCGGTTGGTCCTCACAAATAATTGTTCCTCTAAAATGTTTCCTTTAATATTTGACCTCGAAGGCGGCAATAAAAATTTGAGTCCTGAGAATAACCTTTCAACACTAACTTGAGTTGCCGGTACGTTTAAAAATACTTGAGCATGCATGTATCACTCGGGATTAAGCTAATAATTTTTCTTCCAGAAATCAAAAATCGTTTCATTTTTCGGTAAGTGTATGCGGCTTTGTTCCACTTTATAGGAATTTAAAATATTTTCAATTTTGTTAAGGGCTACAAATAAACCTTGTGAAGAAAATTCCTTTTAAAAATGTTTGCTCTGAATCTTTATGTCTCAAAAAGGCTTCCATTTCATCGCTTTATGCAGAACTAGATGATTCCGTTTCCATATCGTGTTGGTCAGGGTCAGATTTAGAAGAATTGCACTCTTAAAAACATCAGTCTACTCCATAACGACTTTAAATGTGCTTTTGCTCTTTCTACTTGATTGTCGGCTAAAACTACCTTATACCAAAAAATTGTTATTTTGTGATTTATACAAGATCTTGTCATTTGGGACAACTAGTTTCTCCCTTTGACGGCGTCGCGGCGCCGACTATTAAAACGATTCCAGGAACTAACTAAAAGAAGTGCCGACCCTTTGTCGGCACATTAATAATTACACCACGGCTCACCAGAACACAGAAATAATTTTGTATTCATTTGCAGGAGGGTAAATTATTATTTTCATTTGCTTCTAAAATGTAGAGTAATTTCTTTCAAACGTTACAAACAGAACCGAAAAAAAAAACTGAGAAAACCGAAATAAAATATTGCGGTTTCGGTTCAGCACCTAACAGTGTGTTAATATAAAATATGGGTTCAGTTTCGGTTCCGGCCCAAAAATAAAAAACGGTTCCGTTCCGGTTTTAGGTCCATATCGGTTCCGATCCGGGTCTCATTGCATCAATGCACGGCCTACATTAATCACTCTGTATAGTGTCGTTCTCAACTAATGTTAAATCACTAACGTTTTATCACTTTTTCGAAACATTGTATTAAAACCTGACTATGCTACCATCTTCGGAGGAAGATTAAAAGTTAATTTTAAGAGCAAATTAAGAAAATATTGGAGTCCCAGACAGTAGTAGTAGTAGTAAACATCTTTATTTCTAAAAAAGGCTATCGACCTATCGGTCTTTCTGCCCTTGTCTAACACATGTAGTCTTAATCTAATTAAAAAACAAATGTGAAAATTCTCTTATTCTAGGTTAACAATATTATTAAATAAAATTCTAATGACAAGAAAAAATTATTTTATTGTCCACTAGTCAGTTGCGTTTGTAAGTGTTCGAGTAGCGTTGATGTAGGGAAACGGAAGCGGGATTGTCTGGTTGGTCTTGTGAGACAAAGGGGATTCAGTATGGTCCAGTTGTAGGGGTTGTTTGTCCATTTTGTCTGTAGATGTATGAGTCTTTCCGAAATCTTTGTCATGTTTGTGCGTTCGTATAGTTCGTATAGTTGGGTGGGGGGGTTGTGTAGTGGGTTTTGGGGGTGTCTTATTCGTGTTATTAGTCTTAGTGCAATTTGTTCTGTTGTTTGTGTATAACGTTTTGTCCTTTCTGTTCCGTTGGTCATGAGTACATGCCCAAAGTCTAGCAAGGGTCTACAAATAACTTTATATATTTTGGTGGCGGTGTTTGTGCTAATTCCTCTGTCTTTGTAGGTTAGTGATCGGAAGTGTTTTGTTCTCTTTATTGTTTCTGCCCTGATGTTTCGTATGTGTTTAGTGAATTTAAGTTTGTGGTCGATTGTGATTGCAAGGTATTTTACGTCGTTTTTTGGTTGTGTCGTTTGGCCGTCTGCAGTTATTGTAGGGGAATCAGCGTTGAGTCTGTGGTTTGTGAGCAGAAGTTGGTTTTTTGACGCGTTTGGTGTTAGTCTCCATTTATAAAACCATGTCATTGTGTTGTTTGTTAGTGTTTGGAGTCTTTGCGCTGCTCTCTCAGTAGTTTTGTCATGTACAATAAGTGCCGTGTCGTCTGCGTATTGTAATATGTATGCCGATCTGTCGATTTGATTTTTGTCTGGTAAGTTGTAATTGTATATGTCATGGCAGTATATATTGTAGAGAAACGGTGAGAGCGGGGATCCTTGAGGGAGCCCTTGTTCAAGGGAAAAAGAAAATGACAGTGTTTTGTCAATTCGTACTTGTAGTTGTCTGTTTTCTAGTAAGTTCTTTATGGTGTGTAGTAGATATGTTGGTGTGTGTAGTTTGTATAGTTTGTATAGTAAGCCTCTATGCCAGACACTATCAAAAGCCTTGTTAATGTCCATAAACAGGCAAGCTGTCTTTCTGTCAGTTAGGTGGGTAGTTTGTATATTGTTGGCCAAAATAAAGAGCGGATGAACAGTCGAGTGATGCTGTTTGAAACCAAATTGGTAGGTAGGTATATATTTTCCAATCACTTTTTCAAGCCGCTGCTCTATTATGTATTCAAAAATTTTGCTTAGTACTGGAAGTAGTGTAATTGGTCTGTAGTTGCTCGGTTGTGTATTGTCTAGTCCATTTTTGGGTATAGGGATTATTAAGCCGTTTTTAAGTCCCAGACATTTCCAACAAAAAGCGATATTTTAAAATCCAAAAAATATTTGATGTTTTAAATGGCTGCAGACTATTGAAGTTAGTGCCTTGTAGCAACTACAAGCTAGGTAATAGGAAATAATTTGTATTTCTCGATCTAAAAGTACCTCGGAAACTGTTTTTTTTTTCGGATACTGTCGGATAAGCCAAATTTGTCTGAAACGCAATAATTTTCAGTAAATAATATGAATTTTGTTAAGCTAGTTAAATCCACCCTGTATATTCCTGAGAGCAATTTAAATAAATAACACATCAAGATCTTATGCAACAAGAAAAGACAACGAAACAAAGAAAATGTACTTCTTTTTAATATTAATAAGTCGTTATTTCATTAAATACTGATATGTTTGCGTTGGATCGGCCAATGCACATCATGGGAGTATCTCCAATGCCGGTATTGTTCTGTATTAATTTATTATCAACTTTTTGCAAGATCTAGAGATTGACAGACAATTTCGGACATTGTTCTGAATTTTTCTGTTCTGAGTTTAATATTTCGCAATCGTATCCAGCATAATAAGGTAAGGAATTAAGTTAAGAATTAAGTTTAATTAATTAAGATGTAGTTCATGTCGCAATCACTGAAATAAAACCATAAGCAGTTATTATTTAGTGGGTGCGTTTCGTTTCTATAGCAGCTGTAATCTGTGTTCTTTTATCACTTTTGACAGCAAAGCTAACGCCGCTTGTCATTAGTCAATTGACTGTTTTGCTGTTCTCTGCCGGTAAACCAAACAATTTTGATAAGTAGACCATATTTTCTTACAAGATGCCCAAGAAATCCAAAAGAGCAGAAACCTCTGACTCAGATTCTGGTCCAGACGACGTAAGTTTGTTTCTGCATATTCCTTTTAAAAGTAAAAATCTTGAACATCTCGTAAACTTACATTTCTTATGATTTCTAACAATTGTTTATAGTACCTAGTTTTCCTGTTGCCCCTCTATTATGCATTCTGTGGATTACATGATTTAACATTGTGTTTATATCTTGATTGATGATGGGCGTTGAGAAATTTTAAGTTTTTATTTAGTAAGCACTTGATAGATTGAACAACTTCAAACACTTGGTGAATTGAATTTGATAAAAACGTACTTTAAACATTACTTGGAATTAAATGCGTCGTTAAAATTTCAAGTGTTTGCTCGAATTTAATAAACACGAAAAAGGGAATTACTATATTAAGCACATATGGGGAATACTCTTACTTGTTGACCAGCATTGAAGTAAAAAACAACGTTTCGTATATTTTCCTGACTACTTTAATTCAATTCCAATGTATTCCTGGGTTTCAGTCAATTTTATTGTTTATTATTTAAAATGTTACAAATACGTTTCGGTGTCTTTATCCACCATCATCAGTTTGTCTAAAATATATATTTACAGTTATCATCAATTTAAATAGAAAACTTTCACCAAAATTCACATATTAAAATACAAATCACACACATATTAAAAAGTACATCCAGAACATTGGTTTTCAACATACAAATACATTGGAATTGAAGTAAAAAACAACCTTTTGTAAAACTTTACCTTCGTTATTCTAGTATCTTGTGTTATTCAAACAGATGTTGAATGAGTTGCCAATGTGATGAAAGGACGGTTGAAATGCCTCAAGTTCTTTAGTTGCTCTTTATGTTTCTTATATGTTTCAAAATTGCATATTTCCTTTTGCTTACGCATTTTACGCAAGAGTAAACTCTTTTTTCAATATTTTACCAATTCGAGCTGATATTTTTTAAAGTTACTTCACAAGTTTGTTAACTAAAAAACTGACCGTATTACGAAATTCAGGGTGATTCAAAATCGGCGTCATTCCTCTGGTGGTGTTTTGGGAGTACAGGAAAAATAGTATAAAACATTTCTTGTTATTAAAAACTGATATATTTGCAACAAACTATATCAGAAGGACGACAACAATGTTTTTCGTAAATATATTTCATGTACAGTATCATATACCTAAGTCTAACCGTTTTTGATATATTTGAAATTTTATGTAAAAAATGACAGTTGCAGCCACTCGAATAATTATTCATTTTTCCTATAAGGGAATATGTGCTACTTAATTTGAGTCTCATTTCGTGTTAAAAAAGATTTACTTTAATGGAATTTCGACAAAATTTTGATAACAATTAATACAAATTGTTGTGTATATTTTCCTGACTGTATTTCAACTTAATTCAAAAGAAATTCCTGGGTTCCCTACAATTTTATTCTTTATTAATGAAACCATTTTACAAATACGTTTCGGTGTCTTTCTCCACCATCATCAGTTTGTATGTATAGCTGTTTTTACCTTCATATTTGACTGGCTATTGAAATCCATACTTTGTTCTAGTTTAAATAATAAACAGTAAAAATAACTGAAACCCAGGAATTTTTTTTGGATTAATTATTATATCAGTTATAATTAAATCAAGAACTAAAAACAGTTTTTTTCTAAATCTAGGGTTCTCCAATTTTTCTGGTAGCATTTATAAATTGAACATGCACTGTTATTTAGACGTATCCAAAATTCTTGAAATTCTCTACAATTTGTTCAACAGCACACCGTGAAGGCTTCTGTTTTTGTGGATATCGAATGGCAAATGTGTCACATGTTATTGATATAACTTTATCACATTCTCCATAAGTAATAAACAAGTTCAAAAAATCTTCGTTCGTATAATTTAAGCGTCTGGGCATAATTTTTAATTATTTTCAAAAGGTAACTGACAGCTGTAAGCATTCCTTTGGCATTTGGTTGCATTAAAAATGGCCACTTTCGTCATGGCAACTAAGAGTGACCGTATTTAAAATAAGATGCGACAAAATACCCATACGAAAACATTAAATTGACAATATTTTGAAAACTAAACTCTTTTGGAATAATAGACAACTTAACACAAACTTACCCTTAATTTTAACACTGAATAAGATAAAATTATCAAAATGGGGGTTTCCATTAAAAAAAAATGATTTTGGACCGTTTTCTCAACGTCATTTTCAAACTTATTTTTTTAACAGTTTGTATTAATAGTTATGTATATTCTTTTTCCTGACTGTACTTTAATTCATTCCAATGTATTCCTGGGATTTCAGTCAATTTTATTGTCACTAATTATGGTGTTATGTGATGAGCCCTGCGTTTCGTCCCGGGTCTACCTATTGGACTCGTCAGTAAGGCTTAGGTAGACCCTGCCTTATACGCCGGACATCGGTTATACGCGTTCGGACGTAAATGAACCGAGCCGGTGTAGATCTTCTGCGGTGAGATGTTGGCAACCCGTGTTTCCGATGCTGCCACTCGTTCCATTCTGCTTTTTTTCCCAAGCATCTATCTTCGTTTTATAAACAATTCGTTTTATAAACAACAAAAACGAAGATAGATGCTTGGGAAAAAAAGCAGAATGGAACGAGTGGCAGCATCGGCAACACGGGTTGCCAACATCTCACCGCAGAAGATCTACACCGGCTCGGTTCATTTACGTCCGAACGCGTATAACCGATGTCCGGCGTATAAGGCAGGGTCTACCTAAGCCTTACTGACGAGTCCAATAGGTAGACCCGGGACGAAATGCAGGGCTCATCACATAACCCCATAATTAGTGACAATAAAATTGACTGAAAACCCAGGAATACATTGGAATGAATTAATAGTTATGAACATTTTGTCGAAATTCCATCAAAGTAAGTCCTTTTCAACAGGAAAAGCGACTTAAATTAAGTTGTACATATTTCCTTATAGGAAAAATGAATGATTATTCGAGTAGCTGCAACTGTCATTTTTTACATAAAATTTCAAATATATCAAAAACGGTTAGACTTAGGTATATGATATTGTACATGAAATATGTTTATAATTCGGAGTAGAACTCAAAAATGTAATAATATATAGGATGTTCCATTTAAAATCCACACTTAAAGTCTAAATCAGGTATTGGTTTTTCTTCCATATATATATTCCACCAATCCATATGTTCTTATATTGCCTGCCTATTTTTACGTGTGTTTTTATTCCAGACCAATAAATGAATTTAGCAAAATAAAAGATGTGTTTTTTTTTTCAGAGGGAACCAATTAAGAAAAAAGTGAAGTCTGATAACAGTTTCCGTACTGAAGATAGTGAGCCCACTTGGGACCTGGGTAAAAATCGATTTGTAAAAATCAGTGACTTCAAGGGTAAAGTCTATGTCAACATTAGAGAATTCTATAATGCGGACGGTGACTTGCGTCCCGGGAAAAAAGGAATTATGCTCACAGGCGAGCAGTGGCAGAGGTTCAAAGCCTCAGTTAACGAAATCGACGAAGAACTAAAGAAAAAGTAAATTTTAAGGTTTTTAGTAACTTATGTTTAAGTTTGAATAAGTTCGGTTAAACTTAATACATTTGAATGTGACAAATATTGAATATTAGTCGCATATCATTTATGTTTATATTTAAAAAAACGGATTTTTTGGATAAGTTTTCATTACTGAATTTGTTCCCATTGTTTTGTTTAAATTATGCATAAATCCTTCTGGTAAAACAGTTTTAGTTATTTGACCATATCCCATTCACCGCTTCTAGACTAAACTACTAGATTTCATTAGCATGGAATGATTCAAAATATGCAGCACATATTTTACCATTGGTGTGGAACATTAAAGGGGTTTGCTGTTATACAGTCAAGATTTTTACGAGCCTTACGAAGTAATTATTTCACAGACTCCACTGTTATTATAGGTTCGTAATACAGCCACGTACGGTTTCATTGTCATGTGCTTTTGAAATTCCATATAAATATGAACTAACGTTTTTTTGCAAGCAAAATATGTCCTAAATAATATGTCAAATCATTCGGCGATGCCATGCAACAAAAACCTGTTCTATATCTTAAGAAAAAAATTCCATCGCAACTTGCAGAATTTTTTTCAGACCTAAATAGTTCTTCCTGAATTCTTACAATCCCATGTTTGCCTGATGTCTTATAAAGAAAGGAACATACGAATAAGATCACAACAAAATCTTGTATAGACAATGCATGTCTTGTATATTAAATATGTGACATTATGGGCTTTATTTTGGGATTTGTGGTGGTGGATCCAATACAATACTGATCCGTACGAAATTCTTAAAAGCATTTTGTAGGTCTTCTTGAACACTCTGGATAATTTGCCTTAATTTCCCATATCCTGCTCCAGCTACCAACTTTGAAAGTCGTATTGAAGGCGTTTTAACTAATACGACTGTAGATATAACACCTGCAAATAGAAAGTTTTTAGTAAATTATATATACATGTGATTGTTAAGAAGTTAGACTATTTGATGTGTTTCACATTAACAAATCATTAAAGATTATCAGAACCAATACTCCATGTTTCTGAACTACATTATTTTTTGGCCCGCTTATTGCACCATTTTAATACTTAACAATCGTGAGTTGTCATCAAGTTTTAATGTTTCGCCGCCAATTTTTGGCTTTCAAGTTGGCGTCACTTTCAAGTAGTTCAGTGTGCGGCAAAATGTGGATAATTTTCAAAACTACGTGTGTGGTAAGTTAGGTTATAAAGTGGGTTTTGGGGATGTCTTATTTTTGTAATAAGTCTAAGTGCGATTTGTGCAGTGTCTCCTCATCTGTAAGCTAAGGCAGGAAAAAGTTAACAACAGATTTGCATACTTTTCGGAGCTGCACGTCGCTGAGTTAATTTGGCAAGGATCTGGACAATTTCTGCAGGTCAAGATCAGCCGGTATATTTTGATTTGAACATATTGGTAAACTTGATCTACTTTTTAATTCATCTTGAAATGACACTCCGCGCAAGTGCTTCGCGCACAGAGCTCCTGGCACAAATACCCACGAATCTAAAATCTGCGCGCCACAATTCTCTTTGAACTTCCGTCGAAAAACCGACTATGGACGGACTTCCTGCAAGCCTTTCATATAGTATGGCTAATCTTCAGACTTTCGTAGGTCGCAAACGGGCCGCGTTCGGGTTGGACGCGGCATTATAATGTAGATATTATAGCTTATAGATTCCGTGTTAATCAATCCTCTCTAGTGACAATGATCATTATACATACCTTTTTCATTTATATCAAAATACTCAATTTCAACTGTCAATGAGTACGGAATCTCCTGTGGCAAAAAGTCCAATAATTTTGCTTGAACGGAACTTTGTATAATATCCTCAGCACTTTTATCCGTCCAGATATTATCTGGAAACAACCATTCACCTGGTTTCGATTTATCTACAAGATATTTTTTAACTTCCGGTAATCCATCACCTGAAAATACATGGTTATTACTGTGTATCAAGTATTTCTAAAATTACTATCAAATAACAAATTTAATTAATAAATTTGATTTTAACTTAAAAATAGTTAACTTAATATCGCCAATGTTACGGTACTAAAGAGCTTCACTAAATGACAATTGTATCTATCATTCACTTGTAGCAGAAATTATGCAGTAAGATCATTAATGATCTTAGAGCAATACTCGCCTGTTAGAGCTGAAACCATGAAAATGTCTTTAAAATAGGGCCACGCTTTGGTTTCTTTCTCAAACTGAAGTTTAATTGAATGTTGCTGGTGGCCCGGAATTGGTTTCCCATCGACACAGTTATCAGTGAGTAATCTGGTAATGTCCAGCAATTTTCGCTTCGATTTAAGCATATCTATCTAAAAGTTTTACAATGCGTAATTAGAATATGAAAGTGGTTACATGTGCGGACAAACAATTTTTTGTCGTTCATGAATATATGGGTAAAACGCACTTTTTGTTACACACACGATTGGTAAGCGCAAAATGGCAGGGTATGGATTTAATGGCGAGCACAACGACGTGTACTTTTCTATACCCGCCTGCGAATTCAAGGAACCTATTTTGTTAAACCGTGTAGTCTGAAATATAAACAGACTTGCTGTTAAACGCGTCCCCTGCAAAGAAGGTTAGAAGTTGTGTTTGGAGAAGAAAAAGGATTTCTTTTAGGCTTCTTTCAACCTTTGCCGCGTTAAAGGGTTGCACTGGAAAGTGGAAGAACACAGTTGATATCACTTTGCTTCTAATATTATGCGTCTTTTATGAATAAAATACTTTTGGTAAGATTCCTGTGCTTCCTGTAAGTGCAGTGTACCTGCCCCATCAACGCTCTTTCTCGCCTGAAAAATGGGTGGTCCAATTGTCTTGTATTCTGACATATGTATATGCGTCGACCACAAAAAATTGTTTACCACACCTGCATGGAACATTAGCAGATTTTTTTATACTTACTTTATTTAAAATAAGGATACTTGGTTTATCTTTATTCGATTCTAATAAGTTTATAATTTTTATGTCTAGCCGGTCTCTTGTATGGGAATTTGATACATCATGAATAACTCCCACGATGTCTGCTTCTCGTAAGGCTCGCTTTGAGTCTTTAAGAAAGCTATTTTCTAAATTAAACCTGGAAATAGATTTGATTTGAAGAATTGAGAGATAGTAGAGAAGTACTAGTAGTAGTACTGTAGCGGGAGCCGAATAGGTCCGACGAGTAGGCCTTAAAGGCTCTTTTCAACATTTCGTATCGCAGTACTACCGATCATGACTGACTGTGACCAAAGAATCTACTTTTTCTCAAAAAACTGGTTTCTAACCCAAACATGGGTCATAGCTAACTAGCCCCGAGTCAATCGCAATCTCCTCCCTAGTAATATTTACTTAGCCAATATATCGTAAACTAAAGAAAACAGTGGATAGAAAATATGTGGAATAAATCATACTTTCAGAATCCGCAAACAACAACAAATCCATTTGAATATAAATGTTTATACGTGTAAAATTGTAATTCTCAAGGTCTAATTATTTGTACAAATCCTGAGTCGTCGATAAAGTACAGCATAAGACTCGATTTTTAATCTCTTGTTCTTACACAGCAAACCAAACTTGTAACATTATATAAATACTATTCAATTTTTGTGACTTATTTTAGATATAAGATTTTATGTAACACTTTTACATAACATTGATGTAACATCAGAAGAACAGGAAACCAAGTTTTTGGTGTCAGCGATGTTATGTAACCGTGATGTATCATGGTTTACCAGATGCGTACCATCTGGTGTCCATTCATTTATAAGTTAATTTTTTAATTTAATTAGTAATACGTTCCAATGTATTCCTGGGTTTTCAGTCAATTTTATTGCCACTAATTATGGTGTTATGTGATGAGCCCTGCGTTTCGTCCCGGGTCTACCTATTGGACTCGTCAGTAAGGCTTAGGTAGACCCTGCCTTATACGCCGGACATCGGTTATACGCTATTATATATTTCGTCCAACGGGACGAAACGCAGGGCTCATCACATAACACCATAATTAGTGACAATAAAATTGACTGAAAACCCTGGAATACATTGGAATGAATTAAAGTACAGTCAGGAAAAAGAATATACAAAACGAAGATAGATGCTTGGGAACAAAAGCAGAATGGAACGAGTGGCAGCATCAGCAACACGGGTTGCCAACATCTCACCGCACAAGATCTACACCGGCTCGGTTCATTTACGTCCGAACGCGTATAACCGATGTCCGGCGTATAAGGCAGGGTCTACCTAAGCCTTACTGACGAGTCCAATAGGTAGACCCGGGACGAAACGCAGGGCTCATCACATAACACCATAATTAGTGACAATAAAATTGACTGAAAACCCAGGAATACATTGGAATGAATTAAAGTACAGTCAGGAAAAAGAATATACAAAACGAAGATTAGTAATACGTACATAATTTTAGTTTAATACACAATTTACATTGGTTTAATAATAGATTTTTCTTTCTAATATTATTTTGCCAACAATAATGAGTAGATAGAGACCTTTTCATAAAGCCATGTATTACAACAAGGAGGTTGTAAATAAAAAGTTAATGTTACAACAAAATGTTGAACAGTTATTTCAATAAAGTTCCGTGTTTACGCATTTTCAGAACAAATCGCTTAAATGAATTTTATGCGAGACAATTGAGTAACCCTGTATTAATCCTGAGGTCAATCACACACAGAACGTAAAAGTTTGTGAATATTATACGATTTATTTACAAATAGACTACATAAAAAGCAAGTCACAAATTACGTGTGTCTGATCTCAGAAACTCATTTCACCAAGTAATTCGTTATCAAAATAAAGGGTTACAAAGTATTCCACACCATTCACCCCGACAATGAAGCAAAGGAAGCAAGTGCGGCAATAGTAAAGGAAAACATCCACCATTATGAACAGACAAAATATGAATCTGAATATATTCAAGCTACTGCAGAGAATGTAAAAACTAAAAACTATGACCTAACAATAGCAAGCCTTTATAGTCCACCGAAACACAACATTAAGACAGAAAGATACATCGAATTTTTTAAGACGATTGGAAGTAGATTCATCATAGGAGGAGACTATAATGCAAAACACACCCAATGGGGATCAAGACTGATAACAACGAAAGGAAGGAAACCACTTCGCATTCAACTGCACGAACGCAATTCAAGAATGCAAGTGTGAGGCAATATCAACGGGAAGACCAACCTATTGGCCCACAGATCCTGACAAAATTCCTGATTTGATCGATTTCTACATCACCAAAAACATATCTTGCAACTATACAGTGTGTCCAGTATAAAATGATGTACATGGGGATATTGGAAACCGTTAGAGTTACAGGGTGGACCAAATGGGGAAAAAGTTGCGCAATCAAGTGCCTATAAATAATCTGTCTTCAACTTCTTAGAACTCGGAATAGTAACGGATATACAGGGAAAAAAAGAAAAAAGTGCGTTTTATAAAATCCTTTATATCGTGTTTATTATAAAAGATACAATAACGAAATTTTCAGGGTGGGGGTAAGAAATGAGCGTGAATTTGAAAATAAAGTAAAAAATAATCTAGGCCCACTATGTTCAATGAGGCCGAAGTCAACTTTTGTTTTTCTTATGGGCGCCATATTGAATTTCTGCATTTTTAGATTCCCCTTTAAATATGCTCTTCAACCATGTATAACATGTTTATGTTCGATCAAGATAAATAATTAAAATTAACAAAATTACGATTTAGTGGTAGTAGACATTGATATTTCTATTAATTATTACTTTAAATTATTATTGTTCATACATCGAACACCGCAAAAGAACAAGTAACATTTTAGGATTAAAGTAGGTGTTCAAATAAGCCACCGTTTTCTCGCACGCACAACGTACATCGTCTCATTACTGCTTCACAGGATTTTCTGATCATTTCTGGGGTAATTCTGTTAACAGCATTGCCCCATGCAAAAAAATCAAGCGGTGTTGTGTCAGGGGATCTCGCAGGCCATCTTACTGGTCCCAGGTTGCTATCCACTTATTGGGAAATTCGTGATTTAAAAATTCTGTGATAATACGTGCATTATGTGGCGGCGCGCCGTCTTGTTGGAAATACAAGTTTTGCAGGGTAGCTACTGGAACATCCATAAGTGCTTCCGCTACGTTAGTTTGTAAGAGGTTCATATATCTCTCGGAATTTAAGTTCTCATTAAAAAAAATGGTCCAATCACGTGGGTACCCACAATACCTAACCAGACGTTAAATCCAATCCTAACTTGGTGCCTAACTTGACGAACTAGCCGTGGATTTTCATCTGACCAAAAAACGGTATTTTTACGATTAAATAGTCCACATTTAGTAAATTGCCTCTCATCTGACCAAAGGACTTTTAAGGAAAAGTTTGGTATCTCGTTATTTCTTTGAATAAACCACTGACAAAATGCCATTCTTCTAATCGCATTGCCATTCTGAGTCCCTGGCAGGACCGTTCACGATAGGGGTGATATTTATAACGCTTTAAAATACTATTCGCCGTTGACCGCGCAACACCTGTTGGGGCTTCAATTTGTTGTAAAGACGTACGAGGTGTCTCAACCACGCTTTGCATTACCAAATTTTCTTTATTTTCGTCTGGAAGTTTGTTTTTCTTTACCTTAGCAAAACTCTCGTAAGCTACAAGGTTGTCTTTCAGACGCCTAAACATAGTTCTACCAGGTTATCGCCTTTCTGGATATTTATTTAAATAAATTTCTTCAGCTTTCGCTTCATTTTCATTCATTTTTCTTCATTCATAATTTGAAAAGTGATTCATTTTGAAACACACAATTAATTACAAACACTTGACACTGACAATAAATTCTACTTTGACAGTTATCTAGGTAATTAAAACACACAACAAACGTCACTATGGGGAAATTGAGGAGAAATATCAATGCCTACTACCATAAAATCTTAATTTTGTTAATTTTAATTATTTATCTTGACCGAACATAAACATGTTATACATGGTTGAAGAGCATATTTAAAGGGGAATCTAAAAATGCAGAAATTCAATATGGCGCCCATAAGAAAAACAAAAGTTGACTTCGGCCTCATTGAACATAGTGGGCCTAGATTATTTTTTACTTTATTTTCAAATTCACGCTCATTTCTTACCCCCACCCTGAAAATTTCGTTATTGTATCTTTTATAATAAACACGATATAAAGGATTTTATAAAACGCACTTTTTTCTTTTTTTCCCTGTATATCCGTTACTATTCCGAGTTCTAAGAAGTTGAAGACAGATTATTTATAGGCACTTGATTGCGCAACTTTTTCCCCATTTGGTCCACCCTGTAACTCTAACGGTTTCCAATATCCCCATGTACATCATTTTATACTGGACACACTGTATACTAACAGAAGACAACTTGGAGCTAATTTCAGACGATATCCCAATAGTTTTAACCTTAAGTGAAAATATCGTCGAAAAGTCCTGCAATCCCATGCTAGTCAATAAAAAAAACAGATTGGGAGGGCTTTAGGTTAACCTTAGAAGAAAAAATAAAATTAGTAACCCCACTACAAACTAAGGAACAATTGAATACTGAAGTGGAGAAATTCGTCAATGACATCGAAAAATCTGCATGGAAAAACACCCCTGAAATTAGAAGGAAATTGAAAGGTAATAACTATCCTAGAGAAATTTTAGAATTGATTGCCCAAAAGCCAAAGGCAAGAAAAAAATGGCAACACGCCTGATCCCCGCAAGATAAAACTATTTTAAATAATCTCACCGCTCAATTAAAAGAAGAAATTAGCAGCTTAAGAATGACACCATTAGCGAATATTTGAAAAAAGTAACAAATGATGCCAGTACAGATTATTCACTATGGAAAACAACACAAAATTTAAAAAATCCCATCATGCCAATACCCCCATCAGAAACATGGACGGCAGCTGGGCTAGAAATAATGAGCAGAAAGCATTTAGATTTGCCAAACACCTTGAAAAAATGTTTCAACTAAATCCAACAGACAGTATTGCGGCTCTACTCACTATAGATAGCCAGAAAAGTGAAGAGATTCTATTAACCACAGTAGCGGAGGTAAAAAGAGAAATCAAAGAAAACATAAATCCAAAGAAGGCTCCTGGATTTGACTTAATCACTGGTCAGATCTTCAACGAACTACCGAGGAAAGGTCTAGTGAAACTTACTAACCTGATCAACGCATAACTTCGACTAAAATATGTTCCCCAATTGTGGAAGGTTGCTGAAGTTATCATGGTACCTAAGTGTGGCAAGCCACCCCACGAAGCACCATCGTATAGGCCCATACCACTTTTACCGACTATGTCAAAACTTTATGAAAAACTTCTTTTAAAGAGAATAACACCAATTTTAGAAAGAAAAAACCTCATCTCGCCACACCAATTTGGGTTCCGGAGTCAGCACTCCACAATTGACCAGGTTCATCGAATAACGAGTGTTATCGAGATAACACTAGAAGAAAAAAAAGTGTGTTCTACAATTTTCTTGCACGTTGCCCAGGCCTTCGACAGGGTCTGGCATGAAGGCTTGGGACACAAACTTCAACTCTTCCTACCTATCCAATATTCAACGCTGTTACTGTCATACATAGCTGAAAAGTATTTCCGGATAAAGCAAGGGGATGAATACTCGGAATTAAAGTACAGCAGCGGAATTAAAGCACAAGCAGGTGTGCCGCAGGGTAGTGTACTGGGACCTTTGCTTTATCTCCTGTACACAAGTAACCTTCCTACTTTTGAACAAAATATGGTTGCCACATTTGCAGATGATACTGCTATCATGGCAGTTGGAGACAACAATACCGAGTCCACATAAAAACTACAAACCGCCATTGATGACATAGAGCGCTGGACTAAAAAATGGCGAATCAAATTGAATGAGTCGAAATCTGTACACATTGAGTTCACCAATAAGTTGAATACAAACGAGTTCATATCAACAATCAAATTGTTCCATACCAAAATACAGCTAAATATCTAAGCATGACGTTGGATGCTAAACTTAGGTGGAGGGCCCACGTCAAGAAAAAACAAGAAGAATTAAATTTAAAATACCGTAAAATGTACTGGCTATTGGGTCGTAATTCTGCCCTGTCAGTGTATAACAAGCTCTTGCTGTATCAACAAGTCCTCAATCCGGTGTGGACTCCTCAATCCGGTGTATGGTAGTCAACTCTGGGGTTGTACCAGCCAAAGCAACAGAAATGTTGTACAACGTTATCAAAATAAAGTTCTACGCGGACGTTCTAGGTGGGCCATGGTACATCCGGAATGACAACCTCCATAAAGATCTAAATGTGCAAACAGTGGGACAATGTAATCAAAAATTGTGCAAAAAGTCATGAACAAACACTACAAAATCACATCAACGTTGAGGCCATCCAGCTCTTGAACAATGATGGCTTAACAAGAAGACTATCGAGAAATCGAGTGAAACCCTATGAACTAGTGCATGGAATTAATCGTTGATTCTTAACAAAAGAAAAAAAATATGCCTATATGTACACATTAAAATAGTGACTCTGCAATGACAAAGCCGAAGTTAATATCATAGGATAACACTTTGCAAATGTACATCTAGCAGATTAGGTTAAAGAAAAAGTAGCTTATTAGTGTAAACCAGATTGCTATAAAAATATAGCAAAAAAATTACGTAAATCCACTTGCGTGCATAGAAATCGGCCCACAGTAAACTTTTATTTTAACTATATATATTTTTCACTATTCATCAGAAAAAGAAATATGCTGTTTGTGTGTATAAATTATTGTGAGTATCCTATGTTTAACATAGTGAAACTAATGCATTAAGCAAATTAAGCTTTTTTATTATTAACATAAATAGTGTTCATTCCAATGTATTCCTGGGTTTTCAGTCAATTTTATTGTCACTAATTATGGTGTTATGTGATGAGCCCTGCGTTTCGTCCCGGGTCTACCTATTGGACTCTCTCTCTAATGCTAATCGGCAACACGGGTTGCCAATATCTCACCGCAGAAGATCTATACCGGCTCGGTTCATTTACGTCCGAACACGTAGAACCGATGTCTGGCGTATAAGGCAGGGTCTACCTAAGCCTTACTGACGAGTCCAATAGGTAGACCCGGGACGAAACGCAGGGCTCATCACATAACACCATAATTAGTGACAATAAAATTGACTGAAAACCCAGGAATACATTGGAATGAATTAAAGTACAGTCAGGAAAAAGAAATATACAAAAAATAAATAGTGTTGTTATAGTTATTGACAATTTAAAACTTAACACTTTATTTTTTAATAATGGGTATGACCTCCTCTTTCCCTAATAACTTCTCTCATACGATTAGGCATAGATCTAATCAAGTTTGCTAAAATTTCTTGAGGGATGTTAAACCACTCTTCTTCTACTGCAACAATAAGCTCTGGGATCGAGTTTGGGGTATGAAGACTAGCTCGAATTCTTCGTTTTAGCTCATCCCATAAGCGTTCGATCGGCTTTAGGTCAGGACTGTATGCTGGCCACTCCATAACCCGAAAACCGACTTCTGCAATGTAATCTTGCACGATTCTTGCGGTGTGCGGCCTAGCATTGTCATGCATAAAGGTAAATTCGTCTCCAATGTAGTCGACGTAAGGTACCACATGAATTGTTAAAATTTTCTCAATATATCTAACAGCCGTTAAACCTCTTCGTCCGTGAACACGGTCGCCCCTACGAGTGAACTCATTGTCGGTTCGTGCTCCTATTGAAATTGCACCCCAGATCATATAGGAACCACCTCCATAAACACTCCGCTCTTCTAAGCAGCAATCTGCAAATCGCTCTCTTGGTCTTCTTACACTTTCCTTCTTCGGTCGCTATTATGGAGGCATATTCTGGTCTCATCTGAGAACATAACAGATCCCCATTGTTCCAACGTCCAATTCAGCTGATCCCGTGTAAAACGCAGGCGTGCTTGCCGATGAGCTGAAGTTTTGGACCAATCGCAGGTGTTTTAGGGGTCAGGTTATTTTCCTGCAGTCTTCGTCTTACTGTCCACTGACTAATAGCCACTCCTCGCACCTCACGGAGCTGTAGTTGCACTTGAACGACATTAAGGTGACGATTTCTTAATGTTGTTGACACAATAAAGCGGTCATCACGAGCGGTTGTAAATCGCCTTCTGCCTGTTCCAGGTCGCCTATGAAAGGATCCAGTCTCCTCATAACGTTTGCACACTCTTCGAACCGCTGCGCGTGTCATATCCAATTGTATAGCGGCAGCTCGCTAACTAAGTCCATTTTCGATTAAAGCAATAACTTGTCCGGCTTTTTGTGGTGTAGTATGCATTAAACTAACACACTAAAACACTATTGAGATTATGAAAAACGAATTAATATGCAAATTTCAGTTGCAAACGCAATAATTTTAATATTTGACATTTTTTTTATTTTCGTTACAATCACCACATAAACACGTTTCATTGGTTTACCGGTTGCTACGCATATAAACGATAAGCCTTCTTGATAAATTAATACTCACATTAAAGAATATTAAATTGTCTTTCAAACAGCATATTTCTTTTTGTGATCTGATGAATAGCTTTTAAAAAAAATATTGTTAAAGTCAAAAGTTTACAGTGGGCCGATTTCTATGCACGCAAGTTTTTTTATGTAACATTGATTTGTAAAATCCAAGTCACCACTGTTACGTAAATATTATGTAACATTGAGTTGTAATATATTAGTCACATAATAGTTGGCTTGAGGCGGACATAATGCACAGTTGGCGCATCAGTTTGTGATAAGATATTTACGTAAACTGTTACTTACTTGTGACTTGGTTACATAATATTCATGAAAGTGTTACGAGTTTTGGTTTACTGGGTATCTATGGTTGGTCTTCTTCATACTAATCGTCACCTAGCCAGCCAATCACAGGTCTTATTTTGGGTTTATTTTGTAATGCTGAGAGAAACACAATACGCTTACGGGATTGCCCTACATATTTTCCATTATCTTAAGATAGCTCTGCCAACAGTTCGAGAGCCAATTTTGAATAACTCATAAAAAACTTATTTAAAGGTAAAGCTACTGGTCCAAAAGTCTCACGTGAGTAGTTTTCAAAATATTATGTAATTTAAAGCGTTTTTAAAAAACAATCCTCAGTTTACTCAATGTTTTACTATTTCTAAAGTGGGTACTGCACATTTTTACTTTTACCTTTTCTTCTCATTCTCATTAATTAATCCGGGAGTATCGAGAAATACAATTTGTGTATCTCCAAGTGTAATTATTGCCATGGCTGCTGATCTAGTAGTGTGAACTTTTGAGGAAGTTGGGCATGCCTACAACACAAGAGCGCACAGTTATTACTAACTAAATGTGTACTTGGAATCTAATAGTACTTTTCTATCCATTAAATGATTGATTATTGTACTTTTTCCGGAATTGGGAACCCCCATAATGCCCACTTTCAAAAGTCTGGTATCGCATTGAAACCGAGGATGCTTTTCAACATTTTCTATGTTTGTACACAGTGACGAGCAACGTTTTACAAACGAAACTATACATTTTGATCTCATTAATTGTGATCCGATTGGCTGCGTGAACATGTTTGATGGGGAAAGGTTTATTTTAAAAACTCAAATTGGTCACTTTACTATTTCTTTTAGAAGTTATTTTTGGGTTATTCGGAGTACTCCACCTATCCTAAGCTCTCCATTAATTTGCAGCCAGGGATGCCAAAGTCATAGGCGATGGGTGGGGCAAATTATATAGCGGTGTTGTGCATTCTCTGTAGAATTTTCTAGATGTTTTTATAGAAAATATTGATAAGAAAATGATCAAAAGGGCACTGTCACATTCTTTGGCTCAAAAGAAGACGATCTGACTTAACTTTTATTAAGAAAAAATTCTTCGAAAAAATTTTATTTTTTGAAAAATCGGAAAAAAATGCTATGGATTTTAATAAAAAAAATTATTTGAAAAAGAACCGATTTTATCCGCTTTGGCGAATATATAAATCCGTGAATGTCTTGATACAAAACTAGCAGAACTTTTTATTTGGCCGCTGGAATCAACTGATTTTTTGTTGATGCGCTAATAATTTTTTTACATTTTTGTGCTTTTGGTAAAGGTTTGTAAAATACATTAACTTAAGTTTGAAAGCAACTTAAAATCAAAAAAACAAACGAAACGAAGATCGTCTTTATTCACATAGCTAATTTTTTTATTTAAATATTTTAACGAAATTTCTATTTTCGCATTGATTAACGGACTGAAATAGCTTTAAAGTTCGAAATTACTCAACTAATCAGAAAGGCGAAAAATTATACCGATGCATGCACGGAGCTTATTCTTTTTCTTATGCAGTATTTTCAAGCTGTGTGAGAGATAAATCATATTTCAACTGTACTTTTCAATATTAGTAGTAGTAGTAGTAAACATCTTTATTTCTAAAAAAAGGCTATCGACCTATCGGTCTTTCTGCCCTTGTTTAATACATGCAGTCTTAATCTAGATAAAAAACCAATATGAAAATTCTCCTATTCTAGGTTAACAATAGTAGTAGTAAACATCTTTATTTCTAAAAAAGGCCAACGACCTATCGGTATTTCTGCCCTTGTTCAATACATGCAGTCCCAATCCAGACAAAAAACAAATATGAAAATTCTCCCATTCTAAGTTAACAATGTTATTGAATAAATAAGATTTCAGTGGCAAGAAGAAATTATTTTATTGTCCACTAGTCCGTTGCGTTTGTAAGTGTTCGAGTAGCGTTAGTGTAGGGAAACGGAAGCGGGATTTTTCAATATTAATAAAGCGGTAAACACACTTTGACTTATTTAAAAATTATATTATTTAAACCACATCCTTAAGCTTGTTAGTAACAAGCTTAATTTGGGAAGACAATTTCTTAAAATTTTTAGTTATTAATCACAAACTAATTTAAAATTAAATAAAAAGGTTAAATTTATATTTAAACAATCCCGTTATCTCGTTGTCTATACAGGGTAAGGTTATAGGTAACTAGAGCAGTTACGAAGAAGGTCAAATGGACAAAGAATTGTAGTTTTGCATGCTCTACTCGAACCCAATTTTATTTTCCGTAAAATTTGACAGCTGTCAAGAGATATTTGGGAAAAACTTATTTATGGTAAATTTTTAAATTACTCCTAGTTCCGTTGATGTTAATTTGACAGGAAAACGTTATATAGAAAACTTGTAGGAAATTTAATTCCAAACAAAATGGCATAAGACATTTCTCCAAAATATCTGTCATTTTTGACATATGACACAAATTTGAGTTTTTTTAAATGGCAAGCCATACTTGATTATTACTTTACCGAATAGAGCATTTTATTACGATTTCTATGACTATATAACATCGTTAGGCTTTTTTCGAAAATAAAGTGTCTGCGAACAATTTATAATTTTTCAATTTAGTTGATCGAAGTTAGCCTATAGAAAATAGTATAAGACATACAGCATTGTTTCCATAGTAACAAATAATAACAGTATGCTTCAGAATTTATTTTAACACTACGTTAAGTTGGCAAGAACTTTATTATAACTAAGACGGTCATTTAAAGTGTTTATTATAAAAATCAAATCGTACCGATAATAATTAAAATTTAACTCTAGAAACTTTAATTTTTATTGTAAAATATTTTCAAAAAGTCCAACACCATTATCAATGCAAACATTGCAACGCTTTAAAACTGAATAAGTTGCTTTACTTGCGGAGCGACCATCAATCTTTTCAAATGCTCTAACAACAGCTTCTTTAAGTGCATTTAAATTGGAATATTTGCTTTTGTAAACTGTGTTTCTTACGGCTCCCCACAAAAAGAAATCCAAAGGTGAAAGATCCGGTGATCGAGGTGGCCATAAAACAGGGCCGTTTCGTCCAATCCAAAACCCCAGGAAATGTTACGTCCAGGTGATTCCGCACTTGTGAAAACTTATGCGGAGGAGCGCCATCATGTTGAAAGCATTGCACATTACGCCATGTTTCTAAATCTAAGTCGTCCAACGTAAAATCCAGGTTATTCCGAAGGAATTGAAGATACCGACTCCCATTTAACGTGCCTTCAAAAATAAATGGTCCAAGAATTTTTGAACCTCCCATTCCGCTCCAAACGTTAAACCCAAATTTAATTTGTGGTCTCCTTGGTAAGGCTCAACATGGTGGGGATTTGTTTGATTCCAAAGATGTTTATTGTGTCGATTAAACATACCACAATTTGTAAACCGAGTTTCATCGGTCCACAATATTTTATAAGGGAATTGGATGTATTGTTGACATTTGTTTCGGAACCATGTACAAAAATTCAAACGCAGCTCCTCATCCCCTAGATGTAAGGTTTGGAATACTGATAATTTATACGGATAGAACTTGTGTACTTATTTTTAAAACTCTCATCACCGTGCTTTGGGAAGTCCCGGATTCTGCTGCGATCTCTCTGGTTGAAGTCTGTGGATTCTGGCTTACAATGGCTAAGGCATTAACCTCCACTGCTTTATTTATTACTTTATCTTCATTTCTTGGCTGCGTAAAACTTCCATAAGTGCACAAATTGTCGTATCAAATATCTCTCAAAATAGTAATCAGAGGCTCGTCCAGCATTTTTATCATATCTAATGTTGGTTTAATCATGTCGCACTTTCTTGATTGGAATAATTCATTTTTACAATAAAACTAACTAAGATTTCTAAGTTGAATTTAAACTTAGATGTCAAAAATTGAAAGGTGATGTTATTATCTGTTGCTATGGAAACAATGCTATGTCTTATACTATTTTCCATGGATAACTGCGATCAACTAAATTGAAAAAGTATAAATTGTTCGCAGACACTTTATTTTAGAAATAAACTTAACGATGTGATATATCACAGAAATCGTAATAAAATGCTCTATTCGGTAAAGTAAAAATCAAGTATGGTTGCTATTTAAAAAAACTCAAATTTGTATCATATGTCAAAAATGACGGTCATTTTGGAGAAATGTTTTATGCCATTTTCTTTGAAATTCAATTTCTTACAAGTTTTCTATTTAATGTTTTCCTGTCAAATTAATATCAAAGGAACTAGGAGTAATTTAAAAAATTACCATAAATAAGTTTTTCCAAAATATGTCTTGACAGCTGTCAAATTTTAGAAAAATAAAATTGGTATCGAGTAGAGCTTGCAAAACTACAATTCTTTGTCCATTTGACCTTCTTCGTAACTGCTCTAGTTTTGAAGATTCTTGTACTGGTCATCGAAAAAAACTCACCCTGTATATCTATACACAAATTCAAAAAATATTTTCATTCATTAAAGTGTAAAACTTTACGTTTATTTGTTAACACTGGCAACCTTGATCCAGCTGATCAACCAGTCATCGGCAATGTCACTTATGTCAATTCGTTTCGCCCTTCATATAAGTCGTTTGATCAGTTGTCAAACAATTCCAAGTTGCATGAAGGTTTGCTGACAATGGTTTGCTGAACATAGTTAGTACCATCTTTGTGCATTTTTCCTGATATTTATACATAGAGAAATTTAATTGGACCGCCGTGTTTCACAAATTTAACCGTAAAGAATGGCGGTTCTCGCGGCAGCTCAGCTTTTAGATGAGCTTATGGGGCGACATCGAAATGTTGCTCCAAATGAAAAAGTTAAATCCACGGATTGGGAGGACCCTGAGGTAAGAAAACTAATTTAACAAAGTATCTGGTATGTATTTATAATAAATCAACTTCAGTTGATTTGCCGTAGTGACATAAAACTATCTTTCGTAGCATTTTTATATTGCAAATATTGTTGGTGACAATCAACGTTGTTCTTTTGAAAATTTTCTTAACCACCACTTCGATTAAGCCCTAATCCAATGCCCTAACAGTAATTTAATAGTTTTGATATGGTCCTTAAAATTAACATTCAATTTTTGCAGATAAACTAATCATCTTACGGTATTGAGGAGGTTGTGTTAAACGCAATTAAAGCGGCAGAAATCTATAGGTTTTGCTTTGTAAACGACTCTATAAATTTCATGTTATAGTGAGGAAAATAAATTATATTTATTATATTTAAATCTATTAATTAGGACTTTATTGTGGTCAGCTATTTGAATTTAAAACTTATTGACGACCCGCGATCTTTTAAGTGCTCTATCTAAATGATTTAGTTTAATTATTCCACATAAATTAAATTATATTCAGTTTTGGCCGAGCCTCGGTCACTAACAAACTAGGTACAGAATCAAGAAATCCTTCTGTTGCTGTAGAAAATTATCTATTGGTGTTCATCATTTGTTCATGGTTGGTTTATTTTGCCCCTATTTCGTTTTATCATTTTATTTTTTGGGAAGCGGTGGTCTTGAATGTTGCGGACGTGTCTGTGTCAATAAAGTTACTTTTCTTGAATTTGCTGAATGTTACTGAATTATGTTTTCCTGGCTTGCCAGTTCCCATTTTATATGAAATGAGTATTATATTCCTGTTTCGTTTTTATCCAAACCTCAGAGCCATATATGGAGATGCTCTTTGTAATAGTGTTATGTGTTGCTATCCGTAAAACCAAATATAATTATCAAAAACATTTAAACGGCCCCACACCATTTATCTAAAATATTTTTTTAATAAGCGACACTTCCAGTTATACCAGAATTAGACGTTAAACGTTAAGATTAAACGGCCTCACACCATTTATCTAAAATATTTTTTTAATAAGCGACAATTCCAGTTATACCAGAATTAGACGTTGTCTCTTATTTTAAATAGAACGCCCTGTATAACTATAATTTTATGTTCTACCAAAAATTATGAACACTATGTATAAAGTTGAACTAACGTTGTTACCGATATTATTGTGTATAGTAGTAGTAGTAAACATCTTTATTTCTAAAAAAGGCTATCGACCTATCGGTCTTTCTGCCCTTGTTTAATACATGCAGTCTTAATCTAAATAAAAGACAAATATGAAAATTCTCCTATTCTAGGTTAACAATAGTAGTAGTAAACATCTTTATTTCTAAAAAAGGCTATCGACCTATCGGTATTTCTGCCCTTGTTCAGTACATGCAGTCCCAATCTAAATAAAAAACAAATATGAAAATTCTCCCATTCTAGGTTAACAATACTATTAAATAAATAAGATTTCAGTGGCAAGAAGAAATTATTTTATTGTCCACTAGTCCGTTGCGTTTGTAAGTGTTCGAGTAGCGTTAATGTAGGGAAACGGAAGCAGGATTGTCTGGTTGGTCTTGTAAGACAAAGGGGATTCAGTATGGTCCAGTTGTAGGGGTTGTTTGTCCATTTTGTCTGTAGATATATGAGTCTTTCCGAAATCTTTGTCATGTTTGTGCGTTCGTATAGTAGTTGGGTGGAGGGGTTGTGTAGTGGGTTTTGAGGGTGTCTTATTCCTGTTATTAGTCTTAGTGCAATTTGTTCTGTTGTTTGTATAAAACGTTTTGTCCTTTCTGTTCCGTTGGTCATGAGTATATGTCCATAGTCTAGCAAGGGTCTACAAATAGCTTTATATATTTTGGTGGCGGTGTTTGTGCTAATTCCTCTGTCTTTGTAGGTTAGTGATCGGAAGTGTTTTGTTCTCTTTATTGTTTCTGCCCTAATGTTTCGTATGTGTTTAGTGAATTTAAGTTTGTGGTCAATTGTGATTCCAAGGTATTTTACGTCGTTTTTTGGTTGTGTCGTTTGGCCGTCTGCAGTTATTGTAGGGGAGTCAGCGTTGAGTCTGTGGTTTGTGAGCAGAAGTTAGTTTTTTGACGCGGTCGGTGTTAGTCTCCATTTAGTCTCCAACCCTGTCATTGTGTTGTTTGTTAGTGTTTGGAATCTTTGAGCTGCTCTCTCAGTAGTTTTGTCATGTACAATAAGTGCCGTGTCGTCTGCGTATTGTAATATGTATGCCGATCTGTCGATTTGATTTTTGTCTGGTAAGTTGTAATTATACATGTCATGGCAGTATATAGTGTAGAGAAACAGTGAGAGCGGGGATCCTTGAAGGAGGCCTTGTTCAGGGGAAAAAGAAAATGACAGTATTTTGTCAATTCGTACTTGTAGTTGTCTGTTTTCTAGTAAGTTCTTTATGGTGTGTAGTAGATATGTTGGTGTGTGTATTAATAATTATTATATTATATTTTTCACAATTATTACATAACTAAAAGCCTAAACTTTTCGTTTTCCATAAATCATGGGCAACTTAGTAACTCATACTAAATTTAGAACCAATTGATACTAAACAATAAAGTGGCACTTTAAAAACATATTTTAGTTCTATAGAGTAGAACTGCTTTAGCATGAAATCAAATTGTCGGAAGTATTTTAACTGTTGTGTATATTTTCCTGACTGTACTTCAATTTATTTCAAAATTTCCTGGGTTTCAGTCAATTTTATTGTTTATTATTTAAAATGTTACAAATACGTTTCGGTGTCTTTCTCCACCATCATCAGTTTGTCTAAAATATACATTTTACATTTATTATCAATTTAATTAAAAATAAAAAAACACATTCACAAAATTAACCTATTAAAATTCAAATCACACACATATTAAAAAGTACAATTTGGGACCTTGGTTCTCAGGTGATGAGTCGGGATAAACATGTTCGGGAAAAGTCTAGAATCTATTGTTTAGAGATCTAAATTTGACTTACGTATATAGTTGCTATCAACTTCACATTTGACTGGTTACTGAATTTTCCATATTTTATTCGATATCAAGCGAGCGAAACAAAAAAACTGTTTATCTTTCGTCTTTTCTTTGCATTCTAGGAATTGCTTGGCAATTTTTCAATATCAGCTGTTTACATTTCATTTACCTGGTCCAATCAGTTCATACATGCGATCATCTAATTAGCGTATGATACACAGAGCTAAGATTGTCTGTATCTGATCTGAAATTTATTGCATTCTGATGTTTCTTAATTTGTATCATTTCATGGATTCTTCTCTTATTATAGTTGTCCTCATTGATCAATATTTGTGTGTTATCGAAATCAAAATCATGCAACTTTTGTTGTGCATGTTGTGCTAATGTTTGTTCGTATGTTCGTATATTCTTTTCTTTAAATATTGCCCTGTTTGTCCTATATATGTGTTGTCACAGTTCAAACAGTCAATCTTGTATATTACGTTAGGTGTGTCCAACTTATCGCTTCTAGGCTTAAATTTTGTAAAACACTCTTTTGCCAAGTTGTTTTTAGTTTTTTCCGCTATAGTAATATTATGCGGTTTTAAAACATTTTTTATTTTTGTGTTGATTTCTGGTATGTGTGGTAATGATACATACTTGACTTCACCCTCTTTTTTCTTTTTTATATTATTTATGTTGTTCCATTTATTTGCATTGTATATTTTATTGTATTTTATTTGTATTTTTTGTAGTATTTTAACTGTATTTTTCGAGTTGTGGCTATCAGCCCATATTTGTGGGAGACCCTGTATATAGTTTTTATCGTTTTATAATATATGATTTTAACTTTTTTCTAAAGAGAAGAAACAAATAGAATAGTTCAGTTAAAAACCAACAACGAAAAGAAGACATATGAGCTAAAAATATTTTAAAAAAGTTTTCGATGAAGAAAAAACGTTTTTTATTTAAAAAAAAACATTGCAAAACGTGAAGACGCAATAACAAGGTGAATCTTGCATTCGTGTAAAGAGCGCCTCCTCTAGATCACCATTTTTTTGTATTTTTTTTGCTGGAATCGGATATTTTAAATTAAATGTATTGGAATCAAACCCGCGCGGTAAATGTGAATATTGATTTTCATATTTTTAAGCATGGAAAAGTAACTTTAAAAGTAAGGAACTGTTCAAGTAAACACAAAACTTCAAATATATCTAAAATTGCAAATATCTTGCATTCGCATCGGCATCTAATTTCACTTCGAGATAAACATATTCACTAAAATATGTTTTTTGTTTTGGGTTTGATTACTAGTGTATTCCAAGTGCTTCTGATCTCAAGCCTGAACTATCTGATCATCTGCAAAGTACAATGGGCTAGTTGTATACATCGGTAATATTTTGCAGTTTATTTGTAGTTTACTTTAATATTTTACGACTTTTTAAATTAGATTTCGAACATCCAAATTCTAGACGACAAAATCTAGACGGGCGATCGTTACACAATTACAAGATTCACTTTTTTAAGTTTTCACGTTTCTCAATGGTTTTTTTTTAATTATCGGTTTCTTGGAATATTTCTGACTATATGTTTTCTTTTATTTGGTGGCAGTACACTTGATTGGTATTTTTTTGTCTGCAAGAAATTAAAAAAGCAATCCCTTTGAAATTGCACTTGAAACACAGAGCATCACCTTTTCTTTTTATAAATATCGGATTTCAAAGTGCTTTAAGCCGGTCAATTTTCTCAATATTATCAATTAATCACCTCAATATTTTGTTTGCTTTCAAGAAAAGGCAGGGTTTCGTCAGATTTTATATTACGAATTGATAAAGAATGCTCTTATTTCTCTATAAAGAACGAATCCTTTATCACAACGTAATCAATAAACTATCACCTAGTGAGTATCCTACATACTTACGCTCAAGGCGTAAGTAGCAAGAATCTGTGCTACTGTTACCACAAGATACCCAAAAAATTATGTTAGTAAGTTGTTAAAGAAAGATAATAGACAACCAGTTTGCAAAAAATTCGCTCTGAATACTTCCATTTTTGAAATATGAATTTGTCTCACCAATATTGGACTTATTTAAATCATATCTTGCTTTTAACATGGGTTTTGACAACGCACTTCCCATCCTCAGTGGTGAGGCACTTTAAATACGAATCATTTGCGCGTGAAGAAAATAATTTACGATACGCGTTTCGTTTTTCAACGCATTTTAAATTATAAACGTTTCGAAACTCACGAAACGAATTCGAAAATATGTACGAGGTAGGGATTAGTAATCTTGCTGATGTCCTGATGCCATGCAAAATATACCTAAAAAAATTCTGTTTGAGTTTACTCAAACAAGCATTTTTACCTTTCGATAATCAAATTTAATATGCGAAATGCTGTTTTTCTTCCCATATTTACCATTTTTGATAGATTACCTACCGAATATTAAAGCCTAGAATCAATCCAGATTTATCACAAGCATTTACTTACTATAAGTAAAGTAGCTTACGTACTCAGATTGTTACTAAGAAAATTAAATGCGGATCTGCAGCTCGGTGAATTTACCATAGAAAGATCAATCAATTAGCGGTTTGACTCATTGTGACCTATTTGTTTCCAGCTATTTTGGGTGTTATATTCATTTCACGTTTCGTGAAATTATTTCAAACCAATAAGGCTATTCCTTTCCTCATGAGGTTTTACCTTCTGATGCTGTTTATTACTCTGAAATGTTCGCTATTAGCACTTAGACTCCATTAAAAAGTCCATAAAAAGTTGCTTATAGTTTAAAGCGATTCTTCGAACAATAATTTGTGGATTCAAAAATTCATCGATATTTCGATGTATTTTTTTTCTCGCCTTTTTAAATTTTTAATTTAATTTTTTTAAAATGACTTTTCGGCTGATAATTTAAGGGGTCTCTTAAAACTGCATTTAAATTTGTTTTCGCTTTCCTACTCTACACTTTTGTTGGTTGTCCAATTTATTTACACATTTTTCTTTTACAGTTTTGCAAGTTTTTTATGGTAAAGTTCTGCCCTCATGATCTGTTTGTAAATACACGCGCTGATCTAGGTCCATGCATCAAAACGCATGATGAAGAAGCTAAAAAGCTATTTCAAGATGCGAAAAAAAACCACCACAAAAAAATACAATATCAAGAGGATTTTATTAGATTTTGTTCTTCAATGATAAATGAAGTAGAAAAAAAAATAATAAAAGGCCGACAACGTTTAGCTTTAAGTGGTAAAAACGTGTTAGCTGTTACAAACCCACAACAAGCCGAAAAAAATCAAGAGCAAATAAACATCTTAAACGAACGAATAAATGAGTTAGAGAAAGAGGCCGAGCAGGCTGGGACGGATGGAAATGTAGAACAAGCTCAAGGCCTCATGAAGCTTTGCGATCAGTTAAAAGAAGAAAGAGATGCCCTTAAAAAGGCCGAATTAGGACATTTAAATCTTACTGCTCAGTTAGCTGTTGAACAAGAAAAACAAATGGAGGTTTGTGAAGTGTGTGGGGCTTTCCTAATTGTAGGTGATGCACAACAGAGAATAGATGATCATTTAATGGGGAAACAACATATGGGATATATGCGATTAAAAAAAGCATTAGAAGAGATAATAGAAGTTGTGAAAGAAGCCAAAGAACCAAAAAAGTATATCAGAGATAAAGAAAGAGAGAGATTTAACGATCGAGATACAAGACGGGATAGAGAAAAGGATAAGTTTAACGCACGTGAAAGAGACCGAAGCCGGTCAGAGTTGGGGTAATGTTAGCCCACATTTTCTTGCAATAACCATTACGTAATTTATTACTCTGGTTAGAGAGAAGGAGCGGCGCATGGACACCGAGCGGAAGAATAAAGAGAGAGACAGGGAACGAGAACCCATTAGAGATGTGGAGTTGCGGGATGGAAAACGGGAGAGGGATCGCGAACGAGAGAGACGACACCGCTCTGACCGAGAAGGTATTTTTTTAATCATTTCGTATTAGGTATGAATGTTTTGTCGTTTTTTTATAGATCGTCATAGGCACCATCATCACCATCACTCTCACAGGCACCGGCACTAATCGTCACCAATCTTGTAGTTGACCAGTAAGACCATCTATACAGGTAGGTGCTATTTTATATAAACTGATAATTAATATTCTCTTTCAGATACTGAACAGGTTAGTGATTTAATAATTCATAATAAAATTGTTCCCTGCTAATTTCTTCGGTTTCATCTACGAACACAATAGTGGTCGATGCTAATAAGTGAATCTGATTATCCTCACACATACTACTAAAATTAAGATCAGTCAAATATCTTGTTTTCTGACATATACTGTATTGTACAGCACATTTCAGGTAGAAGGAGCTAAAAACCACAGCTTACCACGAATCATACCTATTTACATATGTTTTATTAATTTATAGTTTTGGTTTTAAAAATCCCACCATATGGCCCTCTAAATCTGAATTGTTCTATAGGTAAAAGCTGGAATTCGACAAAAGGTTAACCATATTTTAGTTTTGCTTGACTATTCATTGGATGTTTTAAACAATTATTTTAACTGATTGTCGTTCAAAGTTAAAATAAGGCTCACCATAACACACGCCTGTATGAAGATAAATGCTTTAAATTAGCAACAGAACACTTAATTACAATTCTCCTAAAGGTATTTTTTAATCTGGTTTCTAAGAAAAACTGTTGACATACTTGGGTTTATTCAAATCTTGAAAAGGTGGTGCGTGGAGATAATGTTCAATATCACGTATGGTGAACATATTTTGTGGTTTATATCTAACTGATTGTATGATGTATACGAATTTATTTGCAAACTATCATAGTCGACATGGTCAGTCATTGCCAAAAATGTGTCTTATAAGTTTTCAGCAGTGAAACATCCCAACAATGCTGCAAACAGTTGGCAACACTGTACGCTCAATTTTTTGTACTTTTCTACTTTTGCAATGAGAGGTATTTATAGCTTAAGTTAAAAATTTTAATATTTCAAAGCTGATAGCTCAATATCAACGGGTACCTACCACTCTAGTTGACCCTCATTATGTGTTTCATCGTCAATTGTAAACGAGGTATTTATTCAATAATTTAGCTTTGTCCTGAACGTACTCTTGAAGCCGAATCTTAATATATGTACTAATCTGACAATAGACAGATTTTTATAAAATTTAAATTATTATTTCGAATTTTGAAACGAGGGTTTATAGGATCAAGGAATGCTTTTTTGCTATGCTGGTGGTGGTAGTGATCAAGTAGCAGATTATCTGTGCCTGACGACTAATGTTAATCATTTAAATTTACCTTTCCCTTAGATTTGTTGATAGTCCTTTTTTTGTAACTAATGTATATATGCAGTGCGTTGTTATCCTCAGCAACCCCTACTAACTTTCAGCTAAAGAAGAATGTGTGATAATCTGATAGATCTATTCCTAAGCTAACAAATTTAGTGTATGTGTATTTAGATACCTTCAACAAGGGCCTTGCAAAATCCATTTGCCTGTCTGTAAAAATATTTCAATTGTATTTTATATTTACAACATATTTTATGGCCCTTCGGTGAGTTTTTCTTTAATTTCAGGAGTTTATCAATCAATAATATTTTTTCTGACAATTTACATTCATCAAATCTTACATTCTTGACTTAATATGCCCCCGTAGCAAAAACAGACAAAAAGCAAACCTATTACACAATCCACCAAACCGACTACTCTACGAACGCACAAACTTGACAAGGATCTCGGAAAGACTACTCGTCTTCCAATCAAGATGGAAACACAACCCTCACAATCTCACCTTCCTGGACCCCCTCTGTTTAACAAGACCGACCAGACAAACGCGTTTCCTCTTCCCAGCCTCAACCCTATTGGAGCATCTCCAGACATAAATTATGTACATGTTTGTTAATTATATTAGTTATTAAGTTTCCATACAAAACTTTGTAATCAACCCAGGGCAGAAAGACCGATAAGTCGATAGCCTTTTCTAAGAAATAAAGATTTTTACGATTAGATTTGGGGTGATTCAAAATTGGCGTCATTTCTCTGGAGATGTTATCCGTGCACCGTAGGAAATGGCAACAATATTTGTATATAAAAATCAATTTTTTTCTAATTAAAATTACGTAAGTACCGTTACTTTATCAACAAAGGTAATAATTACAAAATCATCATTAGAAACACCTGTATTTCGGTGCGGACACTCATTACATGAATTTTACTCTGGTCTGTGCTCAACTTTGCTTGATAACCTCATTTCACAACATCAGTTTCTAATCAGTTTACAACGAATTTTTTTCGATAATGAACAATCTTAATGGAAAAGTTCGAGATGAACGAACATGTGCGAACCCTTTGAATACGCTCCATTAGTCTAACGTCACACGTTGCGCATGCCACAGACCTGTATCCACGCAAACGAATTGTCGTAACTTATTAGCATTGGACATAGTTTCATTGTGTGTTTTTAAAATTTTCTGCAGGTTCTAAGCAATAATATTAGCAAAAAAGGAAGTACCGTTGTCGTTGGCAACTATTTCGCTTACTACGTTTAATTTATCTTTCTTACTTTTTCTTAAATTAGACATTTTTCAACGTACAGTTTACATTGTCTAACAGCTTATTGCTGTTGGAAACGAATGGGTATATGCTTTGTAGACAAGACAAGTGCTCAAATCGGTCGCTTGACGATTCTGCTCAAGTTGATATTTTCTTTCTGCTAATTTTTTCGGGACTCTGATACTTTAACTATTTTGTGACAAGGTTCTGTAATATTGTAGGGCCATTTTCCTTCTTCCCATCAACAAAATGACAACTACATACAAAGGCAGCAGGACCAGGATCTATAGTTCTCCTATAAATCATTTTCAAGTATCACATACGGTTTCCAAATATGTTACAAATAACAATATAAGATTTACTAACCGTTTCAACTTTATATATCGATCCGTGTGGGTGGGTCCTTTGGAAACCGGAAAAACGAATATTTTCACGATTATAGTGGTTACACCCAGGAGCCCAACACATGCCCATTATTCTGTAACATTTAATACAAATAACAGGTTTTAATTTATTTTATTATTTTATAATTTATTTAATTTAACACAGTAATACGAAACCTGTTGTCCATTCACATCAAGTTTGAGGTTAGCAAGATATTTTCGTCGAAAATAAAGAAATCTGGTTATAATTACGTGATGATTTCAATGCAGAATCATTACTAAAACACTCTTAAAAGCAAATACATACCTTAGAACACTTATTTTTCTTACTTCAATTATTCTTCTTATTCACTTTGAAAACCTATCTAAACACAATGCAAATTTACCTTGCTTGGATACAGCCTCTGAATCTGTCTAATTTGTGACGTCATCATTATGGAGCGTATTGTTTTTTATGACTGGGTTAGTGCTTGTTTCTATCAAACTCACAATGGTCTTTATCTCTTCTTAAGCTAACGCTTGTTTCACAATATGTATAATGTAAGTGTTTTGTTGAAGTATAAAGTCAACTTTCTTAACACACATTTTTACTGTTATGTAAAACACGTGAATAAATGTCAACAAATGTGTTATTAATTTTTTTAAGACTAATTTAATTTGTGATTTATTTGCTGTGTGTCTCCTTCAAGTTTTAACCTCCTTGTCTAGTGGCATTTAACCTCCTTGTCTAGTGGCATTTAACCTCCTTGTCTAGTGTCAGTGACAAGTAATTATTCTCGATATTTCGTAACTACATTATTTCCACTTTTATTTATTTGCTCTACGGATTTCAGTAATAGTACAGTATAAGGCTTCAAGAGTATTTCAGATATTAAACAGTAGGTAATTTTACCCAAAAGCAGTGGTCCTTCTCTCATGCTTTGGTCTGGCTCTTTGCAGTTAGCAACAGGTGAGCTCACAATAATCTTGAGAACCGATGTTAGGACAGCGGCTGACTTTCCATGACTACCTTATCGGATATATGCCCTCAACTGAAATACTTCCCAGATGCCATTTAACATCATGTAGTTCAGGTGACCTAGCTTGTAAATTTTTTAAATTAGTTCTTTGATTCCCATTGCTGGAAAATTGCCTGTCCCCGTTTTGTGACTGTAGGTTTTACGATTTGAAAAATATAATTACTATTTTGTTTAAATCATTTTGATAGTTAATTGCTGTTTATAATCAAGATAATTAAACACTCGGGTAAACTTTCAGTCACATAGATTTTAAATGTATAATAAAAACTTCAAAGTAGTATTAATAATTGGCTAATTTATGTAAATGAATTTCAACGAAGTTTAAAAGAAATAAACCTATTATCTCCAAAAAGTTGTTTTTTAGAGTCCGTTAATTAAATGAAAACTACCTGAAAATACATTAAGGGTTTGGCATAGAGCGCCTCGCATGGAGTCTTGCGGACGGTCTACGTTGTAATACCAGAGATTAGTAGAGAGATCGCCGATGAGAATAGGCGAAAGCGTTCCAGCGATATTAGCCGTAAGCTACCGCCACCATGCGGTTTTATCCCCGAACCATATGCACATTTTACAAGTAGCGTAGGGGAGGTAAGTAGGGGGGGGGGGTCGTGAACATAAGCAGCGAGGGACAGCAGATTTGCGCTTGTTTTCAAAGGTCAATCAACCCCAATAGTTTTGATGCCATGAAAATAAAATTAGCGTTTCAATGATTGAGCAAACGAAGCAAAACTTGGGTGACATGAGTTTTAAACGGACGATATTTATGCTTCTTCAAGACTCTAGTCACTGCCTGATGAGATATGTTAATTTCTGTTGCTATAGCTCTTGTTGAAGTAGAAGGATTATCTTGAATCTAATGGAGAATTTAATTTATTACCGTTTTTTACTTTTGATGAGAACTCTCATTTGTTCTATGAACGCGTTTTCTAGGCTTAGAAAATGCACCAAACTTGGCTAAATGTCTATGGAGGAACAGAAAATCATTTTGAGTTGGTTGTTGTCTTTCTGAATATCGCTGTAGATATGTGTCCGAAGTAATTTGCCTATTTCGATGTGAATAGTAAAAAAATTCTAACATATCTCATTTATCTTCATTTGAAAAAGACCAGATATTCACAATAATTTTGTGGCTGTAGTGACGCTAAGGGAAATTCAGTCAAACAAAAATGTGTTGATTAGGATTCGCGTTGCAACCTCGACAGGAAGCAGACGTGCCCAGTGCGAGTGTATCGAAACAATTTTTTTCCGGCTGCCTCCGGAAGTAGCAGAAATTTTTGAATTTTTGAAAGATCATTTTGGTGAACTCTTGATTGCGCAACTTTGCCGCAATTTAACAAATCTAGGATCTTATGTGGTTACCGAGTTTCCCATGGTTGAGCTCCAAAAACGGACACCCGGTATATACATGGTGGCCATTTTCTGAATCTTTGTATGGGTAACTTCTAGATTTTTAAAGATAGAGAATCCGTTAAATGGAAAAAATTGGGCAGAATTCGATTGCCTATTCATTACGGTTTTCAGAATTTAGGTACCCGACTTGGTTCCTGAAATATCTTGAAAAGACAAGAAATCAAAACTTTTTATTTATCACATATTACGTAAACTGCTTAACTTGCGTAAAAGTTAAAATTGCCCTTCGTAGAACTTTTTGGGTTGAATCCAATAAACTAGCACTCGTTGTCATAGTCAGCTTGATTTACGAGATAAAAAATAAACTTAGGTTTTTTTAAATGGTAATCATAGTTTGCTGTGGCCCTTTTAAAATCCTTATTTTGTTCTGAATTTAACAATATAACTGTTGGTATGTTTATCTCTTCTTTTAACCGTAAAAATTCAAAAGAAAAACATTAACAAGCATCTAGCAGTATTGTCACGAAATGGTTACTGTATCTGTCATTAAAAGTGTCAAATAAATTTGGCTTTTTATAGTAGTTTGAGTTAATAAATCTCATTAGTTAAAAGTATTATTGTTGCTAAGTAAATACGGTGCATTTTGTTAGCAAAGAAGGCGGGAAAATTCTGTTACTACACCTGTAATAGAAATAGTGATATTTGGACCGATACATGGAGAGGAGACAGCCAGACAAACAACTTTTTTCACGACTGGAAGCCAACTTGAAAAAATACGGATCATTTAAAAATCCAAAAACGGGAAGATTAAATTTAAAGAACAAGTTGAAGAAAAAGTTTTAGCTTAGACCCATTTTAATGCAAATTCGTCAATCAGAGATACTGCCAGTGAATGTAATGTTTCTAAGGAAAAAGCCCGGCTAATGAAAATCCTCATCTAATTAAAAATAGGCGAGATCAACGTGTTTCTTCCGTGAATGTCTGGTGTGGCATTTTTAGTGATAAAGTTATTGGTCCATTCTTTTATAATCATAATTTAAATGGCGAAAGATATTTACACTTTTTACAAAATGAACTTGAAGAGATGCTGGATAGTTTGCCGTTAGCAGCCTCCACACAACTTACGAGTTGTATGTGAATATTTACAACAACATTTTCCTGGTTGGATTGCCAATGCAGGACCCATTCGGTGGCCAGCACGTTCACCGGACTTAACACCTCTGGACTATTTTATGTGGGGTACCCTTAAAAACAAGATCTATAAAACAAAACCCAATGATATTGAAGAACTAGTAAATAGAATACGTTCAGCAATAAGAAGTATCCGTCCACAAACCATAAGAAAGGTGTTATTGAAAATGATTAGAAGATGCCAAAAGTGCCTGGCCTTAAACGGAAGTCAATTTGAACGTTTAATTTAAACGATACGTTCTTTCATTTCTGTTTTGTGCTTTGTGTGATAAAATAGTTCTTGTTTCCAGAGCCTATTACACATTTTTTATGTTCTTTTGAAGTTTTTCGGCAACAAAAGGAAATAAACATGAAAACAGTTATATCGTTAAACACAGAAAAAAATAAGGATTTTAAAGGGCTCACAGACAACTATGATTACCATTTAAAAAACACAAGTTTATTTTTTATCTCGTAAATCAAGTTGATTATGAAAACGAATGCTAGTTTATTGGATTCAACGCAAAAAGTTCTACCAAGGGCAATTTTAACTTTTTTTCTAAGTTAAGCAGTTTACGTAAAATGTGATAATTAAAAAAGTTTTGATTTCTTGTCTTTTCAGGATATTTCAGGAACCAAGTCGGGTACCTAAATTTTGAAAACCGTAATGAATAGGCAATCGAATTCTGCCCAATTTTGCCGATTTAACGGATTCTCTATCTTTAAAAATGTCGAAGTTACCCATACAAAGATTCAGAAAATCGCCACCCTGTATATGTAAAGAAATATAAAGTAATATAAATGTGAAAAATTAAATAAATTGGCTTCGACATTAGCGTAATCAAAACTACACTTGATTTTTGTAATACGTCAAAGCCAATAACGATGCAATTGCAATTTTTATATATAATTTCAATAATTACAATAATGAAGGAGTAAAAAGAACTTTTTTTGAAATTCACAAAATGAACATCATGTAATCGTGCTAACGGGATCTCTAAAATCAGTTGAATAACAAGTTTTTACATGTATATCAATCATGATTAATAATAATAATTCAAAATTACAATAGTTCTAAACATTACAAATTGTTTGAATTACAATAATTAAAATTAAATAAGTTGAAACAAAAATCAACTTTTAAAACAATTTTTAATTAATGCAATTTATAAAGTGAGTGTCAAATAATATGGTAACAACAACAATCTGCTTACGAATGAAAATTAAGTCTAAACGCTTCTCCTCTGGGCGGCGGCATTTTAGGGGCTTGTTATCTAAATAGCTATTTCATCGGGTATCAAAGTTCCTTAATTTTAATAAGAAACCAAGGGAATTTGAACTCTCACAAAATCTACGCGCGCTGGCCCAAACGCGCGCATTAGCCATCATAGCCACAGTGTAATGTAAAATGCGATCCCCACTACTTACCTCTCCTCCGCCGCATAAACGTGCATATGGTTCGACCGTCGCCCGTTAGTTTCGTCATGGTCGAGTCCGGTACGTTTTTTTAACATTGCATCGGCGATCTCTCAACTAATCTCTGGTAATACACTATTCCCACTTGACCCGTGCAATCTTGGCATAGGTACACTCAAGTCAGTTACCAATGGCACCGGAAAATTGTTAAGGGGGGTCCACAAAACTCGCGAGCAGCACGAACAAATACAACAAACGCAAAAATGAAGCCAGTAGCGCAAATTATGAAAAAATGATTCATCGTGTCAGGCTGTTTGAAGCGTGGTACATCAAAACGAGCATATTGGGCTTACGTGCACAGTAGAAGACAGTTTTGTAATTTTTCTGTATTCTCCGCTTGACAATAGTTAACCCATTGGAATTCACCATTAACAGTAAATCCTCATACATGTGGAAACCGCAAGAGTGGAAGAAAATTGTTAAAAAAAATTGCAAAAAACCGCAAAAACTTGCGTTAATTTTGCGACGCCCTTTACATGTGAAACCCGTAAAAGCACAAATGTTTCAACGTGTAACTGTACAAATTAGCCGCGGCCTCTGCTTAAATGTGCCCGCACTCTTTGTTCCTGCAGACGTTCTATGTTTTATACGGACCAGTATACACATTTAGTCAGTGCACTGGCGTTTATGGTCTGTTCGGGTTAATTTTATTTTGCAAATCGTGGGAATAGCAGAATAATTATCAACGCTATTATTCCATTGGCGAACAACATTTAACGACAATTAAATTTTCTTCAAAAGTATAAGTCGATTAAAGTCCAATTTGTCAACTATAAATGTAAGCAACCATGTAAAGCAAAATAGTGAAAAACGGGTTGTGCGGGTTTAATGTTAGTAATGTATATACTGTTTCCTTGTATATTATTTGGCAGCAATCAGAATCAGTGTTTAGGTTTAGTGCATTTATGCGAAAAAAATGAAAAACGCCGACATTTATACTATCTGCTCAATCAGATTTATCTTATAAAACAGGAGAAATATTCCGCAACAATTAAATTGCGTATACCGATTAAGCATTTAAAAACAAAATAACCAAGTAAGTAATAATACGTATTCTCTAGGTCGTATCTAAACCTATCAAGTAAAAAATTTTGTAATTTCTTTTGAGCTTGCTGTCCATGAACTCGAGCAACAAGGATATTCATTAAACCATAGTATATTTAAATGCCTCTACATTTTTCTGCCGAATTGGACTTATTAGCACCGAGTGATGTATGCACCTCCAAGCATTAAACAATGTACCACCGTTGGTACAAACAACAAAGAGATAACGCAGCGGAAACAGCAATTAGTGAGCACCAACAAGAGTGCGAGCAGGGGCAATCTAGACCCGCCTTAAAGGTGCGTAAATCGATCGCAAACAAACAAAAAACGGAGCGAGCACCACAAATGATAAAAACACCGTGTTCGTTGGGTTTAGGCCGTTTGTGGAATTTTATTCATCCAAAACATATTTTGAAATGTTCTATACATGTTCGAATCAAAGATCGTAAATTAGTAGGTAGCGACTGTGAGCACGAACAAGAGCAATGAGCGCCACCCACGTTTGGAGTTCTCTCGAACATTCGTTATAGGAATGATTGGAAACTGCAATTAATGTTTCGCGTGTGTGAGACTATTACGTATTCCATGATTAAGTTAATTGACAAATAATTTCTTTATTCGGGGATAATAAAATACGTACGTTTCGGATTAACGCTTAGAATGAAATAGTACGACCTCATTTCCTAACAGCTAAACATTAAAAACCATTTCTCATATTTTACAGTTGTTTATTTTTACATTCACTAACGATTTTTAAATACTAGTAGCTAATTTACAAACGGTATTAACGAAGAATACAAGATTGAATTTACAGACAGAAGGCACAGGTTAGAATAGAATCGAACAGCCTAACAAATAAAACTCCAAATGTAAAATACATATGCCGACCTTTAAAATGTGCTCGGGTATTTATCGGGCTTTTGCAACTTCTGCAAAGCTTGAAAAGTTTTCAAAAAGTGAAATTAGAAGTTAACTGAACAGCATTCTGAGCAGATCATTTATCAATAAGTTTTACTCAATAAAAAAGTTTCAGATGGCAAATATTAATTCATTTTCAACGGTTAAATGTTTAGGGTTTAATATACATATTTAAACGTATTTACTAATCCAGCGAAATTTTGCAGAATTAAAGAAAATACACGAAATTAAAATAAAATGTGGACTGTGATTTTGTAGATACTCGTGAAATGTATAAGTAAAACAATTAAAAAAAAGTAATAGTGAATACTTCAATACACAAATTTGCGAATCTTTTTTAGTTAAAATTTCGTTTCCAATACTCCAATAATTTTAAACTTTTCAATTAAATAAATGTTCTATTCTTACATTCTTTTAAAACCATAGAACATAAGAGCCCCTACATGCTAAAGATTTTTAAAATACAAATCATTCTAGAATTGGAAATGCGAACAAACTAACAAAGCCGGTTAAAGGCATATTTTTACATTTGGTATTCAAACAAAACATTGAGAGAGTTAATAGAAGTAGGCTCTAAAGACTGTTCATCTACATATAGAATTAGATGCTAGAAGTATTGAAAAAATATATTTAAATTTTATTTCAATAAATAAAACATTCTGTACAATTGCTATTCGTACGAAGCAGTATTTAGACGCTATAATAAAAGGTAAGGGGGAGTAAAAATATCACAGACAAGACATTGAAACGATTTGATTTGACTACATCGTAGGCCATACATTACATTTACTGTCTCGGCTACAAAATTACCGAATTGTAAATTAATTTTTAATGGCCCGAACTTCCAATCTTAAAAAATATATTCTGACTAATACAAATATATTTTCACTAACGCAAACTCAAACAAAATATTTTTTCCTTTTAATACAGACCGAACAAAACATGCGTTTATGTCACATTTACGGTTAAGGAATGAGTTGTTTGCTTAATTGTATTAATACTAATTCACAACAATGCCCAGACGCTGTTATAGGAAGACATGGACAAAAAAGTATCTTTTTGTGCTAAGAATCTCAATAGTTAGAGCAACTATATTTGCTGTACGCTATTATTATTTTCTGAGCTGTTTTCATTAACATAATATAATTATTAGACAATGTTACGTAAACAATCATAAAATTCTTTTTCTGTTTCAAATAATTGCTTTTTTGTTAATATCTAGGAGATTAAGTTCTGCCCAACATGTGCTACAATATTATACAATTGTCACTAAATAGCTAAACCAAGCTACTTGCATTCACCTAGTTCTATGCAATTAGGGTTCAGTTAGATTGTCAGTTTTAAATTCTTTTTAATCGCTTTTTTCTCCACCTTATATACTGTGTATCTATCTAACATTTTTAGAGAATTAACCCTGTAAAGTTTTGCGATTTATAATTAACTTTTAAACTGTTGATATACTCAGCAATATTAATTCATCGGACTTTAATATTGTGAGCATATGAAACTAAGTTATTAGAGTAATTTACTCTACGTTGTTATCTATCTAATAGCATACACATTTTAACTATTTATTTTTAAATAATCTAGTTATCAATAATCCTACTTTAACGGGTTGCTGCTTAACACTTTGTGATAATATTCATTGTAGGTATTAACTTCTGGATTTAAAGTTTTAATACAACAAAAAACACCAAAGCAGTAATTAAAATTCGATGTTCGAGCATGTGGAAGATATTTGTTTTTTGAAGTTTGCAGCTACTAATGTTTAGTATCGAAATAATGTTTAATAATGGGTTTGCAACACGTTACTGTTAATCCTGAAACCCGTACCAATAAAAAGAATAATTGTCATTAAGAATTATGGTGAAAATGAAAATTATATTTATTTTTTACCGAACTTCTTTACTGTATGATCTAAAACATTTTGCTATAAAAGTTCTTACCCGAATGCGTGTTTTTGGAAATATTAGATTTCTCCATTTCATTTTAGGATTTATCTTAGCATAACGGAAAATTTATTTGACTTTCTATTAGCTAATAACGTTATCTTAAATTAAACTACATCAATTATGATTACGCTGGAAAATATAAGTAAGTTTCCTAACAGAAACTTTAGAATCTTCATCTATCTAATTTATGTCAATCAGAAAAATGCATTGATAATCTCAAAAAGCTTTAGGAACTTCACGCGTACCAATTCTCTAGGACAGTGATATTGTGAATGAACTCATTCTAAATCCCGTAATAATTGTAATATTCATTTTATTATATACATAATTGTATACTGAGCCTTACTTTTGAATATATGACAGAAAAAGTTCACCTAACGCTCTTTGTACAATTACTATATATGGTCGTAAAACTACCTCGTATAATCGTACTATTATCCTAGATATTACATACAAATGCAAATATTTTGCGATATCTTATTTATAGTTTCTGTTGACTTCATTTATGTTGCAGCGTGATTAGAAATAATCACGCTGATTAATAATTATTTAATAATAGATTAACAATTAATAATAATCAAATGTAACATATTTCGGATATTTGCCATTGTTACCCATACTGTGTTGTCATAGAAAATCATTATAAAAGTGTGATGAGAATTAATTTTTAAAAACTGTTAATATTTTGAAGGACATTTTTTGGTATAAAAAGCAGTTTGTGAATTTTTCAAATATGTAATTGCAATGTATTTGCTGTTTTGTAAGATTGGAAATATCAAGGATCGTTTTCCTGGATATAAAATTTGGACACCCGATAATTATTTAACTACTATTTCACTATTAGTGCACATCTGAAAAAGTGAACAGTTTGTTAGAAAGCATTTTTTTCCTAGATATTAGTTAATTATAAAAAGATCTGTCTATAACTATGGTATTAAGAAGATTCCTTTTTAGAATCGTTTTGACTATCCTGCACTAAATGTTCCTCACTATCATGCGATACATCAAATATATCGAATTTATCAAGCTCTTTGAGCGTTTCATCCAACTGTCTTCGTTCAGTTATTATTCGTTGCACACTTTCTTGGCTATCATGCCTCGGAGGTTTGAAACATTCACTTCTATCTCTTTTTTCACTAGTAAACTTACTGCCCGCCGGGCTTAAACTGCCCCCACCTGGAGGTGTAAGGAATGGAGTTTCCTCATAAAGGTCCATAGAAACTTGTTTATGGAAAAGATGCTTTGTACTTCCGTATAGTCTGTTGATTGGTTTGGTTTCCTGGGGTACTAACAATCTTCTGACGCCATGTTCTTGGATTTCGTTTACGGTTTTTAGATAGTTTTGAGGGCTATCAATATTGGAGACTCTGAGCTGGTGCATGCCTGACGATTCCATAGGCGGATTCGTTAAAATTTCGTCCAAGTTCAGCCTAGTTGATCCTCGTTTCGCGTCTTTCCTATCGATAGGCGATTCATCGCAACTCGCTACTTCTTGTATGCTGTATATATCAGTAATGGAATCGTCTATATTTTTTATGTCTGATATGTTGGGCATCATTATTGGAAGTTGACTGTGCAGAGTCTGACGGCGACTTTGAGACGGTTGTCTTTCCAAGGTCACTTTTGTGCCGGAACCGGGGGGGTTGAAAATGAAATTGGATGGCAAAGAGAGAACCTAAAACAAAAGCTTCAATCAATTCGTATTGCTGAATCTAAGCTCTTTATAAGCGCGCCGTTCTTTCGAACATCTATCTAGGATAAAGCTAAAGCATCATCTACAAGTAAATTGGAAGCAAAAGCGCCTTTATGTTGCAGGATCCACCTTTTTGGAAAGCCTCTAATACAGATGCAGGTGGTTTCTAGTTAATTAAATCGAATCAACCTACCTTCAAAGAAAAATGATGGCCTTTAAGTTAAATATACAAATGTAAAACTACTAATAAGTAAGTCAACTCTGTAGTCCATGCCTTAACAGAGATAACACTGTAAATAAATCATAAATCATTAGGAAATTCAGGAATGGTAGCATATTTTTCTTTTAACTCGATTGTTTTGTTTGAGATGTATGGGTACGTAGCTAAGGTTTTGCAATTTCTGGCAAGTTCATTTCAACAGCACTGATATTGGCATAATAATGAAAGTTTTAATTAATTGTAAAATCTTTTTATTTCAAGGTATATTTCTTGACCAGGAATTTTGATTTTATAACAAATCGTTAATATGCAAACGTAAAGAGTTCGAGGAGTTTTTCATTGAAAGAGTTAGACCCCCAAAAATTGTATTTATACACATCATTAGCAGCAACTGAAGCTTAGAGATTCTGAGAGTGAAGATGGATGAGAAATTAGAAGCAAACTAACAGTTGAAGAAATCCTGTAGATAGAAAGGAGGCACGCTAAGCATGTAAAACAGAAATGGCAAGAATGGCCACACAGAAGCCAAAGAATTGTAAAATAGACAGGATCATTAATTTTCTAGTTGTGAAGATTTAGAAAAAGCAGACAAGAAGTGAACTGAAATAAGTTCGTTGTGCTATGCTGCGTAAAACATTCGTTGCGACAAGCGTTTTAAAAATTTAAGTTATCATGTTCTCAAATATTTCCCAATGTTTACTCAGCCACTACAGCTTAAAAAACAACGAGTATGTGGCTGCTATTCTTTTCATCGGTAGGCTCAAATAAATCAATTTGCTGACTTACAACTGAACAATATGAGACTGTTTGACCGTCCGCACATAATTGCGAATGATCTGAAAAGCTAGCGCGGGGACTTCAGCAGCTTTAGACAATAGCTCAACAGCTCTATAATACGAGGTGAAGCAGCGAAGTACCAGCGTCAACTGATATCTGCAGATTTCTGAATAGAAGTCGTTCTCTTATTATTATTATTATTATTATATCTTACTCACTACCGCGAACCTAAAAAAGTTGGTGTGGGTTTACTTGGGGAAACATCAGTGCGTCCCCGAGTCCTAGTGAAGATTCGAAACTCCCAAATTGAGCAACCTGACGAGCCCGAATCACTAGAATGACTATAATTTTCAGTCAATCCGTAATGGAAGTTTCCCCCCGTTTGGCCAAATTTTCCCAATTTATACACCAAAGCACCATCAAAGCAATGATAGCATACCGTCTTCATTTGACTCAGCTTGGACCTCCTGCCCATTTGGATAACAACTAACCGAGAATTGAATTATTGTTGGTTATTCGCACTTTCATTGTATTACAAATTTGGGTTTTGTTACGTTCCGTTTGGTACTTCGTATCCGGCCGTTTCGGTGTGAATACTGATTTGAATCTTAAAGCTACTGGAGCGAGATCGAGATGGGACCATGTCTGAATCCGTTTTGAGTGTTTTTGATAAAGCCATCTTCAACCACTTTCCATTTTCTTCAGTCTCTATAGAAGCTTTGTAGCCTCCAATTGCATGTTATGCTGGTTTGTCTACACGTGTTTCCCTACGCACAATTTTAACGTGTCTCCGTCTTGTGTGTTGTTTCTATCATGCGATTATGAAGTAAACTTTTATATCACCCAACATCGAACGCTTTGATGGCGCGCTGATTTGCTTTGATTTATTCCACACAGTTTTCAATGGTTTTTAAATTGTCTTACTCGTAAGTTAACATAGGAGGTTCACATTGCTCAAAAATCTCCCTTTTTGGCTTTAAATATCGTGTTCTAGAGAGTGGACTGCATAAGAAAACACTTACTGGCGTACTGAGGCCACCAGTTCCAATTATAGTGATTCAGATCGAATGTGGAGTGTTTATACTATTTGTTCATGGTTAGTCTTAAAGAATACAGCACCACTTTTGCAAATAACAGTCTCTAGAAGATGACAAATTCTGAAAATACTTCTTATATCGTGACTTAATGAAATGCCGATAACCTAGATAAAAGTTGCTTGCAACTTGACTGCAACCTATGGATTCCGAAATGCCTAGCCAGCCGCTATCACCTGTTTCACCGTTTTTGTTGGACGCTGTATACCGATCCTAGTTATATTGTCGACGAACTTGCCGAATGCGAAGGGGAGCCCGATATACCTCTGGACGAAGTAGAGACAACAATCAAAATGCTGAAAAATGATAAAAGGACGGACATCGTCCCAAGCATTACACATTCGGAACGTTCTCAGTCTTACACAAGTCTTGTTCTCAGGTAAGGTTCTCAGTCGAGAACCTTACATTCCCTACGTCAAAGGATTTGGAGGACAGAGGAGAAAGATTTGTCCATATGGGTTGAATTAGCGCACCGCTAGAAAGAACCTTAGACTAACAGTGATAATTGTCACTTATTCTCTCACTCTTGGAAAATGAATATACCTATGTTGCAAGAACCGCTAAAGACTTAGATGATAATCTCAGCAATTTGAGAAGCCGGCTACATTTGTCAAGAGACGGGAAACTTGTGAGCAAAATACCAATCCACCTGAGTTTCTTCATTAAGCATCTATATGAGGCCTTAGAAGCTGCAAAGATCAAAACACTTCACTCCAAAGTTACACATGTATAACAGGGTTGAGTACTAACCATTACTGAATGAGGTATGAAATGACAATATAATGCGGAAAGTTTAGGGACAGTGGAATGGAGGGATTTAAATTGCGAGGAGAGATTTGCTAACTTTGGGTTCGTAAACGATACAACCTGGATTAATAAATGCAAGAAGTGAGAGAGCTGTTGGAATTGACTGCGATAACGAATACTATCCGCCGGGAAATATAGGCGGATTATAGGAGTTCCATCAATATATCCATATAAGTGGATAGATTGATGTATATAATATCGATGCTGCATACGTTCGGCCCATGTTCCGGTTCGGAATAATAAATCCAAAAGATGAAAAAATCGTAATATAACGAAAACGGTTGGGTGAAAAAAGTCGGTTAAAAGGCCTAGTATTCTTAGTTAGAGAAGATGTAAGTTGGGCGGAGAATGTTGCTGATTCCATTGACGATCAGAAGAACATCACTTCCATTTAGACGAAGTTAAGTCAAGCCAGAGACTGTTTGTCGAGGAGAGAAGTTTTTCGGTCATTTCGTACGACACGATCCCTTGAGAAAATGAACTGGAAAGGGGCGACATGAAAGGATTTGGAGGAGCAGGCATTTACCGACCCTTTGAATTAAAGTGTTGAAAAAGCTTGGGGATTCGAGATTAGATAGACCGGAATCGCTAGAGAAAAACCGTCTAAAAGGCTTTGAGAAATTAAACTGACCCTGGATGACAATCTTCCGATCACATACGTCGACAGCGATTTCAGGACTGAAAAAAAAACAACTCATGGATCTCTGGAACAATTCGTTGATTCTTATGTGGTCCCTCTAGAAAATTTTAAGCATAAATTCCAGCAGCATTGTTAACAATTTTCCTGGGATATCATCCCATTGCTTTACACCACCTTCCATTTAAATTGTTAATGTATTTCGGAGTTTCATCAACTGCTTGCTTCCAGCTACACATATCCAAGCGGAGAGAACCTGGCTTCGATCGGCGATAAATACTTTTCATAGTCGCTGTCGATTAGTCTTAGACCTTCTGAGTCTGTCAGACGGTTAAGATGTGGGTTTCTGTGCCAACAAGATTTGATGTATGCCAGGAATTTAAAATTTTTCAAGTGTGCACAACATTTCTTCAGTTCATAAATGTAAGAATGGCAGTTTCAAGTATTTTCGTCCCCTGTGTCACATATAGTAGTGTTTTTTTTCCAAAACCCGCCTCCTTTCTAGCTTGATAGAAATCTAATCAAGAAAGGTATCATCTTTTAGCGCCTGTATACGTGGGAAGCAACACTGATTGATGATAGTTTTTAAGACCTATCGGGTGGTTCTTTTTATGCATTTTTATAATGGAAGTGAAGTAAGTTTGGATGAGTAGCATAATGGATCATTCCATTATGGACATACCTCCATAATGGAAGTATATGATAGAAGATGTAGTTGCAATTTGTATTTACTCCAAACTAATAAATAACACGTTGAAAGTATTTATTCACTTTTGTCTTTTGCTTGAATACTTGAATTGCATTAAATCTTCTCCGGGAGTGAACATTCTGGACATCTCTGGAACATTTGCTCGTTTCAGAGAGCCGGTGCATAGTTTGAGCGAGTAACCCTTTTTAATTGATTCTAATTGTTGAGAGTTCTTCCATGACAATTTTTAAGAATGTTTCGAGTTGTTTTTATTGCCGCCTCAGTTGAGACCCATCGGTTTTAAAGGTTAATTTTCCATACAGCATCAGAATATATTAATATCAATGCTTTAGAACATTGTGTTTTCGCAGATTTTTCAAATATTGCATACCAGAATAATTTTGATACTTATCTCCATTAAGCTCTATCCGGTATTAAACTACGAAAATCATCTATAAAATAACTTCATGTCAAGTGAGTGCCGCTTTATTGAGTTCTAAATGTGGGTAATGGTGTTAACAAGTCTCTGGTCATGATTGAATTCGATTGCTGATAATAATTGACTTGTCTGATACACACGGATATTGTACATATAAATTGATTGTAACTTGTATTGTAACAGAGCTATAAATTGCAATAAACACCAATAATAAACTATTGAGAAGCAATCAGGGAAAATAATTGTATGTTTGTACTCTCCAATTGCTTATGTATCTAAGACGGAATAATATTAAATAAATTGAAGACATCTGAAAGTAATAAAATTAGTTGGAAAGCATTCAAAAACAGACACAATAAATCTAGCATAGACCAACACTTACTTTGTGGAGTCGTTTCTGTTGCTCCGGATGGCACTCTTGTGCATCTAGCTGCAGGGCCAGGCAGAGTTCCCGCCGTTCATTTTGTTCCTGCTTTTCCTGAAACTCTCTCTCGAGTTGAATGTCCATATCCTGTTCGTCTTCGAGGTGCTTGTGCGATTCTTCCAGATGTTTCATCAAAACCGCTACCACCACATTGACCAGCACAAACTGTGCCATCAGCACGAAGATAACAAAGAATATCGGAGCTATAATGGGAGATATGCAGCAATTTTTGATGCAATCATCAGTGGAATCACAGTTCTCGTTATACAGAGTGTCCTTCATGATACCGTTCCAATTGTCCCCGGTTGCAACGCGGAAAAGGGTGAGGAAAGCCATGCCGAAATTTTCGAAATGGGCGTGTTCTCCTAAACCTTGGCAAGGGGTGACCTTGCAATCTAGCCGGCCAAATAATTCGACACCCAGGGCCGCGAAAATGAAGAAAAGAAGGAAGAATAGTAGCCCTAGATTGCCGACTTGAGGAAGAGCTTGCATGACCGTGTCTAGAAGTGCACGGATACCCTTCGCCATTTTTAGGAGCTTGAGAACCCGAGCTATCCGCATCACTCGTAGCACCTGCAATGTGAGAAAATATAATAAATCCAGTGAAATTGAAATGATTGAAATTTCAATGAAATGAAATTGACAATGGTGTGGGGATGAAAGAGATTTGGCGGGTAATTTTTGAATGAAAATGGGAAAGGACTCTATTAATATTTGCAAAACGAAAAATACAAAATACTTACACGAATAATTGTGGGATTGATGGGAATAATCTTCATTTCGTTTTCTTTCATTTCTTCAATGATAATGCCAAATACCGAGAGAATCACAATCCCTACGTCCAAAATATTCCATTTGTCCTTTATGTAAATTCGAAAACCTAACGCGATCAGCTTCATAATGCTTTCCAGAATAAAACCGCGGTAAAAAAGTAGTTGAATATTCGCAACAAATATTCCCAAATGGTCGGCATCCGGTAGCTTTCCGTAGCCATTGTAACAACATTTAATCCTATCACAGCCGCAATGGCGAGATCGAAGTACTTAGATGTGACTATTTTGTGGATAAACAACCTCCACGGTGGGTAGTTTATGTAGTATGGAGGTTCGTTCATTTCTAGAAAAAATACAATTCTTATTTAATTAAAAGGCAATTCTATATAGCGCCTATTACAATTCTCATATTAACTTTCTCTGTAGGAACTGCACTTTTCTTGTTATATACATACATTATGCAGATATTGATTGCAATATAGAAAACTATACATTAATTACCACTTTCTATTAATGTCTAGTAACCAACATGGGCGAAGTGAATAAAAGGTAGTCAGTGCTTGTACTAGGCCATTCTTAAGTAAATACTTAAGAATATGTGAATATTGCTGAAAGCAGTCTCTTATGAAAAGCATTTGCTGCACTATGTAGTATTTACCTAAGTATTTCCACCTGGAGTAAATACATACATGTCCCAAGTACTTACTTAAAATCGAGTGAATAATAGCTTATTTTATGTTTCGTAAGCCGAAGTAAATATTAACAATGTTAAAATAAAAGTTGTAGTTAAAAGTAAAAACATGGCAGATTTTATAAAATATGCGGAGAAGAATTTTTAAAGGGGAAAAAGAATTAACCCTATTAAATCAATTTGTTTATTAAGGTTTGACGATGCAAGTAACCAGTCTGACCAACAAATTTTAACCAGCAAAACAAGAGCGAAGAAGAGGAGCATCGACTACTAAAAATTTAATTCATTCCAATGTATTCCTGGGTTAAACCCAGGAATACATTGGAGTGAATTAAAGTACAGTCAGGAAAAAGAATATATAAAAATTTAATGTAAATATTTCTTCGATATTTAGGGCCCAGGGCTTTCAATGTGGAGTAGCAGAATATTTTGAAATTCATCGCACTACCGTCTGCAAAACAGGCCATCGTTTTCTGGTTGCTGATAATGCGAACATTTTACGTAACGTTTTTGGTTCTTATTTGCAAATTGCTGGAAGATTTTAAAATTCATAGGGAGACCGCCAAGGTGGATTCTAAGTGCTTAAATACACAAGTTAATTTGAACTGTGATTTTTTCCCATTTTTAAAGGATTATACGGATTTAACTGTGACTATCCCAAGACTAATCACTTAACTTTATTTCAGTCAATTTCATTTCCCCTTTCAATAAATTGATACCTTTTATTCTAAGTCTTTATTTCACCATCAAGTCTCTTTGAAACACTTTTATTTAATTAATTATGTAGACCTGATGACTTTAAAGTTGATTCTAATGCTTTGTTTTTAAATTTTAACTGCAGAAAGGCAAAACTTACTTCGTCTCCGTTTCTCGAGCTGCAAGGCCCGCTTCGCTGCCCTTCTGATCCTCTCCTCCTTTTCCTGCTCTTCCCTGCACCTGTGAAAATTTTCTACCACTACCCCTACGAACATATTAAGAACAAAAAATCCCACTAACAGAATGAAGGATATAAAATAAAGCAAGCGCCATTCGTTAAAGTTTGTGATCGGTTGTTTGTCAACTTCGACGGCATCCAATCCTGTGTACATAATGTTGACCCAGCCGTCTCGGGAGCTCAAAACGAACAACGACATTAGAGCTTGCACTAAGTCGTCGAAGTTATACTTTTCGTTTTTCCAGTCATAACCCCGACCGATGCAATCGGTTTTATCTATTACGGTAGTGACGTTTTCGCCGATGCAGTGGTAGAATTTTCCTTTGAAAAGCTGGACTCCCAAAATACCGAATATAATAAAAAACGTGCAACAAATTAGGACGATGTTGCCGATAGGTCGCAGGGAAGAGAGCAGTGTTTGGACGACGAGCTTCAGCCCGGGCGCTCGGTTGATTACCCGTAGGGGTCGAAGGGACCTCAGTAAACGGAACACCTGAAATATTTCGAAAATTAGCAACAAACGCGCATTATTAGCAGTGTGGTCTTGAATAACCAAGCTAACAAATGAAATTTTATTTGCAATGGAACTGCGCCAAGAGATAGATCTAGATATGTTAGATGAATCATCAAGCTCACCCTAAAGAAAGGCTACTGAGCATTTCATTATTTATTTGCATGAAATATTCCACAATTTTTCTAAATATCTAAATTCATTAAGTGAGTTCATATTAGACTTCTAATTCTTGTGACTTAAGAATTTTCTATCAACATGTTGATGAGCCCAGATCACTTCCTCAACGTTTGTGAATAAAATGAATATAACATGGATTTACAGGTTTTTTATGAATGAATTTTTGAGAATGAATGAATTATTTTTGAGATGATAGAACTTCTTACCCTGAGAATTCCAAAGATCCGAGATGTTGTGTCGTTGATGAGGAACATTATAATATCGATTACTGAAATTATCACTAAGGCACCGTCCATAATGTTCCATCCGGATGTAAAGTAGGCATTTGGACCGTAACACATACCAGCAGCTACAACCTAAAATTTGAATACACATTTGATTGGTTCCAACTCATTTTGACTAGCTTCATTTATTATAAAATCGTGTTTTATTATTTAGAATTGCACCTATTCTGTAGTGGATGCTTCCTCTGAGCGTTAGAAATTTGACTACCTTTGTTATTCCAATCGTATTGTTCATGTTTTAATATTTTTATTAATATCTTATTATTGTTTCCCATTAAGTTTCTAAATGGTTTGATTTGATTTGTCTACGATAACCACATAAATCACGGGAATGTAAATGTATCAAATGTATCTAAAGACCATGTAGTAAGCCATATGGCTTACTACATATGTAGCCCTGACAGTTTGTTAAGTAAAGTGCAGGTTTTTGCAACTATTCCATTAAATAGAAGTTTAACTTCAATTGAAAATTGACTCAGTGTCGAACAAACTGTTTTAAAATTTATGTGTATTTTGATGTTTTCAAAAACGGCGATTTTTTTTTGAAATTCAACACCTTGCATTTCATATTAGAGAATTAAAGCTGTTTAAATGTCTTTCATATGTTTTATGTTGCAATATAGTAGTAGTAGTAAACATCTTTATTTCTAAAAAAGTCTTTCTGCCCTTGTTTAATACATGCAGTCTTAATCCAAATAAAAAACAAATATGAAAATTCTCTTATTCTAGGTTAACAATACTATTAAATAAATAAGATTTCAGTGGCAAGAAGAAATTATTTTATTGTCCACTAGTCCGTTGCGTTTGTAAGTGTTCGAGTAGCGTTAATGTAGGGAAACGGAAGCGGGATTGTCTGGTTGGTATTGTAAGACAAAGGGGCATTCAGTATGGTCCAGTTGTAGGGGTTGTTTGTCCATTTTGTCTGTAGCTGTATGAGTCTTTCCGAGATCTTTGTCATGTTTGTGCGTTCGTATAGTAGTTGGGTGGGGGGGTTGTGTAGTGGGTTTTGGGGGTGTCTTATTCGTGTTATTAGTCTTAGTGCAATTTGTTCTGTTGTTTGTGTATAACGTTTTGTCCTTTCTGTTCCGTTGGTCATGAGTATATGTCCAAAGTCTAGCAAGGGTCTACAAATAGCTTTATATATTTTGGTGGCGGTGTTTGTGCTAATTCCTCTGTCTTTGTAGGGTAGTGATCGGAAGTGTTTTGTTCTCTTTATTGTTTCTGCCCTGATGTTTCGTATGTGTTTAGTGAATTTAAGTTTGTGGTCAATTGTGATTCCAAGGTATTTTACGTCGTTTTTTGGTTGTGTCGTTTGGCCGTCTGCAGTTATTGTAGGGGAGTCAGCGTTGAGTCTGTGGTTTGTGAGCAGAAGTTGGTTTTTTGACGCGTTTGGTATTAGTCTCCATTTATAAAACCATGTCATTGTGTTGTTTGTTATTGTTTGGAGTCTTTGCGCTGCTCTCTCAGTAGTTTTGTCATGTACAATAAGTGCCGTGTCGTCTGCGTATTGTAATATGTATGCCGATCTGTCGATTTGATTTTTGTCTGGTAAGTTGTAATTGTATATGTCATGGCAGTATATATTGTAGAGAAACGGTGAGAGCGGGGATCCTTGAGGGAGCCCTTGTTCAGGGGAAAAAGAAAATGAACAGTGTTTTGTCAATTCGTACTTGTAGTTGTCTGTTTTCTAGTAAGTTCTTTATGGTGTGTAGTAGATATGTTGGTGTGTGTAGTTTGTATAGTTTGTATAGTAAGCCTCTATGCCGGACACTGTCAAAAGCCTTGTTAATGTCCATAAACAGGCAAGCTGTCTTTCTGTCAGTTAGGTGGGTAGTTTGTACATTGTTGGCCAAAATAAAGAGCGGATGAAACAGTCGAGTGATGCTGTTTGAAACCAAATTGGTAGGTAGGGTATATATTTTCCAATCACTTTTTCAAGCCGCTGCTTCATTGTGCATTCAAAAATCTTGCCCAGTACTGGAAGCAGTGTAATTGGTCTGTAGTTGCTCGGTTGTGTATTGTCCAGTCCATTTTTGGGTATAGGGATTATTAAGTCGTTTTTTCCATGTTTCTGGGATTCTGCCATTTGTGATGCAGTTGTTCAATTCAGTTAGGATCAGTTTGTGTGTTTCTTGAGTTAGGCTTTTCAAGAGTTTTGCCTTAATTTTATCTTTCCCCGGTGCAGTGTTCTTGATGTGCGGCTAGGGCTTCATCGTACTCTGTGTCTGTGATCAGTTTGCAGGTATAGTTTGGTGAGTTGTTAAAATAGTTCAAGTACCAGTCGTTGATCAAGTTCCAGTTGTCATTGTCGAAGTTAGGGTTTGTCGATATGCTGAAGGCCCTTTGATAGTGTCTGGCGAATGCGTCCGCTTTCTCTTTGTCTGTGTAGCGTTCTATTCCGTGTTCGTCAATTGTGTCAGTAGTGCCAGTCTTCCTGTATTGCGCCAGTTTCTTAATTTTTCGCCAGTATGTTTTGCCTTTGTCCTTTTGTATTTCTTTACATGTTTCTAGCCATTTGTCTTGTCGGTATTGTCCAATCAGAGTTTTAATGTTTCTGTTAAGTTGGTTCATTGTCTTTTTTAGGTCGTTATTTTGAGTGTTTGTATATAGTCTGTACAGTTCTCTCTTATGTTTTATAAGTCTCAGTATGTATTTGGGTAGTGTATGTCGGTAGAAAGCATTTTTTATTTCCAGGCTAAATTTTCCTATGGCTAGTGAAAGTTGTTGTTGTATGGTTTCTATTGAAATGTGCTGTGCTTGTGATTGAATGTTTGTGTTGTTTCACTTTGTCTATGTCAGTCTTTGTTAGGTTTAAGTTTTTCTCTATAGGAGGTGTATTGGAGGTAGATTGCGTATGTTGTAAGTCTATGTTAAATGTAATAGCCAGGTGGTCGGATCCAAGTTCGTTGGTTAAGTTTATGTTGTTGATGGTGTTTGTCAAGTTTCTTGTGTGCAGTAGAATGTCTGATGTTGAGTCTGGGTTTGCGGGCATCAGAAAAGTTGGTGGGGTGTGCTGTTTTATAAAGTCGGAATTTTGCAAAAATCTTTTAAGTTGTTTCGTTTTGTTTGTATTCAAGTTAAAGTCGCCTATAATTATTGCATATTTATAGATGCTCGCTTTAGTCAGTATGTTTTGTTCTAGGTTGGAGTGTGGGTGTATGTATGTCAGAAATATGTGTATCAGGTCGTTTAAGTAGGGTATGGTAAAATGTAGACAGTCGTTCAAAGGGTTGTTGAGGGAAGGAGGATTTGCTCTTCCAAGTTTAACTTTTGGTTTTAGGAGAGCTGCGACCCCGCCCCTGGCATGATTGATGGTATTTCCAGGCCTATAGATATACTGCCAATTTCTGTACGTTGGTGTTTGTCCTAGTTTCGTTTTAGTCTCTACAAATATGCAGCAGTCTGTGTCGTTTTGTTCTATGTAATTGTAAATAAGTGGTTTTTTGCTGTTAAGTCCGTTGATGTTCGCGTAAAGTACTTTCAAATTGAATTTGTACGCTCGTTACTGTCTGTCTCACTTGTTCGCAGGGTTCAGTTGGAGAGCGTCCCTCGAGCAGGACCATGTCAAACATTAGGATGTAGACATATCGCCGGTTGTTAATCTCATCATGAGTGTGGGTGTGTTGCGCTCTCGCGAGATAATTCTCCTGCAGAACTTTATTCTGAAGCCCTGCTGCTCCAGGCGTTCCAGAAACATGCTGTCTTCAATATCCAGGTCGACCCCAGTGGCGACGACTGAATATGATGGTGTAATATGGTGGTGACCTGACTTTTGTTGTCGGATTAGTGGGAGGTTACTATTCCTTTGCAGTTTGAATGCTGTTATAAGGCCTTCCTGCTTCAGTCCCTGTAAAATTTGTGTTGCTTTGCCTTCATTGTTGGTTTTAATTAGAAAGTGATTATCTTGTCTGACAACATCCTTGTTGTTGGGGTTGAGTCCCTCCCACCTGATTGCAAGTTGGACTCTGGTGATGGTCGACAATGCGTTCGCTGTGAATGTGTGCGAATACGTGGGAAATCTTGTTGATGTTGTCTTGCTGTTTGTGTTTGGTTTTTATTGGTTGTAGACTTATAGTCCAAAGCTATTCGTTTGGCCTCAGGTGTTGGCGTTGTGGGGGTTGTGGGGGTTGGCTGGGTTGGCTGGGTTGGCTGGGTTGGCTGGGTCATCTTCGGTTTTCTGCCCCGTTTTTTCGATTGTGGCTTTTTGAACCCACCATCCTGGGAGACATAATCCGATTCGGATTCTTGCGAACTCCCAGGGTTCATCTTTTCGTTTGAATTCTACTCGTATATTCTCGTTGAACGATAAATGCGGATGGATTCTTCAAATTCTTCAAAAAACGACCTTGCTTTAAATATGCTAATACTGACACGTCTTATCACCACGAAGCTTGGTTTAAGACTGTTGCAATATATAAATCTTGATTGACATCATAGATTTTTTTTAATAATCGCAGTTCGTGATAAAAATTTTGTTTTCTTCAACATTCCAGGTTCCAATCATATTGCACTTGTTTAAACAATTTAAGTCGTTACTACTTTATATATTCTGCAGAGTCAATGTAATCAAGTTATTGAAAACTCACGAAGAAGGTTTTTGGATATCGTTCCTGTTTTTCCGTTAATAAACCAAAGGAAGTTCCTGCGATTGAGAAACATCGTTTTACGAACCCTTTTTTGTGGAGGTCAGCCCTTGATTCATGTTAAAAAGGCAAATTATTTTTTGTGAAACTCCTTCTATTCATATTCAAGAAGATTCCAATTTTTGCCTAGCACTATCTATCTACCCTAAATATTTCAAATATTTATTGCCCGACGGCTCGGGCGTTCTGAGAGAGACCTAGGATATCGGGACCCTGAATAATCAATTTTCCATTCGCATTTTCGTTTCTTTTTAACATGCAGATTTCGGAATAGGAATATAATAATATAGAGTGTTACCACAGCTTATATATCATATGAAGCTTTTATTATGTTGAACAGAAATGGTCTTTTGGAATAATTTGAACCTTCAAAGATTTCTAATACAAGTAGGTAGAGATTTCGCGATGTACGCGATATTATGTTTCCAACCCATTCTCAACCCCACTCTCATCAGATGAGTTTAGTGTGAAAATATTACTTCCGAAAGCTAAATTTTATGCCCTATATTTTATAATTTTATTGACATTCTTCATGTTTGGTTTATTTATTCGGTAAATAGTTTGCGGTTGTTTTCAGCGATCCAAATTGCATACCTTGACAAACATTTCAAATGCAAAAACAATCGAGAAAATGTAGTTGCAACTTTGAAGAAATAATTTTTCAGGACTGTCTGGTGGTATGTTGGGCCGTTCCATAGCTAGAGTTATGCAATTCAAGGCGATGAAGAGCAAAACAATATTATCAAAATATTTTTGTTCTACAAGCCATGTGCATTTTCTTCGGAAGCTAAAACAATATAAAACCATTTTGGGAAAATTAGCACACGCAAATTCGGGTTTCTTACCTGTTCTGCGGTGAAAATAAATACAGGGAATAGTCATCCTTTTCCTTGAAACATCCAGCGACTCGCATTTCCACTCGATCAACGATACTGAGTCGCGGCGATGCTGAGATGATGCTCTCATCCAATTTTATCTGATGGGGCAAAGTGGTTTCTGTTAAGATATTTTCCTTAAGATTATTTAATGGTTTAAGTTCGATATGATCGCATTTTTTAGACGAGATGGGGCTTGCGCTTTTCAGATTTTGCTTTGAATGGTGGTGGTGCCTTTTTGTTGTGCTTTTTGGTGATTGAGTGAGGGAATTGCGTCTAGTCAAGGCCGGTGGTGGAGTGATCACCTAGAAATACCCAATGAGGTTTGTGCTGTGAAAACGGCCATAAGTACATTTTACTGAAATGAAAGCTATGTAATCTATAGTGTCATATGTAATAGTTACCAAAATATCAATGAATTACTTGAGGTGTGATAGTCCAACTTTATGCTGGTAATCAATGACTTTGCAAGGTGGGTCAGCATAAGAAATTTTGAAATTACTGTTGAGTTTCAGCTCCCATTAATCACTTTCCCATATGTTATTATATATTTACTTTTGCGACAAAAATATTATAAGAATTAACTTGTCATATTATTTATTCTTATTGCGTTATTTTATCTTCATTCAACGTTCCTCTAATGTTTGCTGATAGAAGTGCCAGAATGATCCAAGCGGTTCCTTCTGCGGCAAGACATTTTCAATTACACATAGATATACTTTCCCGGTTCGCATTTAGGAAATTTTTGAATTAAATTAATATAATAATAATAACATTAAACTAAAAACTCTATAATATTATTTTTCTAAGATTGGTCGATATGTTTTGTTCAAACACCCCGTGGTCCTAACAGTAATCAAAACTTATGATATTAGAGGTCACCAAAACATAATTTGAATATGAGGAATAATGCTATAGACAGTAATTAAATGCTTTGTTTTTTTTTGAAAAACACGCACTAAACATCTTATCTTGGCACAAACAAGTGTTTTGGTTTGAAATATTTTAAGGTCTTACATTGAAAGACGAAAACTTAAATAAAAAAAATCAGTATTCATATTTCTAAATTGTTTTTTGAAAGAAAACAAAATAAATACAGAGCTTTCATAAATAATAATGACAATAAATAAAAGTATAAGACTTAAGTAACAATAAATAAAAAAATAAATAATTTTTATTTTTTTATATTGATTTTCAAATATTTCCATTCGATCGGGTATGGTCACAAGTACTCAAAATTAGTAGAAAATATCGACTCATAACACAGACCCATGTATACGTAGGTTCAGTTAGTTTGCATTGCATTACGCGAATTCGACCTTGCCGTGATCGAATCACCGGATTCGAATTCAGCGACCAAAAAAATAATGTTTTTTGTACCGAGTCACGCTATGATATATCACGATATATAAAGTTATAATGCTTTCATTTTTAAAAGCACACCAACGTACTAAATTTATTTGTTTTCATGTCAGGAATATGATAAAATGATAAAAATAGTCATACCTCTTTTGCTGAGCGCTTAGGAATAAAAAACCTATAAAAATTCGAAAACCATAAAAAGCGAAACACGCAACTTTAAAGAATTATATCTTTTTTTCTAAACAAGGCACACCCTTCTACTTGAGTTTAATTTGTTTGTCTATCAACCGAATCGAATTTTTGCATTTTGCATGAAAACTAGACAAATTTCTAAAATGACGCCTTAGATAAAAAGTGCGTATTTAAGTGCTCAATTTGGCAGTGATAACGGCAGCTGAACAGCTCAACTGGTTCTCTAAATATGAGCCAATGGCAAAGAGGGGCTTCCGCGATCGGCGTTAATTTCAAACTTTTGCAATTTGCATGAAAACTAGACGTATTCCGAACTGGTTCTCTAATATGAGCCAATGGCGAAAAGCGGCTTCCGCGATCCGCGTTAATTTCAAACTTTTGCATTTTGCATGAAACTAGACACATTTTTAAAATGATGTCTTACACAAAAAAGTGCGTATTTTAGTGAAAAGTTACAGCTTAAAGTTACAGCTTAAAAGTCTAAATCTACATATCAAAAGTTACGGGTTTAGATTAGCTGATTTGGGGGATTTTGGAATTTATGATTCAATGTATCTTCATATCTCGCAGAGGAACATACTTACCACTGACCAAACTACAAACTCTAATGTGTTTCTACCAACAGCAACCAAGAATTTAGATTTTGCTATAATTCCAAAGTGTCAAGTTATGATTTTTGTCGCATTTTAATACTGTGGGTTGCAAGTAGGGTAACTTTCAGTTAACAACCATCATCTTCAAGCATGTTATATGCATTTTATAATATAGATGGAGATCCATAAATAGATCGACTAATAGTGGATGTATAGGGCATCAATACAATAACTTTTGCCTTATAACAAACCCGAAAATGCAGCGTATTCGAGGTTGAAATTAGTTATATTTTTTCGGAATTGCCCAATAATTAGTTAATGCAAGCTATACAATTTTGCAAGTTTAAAAACGATACTAGAAGTTTTCGGCTTATGACAAATAAAACAAGAAGAGAGTTTAAAATTTGATGCAAATAGCCCAAAAATTGTAAGAGTTCAGACGGAAGAACACAGTCAAATTTTTAATTTTAACACCCTGTATCTCGGAAAGGAATCATTTGTTCATAAAACGTGTCTACTTACTTTTGCGCGTGCTATCACCCTCCTTATTTTTTCCATTAAAATTAAATTATCAAGTTGTTATTGCAGTGTCCGAACAATATGGCCAGACAACTTTTAAGGAGATTAGGAGACATAAAAACAAGCATTATTGCTTGATAAATATGTGTCCAAAAACTCAGCGTTTTAAAGAGTTATCAAGAGTCGTTCTGTGGTCACGCTTCTGGAAATACTGAATCAATTATATTTGCTTCGAAGAATTTTTGATTTCGCAAGCAGTAAACTGCGAAAAGTTCATGAAATGATTTTTTCTTATTAAAGAGAAGGTGATTTTTTACAAATTTCCACACTTCATTTCTCAATAACTCAGAATTCAAATACCTCGGCGTAGTCATCACAGCAGACAACAACATGAATAAAGAAATGAAGGCCCGAGAGAACTGTTCAAATCGAGACTAATGTCGCGATACTCAAAACTAAAATTGTACCATGCTACTATAAGACCGGTAGTCATGTACGGATGTGAAGCGTGAGCCCTAACCAAATAAGAACAAACGCGGAGTTAGAAAAATTGTACCAGGGAGATATTGTGAGAGAAGCAACAGTCACAAAGACTGAGATGGGCAGGATACATATACAGAGCACCGGATGACAGAATCCTGAAAATTGCACAGCAGGAAGCACCGACGAGCAGAAGACCACCGGGAAGACCTAAAATGAGATGGAGGGACAATGTTCAATCGGATATGCGGAAGATCGGCATTGACAATGAACAGGAAACAATGTAAGATAGAGAATGTAAGATGGAGGCAAATTGTGCTTGCAGCCAAGGCCCACATAGGCTTGCAATGCTACCTGATGATGATGGTTTCTCAATAACCTTTCGTTTCCGAGCAGATGTTTATAAACTAATACCGTAAAAGTCTCGAAATCTTTTTGGAGCACCTTGTATATTTATGTTGAAGTTGTTGCTGTAATTTCGATTTTTTTTTGTTTAAAGTTTCTTCAGTTACACAGCATAAAGGAATTGTTATTACATCATTCTTGTTTGAATCAATATTGTCTACTAAATTCTTAATCGACTGAGCATTTTTACCAAAGACAGCTAAGGTTACAGTGCCCCGTATATAATTGCCGTGTTTCCCAACTGTATTAAAACTCGTAATTTCAGTATAACTTTAAAAAATTTTATCCACTGGCAGTACGCAACTTGCGAAGGAACATCACACTCCAAGTCCTATTGATACCTTTTTGAGGTGAAAACTATCATTTAGATTTACGAAATAGAAAAAAGTAATAAACTAATAATTTTAAATGAGAAGAATAATGAGGCACACAGATTAATAAAGCATATTATGAATAGAAAAGTGTGGATGGTATTACTCGTTGCGAGGTGGATCCGCTACAAGTGTTTGATCTACATCTAATAGAATTTTGCGGACTAACGGCAGCAGATCGGGCAACTTTGTTATTGGGTATGTCTCGATGGGTATCGTTCTGAATCCGAATGGATGATTGCAGCAATGAATCATTTCGCAAGCTGGCCTGAAATACAAAACGTGCAAACAACAAAAGCGACATGATCGCGTACAGTGTGAAGGAGCTAACCGACTACGCTCAATTGCTAATTTACCCGTTTTGAACCAATGATACAAACATTTGGTAAGGCAGAAATTAAATAGTAAATACGTTTAATCCAGTTATTGAAGCAAATTTTTTCAAAACATATGTTTCATAAATCTAGCATAAATATGCTGCGCATCCTTGATTCAAACAGATCAATTTTGATTAGAAATGTTAAAACGAAAATATCTAAGATGTACTCACGTGTCTGCTGACACCTTTCCCGTTACATTGCGAGTGGTCCCTCCCATTATTTAAAGGCACCACCTCGGAATCTGATCCTGATTTATCCCTTTTTCTTCGTAGACTTGATTTTCTATAAGTTTTCCAAGTTGAAGTGTTAGAGACATTACATTTTTTAAATGAAAACTTCCTAACAGCGACCCACTTCCTACCAAACTTACAGGTATGCATAAGATGTTGCAAGAATGGTAGGTGTTTCGATCAATGGTTTGCAAAATCTTTTACTTGGACCACCGTTTTCAAGTTTTACAATGATAGTCTATGCAAAGTTTATTGAGACAGCATAAAAAGTTATTTTAGTTAACAGCCTGCGGCATATATGAATTGCGTAGACGGTGCGAGCAGAATTAATATATTCTGCCATAAGATAAATAAAAATTAGAATAGCATTGGTACAAAATGTATTGCTTCTACTGATTTAAAGGGCCACCGGAATGTCTAATGACTTGTTTTGTCGAAAACCAAGCTCCAGGAAAAACGGTAGAATACACTGTCTGTTATTCAATTTTAATAAAAATATAAAAACTGGCTGCAGTTGAGTCTAACATCATTTGAGTCGTACCGGAAAAAGTTGACCAATCCAAGTTCAAGTTGATTCAGATTGAAATTTATTCCAATGTATTCCTGGGTTTCAGTCAATTTTATTGTTTATTATTTAAAATGTTACAAATACGTTTCGGTGTCTTTATCCACCATCATCAGTTTGTCTAAAATATATATTTACTGTTATCATCAAATTAAATAGAAAACTGGTACACAAAGGATGTGTGGTCTGGTAGATACTTAAATTACTAATCATATGCACCTATACAGTATAAAAAAAGTGTGGTAACAGCTCTTACTGATAAAGCGATAAAATTAGCACATTGTGGATACAGACAAAAAAATCTGGAAAAAATAAAAAAAGTACTAATAATGAACAACTATCCCAAAGAATTCTTCGAACCAATTATAAAACAAAGAATCAATAAAATATACAATGCAAATAAATGAAACAACATAAATAATATAAAAAAGAAAAAAGAGGGTGAAATCAAGTATGTATCATTACCACACATACCAGAAATCAACACAAAAATAAAAAATGTTTTAAAACCGCATAATATTACTATAGCGGAAAAAACTAAAACCAACTTGGCAAAAGAGTGTTTTACAAAATTTAAGCCTAGAAGCGATAAGTTGGACACACCTAACGTAATATACAAGATTGACTGTTTGAACTGTGACAACACATACATAGGACAAACAGGGCAATATTTAAAGAAAAGAATATACGAACATAAGTATAGCTTAAGAAAGGTTAACGAAAATGCAACAGCATTAGCACAACATGCACAACAAAAGTTGCATGATTTTGATTTCGATAACACACAAATATTGATCAATGAGGACAACTATAATAAGAGAAGAATCCATGAAATGATACAAATTAAGAAACATCAGAATGCAATAAATTTCAGATCAGATACAGACAATCTTAGCTCTGTGTATCATACGCTAATTAGATGATCGCATGTATGAACTGATTGGACCAGGTAAATGAAATGTAAACATCTGATATTGAAGAATTGCCAAGCAATTCCTAGAATGCAAAGAAAAGACGAAAGATAAACAGTTTTTTTGTTTCGCTCGCTTGATATCGAATAAAATATGGAAAATTCAGTGACCAGACAAATGTGAAGTTGGTAGCAACTATATACGTAAGTTGAATTTAGATCTCTAAACAATAGATTCTAGTCTTTTCCCAGACATGTTTGTCCTGACTCATCACCTGAAAACCAATGTTCTGGATGTACTTTTTAATATGTGTGTGATTTGTATTTTAATATGTGAATTTTGGTGAAATTTTTCTATTTAATTTGATGATAACTGTAAATATATATTTTAGACAAACTGATGATGGTGGATAAAGACACCGAAACGTATTTGTAACATTTTAAATAATAAACAATAAAATTGACTGAAACCCAGGAATACATTGGAATGAATTAAAGTACAGTCAGGAAAATATACAAAACATTGAAATTTATTCCAGTTGCATTTAGCAGATATTTTTCTATGTTCTTCACTGCACGACGCAGCGAATTGATTGCACACTAATTTTTTGGTGTCTCAATAGACTTTGCATAGATTTTATCACAGTGATCGTGACAGTTGAAAAGTTCTTTTTTTGCACTAAATATTGTGACTAGCGACTATACATATGTTTCAAATGTTAGACAAACACGAAATAGTTTGCCAGTTGAATTTTTCATTAAATTTGAATTTGTCATAGTTTAGCCGGTCCGCCTAGTGTGTGATAATTTGTGGTATTTTTAGAAAAACGAAGCAATTTTCTAGTAAAGTTGTATTTTTCTTAACTATTTCTGGCCTCAGCAGGTCCAACAACCGATGAACTGTTTATATATGTTATACAGAATTATAAATTAAATTTCATGCTATTGTTAACTAAATCTCAAAATAATGTGTTGTTAAAGCTTCTAAAACGTTTTCACTCTTTTAATATGGTATATATTCTACTTATTTTACTTTTTATGTTCTGCAACTTTCCATAATAGAGTAATAGAAAAACGCAATTCTGATCTGTATCTTACTCTTGCCTATTAACTTCTGCTAGCTTAAGAGTTAGTCAAATTTCGTGTAAGTACGTAAGAAGTTTATTTTCGTAAGTTAGACCCATATGGAAAAGTTTTTTCTTATTATATTTAGGTAAAAGTTATTTTTCATAAAACGTTGTGCATGGTCTAAAACCTAAACTGCAACTATGAAATTTTAATTTCTTCAAGCCTATTCGAGGCTAGTCAAAAATATGAATTTTGCCCAAAAGTACAATATCTTTATTTTTGACAACATCGACAATTGTTATTAGAAATAGTTTAACAGAACTAAAAGCAGAATTTAATTACGCCCATTTAAAATGGAAAATATTTTTCGGTAGGACATGAAACCTTGGATGCTCTGACATACAATACCAGGAATACATTGGAATGAATTACAATAATAATCAAATACTAAATTAATGAAATCAATTGCCAATATAATAATTCATAATTAATTAATTGCGTTGAAAAATTAGCAAAAAACAACCAAACTAATTTTAATATCGCAAATAGGGGTAATTGTAAAAATACTGTAAATAACTGTAAACTGGTAAATAGTGGGCACATTGAAACGTATACGCCTGGTAAAAAATCTGATTTTTGGGTTTTCGAAAATGCAGAACATTTGATGAAGAATATGTTTTTCCAAAATATAACAATAAAAAGTTTTCTATATGGTTCCAACTAACGGGGACATAACGGCGTTATTTGCTTTCCAAATACTTATTGTTCAAATAATATTAACACATTTACGATGAAACTTGAACTTAAAACTAAGTACTTTGGAATATTTTATGGCATTTTCTTTTAAATCAAAAACTAAATAAATTTCTGAATAAGTTGTTCAATTACTACATAAACCGGAGCGCTAAGGCGTAAATTAGATTTTTAAAGTTGAAATGAGTTAACAAAATATTTTGTTATTAGGAGAGTACATGGGAAAGAAACTCCCAGACTCTCAAGTAAGACGAAAACAACTCGAATTATCGAATTTTCTCCTTGTTTCTCAACAAAATTGTTGTAAAAAATTACCTAGGCAAATTCCAGGACATTTTTCGCTGCAACTTTTCTTTATCGGGATTTTGTTTCGTTTCGTTTTTGTTATTGTTGTTCACTTGTACCACTTTTTCGGAAAATGACATAGTTTTCATGCCAATTCTTTCGTTATGGATTACAATTTTGCCACAGGGTGTCTGTATTGGCTCGGCGGGAGGTTTTTCGAAACTCCTGAACGTTATAGGTGGTGGCGACAACGATGGCGGCTTTAACAGACTCTACAAGAAACAAAAACCATGTTTTTCCATATATTTACTTAAATAAAACTGTATTGGTTAGTTTTCTATCAAATCTCTTTAGTAACTTTTCTCCGTTAGCGACTTGCAACATCCAAGTAACAGAAACCTTAATTGCTGTGAAATAACTAGACTAGCGATTGAAAAAATGATTGTAATGGAGATCAACTGCCTTTTAAAAAAGTCTTAATTCTAAAAAAATTCAATCGGTTTTGATGAGATTCTTATAGAGTGGGTACCAGGAAATACCAGCAGACAACAATATACTGTAAAATATTCAATTTTGTTTGTAACGGTAGAGAATTAAAAGCAAACAGAGGAAAATCATATTATTATGATTCTCGTATTCGGCTGACTGATAGTTTTTCAGCTTCTTGATCTCGTCTTCTAACTTCTGATCCAATTTAACAATTAGACCAAAATATACATTTCCTCAGCTATCCATCTATATAAAAATAAAGGTCTGAACAGCAGCGGTTCCACAAGAAGAGACTATTGCAGTAACTTGAATGTATGGTTGAAATCGTCCTTAGGAAAGTTTGAGAACTTTGAGGAAACTGTTGATTAATAATATTCTAGATATCCAGTTTTGTTTTTCGTTGAGCAGTTTTGTTTACCAAAAGTGGAAACAGAAATAATAAGAAAATAACAAATTAAATTTAAGAAAAAGTAAATTAGCTTTTATATTAATTCACTACTTGCCGAACTCCTTTGAGTTGTCGAATCTGTGGTTGAAGGACATAAAGAATGGTCTCCTTCAGTGTCAGTACTAGCGTTGGTGACATTGTAGAGAAACTCTGGAAACTCGGCATCTAAGGTGTTATTTGGAGAGTCTTGCGGTGTAGCAGCAGTATGGGTAATTATTGGAGGAGATGACTAGAAAATGAAATATTATTTTAAAATTGTATTTAGATTATTATATACAGGGTGAGTCAGCGAACCGAGACCCCTTCTTAGTTCGTACAGAAATAGCGAATGAAAAAAAAAACGTTCATATAAAAGTGTTGTGGCTGTTGCCAAAGTATTTGTTCCTGTTACTTTGAAGTACAGGGTAGCTCAAAATAAAGTTATGACAGTCAAGCTTATTTTTTTAAATGGAATAGCCTGCTTTTAAATACAGATTCAGGTTCTACATTGAATTAGAAGTATTTTTTGTATAACATACAATCCAATGTATTCCTGGGTTTTCAGTCAATTTTATTGTCACTAATTATGTCGGCTCGGTTCATTTACGTCCGAACGCGTATAACCGATGTCCGGCGTATAAGGCAGGGTCTACCTAAGCCTTACTGACGAGTCCAGTAGGTAGACCCGGGACGAAACGCAGGGCTCATCACATAACACCATAATTAGTGACAATAAAATTGACTGAAAACCCAGGAATACATTGGAATGAATTAAAGTACAGTCAGGAAAAAGAATATACATAACATACAATGTCACTAAATTCAATAGTTTAGGACATAACGACATTTGAATATGGGAAGGCAACAAAAGTAAACTTTATTACTAATTTTTTTACTAAAATAAACGATATAATTTGAGAACAGAACAAAACAAAAACAAAAAAGCAGAACATTTGTTTTAGTAGTAGTAGTAAACATCTTTATTTCTAAAAAAGGCTATCGACCTATCGGTCTTTCTGCCCTTGTTTAATACATGTAGTCTTAATCTAAATAAAAAACCAATATGAAATTTCTCTTATTCTAGGTTAACAATGTTATTAAATAAAATTCCAATGACAAGAAAAAATTATTTTATTGTCCACTAGTCAGTTGTAAGTGTTCGACTAGCGTTGATGTAGGGAAACGGAAGCGGGATTGTCTGGTTGGTCTTGTAAGACAAAGGGGATTCAGTATGGTCCAGTTGTAGGGGTTGTCCGTTTTTCCGTTTTGTCCTTTCTGTTCCGTTGGTCATGAGTATATGTCCAAAGTCTAGCAAGGGTCTACAAATAGCTTTATATATTTTGGTGACGGTGTTTGTGCTAATTCCTCTGTCTTTGTAGGTTAGTGATCGGAAGTGTTTTGTTCTCTTTACTGTTTCTGCCCTGATGTTTCGTATGTGTTTAGTGAATTTAAGTTTGTGGTCAATTGTGATTCCAAGGTATTTTACGTCGTTTTTTGGTTGTGTTAATTACACTTTTTATGTTAATGTTAATGTTAATTAAACTTTTTTAGAATGTTGACACAACCCTGTGTTAGGTAGTAGTTAATTTCTGGCCACTTCTTACCTGCACCAATGGTTGCTTTAACAACGACTCTTTTTGAATGTTGCATTTCGGCTCCCTTCTGTAACAACCGTCTTTGGAGTTCACATCCTTGACGCCACAATTAGTTAATCCTGATATCGACTTTTCGCCACTTAAATTTTTCACTTTTCCGATTTCGTCCGCTGAACGAAAGTAATTCTTCTTTCCCTTAAATTAACATCTCGCTGCCACTACGAGCTTAGACGAAAGTCTTATGAACATTGCTTACGTTTGAGTAACTATCGGTTGATCCACTTTCCGATTTGCTGCTGGCTTCGCTACCTTCCCGAAAATTAGCTTCCAAGATACAAGACATTTTTCTTCGAGCCAGTTCCCGTTGCTCTCTTTCTCTCCTTTCGTTTCGCTCAGAACTAAATCCTTCGACCAGGATAGCGACCAAGAGATTAAAGAGTACATAATTCCCGAATGTCATCAAAGCAACAAAGTATAATGCTGCCCAGTGGGAAGTACGGGCCATTCCGTTCGAAAGAACCATGTTCCAATCTTCTTGAGTTAAAATCTACAATTCAAAAGTAATTATTGGAATTTTTAACTGCATCTTGGGAAACTTGTAGTATCTACGAGTAATACGACAACTCATAGATACATCTTATATAAATTTTAAAGTATACAGATAAATATGCTAAACTGTGATCATATTAGAAACAGCTCATATTGTATTTAAGTACTTAAAATGAACTGTATATAAAAATATATGGTAGCAAATAAGGAACAACCATCATATATTTACATCAAGTTATTTGTTAAATAACTGCCTATTTTGGAATTGGTTGATCCTCAATACGTTGGTCAGGACCAGGGTAGTTAAAGAGTCAGCAGGACGAATATCTAAAGAAGTCGAGAACAGTGGGAGTTTTACCCAAAGCAAGTTGTCAGCGTTAAAACTAATATCAAACGAATTGCGGCATAAATATTCATGCTGCTCGTAAGCCGTGAGTCTCTTTCAATCTGGAAGAAGCCAGAATAATTAGCAGCATGTCTCGCTGGACAGACAAAGAGTTGCTGCAGAGGCGATTCTGTCATCGGCGTATTTGTCGAGTGCAACACAGCAAAATTTATAAATTGTACTATTGGAAACATATGAACTTTGACACAAGAAAAGAACCGATGCGATCTCCACTAAGCGTTTTGCAGTGATCAATAAATCCGAAGACATGTGCATGACCATCTTCAGACAAAACTCATATTAAAGACAATATTAAAGACAAAATGTGCAAGACTTCAATTGTACTGAATGGTACATAAGGATCATTTAAAAGAATCTGCGGTAGATGAATTCTAAAACTCTCTCTAGCATGTTACAACAATATCGGAAGAGGGCATTTATCAAGAATGTTGAAATGAGTTCAAGCATGATTAAATCTTTCGCCGCCATTGTTTGAAAAACCGCAAATTTTCGGGTTATTCGACCGTCGTCTGAAGATATCTGGTCCCAATGTTTCACTAGCACGATTGGCCAGCATCTTCAGAGGCGAGTTTGCTGGCACTGAACTGGTGAACTGGTTTTCTCGGGATTTGTTTTGAACTGTGATTCTTTACGGTTTGTCTGTAGACTTAGATGATTTGTCTGGACTGTTCTAGTTCTTGCAAAAAATTCTTGCTGAGTGAAAATTCACGACTGGACAGACATGAAAGACTAAAACAATTCATAAAGTTAATATAAAAATAAAATGTTATTCTGAACAGTACCCTAATTAATTGGGCAAATACCAGAAAATAATTAGATATTACTTACAACAGATTACAAAAAACTTAAATTCACCGAGCATGTCAGAGACAAAATTGTGAAGGACAGGACGCAACAGCAACTCTGTTTCTCATTCTAAACAAAAAATCAAACTCTTTTTCAATAGGTAACAAACTACTTTTTTACAGACAGCTTTCAAATATCAATCTCGAAAATCATTAGTTACTACAACAAAATTCTCCGTAGAAAAATCTAACTTTCTCGGTACGTTGGTAGCAGTGACATCCATAGAGACTCCAAAACCGAAACAATCAGATAACTCATATCTAAAAACATGCCAACTTCAAAACCAAAGTCCGACACCATCTCAATCTTATTGTAAGGGATCTTTATTTCTACCAATCCTCGGAAACCGTTCGGGATCAGAAATAGATCATGGTCCCCAATAGAATAGGAATAGTATGAACTGACCAGGATCAGCAATCTTTGATGGTGTGGAGTTGACTGCACACATCACTAACTCAACTCATAACAACAATCCAGTCATACCATCGAAGTCTGTAGGAAGCCCGAAGGAAATCAAAATTCGAAGAAACTAACTCAATGACTTGCACTCTGATAAAAGCATTTACTAAAATGCAACAATTCAGTGTAAGCAATATTTACAAACTAAAGTAGAATATTTGTTTATGAATAAAATTTTGGACACTCTTGGACACTTTAGAAATCATTAGTTTTTTTGAACTTAATGGATTTATGATTTCTCCCAAATATCGCTGGACTCCAATATAATCTAGGTAAGTAATTTTCATCCTGGAAGAAACCTAAAGGTATAACTATTGTTTAAAGATGTTGGGTTAACATTAAAATTAAAGAAAGATCTCACTTGAAAAACGGTGACTGTGGCCCAGAGGATGTTGTTAAAATGCTTGCGGTCACATTGGCATCTTTCATCTTTCAGCTCCAGCATCTCACATCCGCAATCTCGCAGGACACCTTTCTCGTCTATATAATTGCAAAACTTACCGCCAAACAGGTACATACCGAGGATGCTGGGAAAAGGTAACGGGTTTTTGTTAGCGTCTTGTTATGTTGATGCAGTTATATTTTTTATTAATGATTTGACTAGGTAACGACTGATTTTTCCCGTTTCGATTATGAAATTGTTGGCGAAAAACCACTTCACGCAATTCCCCAGTTTTGCTTTTATTACAAGCTCGTAGCGATAACCAGAATGCAAGCTTACATGCTTGTCATTTCATCAATTCAAGATCGGATATTCGCTTACTAGTTATATCTAAATTTAGTAAGTAGTTTTAAAAAAATATCTAGTCATTTTATAAATAAAAAAGTACCTGTATTCTTTAAATGAATGAAGACTAATAGAGTCACGAGTATATATTATTATGCTCCTCATTAAATCACGTCACCGAAACTAACCCAAACTAAGTCCCCCTCCAATCGTGATGCGTCACTCTCCCCCACCGTGATTCCACAAGCACATGATAAAATAAATACAGCAGCAGCAGCAGTTGAAGCACCAGTCATCTGAGAGAGACTTAAGTTCATCGCACATCTAAACGAAACGGCAGGTAGCAATTCCTCCGGACTATAGCTTATAAGCCAGGAAAACTTTTCAATGGATAGAAACTAGAATTTTAATTTTACTAAACTAATCCGGCGGTTCCGGGATATTAAAAAATACAATATTTTTCTAGATAGAAGAACTAAGACATACATTGTCTCCATATTCCATTACGTAAAAACGTGCTGCTAAAGAAAAATTAACTATTTAAATGAAATTAAAGAAAGGTGTCCCTAAAATTACTTTCTGCTCGATTTAAAAAATAAACGGTTGAATATTGTCACGTAATTATATCCATTAACTTAACATACCTTTTATTCTATTTGCTTGAAAGCGGAATAAATGTTTAAAACTTGACAAGAGTTTTATATGCAGATATTTGAGACTTTCTTTATACAACGGATATTGTGTTTCTACTAATAACAAATATAGCTGTAATGGAAGCAGGAGAATAGGTAACATTCTGTTCTGTTGTATACACCGTATTAATCAAATAATTTAAATAATTATGATCCTTTCTTTATTCGTAGGTTCATGCTTCAAAGCGCTTATTTTTGTGGTAAGAAATATAAATAATGTTTGATTTCAAATTGAATGATGCTAGACTTTTGTTTTACACGATAATTTCGACTATTTTGTCGTGAATTTTTCACTTTTTTCAATGTTAATATTTATCCTATTTGTATGTATTTATTGTTTAAACTCCTAGAAATATTCTATTCTTGAATCACATCCTGTTTAGAGATTAGAAATGTGCCCGAAATTGTCATTTACACTAGAATGTTGCAGTTGTTAGCTATAATTAATCCATGGCACTATTTCCGTTTTTGAATACGTTTTCAAACACATTTTAGTAATAATTTTCTTCTAAAAATCGACTTTAAATTTGAATATTTTAAATCATAATTAATAATGACAAACTACATATATAAAATCAAGTACATTGTATATTTCTTATTTGTCAATTATACATAATGATGTAAAATTAATTTAGATGCGTAGGTACAGAAAACCTTGCTTTCGCATCAAGCTAATAACAAGAGAAAATTATAAATAGCTTGTCATATCTCTGCGTTGTCAAGTTATAGCGACAGATATGTGAAACTATTATAATACGCATCATGTAAGCTTGCATACCGTGTAAAAAATTTAATTCAAATTTCAGTTAATTAACAAGTTCCGGAAATTTAGAATGAAAAGCATGTTTTACGAACTGCATTCTATGTTTGTTAAATTCCTGTGTTTCAAGTGACTTGAGTGTGAATTTTCTATAAAACAAAAAACTCTTATAATAAATACTCTAAGAACATTTTTTAAAGTAGACTGATCATCAACTACAATTAATTCAAGCTATTTGTGTCATTCAAGTGATCGAAATCTGCAACTATTCTACGAAAAATTGTATCGAATTTTCAATCTATACTCGTAAACTCTATAAACACGAGTGTTAGTATATTAAAGGCGCTTAGACATACACAACTGCAGGGGTGACATATTGATAGAGAAATCACATAAAGCCAAACAAAAAACATGATCTAGTTTTGTAGACATGTTACTAGCTACTCTACACATGCAATATCGGTTATATAAATTATAATAAATTCATCTCTCCCAGATATGCTATGGAATAAATTCTCACAATAGCTAAATGTTGCTTTTTAGGAATCGGTAGTTTTTAACGGTACTTACTTATTTAATAGTTATTTATCTAACTAGTGCTAGAAGTGATACATTATTGTACGCTTATGGCAGTTGAGCAAAGAACGCGCTTCGGATCTTGGTCAACTATCGAGTGCGGACGAGACCATTTCGATTTTACTAGCTATCTAAGTTATAAAAAAGAAAGTATTTCTAAAAGAAAAGCTTTTTACTTCTTCTGTGTCTTTCTAACTTCGAAATATGAATATCTAATTAACGTATTTTCCGTAATCCAAATTTTTATGTATTTCTTCTCTGTGATAACACTCAATATATGTCTATAAAATAATTCCAGAGTTGTATATTTTCGTGTCTCGTGGACTGAACGCTTAACATTAAAATGAAATTCAGAACCATATAAATACAGCTACATCAAACACATTAAGTATTGGGCTTATTGTACTTTGTAATTGTAAATATTTTCAATGTTAATTTTACTAGAAAATGTTATTTTAAGGGCAGAAAGACCGATAGGTCGATAGCCTTTTTTAGAAATAAAGATGTTTACTACTACTATTTTAAAGCACATACATTTAAAGTGAGTGAGTGTTATTTTAAGCCGAAATTCTACACATTGTAAATACATTTTAGAGCAATATCATCAACTCGCAAAATTTAAAGAATTTATCAAACAACTAAGTTGAAGGCACTTATGTCGGTGCTTGGTTTTAAGAATAAAGGGTGACAACATTTCTTTGGAAACTGGTGAGTCTTTCGGGTTTTTAGGCCGTCGTTTTTAGGAAAATAGAATTTCTCCCTGACGTTTCGCAACCACAAGTGGCTTGCATCTTCTGAGGTGGTTTGCTTGAGAGCTTACACTGTACTGATGCGGTTCCTTTGATTTATATAGTAGCTAAACCGAAACCTATCTAATATACATTACTTTAGAACCTGTTCCGTTTTAGGCGAAACGTTGTTAGCTACTTGATTAAAACCTGTTCTAAATTTTGTCATGTTAAACATAATAACAATCATGCATTTTGTATGTCTATGTATTATAAAAGAAATATTTCTATTCTAAGAGTCCAAGCAAAACTTAAACCTACCTTTGGGGGCTGACAAGACTGGTCCTCTTGGTGAAATTGCCAGTAGGAGTTAAGAAAAAAATATACTGAAACTGCATTTAATGTTTAAGAGCTCAATTTAAATACCGCATGTGAGCATCGCTTGGTAAATAAATATGTGCTCCTAAGGAAAACTAAATGCAGCTCATCGGTTTAGGTAGAAAGATAAGTACCTGAAAAACAGTCACAAGTGACCATAAAAGGGAGTCAAAGTTTTTCCTATCTTTATCTTCATCAGAATTCGTTTTGCAGACTCCGCCCGCTTCCGTATATTTTTCCTCCGCTTTACAAAACTTGCACCCGAAAATATTCATACCCAGTATACTAAAAACATCCCAAAAATCAACTATTTAATATTTAATGGTGGTTAGTACTTTATGAAATTTAATGACGGTTATTTGTGAATTTTTCGTTTTGAGTTGATGATATTGAATAATATGCCTTAAAGATGTAATATTACCAGTTAGTTGACCAAATAGACATTTGCAGCCGGAGAGAACACGAATGAATTTACGAAAAACTTATACATTTAAGAAAACAGTTTTCAAATAAATTATAATAGATTATTTAAACCGCTTATTTTTGGACCATAAAAAAATCAATTAATATTATTCGACTGAAACTAAGAAAAAGTCTTGGAGCAGAAGAGAATTAAAGGAGGTAAGATAACACTGTAACTCCGCTGATTGCAGAGGTAAATATTTCAGTTAGATAGAAAATTACTAAAATTGTTAGTCCATTAGAGTAACGATATAGTAGTTACATTAATTGCCAGCAATATCCGAAATGCCTAGATATTTCAGGGATTGGCAAATTTGGGTATTTGACGCCGACATATTCATACATTCCAACACGTATATTTGGAAACAGAAACAAAAACAAATTAACCTGTGCCCAAATCATTAAGTAACAAGTTTTCTACTCCTCCTTTGCATTTTGACATAACAACATTTTGTACGAAAACTGTTGGCATACTTGTGAAACAATTTTGCGAAACGTGCGAATTTTTTTAACCAATAAATTGGTTAAAATTTATTAATATTTTTGCAGCAGAGATGCAAATCACATCATATTCACCCACTTTATGTGATGCATAAATAAATACACAGGGTTACGCATGGAAAGACCAAATTTAACGCTTAATCTATTTTTATTAGGTAAAGCGTGGACGATGCATCGAATTTAATAGGCCGTTAAAAATGCCTTTAAAACTATTCAGATTTTTCATTTTGGGGCTATCATCAAACTGTTTCGGTCTTTTAACATTATATCTTTTCGACTAAATAATGTATGTGCAACTATATGTGTTATTTTTACGAGGCGCAAACAAATTTATTGGGATCTGTGCTTGAAATTCAACAGCAAATAGACAATCCAAATAAGAAAATTAAACTCACATTATAATAATACTTTAAAACAAAGAATCGTTTGTGTCTGTGGCGACCGCTTTGAAATGATTCTCTTGGATTAATAGAACCGAATTAATTGAAAGGAAATTTAAGTGCAATTACAAGAAACTTTTATATGGCATCATTATATGGCATAATTTGGACATTTTTTAATTTCAAGCTAAAAACTGTAAACTCAACTTAAAATTGAAAGAATTGCCTATAAATTCGCTCCAATTTTTGGTTGGAAGTTTTTGAAATGTTGATTTAATTCTTCTTAAATTTTCAAAAAGAATGGCAGATGTATTTCCACGGAAAGATTTAGACAAACCCCTTAGTTTGTCTCTAATAATGCGTCTGTAAAGGGGGATTCCGAAGTTCACACTTTTTCTTAAATGTATATGGAAGTCCTTAAAGCAAACAAAATTTCCATTCGATTTTTGCAAATTACTTAAAAACAAGAAAGTTTTATTAACAATTTAAACAATATTTATTATAGAACAAAATATAAAAATTTTAGTGTTTTTATTTCTTTTCTGTTGGAACTGTCACAATTTTTAAATTCCTTATGTATAGGTCTTGCAGTCCACTAATTAAGTTTTAAATCAGAAAGTTGGTCATACTTGAAAAGACTACATTAATACGAAAATAAAGAGCTGGTGGATATTTTGCTTATTTTCGGGGAGTGTCATCAAAGGGCAGCTACTGTACTTTACGCAGAACGCTTTCCCTAACTAACTAATCCAATACCTAGAAGTTTCATTAAAGTTGTTTCAGGAACCAGGAATGCTGACGATGTGCAGAAAGACTTAAAGAAAGTATGGAAAACATTGCGAGAAAATCAGTTGTTTCCTTTTTATGTTCAGTATGTGCAAGCGCTACATTCTGAAGACTTTCCCAGTAGAATTCACTTTTATGAAATACTTAGAACAGCACGGACCTGATTTATTCATTTTGTCACGAAAAAATGTCGCCACTGACGGAGCAGCATGCTGCCGAAATGGAATTAACAATTTAAGATGTTTGGTATGTTGATAATCTCAATGTAAATCGGAGAAATCATTTTCAAAATCGACTTTTCATTAAATGTTAGCAAAGATTGTGAACGGATTACTTGTTGGGCCGCAAATTTAATCAGAACGTTTAACGAGCGAATTTTACTTACAGTTTTTGAAAAATAATCTGCGCGTTTGTTTACAAAACGCACCACTGAACATTAGGCTCTAGAAAATGAGGCTCTTGCCCATCTTAACAGATAAGTGAGGGAGGATCTTTTGAAAAATACTTTTCTAAATAGAAGGAATCGCCAAAATGGGCCAGTTGCTTGGCCAGCAAGGTCGCCAAACCTGAACCCCCCAAAAATTAATTTACTGTCCCATTTTTGAGCCTTTTCAAATAATGTCTTAAAAATGTTGATTGCTTCAACTACTTCAAATACAGATGAAAAAAAGTATCAACTGAGGAATGAATCTTCTTGCATCTTTCCGACACTAACTTACGCGACGTAATCTTAAGACCAAAAAATGTTGTATTATAGGTATAAACAGTATACATTAACTCTGTTAGAAAATTATCAACATTATGGTTTGAAGCGGAAAAGCAAGAAGTTGTCATTATAATTTACATACTAAGATGGAAATTCTACCAAAATCAGTCTTGTCATTCGCCCTGAACGCAAGTTTTTTTTTATTTTTAAGAAAAGGTCCGATCGAAAAAATTTTGTTAATTGTATACGGACTTGGGATTAAGTTCTCTACTAATGCCTTTTATCTATCCCAACCAAACGTAACAACGTTTCTTTCTAGCCCACACACATTATTACCTACTAAACGATTACATACGATGAAGATTCGTATGTAATTTAAAAATATTTTAAACTGTACGCGTGGTGTCTTCAGCCGAGAGCAAGGTGTCATGGTGCTTCTGATAATTTGAGCAATATTTATAAAATTCAGTTTCAATTTTTAAACATTTTAAGCATAGGGGCTTGGTAAAACAGTGCTTTCATCTACATTACATATACTTTCCACTTGTATGCACTCATACATTTCGTAACACGTATTGAGTCCTGATAATAGAAATATTAGTCAAAGCAACCTTCAAGGCATAAAATATTCCTTTTGAAAACTTTTTAATAATTGACGTTTTGTGATATTTGGAATGTTAGTACGAATTGAAATCAACATTAATGAAGCTTTACAGTTACAATATCAATAGACTGGCGTGTGTCTTATATGGTTCTATGTACAATAGTGTAGTTTGTCTGATCGTGTAAGGAAAATGTGCAGTTTAAAGTGCAAAAAAAATATTAAATAAACTAAAGACAGAATTAGAAGAAATCACAGAGTAGTGTACACAGTATACATATCCTGCTAAACATCAAAACTAAATAAAAAAATCAAATATTCTATATAACGTATGTACACAAATCAAATGCCACCCCTACCCAGAATTAAGTTAATTCATTTAATGGATGTTATATTGTTTGGATAATTCTAATCCCTGTACAGTGTTTTGTCATTAGTTGTTAATACATTCCATACATTTTGACAAAAGCTATTATATGTAGCACTAATCGCTTCTTTTTATTTTTGTTTGCTGTTCATGAGTGCTTTAATACCATGGTATGTGCCAACATTTAAATTAGGCTTTTAATAAAACCTAGAATCTTTGCGCCTGGTTCGGGTGAAACATGAACTTTTCGTCTTTTAGAATTTGTAATTAGATTGATTACAGTTTAATACAATTTATAAACACAAACTCAATTACTGCACCAAATTTAGTTAATTTGCAAATCCGTCAATATATTTTGCTTGATTATGTTTGTTTGATTTTGTTCAGCATATTTTTTTTGCATTGAACTTTTTCTTTTTATAGATTTTAACAATTTCACATGACTATTATAAATTATCCTAGTATAAAATGTTCCAAATCTTTAGTTAAAGATAAATATTGTCGTCCGCTAAACAGGTACGCTGAAGATACTAACAAAGAATTGAAGGCAAAATTTAAATTCGCTATGCTTTCAGAGATTTGAGGAAGCTAATAAGAGTTACGTAATAACTTCGTAATGTTCATCGGGGGGATAAAATGAGAAATTGATTTTTCTTGCTCAGGAAGATGTGTAATCGCCTTTAAAAATTAGTTGGGATAAAATTAGCAGAAGACGATGGATTGAAGGAATTATCAAATATAAGTATCTAAAAGACATTAATTTGACGAGTTTTGAATACGGAAAAACTGTCCATTTTATTTTACGCGTGTCTGCTTAGATCGAGATTTAGATAGAGAACTTTGCCAAATCGTTAGTACGCATTTCGGCTTGGCCATACAGAAGTCCGGATTTTAATCCTCTCCTTTTCTTTTTGATTCCGAATGCAGTTATCGTTTACAATTAACATATTGCGGGTTGTTGGGTTGAAGAGTTCCACGAATCCAATTAAGCTACCCGTTACATCAATATGCTGGATTCTGACTTATTTCATTTGCCTTACTGTTTGTTGTTTGCTGTATGTGTAACAAAAAAGGCAAAAAAATCTTATATATTTTGAAACTGGAGAGTTTTTTGGACTTTCAGGCCGTCGTGGAAAATAATTTCTTTTGTTGCTCGTGCAGTTTCAGCTCAGCAAGTTATTTTGCATTTAAACCAGTGTCGTGCCCGGAGGTCTTGGCACAACTTCGACATTCAACAGTGTCTGAAGCGTTTGTTGAGCGGAGCCCTTCGGGCATGACACTGATTGAAGTACATAAGTGCGAACTTTAAGGTTTTTTACTGTTCAAACCACTGTCATGCCCAAAGGGATCGGCACAAAAAATTCATTAGAACCTGGTGAATTTGTCGGATCTTTAAGACAGTGGTTCTGGGCCAAGCAAACCACCTCTTAAGATGTAAGTCACTCGAGCTTGCGAAACGTCAGAAATACATTTTTTTCTACGAAGGCCTAAAATGCACGTTCCGCGCTGTTTTCATGCGGTTCAAAGGTCTTCTTATTACCGAGCCCGATAGTTTTTCGCGCACAGCTCCAGATTCCGTTTAATTGCTATAAAAAAAACGGTAGAATTTGACCGTTTTGGTGCAGAATGCAAAGGAAGAAACTTTAATATCTTTTCAGCAAAAGCTGCGGGCCGTAAAGTACAATCGTGTAAAACTTAGTAAAATAGCTTCTTGCGTATTATGAAAATATATTGTTCGTATATTTTAGTGAAAAATGAAGCAAAATACTTTTTCGAAGAGTTTTTTGGAAAGTTATTGAGCCTATCAAGCAATCTATATCTGAAAGATAGAACGTAGAGCTAGAAGTATGAGTAGGAGCGGTAGAAGTAATTTGTCTTTGAAGAATGATGGTTTTTCAAAAAGAATCTAGTATTTAGGAGTTTAAATGTTTTGAATTTAATCTCTCTCGAGCAGCTGTTTGAAAGAAAAAAATTCGCGAATAGGACAGCGCTTACTTAAAGACCTTGAAAGCTAAAAATTAAATTGAAAATCCAGTTTACAGAAAGATTTTGAAAAATTTGCTTAAAAAAGTTTTTATTGATTTATGCCTGAAGTCATTTCCAACTAGATGATTAGTGTTATCATATCGTATCAGGATGCCGATAAGAAGTTATTGGCATCAAAACATGCAGGCTTTGCTTCTTAAGGAGTTTTAGAATTTTTGAATAATTAATTAGTATATATATATATATATATATATATATATATATATATATATAGATATATATATATATATATATATATATATATATATATATCTATCTATATATCTATATATATATATATTATATTATATTATATTATATGATATTATAATAATTAATAAATAAAATTAATAATCCATAAAGTGTTTTCAAAATTTGAAACTTGAAAGCGACGGTTCAAGTACCGTCAAAAAACATTAATAAAACTGTTGAAAGTTGCTAATTATGTAGTTGAAATGCAACACATTTTTAATAGAACTGGAAAATACATATTTATTTAAACATTTATAGCATGGAGACATTTTACGAATTGAAAATGAAGGTTGTACATCAAAAGCGAATTGAATTCTCAAATGAGCAATATGATATTTAGAGCATTTTTGCGTTCTAACGGCCTGACTATCAAGATAAAACGGGGCATTGCGGATTTTCCCTTAAAATTTTAACGTTCAAATTAAAAATAAAATTCCATGATCTTTTAAACAAAATGTTCCATGAGAAATTAAACTTTATCACCAATTATTAATTTTTAGGGTTCATTTAGATATTTATTTGCTAATAAAAATATTTTATTACAATTGCGTTATTTGATCTTTTCACGAGTAAATATTAATTATTGCCAATTTCATCTATCAAATATCGAATCAATCAATTTACGATCTATTTAGTCAATTTAAAATCACAAAGCCACAATATTTTTTGTCGATAACATACTCAGTTCATATTTCACAAACCAACTCATTTTATAATTTTTATTAAATCACTTCTAATTGACGCTTTAAAACTTATTAAGCCTTAAGAAAGATCACACGATAAAAAAGAGAACAAACCAATTTTACAGCTTGCAACGCAAACAATTCTTTACCACTCAATAGCTTTTGTCATGTACGACATGATGATAGGTATATCAAAGTTGTGAACCCGAAATAATTCTGATTCAGCTAACACTTACCTGAAAATGAATATGAAAAGGATAAGCAAAGAGAAGAAAATAGCGACATTGTCCATTGTCCTCAACATGACAAACAACTGTCTTCTCAGATTCGGCATGAAACGAACCAGTTTTAATATCCTTAATAGCCTGAAAGTTCTTAGCACCGAGAGTCCTGAATCTGTGTGTAGTTCTTCGTCGTGTTTTGTGAAATTCTTGAATAATTCTATAGCGCTAAAATTTTACGAGTTTATTCGTTTCTTTATCTAAAAAGTAATGTTTACCTTAGAATTACAATGACTCCATCGAAGACATTGAATCCGTTCGAAATGTAACCAAACGGTCCTTCTGCAATAACTTTCAGTACCATTTCGACGGCAAATACTCCGGAAAAAATAACGTTGGTGACTTCGACACAATGAGTTAGCCATTTAGATTGTTCGTGGTGTTCAATGCCCATAGATAAAGTGTTAATTAAAATAGCGAATAGTATACCGTGTTGAAAAAGTTTATGTTCTACTAGAATTTTTATATACTTTCTGACGGTTTTAAGTGCTTTCACCACACCCTTAACTAGCATACATGTGAATATGTAAAGTTTTGAGCGTTTCTCATTTTTATATTCGGACTCGCAGTGCCACAGGTCCATACAGCAGCTAAAATCCTGAAAATTGCCCACGGTTAGAAATTACTGGAAACGCTCGGTTTAAATACCTAACTTCCTCTATATTTTGCTGGGGATGGTTACAATATTCGTCGCTGGTTTTCTGTCGGTTATTCATTCCCTTGGACAGGGAATCGAAAAAAGAATCCAAAACCACCTGTCCAGTAGGTAAAGCCGCATTTATTGCGCCCAGCGCCAACAGTTCCTGACATGTGAGGGCTTCGCCGTTCATTAAGTCGCTACATTCTTGAGCTATTTGCTGTTTCGTTTCCAACATCTGTTGGGGATTTGCTGGCCCCGTAATCTGCCAGATGTTTCCGTCTCCTGAAAACAACATTTATAGGTCAAATTAAATTAATTTCAGGCTTTTTCCTGCTTTCTTGCTATTTGCGAATACTTTCACCGCATTGCTGTGCATCTGATATTGATCAACAGAGGAAACTGATGAAAAACATGTTAAGGCGCTCAGTTTTAAAACTACGAAACATTTACATACCATTTCATTAAAAGACTGTCGGAAAAATATAAATGCAAACATAAAAAAGGCTTTCTAAAATAACGTAGCTTATTAGAATTTCCTTTACCTTGTTGTATCATTTTGTAACACCCTGTAACAGTTTAACTGTGATGAAAATTTTAATTATAAAATGGCAATCATAAACTTATTTTAAAGTCGCGTAAATCAAATTTCAAATATTAAAAAAAGGAAATCACAAAACTTTTTATGACGATATTTGTTTCAGTTGCAAGTTCCCGATGGAAAATTCTCTCTATTTTATCTTACCTGCTTGGGTCGTTTTTTCGCTCGAGCACACATTTTTCTTATCAATGTTCACTGATAATAGGTTGGATGCGGATGTGGTGGGCGAAACGTTTTGTCCGTGAAGTACGATGATATCGCTGAACATAACGGACGAACGACGTCGATTATTTTGCAACGAGGTTGGGGATAACAGATTGGTGGAATTCTGAAATGGCACAAAATAAATGGAGCTCATAAAAACTTTTTCAGAATTGAACATTTCTACGTTTTACTGTTTTTGGTGGTTTGGCTGTTTTTACTGTTTTGTATCTAGTTAAATAAAATATATTAATCTGGAGGCAAATCTGTAAAAGTAATATACATATACGTGGTTTAAATTTATTCTCTTAAGGTTCTCTTCTCTTGAAGTTTATTAAGTATGAATTAAAATCAATATTGCTTATCTGCTAAACTATATTTTGATCATATAGCAATAATAATAATAAAGTAATTGATCTTTTTTTCAAATAATAACGAAAAAACATATTGAATTATTGGGGGATCTAATGAGCTTCAATTGCTGTGATCAAAACATAAGCGCTACAGTAAAATAGTTGCCGGGAGCAATTTATATTATTTACTGAATGGTTTGTAATTTATGTCAAATATTACAAGTTTAAATGTAACACTAAGCATCTCTTGCTAAAATATGAGAATGTCATACAATACTTATATTGTATTTACTAAAATATGAAGAAAATAGAAGCAAAAAAACGGTAAAAGAAAGTTTGATTAATCATTATTATTTATAAGAAAAATGTATAAATGTTAAAAGTTACTAATGAGAAAAAAGAGTTGCAAGCTACTTCACTAGATTAAATTGGCTGACTTCCGAGTGAAAATAAATTAAGGCGAAAAACGGCACAAATTTAAAAAAATATATCTTTCAGCTAGTTGCTAATGTACACAATTATTAACATTATTAGGTTCAACCGTTCATGCAAAAAAAGAAACCTTTTCCGGACACATAGGCTTTTCAAAATGCTCAATGCGCTATGATGTTTCAAATAAATGCCATAATTCTGTGAGTTTTTAAATTTTATGGGCCCTATTTTGGCAGAATGCTAACATAATTTTCAAAGCATGACAAGGAATGTGGCAACAGTTTATTGTTTGAAGTGTGTGGTTAAGTTGTTGTTAGCGTTCGTAAGTTGGTAGTATTGTCCTTTCTGCTAATAAAGAGGTTCATGCCAGTATTCCGTAAGAGCAACGTGTTTTTCTTGCACCTTTGATGAGATGTGATAAAGTAATATAGTTTAGAGTTATATGATTTTGAAAAGTAAATATTATTCACCGATGTTTAACAAAGCATACGTTACTAGTATAAGTTGCTAAATATTGTTATCATATTCCTGCTTCCCACCTTAAGTAGAAATTTGGCTTTGTATAACAGGTGCTCGTGCTCAAAATGGAAATTGTGCTTAAGAGCGGTATCTAAAATTGCAGCTAAACTGCTTTCTCTCACAAAACTCTCAAGGCAAAAACTGGAAATAATTAGAATTAATTTTTGATTAGTAGTGATTTGAAAGTAGTGATTTGATTAAATAGTTTGAAGGCTTTTTGTTCCAGTCTCTATGCTCTGATTTCCAGTTGAATTATTCCAAATTAAAAAAAAAAACACGAGACTATTTATGCATTTATCTGATTCGCGTGGTTGTTGAAAAGTACCAAATGAATGTGTTTATTTGCTTGAAATCTAATCAATAGGTGATTGAGATGAAATATTATTTGAACACACAACTCCTTACTAATATAGCTGTAGATTAGTGCATAATTTTTAATACCGTAATTAAAATACGAAAATCGTGCTTCGAAAAAGGTAAAGAGCCTCACCTTTCGTAAATCGTAACCAATAAAATAAGAAAAATAAAAATAATGCATCTCGTGAAATCCACAACAACTAACTTTCTTATCGTATTAATTGATTTAGTTACTATGTCGAGCCGAAAAGAGATAAAAGTACCCAAAATATTTTCCAACATGAATTTATTTTCGTAATAATGTGACAATATTCTAAAATATGGCCTGCGCGAGCCATTATTTACCAACACGAAAAATTATAACTTGCATATTATTATACAACATTGAGAGTCTTAAACCGAGCTTCGTGGTGATAAGACGTGTCAGTGTTAGCATATTTAAGGCAAGGTCGTTTTTTGAAGAATTTGAAGAATCCAACCGCATTTATCGTCCAGCGAGAATATACGAGTAGAATTCAAACGAAGGAATGAACCCTGGGAGTTCGCAAGAATCCGAATCGGATTATGCCTCTCAGGATGGTGGGTTCAAAAAGCCACAATCGAAAAAACGAGGCAGAAAACCGAAGACGATCCAGCCAACCCAGCCAACTCAGCCAACCCCCACAACGCCAACACCTGAGGCCAAACGAATAGCTTTGGACTATCAGTCTACAACCAATAAAAACCAAACAACAAACAGCAAGACAACATCAACAAGATTTCCCACGTATTCGCACACATTCACAGCGAACGCATTGTCGACCATCACCAGAGTCCAACTTGCAATCAGGTGGGAGGGACTCAACCCCAACAACAAGGATGTGATTGTCAGACAAGATAATCACTTTCTAATTAAAACCAACAATGAGGACAAAGCAACATAAATTTTACAACAACTAAAACAAGAAAACATTATAACAACATTCAAACTACAAACAAAGGATAACCTCCCACTAATCCGACAACAAAGATCAAACCACCATATTACAGCCACATATTCAGTGGTTGCTACTGGAGTATTTTACAAAAACTGAAACAGGAAATCCTTATAACAGCATTCAATCTGCAAACGAATAGTAACCTCCCACTAATCCGACAACAAAAGTCAGGTCACCACCATATTACACCATCATATTCAGTCGTCGCCACTGGGGTCGACATGGACATTGAAGACAGCATGTTTCTGGAACACCTGGAGCAGAAGGGCTTCAGAATAAGGTTCTGCAGGAGAATTATCTCGCGAGAGCGCAACGCACCCACACTCATGATGAGGTTAATAACCGGCGACATATCCACCTACGAAAGGTTGATGAACGACCGTGCGGTTCATTTTTTGGGCCGCATTCTCAAAATCACCGAAAGCAAACCACCAGCACCCGTGCCTGCGCCGTGTGGCAAATGCAACCTGTTCAGCCACAAAACCGAAGATTGCAAACAACGACCAAGATGCAACAAGTGCCAGGGACCCCATCCAACTTCCAAATGCGAGTCACCACTGCCAACCAACTGCGCAGCGTGCAACTCAGAGGACCACGCAGCATGGAGCATGAAGTGCCCAAAACGACCGGCAGCCCCAATCGTCGGGATACCAAACGTAAAAATAAAATGTGTAAACAAACGTACGTCCGGGATTGCGGAGACAACGACGGTGGCAAGTAGAATACACACACCCATTACAACACATGACCACATCATAAACAAATACAAACATCAACTTAACAAGACAAACAATACCAACAGCGACGAACTACTAAAAAAACTACGAAAACAATTTATAGAAGACTTCGACATTGACACCTCAGTTGTTTTCTTCGGAAACCATATCTACATCCTAATGTTTGACATGCTCCTGCCCGAGGGACGCTCTCCAACTGAACCCTGCGAACAAGTGAGACAGACAGTAACAAACATACAAGATTCAATTTGAAAGTACTTTACGCGAACATCAACGGACTTAACAGCAAAAAACCACTTATTTACAATTACATAGAACAAAACGACACAGACTGCTGCATATTTGTACAGACTAAAACCAAACTAGGACAAACACCAACGTACTAGAAATTGGTAGTATATCTATAGGCATGGAAATACCATCAATCATGCCAGGGGCGGGGTCGCAGCTCTCCTAAAACCAACATTTAAACTTGGAAGAGCAAATCCTCCTTCCCTCAACAACCCTTTGAACGACTGCCTACATTTTACCATACCCTACTTAAACGACCTGATACACATATTTCTGACATACATACACCCACACTCCAACCTAGAACAAAACATACTGACTAAGGCGAGCATCTATAAATATGCAATAATTATAGGCGACTTTAACTTGAATAGAAACAAAACGAAACAACTTAAAATATTTTTGCAAAATTCCGACTTTATAAAACAGCACACCCCACCAACTTTTCTGATGCCCGCAAACCCAGACTCAACACCAGACGTTCTACTGCACAAAAGAAACTTGACAAACACCATCAACAACATAAACTTAACCAACGAACTTGGATCCGACCACCTGGCTATTACGTTTAACATAGACTTACATACGCAACCTACCTCGAATACACCTCCTATAGAGAAAAACTTAAACCTAACAAAGACTGACATAGACAAAGTGAAACAACATATACATGACTACATTCAATCACAAGCACAGCACATTTCAATAGAAACCATACAACAACAACTTTCACTAGCCATAGGAAAATTTAGCCCGGAAATAAAAAATGCTTTCTACCGACATACACTACCCAAATACATACTGAGACTAATAAAACATAAGAGAGAACTGTACAGTAAATAACGACCTAAAAAAGACACTGAACCAACTTAACAGAAACATTAAAACTCTGATTGGACAATACCGACAAGGCAAATGGCTAGAAACATGTAAAGAAATACAGAAGGACAAAGGCAAAACATACTGGCGAAAAATTAAGAAACTGGCGCAATACAGGAAGACTGGCACTACTGACAATTGACGAAAACGGAATAGAACGCTACACAGACAAAGAGAAAGCGGACGCATTCGCCAGACACTATCAAAGGGCCTTCAGCATATCGACAAACCTTAACTTCGACAATGACAACTGGAACTTGATCAACGACTGGTACTTGAACTATTTTAACAGCTCACCAAACTATACCTACAAACTGATCACAGACACAGAGTACGATGAAGCCCTAGCCCATATCAAGAACACTGCACCGGGGAAGGATAAAATTAAGGCAAAACTCTTGAAAAGCCTAACTCAAGAAACACACAAACTGATCCTAACTGAATTGAACAACTGCATCACAAATGGCAGAATCCCAGAAACATGGAAAAACGGCTTAATAATCCCTATACCCAAAAATGGACTGGACAATACACAACCGAGCAACTACAGACCAATTACACTACTTCCAGTACTAAGCAAAATTTTTGAATACATAATGAAGCAGCGGCTTGAAAAAGTGATTGGAAAATATATACCTACCTACCAATTTGGTTTCAAACAGCATCACTCGACTGTTCATCCGCTCTTTATTTTGGCCAACAATATACAAACTACCCACGTAACTGACAGAAAGACAGCTTGCCTGTTTATGGACATTAACAAGGCTTTTGATAGTGTCTGGCATAGAGGCTTACTATACAAACTATACAAACTACACACACCAACATATCTACTACACACCATAAAGAACTTACTAGAAAACAGACAACTACAAGTACGAATTGACAAAACACTGTCATTTTCTTTTTCCCCTGAACAAGGGCTCCCTCAAGGATCCCCGCTCTCACCGTTTCTCTACAATATATACTGCCATGACATATACAATTACAACTTACCAGACAAAAATCAAATCGACAGATCGGCATACATATTACAATACGCAGACGACACGGCACTTATTGTACATGACAAAACTACTGAGAGAGCAGCTCAAAGACTCCAAACACTAACAAATAACACAATGACATGGTTTTATAAATGGAGACTAACACCAAACGCGTCAAAAAACCAACTTCTGCTCACAAACCACAGACTCAACGCTGACTCCCCTACAATAATTGCAGACGGCCTACCGACACAACCAAAAAACGACGTAAAATACCTTGGAATCACAATTGACCACAAACTTAAATTCACTAAACACATACGAAACATCAGGGCAGAAACAATAAAGAGAACAAAACACTTCCGATCACTAACCTACAAAGACAGAGGAATTAGCACAAACACCGCCACCAAAATATATAAAGCTATTTGTAGACCCTTGCTAGACTTTGGACATATACTCATGACCAACGGAACAGAAAGGACAAAACGTTATACACAAACAACAGAACAAATTGCACTAAGACTAATAACACGAATAAGACACCCCCAAAACCCACTACACAACCCCCCCACCCAACTACTATACGAACGCACAAACATGACAAAGATCTCGGAAAGACGTCATACAGCTACAGACAAAATGGACAAACAACCCCTACAACTGGACCATACTGAATCCCCTTTGTCTTACAAGACCAACCAGACAATCCCGCTTCCGTTTCCCTACATTAACGCTACTCGAACACTTACAAACGCAACTGACTAGTGGACAATAAAATAATTTCTTCTTGCCACTGAAATTTTATTTATTTAATAATATTGTTAACCTAGAATAAGAGAATTTTCATATTTGTTTTTTATTTAGATTAAGACTACATGTATTAAACAAGGGCAGAAAGACCAATAGGTCGATAGCCTTTTTTAGAAATAAAGATGTTTACTACTACTACTAATTTTTGATTGAAACGATGAATCTCACTTTATTTTGTATGATAAAAAATTTCTCAGATTTACTGGTATATACTCTGAAAATATGAGAAACAAAGATGGTTTTGTGCATTTTCGATATTAGATAGTAGAAGATACCATATAGATCAACACATACCGCATTGATGGAAATAATTTTTCATAGAGTTGATAAGTTGAGAGTGGATTGTATTTAGTGGCGCATTTTGTTAAAAAAGTTAGATTGAAGATTACTCGCAATAAATTTGGTAAAACTTTATCAGTTTGGTCAGAAAAATAGTTGTTAACGTTTCCTAATATTTCCATATTTTTACCTTTCGAATTAAAAGCACTTGCTTTTATACAGGTTAAACTGAATTGTATTTATTTAACACAAAATAGAATTATCTTGCGTAAATCAAATAAACGTTTTATGTTTTTCGCTGATAAAATCACATTAGTTTAAATCATATTTTAAAGCAAAATAAGTACGAAAATGACCATTGGTTAAAACTGTTCATACATTCAGAGACAAATTAATACTAATTTGAAATTATTTCAATTGATTAAACAAGTTTCTAGTAGTAGTAGTAGTAAACATCTTTATTTCTAAAAAAGGCTATCGACCTATCGGTCTTTCTGCCCTTGTTTAATACATGCAGTCTTAATCTAAATAAAAAACAAATATGAAAATTCTCTTATTCTAGGTTAACAATACTATTAAATAAATAAAATTTCAGTGGCAAGAAGAAATTATTTTATTGTCCACTAGTCCGTTGCGATTGTAAGTGTTCGAGTAGCGTTAATGTAGGGAAACGGAAGCGGGATTGTCTGGTTGGTCTTGTAAGACAAAGGGGATTCAGTATGGTCCAGTTGTAGGGGTTGTTTGTCCATTTTGTCTGTAGCTGTATGAGTCTTTCCGAGATCTTTGTCATGTTTGTGCGTTCGTATAGTAGTTGGGTGGGGGGGTTGTGTAGTGGGTTTTGGGGGTGTCTTATTCGTGTTATTAGTCTTAGTGCAATTTGTTCTGTTGTTTGTGTATAACGTTTTGTCCTTTCTGTTCCGTTGGTCATGAGTATATGTCCAAAGTCTAGCAAGGGTCTACAAATAGCTTTATATATTTTGGTGGCGGTGTTTGTGCTAATTCCTCTGTCTTTGTAGGTTAGTGATCGGAAGTGTTTTGTTCTCTTTATTGTTTCTGCCCTGATGTTTCGTATGTGTTTAGTGAATTTAAGTTTGTGGTCAATTGTGATTCCAAGGTATTTTACGTCGTTTTTGGTTGTGTCGTTTGGCCGTGTGCAGTTATTGTAGGGGAGTAAGCGTTACAAGTTTCTATTTTATTAACAAATATATTTTTCGTTCTTTCAAATAATTTTTAAATGATTTTCCTTGGAGGCTGCTATAGCCTTCATTTTACAATTACATTTATTATGAAATAATTAAAATGACGTATTTTGAAAAATTTTATCGAATCCATTTAAATTAATATATTTTTGTTTCGTAAAAAGTAACAATTTACGAGGCCAACATTAATTTCCAGTATTATTATGTACTTGCAGTAAGCTCAATACAGGGTGATTCAAAATTGACTTCATTCATCTAGGGGTGTTTTCCTAAAACACTGTAACACCTAATGATAATGAGGCAGATTACCTTGAAAAACATTGTTGCCATTCTTCTGATCTAGTTTTTTGCAAATATCTCAGTTTTTAATAACAATTATTTTTTTAACTATTTTTCCTGTACTTCTAAAACACCCCCAGATGAATGACGCAAATTTTGCATCACCCTGTATAACGCAGTAGGTACGTAATGTTAATGAAGGAAAAAACGGCATTGCAACAGCAAGTGAAAAATTTTGATGTCAAAATTTTTCTCATTTTGGTTTTGCCAATAAATCAGTTTTAATTAGGTACAAATTTATGTTTTATACTAATTTTTCCACAGTCCCTAATATTTAACCAGACCATACCTGCAAAGAGAGCATATTTTCAATTACACTGTATTTGAAAATCTATAAGTTTTGAGCCCTTTTATATTATTATTATCAAAAGTTTAGCAAAAGCTTAGAATAGCCGGAAATAGTGTTTTATGAAAGCATTTATGAACACTACATAATGAATGCTATATTTTGGAGATAAAAGTAAAAACTTTTAGGGACATATTACGTGTCTTCCGGTATTACATGTTTATATAAGTACGGTCGGCAAGCTCAAAACATTTTTATCTGCGAAAATATGACTTTTAACAGAAAATTCGAGCGAAATATTAAATAAGCGGCATTTCCGGGATACGTTTGTAGGGTGGCATTGCTCCCTTAGTGAGCATTGCCGAGCGATAGACCGCTTGAAAATTTCACATTATCTTTTTTATTATTTTTTAGGGACCAATTTTCCAATTGTGGAGATTGAAAATTAGAACACCTGTGGTATTTGATACGCATTTTCCTACAGTCATAACCTTGACAATAGATCTCAAATTTGACGATAAAACCTGATTACAGTGTGTTGTCCTTTCAATTTATCCATTCATATCTAAGAATTAAAATTTTGTTAACCGTCGATGCAATTAATTTAATCCAAACTGCTAATATATCATCACAAAATCCTTAGTAACGGATCCTACTTGTATTTCAAGTAAATATACATGGTTGTATAATTTAGGGTAAAAAATTTAACGGCGTCTGTCGGGGGTCAAAATAATACGACTCAACACAAATTACTTTAGAAGAAAAGTACATGGAAATAGAAATACAGGGGGGTAAAGTTATTTTCTTAAATGATCTTTATGAAATAACTCACGAACAACTTGAAGTTTCTTACTAAAATTAGATATTGAGGGGTTTTAGAAGATGACAAATTTGATAATCAACTTAGTTTTAAGCCAGCTCATAGAGTGCATAAAGGTGCTCACCACCTACAGCAAATTATTCGCTTTAAAATCGCACCCGCATATTTGTTTGCCAATATTCTCCATACAAAGAAAGGATACCTTATCGGTATCCCTAAGATCAACAGTTTTTGAGGCATTTGCAGTTAAAGTATTCGGTACGAAGCATTTATAACAAACCTGTCTATTTATGCATGAAACAATAGAGGACAACAATAATTGAACGAACAATAATTCAATCAACACAACAATAAATAAACTTAAAACAGTATAATAAAAAACTGATCAGCTGTTAACAAAAGTTGTTTAAAATGACTTCTATAAACTTCAATATATTTAACTGCACTTTTGGACTAATTAATAGTTAAAATTAATTAGCTAATTAATAGCAATAAAAAAGTTGTTTATTCCGAAATTTCTCGACAGCATTTTGAATTTTTGTTAAATATTTCGTTTCGGGTATGCATGGTTTCTTATATACACTAAATACTTCAGGTATCCCTACACACAAAAATTTAGAGGATTATAATCTGCGCATCGTGCTGGTCATGGTGTTTTACTTCAGAAAATCTAATTTATGTCAAACTAAGAGAAAGCATCACAGCTTAGTTCATTTTTAGTACGTACGTACCTATAAGATTAACTGTATCGCACCGAATATTTTAATTGCAAAAATCTCGAAAACCCTTGATCTTATAGATATCAAGTAGGTACTCATTTTTTGTTTAAAAAGTATTGGAAAACAGATATTCGGGTGTTAGTTGTCACTTGGGAGAATCTGAAAAAAGTTTGGGCGATTTTAAAACGACTCATTTGCTGCAGGTGGCGCCAGCTATGAAATGGCTTAAAACTTAGTTGGTAATCAAATTTAACACACCACACAAAAACTGCAAACTGTTCGTGAGTTATTTGAAAAAGAGCATTAAAAAAATAATTTTGAAACTACTTCCGTGAACTCTTTTTCTAAGGTAAGTGGTTTATCACAGGAATCCGCAATTACATTTTTTAACATTATTTATGGGACACCTTGAATAAAGCTAGATCGTAATTGATATACTACGCTAAGAACCTATAAGGCCGAAGACTGTTGCAAACAACTAATAAATAATTATCCAGTCCAGTGTCCAGTCTGGTTATTATTCCGTATACTTCAGAACAACGAGCTATAAGCAAATAAACCATGCGCACTTACATCGTTGTTGTTGGATGAAATTTCTTGGCTTGATATGGCTGGAACTCGCAATAATCCCGGTCGTCGTGAAGAAACGACGGCCAGTTCGACATCATCTGCTCTCAGAAATCCAGGATCACTAAGACAAACGGAGCTGGCTCGAGACACTGCTCGAGTGCTGGGCAAACTTTGAGATTGCTAAGAATGACCAGATAATTAGTTTTATTGACTTTCTGGACAATTGTTTTAACGTACCGTTGGCTTAATTTTTGGGCAATTGGGGTGATGTCTCTTAGTGTAATTAAGTCTTATAGTCTCTCCCATTGAAATCTTTTGATCTCTCCTTAAATCTCTTTGTACCCTGTAGAGCCGAATTTTCTTCAACACTCGTCGTTTGGAGCGTCTCCACAAATGGGCGATATACTTAACGATTTCCGCATAGCAGCTGGTGGGTTCGCTATTGTTCGTTGAAGAAGCTAACGTGCTGCTGCTTTGGAACCGGGCTCTTTCCAGTCGCATTCTCTCCATCTCTCTTTTCTTCGTTTCAGAAAATTGTGTAGCTATGACGACTAGACAGAGATTGATCATAAAAAATGAACCGATCTGAAAACAATACCATTGAATAAGTACCTAACTAGAGAGACACATAAGCACATTTTTAAGTCGTAAGCTGCATGAGACATTCAATATAAAGGAAAGAAAAATCAGTAATTAAAATGACAATTTCAATTCGTAGAAAATATGAGCATGAAAGTTGCCTCCCATGGTTTCTGAATAATTTTCAAAAAAATAAGTTTTCAAATATCTGATATTTTTTTAATTCTTGACCGATTCTCTAATACTTGAAGATGGTTTAAAATCTTGGGGATGCGGTCTAAGATATGTACATCGAACGACGGGATCATAACATAGGCTGCCTTTTTGAAAAAATCCAAGAAGTTAAAAAAATTATTAATTTCTATGCCCAAAGCATTTAAATATTCGAATTTTTGAAAAACGTTGGAGGTTTTGAAATATGATGGAAAGCTACATTGAGAAAAATCCACATAGGCATGTCTACAGATACAGATAAAAGATAGGGAACACGTGAAATATGATAATTGCTCACAGACAGCGCAACTATGTTAGCTAGAAATCTGCTTGGTTCTCAGAAAATTACATCTGAAGTAATTCAGATACGTACTTGTGATTTTGCTTCAATATCGTTTATATCTAGTTAATGTTATTTTACAGCTTTTTAACTTTTTTTGTGCATTTGTACTATGCACTGTTAATCAGTGAATACATTTCCTCACAAAGGTTTTTTATTACCGATTAAGTTTTATCTACTTACCACAATAAGCAGTACAAAATATATCCAATCCCAAAAACTGTGGCCGTCTTGGACGTAGTACATAATTTCTGTCCAACCCTCCAAGGATATCACCTAAAAGAAAGGTATTAGGCGATGCCATAAAAATGCACAATGCAGTAAAAACTTTCGACAGCCCAGAGTGAATCTTGCGTTTCAATCTACTATCAAATCTAAAAGTAGTAGGATTTTCATATTATATAGTAGCACTAACTAATTTTATTTAGTTTAAAGCTACCTATAGAAACTTTTGCAATTATCAGTTAAAAATTCTTGTTCCTCAGGAACTGATTTATCAAATAATTATGATCATTTACAACTTTTCTGCATGTGTGTTGACACAAATATTATTCTATGAGCTTAGTCATCTACTTATGTGTGGGAAATGGAATAAATGCTGATGGATGCGTAAAAGTCAGTAAATTTAGTGATTACTACCACCCCCCGGAAAAATTCCTACAATTTTTATATTTTGTCATGCTCAAATGTAGTTTCTTTTTCAGGCGCAACACATATTTTAAGAAAAATGTATTATTTAACTTTCTCGGAAAACGCTTTGTTTTATATACCATAAAAAAGATGAATAAGCACAGAACATGCAGGGGTTCGTTTCGCTATGCGGATAGCTTTAAGGAATAAAACTTCTGCCCTACTGTGTGGCGCCTCGTAAAAGTTGTGGTTGTAATCTATATGTAAGTATTTTAATTTGAAAACTTACGAGATTGAAGATTAAAAATACTTGTAGAACTTGGATCACTTACTTTTTGAATAAAGAGAAAATAAGGATTTCTACAGGTTTGCTATATACATTTTTTGCCGTTTATATTATGTATTGAAATATTTAAGTAATTAGACTTTAACAACAGAACTATTTTTAGTTGATGGGAAAACGTCTCTACAACTCCCACTTTTAAAGTAATTATTAGAGTATGATATTACAGTCGGAAGAACTGTCAGTCCCATGGATTCTGGGGGTACAAAAATTCTGGCAAACCGATCAAAGGATTAAGAGAAATATTTGTCGGAACATATAACAATCGGACATTGTCAAGTCCCGAACACCTTCTAGAACTAGAAGAAGAACTTAGCCTTATAAAATGGAATATAATAGGTCTCTGTGAGACCCGATTACCTGGCGAAAAAGGAATCACCCTAAGATTAGGACATCTCCTGTACCAGAGGAATGCAGAGGTAAACCTTAAACTTGGAGGAGTAGCCTTTATAATAAACACAAATATCAAACATCAAATACTAAAATACTGCTCAGTGTCTGAAAGAGTCATTTATATAACTTTAAAATTAAACAAGCGATACGAGATGCAAATTATCCAAGTATACGCACCGACCAACACTGCAACAGACGAAGAAATAGAATATCTGAATGAAGACATAGTAAAAGCGGAATAACAAGAAAAATCCCACTATGTAATAATCACTGGGGATTTTAATACTAAAACTTGATAGAAAGGGGTCGACGAAAATTGCGAATAAATTGGTAAATTTGGTTTAGGGGAGAGAAACATCGGAGGAGAAAGGCTAATAAATTTTCTCTCAGAGGAGAAAATGCACTGTCTAAACACATTTTACAAAAAAACGCCCCAACGCAAATGGACGTGGATTATCCCATGTAAGACATATAAAAACGAGATTGACTACATTCTCTCGATCAACAGAAGAATAACCGTAGATGTCTCCGTTCTGAACCAATTTGACACAGGGAGCGATCACAGACTAGTACGGGCTAGACTTGTTTTCTAACATAAAATCGAAAGAGGAAAACTCATATACAAAACCAGGTTCCCCACAAATGAAACTCTCACAAATAAAAAAAGGAATACCACCAAGAACTAAAAAATAAATTGGAACCTGTTGAAGATCACAAAAATTTGGACCTTGATGATCTATCGACCAAATTACGTTCAGACATCCAAATAGTGACCAAGAAAGTATGCACTCGCAATAGAAACACAAGACAATGCAAACTAAGTCAGGAAACGAAGATGCTGATGGAAAGAAGGCGCGAAACCAGAAAAGAGTCAAACCACTAGCAATAACTCAACAATATAGTAAGAAGAAAAATACGTAAAGACCTAAGAGCCTACACAATAAAATAATCCAACAAGCCATAGAAGATAACAATAATATGAAAGTACTACATAGATGGATGACAAAATTCCCATCGAGAGCGGCGTCCGACAGGGAGACCCAATGTCTCCGAATCTATTTACCCTGCCCTGGAGGAAGTCTTCAAAAAATTGCTTTGGCAAGATAAAGGAATTAAAATAGATGGGACATACCTGAACCACTTGAGATTTGCAGACGCATTATAGTGATCAGTACTGACAAAAACGAAGTAGAAACAATGCTGCATCAACTCCAACAGGCATCAACCGATGTGGGTCTGTAAATGAATATTCAGAAGACCAAAATCATGAGCCGTGAAAATATACAAATGAACATAAATAATCAGTTAATAGAAAACGTCGACCATTACGGACGACCATACGAAAACGTATACCTGGGTCACAAATTAAGGTTAGGGAAAGAAAATCAGTCCGCGGAGATATCGCGAAGAATAGGATTGACATGGTCCACTTTCGGCCGGATGAACTACATTTTTAGAAACTGTACAATAGCAAGAAACTGTAAGGCTTTCAGAAAAATGTGCAGAAAGTCTAAGGGTTACACAAAGATCGATGGAGAGAAGAATACCAGGTTTGAGCTTAAAACAGAGAATCCGCAACGAAATGATCAGAGAAAGAACAGGCCTAACAGATATTATCAAAATAATAATGACACTCAAATGGCAATGGGTAGGGCACATTGCAAGGTAAAATGCAGACATGTGGACAATAAGACATTGAGAAACAACGAGGAGTGTGGGAAGACCGCAGAAAAGATGGTTGGACGATGCCGAAAGATGCACAGGAAGACAATGGTTCCGAGTAGCACAAGACAGAAATTCGTGGAGAGTCCTGGGAGAAGTCTTCGTCCAGTAGTGGACCGAGAGAGGCTGAAGAAGAAGATATTACAATTAATTATTAGAGTATGATACACTTTAGATTTTTGGTAAAATGACATTAGACAAAGCCTGGAATGTCTAATACGAATTTTGATTTTGGTTTTGTCATTGACCATACTTCTTAGAATGACGAACGAATGGAAATCGGCTCTAAAACTAGACAGTTAAAGAACTTTTATTTCAAATTATTTCAAGAACTGTATAATATTAGTATGTTTTGACATTTTTTATTTTACAAACTTGGCAGTTTTAAGATCTACTTACACCATTTGATCTACCTACCAACTATACGCCTATCCACCATTTTCACTATGGTGAACTATAAAAATCTCTAAAAACTTTTCTGTTAACTAAATTAAAATTGGATCTTTCACTTTTCCACTGCTCTTCATCTGCTATACATATTCGGTCTCAAATATTCTAAACCAAAGTGGAAATAAAAAAACCCGAAGACTATCAGCGCTTATGCAGGTTTGACGTGATGACTTTTGGAGAGAACGAAAAGTTGATAGTTCCTGTAGAAGAAGGTAAAAAGCAGATTAGCTTTTGCGTACATCAGGAAGAGATAGTTAAACTTTTAGATGATTCACATGTTTCAATTGGACACAGCAGTCGAAACCCAATGGAAAAGAGATACGTTTAAAGTGTAAACACATCACAAGGAAAATTATTGTAACTTATCTAAATTTATGTATCCTGCCAGAAAAAGCCCAGTGTACCAAAAACAGGTTTATTCGACAGGTTTGCTCGACCGATCCTAAGTAAAAACATGAACTCAAGATGCCAAATCGATTTATTCGACATGCAGTGGCAAGCTGATGATCAATATAAGTTCATACTTGCATATCAAGATCATTTAATCAAGTTTATTCAAATTCTACCTCTTAAAAGCAAAACAGCAGAAGAAGTAGCATATGTGCTTTTGGATATTTTCACCATATTTGGTACGCCCACCATTTTTCAGAGTGATAATGGAAGAAAATTTGCTAATCATACTGTTGACGAACTATATACTTTAGCATGTGGCCCGAGTTAAAGATGGTACATGAGAAGCCTAGACACTCTTAAAGTCAGCGCTTCGAAGAACGGGAGAATCAGGACGTGGAAAATATGTTGTGTCCGTGGCTGGAAGACAACAAAAGCAAAGCAAGACATGGTCCGAAAGCTTACGTTTTGTTGAAATTATGAAAAACATAGCTCATCATAGTGGCATAAACTGTACTCTGTATGAGGCCATGTTTGGAACAAAGAATAAAAGTTGGCATTAAAAGATTTTGCCCTTAAAATATTCTATCTAATATAAGCTGTGAAGAGGGCATAAAAGAAATATTAAAAGAGCAAAATAATTTAGATTCTGTAGAAGAAGATGCACTGCAAAGTAAACCAGGTCAAATTCTTCAGTAGAGATAGGTGCAAGCCAATATTACGAATCGAACAAAATTACATTTATACAGTGTGTCTACTTAAGTTTGCACCATATGGGAAACTCCTTTATTATTAATTTTACTTTTAATATATAACTTTTTTTCGTAAAATTAATAAGAAAATTGTTTCCCATATGGTGCAAACTTAAGTAGACACACTGTATATTTTTTGCACTAAATGTAGTAGTTTTCTAGCTGAACGTTCGCAGAAAAATATTCAAATTCTTTTTAGGGTCTCTTTTTCTAAAAGTCGTTCCCTATTTGGTCGATGTATTTGGTAATATTAATTTTTATTGTTTTTAGGTGCTCCTAGATCTTTTAATTGAAGTCCTATTCTGCAAAAACCAATTATCTGTTAGATGAATATATTTGGAGATAAAGATATCAGTACTATGTATTTTGTGACCAATAACATTACCCCTGATATAATTACTTATATTCAATCTTCAACTTTCAATTATAAAATGAAAGCATGTTAGTTAAATCACTTACCAAAAAAATTGCAATCCATGCCAATCCAATATTATCAAACGATATGGTGTTTTGGAATGGGTTCGGATTATTATCCGAACAAGTAGAATAGTACAGATGCCAATTGATGCAAAACTGGTCGTCGTTGGCATACTCTGGCATGTGTTTCTGCTCCCAAGTAAGCTGACATTCCCTTGTACCGTTTATAAACGGTGGAAGATCATGACAGGTGTGCATTCCAGAAAAATTGCTTTTGCTGCAAATATAATCCGTGTCCGGCGGTTTGTAAAAATGGGACACACTGAAAAATGTACCAAATAGTTCAGAGTACAGCTTACATAGCGCTGAGTCTCAAACCGTGCTGTACTTTTAGTTGATGTGGTAAATGAGTCACTTTGCTCACACAGAGATAATTCCATTTTTCAATATATCAGCTTCCAAATATATCGCATTTACAAACAGACAAAAAAGTTAGTATATAAGTACATACAATGTTAATTTGGATTATGTTTCATAACTACTGTTCTGTGATTTTCATTAATTTTCTATGCTATTTTATCCTTTCTGCGTATATTTAATAACACAAATATCATATTTTGAAACGTAGTAAATCCCCTAATTGGCAATTACGTGAAATAATTTAACCTGATAATAGTTTCCATTCCAGAACCTGTATAAAACGACAATAAAAAACTAATTTGAAAGCTGACATATGAGAAGAAAAAATGAAGTAAAATATTTCATTGGCTAAACAAAATTAACTTGTTCATAAAAGTACAGACGACCTGAGACATAAATATTTACAAGAGTGTTTCGCTCGTTTTGTGATACTCGATTCTACATTTTTGCTCCAGATAATAACCTTTCAAATACACATTTCACTAGTTCTAAAGCAATTATGATCAGATAGTAAAAACTCTATTTCCGTCTTATCTTTAGAGCTTGAATGTAAAATCAAACAATACAATAACAGATATGCTTTTACAGAAATTCGAGTGCTTCGCTACAGAAAGTACAACGTATCTATTCTGAAAACAGCAGCAGTTAATATATTTGACCTAGTTGCAATATCTGCTAAAATGCTTTATATTGACTGCTGCGTGTTTCTTCAAAATGCGTTTGTGTAATATGTTTTCCGAATAATAAATTTAAAGTTTGACACACAGTATGCTAATATTTTATAGGCAATGCTGGCATTAGCATACATGCAAACTAATTGTTTTAAAACAGTTCATAGTGAAAAGCAAGTAAAATTTAGAATATTGGGTCATTCTAATTTACGTTTGAACCGTGTTGAATATACTATAAAATATAAGAAAATAATGAAATGTATGCTTTAAAATGCTGGATTTTTGTTTTTTTTTATTTATTTATTATTATGGATCTACTTTTTTGCGACTATCTGCTGACATCAAAGACAAATTGCATTTTAAGTGATTAGAAAGGTATTAGTGAAAACAATCCGAAGAGAGCTAAGAACATTTAAACGCTTTTTATAATTTCAGGTTGTAAAATATGTAATGGCCAATAATGTAAAGAATGTAAACTTGCTCTTACGAGTGTACTTGAAACATATCATTCATTGCGCTTTAATTTTCTTGGATTTTTTCAATATATTAATAAATAAATAAAATTAAATATGGTGCGCTCGTCAGTCCGCTAAGAACTGGAATGTTATTCGAAAACTGAATTACACAGAAAAAATTGGGATCGTTAGAGCTGCATTTAGAATTTGCGTCAAATTTTCAGGATACTCTATAAATTCAGTGTTTTAGTAAGATGTTTTTCTTGTAAAGCATTGGATATTTTACTAAATATTTGAATTATACATAAAATTTTTGTTTATCTTAGATTTCCGATAGCTAAAAGTTGGCATTTGCCGAATATTTCAATAAAATTCAAAATGTAGGTTTTGAAATCCTATGCGAATACGAAAAACTGCACTTAACCCAGAGATTTTTCACTAAGGTAATAACCCTAAAAGCAGCAATGAAAAATTAGAATTATTTATAACATGGAAGCAAATGAATAGCGCAAATGATGATGGGCGTGGATTGACAGTGAAGTCCTTCTCAAATAATCTTAAGGATTCATATACTTATATTATCATGTGTTAAAGACAAATGCTTGTTCACTAATTTAGTAGCATATTTTATAATTTATTGTATTTTTCCAGGCAAAAGGCATGTTCAAAAGTACTCCATTATTGTCACAAACAAAATATTTATACTCGAAAGTATAAATTAAAGTTAAGAGAGGAATTATTTACCACACTTCCAGAAATTTCATTAAATTTTCAGGGCTAAATAATAGGATAAAAATAACAGTCGACATAAACAACAAGTCATTAAAACACAAATAAATATCAAAGTTCAAAAAAAAATCAAAATTTTAAAAGTTTGAAACAGTGTCGAGGTAAAAAGCAGATTAAATCTTATAGAACAATGAATTACAATTGAGAGACAAATTATTCTTTTTTTAAATGGGATTTCTAAAATGTTAGCTCGAAGTAGTTCTCATTTGAACTTTTTTAACTCAAGTGTCTTTTTCAGGATACGAAATGTCGAAGATGTTTGCAAGAGAAAATCTAATAATTTACCTATTTAAAATTAATTTTTTAATAGCAGTTTGGTTTATTATTGATTTGATTGAGGGAGAAGTTTGGTCTATTAGGTATATGAATATATTGCATTTCAATATATATTTCGGTCCGTCGCATTGCTAATTTAATGTAAATGCCAAATAATCGTTTTGATATCGCCATAGATATTCAAAAATAGTTATGATTATCTATTTTGATAACTGGTTTTTTAAATAATGTATGACAAATGGGAACCCTTAATTGAATATAGTGTATGAATGCAATAAGAGCATAAAGTCCCTGTACAGCTTTTTTGATCTATTTTCCAATATTCAACCAAGCAGTTATAACACTATCAACTTTACTTTTAGAGATTTAAATTTTTACAATGCCCAATTTTACTTTCCCAAAGTCTACTTTCTAATTGGTTTTATATTTCCCAGATCCAGTTGAAATATCTTCCTTACATTCTGGAAGCTATGTTAAAAGTAAAGTTTCCGTTGAAGTTCGGCATAGATTTGAACAATAGATTCTTATAAGATTGAGATCTCTTAAATGAAAATAAAAATTGGATGATGATAAAAGAAACTAAAAAACTGATGCTGATGATGAAGTGATTAGTAAGAAAATTAGCCATCGCCACAGTAATTCATATAAGTTGCTGATACATCATGTAAAATTCATCATCATAAAATCATTCAAAAAATATTTATATCTAACCCTAAAATCAACCTAATTTGAACTACACCGCTTTAAAATAGCAAAGAGACAAACAAACACAAAAGTCATAGACATCCGAAGACTGGGAGATATTAATATAAAACAGCAACTAAGAAGCTCACTAGAAAGAGAAATGACACACATCAAGATAAAAGAGACGGAGGCAACCTGGACCGTAATAGGAAAAACAATTAACAATATCTAAGAGCAACACATAGGGTTCATAGAAAGCAATAACAAACAAGGGTGGATGACGCATGAAAAACTGTCCTTGATGAATGAAAAAAGGAAGCACAAGGAACAAAACCAACCCAAATACAGATAACTCAACAAAACAATTAGAAAAAAGTGCAGAGAACCCAAAGATTGATGACTGTTAGCAAAATGTCAGGAGATCAGTCAGAATCACTACAAGCAAAGTACGATACATTCAACGTACACTAGAAAGTTAAAGAACTCGTGGGAAGAGGTCGAAAGCAACCAGCAGCAGTTTTGAAAGATGCCAGGAGAGAAATCGTTGCTGGAATAGAAGAAAAACTTAAAAGATGGAAAGAGCATGTCGAAACGCTATTCAAAGACAACAGATCTAACCTTCCACCAAAAACCGACGATGCTGAAGAAATCGGACCTGAAATTACAAAAAATTAAGTTACATATGCTATTAACCTACAAAAAAAACGGAAAAGCAACTGCTCCAGATTCCCAGTTTGGAGTCCCAGTTTGGATTCCGGAATGGGGTTGGCACAGACAAAGCTCTCTGAAAGTCTTAACACAAAGATGTAGAGATATGAATATTAAACACGAAAAACTAATGCAGATCTTGACATCTACAGGTATGGATACTAGGGACATTCGTGTGATTGGTGACCTATATTGTAGGCAATGGGCCACGATCCGAATAAACGGAAAAACGTCAGAAAACGTCTCGATCATGAAATATTTAGAGAAGCACTTGACGAAACAACAGGAGAAATAGTAGTGAATGGGAAGGAAATAAATAACTTAAGATAGGCGGATGACACTGTCATCATACCCAGCAGCCCGTGAAGTGAATTACAGGGAATGATCCATAAAATAGTCAAACAAATCGAACGATATGGTCTTTTCATGAACATATCCAAAATCAAGACCATAGTCTTCTCCAAAACATAAAAATATAACCTTGACCATAAAAGGCAAAGATGTAGAGTAGGTCTCCTCGTTTAAATACCTGGGCACCTCGATAGATCAGGACTGTGACCCTAAAAGGGAAACCAGATTCAAAATAGAACAGGCGATGAAGCTTTTTACTAGGCTGAAATTGAGCTTGGAGCTTAGGACACGCGGAGCATGCGTGCAAATCGTATAACTTGTTTGGATTAAAGTTTATTAATATAGCAACGTTCTCTAATTGCTTAAGTATTCTAAGCTGATTCATATTATTAAAAAAAGATCAAAACCGTAAAGAAACCTTATTCTGAAAGATGACATTACTTTTCTGTGGCGAGTAAAATGATAACTTATATTGAGACTCCTTGTGCCGTGGTTTTTAACATAATCGGCCATTAGCACAAAAATTAATTCATCATCATTATTATGTGGATATTTTCGTCATAAGTTTGAATTTCTTAATTATAGCTATTCCGTAGTTTAAATCTTAAAGTTACGAAACTTTGTCTTCATTTAATGGGTGCAGTATCTTTTCTCCTCACCCTCGCTCCCTAGCTTTCATACTTAATCGAAATTGTTAGGACCTGTATACTTATAGCGCAAGATATTTTTGTCCAGAGTTTGCTAATTTTTTCACTGTGCTAAACTGTATTCGAATTCCGACAAACTTAAACCACAATTTTGTCGAGTTATGCGTAGGTATATAAATCTTTCACTAGGGAGGTTGAGATAGGTACAACGGTGTGAAGTAGTTTGCCAAGATACTGAATATTTCCCGAATAGTTAGCCGGGAGAATGCGGATGTCACGGTGCTGTTATCCGGTAGCTCCACTTCCCAATTGACGAGCATAATTTGGTCACATTTATGGTCAATTAACAAAGTTGTCTGGTCATTTATTAAACTAAACTTGAAGAGTCAACAAAGAAAATGAAAATCAAATATTTTCGTATTCTGATAATAAATCTATCAAATGAATTATTCCAAATGTATCATAATTCAATCAAAATTCGATATTATTATATATCAATTTGTAAAATGGACATCCGAAGACAAACGTAATACGGGTAAGACCTAAAGTGCAGCCACAAAACAACATTGCATTCTTTTACGATATAATGTACACCGTGTTTATTATTTTCCTATATTATAGGAAATTATGTAACAAACTAAAGACTCATTAAGAAATGATAAAAAAATAAGACACCGTTTGACCTACTGATCAAATTAGAGAATCGCTTTGGCAGTTTTTATTTATACATACATCCTTTATTAAATTACTAAAAAGGATCTTTGTTATACTCAATTTAATATTATGTTATAAACAATGACCGCATACTTACGATTATAAAGATGTGACTTATATTAAATGCCACGGCATTTATATTTTTGCATAATTAGATACTGATGGAATAATTTTCATTTCAAAATATTCCTGGGTTTCAGTCAATTTTATTGTTTATTATTTAAAATGTTACAAATACGTTTCGGTGTCTCTCCACCATCATCAGTTTGTCTAAAATATATATTTACAGTTATCATCAATTTAAATAAAAAACTTCCACCAAAATTCACATATTAAAATACAAATCACACACATATTAAAAAAGTACATCAAGAACATTGGTTTTCAGGTGATGAGTCAGGACAAACATGTCTGGGAAAAGACTAGAATCTATTGTTTAGAGATTTAAATTTAACTTACGTGTCTAGTTGTTTCTACCTTCACATTTGACTGGTTATTGAATTCCCTATTTTATTCGATATCGAGAGAGAGAACAAAAAAACTGTTTATACTTCGCCTTTTCTTTGCATTTTAGGAATTGCTCTGCAATTCCTCAAAATCAGATGTTTATATTTCACTTACCTGGTCCAATCAGTTCATGCATGCGATCATTTAATTAGTGTGTGATACACAGAGCTAAGATCGTCTGTGTCTGATCTAAAATTCATTGCATTCTGGTGTTTTTTGATCTGTATCATTTCATGGATTCTTCTCTTATTATAGTTGTTTTCATTGATTAATATTTTTGTGTTATCGAAATCAAAACTATGTAACTTTTGTTGTGCATGTTGTGCTAATGCTGTTCCATTTTCGTTAACCTTCCTTAAACTATATTTATATTCGTATATTCTTTTTTTTTTAATATTGACCTGTTTGACCTATGTATGTGTTGTCACAGTTCAAACAGTCAATCTTGTATATTACGTTAGGTGTGTCCAACTTATCGCTTTTAGGTTTAAATTTTGTAAAACATTCTTTTGCCAAGTTGTTTTTAGTTTTTTTCGCTATAGTAATATTATGTGGTTTCAAAACACTTTTTATTTTTGTGCTGATTTCTGGTATGTACGGTAATGATACATACTTGATTTCACCTTCTTTTTTCTTATTTATATTATTTATGTTGTTCAATTTATTTGAATTGTAGATTTTATTAATTCTTTGTTTTATTATTGGTTCGAAGAAAGCTTTGGGATAGTTGTTCATTATTAGTATCTTTCTTATTTTTTCAAGATTTTTTGTTCTATATCCATAATGTGCCAATTTAATCGCTCTATCAGTAAGAGCTGTTACAACACTTTTTTTATATTGTATAGGTGCATATGATTGGTAATTCAAGCATCAACCAGACCATACATCCTTTGTGTACCAGTTTGTTTTTATTTCCGCATTACCGTCATATATAACCGTCATATCAAAAAAGTTTAATGATTTGTTTTTGTCTTCCTCAATGGTGAATTTAATGGTCTCATGGAATGCATTAAATTGATTGTGTATTGAAAGTGAATTATAAGTGTGGATTTTTTAAAAGATACGTAGATGACTGCATAATGTGCCTGCCAAACCAAAACGTTCAATACACACTAGATAAATTTAATGCATTCCATGAGACCATTAAATTCACCATTGAGGAAGACAAAAACAAATCATTACACTTTTTGGATATGACGGTTATATATGACGATAATGGGGAAATAAAAACAAACTGGTACACAAAGGATGTATGGTCTGGTAGATGCTTGAATGAAATCATGTGCACCTATACAATATAAAAAAAGTGTTGTAACAGCTCTTACTGATAGAGCGATTAAATTGGCACATTATGGATATAGAACAAAAAATCTTGAAAAAATAAAAAAGATACTAATAATGAACAACTATCCCAAAGCTTTCTTCGAACCAATAATAAAACAAAGAATTAATAAAATCTACAATTCAAATAAATGGAACAACAAATAAATAATATAAATAAGAAAAAAGAAGGTGAAATCAAGTATGTATCATTGCCGTACATACCAGAAATCAACACAAAAATAAAAAGTGTTTTGAAACCACATAATATTACCATAGCGGAAAAAACTAAAAACAACTTGGTAAAAGAATGTTTTACAAAATTTAAACCTAAAAGCGATAAGTTGGACACACCTAACGTAATATACAAGATTGACTGTTTGAACTGTGACAACACATACATAGGTCAAACAGGACAATATTTAAAAAAAAGAATATACGAACATAAATATAGCTTAAGAAAGGTTAACGAAAATGGAACAGCATTAGCACAACATGCACAACAAAAGTTACATAGTTTTGATTTCGATAACACAAAAATATTAATCAATGAAAACAACTATAATAAGAGAAGAATCCATGAAATGATACAGATTAAAAAACATCAGAATGCAATGAATTTTAGATCAGACACAGACAATCTTAGCTCTGTGTATCACACACTAATTAAATGATCGCATGCATGAACTGATTGGACCAGGTAAGTGAAATATAAACATCTGATTTTGAGGAATTGCAGAGCAATTCCTAAAATGCAAAGAAAAGGCGAAGTATAAACAGTTTTTTTGTTCTCTCTCTCGATATCGAATAAAATAGGGAATTCAATAACCAGTCAAATGTGAAGGTAGAAACAACTAGACACGTAAGTTAAATTTAAATCTCTAAACAATATTGTATTTGAAACATTTTTGTAAGAAACGTATTTTGTAACATTTTAAATAATAAACAATAAAATTGACTGAAACCCAGGAATATTTTGAAATAAATTAAAGTACAGTCAGGAAAATATACAAAACAATAATTTTCATTACAATATTGTAGCATCAAAACTTGACAAAAGACAACCAACATTTTTTTTTGTTAATTACTTAACGTTATTCTACTGTAACAATATTGTAAAACTTTTATAACTGGAACCTACATTTTTCGAAGAGCTAAGTGGCCGGTTACTATAGTCTTTATAAAACTACTAACCTAGAGAAGTATTACCTAACACAATTCAACATAGGTGACTGAACTTTTCGACCCGGCCTCGAATTTAATTTTTTTATAAAATTTTGAATTTTTGATTTAATAAAAGCAATTATTTTAAAACCTGCTGATTTTATAAGTTTTCTTGTAAGAATTAAACTTTAGACCTGTTGACGTAAAAGCCACATTTTTTATAGCTGTGTCCGATTTAAAGTGAATGATAAATTTAAGTCGTACAAATTCAGTTTAATCCGACAACGTATTTTTGCTTTTATAGTTGGTCTCGGATAAGGTGGAGCACATTTAATACCGTACAAAATCGTTTAAAGGCATTATTTGTTCCGTGAAATCGATTGCAGAGTCATCCCTTATTAAACTTCAAATGTACAGAAGTAATTTTTAACCCTTAAGCTTTTGAGTGGAAGCAGAAAGCGAACTTTATTTCTCGGACTTTTTTGTTTATAATCTATTAATCGTGCCAGACTCTTCAGCCAATTATTTGAATGTAAATTTCAAAATTTCAGTTACTAATTGAACCAACCGTGAAAATTATTTCGTTTTTGTATCCTACTTAAAATGCGTTAAACTATATATTTTTACGATGGACTGGCCGTTATGACGACAAGCAGAAACAAACGGACAATCAGAAATATTTTTTCTCCAATGGAAAAAAATCAGTTAAAGCAAATAGGACATGCTTCTTCTGCCGATCTAGGAATATTAAACGGATAATATAGTAGTAAACATCTTTATTTATAATAATAATCTAATAACGGATAATATATATTATGAATAAATTTAGTTTGCTGACATGCAGCATGCAACGTCTTTGGATTTAACGAGTAGGTAGCCAGCTATTTCTGAGTATATGCATTAGACTCCATGTCCATTTCATATAATTTGCTTAAACATTTTCTTTGCTAAAAAACGTGATTATTATTAATATTATTAATTACAACCTACAAACTGATCACAGACGCAGAGTACGATGATGAGCCCTAGCGCACACCAAAAACACTGCACCGGGGAAAGATAAAATTAAGGCAAAACTCTTGAAAAGCCTAACTCAAGAAACACACAAACTGATCCTAACTGAATTAAACAACTGCATCACAAATGGCAGAATCCCAGAAACATGGAAAAACGGCTTAATAATCCCTATACCCAAAAATGGACTGGACAATACACAACCGAGCAACTACAGACCAATTACACTACTTCCAGTACTAAGCAAAATTTTTGAATACATAATGAAGCAGCGGCTTGAAAAAGTGATTGGAAAATATATACCTACCTACCAATTTGGTTTCAAAGAACGTCACTCGAGTGTTCATCCGCTCTTTATTTTGGCCAACAATATACAAACTACCCACCTAACTGACAGAAAGACAGCTTGCCTGTTTATGGACATTAACAAGGCTTTCGATAGTGTCTGGCATAGAGGCTTACTATACAAACTATACAAACTACACACACCAACATATCTACTACACACCATAAAGAACTTACTAGAAAACAGACAACTACAAGTACGAATTGACAAAACACTGTCATTTTCTTTTTCCCCTGAACAAGGTCTCCCTCAAGGATCCCCGCTCTCACCGTTTCTCTACAATATATACTGCCATGACATATACAATTACAACTTACCAGACAAAAATCAAATCGACAGATCGGCATACATATTACAATACGCAGACGACACGGCACTTATTGTACAAGACAAAACTACTGAGAGAGCAGCTCAAAGACTCCAAACACTAACAAACAACACAATGACATGGTTTTATAAATGGAGACTAACACCAAACGCGTCAAAAAACCAACTTCTGCTCACAAACCACAGACTCAACGCTGACTCCCCTACAATAACTGCAGACGGCCAAACGACACAACCAAAAAACGACGTAAAATACCTTGGAATCACAATTGACCACAAACTTAAATTCACTAAACACATACGAAACATCAGGGCGGAAACAATAAAGAGAACAAAACACTTCCGATCACTAACCTACAAAGACAGAGGAATTAGCACAAACACCGCCACCAAAATATATAAAGCTATTTGTAGACCCTTGCTAGACTTTGGACATATACTCATGACCAACGGAACAGAAAGGACAAAACGTTATACACAAACAACAGAACAAATTGCACTAAGACTAATAACACGAATAAGACCCAAAACCCACTACACAGCCCCCCCACCCAACTACTATACGAACGCACAAACATGACAAAGATCTCGGAAAGACTCATACATCTACAGACAAAATGGACAAACGACCCCTACAACTGGACCATACTGAATCCCCTTTGTCATACAAGACCAACCAGACAATCCCGCTTCCGTTTCCCTACATCAAAGCTACTCGAACACTTACAAACGCAACTGACTAGTGGCCAATAAAATTATTTTTTCTTGTCATTGGAATTTTATTTAATAATATTGTTAACCTAGAATTTTCATATTTGTTTTTTATTTAGATTAAGACTACATTTATTAAACAAGGGCAGAAAGACCGATAGGTCGATAGCCTTTTTTAGAAATAAAGATGTTTACTACTACTAGTATTAATTACATTTGCGAAGTTATAAAAGGAAAACCTATGAGTTTATATATCGCTTAATTAACGTAGGCGCACAAATTTGAAAAATTGAGGGTTAAACTGTTACAGTAATTACAGGTTAGATAAGACATCCAATACCATCCAGAGTATCTGGTATTGAAGAACGACAACTAAAAAGAAAAACGAGTTTGTGAAAATATATGAAAATGCATCGGGCCTGCAAAAATCTTACATTCTTGCAGCTGCATTTATCATTAGCCTTAATCAGATCAAGAATTTATAATAAACACTGATGTATGGAAATATGGTGATTCGTAACACAGCGAAATTTATCAAAAAAGTTTGGCTCCAGTCATTATCACTAGGAATCACTCAAGGAGTCATCCCAATCGAAGAAGTTATTTCGGATTATGAAATCCGTTTGGAAAGAACCTACATAATTTGGAAACAAAATCAAGGGCCAGCAACCCAAGTAGAAAGAAGCAGCAGGCGCTTAAAGGGATCAGTCATACTACAGTCACTAAGAACAAAGAATAATACAATCGGAAGATGCAAATTCTACTAGATCCATGAACATCAGCAGGTCTTAAAACAGACCTGACTCTAGTTCTGGTGAAGAGCATGAACCGCCCGATAAAGGTTTCCACAATTGACAGAACCACTAAGAGGAAAATGTCAAAGAACTCATAGAACACGAGTATCACTTAGACCAATGGTCCGTGTATCTCAATCAACAACTTACGATAGCCACATCTTCATATAGACTTCTTCTTACAACCTCACACAGGATCCGCGGACATACATATCAAAGATTCTGAGCACTTTATAAGCAAAACCAAATACCTCAGGCTGGAACCAAGGGAGCTGCTGGTTAGCATTGCTCTGTTTGCAAAGGTGCTCTTCTGTTTCCAAATGTATCATTAATTAGAACTGTTTGAGAGAGTATCTCTCTCAATCTCTTCAAATCCTGGTTAAAATACTTTATATGTCATGGAGAGTTTTACGAACAAAACGAAAGGGTGGCAATAGGATCCACATTCAGCCTGGTCATAACAAATTTCTGCATGAAAGAAATCGAAAAAGTAGCCCTGAATAACGTCATCTTTAAGCCGACGATCTGATGTCGATATGTGTAACCCTTGCAATATGAAACTAGAGCAGCTAACACATAATTTGTTATAGAACTAGTAGTACACGATCAACTGTCCAACGATCTTCTTCTTCTTCTTCGTCAGACCGTGTCCATCCATTGTCGGATTTAGGCCTCTTCCAGGTTTTTCCATGTCCCTCGATCTCTCGCTAATCTTATCCATTGTCCCCTTGCCGCCGTTCTTACATAATCTATCCATCTGTTTTTCGGTCGTTCCACATTTCTTGTTGTTCCTCTTGGTCTCCAGAGTGCCATTCTCTGGGTCCAGGTCCATCTATCTGGGTCCTGTCTCGCCACATGTCCGATCCCTTGCCACTTCTGGTTTGTTACCATTTTCAGAACATCCGTCACTTTGGTAATATCACGAATCGGTTCATTACGTATTTTGTACCTTAAGGTGACTCCCAGCATTATTCTCTCCATGGCTCTCTGCGCGACTCTTAGTTGCTTAGCAGTTCTTCGGGTTATTGCCATAGCTTCCAAGTCGTAGGTGAGAACCGGCAGAATACAGCTGTCGAAGGCTTTCTTCTATAGTTTTATGGGTACCTTTTTATCTTTAAAAATAAAGTTCATGTTTCCGATTGCCACCCATGCCAAATGGATCCTGCGTGTTTGATTTTCGCATTTTTGTTTTCTATGCCCAGCTTGATTTTATGTCCTAAGTATATGTAATGTTCTCCGTTCTCTATGGTAACGTTGTCTATAGTGATCATACATTCATTTTTGCTCATTATTTTGGTCTTGTTTAGGTTAATTTTTAGGCCTATTTTCTTGAATTGCTTGTTTAGCTCATTCAGCATGTTGTTCAGTTCTTGAATGTTGGTGATCAGCAGGACTATATCATCTGCAAATTTGAGGTGATTTAGGTATGCTCCATCGATGTTTAGGCCTTTGTTTTCCCATTCAAGCTTCTTAAAAACATTCTCTAGTGCTAGGGTAAATAGCGTGGGAGAGATGGCACCCTGTCGTTCTTCTTTGCCAAGTGATATTTTGTCTGTTTTAAGTTCGTCGTCTATTTTTACGTGAAAGGTTGCCAAGTATCATAGATACTCTTAATGAGGGCAGAGTATCTCGAATCGATTCTCACGTCTTCCATTGCTGTTAGAAAAGATCAGGTTTCAACGCTGTCAAAGGCTTTCTGGTAGTCCACAAACGCCAGATGTAGGGGTATTCCGTTGTTTTCTCGATGACTCCTTTAAGTGTTTGCAGTTGGTCTGTAGTGCTAAAGCCCTTGCGAAAGCCTGCTTGTTCTATCGGTTGGTAGGAGTCTAGTTTCGTAGTCAGTCGATTGTTGATAATTCTAGTGAAAATTTTATACAGGTGTGATGACAGACTTATTGGTCTATAGTTTTCTATATTTGAACGATGCCATTTTTTGTAGATTAGCAGGACTTCGGCATTTTTCCAAGGTTCCGGGATTTTTCCTTGAATCGGACATTTGATTGACAGTATTCCGATTGTCTCTATAAGTCTTTTCCCACCCATCTTTAGCATTTCCGGTGTTATTCAATGTTCTCCCGGACTCTTGCCGTTTTTCATCTGCTGGAGTGTGTATTTAATTTCTGATGGTGATATTTCCGACCTGTCTTCTGTTGTTTGTCTACGTTTGTAATGCGTTTAGATTATTTGGTAAAGCTGTTCGTAGATTATTTGTTTTTCCCTTCTAGTATCTTGTTTGTCTGTGATTAGGATTCCTTGGTTGTTTTTTACTTTTAATATTTTCTGTTTTACCCTCTCTTGGTTCGATATTAGAGCCATGCCTTTATTTTTCTTTATAGTTTCCAAGATTTTGTTTGTTTTGTTTTCTCTCAGGTCTTTCAGTATTTATTTTTTCTTTATCTTATTTAGGGTACTATATTCTGGGGAGTCTTCCTTCTTTTTCTGATTAGTTCTATCGTGTCGGGTTTTAATTTGGTATCTGATCTCTGTCTTAGCTGACTGCATGTTTTCTTTGTGGCTGTAATTATGCCATGCGATATTTTATTGAGAATTATCCTGAAGTGCCGGTGGTTTTAGCGTCTTCTCCAGTTCTCTTTGATAGGTTTCCTGATTGAGTTGCAGGGCATCTCTTGTGGGGAATGTGTGTCTGCTGACAAGTCTTCTGCTTTCTATGTTGGTGTTGATTTGTATCTTGGCTCGCGCTAGTCTATGGTCACTTCCTGTTTCAAACCTGTTTAGCATTGTGACATATTTACAGATAGTGTTCATTCATAAGGATGAAGCCTATTTCGTTTTTCACCAGTCCGCCTGGGCTTCGCCACGTCCACCTCCTTTGAGTTTGTTTTTGGAAGAAACCAACCATCACCTAAGTCAGAACTGAATTAAAACGTTTACGCTGTAGATGGAAGCTTTTGATAAGATCGCAGATTCTGTAAGAGAATTTGTTCAAAGCGGAAGAACACGCGACACGGGAACAATTAACACTATTGATTCAAGAAGTGACGGACATAGTCGGAAAGCTGATGGGAAGAAAGCACTATATCAAACCATCTACAAGCCTATAACTGACTTAAATACTTTAATTTCAAGATTCAAGACTGCCTAAGGTCGGTTAGCGAGATAACCTCAGCGAAAGAACACAGAATATCAACTTCAACCGAAAGACAGACAAAACGTGGTATGGTGCTCTGGTCTTGCCAAGGCGAAAACAATGCAGACAAACAACCGCTTAATACAAGAGAGAAAATCCATGTCCCTTCACAAACCGATGAAGACTTGAAGTTTGATTTTCAACTGTTAATATCCACTCTCAATGTACTCTCCAAGTGAGCCCCTATAACCCCTTAAAGGAATGACGCGAATCTTGAATCACCCTGTATAGTACGATGTTTGTTCGCACTTTTCAAAGTTAAACAGATTATAACAATAAATTAAGCGTCTCCAAACTTTACTGTCCTTAACTTTCCTGTTTATGTTTTAACATAAAATCGTGTACTGTATTTTATAAAAATTTCTACTTCTCACATTTTATGGCTTGTATAGGATTGTATTTCGGATGTGAAAAAGCAAAATGAAATACGGATTTTAAGCTACTTTGTTGTAGATGGGTACAAAAGTTGTCATGTTGAGCATCCTGTTTTTCAATATTAAATCAGAGAGTATGGATTATGTGCATAGGTTCGGCGTGTGGATTAAAGCTAATAAAAGCTTTAGTACATATACCAAATGTGCTTTCTATAGTTATCGGTAACAACATTAGCAGGAACTAACAACAATAGAGAATTATTGGAAATTAGTATGAGATATATATTATTTACTAAAATACAGCCAAATTCGTTTGTTTAAAATGTGGTAGTATGTAATAAATTTTGTTAATTAAAGTATCCAAAGATTTTGTTAATAAAATTCTTCAATTCCGAATTGAATTTGTTACCGATCTTGCTAAATAAACTGAAATGTTTTTCACATTTGTAAGCCACACTTTCTGAATATAAAACTTTTCATAATTCAGTCAATGTCTCAGCATGTTGAAAGAAGGACATAACGAATCTACTAAAATGTATGTATATAATTTAATTTGACTACAATTGTCACACTTGATTAAATCAATATGTAGTTTATTAAATGTGTGCCAACTTTTTATGAAGGGGCTAAAACGTCCGTACAAGCGACATGCCAGGGCGGCATTAAAACCACTGTAATAGTTGTTTCCCACAGAGCTTTTCTCCATTAGCCTCGATAAACGGTTCGTTAGTTTTGAAACAAAGCTCTGCTCAGGCCAATTTTCTTTAAAAGGGACTTTATGGGAATTATGCCAACAAAAGCTCGGTTAATTTTTTAAATTCCATTGTATGGAAGGCCCCAGCCAATTATCGAATAATCAGTAATATTGATATGTTCTTATTTCGTTAAATAATATATCGCAAATATATTTTGAATTAATGCGCGCTTAGAGTATTATCATACACAGTGATTAAAACTATTTTAATTGTGAAGAGAATTGACTCTCAAAGTTACCCACATTTACTGTTTTGCTCTTTTACGTGGGACGCTGTATTTTTTCTTATCAGAGTATATAGAGAAATAAATTAAAATAGAAAAATTAAACTCAACATTCGATGTTATGAAGTTTCGCAGATATTTGCAACCTAACTTCTAACACAAAATCTACAGAGGTTAACTTCACGAAGTAATAAATGTTAACTGGATAATAAATACTTTTAAAACTATTTTCTTGATCACCAGGTGGATCCCCCTAAAGTACGTACTTTAGCCACTGTTTTCGATGGCGAAAGCATCACTCTAACCCATTACAACGGCTTTCGCCAAGCACCTTTCTGACTCGGTAACCAGCAACGGCGAATTTCGTTGATAAATCGTTTCGGACGTTTTGTCAACATTTTCAAAGCCGTACGAGCATCGAAATCAACGTGTCGAACCAAATTTTCTTCATCCCGTGTGGAAAGTTTTTCCGTTTTTTTTTTCAAAACCTTATACTTTTCTGGCTGGTTTCCACCGAGGATCAAGAAAAATAGTATACGGTACGCGAGACGAACTCGGCTTCGCCTCGAGCGTCAACTTCAAGAAGTGGCGGAATATGTGGTATTAGTGTAATGAGCAAACTTGATCTCACTTAGAGCATTTATTACCGTTACTCCTTCGAACACCCTAACTATGAATACATTTTGCTTACATTAACAGTATTAAAAGCATTCTTCTCATAACTCATTATAAGTAACTCTCTTTAATTTAATAATAATAATTTTTATTTCAAAAATTTTTTCCTGGGTTTCAGTCAATTTTATTGTTTATTATTTAAAATGTCACAAATACGTTTCGGTGTCTTTCTCAACCATCATGAGTTTGTCTAAAATATATATTTACAGTTATCATCAATTTAAATAGAAAACTTTCACCAATTCACATATTAAAATACAAATCACACACATATTAAAAAGTACATCAAGAACATTGATTTTCAGGTGATGAGTCAGGACAAACATGTCTGGAAAAAGACTAGAATCTATTGTTTAGAGATTTAAATTTAACTTACGTGTATAGTTGTTTCTACCTTCACATTTGACTGGTTACTGAAATTCCATATTTTATTCGATATCGAGCGAGCGATATTGTTTGTTTGCGATTTGTTTCGCTCGCTCGATATCGAATAAAATATGGAATTTCAGTAACCAGTCAAATGTGAAGGTAGAAACAACTATACAAGTAAGTTAAATTTAAATCTCTAAACAATAGATTCTAGTCTTTTCCCAGACATGTTTGTCCTGACTCATCACCTGAAAACCAATGTTCTTGATGTACTTTTTAATATGTGTGTGATTTGTATTTTAATATGTGAATTGGTGAAAGTTTTCTATTTAAATTGATGATAACTGTAAATATATATTTTAGACAAACTGATGATGGTGGAGAAAGACACCGAAACGTATTTGTGACATTTTAAATAATAAACAATAAAATTGACTGAAACCCAGGAAAAATTTTTTGAAATAAATTGAAGTACAGTCAGGAAAATATACACAACAATAAAAATAATGAATTTTGGTTAGTCAATGACAAGTAAACGTAGTAACTTTCATACTAAGAATACTATTATGACAAACCTAGGCTTTTGTTAATGTTTAGAACTTAATAAGATTAAAACAAGTTTTCATATTGGTAATAAATGTATCTGCAAAGAACTCAAAATGGAAACGTTTTAAGTTTAGTTAACGAACCAATACCCTCCTTTCCTGTACAAATATACATTTTTGTGGAAAATTGGTGTTTTTGTATTTTCAAAACATTAAAGATCTAAACGAAGTTCACAATATTTCAATTCAAAGAGAACATTCAAACGCTCTATTGAAGCCCTCTTGAAAAATCATCTGCAATTGCCCAATTGAAGAATAAAGTGCTTTATTCACATTATCAAAGTTTCATTGTCGACTTTCTAAGTCGATCCGTTAGAATCGTAGCAGTTCTGCAAAAATGACAAAATTTAAAAACCGATAAATCGGGATTATTTTACACCAAAGCGCATTTATTAAACAGCAGAAATATTTCCGGTAAAAATAGGCAAATTCCGTGTAATAACCTAGTTCTCCAACGGATTGTTATGATTCGAACAGGATTTTGTCTGAAACCAGTAAAATATTATTGCTTGCGATACTTTTTGTCTCGAGAATTACTTATGCGAAACAGATTAAACAAGCCAGGCAAATTATAATTGTTTCTCACAAAAGAAAACATTCCTTTAGGTTCAAAATTTGCAAAAACATCTAACGTTGGCGCATCTGTTACAATGTTTAATCTTTGTCAAACAGTAGAAATGGGAGAATTCGGAATTAATAACGAAAACTTTGCCTCCTAAAGGGAACCAATCAGTCGATGAACTGCAGACTGTAGTAATGTTCCGGAAACAGTTTCGCAGTTAATCGAAATATGCATTATGTTTGCCGGACATTTATTAAATGGTATTGGCGAAAAAAGGTTAAGTTTATTTCTTAAACATACACTTTCAGCACTGCTTTTAAGTAATATTTTAAAGTAGTTCAATAGTTTTTGCACTCTATTAGTATGAGTATGGTGCAGGGTAAACAATATAGTGCAATATTTTAAATCAAGGCGCACTTCTATTTGAAAAAATTAAGATCCTATACATTTTTTGCAAAAATTATAAGAGCAACCAAATCATTTGTTGACAAACGTACCAGCGTTACAGGGTTTTTGTGTTTAAAATAGTGCTCTTGAAGAATTAAAATATACATAAATATAAACATATCGAAAGTGTATTAAGTTTCTTTCCAAGTACGGGCGGGGATCAAGCAATGAATCTCCGAAGGACATAAAAAATTCTCGGAGGAAATACCGCCACCGCTTATTGCGTAAATCAATTTGTAGGGACCATAAATTAACTAAGTAGTGTGTGTAATATATAATGGTAAGGACTGTACAATTAGTGCTACTAGAACTTAACGGGATCTTCTAAACAGCAGCAAGAAAAAACTGCTGGAACTTATCGAGCAACAAATAAAGAAGATTGTGTCATTTACAAGAAATACGCCCTATGCAGAAAGCATCATTTTAGGATGGGCCTATCCGATCAGCTCACTTGTAGGAGGTGCGAATTAGACATACAACGGTCATAAACGAGTAGAGGAATCCAGTGCACAATATATGACCGCTGTGCATCGCGATAGGAGTCCCACAACCCACAACTCAGAGCGCAAGAACACCAGCTCTGGAAGGTGCGTAAATGCGCATTTCTCACACCTCAATGACAAAGAAAATTATCAAATTTGTATTTCTTGGGGAGACGCTACATATGTGAAATATAATACATGAAAGATGGGCGGAACAAGTCAAAGTGAATTCAATTGATTGTTCAAGTCATACTGAAGACAGTGCAATAGTGTTGACTTTTATATAATCAAGCATCATACCCAGGCAGAAAAACTTCCACAATAATAAATAATTACATTACAAATTAAAATAATTTCCACAATTTTTTTCGTCTGTAACTTCTAAAGGAACTACCCATCAAGAAATATCTTGGAGAGAAGCTTCCTTTCTACAGTTTTATCCACCTTTGAACTCTCACCATTCATTCAAGTCAATTCTTGGAAACAATGTAAACGATTTAATAAAGTGAGTTGAAATGTTTGAGTGAGAATGAAAAGATGACTGCGTATAAAATGCAGTTGAGCAGCTTTGTGATAAAATTCTGATGAAAACAGAACGCACCGGTATGCAAGTAAAATCTAAAACTTTGGGTTCTGCTCGACTGATTGGAGTCACATATTATAGTTCCAAAAGCAAAATGATCCAGTTTTTCCTAGTTATTTCACCTGTTGCTGATTTACCAATAAAGCATCCAAACAAAACACCTAAAGTATTTGAGGTTGAAAACACAATTTGTAAGTGCAAATCAAACGCCCTTTAACTTGCAATTTACGAGTATGATATAGTTTTTTGCAAACATATCTGTGCTTAGGGCACATTATTTTGTTTTTGTATAATTTGTATCTATTTTTATGAATATAAACGTAAACTCTTTCAGTTTATGACATATCCGATGTATTCTTAAAAATTGTCTTTGAATTTGCGTGCAAAAAAGCCGAATTTTCGAAAGTTAAAAAGCTACTGTTTGAAGGTAATTATCTGAAAGTCCAATGTCTGAAAATCCAAGTTTTTTCTCGCTACTCCTATTAATTGTCATATTATTGTTAAAAATGATATTGAAATCGTATATGAATGATATGATAGAAATCGGAACAATTTAATTGGTTAACAAACTAGTTTATGGGTAGGACTAATGCGAGAAAAATGTTCTTCTAAAATTTGCCAAGAATTATGTAGAACATGCCCATTTTCACTATAGGGAATTATTATCATTTTTAATTAAATATGAAATCGCCTAAAAATGGCCAAAAAATGTCCAGAAAATGGCAGTGACAAAATATGTTGTTAATACTAATGCAACAAGCACTTTTTGCCCAAATTTTGGTGTACTTTTCGAGTATTTAATACCTAACCTCTCTTTCGTTCATTAAGGTACTCAAAAAGTTCTGTTGACATGGCTGGCTGGACATACGATAGCCGTCTACGATACCGATACTTCTGCAGAACGATTATTGATAAATCTTCTAACAAATGAATTAGGATGTATATTGTGTACGGACATTTGAGTGTGTGGTGAAAATCGTGCAGTTTCGGAGTCGAGCAGTTTAAATGAACACAATGATTTTAAAGAGAAAGAACTGTGCAATACAACTTCTGATAATGTATTTTATGGATTTGAACAAGAACAACAGTTTGGAGTTTCTGAAAATGTGGAAAATTTTGAAGAAGGGAAACAATTTAGTGAAAGTACAGATGAGGTTAGTGAAGCTTATGAGTTGACAAACAATAATCAAAATAGGAGTCCTGCGGATTTTGACGAAAGTGCCGAAAAAAACAATCGTACCTTTTATAACATTAATTCACAGTATAATCTTTTAACATTCTCTAATAGAGTTATAGTCTAATATATAGGAAAATAAATTAAATATTTTATTACTCTCCCTAGTATAGTGAAATACATTGAGATTAGATAATATCTACATTCAGAACAGGAACTGGCCAAGAACCAGTATCGATTCATACTGGCCTAGAACCAGTATCGATTCTATATATATTAATCACGATTTGCCGATGTAATGGGGCAGTACTAGATATTTTTCGGTATTTTTAACGGTTTTATAGCTGCATATTTACGTTCCTACTAATCCCATCTAAATCTTGGCTTTAAAATGCTTAGTTTTACTAGCCCATTTTTATTACTAGAAAAAGGTTAGAAAAAATGTTTCATTGTAAGATAACTGACTAAGAAAAATGTCCAATTCCCACCTATTGCCTAGTGAAAATGGCCAATTCCTACTAAAAAACTACTTTGGATAGAAGCCCTAGTAGATACTAGGGCATTTTTGGACTTGATGAAGACCTGGATGTATAACAAATAAAGGAACTAGAAGATTTACTAAATTTACACATGGAAAAGTTCTATTTTCTTTTGAACGGTACAAGTTAGTAGGTGGTATCAGTTCAAAATTTTTCTCGGCTTATAAGCACACCTTTATAATTGCGTCCTGGCTTCCTGACCTCAGTGGCGTTTCTCGAAACTCTTAGAAAGTTATCTTTAGTTAGAGTTACATTGGTTAAAAACCATTCACAAGCATTGCGTTGCACACCGGTGATGCCTTAACTCCGCCCTGTTCTGTTGCCACAGCCCCTCCTACTATCATTCCACAAGCGCGAGAAAGTTTAAATACGGTAGGAGCAACAGTTGAAAAACTACTGCCGCCCAGCAGCTGGATGACGAGGCGCAGAAAAAGCAGGCCACCCCTGCCGCCCAGCAGCAAAGGAGGAGCAAAATCCCTCCAATTGTCCTCCGGGAGAAATCCCGGTATGATGAAATTACCAGGATCCTAAATAACAAAAGGATCAATTATGGCTGTGGCGTGACCACAAAGGAGGGAGTCAGGACTCACCCTCCCACCATTGAGGACTATAGGGCCATGGTGCGAGTGCTGGACACACACAAGTTCCAGTACCACACATTTCAATTGGAGGAGGAGAAATCCTTAAGAGTGGTCATCCGAGGGGTAGTTGAAACATGGACAGAAGGCAAGATAGGAGAAGAACTTGCCGCCCAGGGCTTCCACCCCACCAGTATCGTCAGGTGGAAGAAGAATGGGAACCCCATTGCAGTAGTCCTGGTGCTACTGCCAAAAAGCGAGAAGGCCATTTTCGAGGTTAGGAGCCTCGGCAACCTGCGGGTTAGGGTGGAATCCCAACATGCGAAGAGCCAGTCCACCCAGTGCTTCAGATGTCAGCTGTTCGGTCACGGACAGTCAAAGTGCACCGCTGAAGCTAAGTGCGTTAAATGTGCGGGCAAACACGAAACTAGGGAATGTCCACTCCCTAGGGAAAAGGCAGCTAAGTGCATCAACTGCGGAGGCGCCCATCCAGCCTCGTACTCTGGATGCCCGGCGAAGCCAGCACCTAAACCCAGCAAACTGTCACCAATGACAGCTCGCAGGACAGCCCCAACTGTCACGCCACAACCAGCTAGGAGGACAATCAGCTACAGCGCGGCATTAACGAGAAGCCAGCCGCCCCAGCAACCCACTCAACGGCAACAAAATGGGAAAACAGGCCATGAACAGCTGGCACAAACCATCCAGGCCATGCAAACACAGATGCAGACGTTCATGGCAACTATGCAAGCCCAGATGCTAGCACTAATGAGCAGTCAGGCCTAAGCCTAGACTGCTCAGGCCTAAATCTCTGTGTGTCGTCTCCTGGAACGCCAATGGAGTAAAGAAAAGGAAAGAAGAACTCCAAGACTTCCTGGAGAAGTACAACGTGGATGTGTGCCTGATCCAGGAAACACTGCTGAAGCCTGGAGAAAGGTTCACACTCAAGAGCCACAAGATACACAGAGATGACAGGCCCACCAGGGGGGGCGGCACTTTGGTCGCAGTGAAAAGGTCCATTCAACATCATCAGATCGTCAAACCGGCGAACCTGGAGGGATCCATGGTCGCCATCCAAATGGAAAGAATTGAGATCAGAGTCGGGTCCGTATACGTCAGTCCAAGCGCTACGTTGTGTCCCGAGGATGTTCAAAATCTCTTCCCGGATGACCGGCCAACAATACATGGCGGGGACTTCAATGCCAAAAACACCAACTGGGGATGCCACTATAACAACGCTAGAGGTAACATGTTATCAAACGAAGCCAGCAAAGCAATGTTCGAGATTGCTGCACCTCTAGAGCCAACACACATCACCCTCAATGGCAGAGATGACATCCTGGACATATTCCTGTACAAAAACGCAGGAAGACTGTCCACCCCCGAAGTACTTCAGGAACTCTCGTCGGACCATTTGCCGATCCTACTACAGATTGGACCAAATCAAGTCAAAGATATCACTGTGACCAAAAGGACCACCAACTGGCAGGCTTTCCAGCACATATTGGAAACCACCAGCAGGATCCAGCCGCCCACAACAGAGGTAGACCTGGACCATGCAGTCGAGAAGCTCACCAGGGAAATCCAAGAAGCCCTGGCTGCCTCAACAAGTCAGCAAGTCGTAGCAGCCAACCAAGAAGACAAAATACCTCCCTGGTTAAAAGCCAAAATCAGGGAGAAAAACCGACTACGACAGAGAGCCATGCGGACACAGGACCCACACATAAAAAGACAAGTCAACCGTCTCCAGGCTGCGATCCAGAGAGACATCAAAGGAGTTCGATCGCAGCACTGGGATGCCCGCATGGACGAAATAGAGGCTAACGAGTACAACACCGAGCTGTGGAAAATGGCCAGGAACCTCAACTAAGGACCAAGGCAGCCAATACCACCCATCCAGGATAACGGAAGAGCCACTGAAGACCCCAGAGAGAAACTGGAGCTCTTTGCAAATCATCTAGAACTCCAGTGCAAAGTAAACCTGGTTGATCACCCAGACCAAGAAGAGGAAGTGGAAAACATAGTAGCCGCCCACTTCCAAAACTGGCAGACAACAACACAAGATAAGAAAGTCACCAGCGAGATCATCCAGGACATCATCAAGAGGGCAGGAAAGAGAAAGGCCCCTGGACATGATGGAATATCAAATGAGGTTCTCAAGAAAATCCCAAAAACAACAATTGAGGACCTCACCACAGTGGCAAATGCAATCCTGGACCTTCAACACTTCCCAACCACATGGAAGAAGGCAATAGTGGTATTGGTGCCCAAAAAGAGAGCAAGCCGGAAGCTGCTTACGTCTTACAGGCCCATCAGCTTACTACCTATGATGGGCAAGATTATGGAAAGATGTATCCTGACCCACATCCAGGACACAATAGAAGACAAGAAGGTGCTGCTAGATGAGCAACATGGATTCAGGCCGGGTCATAGCACCACCACACTCACAACCCGGCTCACAGCAAGGATCCAAGCAAAGGTTAAACCGCCGAGATGGTCTAGGAGCCGTCTTCCTAGACATGTCAAAGGCGTTTGACAAGGTTTGGCACCAGGCCCTGCTAGCCAAGATGATCAAAGCAGGCTTTCCGGGACACCAAACCAAGCTCATCAGCAGTTACCTATCTGGACGCAGCTTCCAGGTCAAAATAGATGGTCAGCTCTCAGTCCAGCAAACCGGTGATGTCAGGAGTCCCCCAAGGATCAGTGTTGGGCCCTACCCTCTTCAACATCTACATGGCAGACTTCCCCACCACCAAGACAACAGAGTGCTACATCTACGCAGATGATGTAGCACTCACAGCCACAGGGAAAGTCGCCCACATGAAGGAGAGACTCCAAAGACATCTCGTCCAGGTCCAGAAATGGAGCAGGAAATGGAAAATGGAGTTCAATCCGGTGAAGACACAGACTATATACTTCACCACGAAACGACTCCAGAACCCGCCAGGCCAGCTGGAGCTTGAAGGACAGCGGCTACCATGGAAGTTCAAGATAACCTATCTTGGACTTATCTATGACAAGCGACTGGTCTGGCACGAACAGATCACAGCCACCATATCGAAGGCAAGATACCTGCTCCAGGCCTACTATCCGCTGCTGACAGGTAAGCTCTTCCTAAGAACAAAGGTCAGAGCTTACAAACAGCTAATCAGACCTGTACTGACCTATGGATCACCAGCGTGGTCCACGGCCAGCACCAGCCAGAAACTCAAGCTGGCAAGGATCCAGAACAGGATACTGAGGACAGCAGCCAAGGCCCCGTACTTCGTGAGGAACACAACCCTCCAAAGGGACCTGAAGACAGAAGACCTGCTGGGCAACATCCAGGGCTTAACATCAAAGTTCCTGGATAGGGCCCGGCAAAGCAAGAATCCCACAGTCAGGGATTCTTGCGCCAAAAGTTCCATTGTGACCGCAGACAGCTCCCTGCGGACACAGTTTAAGAAGCAGACGAGGACCACACGCGATGACCAGTTCCAGCACCACAACGAGGACCATGGACTAGCATAAGTTAGTTAGGAAGCACGAGATGATGTAAATTAGGTTAAGTTAGGCTAAGTTAGGTTAAGGTAGAATAGTACAATTGTTGTCAAAACCTGCTAAATGCGAAATGATGTTAACATTAAGGAACCGTAGAATAAGAGCAATAGAAGATGGAAATTGTCTTAGTTGAAAATAAATATGTTCCAATACAAGTTGAAAAACTAGTTACCGTTCCCCAGTGTTATACGCTCTAATTTTTTTCATTTCTTGGCTCAAGATGATTTCTAAGTTTTCTGCAGTTTTTTTGCAGGAGGGAACTCAAGATGGAGAGTAACATTTTAATCTACGGACTATTTAAATCATTTATCTACCTCTGGTGAGAGTGGTTCAGCAATTGATCTTTGTATATTGTGTACTATTTAATTAAAATCAATTTTCATCAAATTTAACATTCTTGTACGCATATTACATAAATACGTTTCACTTCGAGTGCTTAACCTGTTAAGTTTAAATGGAAAAAACGCTCAGTAGTTATGGGCCTTGTGCCGAGCACTGAAGCTGAAACTTTAGGCAGTAAATAGCGAATCAATTAGCAAACTTTAACAAAGAGCTTTTCAAGACTCAACCTCTCCCAAATTCAACAAGTAGGTAGGCACCGGGCTAATTATTAATTAAATCAAGACAATTTGATGTATCTGGTTTGTTTAGAAAATGGAAACCGAAGTAAATACAGTTATACATAACTAGGACTGTCTTTTTCTTGTTAGATGATTGTTTAAGCTCTAATCTTAAAATCAAAGTTTTAACGAAAACTTTATTTTATGATTAATTATGAGTAATGAGACAATTTTTGTGCAATAATTTTGTCCATAATAGGTTCTGGAAGAGTGTAGAGTAATGCATATAAAACTAACTTCACCGCAAAAAATCCTTGAGATATACGGAAAGTTGATCCATAAAGTGAACCTTGAAGAATTGCCAAAAAGCTAGAGAGCTAGAGAAAAAAATAGTTCCTTTAGTGTCAGAAGATTTTATACAATAACGGATTCAAGTTGGCAGCAATTTATCTCTCTTTCGTTTATGTCGCGCTGTCACTAACGGTGATGGTGAAAATATATTTCTCGAAAGTTGCAGCACAAACTGGTTGATGTTGAATTACTGCCACTATCTGTAAAATCATGTTTCCAGATTTTTTTGTTGATATGGTGGCTAGAAATCTGTCTCAAGTTTAGTCCCATTGCAGCTTGAAACGGCCTTTCACTTGGGTGAGTCAAGCAAAGCATGTAAAGCAATTACGATAAGAATTCAGATATTTATTATATAGATAATATTAAGACATAATATCTTAATATTAATGAAATTAATTCTGGAATTTATTCAATTTATTAATAAGCAGTTTGAATTCGAAAGAAGAAACATTGCTGGATTTGCTCTTTAAAACCCATTGCGCATTTTATTAAAATACAATATATTCTAGAACATTGTGCATACCTGCTCAATAAAATTAACGGCGAACATGTTTGTAAATCTGTATTTTTTAAGGACTAATTACACTCAGGTGGAGTTTAATTATTTCAACAAACACATATTTTCTATTAATTGAATAAAGTATGTAACATTAACTAATCATTTGCCTCTAAGAAAAAAAAATAAGTTTGCTGTAAAGTGCACATTTAAAATTTATCTCTCAGTTGACTTTGCTAAGTTTATAAGACAACGGAATGCCAGTGTGAAATGCTTGAATTACTTGCTAATCAAAATGAAAAATCTTAGGGACATAGCAGTAGCTCGTATTTTAGCGTTAATTTAAAATGCAGAAAATGGCAGCCCTTCAGTCAATAAGCGTGTGGGCGACTGGAGAATGCGAAAGATTAGCCGGACAACGTCGGAAGAGGAAAACTGCAAGGCTACCAGACCAGATATTTAGTAACTTATTCTTTGCGTGCTTCGGTTTTAAAATTTAAATAGGTTTTAAAAAACTTTTTAATTGAGAAGGTATGTAATAACAATTTTCAATAAAACTTATATGTATACATTCTATTTCGACCTGTTGTTGATTATTATCCCTACATTTGCGGTGCATTGTCACATCTGCATGCAATATTTTTGACTAGATCATGCTTCAATACAGTAAACTAAATGAAATGAAGAATACAAGAAAGAAAATGACAAAAATGGGAATTTATACTGAACAAAGCCGTATTGACTATTTATTCACGCATTATACAGACATATGGCAGAAGAAGACATATATTGAGTTCAGTATGCAGAGTGAGTCAATTTATAGTAGCAGGACTCTAGCGGTAGATAGAAAGTCCTATGTGAACATATATTGAAAACCGCTTTGGTTTTGAGATACAGGGGGGCAAAGTTAACATTTTATTTTAATTTCTTGTCAATCATTCACGCAAATATTAAGAGACTGCAATAACATTTGACACTCTCGAGCTTACCCCAATCTCATATTCAATCATGTCCAAGGTTTCGTTAAATTTACAGATGGCCCCATATGATAGTAGTAGTAAACATCTTTATTTCTAAAAAAAAAGCTATCGACCTATCGGTCTTTCTGCCTTTGTTTAATCAGAGATTAGTTGATCTAATCTCTGGTTTAATACATGTAGTCTTAATCTGAATAAAAAATAAATATGAAAATTCTCTTATTCTACGTTAACAATCTTATTAATAAACTTTCCAATTCCAATGACAAGAAAAAATTATTTTATTGTCCAGTAGTCAGTTGCGTTTGTAAGTGTTCGAGTAGCGTTGATGTAGGGAAACGGAAGCGGGATTGTCTGGTTGGTCTTGTAAGACAAAGGGGATTCAGTATGGTCCAGTTGTAGGGGTTGTTTGTCCATTTTGTCTGTAGATGTATGAGTCTTTCCGAAATCTTTGTCATGTTTGTGCGTTCGTATAGTAGTTGGGTGGAGGGGTTGTGTAGTGGGTTTTGGGGTGTCTTATTCGTGTTATTAGTCTTAGTGCAATTTGTTCTGTTGTTTGTATATAACGTTTTGTCCTTTCTGTACCGTTGGTCATGAGTATATGTCCATAGTCTAGCAAGGGTCTACAGATAGCTTTATATATTTTGGTGGCGGTGTTTGTGCTAATTCCTCAGTCTTTGTAAGTTAGTGATCGGAAGTGTTTTGTTCTCTTTAGTGTTTCTGCCCTGATGTTTCGTATGTGTTTAGTGAATTTAAGTTTGTGGTCAATTGTGATTCCAAGGTATTTTACGTCGTTTTTTGGTTGTGTCGTTTGGCCGTCTGCAGTTATCGTAGGGGAGTCAGCGTTGAGTCTGTGGTTTGTGAGCAGAAGTTGGTTTTTTGACGCTTTTGGTGTTAGTCTCCATTTATAAAACCATGTCATTGTGTTGTTTGTTAATGATTGGAGTCTTTGAGCTGCTCTCTCAGTAGTTTTGTCATGTACAATAAGTGCCGTGTCGTCTGCGTATTGTAATATGTATGCCGATCTGTCGATTTGATTTTTGTCTGGTAAGTTGTAATTGTATATGTCATGGCAGTATATGTTGTAGACCCATATGACATTTTTATTAAATTTTCAAATTATAATAACTTTCTTGCGCCTACTTAGTTAAGGAAACAAATTATTTTCTGTTCAATTTACGTAAAAAAATATACTCTTGTTTGAAGTCCCTAACAGTAAGCGTTGTGGAGTTTTTTAAAAAAATTTTTTAATTGCAAATTAATACACATCAATGTGACAAACTGAAATTAAACAACTTTAGATATTTAAAGTAAATTTTCAATATGAAAACGGACCCAATGTCGTTCTTTAAAAAAATATTAGAATATCATCCCCCGTATCATAATGTTTGTCTACTCGACGACACGTTATGAATGAGAAACGCCTGTCAGGAAATTAGAATTCATCATATGGTTGAAATTCGAAGGTCTGTTAACAGTCGTTCTCAATTCTGTATTCAGCAGAACCGTTTTATATTGAAAATTTACTGTAGATATCTGGAATTGTTTCATTTTATTTTGATACTTTGTTGTGTATTAATTTGCAATTAAAACGGTTTTTGGATAAAATTCAAAAACTGTTACCGTTAGCAACTAGAAACAACAGTACTTTTCTTATATTAAAATGAACAAAACATACTTTTTTGTTTAAGCTAGGTTGATACAGGCAGGTACAAAAGTTATTTTAATTTGAAAATGGAATAATAGTACCATGTGATGCCCTCTGTAAATTGGGCAGAAACTTGGACATGAGTGGATGTAGTATTACGATAAGCTGCAGAATATAGAATTTTATGACATTATCTCAATATTTGTGTAAATTATTTAAAAAAATTAAAATAAAATATTAACTTTGCCACCCTGTATCTTCAAAGCGAAGTCGTTTTCAATACATGTTTACTTGACATTTTCAACTTAAAATTATATTTTCTATCTACTGTTAAAGTCCTGCTTCTATAAACTGACTCACCTGTATGGCACAGGTTCTTCAAACAGGGAACATTAAATAAGAAAACTTGTTATATCATATTTTGTCTGATGTTTACAATTGAAGGGATATTGGGTCCAGCTTAAATTATTTGCCTGAAAAGTTTTTGGCCAACCAAAACAAAGATATGTTCTAGAGAGTACATTTTTTGAAATTAGTGAAATATTCCGCTAGCTACGAAACGTGTGACTAGAAAAGAATTCCCTATATATCGTTTTATCGGCGTGTTGTGTGCGTGTCTATGATACGAACAATGTTAAAGGTTAGTTCCATTTTTGAGTGATTTCGTATACCAAATTAATAAGGACATTGAAGCTCTTAAACGGGGAGCACAAGGGTATCCTATATAATATATAAATATATATAATTACATTTTTAAATCCAAAAATTTTAAAACGATTTTGGAGAAAAGCGGGACAATTTGGACAAATTACATCTATAGTCAAACTCTCGTTAAGTGATCAAAAATTAAGCCAAGATCCGGGGAGACAATAGATTACTCTTAATTTAATCCAAAAAAATTCCTGGGTTTCAGTCAATTTTATTGTTTATTATTCAAAATGTCACAAATACGTTTCGGTGTCTTTCTCCACCACCATCAGTTTGTCTAAAATATACATTTACAGTTATCATTAATTTATATAAAAATTTTCCATCAAAATTCACATATTAAAATAAAAATAAAACAATTTTTTATTCTCTCGCTCGATATCGAATAAAATATGGAGTTCAATAGTCAGTCAAATGTGAAGGTAGAAACAACTATACACGTAAGTTAAATTTGAATCTCTAAACAATAGATTCTAGTCTTTTCCCAGACATGATTGTCCTGACTCATCACCTGAAAACCATTGTTTTTAATGTACTTTTTAATATGTGTGTGATTTGTATTTTAATATGTGAATTTTGATGGAAAATTTTTATATAAATTAATGATAACTGTAAATGTATTTTTTACACAAACTGATGATGGTGGAGAAAGACACCGAAACGTATTTGTGACATTTTGAATAATAAACAATAAAATTGACTGAAACCCAGGAATTTTTTTGGATTAAATTGAAATACAGTCAGGAAAATATACACAACAAAAATTACTCTTAATGAAATAGGTTTTCATTGCATGTCAACCTCACTTTCTGTGTTTATCTATGGTTACTTGAGCTTTTGATATTTAGAAGCAACAGGTATTTACGTAATGTTAATGAAGCAGATTACCTTGAAAAACAGTGTTGCATAGCTTCTAATTTAGTTTTTTGCAAATATCTCAGTCTTTGATATGTGTTAATTTTTTTCTATTTTGTCTGTACTCCATAAACACCCCAAACAACACCACCAGAGATGACGCCAATTTTGAATCATCCTGCATAGTTTGACCGGGGAATAATTTCTATAGAAATGGCTGTCTTGATCGCTAGTTCTCAGCTAAAGTGATGTTCTAATTTTTTGGTGATTTTGTTTTTAACGGACATATTTTGCGTATCTTATTTTTCATACAACATAAATACTCGTTCCTAAACAATTATAAATAATTTATTAATGTGGCTCACTATAGCTATCATTAAAATTTGTCTAAATTGTTTGAGATAATAGAGGCTTTTTGGCAATTGTTTCAATCTTATATAACGGCAAAAAGCTTGAAAAATTGTTCAATTACTTCGTAACATGTGTTTTGTGAAGTTCGTTTTCCATGTCATGTCAAGAAAAAGCTGAAACAGAGATAAATTAAAATAATGGAAAGGGCGTACATTCGCTGATTTATTCAATATATAATAATTATTTTTCAAATACTTTTATAAGTTTTACGCCAATTAAATTATGATTTAAAAAATGGCGAAAGTGCCAACGGCGTATTTTGCTCATTATATGTATTATCCCTTGTACTGTCTTATGATTGCTGTATTTTTTACCCTCTTAAGCATTTCTCCAAGATGTTACAATTTATTTTATATACAAAAGAGATGAGCAGGATGTGATCTTTCAGCAAACAGACCGTAAGTATATAGTTATAAAATCCTAGCCCAGATGTGTGTAGCGATTTCCTGATGTTTTCCCAGACAGGCACTTAAAGCATTACTTTTAATAAGAAGAACTTTTAATTAAGAAATCAGTTTTATTTAATGTAGTTGTCACTTGTTTTAGTTGTATTTCAATGGAATAATTTCTTTTCTCTGTTCGTGCGTGTGTCTGAATGTGTGTTTCATTGAGTCAGGCATGCGGTTATGTTTGACTAATAGGTCATTTTTGAATTAAATAAAAGAAACTGTTAAACAAATTAAAACAAAAATTTTATGTGGAGGACACTTCGGCACACATAGCAAATTTATATTGTTCAGTCTAATCAGAACTTCAGATCAGAAAGAATCAGAGATCAGAAGTTTGGAATTGTTATGTCGCACTGACGAAACTGTAAAGTATACTCTATTTGATATTGACCTGCACAAATAAAAATTAATATTGCTTACCTATACAAAGTTTTGGAAGCTAATATTTCTTTAACCGTAAATGTTAGAAGAAAACGTGATATTACTAGTCGACTGATTTTATCATTCTCTACATGGACCTGCCTTGCTTCAGCTGCGATATGTATGTACAAGAAGTACCTTGTATATTGACCAATACATCGATCAAGCTGGCGGGTTTATTGTGATAAGGTTTATGAACAGAGTGTTCGTGTTTAGCATTAATAATTCTGTATTTAGTCCTGAATATATGCAGGAAGCATTGATTCTCTAGTATCGGTAAAATACTCAATATGCTATAAAAAAAATTACTTGCTTAAGCGAGCCCAATGCTATTAGCGTGCTAAAAACTAAAAGCTTAAGTTCAGTATAAAAATCAATTTTATGACAAGCAAAACTAACTGTAAGCTAAAGCATGCATTGCTAAACGACGAGAAAGAGTCTGCTATTATTAAATTAAATGAACCCAAATGTTGTTATTTAAGTTATTTCCGTAAATATGTTTCAATGAATATGATAAAATAATGAAAATATAATTTACAAAAAGTATTTCGAAGTAATGGTTATAAAGCGTATGTGAATATTGGACTTTACTTGTTAAACATTCTACTGAATTAACTTTGGCTGATCTGCATGTTTACTTACATTTCGTCATGGTAAATATTTTTGAAATATGAAATTACAAGGAATATGTTGGAAACATAACATACAAACACGTTAAAATGGAGATGGTTTGAAACCTGTTGCACTTGCAGCACTTGCAAAACTCTCAAATCAAAGCAGGATTTTAATAAATGCATAACGAAGCAATTGCAAATGAACAAGCAGAACAATGGAAATATAATTAGCCTCAAGCCATTTTGCAATTTAGCATTACTTTTTAACATTTTTCTGCACTGTTTTAGCATATATCTAATTCTTTCAAATTGTATATATATTTTTAATCAATCTAATATCAATTACAGCAGAATGAAAATATTTTATCAGATTATTATTATATATTATTATTTTAATGGTCAGGTAAATTTTAATTATGAAAATGTGTATTTTGCAGACGTTACTGAAATTGGTAGAGATAGATAAAGAACATTGATTAAATCACGAACACAAAAAGCAATCAGCCTGCGTTAAACGCTCTTACGTTAAAGGAACGCGCATAATGTACTGTTCCGGTAACAAATCCCTGGAACAAATCAAAGCCACAACATTCAAATATTGGCAAAATACGTGATCAAACTGGTACGACAATTTCGAATTTTTATATCATCATTGTTGGCAATAAAGCTGCCACTTTCAGCGATTAAACTCAGTTTATGTGGACGCATTGAATAGATTTAGCTGTGTCAGTTTTTCGTAGAGTTCATATATGAGGTTGTAAAAATTCTGATTTAAGCATCAAGGCCTAAAATTTCAGCATTTGGAAATCGGTGAATTGGTTCGGAGTCATTTAATCTATTAGTTCTAATATTTTTGTCGAAGTTAGATTTAAAGCTAAATTAAAGCTTGTATGTACAGGGACATTTTTTTAACTGTCTCACCCGGATTAGTACTTCTCTATTACTCTTCGGAGACGTTTTTAAGCAGAATCTGTAATAGAATTTATCAAGAAATTTTACTCTTCGGAAACGTTTTTAAGCAGAATCTGTAATAGAATTTATCAAGGAATGTATCAAGAAATGTGAAAATATCTAAATGTTTAAAAAAATCAAGATGGCGTCAAAACTGTTAAATTTGACATCTGACAAGATTTCTAAGTGCGGATCTAAATTTCTTGATAAATTCTATTACAGATTCTGCTTAAAAACGTTTCCGAAGAGTAATAGAGAAGAACTAATCCGGGTTAGAAACTTAAAAAAATGTCCCTGTACATATTTCATAAAAACTGTTTTCATTTTTAACACAAATTTATTTTGTTAAATGTGTAAATATAGAAGTTATACCCTACAACTGGACCATACTGAATCCCCTTTGTCTTACAAGACCAACCAGACAATCCCGCTTCCGTTTCCCTACATCAACGCTACTCGAACACTTACAAACGCAACTGACTACTGGACAATAAAATAATTTTTTCTTGTCATTAGAATTGGAAAGTTTATTTAATAAGATTATTAACATAGAATAAGAGAATTTTCATCTTTGTTTTTTATTTAGACTAAGACAACATGTATTAAACAAGGGCAGAAAGACCGATAGGTCGATAGCCTTTTTTTAGAAATAAAGATGTTTACTACTACTACTACTAGAAGTTATAGTTAATCCATATTTTCTTACTTCGCTATGTAAAAATATTTGGAGAAATAAAAAAAAATTATATTTATATACAGGGTGTCCAATGACGTAATGCCATTACTTAATATACGCAATCTTCAGAGTTCAGAGTACGAGAAATTAGAGTAAAAACTTCCTGTAAAGTGAACTGTTTTGGTAATACAGTTAAATAGGGTTAAATTCTGCTCATTCTCAAAACTTCCGATTCCATGTTTATCTCCCTTCCATGATTTCTAAACCGACAAATAGCATAATTGCACGTTTTCTAATGCGTTCATAGGCACCTACGTGAATAAGGAACTTGCGCGAAGCCATCGACAGAACGTTCGATACAACAAACACTGGAAAATTAAGAGAATGCACTTCTAGAAATTGATAATAATTCCAACACCTCTGCCCGACGAATATTTGCGCATGTATCTCAAATACGAATATGAAGAACATTAAATCGTCATGATTTACATTTGTTTCATATATTACCTGCTCACGCTCTCTTGCCCAAAGATTTCCCTGAACACAGACAATTTTGCAGATGGATGATTGAGAATCGACAACTACTTGGGAATATCTTATTAATGGATCAAGCCATATTTACTAGCAATGGATTATCGAATAGAAGGATTATCCTTTCATGAGCCTTCGAGAATGGTCACGAAACCACACAGTCAAATCAACAACACGTATTTTGAAATTTTAAAAATATTGATATCTTTGGCTCACTGGTCTGTTCGTTTTTGGCAATCATTTTATGACAGACAGACATATATTTAAATTTTATGCAATTTTTCCTAGCAAAATGTGAGAAAATGCCTATCTATAAATCAGGCAAAGCATGTGCTACCAGCACTACGGTGCTACAGCGCATTTTTCTTTACATGGAAAACAATTCCTAAATCAACAGTTTGAAGATCCTGTGATTGGTATAGCCCAAAAATATCTCTGGCCTCCCACATCTACTGATTTGTCAAACTAACCCAAACACTACAAGACGCTGTTGAGGATCTTTGAAGACGAATTTTTGAGACAGCAGATCTAATTCAGAATACATACTACTAGGGTAACTAGTTCTTTCATAAAAAGAACGATATGAGGTCTCGCGGGACATTAATCGCACCTTGGAGTCATTTTGTCATATTTTAAGCTGAAATAGAAATTATTTTATTTGTAACAAGTGAACAAGTAAGAACAAAAACAGTTCGGTTTAGGGAAAAACTTTAACTGTAACTAAGATTAATTTTTCATAATTTTTATTTTAAATTTATTTATTTCTACACACCGCTCCTTATCTGATTTGTCAAATGTTTATGCTCGCTCAGCTTCTACAGAGACTTTATCTCAAGTAGTTATTTCACCCTCTCTTAAGTTGGCGTCTTCTGAACATATTCTTGGAACCTTGGGTTATTAAATTTGTATTCCAATGTTTTACACTCAGTTCGAAATAACAGCCATTTCATTCACCTGGCTTAAAATAATCATAAGAATATCAATTTTTAATGGAACTGTTCAGTATTCTAAATGTTGAAAATGACTGTTACATTTTTTGCAATATATTTATCTATTTTTTGTAGCAATTTTAATATTGCCCTGCGCGTTACCATGTACAAAGCAGTTTCAATATTAATCTATAATTGCGCCGGAAAGAACATAATGATTCATTATTAATTCGATGAGGTTTAAAATAATTTTTATATCATTTGTGTGAAAACTATTAAAAATCTGACATATATCTAGTCCAGCGGCACGAGGTTTAATACTTTAGGCGTGCATAATCTTAGAAATGCAATTATTGGCTTAAGATAATTAATAAAACCCCATGTGCACTGACTAACTGTGCACTTGGCTCAAACGTCTCCAGACCGAAGCGGGAAACAAACAGCCCGGATGGCAAAAAAGTTCCCCCAATTAGATTTACTATACACATGTACAGTACAGTAAACGAAGCAAGTGAGCGAGGCGGTCGATTCCATAAAATACTTGTCTGGATATTATTCGCAGCGATAAATGTTAAATTTCTGGTCTATGCATCTCTGATAAATGGTTTTTGGAATTAACAGACACCTAATGCTATAGTAAAATTATTTCAAGAAAATGTAAAATTTAATTATGTTTCTTTCTTTATGAATTTAATTTGAGAGCGCCCATGCGCAGTTATTGAGAAACCGAAAAATTTTAAGTTTTTTGACATTTTCCACCTTTTATGCGCCAGTTTGCTCAACATTAAAACGCACAACTTTATTAAAAAATATATAAAGTGTCTTTTACAAAATCAAGAAAGATACCGAATAGTGAAGAACTTTAAAAAATATCAAATCAAATAATTTAAATCTTTCGATTTTCTCTGTAATATATTTTTTATTAATAAGCGTCATATTAATATTAATCAAAATAAATTCATTTCTCAAAGATCTAAGCATTATCTGCTTTGAAGTTCCTTGGCTATGAATAGATGCGCTCCTGTTCTTCATCACGATAAAATATAAAACTACATGAGGAGAGAACATCCTCAACCACGAAAACTTTCATGGATTCCGTAAAGATCAGATAACATGCAACCGTTAGAGCTCTGGATATCCGAATGTAACACGTTTCACTGTGGAAATTGACCATTAACTATTGAATTTCAAAAGTATACTGTCGCCGGGAACAAACAAAACCGACACGACAAAACATAATGAAAACTATCGGGTGAAGAAGTGTGAGTTCAGAAACAATATAAGAGTATTTAGGTTAGATTGTCCCCAATAGAAAAACGATGGATCATTCAGAAATTTAACTGTGCAAAACGAGGAAGTAGGTTTTCTAATTTATCGACGATTAAACAAATAGTTATCTCTTACCCAAAAGACATCTACAGTAGAAGACAGATTAAATATTCCGAATGCCTTCGAAGAATATATTCTAAATTAATAAATTACTTAAACTTGTAAAAGAAAATATATTAAATAGCTCTGTTAAACTGTCGCGTGTATGTTCCAAAGGTTGAAAAACAATGAAAAAGTCCAGCGAAATGGAATGAAAGTTACCCTACACCTACATATATAAGAAGGTTTCGGAAAAATAATGGGGAAATTATAAAAGGCTTTCCGTAACGACGCAATATTAAGGCGGTCATGTGGGAGAGTTGTAAGGGTACTTAAGGTTAAAGATTGATACATATATCAAACCGAAAGGAGTTCGCGAAAAGAATCAGTTAAATGGATCTACTATTGAATATTGTGCCACATTTAAGCTTAAGCTGGAAAGCAATATAAATTAGCTTATATTGGTTTTTACATCTGGAAATTGTAAAAGTATTGCATTGAAACTCAGAAAGACATTGTTAAATCGTAGAAGTAAAAGATACTTCTTTTAAAAAAGTCAATTTTAAAAATAATTAAAGCAACATAACTGGAATAAGTGAGCAGTTTGCTTTGAACTATGTCAGATTAGTAGAATTAATTAAAAATAAATTATTTCTTATTGTTTCAAGGAAGTTTCATATCTTTCATTCATATCAAAGGAAGAAGATATGACTTTATCGTGGAATTTAACAAATGACTTATTAGTATTGAAATTGACAAAATACCATTTAATGATCTAACTTGCATCCGCTCTTTATTTTGGCCAACAATATACAAAATACCCACCTAACTGACAGAAAGACAGCGTGCCTGTTTATGGACATTAACAAGGCTTTTGATAGTGTCTGGCATAGATGCTTACTATACAAACTATACAAACTACACACACCAACATATCTACTACACACCATAAAGAACTTACTAGAAAACAGACAACTACAAGTACGAATTGACAAAACACTGTCATTTTCTTTTTCCCCTGAACAAAGGCTCCCCTCTCTCACCGTTTCTCTACAATATATACTGCCATGACATATACAATTACAACTTACCAGACAAAAATCAAATCGACAGATCGGCATACATATTACAATACGCAGACGACACGGCACTTATTGTACATGACAAAACTACTGAGAGAGCAGCTCAAAGACTCCAAACACTAACAAACAACACAATGACATGGTTTTATAAATGGAGACTAACACCAAACGCGTCAAAAAACCAACTTCTGCTCACAAACCACAGACTCAACGCTGACTCCCCTACAATAACTGCAGACGGCCAAACGACACAACCAAAAAACGACGTAAAATACCTTGGAATCACAATTGACCACAAACTTAAATTCACTAAACACATACGAAACATCAGGGCAGAAACAATAAAGAGAACAAAACACTTCCGATCACTAACCTACAAAGACAGAGGAATTAGCACAAACACCGCCACCAAAATATATAAAGTTATTTGTAGACCCTTGCTAGACTTTGGACATATACTCATGACCAACGGAACAGAAAGGACAAAACGTTATACACAAACAACAGAACAAATTGCACTAAGACTAATAACACGAATAAGACACCCCTAAAACCCACTACACAACCCCCCACCCAACTACTATACGAACGCACAAACATGACAAAGATCTCGGAAAGGACTCACACATCTACAGACAAAATGGACAAACAACCCCTACAACTGGACCATACTGAATCCCCTTTGTCCTACAAGACCAACCAGACAATCCCGCTTCCGTTTCCCTACATCAACGCTACTCGAACACTTACAAACGCAACTGACTAGTGGCCCATAAAATATTTTTTTTTGTCATTGGAATTTTATTTAATAATATTGTTAACCTAGAATAAGAGAATTTTCATATATGTTTTTTATTTAGATTAAGACTACATGTATTAAACAAGGGCAGAAAGACCGATAGGTCGATAGCCTTTTTTAGAAATAAAGATGTTTACTACTACTACTACTGATCTAACTTGTTGACATCCAACCAAATTCTAGATCTAAAGCGAAATAAAAAAAAAGGATTACAATTTTTTGTAAAAATCTTACTTTATACATAAATTAATTAACTAAACCTATTCGTCTAGTTAATTAATTCTCATTTCATCATTTACTAATTGTTCTGCATTTTTTAATTAGTACAAAATTGTCAAAAATATTTCTCTCAACCTTATCATTCATGCTTTTTCCACGACATAAAGTTCTATACGAAAAATCTTAGTGCAATTATTTTGTTTATTGGGGACAATTAATAATAATTAACAAAACTGATTAAAATCTTATTGTTATATTTTACCTGTGTAATTATCCAGAATATAAGTAACAATTTTTATATTGTTTTATGAATTAGCCACACGTAAAATTATTGAAATTTATAATCCCATTTAATAATTATTTTAGTTTCTTCGTTGGGGTAAATATTTAAATTTCAATCGAAAGGGCATTTTTAAAGATTCATTTTTAAAATCGAAGCAGATATATCCGATATTATAATAATACGGGGTGTCAATTTGAAAACTTCCCACCTTTAATATCTTTCTTGTAGTTAGAAATATGAAAATTTCGAAAGACACGTCAATTTTATTTGTAAAGGGGGACACTTTAAATAAATATTTTTAGCCTTCTTGTTTCAACCCCCTAGCAGGGGTAGATGAAGATGTAGGTGGGGTGGTAGAATAAAGTTCTGTGATAAATCATGGGTAAACATGGTAAAACTCACATAATCAATGAACTACGCATTATCTTTCAGATAACTGACATAAATATTAAATCACTCTGTAAAAGTTTGTCCAAGCAAGGCAATATGCTGATGACCCTACATCTGAAATTTATTATGCATGTCTCTTCTTACATCGCATTCATTAGCGCTGATTTAACAATAGTTCGAAGAGTATTGTTTTATCATTATGGAAACATAATGTGTTAATTCAGGTGTTAAAAATGTATGATAAATGGTTCACGGATATTAACACATTTGTTTCAAATTAATCTTCAGTTGTTACAAATTTTCTGGAAAATCCAGGACAACCATTAACCATTTTGGATATTTCAATCTTTTTTGTAATCTTTTTAAATTGCTAAAATTATTTAGTATGCATTTTCCAAAAGCAGCAATAATTCTAAATTATTTGCGTGCGTTTATTACTAACCAACCGTGTTCCAACCTACTCTTCAAGATCAATTCAACCATGAATGTTTACAATTTAGATACTTGAATTCTACGAGTAAAACTTCGCCTTCCCCTTCATACAAACGAACCAAAGCACTGAAAGTGACACAAACTACCAAATTTACGATTCACATTATCTACTTGAACTCACATAAACTTAGTTAGCATGACATTTACAGTTATTTGCCTTCTGCCTTGACTCACGAGGAGTTTTCAATTGCCGAACAGTAAAACCAAAATTGATTGAAATTAGGTAATTCATTGACTAATTACTCAGTCATAAACGCGAGGTACAAGTAAAAGTTTTCGCTTGAAAATGACACATTCAAATGCCTATACTTTGCAGTGGTATTAAGTATGTTTTTTGAAGCAGTTTTTTACCCCTTTAAAGTATTGACTTTTGAACGTCCCACTTGCAGACCAAAACCTGGACTTGTATCGCTCATTTTCTGCTCATTAATCAGTTAATAAACTATCTATTTCTAAAGAATTTCGCGTTTTCCAGTTGGCATTAGAAAATCCGTCGTGATGTAAGCAGAAGGCAACAACTGTAACTATCATTACCACTAATCCAAAAGCCTGAACTCTAAAGGATGTTTTTTTGATACAGGTGTTTTATTAATACCCTTTGAAAGTACGTCAGCAGTCATTTGCAAGCTAAACGCAGCTGATGAAAACTGATAGGTTGAAAAGAAAACCTGCACTTGAACCAGCATTTATTGGTCGCTAAAAGTTTCCGGGTTTGACGTTATGATTGACTCATCCAATTATCCGAAGTACTGCACAACAAATTCTATTGCATTTGAAAAATTGTCGTACCAGTTTTTGTGCAGATAAAATGCAAAGTGTTTATAAATTGATTGATTTCAAAATTAGTTGATATTAAAACATAATGCATATTAGAATGAATGATTAACTAACAAAAGCTACAAAATTTTAATTACATTGAAAAAAACACACTTGCCACCTATTTTAATAGCTATGAGCAACATATTGAGCTTTTGCCCATTTGTTTACTTATGAACAGGTCTAATGGAACAAATTAAGTTTTGATATTTTAAATTACTATGTTCCAGCTAAGCGAATGAAATGCATGCAGATGTTGGAAAAATGATTTAAATTGAAGTTTATTGATCCTGTTCTTAATTGTTTTAAAACACTTTGTTTAGATTGATAAAAATTATCCTGTCCATTCTGAGCCAATGATCTGGTAGAACATTTTATCCTTTGGTTTTGATTTGTAACATTTGAACAATTCAAAGTTGAATTTACTGAAAATATACGTTCATGTGCGAGCGTTTGTATCAAAGTAGGCATGGGTAACACTGAGTTGAATCTGGTTCATAGGCGCTTTCACAGCGCATTCCCTTTAGGGAATTTACATTTTACGGTTTGGTTTCAGATGGCACCACCTTGTGGTGTTACAGAGTACATACGTACGTTTTCTTTTATTGACATGATATATTTATCAGCCTGATAACTGTCTGTGAAACTTGCAGTTTTCGGCCTGATAAAATTTGGTCAATGCAATCATCAGAAAACAACTATTGGTTAATTTGCTATCATTCCAAACATTTCAAGTTTCGCGCTTCGAACATAGGTGGCCACGAAAACTTGGTTTCGATATCTAGCTTGTCAATTACGGTTTGTGAGCCGATGTGTACAGATGCGCTGTGAAACTGCCATTTAACTCAGTGTAACCCATGTCTCCATCAAAGCATTACACCGCAGGCAGCTGTAAAAGCTTTGGATATTATATGATCCATAACGTATCATAAGGTCCGTGCTTATACTGGAATTCAGAAGCAAAAACAATTTACTTGTTTTAAAAGTTTTTTTGCGTCAATCAGGTTGAGTTCAACTTTAAGTGATTTTTGTTATATTCTGAGTTGTTTCTCTGAAAACTTATTAACATTAGTATGGTAGAAGTAAATATTAAAGACTTCAATTTTTAATTTCAAAAATTACTAAATATTGATAATCAATTTTAGTAATAAACAAAGTTTTTGCTGACGCTTTCCTTTGCAATTTTCATTTCCTTTACATTTTTTTCGCTTTTCACGTAAACCCGATAGGTCCGATAGATCATTAGCTTAGAACTAGGACTAGTCTTATTTGGCTAAATGGCTGGGCATTTAAATAATCTGTTACTGACATAGTAAAACGGTAAATCTACTGAAATAGCTCTATAAATTGTTTTGAACTGTGAAACCCTAGGAATGAATAAAGTTTACTTACTTTGGCCATCGCACATGTGGGTAAATTGTTTGATTAAAGAGACATCGCTGCCTGAGAACTCCTTGCCATAATTGAACACCAACAATTCCAAATATAAAGAAAACGAAAAAAGCATAACAGGAGGACGTTGCCTAACATGGGCAATGTATCTAAGAGCAGCATCACAAGAATCCTCATACCTGAAAATAAAATCCTCCATTAATATACTAGGCGATGTTATTTAAAGTTGAACTAAACTTTTCGAATAAGTCCTAATAGTTGCCTCATACCTTCGCATTTCGCGAACGATATTTAGATTCGTTTTATCGACAAACAAGCGGAAGTTTTGATGGCAAAAATGATATATCCTCGTTCTTATCTATTTCGAGCAAGACGCCGAGGCATAAGTTAACTCCCTAATGTACATGTCGCTTAAGCCAAATTGCTTTGATATGGATGGAAAAGCAAATGGGAAATTGGGTGCACTTGAATTTAACACCAATCATGATACGTCACATACAGGTGAAAAACATTTATTTCTGAAGTGTCGAAAATATATGAGTGCCAATATATTCTAAAATATGAATTGTGAACATTAAAAAACTGGAAACACTGGGAAAGCGACTGGTAAAGGTGTTTTTTATGTCCCATTACCTTTTAGGTGGTCTCTGGTAAAAAGTATGTTGTTTATAAATAAATCATTGAAACGGTCATCGAATTTTAATATAAAAAATAATTATTTGCGATACCATTTCGGTCGGACTTGCTTTCATCTTTTTGCTACAGTTTCACTTAAATTTACTCATTAATCCGCTTATTACTCACAATACTCATCAATGAAGAGTATATTCGGCAAAGCCCTCAAAAAATGTCTAGTAATTTCAACTAAGAAAATGTAAAATAATACGCTGCAAATGCAATAGAATGATCTTTCTGAATTTTCGACCAAAACCGTAATGAAACGATTTGCAATCAGCAATTATGTTCTATTTGATCCACTGCATCGAATTTTATTTTTGCTGGTTAGAACGCTTAGCAGAGGGATATAAAATTAATTTAAAGTTTAAACCCAGCGTTAAATCGCAATTTCCATTTTAAACGGACACCTGTTAGATGTAATCTACTTCAACGTATTTAAGCCAAGAGCATTATTGTAAAGCTTAATCACTCATGCAAGTATTTACAATTAAATATTGAGTGGGAAAAGCAGAGTTAAACAGCTTGCGAATGCTGATTCATGTAAGAAAGAGCAAAACTTTTCGTGAATTTTATATTTGTACATTCAATTTACATATATTTGAGCAAAATGGCTTTTTGCAAACACCAGCATGTGGTTTGCATCTTAAGAAGATTTGTAATTTTACAAATAGTAGTAGTAGTAAACATCTTTATTTCTAAAAAAAGGCTATCGACCTATCGGTCTTTCTGCCCTCGTTTAATACATGTAGTCTTAATCTAAATAAAAAACAAAGATGAAAATTCTCTTATTCTATTTAACTTTCCAATTGTAATGACAAGAAAAAATTATTTTATTTTCAAGTAGTCAGTTGCGTTTGTAAGTGTTCGAGTAGCGTTGATGTAGGGAAACGGAAGCGGGATTGTCTGGTTGGTCTTGTAATACAAAGGGGATTCAGTATGGTCCAGTCGTAGGGGTTGTTTGTCCATTTTGTCTGTAGATGTATGAGTCTTTCCGAAATCTTTGTCATGTTTGTGCGTTCGTATAGTAGTTGGGTGGAGGGGTTGTGTAGTGGGTTTTGGGGGTGTCTTATCCGTGTTATTAGTCTTAGTGCAATTTGTTCTGATGTTTGTATATAACGTTTTGTCCTTTCTGTTCCGTTGGTCATGAGTATATGTCCATAGTCCTGGCAAGGGTCTACAAATAGCTTTATATATTTTGGTGGCGGTGTTTGTGCTAATTCCTCGGTCTTTGTAGGTTAGTGTTCGGAAATGTTTTATTCTCTTTATTGTTTCTGACCTCATGTTTCGTATGTGTTTAGTGAATTTAAGTTTGTGGTCAATCGTGGTTCCTAGGTATTTTATTCACTCCAATACATTCCTGGCTTTCAGTCAATTTTATTGTTTTATTTAAAATGTTACAAATACGTTTCGGTGTCTTTCTCCACCATCATCAGTTTGTGCGTATAGTTGTTTCTACCTTAACATTACACTGGTCACTCTCTAGGTATTTTATGTCATTCTTTGGTTCTGTCGTTTGGCCGTCTGCAATTATTGTAGGGAGTTGTTTGTTAGTGTTTGGAGTCTTTCAGTCGCTTTTTCAGTGCTTTTGTCGTGTACTATTAGTGCAGTATCGTCGGCGTATAGTAATATGTACGCTGATTTGTCTATTTGGTTTTTGTCTGGTAAGTGGTAATTATAGATATCATGGCAATATATATTATATAGGAATGGTGAGAGCGGGGATCCTTGCGGGAGTCCTTGTTCAGGGGAAAAAGAAAAGATAATGTGTTGTCAATTCGTACTTGTAGTAGTCTGTTTTCAAGTAAGTTTTTTATGATGTGAAGTAGATATGTTGGTGTGTGGAGTTTGTGAAGTTTGTAGTGTATTTACAAATAAAAAGGTGTAGAATCGTTTAAGATCTTTGTCAGTGGCAAATGTACAATAATATGCTTGCTGCATACTTCCAATACAGACAATTTTTTAGCTTTAGTACGAAGCCGAAACATAATAAATAACTCTTTGAATATCGGAACAATCAAATCTACGGATGGATGACTTCAATGTTCAGTTCATCCAATGTTTTCACGAAAACAGAAGCTAATAATCTTTTAGTATTTATGAATTTTTTTTTCAATCACTGTAGCACTGTAAAATAGAGAAGCACAAAAGTCAGACCAAATAATTCTAAGCAATGAAAATTGGTAAGATCGCGATACTTAAAACTCATCAATGTCATTATGGGGTATTATCAGCAAGCAAGTAACCTCCGTAGATTGTAGTGCTTTTACCTATGTATTAATTCGATTCGAAATGTGAAACTATTTAATAGTATGTAACTTTGTAAACTAAAACTATTTTTTTAATTGACAACGTAAAATCGGCATTAAACTTGCTGTTCCACAGGTAACTTTAAAATGAATTTGAAGAAACACTTTATTCTTTTCAGATTATTATGCTTGGCGCCTTTATATTAAAACCGAGGTCAAGCGTGAACATGCTATGCTTTATGTATTTGTCATATCGATTTTCCAAGTGCTCTCAAAGCAATTTGCAAATAATTCCAGGTGCTTTGAGAAAATGCAATATTCATAACAATAAAATAAAAAAATTTCGAATGTCTTGAAGCATATTGCCAGCATATGGGACAATTATTGAATTAAGCATTAAGCTTGTGCCCTGTAATAAGTTTGTGTTTTTGTCTTCATTCGAACGTTTTTGATAGATTTGAGTAATTTTTTATTCCATAAAAATCTGAAACACTTGATATTACACCGAGCAAATTTTTCTAATTAAAATTGATCCGAAAATATGTTTTGTTTAGTGTTAAATTATTAGCAAATGGAAGAAAAATTCTGAAAGCTAAAGAACCAGTATAATGATAAGTAGACACGTAGATATTACTAGGAGACAAAATTTAGTGTAGTCTTTTTTCTTATTATAATTTTTGTCTCTTGAACACCCTGTTTTTTATAAGAGGATATACCTTTTTATAAGAGGATATATTTTAAAACATTGACAAAGGCGTAGAACAACAATGTTGCGTTGTGTTCCTGTTATGTGCACATTTTGTGAATATCATGCTAAAACAATCAGAAATAACAAAGAGTCGTTGTTGAATTGGATTAAAGCATTGGAAAACGCGAAGCATATCCTAATAAGCTGGTAGAGCCTGGCTATATCACGAGAACCTCATTTAGCATCCGCGTCGGCGACGAAAGAGCTCTTTTGCCACTTTCCAGCTCGAGATAAAACTTTTAGTCTAAAACACGAAAAGCAGCACGAATGTGATGTAGGTGACGCGTTAACAAAATTCTCAACAGTTTGTAACACGAAGGGTGTAATATATTTTCCCGATAGAGCTAAAATGCTTTTTCGTTCTCACAAGAATACTTTTGATCAAAAAAATAACGAAACATTAAAAAGTAAATTAAATATGAACTAGCAAGGAAATACTCTGGCGGATCTCACCAGAGCGAGCCGTTTCAGCAATTGAATCTGGTATTTTAGGAAAACCAATGAATTTCATAATTACAAAGAAAAATTATTGCCGCATCTTAGCAAAGTCGGAAATGAAACAATTCCTGCGCAGTCGGACAAGAATAACCAGTTTAAAGTTCCGTACAGTTGGCTACGAAGCATAACTGGACGCTATATCATTTAAATAAAATAAAATTTGGTTCTGTTATTTATTTATTTGTTTCATTATTTATATTTTGATTTTTATTTTAAACCGCTAAAATATATAAACATACAAAAATACATTGGAGTGCACTATTAACTAGTGACTGAAACCCCCCCACCCAACTACTATACGAACGCACAAACATGACAAAGATCTCGGAAAGACTCATACAGCTACAGACAAAATGGACAAACAACCCCTACAACTGGACCATACTGAATCCCCTTTGTCTTACAAGACCAACCAGACAATCCCGCTTCCGTTTCCCTACATTAACGCTACTCGAACACTTACAAACGCTACGGAATAGTGGACAATAAAATAATTTCTTCTTGCCACTGAAATTTTATTTATTTAATAGTATTGTTAACTTAGAATAAGAGAATTTTCATATTTGTTTTTCATTTAGATTAAGACTGCATGTATTAAACAAGGGCAGAAAGACCGATAGGTCGATAGCCTTTTTTAGAAATAAAGATGTTTACTAATACTACTACTAGTGACTGAAGAAACTTGATTCCACCAACAGCTAAAATATCAAGGTTTACTTCAGTAAAATTTAAGTAAAACTTGATTATTGATGATAAAAAGAGCAAATTTTACAACTGCAACAGCAAACACAGAAATAATTAGAGCACAGTGCAAGAATCTTTTTGATGCAGATCGCCAGAACATTCACGAACAAAGAGAAGTTAAATTCGTGCTTAGTTGCACAGTTTTTGTATTTTATATAAAGAACTCATGTTTCGAGCTTTACAATTTTATCTACCACATTAAGCTGTAAAATGCCGAAAGGCAAAGTGCAGCATCATTAGAATCTTCAAGATCAGTATCAAAAAAAATTGGACGAACTGACTATTTGAAATTGAACAAAGTAGAATCGAATAACTCAGAGGAAAAGTAAAGAAAATATGCAAAAAAATATATATGATGATGATAATCGGATGTAATTTATTTCAATATTCGATTATACAATTTTCTATATAATTTTTATTATTTCTCTTAGGTTTGCCTAGCGTTTCTCTGTATTTAACAATCGGAAGCCCACTTTTAATCAAGTGTTTTGCGTAAGACAGATAGGCAGACTTGGTTTCTCACATGACCGCAAATGCTTTCAAATTATCTTCAAATAATTACAATCTTTTAGGTCCTTCGTTACCTAACGTTCATTAATATGGTAAACTTCAAAATAAAAACGAGTAAAAACACAACGCAGGACATAAACTGCTGTCAGCTAATTAAATCTGCATTTTGTAACAAATCGAAAGTTTATTCACTTTTTAGTTGAAAGACTTGTTGAAAGTAGATCAGCTGTTGTCCTGAGAAGATTTCAGTTTTTGTAACAGCAACAAAAACAAAACAAAAATTCTGTTTCAGTATAAAACCAACAATTTTACGTACGATATAAAAATAGACTTTAGAAAAATGCGACTCCTCATAGAAATTAGCAAAATATTTTTTTTCTTGCGACGGATTAAACTAAGCTTCTAAATTTATTATTTTAAAAAATTGATAAAGTGGAATCAAGGCAACGAAATCCAGTGGTCCTTCTTCAACAATGTGTTTCTATCGTTTTCATGTTTCGGCTAAGTTTTGTGTGCACTTTAAAGTTACAGATTTGTATTCAATTTACCTGCAAAAACATATTATCAAGGGGGTAATTGCACCATGACCGAGGTTTATAATTTTTTAGTGTCCCAGATCGACCTTTTGCGATTCATCCAAAATTTCTGCTTCCAATAATAAAAAGTTTGCCACTATATGGCATGTTATATATGCATCAAATATATTGTGTCTCCATATACCTAAGGACATTCGAGTAAAAGACATGAAAAAGCACATTTACTTAAGAATTTTTTGAAATATGATTAGGAGTTAGGAGACAAAGATTCTAATCACGAAATGCACAGAATGTTCAATTGAAATCGAACGAATGCGTGCCTCTTAAGAACACATCAAGCGTTACCTTTTAGTGCGCGAGTTAAAGTTAGTCCGTTCCGTGTAGGGTTTAGTAGTCAGTATAGTTAGAGTTCAGTTGTAAAACAGTAAAATAGTTAATAAATTAAATATTTATCAGTTGACGTTTGTAAAGTAAAATGGTACATCAATGAAGGTCAAAAAGAGATAATATACTTCGGTCATTTCCCGATTAATACTTGTCCCAAAGACTCGATCGATAAAGGTTTATAGAAAATACGGAAAAATATTTTTTATTCATTTACCTCCATTGAAAAGACTACAGAATTTTTGGCAGTTTTGATGAGAAAATTGTAATCGCTGGGTTGCGTAAAACCAATGAAATAGTAAATGTCCACCATGAATTCAATCAGATTTTTAAAAATCACATTTATTCCGACTATTTAACACAACAGGCGCTAACATTTCCAAATGACAGACTGAAATGCGAAACTTGTTAATTGCACCAATAAAGTCGTAGTAAATGCAAATTACAAATTGGATAATGTACGTTTTTGACTATTCTCTAATAGATCTGTACGTAATCCCGAATGTAGATCACACAGGCAATGGAACTCGCGGAACTTTATGACATATGCCCGTTCGGCTAGTAATTAAGCATAATTCAATGGAAATTAACGAACGATTCCACTATTAAACTTTGATGTATTTGAACATTATCTAGTTTGCGTATATTGTGGCGTAATCTCTCTATCAGAATAACTCAAATTTCTCCAAGTTTAGTTACTATAATGCATTTATTTTGGTGCTTAAAATGTCTTTTTCAAAAACGTAATAAAACACTTATAATATTAATAACGTAAATTCAACTTTTCTTCAAAAATTATTCGATGTGTTGCTCGATTGCGATAAGTGTTGAGATATCATTTCCACCAGAACTTGTTGATCTAGCTTCAAAGAAGTCTTTGTAATTTAATGACGTATTAGTTTTTAATTTATTAAAGCTTGCACACACTAGTAAATTAAATCAAAAAAATTAAAACTTTTATACTTTTTTATTTGAAATTAATTTATTCAAGTTCAAGCCCTTATATTTCAAAAAAAGACTGGCATAGATACTTTTATTTGCAGCACTACCATAACAAAACATTTCAAAGGCAATTTAGCTTCGGCTCTATTATCGCATCCTCATGTCAAAAATGATCAACACAATTTTAGGAACGCTGTTGAAATCTGCCCGAAGCAAGCAGGAGATAAAACTCGTTCTGGAAGTTGCCCTATTTATGTTGTTCGATCCGATTTTTTTTAGCTTGATGGGCTGCCAATAAAATATGCTTTAACGTTCTTCGGATAATACTGAATTGATTTCCAAATGGTCAGGATTTTTGAGCTGTTTCTGGCAGTTCGGTGCTAATTAAAAATAAATAAAGGTTTGGTTAACTTATAGTCTCTTAATCATCTGCCAGTATTCTATGCGGGTTTTAATCATTTGAAACGTATACTTTGTAAACTTGTAACTTTTATTGGAAAATAGGTCATTGGAGGTTACATTTGTTATAAGCAAAAGATCAGTTCACTTTTGCTTATTGTTGTTCAATGAACAACTTACTCTCAGATTATAACCAAGTTGAAGAATTCGAACTCAAGAAGAAAATAGTTTTCGTTGAGGTAATATTTAATAGAAGGCATGGTGTGGTAAAGGTGGTGGCAGAAACAAATATCGTCATCCAAGTGATGAAGAAAAGGCAAGTGGAAGAAAAGGCAAAATAAAGACAAAAGACAATACAGTAGCAATTTTTTTGCTCAAACGCGTTCCTTTCTCATTAACGTTACGTAAAATATTGTCATTTTGAGCGTAAAACAAGACAGGTAACAGGGAAAAGTGAATGGTAAAAAAAACAGATCATTTAACTAATGGAACTATAATTTCGTCTCTCGCTAGTTGACAAAAATGTAATGCTTTAACGAAACAAGCAAAAAAGTTGGTTATGTTCTGAATCCCAGTACATTTATCAAGGCAGGTAAATGGAGATCATCACTTATTAGCACAGCACTTCTCTCATTGGTTATATAGCCAACTGCGCGAACGACAGTCGCTGGCAAAATAAAATTTGGTTATTTACCAACGGCATAGAAACGTAATGGATACGACGAACTTCAAGTGTTTTAAAATTGATACGTGCGCGCCCGTATGTTTATTTCTTGAACTGCGACAACTGCGAATGACGAACAGCACCAACTGCAGAGTTTATAAATCCAGCTTTATTTACAAGCAACATATACACTTGTGTGCATAGAAATCGGCCCACAGTAAACTTTTGATTTTAACTATATATATTTTTTAAACTATTTATCAGATGAAAAAAAGAAATATGCTGTTTGAAAGGCAATTTAAGTTGCTTTAATTTGAGTATAAATTATTGTGATTATCCTATGTTTAACATAGTGAAATTAATGCATTAATCAAATTAAGCTTTTTTCTATCAACTTAAATAGGGTTATTAATACTACACCTACAAATATATAACTATACCTACAAACTGATCACAGACACAGAGTACGATGAAGCCCCAGCGCATATCGAAAACACAGCACCGGGAAAAGAAAAAATAAAGGCAAAACTCTTGAAAAGCCTAACTCAAGAAACACACCAACTGATCGTAACTGAATTGAACAACTGCATCACAAATAACAAAATCATGGAAAAACGGCTTAATAATCCCTATACCCAAAAATGGACTGGACAATACACAACCGAGCAATTACAGACCAATTACATTACTCCCAGTACTCAGCTAAGTTTTTGAGTACATAATAAAGCAGCGACTTGAAAAACTGATCGGAAAATATATATCTGCCTACCAATTTGGTTTCAAACAACATCACTCGACTATTCATCCGCTCTTTATTTTGGCCAACAATGTACAAACAACTCACCTAACTGACAGAAATTCGGCGTGTCTATTCATGGACATTAACAAAGCCTTTGACAGCGTCTGGCATATGGGCTTACTATACAAACTTCACAAACTCCACACGCCAACATATCTACTCCACATCATAAAAAACTTACTTGAAAACAGACTACTACAAGTACGAATTGACAACACATTCTCTTTTTCTTTTCCCCTGAACAAGGACTCCTGCAAGGATCCCCGCTCTCACCATTCCTATATGATATATACTGCCATGATATCTACAATTACCACTTACCAGACAAAAAGCAAATAGACAAATCAACGTACATATTACTATACGCCGACGATACTGCAGTAATAGTACACGACAAAACCACTGAAAAAGCGACTGAAAGACTCCAAACACTAACGAACAATACAATGTCATGGTTCTATAAAGGGAGAATAACACCAAACGCGTCAAAAAATCAACTTTTACTCACAAACCACAGACTCAACGATGACTCCCCTACAATAATTGCAGACGGCCAAACAACAGAACCAAAGAATGACATAAAATACCTAGGAACCACAATTGACCACAAACTTAAATTTCCAAAACACACACGAATCATCAGAACAGAAACGATAAAAAGAACAAAACACTTTCGCTCACTAACATGCAAAGACAAAAGAATTAGTACAAATACCGCGACAAAAATATACAAAGCGATCTGCAGACCCCTTTTGAACTTTGGAAATATATTCATGACCAACGGAACAGAAAGGACAAAACGTTATATACAAACAACAGAACAAATTGCACTAAGACTAATAACACGAATAAGACACCCCCAAAACCCACTACACAACCCCTCCACCCAACTACTATACGAACGCACAAACATGACAAAGATTTCGGAAAGACTCATACACCTACAGACAAAATGGACAAACAACTCCTACAACTGGACCATACTGAATCCCCTTTGTCTTACAAGACCAACCAGACAATCCCGCTTCCGTTTCCCTACAGAAACACTACTTGAACACTTACAACGCAACTGAACCAACCTGCTGGGCTTGGTTAAGATTAAGATTAACATTAAGATTTAAGCGTCAACCTTTTTTTATATTTTTTTATATTAAGTTGAACTGTTTAGAATAGTTTCGATGTAAGCTAGCATAAGATAATAGATTGTATTATACAAGGGCAGAAAGACCGTGGGTCGATAGCATTTTTCTAAAAAATAAAGATTGTTTATATATATAGGGTCATTGACAATTTAAAAGTTAATACTTAATTTTATAATAATGGGTATGACCTCCTCTTTCCCTAATAACTTCTCTCATACGATTAGGCATCGACCTAATCAAATTTGCTATTGTTTCTTGAGGCATGTTAAACCACTCTTCTTCTACTGCAACAATAAGCTCTGGGATTGAGTTTGGGGTATGAAGTCTAGCTCTAATTCTTCGTTTTAGCTCATCCCATAAGTGTTCGATCGGATTTAGGTCAGGACTGTATGCTGGCCACGCCATAACCCGAAAGCCGACTTCTTCAATGTTATCTTGCACGATTCTTGCGGCCTGGCATTGTGCGGCATCTGTGCGGCCTGGCATTGTCATGCATAAAGGTAAATTCGCCTTCAATGTAGTCGACGTAAGGTACCACATGAATTGCTAAACTCTCCTCGATATATCTATCAGCCGTTAAACCTCTTCTTCCGTGAACACGGTCGCCCCTACGAATGAACTCAGGGTTGGTTCGTGCTCCTATAGAAATTCTGGTCTCATCTGTGAACAGAACAGATCCCTATTGTTCCAACGTCCAATTCAGATGATTCCGTGCAAAACGCAGGCGTGCTTGCCGATGCGCTGGAGTAAGTTTTGGACCAATCGCAGGTATTTTAGGGGTCAGGTTATTTTCCTGCAGTCTTCGTCTTACTGTCTAATCGACTAATAGCCACTCCTCGCACCTCACGGAGCTGTAGTTGCACTTGAACGACATTAAGGTGACGATTTCTTTATGTTGTTGACACAATAAAGCGGCCATCACGAGCGGTTGTAAATCGCCTTCTGCCTGTTCCAGGTCGCTTATGAAAGGATCCAGTCTCCTCATAACGTTTGCACACTCTTAGAACCGCTGCGCGTGTCATATTCAATTGTCTAGCAACAGCTCGCTGACTAAGTCAATTTTCGATTAAAGCAATAACTTGACCGACTTTTTGTGGTGTAGTATGCATTAAACTAACACACTTAAACACTATTGAGATGATGAAAAAGGAATTTGACAATTTTTTATTTTCGCTACAATCACCACATAAACACGTTTCATTGGTTTACCGGTTCCTACGCATATAAACGAAAAGCCTTCTGGATAAATTTACTCATTAAAGCATATTAAATTGTCTTTCAAACAACGTATTTCTTTTTTTGACCTGATGAATAGTTTAAAAAAAATTATAGTTAAAGTCAAAAGTTTACAGTGGGCCGATTTCTATGCACGCAAGTATATTAATTTATTTAAATATTAATTTATTTATTGCTTATTATTAACAAACACCCTTGAATCACAGGTGTCAAACCAAATAAAGATCAAAGAAATTCATGCGAAACCGCACATTTTTATTCGGATGTCATGTTTATCAAATAAATATGAGAAAGAAGGATTGGTATCACACATTTCGGAATAATAATGATAATGTCGCTCAAGCGTCAGACGTACGATTTCAGACGTATCAATTTTACTTGCAACTGAAGGATGCTATTACGATTCCTTAATAATCGCTATTTCCGTCAGCAAATTTGGATTAGTTTTGGATGGTTCGTTCTGACGGTAATTGAAAAAGCAGGCATTGAAATAACATGGTATTGCGGGAAATGATTGAGCTTGAGCCGTGAAAACCAACTAGTTTCTTTTATTAACCGGGAAAATTTTAAACGAAAACGAGCAAGCTTTTTATAGTAATGATTAAATGTTTTGAAAAGAAGGTTCCTTGTATGTCAAATAGGCATTTTATCAAATTAACAAAACATTTTATTATCCTATAAATATATACAGGGTAATTTAAAATTTGTCATTTCTTTTAAGGGGTTATAGGGGCTCACTTGGAGAGTACGGGAAACATATTGAAAGTTTTTAGAAAATATTAACAGTCATTGTTGTGTATATTTTCCTGACTGTACTTCAATTTATTTCAAAAAATTCCTGGGTTTCAGTCAATTTTATTGTTTATTATTTAAAATGTTACAAATACGTTTCGGTGTCTTTCTCCACCATCATCAGTTAGTCTAAAATATATATTTACAATTATCATCAATTTAAATAGAAAACTTTCACCAAAATTCACATATTAAAATACAAATCACACACATATTAAAAAGTACATTAAGAACATTGGTTTTCGGGTGATGAGTCAGGACAAACATGTCTTAAAAAGAAAAAGAAAAGGAAGAAGAAAGAGAAGAGAAAGAAAAAGAAGAAAGAGAAAAAGACTAGAATCTATTGTTTAGAGATTTAAATTTAACTTACGTGTATAGTTGTTTCTACCTTCACATTTGACTGGTTATTGAAATTCCATATTTTATTCGATATCGAGCGAGAGAACAAAAAAACTGTTTTCCTTCGCCTTTTCTTTGCATTCTAGGAATTGCTCTGCAATTCCTCAATATCAGGTGTTTATATTTCATTTACTTGGTCCAATCAGTTCATGCATGCGATCATATTTAAAGAAAAGAATATACGAACATAAATATAGCTTAAGAAAGGTTAACGAAAATGGAACAGCATTAGCACAACATGCACAACAAAAGTTACATAGTTTTGATTTCGATAACACAAAAATATTAATCAATGAAAACAACTATAATAAGAGAAGAATCCATGAAATGATACAGATTAAAAAACATCAGAATGCAATGAATTTTAGATCAGACACAGACAATCTTAGCGCTGTGTATCACACACTAATTAAATGATCGCATGCATGAACTGATTGGACCAGGTAAGTGAAATATAAACACCTGATATTGAGGAATTGCAGAGCAATTCCAAGAATGCAAAGAAAAGGCGAAGGATAAACAGTTTTTTTGTTCTCTCGCTCGATATCGAATAAAATATGGAATTTCAATAACCAGTCAAATGTGAAGGTAGAAACAACTATACACGTAAGTTAAATTTAAATCTCTAAACAATAGATTCTAGTCTTTTCCCAGACATGTTTGTCCTGACTCGTCACCTGAAAACCAATGTTCTTAATGTACTTTTTAAAATGTGTGTGATTTGTATTTTAATATGTGAATTTTGGTGAAAGTTTCCCATTTAAATTGATGATAACTGTAAATATATATTTTAGACAAACTGATGATGGTGGAGAAAGACACCGAAACGTATTTGTAACATTTTAAATAATAAACAATAAAATTGACTGAAACCCAGGATTTTTTTTGGGTTTCAGTTGGGAACAGTTGAAAATCGAATTTCAATTTTGTTATTAAGCATTATTTTTAGCAAAAATTTACGCAACATTCAATTGTGACGAAAATATGTACTTTATTTTTAATAATAATAGGAATTAAAAACAAAAATTGTGAAATAGACATATTGTAGAAATGTTATTTACTAGACACTTGCAAATAACGGTTGCGAAAGAAATGGCGATAAAGATTATTGTACATGACAAAACTACTGAGATAGCAACGCAAAGACTCCAAACACTAACAAACAACACAATGACATGGTTTTATAAATGGAGACTAACACCAAACGCGTCAAAAAACCAACTTCTGCTCACAAACCACAGACTCAACGCTGATTCCCCTACAATAACAGCAGACGGCCAAACGACACAACCAAAAAACGACGTAAAATACCTTGGAATCACAATCGACCACAAACTTAGATTCACTAAACACATGCGAAACATCAGGGCAGAAACAATGAAGAGAGCGAAACACTTCCGATCACTAACCTACAAAGACAGAGGAATTAGCACAAACACCGCCACCAAAATATATAAAGCTATTTGTAGACCCTTGCTAGACTTTGGACATGTACTCATGACCAACGGAACAGAAAGGACAAAACGTTATACACAAACAACAGAGAAAATTGCCCTAAGACTAATAACACGAATAAGACACCCCCAAAACCCACTACACAACCCCCCCACCCAACTACTATACGAACGCACAAACATGACAAAGATCTCTGAGAGACTCATACAGCTACAGACAAAATGGACAAACAACCCCTACAACTGGACCATACTGAATCCCCTTTGTCTTACAAGACCAACCAGACAATCCCGCTTCCGTTTCCCTACATTAACGCTACTCGAACACTTACAAACGCAACGGACTAGTGGACAATAAAACAATTTCTTCTTGCCACTGAAACCTTATTTACTCAATAACATTGTTAACCTAGAATGGGAGAATTTTCATATTTGTTTTTTATCTGGATTGGGACTGCATGTATTAAACAAGGGCAGAAATACCGATAGGTCGATGGCCTTTTTTAGAAATAAAGATGTTTACTACTACTATTGTTAACCTAGAATAGGAGAATTTTCATATTGGTTTTTTATCTAGATTAAGACTGCATGTATTAAACAAGGGCAGAAAGACCGATGGGTCGATAGCCTTTTTTTAGAAATAAAGATGTTTACTACTACTGGCGATGAAGAATTTAAATTTTGAAATTATACAGTTGCTTTTAAATCCACCTTACTCAAAAAATATCAGCACAAAATCCTTCTTTAAAGTATCAATGCGGCTCTTAATTTTATTTTCGTGAAAAAAACTACAGAAATATTCATTTTTTGGACGCTTATTTCAAGAAAATAAGTGAATAGCTAGTAACTGTTTGCTGAAAAGTTTAGATATTTCAAAAGCATTTCAACTAAATATTTTAAAACAATAAAAAAGTAAATATCTAAGTTGGACTGTCAACTGTTCAATGCTTCAACGTAGTTCTCAAGTAAGTTCCTTGATTACAACATTTTCAATCACACTGTCTGTATACAACACTTCGAAATCTATTGGTGCGAGAAAATCCCTTTGAAAATCAGCAGATAGGGACAGTGTTAAAATTAATTGATCAATGAAAATTTTATTCCATAACATTTGCTGCCATAAAAAACTTCACCTTAGTCATGTACTCATTTAGACGCTTTAAATAGATGAATGTCATATAATGGTATTGATTCGTTTTTTACAATGTAAACACAACTAAATACTCAGTTGTCTCGTTTTGTCTATGATACAACTTAAAAAAACACTTTAAACCGTTATAACATCGTTATTATTTCTGTTTCGTTACTTAAAAGCCAGAATGTCGAATTGTACTCCAATCAGCTTTTTTTGCTCCTGGGATCAAAACAATTATCCATAGAAATTCCATATTTACTGTCTCGTTGTTTAAACCACTTTTGAGAACGGAAGAAAACCTAATTAATTGTAAGGAAATATGACTGATTATAAATAACAATAATTTATTCACTATGTGCCGGTCTTTATCACAGTAAAGTGCCAGATTTGCTATTTAATAGACACAATAATTAGCTCACTGGTTTCATGATTTATGACAAGAAGGTTTGGAGCCGACAGCTTTCACCAGCTTTTCACAGTATTCTCCACATTATTACCGAATCCCATTGTGATTTTAAACCACGTAACAGGCCGATAAATTTCTAGGCATTGAGCTTAACGGGACTTCTTTGTTTCATTGTCTATGTAATGGAAAGTTTTTATTGTGCCTCCAGTTGAATTTAATGTGTAGATTACATTCGAGAGCTGCTTTGGTTATTAGGAGCGTAGTTGTTTCAAATGAGTATCATACAAATATTTTGATGGATGTGGATTCTAATCATGTGCCAAACAATGCTGTGGGTCAAACTGATCAACTAATTGAATCAAAGAAGAATCAATTTTCCTTTCACAGCTACCTTACTTTCATTAACAGGTATTCATAAGAAGCACCAAAAAAATTCAGCAGACGTTCCAAAGTCCACAGATAATTGTCACATAATTTCAAGTATCTTTTTCAGATATGCACACAATAAGACTTTCGCCAGGAGCTTGCTTTCCCCTGAACAGCAGAAACAAGGTCTTTATTCCCTCTCAAGCTTCGTTATGGTTACAAGGTAAATACAGCCCTCGAGGGTTCTAATCTATTTTTAATTCTTTAACGTTTTATCTTGAGAAAGCAGAAGGATTGTATTATCTTTTTAAATTGAGCAGAATAATGGGTATTAAACAGCTAAAAATGCATAAAACATGCCAATGTCGTTACATCATCAGGAACTTATAAATAATATTTGCTGCAAATTAATCATCAGTGTCGGAACAAAAATTATGCAATAAATGTTGCTTCATTGGTATTTCGAAAGTGCTGCTGAAGATAATTTCCGATATAGTGTAAAGCAAACAGATTTGAAGTAAATTAAGTCAGTCTGAAATTATGCAAAACTGTCGAGGGGTTTATTTGAGAAGTTGTATCAACAGCTACAGGCACCAGGTCAAGATTGGGACTAATTGTTTGGGTTTGATATACCAACAATGAATAATGCATATTTGCAATATTGGAATATGGACTAAGATGATTAAAGCTGGAGTGGAACATAGTAATAGATAGATTAACATGCTTTCAACTGGCTCATTCCAATTTAAATTATTTGGTAAACATCGAATATTGCCATTGCCATAGAAATCTCGATAAAAATCGTAACAATCGAGCAGGAGAATTAAAACCAGAAACTAAATGCAACTTAAAATTAAATTATTGACAAAATTAATTTTAAGGCTTAAAAACGTTAATATTAAACATTAAGTTAATTGCTTAAAATTAATTTCTTTCATTGAATTTCTTTTCACTGTAGAAAGGTAAATAAATAACGGCCTAAGTGACAAACTACATGAATTCGAGTTAATCATTTAAAATTGTTCCAGTTATCTTCGCTCATAACATAGGAACCGGTTTCTTTTCGGAGAAAGCGCATAACATTGTTGCAATGTATTGCAATAACAAGTAGTATTCATGATAAGGACAAAACTATTTGGAAACTAAAGCTGAAATATATTTTTCCGCAAAAAGTATTAATGCTACAAGATTTCATAAAGAGCAGGAATATGTTAAAAAAAGATAAGTGCATCAACTCAAAAAAACTGAGTTGATTCCACCTAGCAAATAAAAGTTCTAGTAGTTTCTGTATCAAGACACTCAAGATTTTACCACTTGCCCATGAAAATATGAGTTTTACATAGGCATAAAATTCATTGTGTCATTCTCCCAAAATAAAAAAAATTATATTTTTTAATAAAATAAATTTTAATAAAATAAAATCGTCTTCTTTTAAGCCGAATAATGTCGCAGCACCGTTTTGATCATGTGCTTACATAATGACACCCTGCATAATTTATCACTGAAGTATATTTTGATTTTGCTAGGAATGATAATATGTAATTAGACACAATCCGAAAAGTGCGAAAAGCCTCTAAAACCATTGTTATTTATTACGTTATATACAATTAATTCAAGCTAAGTCGGTAGATACGTCGGATGATTACATACATACATCTCAAATTTAGATCCCATTTTTTTTGTATTTAATAAAATTGTTGATTTTGAAACTGAGATATTACGTTCTTTTTGAACCACGTTAGGAACGCACACGAAAACTAAAATGGAATATCAGATAAGCAATTTGCCACCAAGAAAAGCACGCTTGTCAAACTTACATTGAGACCTCAATTAAAATTGAGTAAATTTAAAGTATTTTGACACATTTCGAAAATTAATTATAATTATGAAATTAGTGGCTCTTGCGTGTAAAACAGCAGCGATTTGAAATTTTCCCTTGAAAAAGTCGTTTATTAATGTATAGAAGATCTTCATGAAATGCTGACAAGACTCCAATATGACAATTAATTAATGATCACTTTTGCCACATTCTGCGAAAACTTTCTATGTTTTTATGTGTTAAAACGACTTTCTTGCGCATTATTAATTGTTCAAATATTCAATAAGGTAAAAGTGAAGAGATATGACAAAGGCGTGTCTTAATCTTCCTCTATAAAGCATAGCGCCGTCAAAAGTTCAGTGCATATCAGATGTTTACATTTCATTTACCTGGTCCAATCAGTTCATGCATGCGATCATCTAATTAGCGTATGATACACAGAGCTAAGATTGTCTGTATCTGATCTGAAATGGCAACGATTAAATAATAAACACGTTTAATTCTTCAAATCCTCGAGCTATAAGCGAGTTTAGTCCATTCCGGATATGATGTCGAACCCAAATATCTACTAAAATATGTATACGTAAATAAAAAATGCTTTCTACCGACATATACTGCCCAAATACATACTGAGACTAATAAAACATAAGAGAGAACTGTACAGACTATATACAAACACTCCAAATAACGACCTAAAAAAGACACTGAACCAACTTAACAGAAACATTAAAACTTTGATTGGACAATACCGACAAGGCAAATGGCTAGAAACATGTAAATAAATACAGAAGGACAAAGGCAAAACATACTGGCGAAAAATTAAGAAACTGGAGCAATACAGGAAGACTGGCACTACTGACACAATTAACGAAAACGGAATAGAACGTTACACACACAAAGAGAAAGCGGACGCATCCGCCAGACACTATCAAAGGGCCTTCAGCATATCGACAAACCTTAACTTTGACAATGACAACTGGAACTTGATCAACGACTGGTACTTGAACTATTTTAACAGCTCACCAAACTACACCTACAAACTGATCACAGACACAGAGTACGATGAAGCCCTAGCGCACATCAAAAACACTGCACCGGGGAAAGATAAAATTAAGGCAAAACTCTTGAAAAGCCTAACTCAAGAAACACACAAACTGATCCTAACTGAATTGAACAACTGCATCACAAATGGTAGAATCCCTGAAACATGAAAAACGGCTTAATAATCCCTATACCCGAAAATGGACTAGACAATAGACAACCGAGCAACTACAGACCAATTACACTACTTCCAGTACTAAGCAAAATTTTTGAATACATAATAAAGCAGCGGCTTGAAAAAGTGATTGGAAAATATATACCTACCTACCAATTTGGTTTCAAACAACATCACTCGACTGTTCATCCGCTCTTTATTTTGGCCAACAATATACAAACTACCCACCTAACTGACAGAAAGACAGCTTGCCTGTTTATGGACATTAACAAGTCTTAACACAACAAACTATACAAACTACACACACCAACATATCTACTACACACCATAAAGAACTTATTTGAAAACAGACAACTACAAGTACGAATTGACAAAACACTGTCATTTTCTTTTTCCCCTGAACAAGGGCTCCCTCAAGGATCCCCGCTCTCACCGTTTCTCTACAATATATACTGCCATGACATATACAATTACAACTTACCAGACAAAAATCAAATCGACAGATCGGCATACATATTACAATACGCAGACGACACTGCAGTTATTGTACATGACAAAACTACGGAGAGAGCAGCTCAAAGACTCCAAACACTAACAAACAACACAATGACATGGTTTTATAAATGGAGACTAACACCAAACGCGTCAAAAAACCAACTTCTGCTCACAAACCACAGACTCAACGCTGACTCCCCTAAAATAACTGCAGACGGCCAAACGACACAACCAAAAAACGACGTAAAATACCTTGGAATCACAATTGACCACAAACTTAAATTCACTAAACACATACGAAACATCAGGGCAGAAACAATAAAGAGAACAAAACACTTCTGATCACTAACCTACAAAGACAGAGGAATTAGCACAAACACCGCCACTAAAATATATAAAGCTATTTGTAGACCCTTGCTAGACTATGGACATATACTCATGACCAACGGAACAGAAAGGACAAAACGTTATAAACAAACAACAGCACAAATTGCACTAAGACTAATAACACGAATAAGACACCCCCAAAACCCACTACACAACCCCCCACCCAACTACTATACGAAAGCACAAACATGATAAAGATTTCGGAAAGACTCATACATCTACAGACAAAATGGACAAACAACTCCTACAACAGGACCATACTGAATCCCCTTTGTCTCACAAGACCAACCAGACAATCCCGCTTCCGTTTCCCTACATCAACGCTACTCGAACACTTACAAACGCAACTGACTAGTGGACAATAAAATAATTTTTTCTAGTCATTAGAATTGGAAAGTTTATTTAATAATATTGTTAACCTAGAATAAGAGAATTTTCATATTTGTTTTTTATTTAGATTAAGACTACATGTATTAAACAAGGGCAGAAAGACCGATAGGTCGATAGCCTTTTTTTAGAAATAAAGATGTTTACTACTACTACTATGTATACGTTTATTTACAAATATAGATTTTGACATGACTAGCAACTTCTTTAAGTTTGTTTTAGTGATTTATTTAAATACATTTTTTGTATGAAATTTTTTTTAAAAAATGCATTAGAGGTGAGCTCAAGATTTACTCAATCAGTAGTCAGTCGGATCCGTTCGTTTTAAACACCTAGAATCAAACACATTTTCTAAAAATAGTCTGGAACGAATACGTGTACATCTGTATAAAACATTTTTCCCCTAAAATTGTAAACAGCGCAATTGAGAGCATTGATAAAATGCAATCAATGTCCTCTACGTAACAAAAATTTCACTAGTTAGTAAGAGATAAATTACATTTAGTTCGCGTTTAATTAAAAAGGCAAATTTGTTATTTAAATGTCAAATAACGCTATTAATGAAATAATTGGGACTCTATGGAACATTGAGATTTTATTTAATTTGGATGACCGATTTAAACTGATAAATGTATTCATAAAGTTGGTCGAAAAGTGTGGACAGAAATCACATTTGCAGTTTATCCGCAATCAATGCTCATGTTGAATTTGGCAAATTTTCCATCGAGTTCTCTTGAATTTAGCTATGTTGCCTTCCAGCATCAGGTGTTCCGATAAAACGATTCTGCGACATTTTCTTTAATCTGGTTGATTTAAAACTTTAACTAAGGTAGGAAATAACGTACTTACAATCTTTTTATGTATATTTCGTCGATATTACACTATCAGTTTTCGGTTGGTAAGGGGTAAATCAAATAATATTAATCAAACCTGAAAGCCCTTTAAGCAGCTAAGCCTATTATAATCCAGTTCAGACATTTTCCGCTCGCTGCATTTCATGTTGAGCATTCGCATTTTTATTTCGTTTTATACAGTAGTTTCCAGCTTTTCTTATAGAAACTTTGCAACTCGATACATCTCAATTCATTTAATTAAATTTTAACCATAAATTAGTGTTAATTGGTTAAACCAGTAACGTTTAGGCGAATTAAATAACATTCATAACTTTCCTAATGAAGTCAGCATTTTAAGACAGCACAAGACTTTTGATTTCCGTTCCAACTTTTTCCATTTCCATTCCAGATAACGTGACTCTAATTCAATTAAAGCAACTTCCGCCAAAGTCCGATAAATTACCGTCTGTGGAACTGAATTCGTTAACGTTGTTTTCTTTACGAATGAGTTGGCTTTAGTTTTTCACGTCTACGAATATTACCTATAAATAATGCGATAAAGTTGCAGAATAGTTTAAATTATATTTAAGATACGACTAAAAACTCCGATTACGATTTACAAGACATGTAAAAGAAACTAAATGAAATTTTGGCCATTCAATACTTTTATATTTTTTTTTTATAAAATAACTTTAGCATTTAACAAAATTAAATTTAATGCTTCACCCATGTTGAAACATATTTCAATTTGCCAATAATGCCAATATTCCAAACATCTGAAGTCATGATGGTTGCCAAGATTTGTAAATCTCCCTACAAATTCATATCTTACAGGCCCATTCTCCTCTTGCCTATAATATCAAAGCTTTTTCAATAAGTATTTCTGAAAATACTAAAACGTAAAATACTAATAGAGAAGACGAAGATAATTGCCAACCATCAATTTGGATTTCCATCATATCATTCAACAATTGAACAAGGGCGCCGAATAAATCATGTGATTGAAAAATCATTAGAAAAGAGGAGTCTGGCAGCCGTATCTCTCAATGTAGCAGAAGTATTTGAAAACTTATGGAACGACTGTGGGGCTATAAACAAGCAAAATACGCTCTTCAGAATTAAGCAAGAAATAGCTTACTCAGAGTTGAAAGGAATCAAAGCAGGTGTGCAAGAGAAAGGATAATAGTGTCATACTTTACTTTGTACAAGTAACGTTCCATAATTGAATGAAGTGAGAATAGTATCTTTACCATAAAATAGTTGACAGGTTTTTACGTAGTAGATATTAGTGAAACCAACATAATTAACATAGAAAGAAGCATAGTTTCAAAATATAGACAAATGCTGTAAATTCAAACTTTTGCAATTTAAACTGCTAAGCAAAATAAACTTTACACGGCCCAATTTGGCCTAATTTTGGAAAGAATCTAATTTGCAGGGTGGAAAATGGAACAGTGCAAAATTTCTGAAAGTTTGTCATGATCTCAGTAGAACAAAAACGTTTTTTTCTGAATTCAACACCAAAGACATGAAAATAAACCGTGAATTTTACTCCTGTATTTTTTAATTAAATGGTAATATCCAAAAATCTTTCTGGTCTTGCAATGATAAAATTTTTCTTCTTAAATGAAGTGTTTTTCAAAATGAGCTCTAATCATGTTTAGAGGATGAAACAATTCTACATATAAAAGCTACTGCTCGGCATATGCAGCAGAAATACTAAGACTACCAGGAGGTGATGATGGGGTTGTTTTGAGAGTAAACGGCTACGTTGAAGCTCTGGATCCGCTTAAAAGACCATTTCTCAAACCTCATCAACAAAGAAGCCTCTTGTGCAGCTGAAAATGTACGTAACCATGCAACATGAGAATTGGAATAATCAGACTGGGTTCTCGACTGTAACTGTTTGACACTTTGTGATCGATCTTTGATTGTTGATATGTTTGTGCCTTTTCAGTAGAATGTCGGGATTTTATGAAAATCGACTGGTCATAGTAGGTAAAACTTGTGGCAAAAACTTTGGAGTTCTACAAATCACCACTTATTTTTTTTGCTCTTGGGCTAACATCGGAGGGCGAAAAACAACAGCATTGCAAAATCTTTTTTATGAGAACCGTTTAACACGGCTGCATATAAACTGAAAGCGCAGCCAACAATGTCTTTAGAGATGCTCTAACCAAGCATTCCGAACAAGTCTACAGGAAGACATACTTGAGAAAAAAAGACGAGCAGTTCTTCCTCTGCTACAACCTCAACATAGGCTTCTTCCACTGCGATATACCCGAGGCGAATGCAGTAGGTGTTTGTTTACGGATAACAGAAGAGTTTTTTGTTTGGGTCTCATGGGCGTGTTTGTTGTGGAGACAAAAGAACGAAAGATTGATGGATAAGTACATGAACACACACTTTTGGAGAAGCAGGAGTGACTGCTTGAGGTGTAATAAGAATGGATGGAAAAAGTGAATCAGCGATACTCAGGGAAAGCATAAATAGCAAAAGATATAGAAATTTGTGTGTTAGGGATATTGTGGTCCCCTGAGTCGAAAATGTTGGTATCAGTTTAATTTTGTTAGATGGCAATGTAAGATCTTATTGCGCCGGAATCGTCACAGAGATTTTCGTCGGTCATTACATGGATCCGATTGAGCATATTGAAAGTAGAATGAAAATAAATTTAAGAGAAAAGGAAGGATGGATGGACAAATGTAAATCATTTGCTTTGCTTTGCTGCTTTGCACAAATGCTGTACGAGAATAATTGGAATTTCCGTTCCCGAAATCGTAACGGAGTGTTTCTGTGTTAGCCCAAAAAAGTTGCGGCAGTTATGAGAGCCTCGAGTAGCTCCGACAAAATATTAAAATTTAAAGTTTGTACCTATCTTCCACTGTTAATCGCTTTTTCTTAATAACTGAACCTAGACAGCGATATATGCCTGGTTCAGTTGACTGTTAGCGAAATTTCTACGCAATGGGTATGTCTGACTTGGCAATGCTGAAATACAAAAGTACCAAGCACAACTTCATATACATATGAAAGTAAAGAACTGTAACAAAATAGCAGCTTAATCGAAAAAAATTCTGCGACTGGTGACAGAGAGCCTAGAACAAGTTAGTCCACTACTCTCTTTCAAACGTCGACTTACTATCTCTCGAAAACAAGCGGTTGACATTTTTTTTCACTGTTTGTTGAATGAACGGATTGTTTAAAAGTAAACTTTTTTACTTTTTAAACGTATTTGTCTCATAGTCGACTGACTATGGAGAATTAGGTTCAACATGAGCTCTACATTTGAAAAATCACTCATTTTTTCACAAAGAACATATCTTATTACTGCCTGTTCAAAAAGTTTGTTTGTTGAGATCACCTTGTAAATAATAGATATAGGAGGAAAAATAGAAAACGTTTCAAAATTGAAGGACTATATTTATACCTTTGGCGGTGCAATGTACCAGGAAGAAGCGGCTTCTTGTTCAACTGTGAATGTGCTGAACTTTTAGCAATTTTACAATGTTTTAGTAGTAGTAGTAGTAAATATCTTTATTTCTAAAAAAGGCTATCGACCTCTCGGTCTTTCTGACTTGTTTAATACATGTAGTCTTAATCTAAATAAAAAACAAATATGAAAATTCTCTTATTCTAGGTTAACGATATTATTAAATAAAATTTCAGTGGCAAGAAGAGATTATTTTATTGTCCACTAGTCAGTTGCGTTTGTAAGTGTTCGAGTAGCGTTAATGTAGGGAAACGGAAGCGGGATTGTCTGGTTGGTCTTGTAAGACAAAGGGGATTCAGTATGGTCCAGTAGTAGGGGTTGTTTGTCCATTTTGTCTGTAGCTGTATGAGTCTTTCCGAGATCTTTGTCATGTTTGTGCGTTCGTACAGTAGTTGGGTGGGGGGGGGTTGTGTAGTGGGTTTTGGGGGTGTCTTATTCGTGTTATTAGTCTTAGTGCAATTTGTTCTGTTGTTTGTGTATAACGTTTTGTCCTTTCTGTTCCGTTGGTCATGAGTATATGTCCAAAGTCTAGCAAGGGTCTACAAATAGCTTTATATATTTTGGTGGCGGTGTTTGTGCTGATTCCTCTGTCTTTGTAGGTTAGTGATCGGAAGTGTTTTGTTCTCTTTATTGTTTCCGTCCTGATGTTTCGCATGTGTTTAGTGAATTTAAGTTTGTGGTCAATTGTGATTGCAAGGTATTTTACGTCGTTTTTGGTTGTGTCGTTTGGCCGTCTGCAGTTATTGTAGGGGAGTCAGCGTTGAGTCTGTGGTTTGTGAGCAGAAGTTGTTTTTTTGACGCGTTTGGTGTTAGTCTCCATTTATAAAACCATGTCATTGTGTTGTTTGTTAGTGTTTGGAGTCTTTGAGCTGCTCTCTCAGTAGTTTTGTCATGTACAATAAGTGCCGTGTCGTCTGCGTATTGTATACAATGTTTTATTTTCCACTCTATAGGAACTTTATCTGAAGTACTTAAATTTTGCGTCAGTGCTTAAATAAAAATCGCGGTCTGACAGATAACAGAATTAGATTAGATAACGCTTAAAACAGAAATCGAGCCACTTGCAGAGTGAATTTATCCAGTTTCAAAGCTAAGGCAAAATTGACCTTGTAACGTTTACTTCGTTGAGCAGTTTATATGGCTCATTGGTAGACACCCCAAAAATATTTTAATTTAATCGAGAAAATCCACAAAGTTCAAGCCATTGAAAACGAAATACTTCGAAACATAACATATTTATCATGTTGCGTTAGTAATATTGATCTTATAAACATCTTGAAGTCTTGAGTCTTTACCAACAAATTAAGCGATATGTGAACAAACATAAAACGAAACCAGCGTTACATTGGAACGCAGTTGCCCAGCTAAGCCAGCTGAGAAGTAATAAAATATGATTCAAATATTAAGCGCAACGCAGCCCTTTGAACCCGCGTAGTGTTTGCTTAACGCAGAACACTTTGTGCGTATGTAAATTGTGTATTTTCTGAGAGGCATACAAAAAACCTGTAGACCGACTCAGTTAAAAACCTTGGTTTCAAGACTTAAGAGATCGACTCTTTATCTTAAACTATTTACTCTAACTATAACTATTCATGCTACTTTTAAAGGAAAATTTAAAGACTTGTACCAATAGAAACTACTCGACTGTTTACTCACTGGGTATTCTGTTGATGGCTCGCAAAGGTCTAAGTACCCGAATGGTTCTAACAGCCGACAGATTGATATTGTTGAAGTTGGGAAGTCCATACTCCACAGCTCCAGCCAATACGATGAACATATCCAGCCTGTTCCAGGAATCAGCCAAATAGGATCCTTTCCCATACACGCCCATGGCAATCATCTTGATTGTCATTTCCAATGAAAAAAATGCGAATATGAACTCGTCGAACCTCTGCGAAACAAAATTACTTTATAGTGTATTAGAAACTTAAACCAAAAACGGTCAAGTTAACAAACATAATTTGATTGTAATATGATAATATTGGCAAATGAAATTTGTGAACTGAAAAATTATTAAATCCGGAAATACACAACACTCGTACATACAGAGTCGCTTTTATGTATGGAAACGGTGAATTATTTCCTAAACTAAGATACCTAGAATAAAACTATTAATACAATTGTAAGGTTATTTCCAGTCGATTAACATTTAGAAAAGTTTTGTATTTACATTTAGTGTTTGTGCATTACATGTTTAAGTTTAACCGTTTTGGAAATATCGAGCTGTCAAAATTGTATGTTTTGATGTAATTCGCCAAATTATTAAATCAAATACAAAAACACTGGTCATCAAGTTATCTTAGAAAATTTAAGTACGAGCATATCTCCATGAGACATTTACTGAGAAATGGATTGTCCGCAGGGGACAACTGAATGGCCAGCTCGGTCGCCCGATTTGACCCTACTGGACTTTTTTCTGTGCGGTCATATTAAAAATGCAATTAAAAAAAATAGGCTACAAAATATTGAAGAGTTACAAGATAGAATAAGTCCCGAAATTGATGGTATTTCTCCGAATATACTTCTAGATTCATTAAAAAATTTTGTTCAGCGACTTTCATGTTAATTCTGAGTTGTTTATAAATTCTGCCTCTTTTTATTTCACCATTCCTATTTGTGCAAAATTTTAAACACTAAATCTAATAATTTGGCGAATTACAGCAAAACATATTTTAGCAACTCGATATTCTCAAAGTGGTTAAATTTAAGCATGTAATGTGTTATACGATTTTTGTTTAGAACGTCGAGGAAAATTCAATTATTGACTAATATACAGGGTGTTCCATTAAAGAAGAAGGAACTTAGCTTTACTGTAGCTTTTTGACTAATCCTGCATACTAAATTTTTCTTTTTATAAATAGGCTGGAAAGAACCTTTCAATTTTTGTATTAATGATTTTATTCTGGCTCTCTTAGTTCAGAAAATAATCCAGCGTTTCCGTACATGAAAGCCACCTTGTATATTAATGTTTTAACGCATAAAACTCTTATTTTATGTTCAAATTTAGCAAGCGTAAGTAATGGAAACGACCTAGCTGCAGCATATTTAAAAGTAATATAAAACAAGTCAAAACATATTTGAAACCACGTCCAACGTTGAACATGAAACGGGAAGTAAAATTAGACATGCAGTGCTTCCGGAATTGCTGTGAACAAAAAAATATTTCAATGTCAACAAAGTTTTTGTAATTTATGCACGACATCCAGAATTCCCCTTGAGCTGTCAGGGAAGCTTTAATAATTCACGTCTAAACCTTGTCAGTAATTACAAAAGATACGGTCGGAGAGTAAATGAGAATATAATTCGGTCTCTAAATTGCGTAAGTGGTAAAACTAGAAACGTAGAACTCGTTCAAATGTAATTAATGTTCTGATGCTTTCCAAACACAATTACGAAACCTCATGTCAAAAACTACTTCCGTCGTTTATAGCAAAGAGCCTTAGAATCTAAAAACATGTGATAATCGGAATTTGAAGCCGGCAATTTAAAATTAAATGTGCAGGTTTGCTTGACTCTCATCATTCTCACCTTGTGGTCGTCATCAGATATTCTAAAAAGACAAATACATAGCCAAAGGTGCAAAATCAGTAAACCTTCTATCAATAGCTAAACCAAATAAAACAAAGCACTCTCCTGTAAATTGTTCTGTAAGCAATATACAGAGTGTCCCACGGGGAACCCCCGCGATCGATATCTGGCAAATTGTAATAAGGAGAAATTCGAAAATTGCACAGTATACCTAAATCATTGGGGGCAAGCGACCTAAAATATTTTAGAGATGACCACATTTCCGGTTATATCGGAAGTAGGTATCAAATTGCTTATTTTAAATGTGTCACTCTATACAGGGTGATTGAAAATTGGCGTTATTCCTTTTAAGGGTTTATAGGGGCTCACTGGGAGAGAACGATAAAACTATTGGAAAAAAATTTTTCGGAAATTTGAATATATTTTTTTGAATATAATTTGAAAATATTAAGTTAAAAATCGAATTTCAACTTTTTTATTAAGTATTATTTTGAAATGGTCCCATGTTTTATTGATAGCTTACTGAAATATTTATTAAGTAATTAAGTAAAAGTAATTAGAATTACGATCTTTACGTCAAATACGTAGTAGTAGTATTAAGCAAGAATAGCAAAAAGGGTGAACAGAAATCAAATTTTAATTTATTATATGGCGTTGCCGATAAAGTAGTCTGTTTGGGTGAGTGTCTTACATATGAAAAATTGTAAGTGGTTTCTCTCATAGAAAGTGTACGACCAAGAAAACCTAAAGTTTTATTCAGTGAATTGTCTGATAAGCAAAACCTACTTGCGTCCGTACTTGCCTTTGTTTTGTCTGGATTAACTTACAAAAACTTTTTACAACTAACTTCCAATTTTTATGACTAGTACTATTGAATTGATGATACTTGATAGATAGCTGAATCTTAAAATAAAGAGATTCCATCAATTATTATACAAATTTTTTAAGTTACCTGTAAGATTCTGCATCTGTTGGTAACACACGGGTCCTTGTCGACACAGGGTTGGTACATGCCCAATGTGATACAGTTGAGGAGGATGACCATCATAGAAATTCGTTCAAACCATGTATTTTATAGTTAAGGAATTTCTTGAATAATTTTGTGAAAGCAACAAAATCATAGCAGAAAGCTCATTGACTGTAATTTCTGTTTCTAAATAGTGATTTATGAATAAACACATGTTACTAAATATTTAATTTGCTTTCATCAATATAATTTTTTGCAGGTTATTGGATATTCAGGCTTTGAAGCAAAAATTCCAACCGAGGTCCATGTCGGCAAGTGGGCATCTGCAACTCTGGAAAGAAAAACCTTAAATTAGTTTTCCGAATTTGTCGATAAATGTAATTTAATTTAATAATATTTGCCATATTTCGGATATCTTAAATTGTGAAACTGGAAAACTGTGAAGCTGGTAGATCTAAGTCTATTGATACACTGAATAATCGAATATTTATTAAAGATTTTCAAACGATGTACATGACAGATTTTTTACCTTCATTCAGGTATATTAACGCCATTGTTATATTGAAAATATACCAAAACCATTCTTTCCATATTTTTCGCGTGCTTTTCAGATCTTAAGGCACTATTCTGATGCAGAATTGCCTCGCATTTGGCTTTAAACTCGAAACTCGAAACTTCATCTATCTGATATATTTATACTTTACTTGCATAGCTGGCAAACCGTTTAATATAAAGACGTGTGAGTCATATTAAGATAAATTATGTTTTCTGCGGAATTAATTGACAATGTATCGGGGTACATTAATTCTAACACCAGTTTTGCATTTATTAAATTTTTTCATAATTTTAGTTTATAGGCATTTTTAAAACAGCTAAAATAAAATGTTTAAAAAATGTTTAGCTATTCGACTTTCCCATAAATGTTTACATTTGTTACAAGAAAAAATGCAATTATTACTCAGATATTAATAGGAAACTTCTAAATTTCCTATGTTGTTTTAAAGCATTTTTTTTTCAAATATTTCTAGTAAAGTTTTAAAAGAGTATATTGATTTGGATGATGAAGTTGTAGAAAAAGTATGTTTACTACAATTATTGTTGAACTGTGTAAACAAATTCATCATTTTGTCGTTTTTCGTTACAGGAATTCTAATAATGTTATACCGCTTTTTCAATAAATCTTGTATTTTAATATTATCTATTGTCATATTGTTTCCAACTTTTCAAAAAAAAATTGAAGAAATGGAAACTCCGCAAAATATAACACATAGTAATGTCTTACCATTAGTAGTGTATGTATCATCAGCATAGACGATTAGTTGGTAGTTTGTAAAAACGATGTCTAGTTAAATGATGTCCTGAGGTAATCCTCAACTCATACGCATTCCATAAGTAATAATAAAAAATGAATAGCAGATTTCTGTGGTAAAAAGAATGGGATTAACAAAAAGTAACATTAGAAGGAGAGTCAACGGAAACAAAAGTACAAGAGATCAAAGATATTTTTCTAGACAGTGTTTTTCGAAAGCGACAAATCTGCTCATCAACTCAGTTACAGCAGCTCATAGAAGCCGTCACATGCATCAAATAATTAGCTTTAAAATCGCCCTAAATTTTTTCTCATACTGACAAGTGACTATTTTCTAAGTAAAAAAGGTATACCTAATTAGAATATCTGAGATTAACGGCTTTCGAGATATTGCAATAAAATATTCGGTGTGATGTATTTATGAAAAAAACTGCCTACTTATGGACAAAATAATACGGAACAATAATAACTTAGTTAACGGAGTTTTATGAACGGAACAATAAATAAACTTATTAACATAAGAAACCCGTTGATGTTAGGAATATCAAAAAAGGTATACCTAATACCTTTTGGTTTATAAATTATCGAAAAGCAGTCATTTGGGAATCAGTTGTCCCTTGGAAGTATCAGAAAAACGTTTAAGAGATTCTAAAGTTAATCACTTGCTGCAGCGATAGCCCCTTATCAGCTGATTTAGCTGATTTAAAGCTGAGCTTATAACCAAATTCGCCCTCGAAAACCCCTAAATACATAATTTTAGGAAAAGCACTCAAAGTTGATTGTGAGTTATGTGAAAAAGACCATTACGAAAAAGTAACTTTGACCCCTTGTATTTCTGTTTTCGTTGACTTTTCGTATAAGGTAGGTTGTGCTAAATCGTATTATTTTTACCACAGGAATCCGCCATTAAATATTTTACGGCAACTGACCGGGTAGCCTGTAAGAAGCAATAATCTTTTTAGTTTAGCAGAGGATCTTTCTTTTGAAAATAAAATATTTTTACATTTTTACCGCTCCGATCTAAATACGATTTCGCCCACGGAGAAGCAGTTACCACCCTTATTTCCATATTATCTTCATTTGCAAAAAAATCATTGTGATCAAGACTATCGAAAGATTCGGAAATGTGCTGAAAATTGCTGTCAACTTCTATTTTTCACTAATCACGTCTAAGCTTTGTAAAAGTTTCATAAGCCAGAAGAATGAACTGAGAGCATATATAAGAAGTATAGAATTGAATGTGTTCAAATAATCTGAAAAATCGACTATACACTTTTTCAGTGCCCGAAGTTTTCATTTGTTCATGAGAATTCTTTTTAGTCACACACTTAAAACTGATTATTGATTGAATGATTACTGTTGATGAAACAACGCTCAGAAAATGGGCAACAGTTGGCGGGAAAAGGTTTCCATTATCTATTATTACGTTCGTGATGCATGCAAGGCATAAATTTTCTCGTTCTTGTCTGTTGATCAATTGGCCGATATATTTAAAGGTTTTATTTCGTGCAGTTGCTTAATTAACGTACACTTATTTCAACTAGCCCTGTTAGAGCATGAACGGAAGTAAATAAAATATTTTTGTGTTAAAAGTTTCGTAAAGTATATAAAAAGTTAAATTTTATTACATGCATAAGACTCGATCACTCTAAAAGTAAATGATTGGAAATAATTGCAGTTGGAAAATATCTTCCCCGGTAAAATCTCAAAGCACCTTTTAGAATTCCCGATGCTGTTCAATGCTGCGGAACTATTAGAGCGTCAAATAAACCATCCAAGGGTTACACAGACGATAAAGCAAAATTTCGCCAAATTCAGGCCATCAATTGTCACGCCTATCGTGCCCATAAACCAGCTTGTTTGCTTGATCTCTTAATACCGTTTGAACGGAAGGAAACCGCAAAATGTCAAGTGTAGCTAGATAGAGATGCTTAATTGGTTTTCATACGGTGCGGAAAATTTCTTATTGACTAGTGGGGAATAGAGTACATTTATTATGTTGAGTACTAGGGCAATACGATTGGCATTTACGTCTGAAGTTTTGCACTACCAGCTAGTTTTAAAAAATCTCGGTTTACGAAAGTGCAATTTGGAGTTGGAAAGTGCAAAAGGACAAATGAATAGTCGGTTCAATGCGAATTTAATTCGATATGAAAAGTTTAAGGTACAATTACAGACCTAAAAAGGCTAAGTACACAAAGTTTGGACTCTTGAAAGATTTGCTTGACCTAACAGCCCAACTAGGTGTCCTGTTGTTCCGAAAATCATTTTCTATATGATTCATTCTATGACTATTATATACATAGTTAAACTTAAAGCAAACAACAACTCTTTCAAAAATTTGATTTTATGAAAAACCTTTAAAAAAATATTTTCCTAGGTGCGTCTTGGTAAAATATGTTGAACTCCTCGCTGGCAGCTCACTAATAAAGATGGATGGAAGCTGCAGAATCGAAATTGAGAAAAAGTAAAATGATAATGGCAAAATTAACAAAACCATACGATGTGAATGGGAATATTCGATATCGCAAAGAATTGCGATATCGAATCTCGAGAAGAATCTCGACTATATTTTAAATTCTAATTCTAATAAAAAGTAGTCGGACTGATAACTGACTGAGCTTGTTTCGACTGGTCATTCAACTCTAGTGTTCACAAAATTGATCAACTTCAGCCAGTTTAAACAGTTATTTTACTTTTATTTTTCCCTGATTTAAACTATTCGAACTAATCACGCTGAATAACCCTTTCTTCACATTTTTTAACTGATATGTATTTACAATTTCACGATTTTCTTTAAAATTTAATGTTTTTTTAACCCACTTTAACCCACGTTTCCACGTTTACACACCTACTTTCTTCCTATTTCAAAAGATTCCCATAAGAAAACACCGGTGCGAGTCTGCTGATCGTAGAGACCATCTAGCTTGTCACTTACTTCTATTCACGGTTTAACTTGATCTGTCCCATTTATTGGCAATTATTTTGTTTGTCTTTTGTTTCGGCTTTGACCATTAAAAATGATGTTTGTTCTGCGATATCCTGATCTAAATTAGATCATTTCATCTTTATTGGAATACAATTGGGAAGGCTTTCTAGAAGAATGCAGCATGATTGGACAACGTACAAAGCAAACAAATTTGTTTTGTAATTAATACGAAAAAATAATCGAACACACCCTAACATCAAAATTGAATCGATACATCTTAGATAATCTCAACTGTTTTACATATAAAACTTCATTTCTGCGATACAATTTGTAAAAATACCTTCTAAGTAAGCTACATTTCTCAATAAATGTTTAAATTATAAATTATTATTAGCTCTGTTCCCATTTTTAGACCACAGTTCTGTTATGTGTGTTGAATGTACTGTATGAAAATCGGGAAATTATTGAGAATAAGCGTTCTGTACAAGCAGCCAGACATGAAAATCAAATTTTGGGCACGGTAATTGGCTTTAGACGAAAATAACTGAATCAGTAAACAAACAAATTATTTCATTTAGAGAAGCCTATTAATTTTGGAAATATCCCAGGTCAAATTCCATTATAAATTTAAATCATTATCTTGATAACGCAGCTACCTGTTATAAGTACCATAGAATATAAAATATAGATAACATTATCTTTCATGAACAATAAAATATAAATGATAAACAGAATTTCGTGCCAGCGTTCTATTTGCCGATCAAGAGTTTTAGGGCGTAGTAAATAACAATGGCGAAATACTGCATTTATCTATTGTAACATGCGAAAAAATAAACTGACAAATATTAAGTATTTATTTTTAACTTTAAAATAAAGACACAAATACACTTGGTTCTAAGAAGCAAAGAAGCTAAAATCAATAGTAAACTACGTCATTAAGCGAAAAAAAAACTACTAAACTACTGACTGACTACTACTACTACTACTGACTCTGACTAAACGTCAGAGCTCCACGAAATGCTATGTGCTGTAGCCAGGAGCGACCAAAAGAAAAAATAATTATCAGAAGATACAAGAGCCGAAATGGTGAACTAATATGGATAGAACAATAAGCTTCATGAAATAATATACAACCTTAGGAAATGGGACGCGGACGAGATCGTGCGACATCAAAATGCAATACTGTTTGAAAGATAATTTGAAGATAAATAATTTAAAACTACAGAAGAACATTACAATTATTTAAAAAGAAAATGAGTATATAAACCGCCTTAGAGAAATTTGGTAGTTATGAGGAGAATGAATGAGTGAACACTCGGCACACGGAAATTGAAAGTAATGATTTGTGAATATAAAAAAGCTTAAACCACAGCCAAGGATCAAATCAGGATGGTTTATCAACAACGAGCAAATACTGGAAAAAAACGATATTTATCATCATCAACGTTTATTTAGATGGAAATCGATGTACAAAAAAATGGGAGATGTTTCATAATATCAGAACGAAATAATCAAGAAAGAAGAATATAAAACTGATATAACTGGCAAAATATGCACTAATTTCAAAACGAAAACAAAATGTCTCACTCTAAACTGGCGCAATACAGGAAGACTGGCACTACTGACACAATTGACGAAAACGGAATAGAACGCTACACAGACAAAGAGGAAGCGGACGCATTCGCCAGACACTATCAAAGGGCCTTCAGCATATCGACAAACCTTAACTTCGACAATGACAACTGGAACTTGATCAACGACTGGTACTTGAACTATTTTAACAGCTCACCAAACTACACGTACAAACTGATCACAGACACAGAGTACGATGAAGCCCTAGCGCACATCAAAAACTGCACCGGGGAAAGATAAAATTAAAGCAAAACTATTGAAAAGCCTAACTCAAGAAACACACAAACTGATCCTAACTGAATTGAACAACTGCATCACAAATGGCAGAATCCCAAAATTATGGAAAAACGGCTTAATAATCCCTATACCCAAAAATGGACTGGACAATACACAACCGAGCAATTACAGACCAATTACACTGCTACCAGTACTTAGCAAGGTTTTTGAGTACATAATAAGGCAGCGACTGGGAAAACTGGTCGGAAAGTACATACCATCGTATCAGTTCGGATTCAAACATCAGCACTCGACTATTCACCCACTCTTCACTCTGACTAACAATATACAAACAACCCACCTAACTGACAGAAAGACAGCTTGCCTGTTTATGGACATTAACAAAGCTTTTGATAGTGTCTGGCATAGAGGCTTACTATACAAACTATACAAACTACACACACCAACATACCTACTACACACCATAAAGAACTTACTAGAAAACAGACAACTACAAGTACGAATTGACAAAACACTGTCATTTTCTTTTTCCCCTGAACAAGGGCTCCCTCAAGGATCCCCGCTCTCACTATTAGTAGTAGTAGTAAACATCTTTATTTCTAAAAAAAGGCTATCGACCTATGTTTAATACATGTAGTCTTAGTCTAAATAAAAAACAAAGATGAAAATTCTCTTATTCTAGGTTACTAATCTTACATATTACATATTACAACACGCAGACGACACAACCAAAAAACGACGTAAAATACTTTGGAATCACAATTGACCACAAACTTAAATTCACTAAACACATACGAAACATCAGGGCAGAAACAATAAAGAGAACAAAACACTTCCGATCACTACAAAGACAGAGGAATCAGCACAAACACCGCCACCAAAATATATAAAGCTATTTGTAGACCCTTGCTAGACTTTGGACATATACTCATGACCAACGGAACAGAAAGGACAAAACGTTATACACAAACAACAGAACAAATTGCACTAAGACTAGTAACACGAATAAGACACCCCCAAAACCAACTACACAACCCCCCACCCAACTACTATACGAACGCACAAACATGACAAAGATCTCGGAAAGACTCATACAGCTACATACAAAATGGACAAACAACCCCTACAACTGGACCATACTGAATCCCCTTTGCCTTACAAGACCAACCAGACAATCCCTCTTCCGTTTCCCTACATTAACGCTACTCGAACACTTACAAACGCAACTGACTAGTGGACAATAAAATAATTTCTTCTTGCCACTGAAATTTTATTTAATAATATCGTTAACCTAGAATAAGAGAATTTTCATATATGTTTTTTATTTAGATTAAGACTACATGTATTAAACAAGGGCAGAAAGACCGATAGGTCGATAGGCTTTTTTAGAAATAAAGATGTTTACTACTACTACTACTGTCTCACTCTTGACTTTAATATCAATTAATTCGAGACAAAATCGATTCTATAAGAGAGTAAAATAAACGTTCTGTTTCAAATTCAAGAAACTGTCGTAGCGTTTGCAACACAACCTTGTTGACCTATAACCAGCGTTTTCAAAATATGTTTATACACTATTGTATTGCAAGATGTTCTACAAAAACCAATAATTTTTCTTTTCGCGGATGGAAATGAAAGTAGAGAAACAACTTGTTGCTTTTTGAAGTCTTTTTAAACATTTTTTTAGAAAATATATGTCACATATTTTTTTTAAATTATAGCAAGATCTTTAAGGTTTATTAATGAGCACTGTTTCAGAAATGCTTTCAGCATTACTATTGTATAAATTAGGGAACATTCTAAACATTGCCAGACTAATTTTCCTAAAGGCTTTTCTAAGCATCTGAACCGACCGCACATTTCCAACCTCAACTTGCACACCAGTTGATAAATGCCCCGGTTCAATGCAGGATACGCGTGAAGGAACATATTATCTCGAGAAAAATAGGAAGGGAAAAGTCATTGTAAGCTTTGTACTGCTAATTAATGAGTCAATTTTTTGTATAACTATTTTATAATTTGTTGGTCTTTTCAGTGTGGAGTGCCAATAAGTAATGAATTGACCTCGAGTGATTGAAATTATATTATTAAAAGGAGAGAAAGGTTAGCTAACGAATTTTGGCCGGAAATAATAACGCGTGTTTACCGATATAATTGCAATTTTTGCCGAAATGTTAATTTAATGATTTAATGCAGCAGCTTCTACATCAATTATTTGCTGTACAGTTTTGCACTTTGGTCAATTTACGGTTATTAAGCATCCTGCTTTAGGCACTTTATACCACAGGGTCAGCTTCTAGAGATTTATTGGATCAAGCTGGAACATATCTCACTTGAATATTAAAGCAAGGGTGTTGAAAGTTTTCCACAAGCTGCTAATAATTTACTGTAACAATAGGCCTTCTTGCATTGTTGCGTAATTATCAATTCATTATATAGTTCTTATCTGGCCCTCTTCTATGTTGCGTTTTCGACATAAGTTGAGAGTGCTAAGTTTTCGACATAAGTTGATTAAGCTATACAGGAAATTAACTTCTTACCCAGTTTAATTGTCAATTTTACATTTACTGATTTAGTTATTTTGAACAGCTCTTGGCGTCAGAAGAGTAAATGAATGAACAGTCGCTACAGCATTCCTTTAGTAGTGTAACATTTGAACATCCAGCTTCAAAGCATCGTTTATTTTATTGTAAAATGTTTTACTGTTCGATTACATGGTCAATTTCAAAGTTGCAGTCTCAGCGACAACGAGACATGAAATAGAATGTCAAGTAAATCTTTTCGGACCGAAATATCACAGATTAGTGTCAACTTACATTTTGTTGTTGGAATAAAATGGAGCTGTAAAGGTTACAAAGAATAAACTATTGTCGACAATATGGGCTATGCCACTCTTTTCTGGAAGACTGAACTATTTCATTCCAAGAAATTTCCAAAACTCAACATAGTTTATAGCTCCCGTTTAAACCAAATTGTATGCATTAATATGGCAATAAAATAGTTGCCGACAGCACATTTATGCGCAATACTTGCTTAGTTCAAAAATTAATATTAATAAGTGAATCAAAAAGTAATATTTAGAAGAAATACGATAATTTAATAATAATAATAAACCAAAGTTTCTCATGCCAGGAAATCAAGACTCAACACCGGATTTACTACATTACACAGCAAACCTTACAAATATTATAAACGATATAAGTCTGACTAACGAACTCGGATCAAATCATTTGTCTATAAGATTTGACATAGACCCCCAAGAGACACAACCTATGGATACAGTTTTACGCGTGTTCTTTATCATCTATCGCAGAACTAGTCTTATGCCAACAAAAAGTTTTCAAGTGTCATTACTTCATCATCTTTCATAAGTATAATAAATTGCTTTTCATTCTTCACAATTATTAATATTTGGATCCGACAGCACGTTGTTCTTTTAACAAACACAACGATTTTGTGTAAAATGAACAAACTCGAAGATTTGGAAGTAATGTAGTTCTACTTCACATATAATTGCATTATAGTAGTAGTAGTAAACATCTTTATTTCTAAAAAAGGCTATCGACTTATCGGTCTTTCTGCCCTTGTTTAATACATGTAGTCTTAATATAAATAAAAAAAAATATGAAAATTCTCTTATTCTAGGTTAACGATATTATTAAATGAAATTTCAGTGGCAAGAAGAAATTATTTTATTGTCCACTAGTCAGTTGCGTTTGTAAGTGTTCGAGTAGCGTTAATGTAGGGAAACGGAAGCGGGATTGTCTGGTTGGTCTTGTAAGGCAAAGGGGATTCAGTATGGTCCAGTTGTAGGGGTTGTTTGTCCATTTTGTCTGTAGCTGTGTGAGTCTTTCCGAGATCTTTGTCATGTTTGTGCGTTCGTATAGTAGTTGGGTGGGGGGTTGTGTAGTGGGTTTTGGGGGTGTCTTATTCGTGTTATTAGTCTTAGTGCAATTTGCTCTGTTGTTTGTGTATAAAGTTTTGTCCTTTCTGTTCCGTTGGTCATGAGTATATGTCCAAAGTCTAGCAAGGGTCTACAAATAGCTTTATATATTTTGGTGGCGGTGTTTGTGCTGATTCCTCTGTCTTTGTAGGTTAGTGATCGGAAGTGTTTTGTTCTCATTATTGTTTCTGCCCTGATGTTTCGTATGTGTTTAGTGAATTTAAGTTTGTGGTCAATTGTGATTCCAAGGTATTTTACGTCGTTTTTTGGTTGTGTCGTTTGGCCGTCTGCAGTTATTGTAGGGGAGTCAGCGTTGAGTCTGTGGTTTGTGAGCAGAAGTTGGTTTTTTGACGCGTTTGGTGTTAGTCTCCATTTATAAAACCATGTCATTGTGTTGTTTGTTAGTGTTTGGAGTCTTTGAGCTGCTCTCTCAGTAGTTTTGTCATGTACAATAAGTGCCGTGTCGTCTGCGTATTGTAATATGTATGCCGATCTGTCGATTTGATTTTTGTCTGGTGAGTTGTAATTGTATATGTCATGGCAGTATATATTGTAGAGAAACGGTGAGAGCGGGGATCCTTGAGGGAGCCCTTGTTCAGGGGAAAAAGAAAATGACAGTGTTTTGTCAATTCGTACTTGTAGTTGTCTGTTTTCTAGTAAGTTCTTTATGGTGTGTAGTAGATATGTTGGTGTGTGTAGTTTGTATAGTTTGTATAGTAAGCCTCTATGCCAGACACTATCAAAAGCTTTGTTAATGTCCATAAACAGGCAAGCTGTCTTTCTGTCAGTTAGGTGGGTTGTTTGTATATTGTTAGTCGGAGTGAAGAGTGGGTGAATAGTCGAGTGCTGATGTTTGAATCCGAACTGATACGATGGTATGTACTTATTGCATTATATTTTCTTGAAACATTTGAATTTAAAAATTACCGCCACAAAAATAAAAAAATATTTTCTATGGCCGTTATAGTGCTTGTTCTTGCGAGTCATAAATTCAAAATTTTCTGAACCATTGCTTATAAGTACTGCAAAAATATCAGTAGTATACAATTCAGTTACGGTATATTTCCTATTTTCAACTACAGCAACATGAATTAATTTGCTCATTTATCTTGTAGGTGATTTGACCTGAGTAGGGTTTCTCTTCTTCTTCTCAGGGTGCCGTCTTCATCAATTAATGTTGGCAACAATCTCGGCAAAGATCCCCATATCCTGGGAACTCCGAAAAAGGGAGTGAGCACCCATCACTGTCCAGTCTCTAATGTTCTTCAACTCAGAATGCTTCTTCCTATCCATGCCCCTCCGGCCGTCAATATTCACTCCCATTGTTAATTTTAAGAGTACATATATTTACATCCACGCATTACATGTCTTTGGTTTTTTGACTACGTGTAACATTCTCTGCCGCACTGCGGTCGTCTCAGCACCTCCACTTTTGTGACATGCACCGTCCAAGGTACCTTGAGGAGTCTACGAAATATCCACATCTCAAGGGCTTCTATTCTGTTAATGGCGCTAACCTTCAAAGTCCACACTTCACAGCCATACACAAATATTGAGTGTACATAACACTTCGCAAAACGATACCTAAGACGCAGACTTAGGGTTGGATTACACAATATTGACCGCATCCGGTCGAACGTAATTCTTGCTTACTCAATCCTGGCTCTAATTTCCACTTCTGGGTCCAGGTCGTTGTTCATCCAGGTCCCCAAATATTTGAATTTCTTCACCACTTCTATTCGTTTCCTATAAATTCTAATAGCTATTGGTGGTTCTGGGGTTCTTGATATTATAAAGATTTTTGTTTTAGTGGTATTAATTTTAAGGCCGTAACGATCTCCGACTCCAGTAAATTGATTTAGCAAGCAGGGCTTCTGGACTATCAGCTATTATCGCGGTGTCATCAGCATACCTAAGGTTGTTGAGCCTTCTACCGTTGATTTTAATCCCATCACTTGTGTCTTTTAATGCCTCCTCAAAAACATGTTTGGAGTATGAATTAAGTAACACTGGGGACAAAATACAACCCTGTCGGACGCCTTTTTGTATAGTTGCTGGTTCAGTTGTTACGTTGTTATATTTCACTACTGCTGTTTGATCCCAATACAAATATTTTTGATTATTGCAATGTCGTTTCTATCTGGGCCCCTTGATTCAAATATCTTTAAGAGTTTCACATGATCTACTCGATCGAACGCCTTCTCATAATCAATGAAGCATGTATACACCTTCCTTTGCTGGTCTCTACACTTTTGAAGCAAGACGTTCAGGCCAAATTGCGCCTCTCAAGCTCCCATTCCCTCTCGAAGTCCAAACTGTGACTATCTGATTTCCTGCTGGCATTTCTTAAATATCCTCGCATGGATGATTTTGAGGAACAGCTTGAGAAGATTTTGTAAGTCTAAAATCTTCGCATCTTTTTGCGCTTGCCCTTTTCGGGATCGGAATGAACTCTGACCTTAGTCACTCCCGGTATCAAACCCTAAAGATCAACCCTGGTATTTATGTTTTTTCTTTCAGGAGTTTTATTATCTCTATTTGCACTTGATCTGGTCCACGAGATTTTCCGTTTTTGCTGTTCCTTATTGCTTTTATAACTTCCTGTTTCAGTGTTTTAGGAGAGCTGTCGGTTTTGAACAACTGCTCTATGTAGGCTTTCCAGTGTATCCTGAGATCCGCGACATCTACAACTGCCCTTTTCTGTTTCTCCCTACCACTTTCTTTATTTTCTTACGCACAGCGAAATTATCGTTTCTTCTCTCCAGCACTTCGATTTCCTCACATTTTCCATTCATCCATTGTTCTGTGGCTTTTCTAACTTTCCTCTGGATGTCCCTGTTGCTTGATCTATATTTATCTGTGTCTTTATTCTTGTTTTTTCTTCTTTCTTCCATCATTTGCAGTATGTCGTCCGTCATCCATGCCTTACTCTTTCTTCAGTCCTTGGTTCCAATTTCTTCTCTTTCTATGTTGCACAGTGTCCTGTGTATTTCATTCCATTGTTCATGTGCATCACTGTTTCCCTAAAGCAGCAAATTGTATACATGTTCAATGTTGTTAAACCGTTCAGGACTTTATAGTCTATATCTAAACCAACAGTCTGGCAATTGACTAATCAACAAATGTGAAAAAATATTGTTGTTGTAAAGTTGGTTGCGGCGTAATCACGTTTCCGAGACATTTTTGTTGCAAATTTCGCCTAATAAAATTATTGTCTTTTGAAAATAACAGAATTTCCTCACGTCGTGGCCAAAATTAATTTGCTTTGACTATTTTTAAACAGCGAAATAGGCAATGTGAATTTTTCACTTAGCAATTTGCTAATGTACTCCCTCTTAGGTATCTTATGATAACTATAGCATAATTGCTATTGAAATGTCCAGGTAACTCTTCTAAATGAATTTCTGTTCTAATTGGAATTTTACAGCTTCAGCTTAAGTGTCTCGTAGAAGGATAATTTGTTCTTTATTGTGAAATAAGAGCACTCCGTATCAATCCGCAGTCAAAAACATGAGAAAATTCTATTTAGTTTTTCTATAAAGTTATTTTGTTGAAGGCAAACATTGTAGAAGCAAAATGCGCAACATAAAAGTTTTGAAAAGTGTTACTATTAAAACAAATGACTAGAAAATCGAAATATTGATACTTTAGAAGTCGTGAAATGGTGAGGGTTGCAAAGTCAAGGAAAGTGAAAACGAACGAACGAACAGAGTGCGGCGTAATCCTATAATACATTTTGTTTCGCTTTGTTATTTCAGTGAATACACGTGTTACTGTTGGAAGAAATGGTGTGAATTTGACCAGTTTGTAGTAAAGACATCGGGCATTTTGTCGGGGGAAAATTGTCGCTCGATACCGACAAATGTTGCTACCTAACCAAATGTGGTTTTGTAAACGACTATTTTTACTTATACTGTATTAACCGTCTTTCAATTACGGCTCAGGCACACCTAGTAAATTGTCATTAAAAATTACATTTAAAAGTTTTGTCAATGAAATAGGCAGCAAACATTGCCAAACCAGCTCCACCCCATAAATCTCTAAAATCAATGACGACTGGCCATCAAGAATCTAAGAAAGTTAATTGTGAAGTTAATATTGAAAAGTAGATCTTTTTCGTTGACTTTAAAATTTTTAAATCAAATGAAAGATTCCCTGTTTGGGTCAAGGATAAATGTTGGCTAATAATAATTAAATTTTTTCTCAGAAATTCAAAATATATGTAGCATGTCTCTAATCGAAACATGCTACATATATACATGTTCTGCACCATATAGTAGACAGTAGTATTCTTAGGCAATACGCTTTGAAATGAAAAATAAGCATTGATAAAAACAAACTTCCATATACATTCGATTTTCGATTTTTGGAAATTAAAAAATATATTACAATATGATTTTAGACTGCCATCCATTTTGGTTTATTCAGTTAAACCTCAACAGCGATCCTGCTAGCACCACAAGAAAATATTTTATATCTTCCGGAAAATTGCATCGAGCATACAGCAGGTGGTAAACAACAGAGGATTTCCGGCCCTTTATTACACAGCCAGCTGTAGAGTTCATAAAATATACGGCTGTATTTCGTTTTCCTGTGCATTGTGCAAGAAATATTTGCCTGGGATTCTAGCTCAAAATTGGCTCTCTAATGATTTTAGATTAGATTTACATATGCAGAAGTTCAGCCTTTTGAGTCACATATTGCGATTAGCTCATTCCAATGTATTCCTGGTTTCAGTCAATTTTATTGTTTAGTATTTAAAATGTTACAAATACGTTTCGGTGTCTTTATCCACCATCATCAGTTTGTGTATATAGTTGCTACCAACTTCACATTTGGCTGGTCACTCTTATTGTGATTAGCGGATAAGCAAGATTCTTGACAAATTCTACTTTACAAGCATTTGACATAAATATAGATTGTGGATAATTTTCTGAGTCGGTTCCAAGTTGCCTATTTCAACACTGCAGGAACCCCTCAACATCATTTAACGTCAAGTTGATATTTTTAATACAAGCTATCGTTCCCTCTGAATCTTCGTTATTATAAAGCCTTGAACTGTATTGATCATTCATCAATGTAAACCTGCCAAAAATAATAGCAGTTTGAAAAATAACAGTCACTTAGTTATAAGACGGATGTTGTTTAGCTTTCATTGAATAAATTGGCCGAAATGCTATTGATTATGTAGATTACATTAAAACATCTGAAACGTTTTAGTGTGACTGTCTTTCACAAGCCTCTTACCGATGGAAGTACTGGCCAAATTTTGTATTTATTTGCATGTCGCAGTTGAATGTCGGTTTTTGGTACTAAATGCAAAGAAATTTTATGTTATTCAGGAATGTACTTTCAAATGTTTCCATCTTGGATGTTTCGGTCTACTTGGGATTTAATTTAATTACCTGAATATAAAATGTTACATATTGATAATCATAATTCAAAGAGTCCGATAATACTAAGACACAAAGCAGAAAGCTATAGGACTTGCTAAGAAAAAATATTTAAGGCAAGTTTATTTAATGCAAATATTACTCGTATGCCAAATTGTCTTGAAGACTATTGATCTAAAGAGTCTTTTTTTATATTTTAATTAATGATTTCAATTTCTGAATATTGAACATTGGCTTGATCTAAAGCTATTGTTAATGTTTAAATTATTTTAAATTAGATATACATATATATGTGTATATATATAGATACAGTTGCCGACAAATTGTTGGTAGAGCTATATTTCTGAAATCCTGATAACAATTTTTTCTATTTCCGCGAAAATCAAACCATGTAAAGACAGTTACTTCAAAGCGGCGTTGGATTGCATCGACCTGTTGATTTTCTTTTCTGAACCTGAAACGCAAAAATTGCTTTTCAGTTGCAGAGGAAATTAATTCAACGGTTAGTATTAAGTCCCAACGGGGTTATCATCCAAAAATAGCTTCGCAAGGAAATTATCCACGAAAGCCAAATTAGAAACGGGAAATAACCGTTAATTGACTGTTGCACGAGTCTGATGGTAATTTGGATCGTCATCCGATACACGAGTCTGCCTAATTGAATATCTTTTGGTTCGAAGTTAATCAGGAAAACTGCATTAGTTATTTTTTTATCTGAATATAGAATATTCAGGAATTGTAATAATGAATAGAAAATGTCATTCATAACTTTAAAATATTTCAAAGTACTTGATAAATTTCGACTACTATTTTTTCAAAGAAGTTGAACCGGTATTTCGCAGACTTCTAGTACGGATAAATTCTAGATGCTAAAAAACGTGTGCTGTTCATAACACCAATCAAGTTTACCTTCGTGGGGATTCTTCTTGTGAGCCCCTAAACAAGCCGAACACATTTTCTACATAACACTGTTTACCTCATTAATTGAAATTAAAATTAAAACATTTCTTAATATACTTAGAGCCATATAACATAGATGATTTCCTCAATGTATAAGTAATATGTGCATATATATATTTAGTTAGTGTAGGTGCAGTATGTGAAATATTTACCATACACTAATGTAATAAACTTAGATGTGACTTAGATTAGGTGCGAGAATCAAAAATTACAACGCAATTTTATTTAATATTTTATGTATAACTTGAAATAAGAACCAATCAAAGAAACAACTGAAAACAACTTAATTCTTCTGAGAAACTGAAACTTTGCAATATTGCAAATTTGCAAATAACGTGAATGTTGCCGCAGCTGGCCTTCTGAAGTCACTGGAGTACTTATAGGCAACGATTAATACCATTTTGATTGCTTTTTCTTTTCTCAACTCGCTCAGAAGGGCTATTCCTTACTGCTCTATCAAAATTTCAATTTTCTACCCAATATTCATCTTTAACATGTTACCAATAATTAATATTGTAGACAATGAAAAACAAGTTACTCTGTTCAGTTCAATTCTGCGACAACGTATGAATAAATACGGCATAATTCCAGTATTTATGTAATTGATCTCGACTCAATCGAAAACAAATTCAAACATAGACTTCGTGAATGAACAGATTTATGTGCATTTACGAATTAGAATTTTAAAAAGCAACAGGTATTTACATAATGTAAATTAGTGCCTGCAAAGAAAGACAAATAAACCGTCGTTTGCAGGTTCAGTGTGTTTCTTCATAAGTTAACGCTTCCCTTAGTACTGATGTTGATCATTATTATTCAATTTTTTTTTAATCTGAAGTTAAAATAAAAACTTGAAAGACGTAAATATAAAAATTTTAGAAAAAGTTACTTTTTTAATTGAACACCATTTACCGGGTGACAATAAAGAAATGACAATCATACGGTCACGAATGTAACATGGATGTTTATTAAGTCGTACATGAATGTTCTGTTTCAATTTTATTCAACACTTTTAAGCTACTTTATTAAGATATAAAACCAAAGAGACAACATTTTGGCGTTACATGAGTTGAAAAAACTTCCGACCGATTTTGAGCGAACGTTCTGCATCGACAAATCCAACGTCCGACGAACCATCAAGCGGTTTGAAGAGCTTGGCCATACTGGTCGCCGTCCAGGAAGTGGCATAAAGCGCACCGTCAGAACCGCCAAGAACCTAGAGCTCGTCCGAGAACATGTCAGTCGAAATCCGAAGGTATCCTTGAGAAAAATTGCGTGTTGGACTGGTATCAATTGGGAATCAATCCGCCAAATTAAAAAAAAAACATAGCCAAAGTGGATCTCCATCTCAAGCCCGACAAGCTTCCAATAAGTTCAGTTCCGTCACCGACGGCAACTAGCGCGTACGGCTTGAAAGACGCAAACGATTCCTTCGTCGCCACGCTCCCGTTCAGTGGTACAAAATCCTTTTCACAGACGAGAAGCTGTTCAACGTTGAACAATCCCACAATCACCAGAACGATAAGAGCAGGTCCGCGGAGGCCCCCGGCACATCGGCCATCGTCAAACATCGCCAAAATCCCGCGGTCGTTATGGTTTGGGGCGAAATTTGCGCCAGCGGCAAGACCCCCCTCGTTTTCGTGGAACAGGGGGTCAACATCAATAAGGACGTCTACCGCCGTGACATCCTCGAAGCCGTCGTACTTCCGTGGGCCCAGCAGTACTTTGGCGATGCCGATTGGACCTTCCAATAGGACTCCGCTCTCAGATCTCAATCACATGAACTACAGTGGGTGGTCTATTTTGAAGACCAGGGCCTGTGCTACACGCCTCAAAACGCAGCGACTTTTGGAGTTGCTGCGCCTGGAATGGGACCAATTGTCGCAGAAGACGTGCGTGGCGCGGCCGAAAATGTTCGGATGCGTTTGGTGCTCTACCGAGACGCGCAAGGAGGCCACTTCGAAACCGGCTGAGTATGTTGTAGTTAAAATAGTTGTTTATTGTTCTTTGTTGATAAATTTTGTTTTTATTGAAAATTAAACATTTTATGAAGTTTTTTTATTGTCACTAGAGTTTTTTTTATTGTCACTCTGTATATTTATATACAGATCGATATGAGTTTTCTTCTGATTTCCGAAATACGCTAGCCAACAAAATCAACAAATTTCGACCAAATTTGGAACTGAATAAATTCTGATTGCTGTAAGCGTCTCTATTTTTGTTGTGTGAATCCTTATTTACAGCAATTGTTTTTCGGTGAAATTGGTGAAAGTTCCGCGTTTTCTGAGTTAGACAAAAAACTGAAAATGAATGATAAACAGAAATGAGCTGTAGAAGGTGAAAATCGGACCTAGAGCAAGAAAGTTGTCGCTGCAAGACCAAAAAGTTAATGTTTTGAGACCACTGTAAATAGAAGAGAGGATGTAAAAATTCTAAAACTGTTTCGAGCTATTTGGTTTATTTTTAAACTTTCGGGTTGAGATCCAAAAATCAAAATTTTTGTCCAACTAGGAGATGTCAAACTTGCTTTGCATTTTTGCATTTGCAGCCCTGTAGAAAATGTATCTGAGTGGCTTATTTTTTTGTAAAACACTGACTAACAAAAAACAAATGCGGCTAGGTAACTCTTGAAACAGAAACCAAATCGCATAAGTAATCATAATTTATTTTAGTTCCAAACTCTTATTCGTGTTATTAGTCTTAGTGCAATTTGTTCTGTTGTTTGTGTATAACGTTTTGTCCTTTCTGTTCCGTTGGTCATGAGTATATGTCCAAAGTCTAGCAAGGGTCTACAAATAGCTTTATATATTTTGGTGGCGGTGTTTGTGCTGATTCCTCTGTCTTTGTAGGTTAGTGATCGGAAGTGTTTTGTTCTCTTTATTGTTTCAGCCCTAATGTATCGTATGTGTTTAGTGAATTTAAGTTTGTGGTCAATTGTGATTCCAAGGTATTTTACGTCGTTTTTTGGTTGTGTCGTTTGGCCGTCTGCAGTTATTGTAGGGGATTCAGCGTTGAGTCTGTGGTTTGTGAGCAGAAGTTGGTTTTTTGACGCGTTTGGTGTTAGTCTCCATTTATAAAACCATGTCATTGTGTTGTTTGTTAGTGTTTGGAATCTTTGAGCTGCTCTCTCAGTAGTTTTGTCATGTACAATAAGTGTTGTGTCGTCTGCGTATTGTAATATGTATGCCGATCTGTCGATTTGATTTTTGTCTGGTAAGTTGTAATTGTATATGTCATGGCAGTATATATTGTAGAGAAACGGTGAGAGCGGGGATCCTTGAGGGAGCCCTTGTTCAGGGGAAAAAGAAAATGACAGTGTTTTGTCAATTCGTACTTGTAGTTGTCTGTTTTCTAGTAAGTTCTTTATGGTGTGTAGTAGATATGTTGGTGTGTGTAGTTTGTATAGTTTGTATAGTAAGCCTCTATGCCAAACACTATCAAAAGCTTTGTTAATGTCCATAAACAGGCATGTTGTCTTTCTGTCAGTTAGGTGGGTTGTTTGTATATTGTTAGTCAGAGTGAAGAGTGGGTGAATAGTCGAGTGCTGATGTTTGAATCCGAACTGATACGATGGTATGTACTTTCCGACCAGTTTTCCCAGTCGCTGCCCTATTATGTACTCAAAAACCTTGCTAAGTACTGGTAGCAGTGTAATTGGTCTGTAATTGCTCGGTTGTGTATTGTCCAGTCCCTTTTTGGGTATAGGGATTATTAAGCCGTTTTTCCATGATTTTGGGATTCTGCCATTTGTGATGCAGTTGTTCAATTCAGTTAGGATCAGTTTGTGTGTTTCTTGACTTAGGCTTTTCAATAGTTTTGCTTTAATTTTATCTTTCCCCATTGCAGTGTTTTTGATGTGCGCTAGTGCTTCATCGTACTCTGTGTCTGTGATCAGTGTGCAGGCATAGTTTGGTGAGTTGTTAAAATAGTTCAAGTACCAGTCGTTGATCAAGTTCCAGTTGTCATTGTCGAAGTTAGGGTTTGTCGATATGCTGAAGGCCCTTTGATACTGTCTGGCGAATGCGTCCGCTTTCTCTTTGTCTGTGTAGCGTTCTATTCCGTTTTCGTCAATTGTGTCAGTAGTGCCAGTCTTCCTGTATTGCGCCAGTTTCTTAATTTTTCGCCAGTATGTTTTGCCTTTGTCCTTCTGTATTTCTTTACATGTTTCTAGCCATTTGTCTTGTCGGTATTGTCCAATCAGAGTTTTAATGTTTCTGTTAAGTTGGTTCATTGTCTTTTTTAGGTCGTTATTTTGAGTGTTTGTATATAGTCTGTACAGTTCTCTCTTATGTTTTATTAGTCTCAGTATGTATTTGGGTAGTGTACAGGTAACAAAAATTAACGTTAAGACGTTAATTTTCGGATTGGCTTAATAAGAGTCTGGCCAACTAATTTGTTGTCTCCTCGTTATAACCTGGACGTTTGATCTTACCTATTATAGCATGGTTTAATAATTTTTCAATTACCACCTTGTATGTTACAGATTTGTACATTGCATTAATTCATAATATATTACCAGTCGAGTCGGTTTTAGAATGAAATTATTTCATTCTGGTCACAAGGGAAATAAACAGAATTTCCATCACTGTCACTAGTTAAACTTGATAGCGTTTGCAGAGGTGTAGTTACTCGAGTGATAAATGCGGACATGTACAAATATGTAGATAGAAACGGATGATGTTAAACTGGATTTAACGTGTGACAACAAGCATTGGACATGAGCCAACTAAGTTTCTAATACTATTTCCGTACGTTTTCTTTGCATCAATGTCGCTGAATTTTATTCGACCATCTTATGCGACCTGGATCGATCTGTTCTACAGTTCCATCAGCATATTTAAAGACAAACATATAAACTCGAAAGCCTTAGTATTAAACAGGTTAATGAGCTCTATTCACTTAAAACCCAACGAAACGAATATTGTTACATCGTTGAAATGCAAATGAACCTTTGTCATTTGCCAAGTGCAAAGAATCTACAGAGCTGTGAAACTTGAGATAGAAAAGTCAACCAATTTCGTTTAATTGCTTTGAATCCCTGGGAAGTTAGCTGAACTCTATTACGAGATTACAGGATACGATAAAGCATAACTTCATTCAGCCCTCAATGCAAATTAATTTATGATTGGTGTAGGCGCATTATTGCATTTCGCATTTGTGGTGAGAATTTGGTTATGCAATACAGAAATCTCCGGAGTGCGAATACGAGAAGTCACATGACCAATTAGTGACTGCCAGAAACTAGCCTCAGCAATCATAATTTGGTATGTACATATTTTGATGATAATTGGGTAGAATATATTTTTTTAATCAGTTTAGTATTGAAAAATTGTGGAAGAATGGAATGTTTTCCATTGTGCTTAATACTATTATATATAAAAATGTAATTATGCTAAACTATATCAGTTCGCATAAAATGATTGGTCACAGAAGAATACGAGATCGCTGACTTCGAAACGTGTATTGCCTTTTTCAAACTGGGCTTAGTTGAGATACTAGAATTAATATATTTCAGTCCGTTTAAGTCCATTATCAAATGTTCATATGAAAATTTGCGAGATGTTGATTTAATGAGATATTAGGTAATGAAGAACCAGAATAATGGCAAACCTTAATTATATGTATACAAAATTGTAAGTCGGAATTGTACAGATAAAACTTCGCAAACCAAAATTTATAAAACCGTACATCGAACGGCACTCTGTTCAGACACTTGTTGTACAAGATATGAGCACTAGAGAATAGAAACTTAACGATTGTTTTTCGTAAATAAGTTGTAGATTTGCTACGTTACATAAATGAAATTTTCTTGATCAAACAAATATTGGAATTAGACATATTCTTTAAAAAAATTTACACTTTTTGTGAGCTTTATGTATCCCATCTTTGGACGTAGACCTCCTTCATATGTTTCCATCTATTTCGGTTCTGTGCTTCCCTCATCCATGCCAAACCTGCCGTGAGTTTTATATTGTCTGTCCAGCAAATAGGCGGGCGTCCCCTGGCTCGTTTGCCATGGTAGGGTCTCCATTGTAGCAAGTTTATTGTCCAGCGCCCCTCCTGTATTCTGGCCACATGACATTCAAAACTCCATTTAAGCTCACCTATTTTCCAACCAACCAATCTGTAACCTGGGTTTTTGTTGGAAAAACATGTGTCTTTCCGTCGCACGCTGTTTCAGTTTTCTCTTCCCAGTGATAGTGCATGACTTAGGTGTATATACTTTGATACATTCTCTATTTTTTGGTCTCGAATTTTGATTTGAGAGTCTCCTTTACATATTACCTTTGTCTTTGAAAGGTTCATCTGTAGTCCAATTGTTGTCGTCTTCTCCTCTAGTTCCTTCAACATTTTTCCTAGCTCTTCGTTGTTTTCCGATATCAAAACAATGTCGTCCGTATACATCAGATGATTTAATCTCTTCCCACTTATTGAGATACCCTTGTCCTGCGAGTTTAGTTGCTTGAAACCATCTTCTAGAGCCAAGGTGAATAATTTTGGAGATAGCGTATCCCCTTGTCTTATGCCTTTTTACCTCTTGATAGGTTTCGTGAACTTATTCAACTGAATGGTAGAGGTGGCGTTTTCGTATATGTGTTTAATGAGGCTGGAATACCTGCTGTCTATTCTTGCATTTGCAAGCCATTGCAATATCGCCCAATGATCAACGCCATCAAAGGCCTCTTGAAAACCTACAGACATATATTCAAATTATATTAAATCGCTTTTTCCACCAGGATCCTCATTGTCAAAAGATGGTCACATGTGCTATACTGTTTTCTAAAACCCGCTTGTTCATCTGGTTGGTATTAATCCAATTTGTTAGTCAGGCTGTTCGTAACAATGTGGGGCAGAAAGACCGATAGGTCGATAGCCTTTTCTTTGTAATAAAGATGTTTACTACTAATATCGGGCGGTAATTCTCCAAGCTTGTTTTATATCCTTTCTTGTATAATAATATAACAATAGCGTTGTTGCAATTATTGGATACCTTTCCTTGCTCTATACATTCCCCGAACAGTGTGCACAATGTTGACATCAATATATCTCCTCCTTCTTTTAGCATTTCTGTCAGAATTTCATCTCCACCCAGTGCCTTATTATTTTTCTCTTGCTGTTGTATTAATATGGATGTTAGTAATTGGCTGGTTTTGTCGAGATTCTTTTTCTCCTGAGTTTTCTCCATCTTTTCCCTTTTTCAAGTCCTTCCCGGTATGTTTCCGAATTTTCCTTCAGCGTTTTTGGATCTATAATTTGTTTCTTTTGTTTGAAGAATCTTCCTCCGTTCTAGCTTAGTATTAACAGTTACTTTGACTCTTATCATTCGGTGATCGCTGTTGATATTGCAACAATTTAGAGCAGTAACATCATTCCCTACTAATTTATTACTGGAGAGAAAATATTCAATTTCACTTTTTGTGTTACCATGAGGACTTCGCTGGATTCGTTTCCTTTGTTTCTTTTTATTAAAGAATGAAGCCGAGTATAACTTCGTACATATACCTCGTACATTTCTCTCATGAAAAGTAAATTGTTGTACACATTCTTCACCTTCTTGTTTCTTGTTTTTTTCCCAGTTTTGCATTGAAGTCTCCAATGTTGCTGTTTCTTTGCTCATCATTTCTCTGATGTTATCATAAAATTGATCTATTTCATCGTGGTTGTGACTTGATCTTGAGGCATAACACTGTATAAATTTGAATTTGCAGTGTGCAAATTCTGTCGTAGACGTAATTGAAACCTACGATATTCGATGATAGGACTTCGTTGACCAAGAAACCCACACCGCGTTGACTTTCATTTGCTGATCCAATATGATAAAAAGTGTGTACCGATTCCAGAATAAACATTCTTCTCGTTTTCTTCTTAATTCACACATTCCTATCACATCCCATTTTATGTGGGATATTGCTTCCTCTAATTCGAGCAGTTGTGATTCATGCATTAATGTTCTGACATTTAGACTTCCCAGTCTGAGTGTTGTTTTCCTCTTCTTAAGTTCTTTGTCTTCTCCGTGTTCTTTTTTTGAAAGCGAACTTTTGCTTCCCCCAGAATCCTTGAGGCAGCCCTCCTGGGAGGTGTGGTATTCAGATATACATACCAGACCCACCTGGGGTACAAATCCATTAGTTTTAAACTTCGTAATTTGAAGGGGGATTTGGCCATAATTTGGCAGGCTGACCAAGCAGATTGGCAAATATTTTTTATTAGCCGCTCCTAACATGGAGAACAGACGCTGTTTGCAGCCGCCCACTCTGGGTGAGACGCTGCTGCTAGTTTTGGTCCGCCCCAGGTATCTGGAAGGCATTCCCTATCCGCCACCTGGGGAGGCGCCCAATGCGGGACTAGCAACCCCACACGAACTTGCACTACTTGTTTTGAATTTAATTTACTTTGATTTAATTTAATTAATTTAATTTTTAACTAAATTTACACTACTTGATTTTAATTGCACTTTTTAAACAGAATTAAAAATATTTTCTTTATGTTGATGCTCTTCCAGTACTATCTCGTCGCGCAATTTTAAAATTCGAGATCAATAGTAAATCGAAAATAAGATCTCTTCAAGGGTGCTCCGAAGATGGTTAAAAAGTGGTTTATTCGACGCCAAGTTAAACATATTAACTTCTAGCACCATTTTCCAGCGTTTCCACAGAGCTTTTTGACACAGCAGTGTTTATTCGTTCAACTCATTTTCACTTAACTATAATTTTTAGTTTTCAATCTATATAAACGAAATACATCGTAAAAGTACCAGTTTTAAGACTTCCCTACCCCAAAAACTCGTTATAACTGGGTGAATATTAGTTCATTTTCTAATTTCGACTATAAAATCTGATTTAAAATTTGACCAACAAAAGTGCAAAGCAAGTTCAACTGAAAAAAACAATTTTGGAAGTTACAGCCATCAGGAAAAACAAGTGATTAATCATCATGAAAATCTATTGCTTTTAGGAAGTGGTGCTTAACCCCAGACGTTTAGTGTTAGTAAATATCAATTAATGGCCATAAATTTCCGTATTTGACATCCTTGACTTTAAGAGAGTTTGATGTGCAATTAATAAATATTTGCTGTATATTACCTATAACTTATTCTTTAAGCGTTAATCATTCACCAACAGATATTTGCTCAACTCTAATACTCCCCAAGCAGTTTGCTTTATTAGGGGTCAATACCTAGTAGTACCTAAATGTTTTATACAATGTCTTAGATTAAAATTTTTCTAATGTTCTGAACATTCCAAAAGGTCAAGACGAACTGAAAGCTAATACAATTCAGCTTTTTCAGGCATGTAACGCAACTGTAACTTAAAATTTAGTTACGCATATAGGTATAACAATTTTCGTCAGTGTGCATGGCAGTAAATTGAGTCGTAGTAGTAGTATTAAACATCTTTATTTGTAAAAAAGGCTATCGACCTATCGGCCTTTCTGCCCTTGTTTAATACATGTAGTCTTAATCTAAATAAAAAACAAATATGAAAATTCTCTTATTCTAGGTTAACAATATTATTAAATAAAATTTCAATGGCAAGAAAAAATTATTTTATTGTCCACTAGTCAGTTGCGTTTGTAAGTGTTCGAGTAGCGTTGATGTAGGGAAACGGAAGCGGGATTGTCTGGTTGGTCTTGTAAGACAAAGGGGATTCAGTATGGTCCAGTTGTAGGGGTTGTTTGTCCATTTTGTCTGTAGCTGTATGAGTCTTTCCGAGATATTTGTCATGTTTGTGCGTTCGTATAGTAGTTGGGTGGGGGGGTTGTGTAGTGGGTTTTGGGGGTGTCTTATTCGTGTTATTAGTCTTAGTGCAATTTGTTCTGTTGTTTGTGTATAATGTTTTGTCCTTTCTGTTCCGTTAGTCATGAGTATATGTCCAAAGTCTAGCAAGGGTCTACAAATAGCTTTATATATTTTGGTGGCGGTGTTTGTGCTAATTCCTCTGTCTTTGTAGGTTAGTGATCGGAAGTGTTTTGTTCTCTTTATTGTTTCTGCCCTGATGTTTCGTATGTGTTTAGTGAATTTAAGTTTGTGGTCAATTGTGATTCCAAGGTATTTTACGTCGTTTTTTGGTTGTGTCGTTTGGCCGTCTGCAGTTATTGTAGGGGAGTCAGCGTTGAGTCTGTGGTTTGTGAGCAGAAGTTGGTTTTTTGACGCGTTTGGTGTTAGTCTCCATTTATAAAACCATGTCATTGTGTTGTTTGTTTGTGTTTGGAGTCTTTGAGCTGCTCTCTCAGTAGTTTTGTCATGTACAATAAGTGCCGTGTCGTCTGCGTATTGTAATATGTATGCCGATCTGTCGATTTGATTTTTGTCTGGTAAGTTGTAATGTCATGGCAGTATATATTGTAGAGAAACGGTGAGAGCGGGGTTCCTTGAGGGAGCCCTTGTTCAGGGGAAAAAGAAAATGACAGTGTTTTATCAAATCGTACTTGTAGTTGTCTGTTTTCTAGTAAGTTCTTTATGGTGTGTAGTAGATATGTTGGTGTGTGTAGTTTGTATAGTTTGTATAGTAAGCCTCTATGCCAGACAATATCAAAAGCCTTGTTAATGTCCATAAACAGGCAAGCTGTCTTTCTGTCAGTTAGGTGGGTAGTTTGTATATTGTTGGCCAAAATAAAGAGCGGATGAACAGTGGAGTGATGCTGTTTGAAACCAAATTGGTAGGTAGGTATATATTTTCCAATCACTTTTTCAAGCCGCTGATTCATTATGTATTCAAAAATTTTGCTTAGTACTGGAAGTAGTGTAATTGGTCTGTAGTTGCTCGGTTGTGTATTGTCCAGTACATTTTTGGGTATAGGGATTATCAAGCCGTTTTTCCATGTTTCTGGGATTCTGCCATTTGGGATGCAGTTGTTCAATTCAGTTAGGATCAGTTTGTGTGTTTCTTGAGTTAGGCTTTTCAAGAGTTTTGCCTTAATTTCATCTTTCCCCGGTGCAGTGTTTTTGATGTGCGCTAGAGCTTCATCGTACTCTGTGTCTGTGATGAGTTTGTAGGTGTAGTTTGGTGAGCTGTTAAAATAGTTCAAGTACCAATCGTTGATCAAGTTCCAGTTGTCATTGTCGAAGTTAGGGTTTGTCGATATGCTGAAGGCCCTTTGATAGTGCCTGGCGAATGCGTCCGCTTTCCCTTTGTCTGTGTAGCGTTCTATTTCGTTTTCGTCAATTGCGTCCGTAGTGCCAGTCTTCCTGTATTGCGCCAGTTTCTTAATTTTTCGCCAGTATGTTTTGCCTTTGTCCTTCTGTATTTCTTTACATGTTTCTAGCCATTTGTCTTGTCGGTATTGTCCAATCAGAGTTTTAATGTTTCTGTTAAGTTGGTTCAGTGTCTTTTTTAGGTCGTTATTTTGAGTGTTTGTATATAGTCTGTACAGTTCTCTCTTATGTTTTATTAGTCTCAGTATGTATTTGGGTAGTGTATGTCGGTAGAAAGCATTTTTTATTTCCGGGCTAAATTTTCCTATGGCTAGTGAAAGTTGTTGTTGTATGGTTTCTATTGAAATGTGCTGTGCTTGTGATTGAATGTAGTCATGTATATGTTGTTTCACTTTGTCTATGTCAGTCTTTGTTAGGTTTAAGTTTTTCTCTATAGGAGGTGTATTGGAGGTAGGTTGCGTATGTTGTAAGTCTATGTTAAACGTAAAAGCCAGGTGGTCGGATCCAAGTTCGTTGGTTAAGTTTATGTTGTTGATGGTGTTTGTCAAGTTTCTTGTGTGCAGTAGAACGTCTGGTGTTGAGTCTGGGTTTGCGGGCATCAGAAAAGTTGGTGGGGTGTGCTGTTTTATAAAGTCGGAATTTTGCAAAAATCTTTTAAGTTGTTTCGTTTTGTTTCTATTCAAGTTAAAGTCGCCTATAATTATTGCATATTTATAGATGCTCGCCTTAGTCAGTATGTTTTGTTCTAGGTTGGAGTGTGGGTGTATGTATGTCAGAAATATGTGTATCAGGTCGTTTAAGAAGGGTATGATAAAATGTAGACAGTCGTTCAAAGGGTTGTTGAGGGAAGGAGGATTTGCTCTTCCAAGTTTAAATGTTGGTTTTAGGAGAGCTGCGACCCCGCCCCTGGCATGATTGATGGTATTTCCATGCCTATAGATACGACTGCCAATTTCTGTACGTTGGTGTTTGTCCTAGTTTGGTTTTAGTCTCTACAAATATGCAGCAGTCTGTGTCGTTTTGTTCTATGTAATTGTAAATAAGTGGTTTTTTGCTGTTAAGTCCGTTGATGTTCGCGTAAAGTACTTTCAAATTGAATCTTGTATGTTTGATACTGTCTCTATCACTTGTTCGTAGGGTTCAGTTGGAGAGCGTCCCTCGGGCAGGAGCATGTCAAACATTAGGATGTAGATATGGTTTCCGAAGAAAACAACGGAGGTGTCAATGTCTTCTATAAATTGTTTTCGTAGTTTTTTTAGTAGTTCGTCTCTGTTGGTATTGTTTGTCATGTTAAGTTGATGTTTGTATTTGTTTATGATGTGGTCATGTGTTGTAATGGGTGTGTGTATTCTACTTGCCACCGTCGTTGTCTCCGCAATCCCGGACGTACGTTTGTTTACACATTTTATTTTTACGTTTGGTATCCCGACGATTGGGGCTGTCGGTCGTTTTGGGCACTTCATGCTCCATGCTGCGTGGTCCTCTGAGTTGCACGCTGCGCACTTGGTTGGCAGTGGTGACTCGCATTTGGATGTTGGATGGGGTCCCTGGCACTTGTTGCATCTTGGTGATTGTTTGCAATCTTCAGTTTTGTGGCTAAACAGGTTGCATTTGCCACACGGCGCAGGCACGGGTGCTGGTGGTTTGCTCTCGGTGATTTTGATAATGCGGCCCAAAAAATGAATCGCACGGTCGTTCATCAACCTTTCGTAGGTGGATATGTCGCCGGTTATTAACCTCATCATGAGTGTGGGTGCGTTGCGCTCTCGCGAGATAATTCTCCTGCATAACCTTATTCTGAAGCCCTGCTGCTCCAGGCGTTCTGTGGCAACGACTGAATATGATGGTGTAATATGGTGGTGACCTGACTTTTGTTGTCGGATTAGTGGGAGGTTACTATTCTTTTGCAGTTTGAATGCTGTTATAACGTTTTCCTGTTTCAGTTTTTGTAAAATTTGTGTTGCTTTGTCCTCATTGTTGGTTTTAATTAGAAAGTGATTATCTTGTCTGACAATCACATCCTTGTTGTTGGGGTTGAGTCCCTCCCACCTGATTGCAAGTTGGACTCTGGTGATGGTCGACAATGCCTTCGCTGTGAATGTGTGCGAATACGTGGGAAATCTTGTTGATGTTGTCTTGCTGTTTGTTGTTTGGTTTTTATTGGTTGTAGACTGATAGTCCAAAGCTATTCGTTTGGCCTCAGGTGTTGGCGTTGGGGGGGATGGCTGGGTTGGCTGGGTTGGCTGGATTGGCTGGGTTGGCTGGGTCGTCTTCGGTTTTCTGCCCCGTTTTTTCGATTGTGGCTTTTTGAACCCACCATCCTGGAAGGCATAATCCGATTCGGATTCTTGCGAACTCCCAAGGTTCATCCTTTCGTTTGAATTCTACTCGTATATTCTCGCTGGACGATAAATGCGGTTGGATTCTTAAAATTCTTTGCCGTAGTGTAAACGACCTTGCTTTAAATATGCTAACACTGACACGTCTTATCACCACGAAGCTCGGTTTAAGACTCTGCAGTAAATTGATTATACCACATTTTTACGTTGTTTCAATATCCTTTGTATAGACATCAACTCAAAACAAAACATATATCTATATTGATAAGGAATTAACTTGGTAGTTCACACCTTTTTTTGAATATAGATTTAAACTTTTCAATGTAATTTAAGACCTGCGCTCACATTAATTTTTAAATATCTATTGCATGGAATTTGAACAAAATGACACTCTCGCTAAACTTAAACAATGCAAATATTTTTCCAGTTATATCTATGATAACAGACACTATCATTTCGAATTTACGGTTATTCCTTGTCGTACTGGAATAAACCCCTTCATGTAATAAAATTTTGATTTTATAAAATCAATTATTATAGTAACAAGTAAACAAACAATTATTACAATATCAAAGTAACAATTTGCAGAGTTTCTTCTCAACTTAATTTATAAGAGTAATGACATAAAGTTGATTTAACTATTAAACTAAGTAAAGAACAACCTAATCTTTTGGACATTTCAATGCACTCAATATATTCAGCATCTGATAAAACAGGTGATTAAAAGTCATCTAATTGCAATTAAATCCAGCTTGTGTTTAGGTAGGAAAGCAGCTTTTGTTTAGATTAAATGCCACTTTAGTTTAGCGGTTTTTAATAGTTAATTTTGAATTGTTAACGATGCGAAGTTTAGATGAACTCGGCGTATCTGCATTACTTCGGATTAAAGTTCGCTGGTTTATTTTTGTACTAAATAGTTTGCGCAAACATTCTATTGACGTTTCTGTAATAAAATATTACTTGAAAAAAATTTATAATCAAATCAAAGTTATTGGTCAGTAGTAGTAGACATCTTTATTTCTAAAAAAGGCTATCGACCTATCGGTCTTTCTGCCCTTGTTTGTTATAGATCATTATTGTGCGGGTTATGCAACCTTTGTAGACCCAAAATTATTTGTAGTCGGTTGTTAAAACTCGCGTACTGGATTGCTTTTGGAAAGTGGACTGTATTTTGATTGAAACACTGGTAAGCTGCTTTAATTATGTATTTCACAAGCGTTACCACTACAAAGGAAGTCCGAACCACTTGACGTTTTGAAAGAGAGTTTCAGAATGGCACCACCTCAAGACGAGGCGTTCTCGGGGATGACGTATGACGGATGAAGTAATTGAAAAGGGCGCCATCTAGGCGAATAGATTCGTCTCAGAATAAATAGGTATCGCTAATGTAAATATCAATGGTAATTAAAATGGTAATACTAAAGTAATAAGCGCAAACAATTATCATTCCATGGTTGGATTTATTTTATTTAAATGTTCCAAGTTTCAATAATTTGAAAAAACATTTACAATTTTGGGCAAGCCTTCAACACATTATTCACAACAGGCAATTTCTTAAAATAATAAATAATTATTCAGCATATTGTTAAGTCTATTTTAGGTCTGTTGTGTATACTTGCGTGAACAGACTGTGTTCTTATTGAAGAATTTTGGCAATATATATTAAATATAAAGTGCTGAGAACGTCTGAGGTATCGGATGCGATAACTAAAGATAGCAGAATACACTCACCAGTAACAACTCACGATCTCATATTAAACAAATACAAACATCAAATTAACAACCAACACTAACAGAGAAGATTTGATTAAAACAATGAGAAAACAATTTATAGAAGATTTTGACATCTACACCTCGGTCCCCTTCTTTGGTAACCATATGTATGTATTGATGTTCGACATGCTCCTACCTAACCAAAACACTTCGACAGAACCCCATTAACAATTAAAACAAACAAACACTAACATGGACCGTTCAACATGAGACTACTTTACGCTAACATCAACGGACTTAACAGTAAAAAACCACTTATTTACAATTACATAGAACAAAACGACACAGACTGCTGCATATTTGTAGAGACTAAAACCAAACTAGGACAGACACCAACGTACAGAAATTGGCAGTATATCCTGTTGTAAGTCACAACATACGCAACCTACCTCCAGTACACCTCCTATAGAGATAAAGTTAAACCTAACAAAGACTGACATAGACAAAGTGAAACAACATATACATGACTACACTCAATCGCAAGCACAGCCCATTTAAATAGAAACCATACAACAATAACTTTCACTAGCCTTAGGAAAATTTAGCCCGGAAATAAAAAATGCTTTCTACCGACATTCACTACCCAAATTCATACTGAGACTCATAAAACAAAAGAGAGAACTGAACAGACTATATACAAACACTCAAAATAACGACCTAAAAAAGACACTGAACCAACTCAACAGAAACACTAAAACCTTGATTGGACAATACCGACAAGACAAATGGCTAGAAACATGTAAAGAAATACAAAAAGACAAAGGCAAAACATACTGGCGAAAAATTAAGAAACTAGCGCAATATAAAAATACTAACACTTCTGACACAATTGATGAAAACAGAATAGAACGGTACACAGACAAAGAGAAAGCGGACGCGTTCGCCAGACACTACCAAAGGGCTTTCAGCATATCGACAAACCCCAACTTCGACAATGACAACTGGAACTTGATCAACGACTGGTACTTGAACTATTTCAACAGCTTACCAAACTATACATACAAACTGATCACAGACACAGAGTACGATGAAGCTCTAGCGCATATCAAAAACACAGCACCGGGAAAAGATAAAATAAAGGCAAAACTCCTGAAAAGCCTAACTCAAGAAACACACAAACTGATCCTAACTGAATTGAACAAACATCTTTATTTCTAAAAAAGGCTATCGACCTATCGGTCTTTCTGCCCTTGTTTAATACATGTAGTCTTAATCTAAATAAAAAACAAAGATGAAAATTCTCTTATTCTAGGTTAATAATCTTTAATTATTAATAAATAATCTAAAATTATTTTATTGTCCAGTAGTCAGTTGCGTTTGTAAGTGTTCGAGTAGCGTTGATGTAGGGAAACGGAAGCGGGATTGTCTGGTTGGTCTTGTAAGACAAAGGGGATTCAGTATGTTCCAGTTGTAAGGCGTTGTGTGTCCATTTTGTCTGAAGATGTATGAGTTTTTCCGAAATCTTTGTCATGTTTGTGCGTTCGTATAGTAGTTGGGTGCAGGGGTTGTGTAGTGGGTTTTGGGGGTGTCTTATTCGTGTTATTAGTCTTAGTGCAATTTGTTCTGTTGTTTGTATATAACGTTTTGTCCTTTCCGTTCCGTTGGTCATGAGTATATGTCCATAGTCTAGCAAGGGTCTACGAATAGCTTTATATATTTTGGTGGCGGTGTTTGTGCTAATTCCTCTGTCTTTGTAGGTTAGTGATCGGAAGTGTTTTGTTCTCTTTATTGCTTCTGGCCCTGATGTTTCGTATGTGCTTAGTGAATTTAAGTTTGTGGTCAATTGTGATTCCAAGGTATTTTACGTCGTTTTTTGGTTGTGTCGTTTAGCCGTCTGCAGTTGTTGTAGGGGAGTCAGCGTTGAGTCTGTTGTTTGTGAGCAGAAGTTGGTTTTTTGACGCGTTTAGTGTTAGTTTCCATTTATAAAACCATGTCATTGTGTTGTTTGTTAGTGTTTGGAGTCTTTGAGCTGCTCTCTCAGAAGTTTTGTCATGTACAATAAGTGCCGTGTCGTCTGCGTATTGTGATATGTATGCCGATCTGTCGATTTGATTTTTGTCTGGTAAGTTGTAATTGTATATGTCATGGCAGTATATATTGCAGAGAAACGGTGAGAGCGGGGATCCTTGAAGGAGCCCTTGTTCAGGGGAAAAAGAAAATGACAGTGTTTTGTCAATTCGTACTTGTAGTTGTCTGTTTTCTAGTAAGTTCTTTATGGTGTGTAGTAGATATGTTGGTGTGTGTAGTTTGTATAGTAAGCCTCTATGCCAGACACTATCAAAAGCTTTGTTAATGTCCATAAACAGGCAAGTTGTCTTTCTGTCAGTTAGGTGGGTTGTTTGTATATTGTTAGTCAGAATGAAGAGTGGGTGAATAGTCGAGTGCTGATGTTTGAATCCGAACTGATACGATGGTATGTACTTTCCGACCAGTTTTCCCAGTCACTGCCTTATTATGTACTCAAAAACCTTGCTAAGTACTGGTAGCAGTGTAATTGGTCTGTAATTGCTCGGTTGTGTATTGTCCAGTTCATTTTTGGGTATAGGGATTATTAAGCCGTTTTTCCATGTTTTTGGAATTATGTTATTTCTGATGCAGTTGTTCAATTCAGTTAGGATCAGTTTGTGTGTTTCTTGAGTTAGGCTTTTCAGGAGTTTTGCCTTTAGTTTATCTTTTCCCGATGCTGTGTTATTGAAATGCGCTAGGGCTTCATCGTACTCTGTGTCTGTGATCAGTTTATATGTATAGTTTGGTGAGCTGATCTGAAGACAATTAAGGTAAACTTTTCATTATTACTACTCTCATATTGATACTTTGAAAATAAAACTGTTATCGACAGAACTATTTCAAACTCGGTTTTATATAAAACGGTAGTTTGCTTTTGTAATATACTAAATACATAAATCTACATATAAACAGAAAAGAATACTAAAAGTAAGTAATCAATATAAGTATAAGATATTATTTTCTGAGATATTCTGAAATTTTGTATAGCGCAGGACAGAAACGTAATTTTAGGTAAAATCAGAATGTTACATCATATTTGCGACACCAACAACGTGATAAATAATGCTTTAGGTAAAATTATCGTTATAAATAATGTATGTCTGTCCGAATAATTGTTTTGGTGTATTTCGTACAGAATTTTTTTATTGATTCTAATCTATACCCACTCACTGGATGTGGATTTGCATCATTTATTTCCCCATGTTAAATTCATTACATATTAACCAAACATTGCGGGCATAATCGTAAATTACTTCTGTAACAGCGAACAAATATAAATAAACGTACTATTTTACGTGACGAGTGCCACCACAAATTAGTACAATTATTACACTCCAACTTGTTGCTTTATCCCATTCAGTTAATTCTCTAAATTAACGATCGCTTGTTAGGGTAATATTTTAATATCAACAATGTTCACTGAACTGAATTATTTTATAAAAAAAACTGCACATTTGGATGAAAACCAATTAGCATTGTCTACTTGTATCGATGAACAGTATAAATAAATAATGCAAATGAAATTGATTTTGGTATAACAAATTAAATTCCTTTATTATTTAAATAATTAAATTTATTTTATAATTTAAATAATAAAAATTCGCCGTTGCGAAATGAACAGTGGCAAAAGTACGTACTTTCTACCAGGGGATCAAGAAAACTATATGACAGGAAGACTAAGCAATTCATTTTTTTAAGTCCAGTTAAAATCTGATGAGTAGATTTAATGATTTCTCGTTTTTTCATATAGACCTGACATAAATTTTGTTATATCAATATATACAAAACATGGTTATTTATTCAGGCCGATTAGAGCTATTCTGATCAGTAGAAACATAATTAACTAAATTAACTTAAAAGTTTCTAAGTTGAACATTTAAGTGGGCGCTAGACAACACTCCGTCGTCATACTCTATTTTTTGTCACCAGGGCCTTCAGATATTTTTTGCCATAAGACAAGGGCTCTTATGACCCCTTATTATCCGTTTTTTAACTACTTCTTACAACAGTTTGCAACTGTTAGGCAAATTACTCGAATTCAACAAAAATACATAAACATTTGCTTCTACAATGGAATTGTGATAGACTTAATTGAGATTTACCAAATGAAGATCACTTACCAACAAATTAATTTGACGAAACACATATTACAAAATATACATTGATGGAAAATGTAATGTTTGTTGCATTGACTTTCCAAATTATGAGTTTTGGAAAAGTGACAAACTTTCGGTTATCTTTGGTTCAAGAACGTAGTTTGAGATGTATAAAAATAATGTATACTTTTTTTCATTTAAGCGATATGAAAACGTGCCAACTTGAAACTGAGTTCCGCGCCTTTTCGACCCGCAAACTTTCGAATAAAACTTGCATATCTGGAAATGCATTCGGGCTTTTTCAGTTTTATTAGCTGCTGAAAACTTTTCGTTCAGAAAAGGGCCCAGTAATAGTTTCACGTTTGAGATTCGCTATAAACTTACAGAGTAACATAATACCAAATTTACTAACTTCACTTGTTTGATTAAAAATTGTAATTAAAAAATTTACTTAATATACATAAAATTGATGATATACATCTACGAAAAAACCAATAGCAATAGAGTCCTTAAATTGGTAAACCTAGTTTCCTAAGTGTTTTCTAAACAGTTTTTTTTATATACAGGTTCGCTTTAAAACTTATTATTTAATAACCGTTTAACATCACCAAAACAATTCTTTTAAGATATGCAAATATTTTTATACTGAAATCAATTTTAGCTGCGCTGAACTGGCGCTGCAAGAATATTCGTGTGCATGTGGAAAATGTATTTTATCATATGAACTTTTACGAAAATTTTTGTGAACTCTTTTATTTTAAAACTTGCCATTGCACGTTATGTAAAGTTTTAGATTTTCGACAAAGATTAATGTGCCACTTTAAGATATATCTGCATTTGTATACTTGAAATGTGAACAATTTCGGGTGTAATAGCAAGAACCAAGAAGTTAAAGGAAAAATGAAATTATTTATCGTGCGGTGCAAAAAAATATTTGCTCGATATGAAAATGTTTAGTTGTTCTAATTGCTTTTTCTTGTTTGTTTTTTTTGTGCATTCGTTTCAAATGTCACGCTGCAAAATTTGATTAACTCGCCTTCTAAAAATGTTAAATAAAAATTTGAAATGAAGTCATTCTGAGAAAACGGTAGGTTTTCCCAAAAAAGCTGCAAAACGAATTTTCGTACCTCTACGAAAAGCACCTGGGCTTATTTTTAAGTACATTGGAAGGCGGGTTATTTCAAATTAACACTTCCGACCGTAAAAGCTGCTAAAGCTCTTCTACACTTTTCTAGCTTTATTTGATAGTAACTTGAGAACAAATCTAAATGCAAAAAAGCTTGCGACTGAAAATGGATCTGAAATACCTGTTATGCACTGCAATGGCAAATTATTATCTTGTACGTGATATTACCGATAATCCATTGCTAATATAAACTTTTTACTTCCATTTTTATCAGCTTTTTTTGAGAAACCAATGAAATTCTTATTGGCCATTCGGGTCTCGTTTCTTTCATTATTCTCTCTTCATGCATTTTATCGACTGTCGACTTGTATATTGATCTCGCCTTTTAGAGAGTTTTTTTTTTAAATCGCAGATGCTTGAAGTAGTAGTAAACATCTTTATTTCTAAAAAAGGATATCGACCCATCGGTCTTTCTGCCCTTGTTTAAGACATGTAGTCTTAATCTAAACAAAAAACAAAGATGAAAATTCTCTTATTCTAGGTTAATAATCTTATTAATCGGAAAGACTCATACATCTACAGACAAAATGGACAAACAACCCCTACAACTGGACCATACTGAATCCCTTTTGTCTTACAAGACCAACCAGACAATCCCGCTTCCGTTTCCCTTACATCAACGCTACTCGAACTCTTACAAACGCAACTGACTACTGGACAATAAAATAATTTTTTCTTGTCATTAGAATTGGAAAGTTTATTTAATAAGATTAGTAACCTAGAACAAGAGAATTTTCATCTTTGTTTTTTATTTAGACTAAGACTACATGTATTAAACATAGGTCGATAGCCTTTTTTTAGAAATAAAAATGTTTACTACTACTACTAATAGTGAGAGCGGGGATCCTTGAGGGAGCCCGTGTTCAGGGGAAAAAGAAAATGACAGTGTTTTGTTAATTCGTACTTGTAGTTGTCTGTTTTCTAGTAAGTTCTTTATGGTGTGTAGTAGATATGTTCCATTCTTGGGTATAGGGATTATTAAGCCGTTTTTCCATGTTTTTGGAATTATGTTATTTCTGATGCAGTTGTTCAATTCAGTTAGGATCAGTTTGTGTGTCTCTTGAGTTAGGCTTTTCAGGAGTTTTGCCTTTATTTTATCTTTTCCCGGTGTTGTGTTTTTGATATGCGCTAGGGCTTCATCGTACTCTGTGTCTGTGATCAGTTTGTATGTATAGTTTGGTGAGCTGTTGAAATAGTTCAAGTACCAGTCGTTGATCAAGTTCGAGTTGTCATTGTCGAAGTTAGGGTTTGTCGATATGCTGAAGGCCGTTTGATAGTGTCTGGCGAACGCGTCAACTTTCTCTTTGTCTGTGTACCGTTCTATTCCGTTTTCGTCAATTGTGTCAGTAGTGTTAGTTTTTTTGTATTGCGCCAGTTTCTTAATTATTCGCCAGTATGTTTTGCCTTTGTCTTTTTGTATTTCTTTACATGTTTCTAGCCATTTGTCTTGTCGGTATTGTCCAATCAAGGTTTTAATGTTTCTCTTGAGTTGGTTCAGTGGCTTTTTTAGGTCGTTATTTTGAGTGTTTGTATATAGTCTGTACAGTTCTCTCTTTTGTTTTATGAGTCTCAGTATGAATTTGGGTAGTGTATGTCGGTAGAAAGCATTTTTTATTTCGGGACTAAATTTTCCTATGGCTAGTGAAAGTTGTTGTTGTATGGCTTCTATTGAAATGGGCTGTGCTTGCGATTGAATGTAGTCATGTATATGTTGTTTCACTTTGTCTATATCAGTCTTTGTTAGGTTTAACTTTTTCTCTATAGTAGGTGCCACGAAACGTAATAGCCCGGTGGTAGGATCCAAGTTCGTTGGTTAAGTTTATGTTGTTGATGGTGTTTGTTAAGTTTCTTGTGTGCAGTTGAACGTCTGGTGTTGAGTCTGGGTTTGCGGGCATCAGAAAAGTTGGTGGGGTGTGCTGTTATATAAAGTCAGAATTTTCTGGAAATCTTTTAAGCTGTTTCGTTTTGTTTTTGTTCAGATTAAAGTCGCCTATAATTATTGCATATTTATAGATGCTTGCTTTGGTCAATATGTTTTGTTCTAAGTTGGAGTGTGGGTGTATGTATGTGAGAAATATGTGTATCAGGTCATTTAGGTAGGGTATTCTATAAACATTAAATTGAACCAAAAGGTTCTTAGAACTATTCAATATCCAATTGCAAAATAGAACCTACCTGGTAACAGAACTAAATTTGGAGTCACAAAAATTGACCTTCTGGACAAATAAGGGAAGAACACATATTTTCAGTTCTTCGTGTACTTTCGAAACAAACCCTTCCAAAGAATGATGCCATTTTGAATAACCGATTACATTAATAAGTAAATTTGTCATTTTAATAAAATATGACACACAAATTTAAGGGTACCATATTATATAAAATCTGCATTCCCGGTAAGCCGCACATGTATATTTCCACTTTTTCAATGCAAGAAAGAATCTGAATAATCGTACTGTTCCATAGAATTCGGTTTTGCAATTTTCACGTATACACTGTTTTGGACTTTTATGAAACCATATAAAAGTTTGCTTGCGTTACCGGAAGTGGAATACGCTATTTCATTGAAGTGTCAACTGCTAAAGTTTCTTTCCCTACAATAAAGACTAGTTTACATATTAACAAAATTCAGTGGTAAATCAATTTACTCCATTTTTTTTTGGATATTTTTATTTATCTGCTTTATAGCAATATTTTTTTTTGGATAAAGACGAAATCCTCAATGTAATTTAAGATTTAATTAAATTAAATCCTCAATGTAATGTCTGCCTTCCTTTATAAAGTTTTTCGTAGGACTGTTATCCATTAATTTTAAAAACATTTTAGCCCAACTTGTAGACCGGCCATCTTAAGCAGGCTAGTAAAACTTTCGAAACTAACTTCCTCATGTAATTTAGACCTTTAGCAGCCATTTTCATCTTAAATATGTAAGAACTTCGTTAAACTTGAGGTCTAGATGTTTTATTAATGGTAGTGACCGGCTCACCGATGGATTTAATTTTAATACAAAACAACTACTGTTTTATTTTACAATTACCAAACTCCGCAGCTAAGCAATCAAGCCCAACTGGACAACTATATTAAACTTATCTCAATTTATAGTGTAATGCCTCAAAAATGTTTACAAAAATTATCTTTGTGCCTTATTTAGCATCTCTCAAAACTGTCCTTTGGTGTACTTATATTTGCATATTATTATTTTCTCATACCTTTTACGCTATTGTTTAATAATTGAAGATGATCCGTGTAATATTATCTGATACACCACCGTCTTATCAATTTAGCAAAAGAACAGCAATTCACAGTACATTTTTAAATAATATTTCGACTAAATCTAAAGTTAGAGTCTTAAACCGAGCTTCGTGGTGATAAGACGTGCACAGTATCAGCATATTTATATAAAGCAAGGTCGTTTACACTACGCAAAGAATTTGAAGAATCCAACCGCATTTATCGTTCAGCGAGAATATACGAATTTAATTCAAACGAAAGGATGAACCCTGGGAGTTCGCAAGAATCCGAATCGGATTATGCCTCCCAGGATGGTGGGTTCAAAAAGCCACAATCGAAAAAACGGGGCAGAAAACCGAAGACGACCCAGCCAACCCCCACAACGCCAACACCTGAGGCCAAACGAATAGCTTTGGACTATCAGTCTACAACCAATAAAAACCAAACAACAAACAGCAAGACAACATCAACAAGATTTCCCACGTATTCGCACACATTCACAGCGAACGCATTGTCGACCATCACCAGAGTCCAACTTGCAATCAGGTGGGAGCAACTCAACCCCAACAACAAGGATGTGATTATCAGACAAGATAATTACTTCCTAATCAAAACCAACTAGGAGGACAAAACATCAAAAATTTTACAACAACTAAAACAAGAAAACACTGTAACAAGTTACAAATTACAAAAAAACGATAACCTCCCACTAATCCGACAACAAAAGTCAGGTCACCACCATATTACACCATCATATTCAGTCGTCGCCACTGGGGTCGACCTGGACATTGAAGACAGCATGTTTCTGGAACGCCTGGTGCAGCAGGGCTTCAGAATAAGGTTCTGCAGGAGAATTATCTCGCGAGAGCGCAACGCACCCACACTCATGATGAGGTTAATAACCGGCGACATATCCACATATGAAAGGTTGATGAGCGACCGTGCGGTTCATTTTTTGGGCCGCATTTTCAAAATCACCGAAAGCAAACCACCAGCACCCGTGCCTGCGCCGTGTGGCAAATGCAACCTGTTCAGCCACAAAACTGAAGATTGCAAACAATCGCCAAGATGCAACAAGTGCCAGGGACCCCATCCAACTTCCAGGTGCGAGTCGCCACTGCCAACCAAGTGCGCAGCATGCAACTCAGAGGACCACGCAGCATGGAGCATGAAGTGCCCAAAACGACCGACAGCCCCAATCGTCGGAATCCCAAACGTAAAAATAAAATGTGTAAACAAACGTACGTCCGGGATTGCGGAGACAACGACAGTGGAAAGTAGAATACACACACCCATTACAACACATGACCACATCATAAACAAATACAAACATCAACTTAACAAGACAAACAATACCAACAGAGACGAACTACTAAAAAAACTACGAAAACAATTTATAGAAGACTTCGACATTGACACCTCCGTTGTTTTCTTCGGGAACCATGTCTACATCCTAATGTTTGACATGCTCCTGCCCGAGGGACGCTCTCCAACTGAACCCTGCGAACAAGTGAGACAGACAGTAACAAACATACAAGATTCTATATGAAAGTACTTTACGCGAACATCAACGGACTTAACAGCAAAAAACCACTTATTTACAATTACATAGAACAAAACGACACAGACTGCTGCATATTTGTAGAGACTAAAACCAAACTAGGACAAACACCAACGTACATAAATTGGCAGTATATCTATAGGCATGGAAATACCATCAATCATGCCAGGGGCGGGGTCGCAGCTCTCCTAAAACCAACATCTAAACTTGGAAGAGCAAATCCTCCTTCCCTCAACAACCCTTTGAACGACTGTCTACATTTTACCATACCCTACTTAATCGACCTGATACATATATTTCTGACATACATACACCCACACTCCAACCTAGAACAAAACATACTGAGTAAGGCGAGCATCTATAAATATGCAATAATTATAGGCGACTTTAACTTGAACACAAACAAAACGAAACAACTTAAAAGATTTTTGCAAAACTCCGACTTTATAAAACAGCACACCCCACCAACTTTTCTGATGTCCGCAAACCCAGACTCAACACCAGACGTTCTACTGCACACAAGCAACTTGACAAACACCATCAACAACATAAACTTAACCAACGAACTTGGATCCGACCACCTGGCTATTACGTTTAACATAGACTTACAACATACGCAACCTACCTCCAATACACCTCCTATAGAGAAAAATTTAAACCTAACAAAGACTGACATAGACAAAGTGAAACAACATATACATGACTACATTCAATCACAAGCACAGCACATTTCAATAGAAACCATACAACAACAACTTTCACTAGCCATAGGAAAATTTAGCCCGCAAATAAAAAATGCTTTCTACCGACATACACTACCCAAATACATACTGAGACTAATAAAACATAAGAGAGAACTGTACAGACTATATACAAACACTCAAAATAACGACCTAAAAAAGACACTGAACCAACTTAACAGAAACATTAAAACTCTGATTGGACAATACCGACAAGACAAATGGCTAGAAACATGTAAAGAAATACAGAAGGACAAAAGCAAAACATACTGGCGAAAAATTAAGAAACTGGCGCAATACAGGAAGACTGGCACTACTGACACAATTGACGAAAACGGAATAGAACGCTACACAGACAAAGAGAAAGCGGACGCATTCGCCAGACACTATCAAAGGGCCTTCAGCATATCGACAAACCCTAACTTCGACAATGACAACTGGAACTTGATCAACGACTGGTACTTGAACTATTTTAACAACTCACCAAACTATGCCTGCACACTGATCACAGACACAGAGTACGATGAAGCCCTAGCGCACATCAAGAACACTGCACCGGGGAAAGATAAAATTAAGGCAAAAGTCTTGAAAAGCCTAACTCAAGAAACACACAAACTGATCCTAACTGAATTGAACAACTGCATCACAAATGGCAGAATCCCAGAAACATGGAAAAACGGCTTAATAATCCCTATACCCAAAAATGGACTGGACAATACACAACCGAGCAACTACAGACCAATTACACTGCTTCCAATACTGGGCAAGATTTTTGAAGGCATAATGAAGCAGCGGCTTGAAAGAGTGATTGGAGGGTATATACCTACCTACCAATTTGGTTTCAAACAGCATCACTCGACTGTTCATCCGCTCTTTATTTTGGCCAACAACATACAAACTACCCACCTAACTGACAGAAAGAGAGCTTGCCTGTTTATGGACATTAACAAGGCTTTTGACAGTGTCTGGCATAGGGGCTTACTATACAAACTACACACACCAACATATCTACTACACACCATAAAGAACTTACTAGAAAACAGACAACTACAAGTACGAATAGACAAAACACTGTCATTTTCTTTTTCCCCCGAACAAGGGCTCCCTCAAGGATCCCCGCTCTCACCGTTTCTTTACAATATATACTGCCATGACATATACAATTACAACTTACCAGGCAAAAATCAAATCGACAGATCGGCATACATATTACAATACGCAGACGACACGGCACTTATTGTAAACACAAACGCGTCAAAAAACCAACTTCTGCTCACAAACCACAGACTCAACGCTGACTCCCCTACAATAACTGCAGACGGCCAAACGACGGAAAAAACGACGTAAAATACCTTGGAATCACAATCGACCACAAACTTAAATTCACTAAACACATACGAAACATCAGGGCAGAAACAATAAAGAGAACAAAACACTTCCGATCACTAACCTACAAAGACAGAGGAATTAGCACAAACACCGCCACCAAAATATATAAAGCTATTTGTAGACCCTTGCTAGACTTTGGACATGTACTCATGACCAACGGAACAGAAAGGACAAAACGTTATACACAAACAACAGAACAAATTGCACTAAGACTAATAACACGAATAAGACACCCCCAAAACCCACTACACAACCCGCCCAAACAACTACTATACGAACGCACAAACATGACAAAGATCTCGGAAAGACTCATACAGCTACAGACAAAATGGACAAACAACCCCTACAACTGGACCATACTGAATCCCCTTTGTCTTACAAGACCAATCAGACAATCCCGCTTCCGTTTCCCTACATTAACGCTACTCGAACACTTACAAACGCAACGGACTAGTGGACAATAAAATAATTTCTTCTTGCCACTGAAATCTTATTTATTTAATAGTATTGTTAGCCTAGAATGGGAGAATTTTCATATTTGTTTTTTATTTTGAATTAAGACTGCATGTATTAAACAAGGGCAGAAAGACCGATAGGTCGATAGCCTTTTTTAGAAATAAAGATGTTTACTACTACTCTAAAGTTATTTATTAAAAATTGCAGGGTTTGAAAAGTTTTACAATCTGTACATACTTAAAATTCGACGCGACTAGTAAAATTGAAATTGTTAGTTTCTGAAAGTTTGACTAAATAATTGTGCGAATAACTAGATAACAAATATCCAAGCTGCACATTACTATATTTGGTAGTTGATTTTAATTAAAAGTTTGGCTTAATCTGCGCAACTATTCCACAGAACCTAAATAGCACGAGTTTGCTTATTTACTTCGAAACTTTTAGTATTTTAAGAGCATCCAAACGGATCTTCAATATATTTCCAAGGAATAGCATAAACTGGTTTTAGAGAAGGGTTATCAACACAAATTTAGATGAAAAGAAAAAGCTCTCAAAATACTATAAAAATTGTACTCTCAAAACAATCAACAAAGACAGTCAAGTGTTATAAAGACAGGGCCAAAGCGGACACATATATTTTCAAAAAGCATTACAACTTCCACTATCCCGAACTGTGACGGCCAGAACTGGCAATGAGTCAATGTACATAGAATATGATGGTGCACTTGCACACATTAAGACACCGCTTCAGAAAAGAAGAATACGAAAACAAAAGAACTGAGGAACCCGACTAAGTACGTAACTTCCAGTGTTGAGCAAAATATTCGAAATTATAAATTAAAATAAGCTGGCACAATTAACTGGACAACACAACACCATACTAATTCGGTACACCCACTTTCTGCAATAGGTAATAACACAGAAACAACACAATTGGAAAATAATAAAACAGTACGTTTTACGTTTGTAGCAGTTCATCACCGGGCAAGGTTTGTTGCAAAGACCTCCGCATTCACTTTTTCACTAAAATAAGGAAAAACTAACAACAAACGCTCCTACCAAGCCACTAAATTAAAGGCAACTAGGTATCTGCAATAATAAAAGGTAAGAAGAGTACTTGTACTAAATATTTCGGATTAATACTGGACCGAAAACTACAATTTAATTAGTAGTCAAATAGTAGAAAATATACAATGCATGCAATAACATATAAACAATAGACCAGGTTGGACTGAAATTAATAACAAACATAAGACATGTTCAAAACTCACTGCACAATCCATTAAACTAACTTGTACGCGCGAGCAAACATTCCAATAGAACTAATCAAGAAAATGTGTAAAAGTAAATGTTAAAAGATCCGTTTTTAACATTATAATATCATTAATCCCGTGTGGGGATTGCCAATTACCTCCATCGGGCGCGTCCCTATTGGAATTGGGGAAAGCTCGTCGCGTATGCAATCCAGCATATTCGAAGGGTAGTGGGGAAATAAAATAACCGCCGTGAAATTAGAACTGGACTGGTCCTCCAGGTTGGGTGTTGAGTCGTCGGGCTAACTCCCCGGTACTTATATTATAAAACCTAATCAAGAGCCTCGGAAAAGTACAGACAACTCAAAAACACGAACCCAGCAAAGGAAAAGGACAACGATTTTTGCAAGTGAGTTGAAACATCTAAAGGTTGATATTGCAGTTCTACCGGAGACAAAGAAGAATGAAGAAGGATCCAAAAGCTCGGGAATGTATGATCACTTCTACAGTGGGGTACCTAAGGAAGATTGTGCCAAGCAGGGGGTGTCAATTGCCATACACAAAATTTATCACAACATGGGAACCAGTAAACGAGCGACTTGGACATAAGAATGGATCTAACAATACATGGATGTAGAACAATACAGTAAATGAAGAATACCCAATGGTAAATAAAGACGAATTTTTGGATCAACTAAATGAAGAGATAAAACGGTTGAGTACGTCTAGAGAAATAATAGTTTTAGGATACTTTAGTGCGAGAGTGGGAAGAAATGATAAAGATAATGTTACAGGAAGTTTTGGAGAGGACGTGGTAAATGATAATGGAAGGCGATTAACACAAACATGGGAACAAAATCAGCTAAAAGTTCTAGACGGATACTTCCAGCACAGAGACGTCCATAAATTCACATGGAGTCAGAACACAAGAAATCTGAAAACTGTTATTGACTATATGATCAGGAAACAAAAAATGTAGCTAAAGTGCAGCGATGTAAAAGTTAAAAAAGGTCCTCATGTGGTAGTGACCATCACCTACTTAGTGCACAAATAGTATTTCCAATTAGAACAGGGTACCAGTAGGAGAAGAAACGGGAAAATGTCGAAAAAGAAAAAGTGGCGAGGAAAGATACAACATTAACAGTTTGGAACAGGAAAGTACAAAAGAACTGTACAAAGCCAGACTAAACAAGAAACTGCAAAGAACATCATTCGATAGTATAGAGGAAGAGTATGAATACATAAAATCATGCATCATAGCAGCAGCGAGAGAGGCAGGTTGCCAGGAAAGAGAAGGAAAACGTCAAAAACCATACTGGAGGGATGAAGAGATAGAATCTGAAGCAGAGAACAAACGAAAACACCATGTTAAGCTGCTATAACATAAATGCCAAACTTGCATATAAACAGGTACAAGCAAGGATACGAAGAATGATATCTACAAAAAACCTATAGTAGAGCAGAGAAAGCACTAAAAGCTACAGAGATGGATTACTGTAGAAGAGCTGCATGAAAGTCTTGATCGGAAAGCATCAGAAGTGAAAGGGTAAGGAAAATAATGGAAGTAAAGCGCCATATTGTACCTGATATAAAGACTGGACAACTCAGATGGTACGGACATGTGCAGAGGGTGGGCCAGGACCGACTCCCGATGAAAGTTCTACATTGGACACCGCAGGGAAGAAGAAGGAGAGGAAGACCACGGTAAAGCTCGAGAGATGGAACATACGGAGAGATTCAGAGAAGAGGACTGGAGGAAGAGACCTGGAGAAACCGAGACGGCTGGAGATTGGGTACCGGAAGACGGTTAACGTTGTAACCCGATGGATATGAATATATAATATTCAGGGTGACAACCGGAAAACTTGCAGTAGATAAATTAGAAGATCGGGAAAACTCGACAAGAAAAAAAAAGCTAGAATACATTCATCGGAACTGTTGTTTGAAGCAGTTCGAAAATCCTTTGCCTCTGCATTGCAATACATTTGATGAATACTAACACATATTGTTGATGCACAAGTAATTTTCTTTTTTTTTTCGTTCATATAGTAATAGATCTAAAGGATCGTTACATTGCTAGACTTTTAATTTTTGTTTCTATTTTTTAATATCGTTTTTAGTGACAGCCTTAAGCTTGGTAGGTGACATTAAATCCTAAATACTTAGTTTTAGGTAAATTTATTGGTTTAACTTATTTATTCAATAATAGTAAATATACATTCTATGCTTTAAGCAGCTGATTATTTATTGCTTTTAATTTACATTATGTTATGTAATGAAAAGTTTATTTATGAGTTATCAAAAATCAAATTTGGATTTTAGAATTATGTAACACCTCTCACCTTTATGTCGTAATTATAATAATTGTGTACAAGTGCAAGTGTACCGATTCTTTTTTGCGTCGTATTATCAATAGATTTAATTCATTCAATAATTCAAAATTGTTTTGGCTATAAAGGTATCCAAATTTCAATAATGTAAACTATTTGATCACGATGAACGGTTGTCGAACGTGAAATTGATAAACGAATTTACAAAATCATGAAAAATAGTTATTCTCAACAACTAATTGTCATCAAACCTTTCTTACTTACGCAACTTTTAGTTACCCTGAAGAAAATGTTCTTCGTTGGCAGCCCCTATCATTTTAGGCCTAAAGCCAATAATTTTCAACAATTAACTGAATACAAGCCACTAAACAATTGGAAACTGCCTGGGGATATGTGCTTCTGTCATGCTGATAAATCTTTCTCTTTCCCAGCAAACTGAAAGGTTTTATCTCGAGAGCTTCCATTTCAGATCGCGATCTTAATGATTACGACTCGACAAGTTTCAAAAGGTTTTCACTAATTACTTTTATATTATATTTTGCTTTATTTGGTTTTGACTCAAAATTTTAATTAGGATGTTTCTCCCAAAGGAATCAACATTTTGATTTATATGTGAACTACGAAGATCGTTAGCTCCCTTATTCGAATTTAGCGTCCAAATTTAGGCTTTTGTTTACAATTTTCGTTTTCCAATTGCTTTTGTAGCATATGGTCTGCTGCAAAGTAAAGTCGTGTTAAACGTGTTAGTCGTGACACTAATTGTCGATTTTCGTGTTACGAGTGAATACTTAAAATCGAAAGATAACACATCTCATCATTTTTATCCTTCTTGGGGATTCGGTCTGGATTCATCTCATCAGAGTAAAACACATCTTTCAATTATTCGTGTATCGGTCGGAAAAAATCTGTCAAGAAACAAATCACTTATGAATACTTTAAAGATATAAAACTTTGTCGAGTTTAGTATATTTTAAGTTCGTGGGACTTTTGTGCTGTTTCGTAAACTCAATAGTTGACTATGGCGAAATGGTTGCTAATAATTACTAATATTGTAATTATTGGACATAAGCCAGAAGAGTAATTGCAATGTATTTCAGTCATTCACAAATATACATTTTCCATAATCAACGAAACCAGCAATTATTCATTGATCATTTTTCAAATGCATGCTATTCTACGAACACGCTCAAAGTAGGCTAAACTGTATGTTCTTTTAAGGCAATTTCTGGCAACTTCTGAATCATGTCAGATTGTATCTAACATATTTACATACAACCACTGTAACTTGTATTATCTTGATTAAAGTGGGTGTTTGCTTTGAAATTTTTGGGTTAAATGTAAAAATAAAATTCAAATTGGAAACCACCGCAAACTTATAATAAAATATGATTGCCCCTTATGGAAGTATACAGCCTGACTGGCAAGCATGGCCTTTTATTACAATTTTGAAAATTCCAAATAGAAAATTGACAAAAACAAGTCGTTCTAACACGAATGTGCTTTATTAAGACGCAAAACGTTTAATTGTAAATATAGTAGTAGTAAACATCTTTATTTCTAAAAAAGGCTATCGACCTATCGGTCTTTCTGCCCTTGTTTAATACATGCAGTCTTAATCTAAATAAAAAAACAAATATGAAAATTCTCTTATCCTAGGTTGACAATACTATTAAAATGTATTCCTGGGTTTCAGTCAATTTCATTGTCACTAATTATGGTGTTATGTGATGAGCCATGCGTTTCGTCCCGGGTCTACCTATTGGGCTCGTCAGTAAGGCTTAGGTAGACCCTGCCTTATACGCCGGACACCGGTTATACGCGTTCGGACGTAAATGAACCGAGCCGGCGTAGATCTTGTGCGGTGAGATGCCCTTGTTGTAAATATATTTATTGTTAACAGGTTGATCTTCCCAAGCAAGAAATTATTTTTATTAATTTTTGAAAATGTGATATAAATAATTTAATTATAATTACATAGGAAAACACGCCATTCATGTAAAGATGTCTACTACAGACGGAAAAAGCACTAGAAAAATAAACAATCCAGATGTTTTTTAATTATTTGGCAAACCATCCAAACGCTTCATAAATTGAAAGTTCTTACAAAACGAAAGTTATTTCGAACGAAATCTTATTAACGAAAAATAATGAAAGTATTCAAATGTTTATACCTGAACTGAATATTTTTCGTATCTTTTCAGTGTCAGTGGAAAGCACTAATAAGGAAAGTCTAATAACCAAAGCAATAAAAATAAGTTTCCTAATTATGTAGAAAATTGTTTATTTAAGGTTTAGGCAAATGGACTAAAATTCGTTTTTATTTCGGGCGCGTATCTTATGGACCGAAACAGCTGATAAATTATAAAACGCAAATTTATCTCTAGTATAAAGCTTATGTGGCTCTATATGAAACAAACATTGCCGTACAACGCTTCTAAATCCCACTGTTTCATATTTTGTGATTGGGACAATATCGGTAACATGTTATAACACAGGCTTTATTTTATGGAAATTGCAAATAAGCGGAAGAGCATTTGATGTGAGTTTGTCGGTAATAACATATAAAAGCGTCTACAGAATAGTTGGGTAAAATCTGATCTATAGTGATGACTTGTTTTCATTTCAAATAAGGAACTTAATGTTTACATCCGGTATAATCGAAATTGTTACTAAAGTATCTCAATAGAACATATTTCCATAATTATTTCCATGCATTATGGCTGAATATGCCAGAACACTTGTATTGTCACATATATCTAATTATATTGATACGAAAAATAAGAGTGTGTGTGTTAATATATTGTCATTTACAGCAACGTCCTTCTTCATTACAAATAAATAGGTAAACATGTAAAGGAATGCAGTGAAGGCATCACAACATATATTGAAATAACCGTTTTTAGTTAGTCGATTTAATTGACATTAAAATGTTTCACTTTATCCAAATTTTCTACTCTGTTCTATCTATATTGCAGCAAAACATGATAAGTCTCTGTTCATCGTTATGGCCAATGTTGACGCTTTGTAATATATACGTTTTCCGGGATTTGCAATAAATTGCAATACATTATAATTACAATAAAATAATTATTGTTCATTTTTATTAGTGAGTCTGTCTATTCCCAAAAGAAAAAGTCAGCCGTGAATCAATGTTTTCGTTTTTTCAAAACTTAAATGCATTTCCAACATATCTTATTAATCATGTAGGTCATACAAGTAAGAAATAATGTGAGAAACTACAAAATTTGCATTCAAGTGCTAAAGGCAACTGCCGACAATGTTTTATTTGAATGTACTTACTTTCTATAACAAAAAATCTACCAAAAAGCGGGAAGCGGATATGTAAATTGTGAACATTAGACCCATTATAATTTACTGTGTAAAAAAATTATGTTGTTGCTAATTTGAACAAATTGTAATAATTAACAATAAACGAACAACTTTCCTTTTGCAGTATGAGTTATGGAATTAACCGATATTTATAAGTAACAAAAGACAAAACATATAAATCATATGTTGCAACACCAAACAGCACCTTAAAGGCAGGTAATCGTTCTGATAACTTACTAACTATATTCATAGCTCAAGAACACGTGAATAACCCAAAACATAATCAGAATTCGATTTACCTTGAGAGGCGCCTTTTTGACGACAAAAGATCCATTTATTATCTCGACCGAGAGATGTTTACCCCCGATTTTTATTGCTGCTTTTATTTGTCCTACACATCCACGTGTTAGGGGAGGTTTTGGCCGAGATTTGCTTTATGTTTCGAATATCCTGCTTTCGATGGTTTAAACTCAACAATTTGTCTTAGTTAGAAAATAGCATTCACTTCGTAACGAAACTATTAATAGTTGCTGGCAGTTTGTGTTTTCCACATAATCGTACTGAGGATTTCAGTTTGCTCAATTGCATTTTACATCTTATGCAGGAAACGTGTTAATATACATGCTAAATAATAATATAAAATAACTTTTGTTTCTCATCTAATTACGTACATATTATGTAGCAACAAAATATGAAAATTTAGACTCAAAATCTTATTTTGAGTTAGTGCGAGACGCATATGCTGGCATGTTTAAGTTGTATGCCAAGCAAATTACCATTATATAAGGAGATGAAAAGTAGTAGAGGCACACAAATATCATTGAAAAACACAAATAATTAAATTCGAAGCATTGATCAATTCCAAGAACGTACACCAGAAAGATTATGGGTTATACGGCATAAATTTTAAAGGTATTGATCAAAATAAACTAAAAAATGAGAAAATACTGCACAATAATGAGAACAATGGGTTAATATTTTTTTTGTTTGTTTTTTTGTTTTCTTTTGTTTAAGTTTGCATGTTCTCGTTTTGGCAAGGTTCCAGGTTCTCTTCTGCATGATTTTTTATGAAGTTTTTGTATGGGAAGGAATGCTTCAACAGGACAAAAGTCAGAGCAAATTTAGTTTTGTATGCAATTCCCTTTTTTTATATTAGTGCGCAGAATTCCAAATTTCCACATCAACTATTCTTTTTAATTTTAGCAATTCCGCTTCAAAGTTGCTGATGTCAATATTAAACTGAGAAAGATTTTAGTCTGTTACCATCGCATTAATAGGGTTTCTAACAAAGGCTAACTTCGCTTTGCTATGCGCGAATTCCTAAAACTTGTTAGGTACAGCTTTTCTTATAATTTAAGGAAAATTAAATTAATTTGTGAGCAAATGCTTCAAAAATTCAAACATTGCTCGTCTTAAAATTTGTAAATGATTTGACTGTAAGTCAGGCATTGCCAATGGGGAGCGTATTTAGATATACCGAGTGATAAAAAAGTTACAACTTTTTAAAATTGATTTTTCTGAGGAAGAAAAGTGTAAGTGGCCGCAACTGAACTGCTGGCAGTACTCATAAGCAACGATTAAGGCCGTCAGTCCGTTTCATGCCAAAATTGAAGGTAGCAACAACTATGCATACAAACTGATGTTGGTGGAAAAATACACCGAAACGCCCCCCCACCCAACTACTATACGAACGCACAAACATGACAAAGATCTCGGAAAGACTCATACAGCTACAGACAAAATGGACAAACAACCCCTACAACTGGACCATACTGAATCCCCTTTGTCTTACATGACCAACCAGACAATCCCGCTTTCGTTTCCCTACATTAACGCTACTCGAACACTTACAAACGCTACGGACTAGTGGACAATAAAATAATTCCTTCTTGCCACTGAAATCTTATTTATTTAATAGTATTGTTAACCTAGAATAAGAGAATTTTCATATTTGTTTTTCATTTAGATCAAGACTGTATGTATTAAACAAGGGCAGAAAGACCGATAGGTCGATAACCTTTTTTAGAAATAAAGATGTTTACTACTACTACACCGAAACGTCTTTAGAATGAAATAATAAACAAATATTTGACTGAAACCAATAAATTTCATTTTGAATTAAATTAAAGTGCAGCCAGGAAATTATACACAACGTAAATATAACTGAAGAATAAATCAATCAAATCGTTTCTATGAATAAAAATAAAGTCAATAAATAGAGGGATAGAAAAGAAGCGCAAAACTTGAAATTAAAAATACGAAGGGTTGATTACTTGTATCATAATATGTGCACATTCCAAACGGTATAACAGTTTTAATTTAACATCACCTTTATTGATTTCTACCGTAGTTTTTTGCAAATGGCGCTTTGCGGTGGTTTATTAATACCTAAACGTATGTCTCATGTTTGTATGTCTCTTCTGCTATAGACTTAGTTGTAATCTCAAATGACGCAAATCAAACAATTCTTTTAGTGCCTATGAGATCTGACTCGTTAAAAAATAGAAAATATATAGTCAGTATTACATACTATGAATAAAGTAATGCCGCACCTATAAAAAAATGTCCAGTTTCAGGAATTAAACAAAGTAAAAAACACACAAAACACGCCTAATACTGTCGTCGTTTCGAGAGCTGCAAATATAACATAAGAAAGTAATTTAAACACTGATATCGCGTACAATCAAATTGTCCGCCTCATAAGTATTGAAACAGCCTCATGAGAGCAGAAAGTGAAAGAATAATAAGTATTGAGCTCTGTAAGCCACACTTTAAACGTTTTGTTGGAAAGATTGATTAAAGTTGAGTAAACTGTGAAGAAATTCATTTCCGATTCAGGAACGGACTGAAAATTAATTCAAGAATAGCTGGTGTTACTATAATGTTTCAATTGCTGTCCGCAACTGTCACTAAAGAACACCATTTATGTAACACTACACTTAATTAGTAATTAGACAACATTCACTTTCAGTATAGAACGTTTTAGATTGTTATATTATAATTATTTTTATATTCAAATTAAACTGTTAGGAGTCTTAAACCGAGCTTCGTGGTGATAAGACGCGCCCAATGTTAGCATATTTAAAGCAAGGTCGTTCACACTACGGCAAAGAATTTGAAGAATCCAACCGCATTTATCGTCCAGCGAGAATATACGGGTCTAATTCAAACGAAAGGATGAACCCTGGGAGTTCGCAAGAATCCGAATCGAATTATGCCTCCCAGGATGGTGCGTTCAAAAAGCCACAATCGAGAAAACGAGGCAGAAAACCGAAGACGACCCAGCCAACCCAGCCAACCTCCACAACGCCAACACCTGAGGCCAAACGAATAGCGCTGGATCATCAGGCTACAGCACATAAAAACCAAACAACAAACAGCAAGACAACATCAACAAGATTTCCAACATATTCGCAAATATTCACAGCGAACGCAATGCCGACCATCACCAGAGTGCAACTTGCAATCAGATGGGAGGAACTCAACCCTAACAACAAGGATGTGATTGTCAGACAAGATAATCACTTTCTAATTAAAACCAACAATGATGGCAAAGCAACACAAATTTTACAATAACTAAAACAAGAAAACATTATAACAACATTCAAACTACAAACAAAGGATAACCTCCCACTAATCCGACAACAAAGATCACACCACCATATTACAGCCACATATTCAGTGGTTGGTACTAGAGTGGACCTTGAAATCACGGACGAAATGTTCCTAAAACATTTGGAGAAATCCGGTCTAACAATTAGGTTCTGTAAAAGAATCATATCCAGAGCTAGAAACAGTCCCACCTTGTTGATGAGGCTGATAACGGGCGACCTGGCGACATACGAAAAGCTGATGAGCGACCGCGCAGTGCACTTCCTTGGACGCGTGTTCAGGATTGTCGAGAGTAAACCTCCAGCTCCGATTCCTGCTCCATGCACCAAATGCAACTCCTTTCAACATCGAACCGAATCCTGCAAAACACCTGCGAAGTGCAACAAGTGCTTTGGCCCTCACTCAACATTTAGTTGCAGTTCTCCACTTCCCGTCAAGTGCGCTGCCTGCAACTCGGAAGAGCATGCGACATGGAGTGTAAAGTGCCCGAAGAGACCAACAGCACCTATCAGTGGTATCACCAAAGTAAAAATTAAGTGTCTGAACAGGAGGACGTCTGAGGTGTCGGATGCGATAACTAAAGGTAACAGAGTACACTGACCAATAACAACTCACGATCTTATACTAAACAAATACAAACATCAAATTAACAAGGCTACCAACACTAACACAGAAGATCTGCTTAAAAAAATGCGAAAACAATTTATAGAAGATTTTGACATTGACACCTCGGTCGTCTTCTTTGGTAACCGTATGTATGTATTGATGTTCGACATGCTCCTACCTAACCAAAACACCTCGACAGAACCCCATGAACAACTAAAACAAACAATCACTAACATAGACCGTTCAACATGAGACTACTTTACGCCAACATCAAAGGACTAGTTCTTTATGGTGTGTAGTAGATATGTTGGTGTGTGTAGTTTATATAGTTTGTATAGTAAGCCTCTATGCCAGACACTGTCAAAAGCCTTGTTAACGTCCATAAACAGGCAAGCTGTGTTTCTGTCAGTTAGGTGGGTAGTTTGTGTATTGTTGGCCAAAATAAAGAGCGGATGAACAGTCGAGTGATGTTGTTTGAAACCAAATTGGTAGGTAGGTATATATTTTCCAATCACTTTTTCAAGCCGTTGCTTTATTATGTATTCGAAAATTTTGCTTAGTACTGGGAGTAGTGTAATTGGTCTGTAGTTGCTCGGTTGTGTATTGTCGAGTCCATTTTTGGGTTAGGGATTATTAAGCCGTTCTTCCATGTTTCTGGGATTTTGCCATTTGTGATGCAGTTGTTCAATTCAGTTAGGATCAGTTTGTGTGTTTCTTGAGTTATGCTTTTCAAGAGTTTTGCCTTAATTTTATCCCCTCCCGGTGCAGTGTCTTTGACATGCGCTAGGGCTTCATCGTACTCTGTGTCTGTGATCAGTTTGTAGGTGTAGTTTGGTGAGCTGTTAAAATAGTTCAAGTACCAGTCGTTGATCAAGTTCCAGTTGTCATTGTCGAAGTTAAGGTTTGTCGATATGCTGAAGGCCCTTTGATAGTGTCTGGCGAATGCGTCGGCTTTCTCTTTGTCTGTGTAAGGTTCTATTCCGTTTTCGTCAATTGTGTCAGTAGTGCCAGTCTTCCTGTGTCCCAGCGAATCATAATTTGAATTTTTATCAAACTGCAGGTTTTGCTGTTAGATGCAATATAATTATCGAATTGGTGGTACATTTAGGGGGCCAAAGCATTCCGATACATTTTACTTGTATCGGACTTACTTGCTGTTGTTAAATTTGAAATAGATCAGTGGTTAGTTAAAATTCTAGACGGAATATTAATTATTAGAGTTTATTTAATATCCAATGCAAATATCGACAATCGAGTAGAAATAGTATACAATTTCCAAACTCTTTATTGTCTATTAATCCGTTCTAGCCTGGCCAGGTTAAAAATAACCATTAAACATTTAAAAATAAATACATAATTATAACTGTCTACATCAGTCCAAGTTCCGGAATAGCATTTTCATCAAAATGATTTATTTAAATCAGCCCATAGAAGTATAAAGTTTTCTCTTTATTTCTGCCATCAATTTAAGCTTAGTGCTCCGTATAAATTATTCTGTTTGACTCGTTTTTTAAAAGTGGCGTTGTTCTTCAGTTCTCTCAAACGAAGTGATACTAAATGGCTGGCCATTTACATTTCGAATCTCCACGAGCGATTTCAATTCGTTTAATTCGTATTGTTTGTGATAGTTTAAGCCTCTTCAAAAACTTTATTAATTAAACTGGAATAAATTTCTGCCGACACTATGAGTATTTATAATCATATTTCGTGTATGCCCTAATGTTGAAATAGAGTTAGTAGCTTATATTTCCTGTTTATTTCCAGTGGATTCATCATGCAATTTTCATGTAGCAAATAGTGGGAGCAGTTACTGGCAAAATGTAGCGAACCAAGACTTTACTTTAAGTAGTTACAAATTTATAAAAATGATTTATAATAATATTTTTAATATTATTTTTAAATCCGCATTTGAATCATTTTGCAGATTGAATGCTAAGGAATCGAGTCATTACGGTTTTAAAAGCCAAATATTTATGAGCAGAGAAAAATAATATTGAAGAAGCTACATGATTTTAGATTTATACTAAATCCTGTCTGATCTCAGTAAAAGTGCTTCAGATTTTTGTTATGAGTGAACTGAATAGTTATTACATAGTATCTATCAAACTTTTCCGACTGAAAATTTTCATTTTCGCGACCTTTGACTTGTTACCAACCCAATGTGATCTTTTAAACACATCTTTGCAAAACAATGTTATATTCATATTCATTTATATTTTGATATTTAAATGCGTCTTTAACGCGTGTTTTTAATAAGAAAATAGTGCCAACTTTTTATTTTACGTGCAAATTTGTGCCGCAATTCTAATTCAACCGACAGCAAGGCGATATAACTCGATGGTTATAACTTTCATTGTGTATATAGGAAATTTATTTAGACAACTTCTATTTCTACTAACTTATTTTACTTTTACTATTTCAATTATTATCAACGCAAACAAGAACTGATGGAACTTGGTATATGATTGAATCCGACATGGACAAATAATCTAGGTAACCGTGTTCAAGACGAACTGCAATGAAATCGACTCCCAAAACGAAGCGAAATGAACAAAAATACGTCTTGATCTGTCACTTGTTGAAATAATGTCCCAAGAGAAACCGAGAAAGCTATTTACTTTCCCTTCGGAGACACCGTAATATATTATCCTTCTCAACTTTATTTTATACAAATTCCGGGGATATTTGGAAGGTAAAATCCCAAAAAAGGTCAAAGCTGTGAAAGTTTATGCCGACGGAAAAGGTGAAGAATGGTTACGAGTTTTGAGAAATTAGCTTGCTTGTTGGCGAAATAACGTTACAAAAACAAAAGAAATACTGGAAACCTGGCTTTTGATATGTTAATTTATTTGTATTTTAATAAAAGCATATAAAGGAAGAGACAACTAACTGGTAGGTTGCTATCTGCATTATGGAAAAAGTTTTAGGGTTTACTTGCTTTAAAAATGTTGAAAATCGTTTATGATTTTGAGATAAAATTTGGTAGTTTTATACAATAATAAAAAAGTACATTTGCATTTTATAACACTTGCAATATAAAATTTGCAATTTTTCAATTTGCAAGTTGTGATATTTCACACTTGACAAATTTTCTTGTTTTCTATGACAAACTAGATATATATCGCCTTTCCATGATGAGAATTTAAATACCAAATATGTAAAATATTCTATTATTACGGTGCAATATTTTTAATCGTCTTAATTCAATCTTGTTACCGGTGAATGTTCCTTAAATTAGATCTAGTGCTTATTTTTTTATTGTTAGTGTTTATGTTATTAGTTCAGGTGTTTTCTCATTTTTCATGTTATTTTAATTGCTTAATAAAATATTGACTATTTTGCATAAGACTTACTTCTATTTTAACGGCTGAACCCTGTACAGGGCAATTCATAATTAGCGTCATTTCGCAGAAGGTATCAGGGAGTATTTTGGACAGTACAAACATTACATTTTCTCATTAATATTACCAAAATATATGATGCTTTAATGCGTAAATTAACAGATATACCGTCAAAATAAAATTGAAAAAAGGTATCATTCTAGTGATCCACGACTTTGCAGAGTACAATTGTGAAGAAATTTAAAAAACGTGTTAATAAAAACGTTAGGAATTATTGAGTAATTATATTTGTTGTTATAACAGCTCATCACCAAAGTTAATATGCTTATTACAACGTCTCACCATGTTATGAATAATTTTGGCTGCAGCCTAAATCTCCTCTGGCTTCCAAATCCCCCTCTGAGTGGTACAAATAAATCTTAAAAGTAAAACGTTATTTTAAATAGAATGCAAGTAGATATGTAGACGTTGTAAAGAAGTGTGATGGTCTAAAGGGTTGCAAAAACCTCTGCAAAATATTTGAAATATTTTAAGAAATTTAAATTCCTTAACATAAATAACAAATTTGTGATAAACAATATGTTTTTCTAGTAAATTAGTTTTTGACCAAATCAAAATAGGTTTGCCATTTTGACTCTATGTAATGTGTATATGACTTGTTTGTGAACAATTTGTTATTAAAATTATTTTACAACGCAACAACGCTTGTTCAAGATCATATTTATATTTTGTATATTTGTCCCTCTAACCGGATGAAAAAATTTAATATTTCAAAAATAAATTTATTAATTGAGTTTTCCAAAGCAATGACCACATATTTCATTGGGAACATTCAGTCAATTTTACTTTTTAGGTTCAATCAATTTTCTTGATTGCTGCTCAAGACCGATAGGTCGATAGCCTTTTTAGAAATAAAGATGTTTACTACTACTCAATTTGCTTGTAGAAGTAACAACAAGAACTGTACTGGTACGTTTTCTTCTGCAGGAGATTTCAGTCGAACGAAAACTTGTTATATATTAGACATTGCTATGCATTTTTAATTTAAAACTAATTTAGATAATTGTGCCATGCCTGTACGATAGTGGTTTTGGCGTTTTATCACAACTTTATAGACGTAAAATGTATGCCCAAATACAACATTTCAATAAATTAACGCAAGTTTTGCAATGTTTCATTTGTAATTTTTGCTATACTAATGGTCTCACATAAGTATATATATATACTTATAATATATAATCATAACGTAAGTTCCAGTAACTCGAATTAAGTAAAAGGAATTATGGAAATGTTGAATCACTCTGGATATTCTATGTTTGTCGGACATTGTTATCAATTTTGCAAACCTGTAGGTTAGAATGAACTCCTACCACCCTAAATACAAACTCATCATTTGTAAACTTGCCTTACGGTCTGTAGTCTTTTTTTAAATAGTTAACTTTTTCACCCAAATGTGACATTCTCTATATTGTAAAATTGTTGTGAGTTATATAAACTTCGGACTGAATTGTCATGATAATAAATACAGTCGATAAGACAAATATTTTTTGAAATAAAGCATTTGCTTCAAACTTGAGCTTGTTGAAAAAGTGTTCTGAGCTTTATTGTGCATAAACCACACATCCCCACGGGAATATAAATGATGTTGCAATTACACTTCGCCTCTTAATTAACTGAAGGTTTCGTACGACCTTTCATCAGCATAAACGTGCTCATTATGGATATTACTTATCCCAGTTCTCGTAAAGGAAACTTCAATAGGTAACGCGATATTATAATTACAAACTCAGTGGGTAGCAAAGGGAAAAAATTTGCGCAATTATGGGATATTAAAATGTATACGTAAGTAAGTAGCTCTGATATTGCTTATGATGATCAATACACTTAAAAATAACTAGAAAATTGCGCTTTCTCGAAAAAGAATCTCGCGTTGAATTTATATACGGGGTGTCGATTTGAAAACTTCCCACCCTTAATATCCTCTTACAGTTATAAATATGAAAAATCGGAAAAACACGTCAATTTTATTTGTAAGAGGGTAACACTGTAAATAAATATTTTCGACTTCGTCTTCTTGTTTCGATCCCCTACGAGGGATAGATGTCACACTTAGAATCTTAGATGGGAATGGGAGTCGAGTGGCACATCATTTTAAAGGGCCTTCAATTCTCTTTTCAGTCGCATGACCCTCCCCTACCTCTTCCTCGCGACGGCTCTATGTCGTCGATATCTCTAATTTGTTTTTTGAGCAGGTATGTAATTTGATGCAAATTAACAGTTAAAAAATTAGTAACTGGGTAAATGAATACAAATATAAATTTAAATGTATATGATAATTTTTGCATGCATTTTATATCATGTACTTTTTTGTTGCTGTAACACAACTATTTATTGGGTTTAAAGATGAGTTCGAGCTGCTCCAGCCGTAATCAAACTAAACATCTAAAGTCTGATTGGATTTCTGGAATAAAATCAACCTTCCCCAACCCATTTTATAAAGGCTCTGACTTGTTGCTTTTAAACTTTCGTCACGCTTGCAAAGTACGGCCGCAAAGTTCATGAGAGAAATTTATTTTCTGCTCCAGCAAATTCTTTTTGCTCGACGTTTTCTATTTGAAGGGCCCTTGGAGGCGGTTCATTGATTGTGTGTGGCTTGGGATAAAAAAGTAGTTGCATACATCAAAAGTCCTGTAGGAGCAAAGAAAGTGGGCGTATGGTAGCTTAAGTAAATGAAGCTTCGTTTGGGGACCGATTCGTTTATCTAAGAAGGTAAAAATTGCAAGTAATATTACTGTCAGTGATGAGTTTTCATCTACATAGGTACACCAAGTGTTGAGGTTTCAACTCACAGATGCCGCGGATTTTATTGCGTTTTATTTTTGATTAATTTCGATGGCGTTCGAATGCAACGATCCGATTGCTGATGATCACTGATGCATCAAAAGATAGTGGAATCAGGATTGACAAAAAGCTGTGCTGTGACACCCGTTTGTTCCAGACCTTGCAATTCAAGTAATTTCACGTGATGCATCAATAGTATCCAGTTTCAGGATTTAAACATCCAAAATGGAGCTGACAATATTGGAGTGCTGCAATATTATCATTTCATTCAACAATTGCGAATCACAAAATCCTATCAAGTGACAAATAACTCATAACTGGCTGGATTACCATGGAATAACGGAAAGAGTTCGAGGTATTTATGGACGTGTATTTAAATAGATTCAAACATATTGATATCTCTCAGGTTGTCACATCATCAAGTCACATGTTAAACATACGTTCCTGTTTTTGTCACAACTTTTTCAAAACTTATAATTATGCATTAGACTTTGGCAAACAATTATTTCCACAGTTTTTCAAAGCTTTTTTCGTATTTCATGAACAGTGTACGCAAACATCCTGCAACTTTTCCAAATTGTGTAATAGCAATATTACAGCGAAGCAAATTTTGTAGTTACCTGTTAATAGATCGGATGGAAGAAATGCCTTGCAAAGACAATATGTATCGCAAACGGGTTTCTCGGAAATGTCTATTTGGCTATAATTGGGTACTTTGTACAGAGTGTCCCAACGAAAGAGTCAAGTAGGTGTACATAACCGGTATTATTTGCTTCAAAATTTGAGTCGTATTGTTAAGGTATTAAACGCCCATATTCAAGAGAGATGGAAAAGATGCAGCGCAAAAAAATCATTTGCTTCCTAATTCCCTAAACATTACTTACTGTTTGTTATAAAAATATGAAAGAAAATTGGATAGTATTTGACTATTTGCCTTTAACGATTAAAATTCGCTTTTTCATGGTGTTGATAAATCGAAAATTTCTACGTTGTGATACAGAGTGGTCATTATTACCGTGCAAATCAACGTATTTTCAAGCTAAACAATCTCACTTTTTTACAAGGCATTAAAACGCCGTATATTGTTTGTGTCATTAATTCTGAATAAGAAAGCCTTTCATTTTGTACGGGTTCCCAAAGTACAGACCATGGATGTCTTTATTATTCTGGAGGAACAGACGGAGAGCACAGACACGGAGTCGCAATTCTGGCAATTCAGAAGTGGCTGGATCGGTCTTAGATTTTGTCCCCCTGAACGACCGAGCCATACTTATAAAAATTCAAACCTCGCATAAGATATTGAACATAATTTAAATATATGCTCCTACGGGCGGCAAACCTAATGATGACGTTGAACTCTTTTATAACAATGTTGAAGAACTGATGTGGACAACAAGGAAAGGCGAAATAACGCTGGTCATGGGAGATCTGAACAATCTGTCCAATTCTGCTCAGAGCAGGACTTAGTAATTACCCACACATTTTTGAAACTCCGTCCACGACGACTATATTACATGCACCTCTCCTACAAACACCACGAAAAATGTAGTGAGAAATCAAATTGATTTCATACTACTGAATAAACAATTCCAAAGGTATGTGAAGGCAGTTAAGATATATCCAGGAGCGGACGTGGGATCTGATCATAATCCAGTTGTAATGGAATTTGAACTACACCGCTTTAAAAATAGAATGAGACAAATAAACACAAAAGTCATAGACATCCGAAAATTGGGAGATCCTAATATAAAAGAGCAAGTAAGAAGCTGACTAGAAAGAGAAATGAAACACATGAAGATAGAAGAGACGGGGGCAACCTGAAGCGTAAAAAGAGAACAATAGGGTTCATAGAAAGCAATAACAAACAAGGGTGGATGACGCAGGAAATACCGTCCTTAATGTGTGAAAGAAGGAAGCACGAGGAGCAAAACCGAGGCAAATACAGAGAACTCAACAAAACAATTAGAAAAAAAAGATGAAGTACAGTCAGGAAAATATACCCAACAATTCGAAAAAGTGCAGAGAAGACAAAGATCGATGGCCCTCAGCAAAATGTCAGGAGATAGAATCACTACAAGCAAAGTACGATACATTCAACGTACACAGAAAGTTAAAGTACTCGTGGGCAGAGATCGAAACCAACCAGCAGCAGTTTTGAAATACGCCAGGGGAGAAATCATACTCGGAATGGAAGAAAAACTTAAAAGATGGAAAGAGTATGTCGAAACGCTATTCAAAGACAACACATCTAACCTGCCACCAAAAAACGACGATGCTGAAGAAATCGGACCTGAAATTACAAACTACAAAAAAAAAACGGAAAAGCAACTGGTGACCAGATGACATATATCCTGAAACTCTGAAGATTATGGTAGAAACCGACGAATCAGGTCTTGATCTTCTAACATCACTGTTCAACAGCTTATATACCAGTGGCAGGATACCACTTAGCTGTCTGAGATCTACGTTCATCACCCTGTCCAAAAAGGCTGGCTCCTCGAACTGTGACGACTACCGCCTGATACATGTCACATATTCTAAAGACCTTCTTAAGAGTAATGCACACAAGAATTTACCGCAAATCTGAGACCCAAACTTATGAAACGCAGTTTGTATTCCGGAATGGGGTTGGCACAAGGGAAGCCCTCTTCTCTCTGAAAGTCTTAAAACAAATTTGTAGATATATGAATATTGGCGTATACACATGCTTTGTGGACTATCGCAAGGCATTTGACTGCGTTAAACACGAGAAACTAATGCAGATCTTTACATCTACAGGTATAGATAATAGAGACATTCGTGTGATTGGTGACCTATATTGGAGGCAATCGACCACAAACCGAATAAACGGCAAAACGTCAGAAAACGTCTCGATCATGAAAGGAGTGAGGCAAGGCTGCGTCTTGTCACCACTTCTTTTTAACATATACTCGGAAGCAATATTCAGAGAAGCACTTGAAGAAACAACAGAAGGAATAGTAGTGAATGGGAATGTAATATATAACTTAAGATACGCGGATGACGCCGTCATCATAGCCAGAAGTCCAAGTGAATAACAGGGAATGATCCATAAAATAGTCAAACAAAGCGAACGATATGGTCTTTTCATCGTTCAAAAAGCAGAATATTTTATTATTATCATCATTAATTAGCTGTTGGTCAAAAATGAACTTAAACCAAATCCGAAGAAAGCGACCTAATCTTTTTTGGGAACATTTATATTGCAGAATGTTCCATAACAATGGCATCCTAAAAACTCCTGATATTCATAAATTAGTTTTACCTTCTACAATTAATTAAAGTTTGTGCGATAATATCAGCAAAGGCACGTCGTTTAATGCTTTGTGGGGTGCACAATTTTAGGCATTAGCCATATGCAAATAACTGTGCCGCAAGGGAACAGTACACTTACTAAATGTGCACACGCGTCAATTTAAAACATATAGTTCCCAGACTGTCGCAGCAAAAACAAGAGAACGAATTAGAATTTCTAAACACATATGCCAGGTGATTAGGCGACCCGATGGACCCTGTGATAGGCTTGCTTGGATAATCTTCTCATTCGACTTTTTTTTTTCACTTCTCGTTCTTGGGTCTTTGGCGAGTTGTTCTTGAAATAAATAGATACCTGATGTTATGAAGAAATCTAAATGTTTTTTTTTGGAAAAAAACATTGAGTTCAATAGCGCACGTGCATATGTGCACTTATTGCGGAACAACAGCATTATTACAAAAGGGCCATTAAATAAACAATTTAAACTTTGGACACAAATCTCCTAAAAGTGGACTTCACGTATAGAGTTTAGAGAAAAATTATATATTTTTTGAAACGTTAATACATTTTATGAAATTAAGGTTTGAAAAATTAAGAGACAAACAAGTTTTACAAAGTACCTGTACACTTGGAAATTTTGGAAATGGTAAAATTCTATTCACCAGGTTTCACTGGGATCAAATTATCAATTATGCTGTTGCATGTTAATGTGAAGTACATAAAGATATGAAATATCCGGCATGTTTTAAATGAACGTTGAATCAATATGAATGCTAATTTACGTGCATATCAAATTTTCAGTCCACAAACACATTCTGTAATCGATTGGAGGCATTTAATTAAATGGCTGATTGGTGCTTATTTATTCATTTTCTACTTCATTTAGTACTTCATTTTAATATAAGTTTGGTAGTTTTCTGAGCATATGACATTGACTGGTCTTATCAAATGCTCTTTAAACTTTATGAAATGTGCGTGAATGAACAAGGTATATCCAAATGTCCAAAAATGAATGCCTATAGCTAAAAGAAAATAGAATTCGCCGTCAATTCAGTTCGGTTTTTATTTCAGATAAATGGTATGCTTTCTTTACAAGCAACGATTAGCAAGCATCAAGTAATTTCGATATGACTGAAATAAAGAAGCACATTTTACTTTGACGGTTTTGTATAAATATTTGAGATCAAAATCACCCAAATTTAATCAGATCAAAATAGTGTTAAAACTAAACATATCTAATCTTAATAAACCATGTGATTTCCAAAAGAGTATCGATAAAGAGATTATTTTTGACTTTTTGGAAGCAACCAACAACTATCAAAAAGGAAAAGTATAATTCCACCTAAATTATCCTAAATATCTCGTTTTCAGTTGTTTATTGACCACGTCTTTTTGTGCTTAACAAAAAGTTTAAAATATCCGCTCCCGAATCGTGGAACATCCCATGTATTATTCTTTCATTTAATTCAATCTCAAGTAAATAGCGCCAATCTTTTAACATTGGGGATTTGACGAGAAAAAATAACATGTTGAAAGCAAAAGTCGGGATTACAAAAAAACGAACGAATACCGTCAAAGGCAGTAGCTCTAAAGCTAGACGGGCATCTATCACAGTCAGTTTCACTGACAGTATTTTTTTTATGTTAAAGGGAACAGACAAAAAAAGGTTTCCTTCCCACAAATAACACTTCCGCATATATTCCAGTTTGCTTGATAAAATCGGATTATCTATGAAAAGCCTTTTAATGTGTGAATATTTTAGCAGCAATTTAACACAAGAAAATGTGCGTTGTTGTACCTTTAAACTTCAATTATATGATTATGTATGTCAAACTACAGACTAAAATAAGACGTAGTTTTAACGAAAGATGAGCAATTTTTGGCAAGTATACACTAGACACAAAACAGAGAAGGCCTTCCATCAGAAATAGATTCAAGAGTTTTTCTAAATTGCTATTAAAAAAATTACCTCCATTAATACAGGTTGATTTAAAATGGCGACATTCTTCTAAGGGATTATAGTGGTTCACTTGGAGAGTATGAGGAAAATATTGAAAACATTTTTCTCGAAAATTTCTAGAAGATATTAACAGCTGACTATCGAATTTCAACTTTGTTATTAAATATTATTTTGAAATGGTTACATGTTTGAATAGTAGCAATTTGGAATACTTAAGCTTTCGCAAAGAAAACTTTCGATCTTTTATTGAAATTATGAACATTTTTGACTTAAAAAAGAGTACTCTTCTACAATGCGAATATGCGGATATTCTGTTTGTTATGGGGAATGCCACAGTAACATAGCAGAAGATGTAAGAACTTACCCCAACAATGGGTTAGAGACACACACTGGACAATTGGCTCTAGGAATTGAGACAGATAGTGGGCGACGAAGAGGTGTTTGAGTTACAGACATAGAGAAACAGGTATTGGAGATAATTGCACCAGAGGCTTCCAGGAGTACTCGGAACATTGCGCAATCAGTGACATTTTCCCAGGGAACTATGCTCCGGATAATTATCGAGGAAGGGCTTCATCCATACCATGTATGAAAAATACACAGGACACATTAAATCTCTGGTTTTCTGAACACCGGTACAAATTGAGCACGAGATAATTAACCAGTGTGTGGAGTTAAACGGGAACTTCGAACACCTCCTGGGAGGTGTCCACATTTCAAAACGGTTCTTTTCAAACCCACATATCCCATCCTAACACATCCCATTGCATTTTAACCTCACTTTGTGTGTTTATCCTTGGTTACTCGAGGTTTTGATATTTAACAAGCAACAGGCATTTACGTTATATTGATGAGACAGAATACCTGCAAAATATTGTTGCAGTTTTTTGTAAATATCTCAGTTGTCGACAAGAATTAATTTGTTTTATTATTTTTCCTGTCCTGCCAAAACACCCCCAGAGAAATGACGATAATTTTGACTAAATCACCCTGTATTTTTTCAAAAGTAGTATAAAGGATTTTCGGTGTTTTCGATACTAACTGTATTAAGTCTGCAAGCTTGACTTTCACATTCAGTGCCTTTCAACTATATAAATATTTTTCGAAATATACTTAACCACAGGGTGATTCAAAAGTGGCGTCATTCCTTTTAAGGGGTTATAGGGGCTCACTTGGAGACTACGAGAAAAATATTGAAAAATTTTTTTTCGAAAATTGCTTGAAGAAATTAACAGTTGAAAATCGAATTTCAACTTTGTTATTAAGTATTATTTTAAAATAATCCCATGTTTGCGTGGAAGCCTTTTGGAATACTTAACCATTCGAAATGAAAAATTACGATCTTTGCTTCAAGTTACGAAAATGTTTGATATAAAAAAAACCTCTTCTACAATTTTTTGATGAAAAGTCAAAGCGGCAATGATGTTTTTTGTCATTAACAGATAGTTACAGGTAGATAGCCTTTGTCAATAATAACAAGCATTTGTCAATCTGTGACTTACTTTGAAGCTCCTTTCACAAATTTACACCAACATTTGCGGATATGTGACTAGTTATGGGAAAATGCCACACTAACATAGCAGAAGGTGTAAGACCTTACACCAGCAAAGGGCTAGAGACACTGGACGATTGGCTCCAGGAATTGACGCAGATTGTGGACGATCTAGAGGTGCTCGGGTTTCAGACACAGAGACACTGGTATTGGAGATAATTGCAGCAGAGCCTTCCAGGAGTGCTCGGAGCATTGCACAACCACTGACACTTTCACAGGCACCGGATAATTGTCTCTATATCTCCCCAGAGGAAGGGCCACATTCCTACCATGTATGTAAGATACACAGGACACAAGGACATATTAAATCTCTGATCTTCCGAACACCGGTACAAATTGAGCAGGAGTTAATTAACTTAATACGAGAGGCTGATCAAAAGGTGATCCCAGACTGCGGCGAAGAGTGCACAATAAAGTGATTGGGGAACAAACATGTCTGAAGTTAAACGGGCAGAACTTCGTCAACCTTTTGTGATTTAAGAACTTAATTGTATTTTATTTGATTAATATTACTCATTGATCCATAACCTTACACAGGAGATGTTTCTTTACATTTGAGGCGAGTTTAGGTATATCACTCATCTGCCCCAAAAAGGATGGCACTACTCACGGCAAATTGACAGCGTTTTCCTAACCTGAAAACATTTCTATTGCTTTCTCTTTCTTTGTTATGTGTTTATCCATGGTTAATACAATTTTCAATAATTAAGAAGTAACAGGTATTTACGTAATGTTAATTAGACAGATCACCGTGAAAAGCGTCGTTGCCGTAATTCTGATCTAGTTTTTGGTAAATATCTCAGTTTTTGATAAGAATTAATTTTTTTTACTATTTTTCCTGTACTCCCAAAACACCCCCAGACAACACCCCCAGAGGAATGACGCCACTTTTGAATCACCCTGTATAAACATAAAATAAATTAATTTGTAATACTTCCTTAGCACTTATTAACCCATTAACCTTTTCAATAGTAAATACAGTTTGAGTTAAATTAACAACTTCTTCCTAAAATTCCACCTTTTGTTCAGTGTTTTTGCACCAAAGTTTGTTATTTATTCAGGCAGTGGAAGGTAAAATATATTATGTTGTCATGAGCGATGTAGAAAGGGTCCAAATTTATTAACTCATTTTTTTTTATCGGATCCTCTGTCAAGAAAGCTATTGTAGTCTCCTTTTGATGGAATGCTAATAAATACTGATCGATTAGATTAATAAAACTCAAAACTTGCCTTGAATTGTTCTTCTCGTAAGTAAAATGTTATTGAATTCTTCATTCTTTTCAAAATAGGACCTGACTTTAGATCGATAATATGGACAAATAATCATGAGTCATAGCATCCTGGAAACTACTTTAACATGCTACAATCATTGATTTTATTAATAGGTGATTTTGACCGAAAAGGTGCTTAGAAAATTTTTATTTCTAATTTGAAACTCCAACTAAATTTTGAAGTGTAACTTTGTCGATATTTAAAAATGTCATACATTCTGATACCTGCTTTGGCTTTGAGTAACGGCTTTCCAATGTACATACTAAATAAATTAATCACCAAGATGTTCATGAACGCAATTTGAATAAATTTGTATTATCGCCAGTGTTAAGTTTTGTGTTAAATTAATTGTGAAACGATGACGCAAAACTTTAATTTACAATCTCCCTTGCAGATGCATGTCGAAATCAATTACAGTTTTTTTCAGCTTTTCCATTAACCAAATTGAACACCGAGCCAAGTCAGCTTTATTTTTACAATTCGTAACAATATTCAATGCTGTTCCAATCTCTAATTTCTATAGATGCAATAGCTGCCTCTGACATCAAAATCATCATAACACGATTCGCTCGGAGCAACAACATTATTTTCATTGTCAAATGCAGTAGTCGAAATCTGTATTTGCAAATTGTGTTATCTTTTTCATCGACCACTGTAAAACTTTTTCCCTTCACAAAGTTTTCGTGTAGTCGAGGATTCGCTTCAAACATGCCCTTTGAATTAGTGAATTCGACTCAACAAGTGGCAGGACTAGTTCTGCTCGAGCTGAAATCGATTTTGGAATGTGTGTCAACAGGTTTGTTTCAAAAAGAACGTGGAACTTAGTATTTTGAAAATATTGTTTCAAATTTTTATTCAACCGTCTTTTTCTGCAAACTATCAACTTATTTAAATAAACGTCTTAACAAAAACTGCCTTGTCTCTCTGTCTTTGGTCCATTTCCCTGCGAAAGGATTGATGATTATGATGCTCCTGTTGCAGTATTTACAGTATTGTGCCACTCCGTTCTATACTGGGCCATATTTACTATACTATAACCCCCCCTATATATACAAGATATATATATCTTGGGTGGGCGCTTTACCTCTACTTTTCCTTCGACTTTTAGTCGTCATATAGGGTGTCCCGGAATAGGTGGACATGCTCTCGGAATTGTACAGGGGACATTGAAAAAGGCCTGATGGGGCACCACCCCATAACGCCGCAATAGTCAAAATATGTTTATCGGGAATTCTTGGTAACAAATGGATTGGCAATCAAGGTGCTATTCCCTGGCCGGCAAGATCACACCCATGGACTTTCACTTTTGGGCGAGATTGAAAAGCCTCATTTTTAAATTCCCTGCAAACTCTAGGCCACAGTTCGAAATATCAGTAATGCAAGGTTTTACATCTCTCCCGTCCATTGAACTGATTCACTCCTCAACAAATGTTCAGAAAAGGTGACGTCTATGCATTGGGGAAAGCAGTAGACAATTCGAACATCTATTGTAAGGATATGTTTTGTTCTGCTCGCTGAATGTTATTGTTTTGCTTTCTAATAGTTAATTTGCCTTATATATACAAGGTGATTCAAAATTGGCGTCATTCCTGTTAAGGGGTTATAGGGGCTCCCTTTGAAAGTACGAGAAAAATATTTGAAATTTTTTTTTCGTAATTTCCAGAAGATAGTAGTAGTAAACATCTTTATTTCTAAAAAAGGCTATCGACCTATCGGTCTTTCTGCCCTTGTTTAATACATGCAGTCTTAATCTAGATAAAAAACCAATATGAAAATTCTCCTATTCTAGGTTAACAATAGTAGTAGTAAACATCTTTATTTCTAAAAAAGGCTATCGACCTATCGGTATTTCTGCCCTTGTTTAATACATGCAGTCCCAATCTAAATAAAAAACAAATATGAAAATTCTCCCATTCTAGGTTAACAATGTTATTAAATAAATAAGATTTCAGTGGCAAGAAGAAATTATTTTATTGTCCACTAGTCCGTTGCGTTTGTAAGTGTTCGAGTAGCGTTAATGTAGGGAAACGGAAGCGGGATTGTCTGGTTGGTCTTGTAAGACAAAGGGGATTCAGTATGGTCCAGTTGTAGGGATTGTTTGTCCATTTTGTCTGTAGCTGTATGAGTCTTTCCGAGATCTTTGTCATGTTTGTGCGTTCGTATATTAGTTGGGTGGGGGGGTTGTGTAGTGGGTTTTGGGGGTGTCTTATTCGTGTTATTAGTCTTAGTGCAATTTGCTCTGTTGTTTGTGTATAACGTTTTGTCCTTTCTGTTCCGTTGGTCATGAGTACATGTCCAAAGTCTAGCAAGGGTCTACAAATAGCTTTATATATTTTGGTGGCGGTGTTTGTGCTAATTCCTCTGTCTTTGTAGGTTAGTGATCGGAAGTGTTTTGTTCTCTTTATTGTTTCTGCCCTGATGTTTCGTATGTGTTTAGTGAATTTAAGTTTGTGGTCGATTGTGATTCCAAGGTATTTTACGTCGTTTTTTGGTTGTGTCGTTTGGCCGTCTGCTGTTATTGTAGGGGAATCAGCGTTGAGTCTGTGGTTTGTGAGCAGAAGTTGGTTTTTTGACGCGTTTGGTGTTAGTCTCCATTTATAAAACCATGTCATTGTGTTGTTTGTTAGTGTTTAGAGTCTTTGCGCTGCTCTCTAAGTAGTTTTGTCATGTACAATTGCTGTGTCGTCTGCGTATTGTAATATGTATGCCGATCTGTCGATTTGATTTTTGTCTGGTAAGTTGTAATTGTATATGTCATGGCAGTATATATTGTAGAGAAACGGTGAGAGCGGGGATCCTTGAGGGAGCCCTTGTTCAGGGGAAAAAGAAAATGACAGTGTTTTGTCAATTCGTACTTGTAGTTGTCTGTTTTCTAGTAAGTTCTTTATGGTGTGTAGTAGATATGTTGGTGTGTGTAGTTTGTATAGTTTGTATAGTAAGCCTCTATGCCAGACACTGTCAAAAGCCTTGTTAACGTCCATAAACAGGCAAGCTGTCTTTCTGTCAGTTAGGTGGGTAGTTTGTATATTGTTGGCCAAAATAAAGAGCGGATGAACAGTCGAGTGATGCTGTTTGAAACCAAATTGGTAGGTAGGTATATATTTTCCAATCACTTTGTCAAGCCGCTGCTTCAGTGTGTATTCAAAAATCTTGCCCAGTACTGGAAGCAGTGTAGTTGGTCTGTAGTTGCTCGGTTGTGTATTGTCCAGTCCATTTTTGGGTATAGGGATTATTAAGTCGTTTTTCCATGTTTCTGGGATTCTGCCATTTGTGATGCAGTTGTTCAATTCAGTTAGGATCAGTTTGTGTGTTTCTTGAGTTAGGCTTTTCAAGACTTTTGCCTTAATTTTATCTTTCCCCGGTGCAGTGTTCTTGATGTGCGCTAGGGCTTCATCGTACTCTGTGTCTGTGATCAGTGTGCAGGCATAGTTTGGTGAGTTGTTAAAATAGTTCAAGTACCAGTCGTTGATCAAGTTCCAGTTGTCATTGTCGAAGTTAGGGTTTGTCGATGTGCTGAAGGCCCTTTGATAGTGTCTGGCGAATGCGTCCGCTTTCTCTTTGTCTGTGTAGCGTTCTATTCCGTTTTCGTCAATTGTGTCAGTAGTGCCAGTCTTCCTGTATTGCGCCAGTTTCTTAATTTTTCGCCAGTATGTTTTGCCTTTGTCCTTCTGTATTTCTTTACATGTTTCTAGCCATTTGTCTTGTCGGTATTGTCCAATCATAGTTTTAATGTTTCTGTTAAGTTGGTTCATTGTCTTTTTTAGGTCGTTATTTTGAGTGTTTGTATATAGTCTGTACAGTTCTCTCTTATGTTTTATTGGTCTCAGTATGTATTTGGGTAGTGTATGTCGGTAGAAAGCATTTTTTATTTCCGGGCTAAATTTTCCTATGGCTAGTGAAAGTTGTTGTTGTATGGTTTCTATTGAAATGTGCTGTGCTTGTGATTGAATGTAGTCATGTATATGTTGTTTCACTTTGTCTATGTCAGTCTTTGTTAGGTTTAAGTTTTTCTCTATAGGAGGTGTATTGGGGGTAGGTTGCGTATGTTGTAAGTCTATGTTAAACGTAATAGCCAGGTGGTCGGATCCCAGCTCGTTGGTTAAGTTTATGTTGTTGATGGTGTTTGTCAAGTTTTTTGTGTGCAGTAGAACGTCTGGTGTTGAGTCTGGGTTTGCGGGCATCAGAAAAGTTGGTGGTGTGTGCTGTTTTATAAAGTCGGAGTTTTGCAAAAATCTTTAAGTTGTTTCGTTTTGTTCGTGTTCAAGTTAAAGTCGCCGATAATTAGTGCATATTTATAGATGCTCGCCTTAGTCAGTATGTTTTGTTCTAGGTTGGAGTGTGGGTGTATGTATGGCAGAAATATATGTATCAGGTCGTTTAAGTATGGTATGGTAAAATGTAGACAGTCGTTCAAAGGGTTGTTGAGGCAAGGAGGATTTGCTCTTCCAAGTTTAGCTGTTGGTTTTAGGAGAGCTGCGACCCCGCCCCTGGCATGATTGATGGTATTTCCATGCCTATAGATATACTGCCAATTTCTGTACGTTGGTGTTTGTCCTAGTTTGGTTTTAGTCTCCACAAATATGCAGCAGTCTGTGTCGTTTTGTTCTATGTAGTTGTAAATAAGTGGTTTTTTACTGTTAAGTCCGTTGATGTTCGCGTAAAGTACTTTCATATTGAATCTTGTATTTTTGTTACTGTCTGTCTCACTTGTTCGCAGGGTTCAGTTGGAGAGCGTCCCTCGGGCAGGAGCATGTCAAACATTAGTATGTAAACATGGTTCCCGAAGAAAACCACTGAGGTGTCGATGTCGAAGTCTTCTATAAATTGTTTTCGTAGTTTTTTTAGTAGTTCGTCTCTGTTGGTATTGTTTGTCTTGTTAAGTTGATGTTTGTATTTGTTTATGATGTGGTCATGTGTTGTAATGGGTGTGTGTATTCTACTTGCCACTGTCGTTGTCTCCGCAATCCCGGACGTCCGTTTGTTAACACATTTTATTTTTACGTTTGGGATTCCGACGATTGGGGCTGTCGGTCGTTTTGGGCACTTCATGCTCCATGCTGCGTGGTTCTCTGAGTTGCATGCTGCGCACTTGGTTGGCAGTGGCGACTCGCACCTGGAAGTTGGATGGGGTCCCTGGCACTTGTTGCATCTTGGCGATTGTTTGCAATCTTCAGTTTTGTGGCTGAATAGGTTGCATTTGCCACACGGCGCAGGCACGGGTGCTGGTGGTTTACTTTCGGTGATTTTGAAAATGCGGCCCAAAAAATGAACCGCACGGTCGCTCATCAACCTTTCGTATGTGGATATGTCGCCGGTTATTAACCTCATCATGAGTGCGCACTTGGTTGGCAGTGGCGACTCGCACTTGGAAGTTGGATGGGGTCCCTGGCACTTGTTGCATCTTGGCGATTGTTTGCAATCTTCAGTTTTGTGGCTGAATAGGTTGCATTTGCCACACGGCGCAGGCACGGGTGCTGGTGGTTTACTTTCGGTGATTTTGAAAATGCGGCCCAAAAAATGAACCGCACGGTCGCTCATCAACCTTTCGTATGTGGATATGTCGCCGGTTATTAACCTCATCATGAGTGTTGGTGCGTTGCGCTCTCGCGAGATAATTCTCCTGCAGAACCTTATTTTGAAGCCCTGCTGCTCCAGGCGTTCCAGAAACATGCTGTCTTCAATGTCCAGGTCGACCCCAGTGGCGACGACTGAATATGATGGTGTAATATGGTGGTGACCTGACTTTTGTTGTCGGATTAGTGGGAGGTTATCGTTTTTTTGTAATTTGTAACTTGTTACAGTGTTTTCTTGTTTAAGTTGTTGTAAAATTTTTGATGTTTTGTCCTCCTGGTTGGTTTTGATTAGGAAGTAATTATCTTGTCTTATAATCACATCCTTGTTGTTGGGGTTGAGTTCCTCCCACCTGATTGCAAGTTGGACTCTGGTGATGGTCGACAATGCGTTCGCTGTGAATGTGTGCGAATACGTGGGAAATCTTGTTGATGTTGTCTTGCTGTTTGTTGTTTGGTTTTTGTTGGTTGTAGACTGATAGTCTAAAGCTATTCGTTTGGCCTCAGGTGTTGGCGTTGTGGGGGTTGTGGGGGTTGGCTGGGTTGGCTGGGTTGGCTGGGTTGGCTGGGTCGTCTTCGGTTTTCTGCCCCATTTTTTCGATTGTGGCTTTTTGAACCCACCATCCTGGGAGGCATAATCCGATTGGGATTCTTGCGAACTCCCAGGGTTCATCCTTTCGTTTGAATTCCACTCGTATATTCTCGTTGAACGATAAATGCGGTTGTTTATATTTGAAGAATTATTCAAATTCTTTGCGCGATGTGTAAACAACTTTGCTTTAAATATGCAAACACGTCTTATCACCACGAAGCTCGGTTTAAGACTCCTAATCCAGAAGATATTAACAGTTGAAAATCGAATTTCAACTTTCTTACTAAGTATTATTTTAAAATAGTCCGATGTTTGATTGGTAGCCTATTGGAATACTTAAGCAATCGAAAAGAAAAATTGCGCTTTTTGCTTCAAATTACGAAAATTTTGATATTAAAAAAGTATTCCAAAAGAAATTCCTGGGTTCCAGTCAATATTAGTGTTTATTGTTAAAAAAATTATTTACAAATACGTTTCGGTGTCTTTCTCCACCATCATCAGTTTGTATGTATGGCTGTTTCCACCTTCACATTTGACAAGCTATTTCATCTCTTGGATTAAATTGAAATACAGTCAGGAAAATATACACAATAATTAAAAAAGTACTCTTCTACAATTTTTTTATGAAAAGTCAAAGCTGCAAAGACGTTTTTCATTAACATATAGTTACAGGTAGATAGCCTTTGTCAATAACAACAAGCATTTGTCACACTGTGACTTACTTTGAAGCTCATTTCTCAAGCTCATTTGGACAGAAACACCGATAGGTCGATAGCCTTTTCAAGAAATAAAGATTTTTACTACTACTATTTCCTTACCGCAAATGAAATTTACATTATTGGATACTACGTGAAAGAGTGCTTTGGAAATGTTCATTAGAAAGTTACTAAAATATCTGCAAAAAAGTTATAGAGCATTTCCAAAAGTGCAGATTTCTGGAAAATACCTTATATCTCTGAAACGGGTAGAGATACTGACATTATGGTTTTCGTCTTTAATTTTCTCATAAAAATCGAGGCTCAGACACCGACATCAGTTTCTGTCTATCTGGTATAGAAATAAGAGTTTCCATTCAAAAGTGTCCAATTTGTTCCACCCTGTACACATGATTTCTAAACCAGCACGCTTTGGACAGCCTCGCGGTGTTTCGAGGGCAATATTTTTAGAGCCGCTCGATAAAACATTATTTCAGAATGTTCCTGCTTTTTGGAAAAGATCTTAATACTACCACCTGTGGTATGGCACTCCGGAGATTTGATCGAGGAATAATAAGAAAAGAGTTTCCCAGCATATTCCTTAGGGAACCTTAAAGGCAAATAATTTAGATGATCTTCTGAAACTTTCTGGGTAATCATTTCTTCGATATCTGAACCGAGGCACACGTTTAAAACCAACTGAAAAGAGCCACATTGAAACAAAATAATTTCGTTTTCGGTATTTATGTAATGGTTACCGACATACATTTAGTCGCAACAGGTTTTCAACTCATATAAGCTGATCGGCCTGATTCTCCATTATCCTTACTCCGGATATGTAGGATAAAATGTCTGACAGAGAACAAATCCAGCAGACTGCAATGAAAATTAGTGTTTTATTGTCCCGAGCTTTTAGCATTTAATAAAGACTTGAAATTTAAGCTAATCTGTGTCAGTACCACATTCTGCCAACACACAATTGTATTTATTTCCAGCCAAGCAAACCGAGCGGAAGCTTCTGTTTCTAGATTAAAAGTTTGCTATTGATCATGTACTAATAAAAAATAAGGTTTGCCGAGAAGTTTCAAACAAGCTACTCGCTATAGTTTCCCAAACTTCATTACCAATTTTGTTATTTCTTTTGCTTTCTCTGCCGTTTAAGAAGAGGAGCACCAATCAATGAAGTTATAGAAACTTGAACGGTTACTAAAGATTTCTTTGCGCTCCAGTTTTGATCAATTTCCATTACGTATAAAGTGACTTTCACAATTTCGAGAAACAGTTTTCATGTTCTTTGTTTTTTAAACGAATTATTCAATCGTCGCATTGTTTTATAAACGAAACTTTCTTTTATTTTTATTTTCCACTAGTAAAATTCGAAGTATTCCGTTTAAAAAAATGAACTTGCCGGGTCTCGATTTCGATAACAGTTCTGTACAATAGTAAATACTGTAAAAATTGGTAAAAATGATAAGAACAAGTTTCATACTTTCTGCTCACGCTGTATATGATAGTGCTAGCTTATGTTTATAATTTAATGTGTAGCGGCCATTAGTAGGTAGAAGTCCGTTATTGAAATAGTTGCTATGCTTAAATGATAAATGAACTTTAGTAGTTCACATCAAAGTAAGCTTATAAGTTTAATTAACAAACGGTTATAAAAACGTTCACAAATATCTTATGACTGGCAATTTGAAAACGAACCGCAGAAGAAATTCTCTAGCTCATAAAACATTTACAATTTAACTGGTGCTATGAATTTAAATAAAAAAACGATATATCAATTAAATATGCGCTGAGTGTAGTAGTTGTTAACAACACACAACAAATGTTAACAGGAGATATCCAGATAAACTACTCATAAAGAACTTTTCAGTACAGTTCTCAAGGCCACATTCAACTGTGATATTTTCAATTATTGAACAAAAACGAACATACATTTACAAGCCAAACTGCTAAATATTAAACGTTTCGATTTATTTGAATTCATTAATTATTATGTTAATAAATATATTTAAAACATTTAAATTGTAGTTCATCAATAATAAACGATATATTTTAAAGCGCCACTTACCACTGCGGAATTAAAGATAGAGCTTATCACATACCTGCAACAAAAAAATATATTTTGATACACATCTGGTTATACCACACACTAACAAAATGTTAACAAAGGAAAGTAATTAAAATATAATAATATAGGTTTGAATCAAATTGAATACCTCAAACATAATTGGAGCAGATTTATAAACTAGATATATACTATACATATTATTATATTTTAAAAAATTAAAAATGAAAGTTACGAAATGGCTGCAAGCACAAAAGAACTTTTGTTTAGAAAATTCGAAATATATGCCTTGAGTAGCAATTTATATCTGGAAAGTTTAAAAACTAGAGAACACGAGGGTCTGCAAAACTTGGATATATGATTTTATAGCTGCATGCAATATATTCTGCTTTTTCGTGGGAAAAAATTTCCAATTAGAACTATCCACTCCTAGAAATCTTCTGACTGTTTCGGTCATATGAGCATTGTCCAATACGTTAAATGTCTTTGTTATTACTCCTAACTCATTCCAATGTATTCCTGGGTTTTAGTCAATTTTATTGTTTATTATTTAAAATGTTACAAATACGTTTCGGTGTCTTTATCCACCATCATCAGTTTGTATGTTTAGATGTTTCTTTCTTTACATTTGGTTGGATATTCTATTATATTACTCCTATATTCTTTTTCCTGACTGTACTTTAATTCATTCCAATGTATTCCTGGGTTTTCAGTCAATTTTATTGTCACTAATTATGGTGTTATGTGATGAGCCCTGCGTTTCGTCCCGGGTCTACCTATTGGACTCGTCAGTAAGGCTTAGGTAGACCCTGCCTTATACGCCGGACACCGGTTATACGCGTTCGGACGTAAATAAACCGAGCCGGCTTAGAACGCGTATAACCGGTGTCCGGCGTATAAGGCAGGGTCTACCTAAGCCTTACTGACGAGTCCAATAGGTAGACCCGGGACGAAACGCAGGGCTCATCACATAACACCATAATTAGTGACAATAAAATTGACTGAAAACCCAGGAATACATTGGAATGAATTACTCCTATATATATCTATCTTATTACTCCCAACATAGTTTGATATAAGCCAGTGTGATAGAGACAATTGTAGGAAGGAAGTAAATATTGTAATTCTTCAAATGTAAAGTATTAGAACGATAAATTACTCACATATTAAGTCCATAAATAAAATAAATATTTGTTTGAAAAACTGGTTGTTTTTTCAATCAATTTCAACAAAATTTGTTTGAAAAACGTTTACTTAAAAGGAATAAAGAACTTGTGGAAACAAGTCACGTTAATTGTTTTATCCACATCCTGTGGATTTCTAAGAAACTCTTTTAAAGCCGGCATTAAAACTAATAACTTCTGTTGTGTTTAATCCGCTTCGCCGACCCAAGGCAGCAAAATTCCCAACAAAACAAACTAATTTCGAGAACCGTTGTAAAAGTACATTTTTTTACTTATTCAGAGACTTCTGAGTTTTAAGCCTGAACTACGACGAACATTAAAACCGAAATGAAATACTTTTTGCGCCACTGCAATTAAAGAAATGAAACTTTTGACGTAAAGGAATTGCTTATGTATAGAAAGTACAATTTGCATATTGAAACACATTGAATTCAAACAGTTTATGAACAGATTTTGTTAGGAAAAACGCTTACGGGGAAATCTGTTACCGCTACCCACAAGCCATGAAAATAGGCAGCATGGATGCCGGTCAAATTTAACATCTGATTTGATGGGTTGAATATAAATTGGATAAATTAAAATTTCTATGAATTCCAACTTAAGCAATAAAGTTTCTGTTAGCGGCAGTGATAAAAATCCTTTGTTCCAAGCTTTATTGAACATATTGCATTTATTCGTTAATAATAAGTTGCCTGGCTTTAATTCGCAATCGCTATTCAATGGAGTCAATGCAAAGTGAATCTGGCTTTTGTAGACATTTGCTTATTATTTGTTGAAATGAACGTAGCCTTATTACTATAGGAATTAATTAATGCTGGAACAAATATGCAGATCTTGGTTTTCAATATTGCATTGTTATGGTAATGAGAGATTTAACGATATTTAAAAAATAATTTATTTGATTTGGAATGCTTTATGGTGTTGCTAACACAAATTGTTTATGAAGGTTTACCACGAACTATCTCTCTACGATAGCATGGTTGCATATAAATTTAACTAAAATATCCTGCATTAGGTGGTAAGCTTTATATTGATTGTAGTAGTACTAGTAAACATCTTTATATCTAAAAAAGGCTATCGACCTATCGGTCTTTCTGCCCTTGTTTAATACATGCTGTCTTAATCTAAATAAAAAACAAATATGAATATTCTCTTATTCTAGGTTAACAATATTATTAAATAAATAAAGTTTCAGTGGCAAGAAGAAATTATTTTATTGACCACTAGTCCGTTGCGTTTGTAAGTGTTCGAGTAGCGTTAATGTAGGGAAACGGAAGCGGGATTGGCTGGTTGGTCTTGTAAGACAAAGGGGATTCAGTATGGTCCAGTTGTAGGGGTTGTTTGTCCATTTTGTCTGTAGCTGTATGAGTCTTTCCGAGATCTTTGTCACGTTTGTGCGTTCATATAGTAGTTGGGTGGGGGGGTTGTGTAGTGGGTTTTGGGGTGTCTTATTCGTGTTATTAGTCTTAGTGCAATTTGTTCTGTTGTTTGTGTATAACGTTTTGTCCTTTCTGTTCCGTTGGTCATGAGTATATGTCCAAAGTCTAGCAAGGGTCTACAAATAGCTTTATATATTTTGGTGGCGGTGTTTGTGCTAATTCCTCTGTCTTTGTAGGTTAGTGATCGGAAGTGTTTTGTTCTCTTTATTGTTTCTGCCCTGATGTTTCGTATGTGTTTAGTGAATTTAAGTTTGTGGTCAATTGTGATTCCAAGGCATTTTACGTCGTTTTTTGGTTGTGTCGTTTGGCCGTCTGCAGTTATTGTAGGGGAGTCAGCGTTGAGTCTGTGGTTTTTCAGCAGAAGTTGGTTTTTTGACGCGCTTGGTGTTAGTCTCCATTTATAAAACCCTGTCATTGTGTTGTTTGTTAGTGTTTGGAGTCTTTGCGCTGCTCTCTCAGTAGTTTTGTCATGTACAATAAGTGCCGTGTCGTCTGCGTATTGTAATATGTTTGCCGATCTGTCGATTTGATTTTTGTCTGGTAAGTTGTAGTTGTATATGTCATGGCAGTATACATTGTAGAGAAACGGTGAGAGCGGGGATCCTTGAGGGAGCCCTTGTTCAGGGGCAAAAGAAAATGACAGTGTTTTGTCAATTCGTACTTGTAGTTGTCTGTTTTCTAGTAAGTTCTTTATGGTGTGTAGTAGATATGTTGGTGTGTGTAGTTTGTATAGTTTGTATAGTAAGCCTCTATGCCAGACACTGTCAAAAGCCTTGTTAATGTCCATAAACAGGCAAGCTGTCTTTCTGTCAGTTAGGTGGGTAGTTTGTATATTGTTGGCCAAAATAAAGAGCGGATGAACAGTCGAGTGATGCTGTTCGAAACCAAGTTGGTAGGTAGTATTGATTGTATTTATATTAAATTATTAACATAGTGTACAGCACGGGTGAAAGTTAACATCAAAGAATCCACATTTCTGTGTAAAAGTAAAAGAATACGATTTCTTATTTGCCAGTTATTTAAGACTTTTCTTAGCGATTGGCAAAAAATATCAATCGTAATATGTCTATTTCTTAAACTTTTGATTACATTGATTTGATACTTTTGATAGGCTGATTTGTAGAACCATATCGAGATATAAATTTAATATAAACCACAGAATATGGTCTAAATTGTCAAATTATTACAAATTTTATAGTCAGTATTCCTAAAACTATTAACAATCATGCAAAAAAAATGGTTTTGATATATCTAATATACAGGGTGATACACAACTTTATGAACACAGAGCAGGGGCGTGTAGGGGACCTCAAAACAAGTCCAGTTTCCATTTAATTCTTTTTATCTCAGGCCCAGTTTATGCAATATTTTAGTCAAATTTGGAACGTAAACTACTGTTTAGACCCTTTACCCGTAGGTAAGCCAACTGGTTGCGAAAATCTACGGATGTTTTTTTTTTCTAGAGGTATACCCCACTTTTACCCCCCAAACGTTTTTGTGGTGAGCCACTGACTTCGACCGAACAAATTTTTGACTTTGTTTTTCAATTAAATTTTTTTTTATCACTTGCAGTTTTTTAGTATCTGCCTTCGTTTTCGAGTTATTTGCACAAACATAAATCCATGTAGAGTTTCTGGCTGATTTTCTATGACTGTTCTTATAAATTTTTTGTGTCCTTTTGTTCAAATTTTTTTGTGAAAGCTTGAAGTCCAAATTGAAGTTAAAATAGGGATGGCTGACGAGTTAACTTTAAAGTTAATTTTTTTACTTTAATTTAATTTACAATAATTGAGGATTATCGGCTGTAAGCTAATCCAAATAAAAATTCACAAAAATGTAACGAATATTTCAATTTATTATGAAATTAATTTCATAAAATTAAATAAGTTTAAATTATTTAATTTTAATTTAATAAATTAAAGGTGCTGTTCAAAATGGCCTCCGCCTGGTCAACTTTATCCAATAATTGAATGTAATTTTTATATAATGGTACATTTATTACTGATATTATTCCATAAATCTTCTTTAGTTTCAACAGGCGTTGAATATACAAATTCTTTTAAAGTCCCCCACAGAAAAAAATCACCCTTATTGAAATCTGGCGATCGCAATGGCCAGCGCTGCGAGCAATTATTTCTGCGACCTATCCATCGATTTCGAATCCGTAGGTTCAAAAATTCACGAAAGTTCATAGAGAAATGTGGAGGCGCCCCATCGATCATTTACCACATGTCAAGTCGCAATTGTAAAGGCAAATGTTCAAGAAGCTCTGGAAGAGTGTTTTGTAGGAAAAGCAAATAATTTCAGCACCGTTCAAACGATTAGGTAAAATAACTGGCCCAACCAAATATCGCCCAACGATTCCGTCCCACACATTAATTTTAAATTATCTTTGGTAATGATGGGTTATTGTAATATGTGGATTTTGATCGTAATATTCACGGCTGTTGTGTAGATTTGTGATTCCCCTCTGCGTAAAGCAGGCTTCATCAGTGAAAACGATACTTCTGTGAAAAGAAACGTTCCGATTTAAATTGAAATTACAAAAAGTCATCCTTGGCTCTAAGTCTTGCGGTAACAGTTCTTGAACTTTTTGAAAATGATATGGATGCAGCATATTACGTCGTATAACTCGATGGACCGTGGACTGTCGTAGGTTAAATTGCCTGGATATTCTTCGGGTACTGGTTTCCGGTTCATTTCCAATGTGGCGTAAAATTTGCTCCTGATTTCTTCCGTTCACTGCGTAAATGCGATCTCCGTTATTGCGTTGGCAAAGAGAGCCCTTCTCCCGAGCTTTCCATTAACATTAGCAAACGTTTGTCGATTTGGAATCACACGATTTGGAAACCCTCTTCGGTAGCCGAACCGAAGAAGTGTGGTGGAGATCACACTTCTTCGGCAGTTACTCTCACAAAACCCAAATACTAATAGCATATCCAGTTGCTCATTGAATGAAAATTTTCCAGCCATTTGTTTTAAAAACAGTTTGGTTTTACGAAAAAAACCCTTAGGTACATCGAAACTAATGCGTGTAATTTACGAGACGTCAGATACAACACCCAAATCTCCAGCAAAAAGTAGCACAGATAAAATAAATAACTGGAAAACGAAGGCAGATACGAAAAAACTGCAATAGATAAAAAAATCTTAAAGTGGACCACAAATTCAAAAATTATCATCTAGCTTTTGTTGATCCAACCCAGCTGTTTTAAAACAGGGAAAAGTCATCTTCAGGATGTGGCGAAATAACTTGAATTTATTTGTCTCTTGTATTTATTTGATTACCAATTCAGAATCTGGCAAGAGCATCTCTCAGAACATTTTGTTTCATTCCGTTTTTTAAGAAATTACCGACTATAGCAGTTCAAGTGTACCTCAAAGAGTACTTCATGATTGAAGTATCTTGTGAAAAATATGACGAATTTTGTTTGCTGAAGTTCAAACTTTGCAACTAATCTATTTGAGCAAATAATTGAATTTTAGTAAATTGTTCGAGCGCTTTTTGAAATACAGCCCTTGGTTAAAAACAAGTTGCCCCGGTTGCAACAGTTTTATGGAATTTTATATCATCCAATGTGATAAATATACCAATGGGTCGTAAAAATGCGTTCGGTATTGCTAGCTAACCATCTGAAATATCGGCCATAAACCATATACGTCATTATCTACGACTATATAAGCTACCAGCAAATTCAGCGGCCTCCATAGTTAATAAAAGTGGTAGCGGAAATATCGAAATATTTTGTGAAATCGTTTAAGTTATCATAAATCTATTACTTAACAACCACCGTGATTAGTGTGAAAAATATGTTTTCTAGTCATCTGATTTAAATCAGCTTGAGCTTAGCTTGACATTTCAAATTTATGTTGTCCCCACACCACCTAAATATCAATAGTTTCGGAAATTAAAGGGAAAATGCTTCAAATATTCATCTATATTTATCTATTACCGGTGAACACCCACTACATTTAGTTTAAAATGAAGTTATATCTTTATAAATTTCCAATATTAAGTAACTGATTTTAAATAGTTTAGTTCTAGCAGTTCTCGGAGAAAGTTCGTTTAACCCAGTTTCCAATTCGACATTAACTCAAGACAAACAAGCGACCGGGATAAAAGCTAAACCTCCACTTCTTTCCAACTCAATGCCGACATTTAATGGAGCACAAACGTACTTTTTCCATTACATAGCCAGTGCCGATTCAGAGAAAAACAATAAATCTGCCGTTGTGTTCGAAGAATCAATGGATAAATAACACTGAACAAAACATTTACGAAAAGGGATAGTGTGGTCAGAAAGAGTTAGTTACATGATCGACTGAGTGAATAAAAGTTTTTCTAGCCGCTTTGCCAATTCCTAAAATAGCGAGTTAGTTGTTGACATTTGAGTGCCCTTTCGCTAACTACTACGAGAAGAGTAATGTGAAGTTACAAACTATTTAAAATTTATAAAAAATCCTGTGAACTGATGAATCTAAAGGAATTCAATAACTGTCGAGCTTCTGGCGATTTTTACACATTAATTTATTTCTTTTTCTCATCTACTTTATTGCTCGTTCCCCTTGCGTTAAAATGCATTTTTCGGCTCTTTCGCTCGTATTTAAATAAACGATTCTATTTACGGATTCATCTGTCCGGGGATTTTGTCTGAGATTTCCTTCAGGTAAATTCTAGGTCCGGAATTATTTCAACTCATCTATCAGAATAGTAATTTTCCCTGGAGATAAACTAATAACTAAAACTAATAAAAAAGATAATAATCCCTGGAGATAAACAACTTCCTATTTTCGAGGTTCGAGGAATCAACAGACAAATTAACAGTTTGAAAGAAAGTGTTGTCCAAATATAATTTTCAAACATACTATAAATAAGCACAATTAATAAAATTGATCATTAATCCGCCTTGCAGGGTCCAAATGCTCCTGCTCATGTTGGTAAAAGGTGTAGAAAGCTATACGTCCTTAATCTCGTTCAATTTTTGTGAGAATGTTTGAATAAACTTTTAAGCCATTTTCAATTTAGATTGATGAAATTGATCTTACTCTCTCCCCTAGATGTTTTTTTATTTCATTTCCAACCGTTTGCACTTTCTTTAAACTATTCTTAAATGAATTGGTCAATTTTTCCAAGTCCCAGTTCAGGTTCAAAGTAAAAAATAAGTTGGTCAAAAAATCAGATTCGTTTGCAAAGGTCTTTTCAATTTGTTTAATTTGAATCAAAATTTGGCTCTATTTTAAAAATTCAAAAGACTTGAATTTTACGAGGCATAACCCTATATATACTATAATTATAAGTTTCTTTACTAAACTTGTAAGAACATTTTTGATTTATTCTATTCTGAAAAGCTACATACTCGTCTGTGATGAGTAATCTGTCTAACGTGCTATAAAAATAGATTATACTTAAAGATAAACATTTTAATATAAAAAACTTGGTGGTACCAAAACTACTAAACCTTTTTTGTATATACATATGTGTACAATTTATTTCTATCGAAATCAGGTGCTTCTTGTCCTCTAGAAAATATACTTCAATCTACCGGACATCATATACAAATTAATTCCACGTAAATTTCCTTAAACGGAAAGGAAATTTCAAAATAATTAAAAATAAAAGTTTATTTAATAAGATTGTTAACCTAGAATAAGAGAATTTTTATATTAGTTTTTTATTTAGACTAAGACTACATGTATTAAACAAGGGCAGAAAGACCGATAGGTCGATAGCCTTTTTTTAGAAATAAAGATGTTTACTACTACTAAAAATAAAAGTTAGAGCAGCACGTAAGTACTATATTTTGCAACCTCAAACTGTGATAACATGCGGCTCATAACTGCGGTTCAACGTCCTGTAATATTTTTTACATGGAACACTGTAAAAATGCAAAGCGTGAGGTATTAAGAAAAGTTTTGAGAAAATTGGTAACTACTGATAATGTGGTGTATGGAAATAAAAAGAAACGAGAATTTATCGTACATACAGAAATTACTATTCTATTAAATGTAATTGATGATCTTACTCAAAGCACTCGTGATAGATAATGAATTAGAGCACAGCCAAAGTTCAATATCTCGAATACTGACGAACCATAAGTATCATCTACTCCTAAGCAAAGAACGTCATGGTAGTGATTTTCAGAACAGAATTACTTTCCGCAGGGAAATCAGAAACAGAATTGTGGTAAATTTTCTACTGTTAGTTTTAACCAACATACTTGGTTTACTGGCAAGGCTGCGAGTACCACCAATAGGACAGTTATCAGGCATAACATACTCTCCAAACCAATCCTCTTTGGCTAAAATCGCACGATAATCAAATAGTATGGTCTCTAAAAGTATGCGGAAATTTTTTGAGAGTAGTGATTGAAGAACTCTCACAGGAGTCTTGTACTTTCAATTCCTCTTAAAGTATGCCGATTATTGTTGCCGTTACGTGAAAGAAAAGTTTACATCTCCCATCGACCCCAGATCATATGACGCACATAATTAACATTTCAGAACGCACAGAATTTGCATTTAATAAAATGTTCAAACAAGTTTTATTAGATGTTGTTGAAAATACATTAGAATATTTAAAGTTTTTGAAGATACATACATAATATAAAATACAAAACATGTGAATTTAGTGTTATTATTAAATTGGAAATAAGATATAGGGGAGATTTTGTAACAATGAGACACGGGGATCAATGAGACATTTGAACTTTTGGCGCAGTTTTTCAAGAGTAGTGAACGCTCTCTAGCAGAGGCATTGTTAATTATCATCTTTTTCGATTTACTAACTTCCTATTCTTATATTCTTCCTATTCCTATTCGTCCAAAACACATCGAGGTGTAAATTCGCACGTGTTAAGAAAATTGTATTTATTCACTAAATTGTATCATTCATAAAACATACAAATAGCTCTGTAGATAGCCCTGTCTTATTAATTTTTGATAATCACGAAATCCATTTGTCGATTGAGGTCATAAAGCAGCTAAGAGTTCTGGAGTCATAATATTAACTTTACCACCTCACTCAAGTAACAAGATGCAACCTCTGGATGTTGGGGTATTTGGACCATTTCAAACATATTACCGTGCAGCCCATGACTCCTAGATGACCAGAAACGCGGGAAAAACATTTACTATTTATAATGTAGCGGAATGTGTGGGCATGGTACATACAAAAGCCATGACTACAGGAAATATACAAGCAGCGTTTGAAAAAACTGGACTTTATCCTTACGGCAAATACATCTTTACGGAAGTGGAGTTTTTGTCTAGTGAAGTAACTGACCGCTCTGATCCCACAAAACGCGGACAGCATGAGCGACCACCTGGCAACACGGAACCAATGAAGGTGAACATGAGTCAAACAACAGAAATGATCCTGGACCAAGCAACGTAAATAATCCTGCGTCAAGGAATCAAGGAGCGTAGAAATACTACCAAAGAAAATAAAAAAAGTTTCTCCTATGAAATGTAGAGATTTACCTAAAGTTAACAGTGAACGGATCAAATCTATCGACATCTATACTAAAATCGACAGACCGGCATACATATTACAATACGCAGACGACACGGCACTTATTGTAAATCACAAAACTACTGAGAGAGCAGATCAAAGACTCCAAACACTAACAAACGACACAATGACATAGTTTTATAAATGGAGACTAACACCAAACGCATCAAAAAACCAACTTCTGCTCACAAACTACAGACTTAACGCTGACTCCCCTACAATAACTGCAGCCGGCCAAACGACACAACCAAAAAACGACGTAAAATACCTTGGAATCACAATTGACCACAAACTTAAATTCACTAAAGACATACGAAACATGAGGACAGAAACAATAAAGAGAACAAAACACTTCCGATCACTAACCTACAAAGTCAGAGGAATTAGCACAAACACCGCCACTAAAATATATAAAGCTATTGGTAGACCCTTGCTAGACTATGGACATATACTCATGACCAACGGAACAGAAAGGACAAAACGTTATATACAAACAGCAGAACAAATTGCACTAAGACTAATAACACGAATAAGACACCCCCAAAACCCACTACACAACCCCTCCACCCAACTACTATACTAACGCACAAACATGACAAAGATTTCGGAAAAACTCATACACCTACATACAAAATGGACAAACAACCCCTACAACTGGACCATACTGAATCCCCTTCGTCTTACAAGACCAACCAGACAATCCCGCTTCCGTTTCCCTACATCAACGCTACTCGAACACTTACAAACGCAACTGACTACTGGACAATAAAATAATGTTTTCTTCTCATTAGAATTGGAAAGTTTATTTAATAAGATTATTAACCTAGAATAAGAGAACTTTCATCTTTGTTTTTTATTTAGATTAAGACTATGTAGATTTTAGATTAGACTTTAGATTAAGACTATTTATTAAAACTATGATGTATTAAACAAGGGCAGAAAGACCGATAGGTCGATAGCCTTTTTTAGAAATAAAGATGTTTACTACTACTACTTAACAGTGAACGGCTACAAAGTCTTAAAAATAGGAAACGAGGAAAAAGTTTCATTCCCACTGACACCCCAGAATTAAAGGTTTTAGAGGATTCAAAGCAAATAAATCGGTGAAGCGATGCATTGTGTCTGATGGTTCGCCAAAGAACACCGAGTTTAAAGAAGATTTCACATCACAAGACAATGAATCAGAATCATTAAATAAAGGGAACTCATTCGAAGGGCTTTTAGACAAAAAAATCCAAAAAGGAGATTACATTTTGGTTCAATTTCTGAGGAATGTTTATGACGTTGGTCAAATCCTGACTGAAGAAAACGATGAAAAACAATTCAAAGTTTTTTTTCTCCGAAAAGCAAAAAAGTCGATTGGCTTTGTGGTTCCTCAAGCAATGGATATTTCTTTTCTTCCACCGAAAAAAGTGGTAATGATTTTACCAAAGCCTACTTTCCATGGAGTGACAAAGCGACAAAGGTCATCCTACATTTTTGATTTAGGCTTATCTAGATATAAAATCCGCTAAATGTAATATTTAATAATTTAATAATACTAATAATAATATGATTACCCTAGTTTTAATAGATATACTATCAATCCTCATTGAAAAGCAGGTGGCTCAATGTTGCCCGCTTATGTCCCCTTGACAAGGAACAATGAGACGTTTTGCACCTATACACAAATGTTAATATTTTCTCTAAATTGGCACGGATTACAAGTAGTAGTAAACATCTTTATTTCTAAAAAAGGCTATCGACCTATCGGTCTTTCTGCCCTTGTTTAATACATGTAGTCTTAATCCAAATAAAAAACAAATATGAAAATTCTCTTATTCTAAGTTAACGATATTATTAAATAAAATTTCAGTGGCAAGAAGAAATTATTTTATTATCCACTAGTCAGTTGCGTTTGTAAGTGTTCGAGTAGCGTTAATGTAGGGAAACGGAAGCAGGATTGTCTGGTTGGTCTTGTAAGGCAAAGGGGATTCAGTATGGTCCAGTTGTAGGGGTTGTTTGTCCATTTTGTCTGTAGCTGTATGAGTCTTTCCGAGATCTTTGTCATGTTTGTGCGTTCGTATAGTAGTTGGGTGGGGGGGTTGTGTAGTGGGTTTTGGGGGTGTCTTATTCGTGTTATTAGTCTTAGTGCAATTTGTTCTGTTGTTTGTGTATAACGTTTTGTCCTTTCTGTTCCGTTGGTCATGAGTATATGTGCAAAGTCTAGCAAGGGTCTACAAATAGCTTTATATATTTTGGTGGCGGTGTTTGTGCTGATTCCTCTGTCTTTGTAGGTTAGTGATCGGAAGTGTTTTGTTCTCTTTATTGTTTCTGCCCTGATGTTTCGTATGTGTTTAGTGAATTTAAGTTTGTGGTCAATTGTGATTCCAAGGTATTTTACGTCGTTTTTTGGTTGTGTCGTTTGGCCGTCTGCAGTTATTGTAGGGGAGTCAGCGTTGAGTATGTGGTTTGTGAGCAGAAGTTGGTTTTTTGACGCGTTTGGTGTTAGTCTCCATTTATAAAACCATGTCATTGTGTTGTTTGTTAGTGTTTGGAGTCTTTGAGCTGCTCTCGGATTACAATTTAACGAGCATCACTGTGTTTTTAAAACTGATACCTTATAGGAAATGTTCAATTCAAACTTATAAAATTTAAATAGCTCAAAATTAATTCCGAAAGAAAAATGTCTCATTGTTACCCGTTCTCCCCTATGTGGTTCCATTAAAAAAATATATTGTGGGACCTTGTATCGTAGTGATAAGCTGCGATGCCTGTAAAAGAGTTTTCAGTTGAAAGATATGATACATATGCATAAGTTCAATTTTTAATTCAACTAATCTTTAAATTTCTTTTTGTTAAAAAATAAAGTGGGTGTAGCTTTGCAGATCACTGTATATAAGCTCAAACGTCATGGTAACATTTCAATTAATTATTGCATAAACATTTGGTCGAAATGTTACAGAAAAAAAATCTAAAATGGAAAACCCTTTATTAAAAATAGACGAAGGAAAAATTTTTTCTCAGTTAAATCAATTATTTCGGACAATTACATGACATGAAATACTTTATAAATAACCTTTAATATTGTACCCTCTTGTTGAATACAATTTTAAAACCGATAGCTTTAATAAATTGCGTTTTAAAAGTCCTTATCAGTCAACACTCAATACTTGAAACCATTTCAGATTCAAACTGGATCTGTTGAAAACCTTTTCAATTTACATGCATTTTGATTATGACGAATTTCATTTCCGCATCCACTTGCTCAGAATTATTTTATTTTTGCAATTAACATTTTAGTAGTAGTAAATATCTTTATTTCTAAAAAAGGCTATCGACCTATCGGTCTTTCTGCCCTTGTTTAATACATATAGTCTTAATCTAAATGAAAACAAATATGAAAATTCTCTTATTCTAGGTTAGCAATACTATTAAATAAATAAGATTTCAGTGGCAAGAAGGACTTATTTTATTGTCCACTAGTCCGTAGCGTTTGTAAGTGTTCGAGTGGCGTTAGTGTAGGGAAACGAAAGCGGGATTGTCTGGTTGGTCTTGTAAGACAAAGGGGATTCAGTATGGTCCAGTTGTAGGGGTTGTTTGTCCATTTTGTCTGTAGCTGTATGAGTCTTTCCGAGATCTTTGTCATGTTTGTGCGTTCGTATAGTAGTTGGGTGGGGGGGTTGTGTAGTGGGTTTTGGGGGTGTCTTATTCGTGTTATTAGTCTTAGTGCAATTTGTTCTGTTGTTTGTATATAACGTTTTGTCCTTTCTGTTCCGTTGGTCATGAGTATATGTCCATAGTCTAGTAAGGGTCTACAAATAGCTTTATATATTTTGGTGGCGGTGTTTGTGCTAATTCCTCTGTCTTTGTAGGTTAGTGATCGGAAGTGTTTTGTTCTCTTTGTTGTTTCTGCCCTGATGTTTCGTATGTGTTTAGTGAATTTAAGTTTGTGGTCAATTGTGATTCCAAGGTATTTTACGTCGTTTTTTGGTTGTGTCGTTTGGCCGTCTGCAGTTATTGTAGGGGAGTTAGCGTTGAGTCTGTGGTTTGTGAGCAGAAGTTGGTTTTTTGACGCGTTTGGTGTTAGTCTCCATTTATAAAACCATGTCATTGTGTTGTTTGTTAGTGTTTGGAGTCTTTGAGCTGCTCTCTCAGTAGTTTTGTCATGTACAATAAGTGCCGTGTCGTCTGCGTATTGTAATATGTATGCCGATCTGTCGATTTGATTTTTGTCTGGTAAGTTGTAATTGTATATGTCATGGCAGTATATATTGTAGAGAAACGGTGAGAGCGGGGATCCTTGAGGGAGCCCTTGTTCAGGGGAAAAAGGAAATGACAGTGTTTTGTCAATTCGTACTTGTAGTTGTCTGTTTTCTAGTAAGTTCTTTATGGTGTGTAGTAGATATGTTGGTGTGTGTAGTTTGTATAGTTTGTATAGTAAGCCTCTATGCCAGACACTGTCAAAAGCCTTGTTAATGTCCATAAACAGGCAAGATGTCTTTCTGTCAGTTAGGTGGGTAGTTTGTATATTGTTGGCCAAAATAAAGAGCGGATGAACGGTCGAGTGATGCTGTTTGAAACCAAATTGGTAGGTAGGTATATACTTTCCAATCACTTTGTCAAGCCGCTGCTTCATTATGCATTCAAAAATCTTGCCTAGTACTGGAAGTAGTGTAATTGGTCTGTAGTTGCTCGGTTGTGTATTGTCCAGTCCATTTTTGGGTATAGGGATTATTAAGCCGTTTTTCCATGTTTCTGGGATTCTGCCATTTGTGATGCAGTTGTTCAATTCAGTTAGGATCAGTTTGTGTGTTTCTTGAGTTAGGCTTTTCAGGACTTTTGCCTTAATTTTATCCTTCCCCGGTGCAGTGTTCTTGATGTGCGCTAGGGCTTCATCGTACTCTATGTCTGTGATCAGTGTGCAGGCATAGTTTGGTGAGTTGTTAAAATAGTTCAAATACCAGTCGTTGATCAAGTTCCAGTTGTCATTGTCGAAGTTAGGGTTTGTCGATATGCTGAAGGTCCTTTGATAGTGTCTGGCGAATGCGTCCGCTTTCTCTTTGTCTGTGTAGCGTTCTATTCCGTTTTCGTCAATTGTGTCAGTAGTGCCAGTCTTCCTGTATTGCGCCAGTTTCTTAATTTTTCGCCAGTATGTTTTGCCTTTGTCCTTCTGTATTTCTTTACATGTTTCTAGCCATTTGTCTTGTCGGTATTGTCCAATCAGAGTTTTAATGTTTCTGTTAAGTTGGTTCATTGTCTTTTTTAGGTCGTTATTTTGAGTGTTTGTATATAGTCTGTACAGTTCTCTCTTATGTTTTATTAGTCTCAGTATGTATTTGGGTAGTGTATGTCGGTAGAAAGCATTTTTTATTTCCGGGCTAAATTTTCCTATGGCTAGTGAGAGTTGTTGTTGTATGGTTTCTATTGAAATGGGGTGTGCTTGTGATTGAATGTAGTCATGTATATGTTGTTTCACTTTGTCTATGTCAGTCTTTGTTAGGTTTAAGTTTTTCTCTATAGGTGTATTGGAGGTAGGTTGCGTATGTTGTAAGTCTATGTTAAACGTAATAGCCAGGTGGTCGGATCCAAGCTCGTTGGTTAAGTTTATGTTGTTGATGGTGTTTGTCAGGTTTCTTGTGTGCAGTAGAACGTCTGGTGTTGAGTCTGGGTTTGCGGGCATCAGAAAAGTTGGTGGGGTGTGCTGTTTTATAAAGTCGGAATTTTGTAGAAATCTTTTAAGCTGTTTCGTTTTGCTTTTGTTCATATTAAAGTCGCCTACAATTATTGCATATTTATAGATGCTCGCTTTAGTCAGTATGTTTTGTTCTAGGTTGGAGTGTGGGTGTATGTATGTCAGAAATATGTGTATCAGGTCGTTGAAGTAGGGTAGCGTAAAGTGTAGACAGTCGTTCAAAGGGTTGTTGAGGGAGGGAGGATTTGCTCTTCCAAGTTTATATGTTGGTTTTAGGAGAGCTGCGACCCCGCCCCTGGCATGATTGATGGTATTTCCATGCCTATAGATATACTGCCAATTTCTGTACGTTGGTGTTTGTCCTAGTTTGGTTTTAGTCTCTACAAATATGCAGCAGTCTGTGTCGTTTTGTTCTATGTAATTGTAAATAAGTGTTTTTTTGCTGTTAAGTCCGTTGATGTTCGCGTAAAGTACTTTCATATTGAATCTTGTATGCTCGTCACCGTCTGTCTCATTTGTTCGCAGGGTTCAGTTGGAGAGCGTCCCTCGGGCAGGAGCATGTCAAACATTAGGATGTAGACATGGTTCCCGAAGAAAACAACGGAGGTGTCAATCTCGAAGTCTTTTAACATTTTAATATTCTCTATTTTCAGTGTTGTTATGCCATATATGTTGGTTTTATATCATTTCAACAATTAAATGCTTTTATATACCATCCATATATAAAAAAGAAAACTTTTTATAGCAAAATTTCATTGAAATTACGTCCACTTGACATAATCGACATAATTAATTTAAAAATTCTCTCCATGGCTGGTCAGAACTGTATGCAAATCTTAAGAATAAATAAGGCGAAGTAAATGTGTGTTAAAAAAGCGATAAATGTGCTGACCTGATGTGGAACAACGATTAATAAAAATATCATAGATCATTTATCAAAAATGTGGCTGACAGTATAAGATTTGGTGTTTTTCGGCAGTGAAACAAATAATATATGCCCCTTAATAGCTGGCAGGTTGCCCACTTACAAGAAAACCGCATTATGCAAATGGAAAAGGTCAGATTAAAGTTAACAATAATTTATGTGTGATTTTTACTTGTTTTAAGACTTAATTCATCCAAAAAGTTCATTTCTTGCAAATATGCTTCATAATTTATAATTTTTAAAATTTTTTCGAGCCGAATTATTTACCCAGACACTAAAGCTGTAGAAATCAACTATTTGCAGGTACAATGATAATAATCAATTGGATAAATGTAGGTAAACACGTATATTACTTCACGGCCTTTACGAAAGCTTCTAAAATAAATTGTCTAATACTGCGACCTCAAAGTCGCGTGAAATCTGAACTATTAAGGAAAAATGCATTTCTCTTTTGGGAACAACTGTTTTATAAAATATATTTGCTCACCTGCTGTTGGAAAACAACCATTTCATGTTAATGTGACTATTTGAGATAATGAACTTTCTTCTCGCATTCAATTAAAATTGTGCGCAAACATCTTTTATATATTTACTTTCTACAACTTTAACTCAACGTCCTCAGTGTTTTTCCAGGTAAATTTACAATATTTTCATTCACTGAACACAAGATTCCTCTTTGAACTTGAACAGCAGTTATTAACTTCGCCTAAACTTCTCAGCTATTTAGGAATAGAGTGACTTGTTCATCACATTTGTCTGTGCAAATCATGAGACTTCTCGTTGGAAATTTCAAGTTTCGTAATCGTGTACAATGATTCTAATTAACGCGCCAACTACTTGAAGCTCTGCTATTATTGACTTGAAGAATCGAAAACTTGAGCCTGGTTATCTCACAAATGGCAATGCATGAAACTTGGAAAATACGAGCAATTCCTTTTGGTAGGAATCTGTGATAATAAACAGAAGTTAATGTATTCAATTTGTTCTAAAACCGACTTACAGTGTCCAGAAAAATTCCTGCAAAGAGATTATTTTATTTCTATAACCTTACTACCCTTCAATCTGTCAAATACTTTCAAATTTTGTACAATTTTTATTTGTACTTTTTTAAATCTCACTTTCTTGGAAACTTTTGGCAGATCTAAACTGGAGAATTTTTAATAAAATAAACATTTATTTAATGAACTGCAAAGCACATTATCTACACGTATCGAATAAAACTTAATTTAAGAACATGGTAACGCAAAAAGTTAAGCTCTTTATTCCATTGAATATACAACTTTTGCCAATTCCGTTTATGACGAAATGATTGTTCGATACATTTAAGCATTCAATATCGTCCTTTTTATAAGAGGAATCATTAAAATTTCAACGTGTATGGAATAGTATATTATATACCTAGGTCGAGAAGTGAGCTATTATATACCGATCACGTTTATATCGAATCCCACTTGAACTAAGAGAGGTAGGCAAACTAAAAATAATGAAAAACGTGTACATCTTTCATTATTTACCTACGTACTTTTTTATTATTATTATTGACCTAGGGAGAGAAATATGACTTCTCACTAGGGAAATGTAGTAAATAATGGCGACTTCTCAGGATAGTAGAATAAAAATATATTTTCCATGTAGCCTAGTATAAGTGCTAAAAATGATGTAATAGTATAATAGGATGTTCTACTATAAAATTATATAGTATATTAAAAATATCTGGCTAATTACTTCATTATTAAAAGAGTTAATTTTCCAATTTGGTCGACCGTTACGAAACGCAGTTAATTCGATTCTCACCGATACTATTAATTTTAGCTACACGTCTATGCCAGAATTAAGCAATTTAGATCAATATCACGATGTTATTGTCTAGATGCATTTACCTTGTTTATAGTTTAGGAACACCACAAGTTTTGTTTTGATAAATTGAAGTAATGGCGTCGACAAACGCGCAGATTAATTGAAATCTCGTGTGTAGAGTGGAGTTAGAAAGTGAAGATAATTTAATTTAAAATAAGATGAAAATATTTGGCAGTTTCGTTGCATCATTATCGACTTTTGCGGAAAACAAAAGTTTTAACAAATTAGGCTAGAAATAATACGCATTCCATTTTATTATTTTATAGTTAGATAATACCCAGAGGGAGTTTGAAAATTGAAATATGTTCATTATGCAGTGCTCTATCCTCTAATAATACTGAATATTTCCATTGTAAATAACACTATTGCTTAGCGCGCACTCCTCCGATTTAGTTTTGCAAGAAGATGTTGCTCTTGTTCAACTAAATATCATTTTTACAGGTTTTGTCATTTTTGCTCTATAACTTTCAAAACTTCGCGACATAGTATTAAGAAAGCACAAAACATTAACCCCAAACCTGAAAAGTATGCCAACAGATTTTATCTTACCAGTTTTTTTATAGCTTGTAAAAATAAGTATACAGGATGATTCAAAATTGGCGTCATTCCTCTGGGGGTGTCTTAGGAGTACACGAAAAATAGTAAAAAATTTATTGTTATTAAAAACTGAGATATTTGCAAAAAACTAGATCAGAAGGATGGCAACAATGTTTTTCAACGTAATCTGCCTTATTAACATTACGTAAATACGTGTTGCTTGTCAATTATTAAAACCTCACAGAAACAGAAAAAACAGAGTGACAATAAAATCGGTTAGGCTAATCGGTAAATTCAACAGGATTCGTTGAATGTTGGAACATAATTTTCTAAATGTCAATATCGTCAACGAGAAAGTTCTCTTATTGGCATCATGACCTCAAATTAATTTTGACAAACATATATTTCTGTGTTTAACTCCAAACAAGTTTCTGTCCGTGTAATCACCTAAGTGTGCATTCTTCTCGAGCAGCTTCTCGTATTCGGTTATTTAACTTGTGCTCAGTTTGTACCGGTGTTCGGTAAACCAGAGATTTAGTGTCTCCTTGTGTTCCGCGTATCTTACATACGTGGTAGGGATGTAGCCCTTCCTCGGTAATTATCCGTTTCATGGGAAAGTGAGAGTTCTGCTGGACATTATGTTCAATGTCTGTTCATCTATGTCTGGATACCGAATAACTGTTGTCGTCCACTATCTGCCCGGAGCTTTTCGAAAAAAAATATTTTCAATATCTCTCTCGTAGTCTCTAAGTGAATCCCTATAATCCCTTAAAACGAATGACACCAATTTTAAATTATCCCGTATATATTCGTTGCAGTCATCTTAAAAAATACATATTACTAAACAGTTTGCTCTATAACACAAACCCTAACTACAAGTCCCTTTTATGCGTTTCACAATTTACAACACAATTTCTTTTGTTAGATAAAAACTGATATTAAATCTACCGTATTTTTAGAGAATGAAAACGCCCTGGCTTTTATCTTTTTAAATTTATTTTTGCAGTGTTATTTATTACATACATACTTTGGACCTTATAAATTTGGATTATCTTCAGCTTAATGGGCGAATGCAAGTCGATGATTTATAACTTGTATTAAAACGTTCAGTTGGTAATAGAATTGGAACATTTGTTCTGGGCTATGCTGTTTTTAGGATATTTTAAAGAAATTGTAACTCATCTTAAGTACGCTGAATCTTAATAAGTGTCACGACGATATTTAAAGTCCACAATACGCGGCACGTTAAGTATAAAAGACCCATCTGTTAATGACCGCCAAGCTAATTACTTTTAAGAATATAGGGGGTGCAGTCCGTGCTTTTTTACTGCGAGTAATTACAAACTCATCAATATTCCGATCACTAAGGCGTAGTGTTGAAACTTAATCTACTACTTACTGATAAAACTTCAAAACGTTTTTTATTAATTTAATAACAATTTAAATCAATTATATTATTGTGCACCCAACGACCGTTCTCTGATTTAACAATAACTTTTTTTAACTCCTTTTATTTGTTTACAATCTGTCCTGAGGACAGTAAGTAAAGCATTTAACATAATAATTACATGTGCGTGTTTACTCATTAGTAAAGCACTATTACTAACATAATTACTTAATCACAAATATATTTAAATTGAGTGAATAATAGAAATAAAATTTGTCTACCCTACAACTGGACCATACTGAATCCCCTTTGTCTTACAAGACCAACCAGACAATCCCGCTTCCGTTTCCGTACATCAACGCTACTCGAACATTTACAAACGCAACTGACTACTGGACAATAAAATAATTTTTTGTTGTCATTAGAATTGGAAAGTTTATCTAATAAGATTATTAACCTAGAATAAGAGAATTTTCATCTTTGTTTTTTGTTTAGATTAAGACTACATGTATTAAACAAGGGCAGAAAGACCGATAGGTCGATAGCCTTTTTAGAAATAAAGATGTTTACTACTACTAGAAAGAAAAGTAATTTAATTTATACTATCTTGAACAAGTTTTTGTGTTTCTTTAAATAATTTTGCTAATTTATTTGGATGATAATCTGTTTTTGTAATTTTTGAAATAGTTGCTTATTTGTTCTTTCATTGTAGTGATTTAAAGGTCTGTTCTGATGATTTGATTGGGTACGAACCAAGGTGCTGCTACAATGTTTCTTAGTGTTTTGGATTGAAAATGCTGCAGAGCCCCATAATTGGATGTCATAAGTCCAGATCGGTTTAAGTATGCATTTGTAAATTAAGAGCTTGCTCTCAAGAGACAGTGCTGAATGATTATTGATTAGCCAGTACACTTGCTGATTTTTAAGCCTAACTGTTTCCGTTTTGCCCCTATATGTGATCTCCATGTTAACCGGCTGTCCAAGTGAATTCCCAGATATTTGATTTTGTCTTTATGCGGTATTTGCTCATTATTTAAATATAATTGGGACCTGGTGTATCTTCGAAGCGTGAAAGTTACATGAGCCAGGTTTTCAGCTTTAGAAGGTGCTTCTGTAACATTGCTGTTGATGTATTTAGCTCAGTCTGAGATGATGTGAAGACCGCATCGTCTGCAAATGTTCCATTTTTTATGCTTTCTGTTGTTGGTAAATCTGCTGTGAACAATAAGTACAGGGTGGGCCCCAGTACGCTTCCTTGAGGGACTCCAGCATTTATCTGCTGGAGCGGGCTGCAGTTGTTATTTATTTTTACTTGAAACATCCTGTTGGTCAAGTACGATTCAAGCAGACAAGCAAGTTTTGTTGGAAACATATTTTTGATTTTAGATACCAGGCCCTCGTGTCACACTTTGTCAAAGGCCTGTGCAACGTTAAGAAAGACTGCCTCGCAATCTCCTCGCCTTTTAAAAGAATCCCTGATAGCAGTAGTGATCTTTGAACTTGTTCAATTGTCGAATGTTGCGGCCTGAACCCAAATTGGTGAGCTGGAATAAGGTGCATGGAATTTATTACTTTATCTAGTCTCTTTTGAATATCTTTTTCGCATAGTTTTGCCATTTCTGGCAGCAGAGTAATGGTTCTATATGACGTTACCCGGCTAGGATCATTTCCTGGTTTAGGTATCATTATGACTTGAGCGACTTTCCATTGTGTAGGGAATTGACTCAATCGGAGACAAGAGTTAATTATGGTAGTAACAAATCTTATTGCTTCGGGTGGAAGTTCTTTAAGCATCTTACCTCCAATGCCATCATAGCCAGGAGCTTTGTTGTTTTTCAACCTTCTAATTTGAAACGTCACCTCTACCGCTGTAGCTGTCTCGATGTTGGTGTTATCTGGCAGTGCAAGCTCCCCATCCAGATATTTCGCTTCCTCCTCGGCAGCTATTGAAGGGGAGACAGGTTTAAAAACTGACCTTAAGTGTGAAGCGAAGGAATCTGCCTTTTCCGAATCTGTTCTTGTCCAGCTGTCATCTGTTTTCTTAATGGGTGGTATAAACTTGATAGGGTGCTATTTTTGTAGTTTTCCATAGTGAATAGTCAGGATCGCCCTCTCCGGTTAAGTTTTCTAGGTGGTGTTGAATATTTTTGTTTTTTTCAGTGTATAACATTTCTTTGAGTCCCTTAATGGCTCTGTTCAGTTTGGTTTTAATTTGAGGCGATCTGGTGATTTGCCATTCTTTCCTACGTTTTCTTTTTCATTTATTTTACAATTAATGTGCTGAGGAAGATCTATGCGAAAATCGTTTTTGTGGATTTTAGGAGTGGCGAAATTTGCAGCTTCATGTAATAGGATGTTAAACTTTTCTATGGCATTTTCGATTTTATTGATTGTTTTAAGACGTATGTTGTAATTTAAGTTATTGTTTATGTAGTTTCGGTATTTTTCCCAGTTAGTTCTATGCTTGATGAGATTTTGTTTTGGTCCGGATCGTATTAGAGTATTCGATTATGAGTGGGGAATAGTCTGATGATAGCTCGAGACAGGATGTCACTGTAAAGTAGCAGGTATTAATTCCTTTAAGAATCGCGAAGTCGATTTGGTCGGGCAGTTTGTTTGGATCATTCGGCCTATAAGTTAGTTCACCAGTTGATAAAGGGTTACACTGATATTGCAGCATTGCTTGGTAGAGTTGTCTCCCTTTCGGATTTCGTGTTACAGATCTAGAGCCCGACCACGGGTGTTTTCGATTATAATGACCTCCTGCTAAAAAGCAACCCACTAGTCGGCTAAAGAAATTTATAAACTGGTCACTGGTAACACTGAATCTTGGAGGGCAGTATACTGCAGATGATTGCAATGCCACCATCGGCTTTATGGTCTGGATGGTTTGTGTTGTAGATTGAATATTTAGGAATTTTAAGAAAATTTTTAGCTGTAAAGTGTGTTTCTGAAATTAGCAAGATATGAGCGTTATTTGTAAATAAATAATTTTTCAATTCAAGAATTATTTCGACTCTTTTCTTAGGTACACTAGCTAGAAACGTTTGAGTATTTTGAGTCTTCTGGTCTTCGTATTGTCATCAGAGAGGCATGTCCTTCATTATTAATTTGATGAAATTGATGAGACGTCTTGCAAACTGATTCAATAAGGAAGAAGAACTTCACGTCTTACTTACAATATCTATTCTATGACCTTTGAGTTGTCATCACTACGGCAATACATGCTACTTGCTAATGAATTCAAATTTTGAGGAATTGGTAGACATTTTTTATCAATTTTTTGCATGCGGCATTCTTAAATAGAAGCACTTTGAGATATGCTAGGAAAATTTCGTCCAAGCAAACTAAATATATTTTACCATTGAATTTACATTTCCTGGTTTCAACGCGTTATAACTGAATATGTTCATGCATCAGCAATAGTCACCATCACATGAAAGGTGGGAAAGTCCACTTTTTTCTGAAATTGAGATTTTGGTGCCATCTACATAAGCACTTTAATATCTACGATTTTCGCTCAGATCGAGATCGCTCAGCAAAACTCATTTTTATTTTGTATCATAGTATTTTGGAAAAAAATACTTTAGATTTACAGTTAAAACACACAGTAGGGGTATAAAAATGTATTTGCATATGCCCAAAAAATTATAGGATTGAATGCTAAAAAAATAAACGGGAAGAAAGGCAAAGTATTTTCAAAGAGTTTTTGGAATTTGCCTTGGACAGAAAAACAGGCCTGTGTTTTTGGAGCAACCACAAGAAAAAGGGCGGGAAGAACCAGAAAAGATGCCAGTGTAAGCCGAAAAACTACACTCAGCAGTTTTTTTAAATGCAAAACAAGAAAATGTTGGAATTTAGATAGCATCCGATTGTAATTTATGGATAGAAAATTATAAAAACCGTAAAACTGAAGAAACTAAAGAAATTAGTCTTCAAATAAAAAACTTCGAGCAAAAAACGTTAATCATAGACTCTATTCGATGAGAATCCTCTATTAAAAATAAAATTTCAGCTAGAGTTATAAAGTTGTTAGCAGATTATGTTTATTAGGCAACAAAACTGCCATAAATACCCAAAATCCCGACGAGGGTCAATATTTCAAACGAAGTTATATTAAACATTTATATAAACTTAATATTGGGGGTAAAATAGGCGATCCTATTGCTCAGAAGATAAGAGCCCTAAAATATAAACCTAAAAGTTCGACTGAATGTAAACTGGAGCATTCTAAACAATTTAAAACGTTACGTATTAGATTAAAGATAAATATAAATATTACAAGATTACTACTTATTTATTTATTTTAGTTACATGTACTAAACAAGGGCAGAAAGACCGATAGACCGATAGCCTTTTTTAGAAATAAAGATGTTTACTACTACTATTTATTTTATAATTTAACCTTCTAAAACTCCTTCTCGCGCAATAAATCAAAAATATTCAGTGTTTTAGGGGAAGAAAGTCAGGCTGCTTTTTAAAGACTCGCTCAACAGCAGTTACCTCTTTTTAGGAACAAGCTCAGTTGAAATGCACTTCCGCACATTTCACTTTGCTAACAGCATTCGGCGATCATGTTTCAAACATTGACACTAATATCCGTTTCGACTAGTTGTTAAGGCTCTACGGGTAGTCCACGCTTATTGCGTTCAAATATTTTTTTGAAACGATATCTCAAAATTTATTACGAAATAATTAAGTAGCACACTCTGTGATCTAAAAATTTGTATGTGACAAGTTTAATCTTCTTTTAATTCTCAATCACAATTTTTAGCACGTATATTTGGAAACCATTGAACATTTGCAACTAGAAAACAAAAACTGGTAAAAGTTTATTCTAAGTTGATTTTTTCGCGCGGTCAAGAACGCAATTTACCATCAGCATATTATCCAGGTCATGTCTTAATAGTTCGTATAAACTTTCAGATATACTATTACATATTAAGTTTTTCTATATTACTCTGAGGCTCTGATTTCAGAAAACTTGTTAAACAAAATTTAGTGGCAAACGAAAGCGTTCGCCTAAGATTATGATAACATTTTATTTAATGAAATGCCAGAAGAGACATATGGAATCAAACAATTATGCAGTGTGAAACAAATTTAGAAGTTCAGGATCGATTAAAGTAAAAAAGCGCTAACAAAATCTCTTTCAAAAATTTGGGGAATTAACAAATGGGAATTTATTACTTTAATTGCAGAGTTGCCATACTGCTGGATTGAAAACTGCTATTGGGTACACATTTCCTTTGGCTTAGCCGTTATACATTATCTTCCATCGAGTTCCTAAAGAATTTTTGTAAGTAAAATTTGCGTTTTCTTTTGTACACACAAGCGAAAATAATGCATTATAATTTTAGCAGCTCATACTTTCTAAAAATAGTAAAGTATTTTTTGAAAGAAAACCAAAAACTTAAAATACAAATCTAGTTCTATAAACCTGTGTATTTATATATGAATCTGGGCCTATTATATAATGAACCTCTTTCACTTCTTCGACCGCTTGCTGAGCTCAAACACTGGTTTTACTTGAAAATTTGACTATTGTACTATATTCGATCGAGAAATATGTTCATTTGATTATGAACTCAATTCATCCCCAAACATATTTCGGTCTCTCGTTTCCATTCAATCTGCTTGAAAACGTCTAAAACTGTAAACGAAGTTAGCGGATGTTCTGCTATAAAACGTAAAGCAGTTTAAAGCTGTTCTCTTTACCTTCTACGGAGGCACAGTGGTGTGAAATTAGGTTTAAAATGGGCCATAATGAAATAAACTCAACAAGTTGAGTTGATTTAATTCGGAACTTGTTGGCTTCATAGTAGCTAAATAAAGCGAGACAAATTAGGGTCGTTAATACTACCTAAGAAAATTGTCTAACAGAAAATCGTTATAACTGAGCTGGAAGTTAAGTCATTTTCATTACAGTCTATTTTATATTGCACTCATTTTGCATATCATGTGGCCCCTGAAATCACCTTTACAACAATTTTCTTTCTCGTATTTATGCATTCATCATTGAGTAAAAGAGAGCTGCACTTGAAACTCTGGAACTTTCACTTTTAAGAAAAATATAAAGTTCAATCCCTAACAAACTTTCCATCGAGATCGATGGAGGTTGGCAGTTTAAAACTGCTATTTGCTGCTGTATTCTTAACCCTTAACCCTTATAACAATTATTATCAAGATGTTTCTAAACGATAATAAATTCTTACTTCAGTATAGCTTTAGTTTCATTTACAAAATAGTAGAATTCCCTTTGAAATAATAGAAGGGATATAATTTTACAATTAGAATCCCGGGAAAGCTTGCCAAATTGCCAAAATTGCAGCAAATGATAACAGCCTGTCTTCGCCTTAAATACAAGGAGAGAAGTGCTCCAAACGACGTTTGCAGCTTGCTGGAATCTAATTTACTTTCAACTGCAAGTAAACTACAGAAAATGTTGCCATTGAAATTAGAGCTGTAAAGCATCAGTTTGAGCTTCTATTAAAAAATTAGAACATAAATATCGGACGAAGTACATTGAACATCATAAAATATTTTTTAAATGCATGCCTGCCTTACCACTTTGATAAAATGGATCATTTTTATCAGAATAAAAAGACTAACAAAATGGACACACAACCCCTACAACTGGACCATACTGAATCCCCTTTGTCTTACAAGACCAACCAGACAATCCTGCTTCCGTTTCCCTACATTAACGCTACTCGAACACTTACAAACGCAACGGACTAGTGGACAATAAAATAATTTCTTCTTGCCACTGAAATCTTATTCATTTAATAGTATTGTTAACCTAGAATAAGAGAATTTTCATATTTGTTTTTTATTTAGATTAAGACTGCATGTATTAAACAAGGGCAGAAAGACCGATAGGTCGGTAGCCTTTTTTAGAAATAAAGATGTTTACTACTACTACTAAAAAGACTAGAATAATAACCATGAAGCAGGAAACCCAATTTTGACAGTTGCGATTGCCTATCCAAATAAATTCCAACTAAAGAAAATAGGAATAATAATATCTGCGAAGAAGCTTAGCATTCTTTCAAGGCAATTGGACTGAATAAACTTTATTTGTATTTACATGTCAAAAAACTGTACATTTTGAAAACCAAAAATGGGAATGGTCGAGTCTCTCGAATTCCGTCGATTTCCTCTCTCTAACTCTATATTATTCTTGTCGGCCGATCGAATAAATAGCCACATTGTTTTGATATAATGGAGGTAAAACTTAAACGTACGCGGCTTCCACAACGCGATTGCTGGATTATTAATTATAAAACCGTAAGAGAAAAAGGATTACATTTTTTGTGCTAGCACCATTTTTTTATTTGAATATCCCGGTTCCACTAGATGTGGAAACGAAGCTTAAATTAATGGATTTCTAAGGCAAGTTCCTTCGCTTTAATGGAGAAATTTGTGAAAATTAATGTTAGGGATATTTCATGTTCCAAGCAGCACAATTTCAACAGTTTTCTACTAACATTAGCGCTTTCTCTCATATAATGAACGAGTCTAAAACTGAAATTGTTGGTAATTTAAATCAACATTTCAAAATTGTTCTAATTAATTTCGTATTTGATGACTGCATAAGCAGATCATGTTAATTATCTGCACCAAGTGAATTCATAGTAAATTAAAAAACTGAAAGTAAACATGCAATTTTCATAGCATTCATTCGTTTTCATAGTCTCGCATCGTTGCTTGCAGAGTGTGGACGTGCTGCGAGGCAGAATCGTGCGATATTTTACAGTTGAAATCGAGTGGAAATTGTGTTTGTGTTAGTTATTGTATTGTGCGTTTTTTTTGGGACAACGTTTGGAACATTCCTTATCGGGCAAATACCGGGTTTGCGCGATAAGTGGAATGAATCCCGGAAGTTCGCTGGAATCCGAGTCGGACCGGAGCTCCCAAAGGAGCTACTGTCTAAGGCCTAGGACCAAGAAGAGGGGTAGGGTGCCCAAGTCCGACCCAACATCGCCAGCATCACCAACCCCGGCTCCGAAAAAATCGGCGATGGAGGAGGCTGTAGGGGCGTCGCGGGCGACTTCAGCGGGCGCAGCGGATGACGGGTTCGTAGTGCCGCGAAGGACTGTGGCGTGGAGCACGCTGATTGTTGCTCCAGAGGCCTCCACGACGCTGAGGAACCGCTTTGCGCCCATCCAGCCGCCAATCGTGGATGAGCCTCCAACACTGCCCAACAACATCGTGGGGACTGAACGGGAAGCAGTTGCTGAGAGCCCTGCGGCAACTGCAAACCAAACTAAGAAGGCAGAAAAGCCGCCGCCAATTGTGATCGCTGGAAAACCCAGCGATCACACAATGCTGATTGGTGGTATAAAAGGAATCACCAGTCAGCCTTTCACGCTGAAGTACACGAAGGCTTCGTTGATCGTGTACTGCACCAGCATTATGGACTGGGCGGCGGTGAAACGATCCCTGGAGGAGGACAAGAACCAGTTCCATACGTACGCCCCTTCGTCGGAAAAAACCCACGCGTTCGTCCTGAGGGGCCTGGAGGGGAATGTCGATCCGACTGCCATAAAGCAGGATCTGGCAGACCGGGGACTGGAAGTGAAGAGTGTCTTCAAAATGAAGACACTTCACAGGCCGCTCTACCTGGTCGTCACCAGCGACAAGGCAACCCTCCGAAGGCTTAACGCCGAGGCCAGGGTGGTGTGTAGTGTCAGGGTTTCGTGGGAAACCCGTAAAAACCGGAAGACCCTGACACAATGTCGTCGATGCCAGGGCTGGGGTCATGTCTCCGGGAACTGCCGCCGGGACTTTAAATGCTCCCGATGCGCTGGGGGGCATGAAATCACGGCCTGCCCCGTTGGGGCTACATTAAAATGCGCTAACTGCGGTGGGCCTCATCGTAGCTTTGACGAGGCTTGCCCAGTATACATTTACAAACAGGCGCAAGTCCCGGCGGAGAAGCAGCGTTTCGTCCCTGCTCCTCTTCCAACGAGGCCAGCCTGGGGTCAAACCAGTCGAGCCCCTGGCCCGATCCACCCTTCATCCCTAAGCAGCAGGACCATGGCGCCAGGTCACGCCAACAGGACCATGCTGCCCCCGCCACCGCCTTCATTAGCGGAGTTTCCTCCGCTGAGGCAGCACGAAGCTGTCCCGACGAGCTCCGCCCACCCGGCCCATGGTATAAATGGGAACGCGGTGGCCATGCTGGGCAGTGTCCAGCGGGAATTCGCCGAGCTGTCGTCGCAAATCAACTTGGGGGAGGTGATCAAGGCGGTAAGATTTTACAGCGCTGCATTGAGGGGTTGCGTCTCGAAGACAGACAAATTCCTAGTCTCAGCGCAGTTCTTCAATGAAGATATTAACAGCTTCGATTTTTAAGCCCTGATTTTGCCAACTGTGCCCTATGAGGATAGGAGAATGGAACTCATGCGGACTCCGGAGTCGTCTCGGTGAGTTTGTGCACTTCCTTCGGACCGAGGATATCGACGTGGCGTTGATTGTCGAAACATGGTTGCGCCCCGGGGATATGCTTAGGATTCCGGGGTACAGGCTCGAACGTGCCGATAGGCCCGGTTTAAGGGGAGGGGTGGCCATAGCGGTCAAAACGTCAATTCCATACAGGAGACTGCCACACAGGCAGTCAGCAATAGAGAACGTCGGCGTTGAACTTCCTGATGGAGTTTTGATCTACTGTGGCTATTTCTCCACCGTACGCTTACAGGCCGCTGATGTCGATCCATTCTTCATAAACACCAATAGGGTGTTGCTAATGGGAGATTTCAACGCCCGCCATCCACTATTCAATAACCCTGGACATAAAAACGCAGCCGGCAATTTTCTAGCCGACTACGTTCGCGACAATGGCCTACTCGTTATGCCCACTTCATCCCCAACGCATTACCCGAACAGTGGAGGGAATCCATCCTACCTCGACTTCGGAATTACCAAAGGACTCACCAATCTCACGGAGATGGTGGTTATAGACGCCCTCAGCAGTGACCATTTGCCCATTTACCTCGACATTAGGGATTTAAAGCGCACACAAACTAACGACTTTCGATATTCATACGAAAATTTCGATTTTCGCGAATATCGAAAACGACTACAAGACCTGACGTGTATTCCGGGCCAGATTGATACTGTCGAGGCTCTAGAGCATGCGGTAAAAGGTCTGACCAGGAATATACAACGGACACAGCAAGCTTTGGCCAAAAAAGTTCCGAACAGACCGCGGCACGACAATCTTCTTGAGGAAATTTTGGACCTTATTAAGGCGAAAAATCGAATCAGGAAGCGTTGGCAGCGATTCAGGCAACCTGCCGATCGCATAATGGCAGCAGAGCTTGCACGAGACATACAGCGCGAAATCTCCGCATACAGGAATTATACCTGGGCGGAGAAACTGCGAAATCTGACTCCCCGTGACAATTCTCTGTGGAAACTGTCGAGAAGTCTGCGAAAAGGCTATGAGCAAGTCCCCGCTCTTGAAAAAGAGGGGCGGAGTTATATTACCACCAGTGACAAGTGCGAGCTGCTCGCCGACTTTTTGGCAGAAGTACACAAGGTCCAACCAGCCCTTCAGGATAACGAAATGGAAAGACAGACCGCTGTTTTTGTAGAACGGAAGTATCCTATACCACCCTCGATTTTGCATTCCTATATAACAACCCCGTCGGAGATACAATCGTGTCTTCGGCGCCTCCCTAGCCGAAAAGCCCCCGGGCCAGACGGCATCCCTTATCTACTCCTCAAAAACTTACCGCGGAAAACTATTGTGCTAATAGTACAAATAGTCAACGCAGTCCTTTAATTGCAGCACTTCCCACAGGACTGGAAAAACGCTGTAATAATCCCCATCTTAAAGCCGGGCAAAAACCCGACCGAACCCGCCTCTTATAGGCCAATTTCCCTCTTGAACACCCTCGGCAAATTAACCGAGAAGGTCATCCATTCGAGATTACAGGCAGCAGCCGAGCTTCGAAGTTTAATCCCGGATGAGCAGTTTGGCTTTCGACCAAGACACAACACAACGCTGCAGACTGCTAGGATCGCAACGGATGCCTATGCAGCATTTAATAAGCTTCAAAGTACGGTTATGCTGCTTCTCGACATGCAAAGGGCCTTTGACACAGTCTGGCACACAGGCCTGCTGTATAAGTTGTTTGCCGTACATTCACTGCCACTCTACCTAGTTTCCCTGATAGCGTCTTACCTAAAAAACCGTTCCATCCAGGTGAAAGTGGAGAATTCCACTTCTGCCAAAAGACGCATCGCGGCAGGAGTACCACAAGGAACAGTGATTTCGCCGCTGCTGTATACATTATACACAGCAGACATTCCAAAACTTCCCACTACAAAAATAGCACTATACGCTGATGATACGGCTATCTACGCATCGTCTTTTTATGCTCAGGCTGCGAAATCTCGCATTGCACATCACCTGAGTTTATTGACGCCGTATTTTGACAAATGGAAACTTAAAGTGAATCCCAGGAAGACGGAACTTATTATCTTTTCGCGCAAATTCACTAACAATAAAATCTTATCACCACTCGTGGTCCAAAATACTCCTATCAAACCAACAAAAGAGGTGAAATACCTGGGATTCAAACTAGACGCCCGACTCCATTTCAATAAGCATGTTGACTATGCTGTACAAAAGACTTTCATGGCCCGAAGAAAGCTGTACTCTCTTCTGGCGCCAAATTCTTTCCTATCACCTCGAAATAAACTTCTGCTCTACACCTCCACTATAAGGCCCATACTGACCTACGGCTCCCCTGTCTGGCACTCTGTCTGCGATTCCACGAGACGACGTGTTCAAAGGACCCAAAATAGGTTCCTAAGAGGCGTTCTATCGGCTGACAGATACACCAGAATAACCGAAATGCACGAAGCTACAGGGATGGCCTATATAGCCGACTATATAGATACCATCGCTGAAAAAATTTATCATAGCGGAGTGCAAGGCTCAGTCCTTACGCGAAATATCACCCAAGTCCCTGTATAAGCGACTTCCCATATTTTATGAGGATTTTGTCCCTGACAGTACGTGACGACAAACAAACATTGCCTGCCAGTTGCAGACAGTCGTTTCTAGCAGGCTGGAAACGCACAAATCCAACATGACGTGACTTGACGGGTCCGTCCTGCCTCGTTCTGGCTGGTGTTGGCTGGTTCTTGCACCGATCGGGGCGGGGGCGGATGGATTTGGTCATCTAGTTGAAACTGCCGGCGGTTAACCCCACGGCTGACAGTATCAAACTTAAAGGTCGAAGCAAAAGGGGTTTTTGGCTTCCCTTCAGGAAGACCTTTTTTCCTTAATGAATGCCCCTCGAATAAAACCAAAACCGCCACTTCAAGACTATCTCCTGACGTTGTCGTGCGTATGGCTAGCTCGGGAATGTCCATGTTAGGGCACTGCCCAGGTAATGGACGACTTAGCGCGCCTATTTAGATCATGGGCAAAGAGCAACCTGCCGAACATCTGGCTAGACATGGGAGTTATGTTTGTTAACTTTGTTTGTGAATTTTATTAATGGGAATGTTCAATAAATTTTTATCTATCTATCTATTCGTTTTCATGTTTTTCTTACTGTTACTGTTTGTTTATTGTGTTTGATTTAAACTAGACTTTACACGATCTGTTCGTATTCAGAGTTTCAATTTTGATCAATGTACAGGAGCATTCAATTTAGCCGTCATGCATTTTAAGGAGCCCATATACTGGGATGTACTTAGAGAGAAAAGACCTAAAATAAATAGCTTCTTTCTCAAAAAGAACTACCTCTTGAAGATGCGATTTTAATCTACCTACTAGGCATTGTCCGAAAGCAGTTAACTAGTAATTTCGCAGCCCTGTTAAAACTCACAATAATCTGCCATTTAAAAAAATTATCTTTATAAAAATATTTTATTAAAAAGAAGGAAGCAGGCAACCGAGCAGATACTAATTGAGAAACACTAATGTTACATTTGGCGAGTTTAAAATTGTACTTTCTAAAATTTTAAATGTATAACAATGTCGAAACTGTCAGAAGTTAACTTTTAATGGCGAATCTTTAAATAGGCTAAACTTTCGACATAATATACGACCGGCCCAATGGGTTGTTTATTACAAGCAAATGGAGTGAAGAAGAAGAAAAAAAAGTCATTATGGCATACAAATATCAAATACTGCAAGTTATCATGCAAGGGAAAATCGGAGGAAGGATATCAATAGGAAGAAGACGAAACGTTTGAATGTAGCAGCAATGAACTATTTAGATCTGCAGTCTCAAAAATTAAAAACGCCGTGATGATTGCCACCCTTCGAAGCGGAGACGGCACCAGAAGAAGAAGAAGAGGTGAAGGAAAGAGTAGTAAGCAAAGTTAGTGGTCACGCAAATGAAGTGCTCATTGCTTCAATAAGGATGGACCTTATGTCATCGTTAAAATGTCGGTATATAATTCATAATTTTAGGAATAAAAAAAACTAAGGTTTGAAACTTGTTTGCACCTGATAAGAGTGAGGACTTTTTTTCTAACTTAGTTTCACATGTTTCTATATTACCTTCGTTGATTTGATAACTGTATTTGAGGTGCTTTCTTGGAGTTTCGGGGCTCATGCAGGGTCTATGTATTTAAAGGCAAAATAGAAGCGTACTTCAAGCAACGTTGATTTTACTCTTCTGCGTTCAATCTGACCGAATACAGGAATTCAGAAAATGTACTAGTGCATTTTATTATTCTTCTTGCTTTTGTTAATCAGATACAAATAGACTTTCTTAGTGCATTTTTTTTCAAGTACAATTAGGATATTGGCATTTGTAGTTATATAAATCTGCAAGCTTTTCTGGACGTAGTATATTTTACTCCTTAATCGTTTAAAATATAAGCGCAAGCGATGTTTTTGCTCTAAATTTGAATTGACAAAAATATTAAATATTCAGGAATGAATACCTGGCTGAGTTTACTATCGTAAGTAATATAATTAGCACAGCGTAAACTTGAGTAACCGAATGTATTTGATCAAAATTTTGCGGAAGCCTGTGGTTTTCGATATATCTATCTTTCGTGGCGACCCAGTTCCTTGAATCACGATTATCTTAAACCCAGCGTTTGCACAAAAGATAATTGGAATTCTGGATCTTCTACGACAGACGATATTGCTGCTTAGCTAAGCTTTTTTTCGGGGCACTTGGCGATAGACATTGTCTGTTAACAATACGAGCACGGAATATCTGAAAATATTTTCCAACATTGCTATATTTGACACAAAGTGCCGGTCTATAGTTTAGATTCGATCCTCCAATATTAAAATGTACTGTTCGAAACATATGATCGGATTTATATTTAAGTCTCGAATAACATATTAAATTTAATTCTGGGTATACTTTACGACAGAAATGTTTCGAATCATAATTAATTAAATTTAGTTAATGTTTAGTTAGACCTATGATTAATGTAATACATTTTCCCATAAGGAAAATAACTGTCCACTGTCCCATAAAATAAAAAACATTACTGTAAAATTAGCAAAAGTACATTACACGTATCACGCTCACAATTTTGAAAACACAACAAAATATAATTTCCGACACACCAACATATCTAGTTCACATCATAAAAAACTTACTTGAAAACAGACTACTACAAGTACGAATTGACAACACATTATCTTTTTCTTTTTCCCCTGAACAAGGACTCCCGCAAGGATCCCCGCTCTCACCATTCCTATATAATATATACTGTCATGATATCTATAATTACCACTTACCAGACAAAAACCAAATAGACAAATCAGCGTACATATTACTATACGCCGACGATACTGCACTAATAGTACACGACAAAACCACTGAAAAAGCTACTGAAAGACTCCAAACACTAACGAACAATACAATGTCATGGTTCTATAAATGGAGACTAACACCAAACGCGTCAAAAAATCAACTTCTACTCACAAATCACCGACTCAACGCTGACTCCCCTACAATAATTGCAGACACCCAAACGACAGAACCAAAGAATGACATAAAATACCTAGGAACCACGATTGACCACAAACTTAAATTCACTAAACACATACGAAACATGAGGTCAGAAACAATAAAGAGAACAAAACACTTCCGGTCACTAACCTACAAAGACAGAGGAATTAGCACAAACACCGCCACCAAAATATATAAAGCTATTTGTAGAATCTTGCTAGAATATGGACTTATACTCATGACCAACGGAACAGAAAGGACAAAACGTTATATACAAACAACAGAACAAATTGCACTAAGACTAATAACACGAATAAGATACCCCCAAAACCCACTAAACAACCCCTCCGCCCAACTACTATACGAACGCACACACATGACAAAGATTTCGGAAAGACTCACACATCTACAGACAAAATGGACAAACAACCCCTACAACTGGACCATATTGAATCCCATTTATCTTACAAGACCAACCAGACAATCCCGCTTCCGTTTCCCTACACCAACGCTACTCGAACACTTAAAAACGCAACTGACTGCTGGACAATAAAATAATTTTTTCTTGTCATTAGAATTGTAAAGTTTATTTAATAAGATTATTAACCTAGAATAAGAGAATTTTCATCTTTGTTTTTTATTTAGATTAAGATTACATGTATTAAACAAGGGCAGAAAGACCGATAGGTCGATAGCCTTTTTTTAGAAATAAAGATGTTTACTACTACTACTACTATAATTTCCGTTTTCTAAATGTAAATTCCGTGCACCAAAACCAACATACTACAATATTTATAGTAGTAGTAGTAAACATCTTTATTTCTAAAAAAAAATGCTATCGACCTATCGGTCTTTCTGCCCTTGTTTAATACATGTAGTCTTAATCTAAATAAAAAACAATATTTATATTATATCTATGATGTGCAAGCGTTATGAAAATACATTCACTAATACTTAGACAGATTAGAACAAGAGAAACATTAATTATTTTTATTTTTAAACATTGCGGATTCAATGAAAAATGTTTGATAAATTTCCAAAAACAAATAATCAAAGCCACTATTTCACAGATTTGCATTTGAAAATGTATATCTAACTCAACATTTTATAATGTACTGACATTTTTTTTAGATGTTTTGTTTTTGTAGATACAATTTTAAAACGATAGCTGAAATCAGTTTCATTTCTGAAAGATATGAATGCTATACAATTTTTTCGAAACATATTCTGTCTCAGACTGAGGAGAGCTGCTTCTAAACTATTTTCAAAACGAAAACTTATTCTGCATGAATAGCTTCTTTCAAAAACCGATCCAACGAAAATAGACATGGCTAGTCCGAGCGGCCGCGTGAAGAACGAAATAGATTATATTCTTGAAAGTAACAAACATATAGTTACAGACGTTTCTGTCCTCAGCAAATTTAACGCCGGAAGCGATCATCGACTTGTTAGAGCCACAATCATTATCAATACCAAAATTTAAAGAACTAAACTAATAAAAAACAGAACCCAAACAAATATCGATGAACAGCTGAAACAACAACAGACGCAGTACGAGCAGAAGATTTCATCGCGTCTTGCACGAGCAATACTATATTAAACTTTATAGTACAACCATACCAAATCCTAACACTGAGTCGATTATAAAAAGGAACGTGAACTCCGAAGGAATTGCCGATATTAGTATTGAAGAAATAAGCGCATCATTAAAAGATATGAAAAAGAGACGAACGCCTGGCAAAGACAAAATATTCTTTTTAATAAATGTCTAGTTGCGGGCCAGATCCCATCCTGGCAGAACGCCAATGAAATCATAATACCTACGAAAGGAGACATTAGTAAGATAGAGAATTATCGCCCTATAAGCTTGCTATCCCACATGTAAAAGCTGCTGACAAAAATAATTGTGAATCGATTAAAAACTAAGCTCGATTTCTATCAGCCCCCAGAACAGGAGGGCTTTAGAAGAGGATTTAGCACCTCGGATCACCTACAGTCGATGCGATCTCTTATTGAAAAAAGCGCGGAATGTAACATCCCGTTACATTTTGCCTTCGTGGACTACGAGAAGGAATTTGGGTCCCTTGAACTATGGGCCATTTGGGCAGCAATGGAAAATGCTAGAATAGATTCTCGCCACACCAATCTTTTAAAGTTCTTCTACAGAAATGCCACACTCCAAGTACATATAAGTGAGGACATAAATACCGATAAAATACCTATAGAGAAAGGGGTCAGACAAGGAGACACAATATCACGGAAGCTGTTCACTCTGGCTATGAAGGATGTTTTCAAGAAACTACCCTGGCAGACAAATGGTTTCAAAGTCGACGGAAAATATCTGAATCATCTCCGATTCGCTGTTGATATTGTACTGATTGGAAAAAATATAAACCAGTTAGAAACCATGTTGAAACAACTAAACGAGGAATCGAAACAAGTAGACATGAAGATGAACTTAACAAAAATCAAGATTATGATAACACAGAACACCTACATCACTATAGAAGGTCAGGACATAGAAAAGGTAATCGAATACATATACTTGGGACATAAAATCATGTTGGGTAAGGACAACCACACGGCAGAAATTTCAAGACGACTACAGCATAGTTGGGCCGCGTTTGTTAAATTGGGCTACATATTGAAAAATCAAGACATTCCCAATGGCTTATGGACAGGTCTATGAAAAGTGCGTTCTCTCGGTAACAACATACGGGCTAGAAACAATGGCACTCCCCGTAAAAAGTTAAAACCGATTACGCTCTACGCAGCGAGCGATGGAAAGGGCAATGTTAGGCGCAAGCTTGAGGGACAGAATTTGGAACGAAGAAATTCGAAGAAGAACCGGTGTGACATCATGATGGGAGTTGCAGAACCCAAGTGGAGCTGGGCAGGGCACGTTGCCAGACAAGACTATTGTTGATGGATAAATCGTATTGTTTCCTGGCGACCAAGGGAAACCAAACGAGGAGTCGGAAGACTGCAAAGAAGATGGCTAGGCGACGTTAAAGAGGTAGCCTAGCCGAAAACAAAACATCGTGGACAGAATTAAGAGAGGCCTACGTTCAGAAGTGGACAACAGTGGACTGAGAATAAGAAGAAGAAGATATTAATAAATGTGTTAGATTAAGTTTCGATAGAATTGTTAGCTAGTGGGTTTGATGTTTGGTGCCTTATCCTATGCTACGATATTATTTGATACCCAGTGAAATCACGAATGTATTATAATATTGCTACGAATCGCTGACACTTACATACCGATTACTTTTCCCAAAAATATAATTCGCATTAAATACTAAAGAATGTTCTAATTGATCATAATGGTCGGTTATATTTGTACTTTACCTACCTTTTCCAATCTGATTCTCAATCCTACTAATAGAAATTTAGTGTTCTAAGTTTCTTGGCCGAAAATGCATTACATTATTCAGTTGTATACGACGCAAAGCAAACTTGAGAAACTATTTGCTTCCCGATATTCGAATAAATATAAATTCAGTTTCCCTTAAGCCTTTCCACAAATGCTCATAGTTCTCTAGACACATTGTCTCCATTGATTCTGCCCAAGCTATTTGATTCGCTTATCGAGTTTATCCACCTAGAAATTCTACAGACCATATAGACTGAAATAGAAGGGATTAACTTATACAGAAATGTAATTGAGACCGCTCTCTTTATTTAGGTTTGCAAAAAGCATAAGAATAAAACCAGACATCGAAAATTGTCATAACGGATGTCTGGAATTTCCAAATAACATGTAAGTAATTGAATAAAATATCATTCTGCCAGAACTTTATGTGATGTGTTTTACATATAATCTGATGAACTTCGGAGGCTTTTAACAAAAACTAGAGCTGGTCAATTAGTTTTAAGTTATAGGGAATGTTGAATTGCTATAAATATAGGTTTGCAACAAGTTGACGCTTTTGTATTTACTCAATACTTTTCTCATTTTTCAGTTCTAGGGAATTTCAGTAAAAACTCAATTGAAAAGTTTGCTGAATTCAGAAACACTTTGTCTATTGCCTTTGTCTCATACCTAAAATCGTTTTTCAGAACAAAGTTGGAAAACAAATTTTTGTAATCACTGGATTAGTTGATGGACAAGCGCAAGGCAATTCGATGGAAACGGTTGTTTCAATCAAAATGATCCATCAGACAAAATTCCAGATAAACGTATTTTCCATTTATAGTCTGTCGTTTAGGAGAAACTAGCTTTGAAAGGCTATATTAAATGTTCCGGATATGCAAGAGTTCCGGATATGCAAGATATCGCAGTTTTGTTCAGGTGGAAGACGCTTATCTCCAAAAAAGGAAATATGACAAAACTACGAATTTACGAACTGAAAATGACGTATAATAATGGAAAATATTTCAACTTCCAGACTTTCCAGCCACTTCAAAAGATTTTGAATGATATTTGCGTTAAAAATCTGGGGAATTTCACTGATGTCATATTTATTGATAGCATCTTGACTAGAAAAAAATTACATTTTTCATTATTGAAGCTTAAGGAATAATAAAAATCCCCATTCGATAAAAGCTGTAAATACTGAATTTATTTCAGTTTTAATAAGAGAGAAATATAGTTTGAACATGGCATGGCGTTTGCAGAAGATGTACAAAAATACGATGATAATTGTACTGGTTAAGGTGACCCAACTACTGCCTCTTTAATTTTAAATCTGAGATCATGTGAAATAATATTGTCCAGATGGAAATGTTGTTACAAGTTACTTGCTCACACAAGAGAAATATTTCAATTTTCTTCAGCTTATCCAACAATGAGGAATAGCCGCTGTATAATCTACCAAACTCCTTGGTCAATTAATTCTGATTTTGTCGATTTGATTTCGGATTTTAAATGCTTCGCTCTTATGTGTTTCAGAAACTGAAAGCAATTAAAACATTGGCGCAGGCACAGCGACTAGAATATTGTGGGCCTCAAATTATACAAAGTTTTAAGGATTCTTCTTTAATCATTGCAAAACTCAAATTAAAAAAACAAACTTTTCAATAACCAGCTTTCTTAATTGTTTTTCTTCAGATCCAACGCCAGCGCCCCAGTTCGGTCCGCGTGATATGTCCGAATGGAATATTCGAAGTACCTTAAAATGTGTAGCACAGGACAAATTAAAACTTGGAATAGGAATGTCACAGAATATAATATGACAATTTTTAGCTGAATACCATTGCAAGAGCGTTCCATCGGCGTAATTTGTTTATTTTCAAACTTTGTTCTGTCTTGCCTATTCGGCAGTATCCTTCTTAAAGCAGTAAATTTTTCCATATTCCAAAAATTATTTGTCCGCTTACGCCGCTAAAAAATATCTCCCATAAATCGATAAGGTTTACTAAATAGATTTCTTCAGCCTAATTTGAGTTTTCAGTTGATTAGGTAATTGATGATGTTGGTATTTTGGCTATCGATACGTATAGATCACCTGTACCAGCCAAACAATTCCCACGATGTAGAGTAACAAACAACTCTCATAATAAGATTCTGCCTTTTGAGTCATTAAACCCGATTGTTTCCACATCGATTCAGCTGGCGGAAAATTAATTGCCACCCTAAAGCCATATTCTCTAGATAACAATTACCTCCTAATAATAGGGCCAGTTATTGCACAGTCAAAACGGAGCAGTAGCCAGCGGCTGATTAATGTGTGTTGTGTATCATGCACCGTGTTTCTACAGTAAAGAACATACATTTCAGTGTTGAATGCCTCAAAACAGAGTTATAGGGTTCTTAAAGTTAAAAACTAATTCCCCAAATACGTGATCAACGATGGGACGGTTTTAATGTATTTTAGTGGAAATTGAACAAAGGACAGTGTTCACCGTTTGTTAGAACTATTGCAAAAAAGGGTTCTGGAAACATTTGCGTATATCTGCCGATTAACCGTTTGTGAAAGCTGTTATTAATTATTCTGTTATAAAAGAAGGGCACATGTGTAGCGAGCTAAAATTTAGAGAATAGTATAAAAAGACCCGGTGGGGTTGTCAGTTCCCCATCGGGTGCATCCCCAGGTGGCGGATAGGGGAATGCCTCCCAGATATGGAAGGTACCGGGGAAATGACCCGGGGCGGACCAAAACTGACACTGGTTGATGGCAGCTGGTTGACGAGAACTAAATACAAGAAACTACAATGATTGGAGTGGTTGTATGCGAAAAGCATACGGTGGATGTACAGCGGTGTAGAAGTCAACGGGAAACCACTGTACAACAATTTCTCTTCCCAAAAACAATCATCATGACAAGCACGGAAATACAAATGCGTCCCTTCAATGGGACAGGGGTGCTAAGAATTCCCGGGTGGAAAACCAAGAATAGATTAAGAATAGGAACATGTAATGTCCGAACACTTTGTAGTGCGAGAAAACTGAAAGGTTTACTGTCGGAAATGCAAAAAACAGACATACAAATACTGGGTGTATGTGAAACAAGATGGTCAGACGCAACCTGTTTTGACTCGGGCAACCAAACAATTTAAACATCCGGAACACGAAATGCGTCCCATTGAAACGGAGTGGCAATAATACTGAATACGTCTCTGAGCAGATCCGTACGAAATTTTGTGCCCCTGTCAGACAGAGTAATGCTAATTCAGCCGGGGACAAAACCTGTAAACGTGAACATCATTCAGGTTTACGCTCCCACTGCTGACCATGACAATGACGAGGTTGAAGAATTTTCCCAACAAAGCAAAGGCATAATGGAGGCGACAAAAAAACACGACATTACTATATTTATGGGACGGGAGGGAGACTGGAATGCGAAAGTGGGCGAAGAAAAGACAGCAGATGTCACCGGAGGGTGTGGCCTAGGCGAGGGAAAGCGACTAGTACACTTCTGTCAGCAAGAAGAATTTTTAATTACGAACACCTGGTACACTCTCCCATACAGAAGACTGCATACATGGATCTCCCACAAAACACACAGAATAACATTGTAAGAAATCAGATCGACTTCATCTTCATCAACCGACGCTTCCGTAACTGTAACAAGACTACGAAAACATACCCTGGCGCCGACGTGTACTCTGATCACACTCTGCTCAACACTAAATATAAGGCCTAAAAAGAGGAAAAACCAACGAAGACCTTACAAATACACATATTAAAGCGACCTGAAACCATAAAAGAACAAACACAGGAAATAAACGATATTGTACATACAATCGCCCTGTCTATCTGTTTTATTGTTGCTATTCCAATCAAACTCCATAAGTTCAAGCAACAACTTTATGATGACTATGAACTTTAATTTCTAATCCTTGACCTACTACCGATGAGCGCGCCATGCTACATACTACCTAACCTGACATTTGCCGCACAGGGCGGCACTGTAGATAACTCACAGGCCAGACTTAGACTATGTGTAATGCACTATCCATTAAAAATAAACGCGTGGAAAAAAATTTGCCAGATATTAAAGTCTCGTTAAGAAATGAGAGAAAGCAGCAGTTACTAAAACCTAAAGCGGAGAAAGTGAAAAAAGTGTCGATGACACAAGACATATTGAATCTTATGGAGGAACGACGCAAACTGAAGAACAACAATCATAGATTGACAAGAGACACAAGGATACACAGTATAATTCGCAAAAAAATTAAAGAAGCGAAGGAAATATGGCTTCAGGATTCCTATAAAGAAATCGAACATATTCAGTCCATACACGACGATTTTAATTTACATAAAAAACTAAAAGAAAATTATGGCATATACAGAAGAAAAAATACAACAGTGCTGTATAACAATAACTGAAAGGCACGACTAACAAAGGAGGATCAAAGTATAGAGTGGCAACAATATATTCAACAACTGTTTGACAGTGAATCCCGCCGAGCGCCAGAGAGTCTGTTAGCTGACTATAGGGCAGAGTACGTCCCAAGCATTCTTAAATTCGAAGTCGAGAAAGCTAAACAACAATCAAAAGCAAGAAAATCCCCCGGCTCCGATGGAATTCCATCTGAGTTGATACAACTTTGTTGTTGATAAAAGTTCTAACGGCATTCTTCAACTAAATCTACCAGACTTGAAAACTGCCTAACGACTGGCAGAAATCGATTTTCATTGCCTTGCCCATAAACAACAAGACAAGCAGGTGCAATTACTTCCGAATTATTAGCCTAATGAGCCACACTTTGAAGAAACTCTTAAAGATAATACTCAGTATAGTGTGTGATAGGGGCATTGGCCGGGAACAATTTGCAACACGCACATGTCGCAACACACGCGAAGTCCTTTTCTGCATGGGGACATTATTGCAGAAGAGTTGTGAATTTCGAAAAAACATTTATGTGTGCTTTATTGACTTCGAAAAAGCGTTTGATCGAGTCGAACACACAAAATTATTCCAATGTCTAAAAGCACGCAATGTAGACTATTATGATATGCGTCTTTTGATAAACCTGTATTATAACCAGAGGGCTGCAGTCAAGCTGGAGGACAGCGTTACTGACGATATAGCAATAAGACGCGGTGTAAGGCAGAGGTGTGTTTTGTCGCCCTTGTTATTCAACCTCTACTCCGAAAACATATTTTACGAGGCCTTATATGGCAGGATAGAGGGAGAAAAGTTAGCAGGCGAATTTATAAACAACATTAGGTACGCAGATGACACGGCCGCCATTGCAGAATCTATGGATGATTTGCAGATTCTGCTGAATAGAGTGTACAAAGCTGGACGAAGATGGGGTGTTAACATAAACATATAAGAAACGAAGTGGATGGCAGCACGGAAATGCTGCTGAATAGAGTGTACGAGGCTGGACGAAGATGGGGTGTTAACATAAACATATAAGAAACGAAGTGGATGGCAGTGGGTAAAATAAACATAGAACCAATTCCGATCACAATGAATGGACACAGTATTGAGCAAGTGCGACACTTCAGATATTTGGCCAGCTGGCTGAACAATGCAATAACATGTGACAAGAGGTAAGAGTAAGAATTGAAATGGCACGCAGGGCGTTTGGTAAAAGACCACTCTTACCGACAGAAACCAGAAGATGGATAGACTGCAAAAAGCTGTCATGGCTGCGAAACATAAGAACTTGGACTGGACTGGGGGTGGAGCAGCTGTTCCGAGCCGCAGAGGATAGAGGAACGTTCCGCCAGATTGTCATCGGGATAGCTCACGTCTGAAGAGAGGCACGGCACAGAGAGAGAGAGAGAGTATAAAAAATTTAATGCCCTGCAAAAAGTATGCAAAAGTACGAAAATTGATACTTTTTAAATTACTGTGACATTGCATGGGTAGATTTAAAGCAGATATTAGAAGCAAAGGGAACAAAATATCAACATACATTTTAAAAAAATATTAAATCATATCTGTCTTTAATAAAACTCACCCAAAAGTCGAATGTAATACGAAGACCCGCATAAGTGCTGTCAATGAAGACTCGCGTAATATATATTCAATACATTCAGAATGTAGAGGTAAAACTTGAGTTGAAAAATAAATGTGTGAAATATCAGCTCTTTCAAATAAAAGACTTTACGATTGTGGTTGTTCAAGATAATGTGACGTGAAAAATATCCCATTTACAGCAGGATTTTCTAGACGACCGTATGCAGGTATAACGAAAATTAAATTAATAAGTTTCACGAAAGCTGAAAGCGGAAAAGTTGCAAACTTCACGTTGAAGATTACGAAAATCTACGCAGAAAAGATATACCAGAAATCGCTGCTCGAGTTAATATGACATTGAGTTAAACTGAGACTTATCTGGGTTGTTTCAAAAAAGAAATATTTGAAGTCCTGTTTTTATTTATTATGAAGCTTTGTTCGTGGATATGTTGAAGTAGTTGAAGTACTGCAATGGATTAGAAGAACATGAGTCAATTGGTTTAATCATGATGATTTTGACAAAATAGTCGATATTCATTGTTTGGGCAATCCATAATATAAAATACTAATTAACAGCTTCCATATTTAGCTTGCGAAAAGCATGTGAATTGCACATTGACTACATCGACACAGGAAGGAGGATGTAACATGAACAAGTTTGATATAGTGAGAGTACGTGTTGTAGTTACAATATATCACTGTTTTACGAACTAAATTGATAACAAGAAAACCGAAGTTTTGACACACTTTTTTAAAGCAACAATTCTAAAGTTCTGCAATTAAAATAATCTGTATTTATTCCTTTCTTAGATGTAAGTTTGATAATTATTATTTTTTTTAATTCAAGATTTTTAAATTTTGGATGATCCTGAAATATACTGCAAACTGAGCTTGTTATAAAATTTCGTATATCGAAATTGCTGAATCTCAAATCAGCGAAAATAATGCCGTTTTCAATCCATCTATGAATTGATCTTCAGATGAAATGGTACCTTTGGTTAACTGTGAGTGGGGTAGAATTACCTCTGGCATCTTCATATTTTGGAAATATGTTATTTCTATGCAAACGGTAACTTGTTCTGAACCGAGTTAAGAAATGCTTGTCTGTACAGGTTGGTTCTCAACGAATGTGAGAAAATTCACTGACATATTGTTCACGCAAAAAATTGCGTTTCAGGCAAATATGTCTTACCCGAAAGTTAATAATTTTCGAGCTATAGGGTGTCAAAGTGTACAAAAATTTCGTTTTGCCATTACCAAAAATTTGTGTTTTGGGGTTTTTTAGACACAGGCATTCAAATTTCCTGTTATTTAGCTTGTAATCCATAGACGGCGCTAGATGCATTCGTCTGGAGTCATATAAAACATCAGCAAATTTTTGGGTTTTCAAAGATCACTTTTTTGTTAGCAATATCTCGTCGTCTGATATTTCGCAAAATTTGTACTTGGTTCAAGTCGATTTCTGTCACCGGTTTAGAGATATTTCACACATAAATTTTCGAAGGATTTTTTGAATTAACTTTAATTGGTCCTCTAAATAAAATAAATATTCTACCCAAATTTGCAATTAAACAAAACTTTACAAACACGAAAAGTATTTTCTTAGGCACATTAAGATCTAATTTACCTAAACTACTTTTTAAACTTAGTAAAGTCTTTAAATTTTAATACTATATCATGTGTAATTGTTCCAACTGATCTCTTGTTTTTTCCATTTCAATTCATTTACTAACTATTTTAGTAAACAATTGTCGTATTAGAAAAATATTGTTTTGGAAGTCTTCTGCCACAAATCTTCCTTGTTCTTCACGGGATCTTCTTAAACTATGAATTTCATATAATCCCAAAAACAGAAGTCCCTTCGGTTAAAACCAGAGCTTCTGGTAGGGCACGCTATTGGGCGTTCAAGTCCTATCCTGTGATTCGGAAATCTAAGTACAGTGATGGATGTGAATTAATGAATGGACAACAATGTCAATTTTCAGTGCCCCAATGGTGTTTATCTTTAAATGTGAATACCTCTCGACAGGTAAAAGTTGCTTCGTCAGTAAACAACATATTATTATAAAATCCAGGATTGTGTTTCCCCATTTGAGAAAAGCAAACTACATTTTAGCATGAAGATGAGGAAAATGAAAGGGATCCCCTACAATTGGACCATACTGAATCCCCTTTGTCTTACAAGACCAACCAGACAATCCCGCTTCCGTTTCCCTACATCAACGCTACTCGAACACTTATAAACGCAACTGACTAGTGGACAATAAAATAATTTTTTCTTGTCATTGGAATTTTATTTAATAATATTGTCAACCTAGAATAAGAGAATTTTTATATTTGTTTTTTATTTAGATTAAGACTACATGTATTAAACAAGGGCAGAAAGACCGATAGGTCGATAGCCTTTTTTAGAAATAAAGATGTTTACTACTACTGAAAGGGATGTAACTTCTTTTTACTAATGATTTTGAGGACACCTGGTTTGTTTACACGCGTGTTTCTTGCTCTGCCTACAGCTAATTTCTTAATTCTCTAGCATCCAAGTTAAGGTTTCTTCTTCTTGATCGATAAAAATCGCACGCCATTGCCCCACGATGCTCCGCTAATACATAAACTGCCGGTTTCTCCAAGTCGTTGAAATATATTGTGGAAAGTGTTCAATTTGGTTGCCGTCTGTTAAGATATAACTCTAAGTATATAATACCTTTTCTTTACGCATAAACACGAACAGTATCAAGCACTTCTTCATATGAAAATAAGTTATGTCGGAATATTTTCAATAAACTCTTTATAATATTTCTTTTAGCACTTAACTGACAGTAAAACAAATGTTGTCCACAGCCCCATTTTAAAACGATCAATTTACGGCAATATTAGGGATCCAATTTGCGCTGGTTGATAAAATCACTAGATGTTTGAATGTTAAATATTTCAAATAAAATAATTTCGAATAGTAATAGAATATTTAAATTCCTCGATACAAACATTTACCAAACACACATTTTTTTGATAGTGCTAAAACTGGTTAAGAATATATTGAAAAAAACGAAAATTATATTTACACTTTGACACCTCGGAAACTATTTACTTTAGGATACTAAAGAGCGTCCGATACAATACACACTAAGTAAAGTAAAGTAAAGTAAGTAACTTTAGGATAAGGCAAATGTATTTGTGACAAACTATTTTAAATACGGTATTTATATCCGTTTGATGTATATTAAATAAATACATTATTCTATGAGGTTTTGATCAGAAACAAGATATTTTGTCCTAAGCGGTCCTTATTAATCACAGGTACCTTATAAGATGTGACTCAGATAAATAGATCAATTTTATTTAAACATTCACAATATTTGACAAGGATGGGTAAATATAACAAACACTAATCACAGAAAAAGCCCGAAAGCTCCTCCCGTGCCTAGCCAGGTGTTCGGTCTTGGTGCTCTTCTGGCCATGTCCAAATGGTCGCTCGTTGATCCATCACCTGGGTGCAGCCCTAACATATATATTCGTGGAATTAGTCGTTCAATTCATTAAGGAAAAAAGGTCTTCCTGACGGGGAGTCAAAAACCCCTTTTGCTTCGACCTTTACAGTTGATACTGTCAGCCGTGGCGTTACCCCCGACAGTCTCAACTAGATGACCAAATCCATCTGCCGCTGCCCCGAACGGTGCAAGGACCAGCCAACATCAACCAGAACGAGGCAGGACGAACTCGGTCAGTCACGTTATGTTGGATTTGTGCGTTTCCAGCCTGCTAGAATCGACTGTCTGCATTTTGCTGGCAATGTTGGTTTGTAGTCACGTACTGTCAGGGACAAAATCCTCATAGATTATGGAAAGTCGCTTATACAGGGGACCATGGGTTGGGCGGTCGTTGGATCAAATCAAAGGGTGATATTTCGTGTAAGGACTGAGCCTTGCACTCCGCTATGATAACATTTAGCAGCGATAATATCTATATAGTCTATCCCTGTAGATTCGTGCAGTTCGGTTATTCTGATGTATCTCAGCCGATAGGACGCCTCTCAGAAACCTATTTTGGCTCCTTTGAACACGCCGTATCGTGGAATCACTGACAGAGTGCCAGATAGGGGAGCCGTAACTCAATATGGGACTTATGGTGGAGGTGTAGAGCAGAAGTTTGTTTCGAGATGATCGAAATTAATTTTGCGCCAGAAGAGACTAACTTTCTTCGGGCCATGAAAGTCTTTTGTACCGCATAGTCAACATGCTTGTTGAAATGAAGTCGGTCGTCTAGTTTGAATCTCAGGTATTTCATGTCTTTTACCGGCTTCATTCGAGTATTTTGGACCATGAGTGGCGATAGGATTTTATTGTTTGTAAGTTCAGTCTTCAGGGGATTCACTTTAAGTTTCCATTTGTCGAAATACGGCGTCAATAAACTCAGATGATGTGCAATGTGAGATTCCGCCGACTTCCGCGGGACTCGCGGTCTGTACTTTGATGTGTACTTTGATAAAACTAGGAATATAAAAATGGATGTGAATAGTTTCGTGTCATAAAATATTCATTCATTGGTTAAAGAAAAATTATTAAATGGGTCAACGAATCTATTGAATCGAAAGTTGGTAACCAAACTACTTGTTGGTTTGAGCTTCTTTTTTCAAAGTTTGGAAATTCAAACTTTGCTAAGCTTGCATCTAAAATTCCTTATAAATCACTGCTAATTCTATTCAATTTATTTGTTTTTACAGCTTTCCTTCTTTTTCCTAGCCGCACCGCTCGTCCAAATCACTACCTGTGTGTTCAGCCTTACTATTTTCCCCATTACGATTAACTTTGATCGTCATGCCTTAATGATGATCAATTGCTCAAGTGATTTTCAAGTAATAAGACCGTCTTCAACTACTGTAAGCGATGAACAAGCATTGCCCTCTATTTGCATAAAGTTTTAATTAGTTAGTGACTGGAGTATAGTATACCTGTGCCAAAATTATGTTCCACCGCACAGTTCGCTCTCCCTTTCGACATCTTCATCCTACTTCGTGATTTCTGATGTGGAAATGTAACTTGACACGCAAAGTCGGAAACTTCCCTGTTTTACAATTTCCTTTTCCATTTAGTCCCCGAATATGTATACAACCTTTACAATTTAATTGCTCTGTCGGGATATGTTAGTAGCGGTAGGGTTCACGTTATTAGGCTTGCACAGGTGACTGAATAATGTAAGTTTAAAGAATGAAAACCATTTTGGGTAGAAGACGTTGTTTTCTAATTTAGCTAGAACAATTATTATCGTGCTTTTTAATTTCTTTAATTTAACATGATTAGAATTTTATTACTTTAGCTTTATTGACAAAAATTGATTGTTATGAGACAGTGTATATGTTGTGTTGTTTTAAAACGAATTTAATTTGAATGAAACCTTACAAATTTCAAATAATTACTTTATAAGAACATTCGATATATTGGATAACTTAGAAATTTAACAAGTTCAAACTTACAAACTGCTAACAGAAGACCGATTTTCAGTGAAAAAGTCTAGAAACTTGTTTAAATATTATTACCTTAATGAGAAATTATATTTAAGACAGGGCACTGAGTTATAACTTGTAGGAACTTTGAGAAAACTTGTTACTGAAAAGGTTTAACATTATGTAATGGCCACTTTAGCAAAACTAGTCAAGATGTGAAAGCAAATGTTTAACTCTAAATAATAAATTTTGAAAATGTTATTGTTGCCAGTTGTTTAGTAATGGTAGAATGTTTACAAAATGTTCTATTGAGGCTTTATAAAGCGGACAAAATGCGAATCTGTTTACACTTGTCATTTACATTGGCGTCCATTCCGTCTGGGTCATCAAAAGCCATTACTTTTTTGCCTCCGATTTAAGCGATATTTTTGCTCAAATTGGAATCCCTCAGAATGTTTTTGAAATCAAGGTATTCAAGTTTCCTTGACGTCTTTCGTGCTGCTGAATAATGCTATTCAATCATTAAACTTTAATGAAATGTACAATATGACCTCATCTGTTTTCGCACACACATAAATCAGATTTACGAAGAAAATTCAATTGTACTGTACTCTACATATAATTTGCCTTCCTTTGCGAATGGTCTTTTAAACAAACTGCAGTTAGTTTCGACAAATCTTCTTCAGCGCATTACGAGGTAATTAAAAACGACTCCTTTCAGTTCCTCAAAAAAATTAGGAGAAATGTCGAACAAGAGTCGAGGTTGGTAAGCTTTGAAGGGTCTCGATTCCCCATCAACGAATAGAAAAATGAAATAATTTTAATTTAATTGAAAAGAAATTCCTGGGTTCAAGTCAATATTATTGTTTATTAGTCAAAACATTTTACAAATACGTTTCGGTGTCTTTCAATTAATTTTAATGAAAAATTTAGAACCAATATATCGCAGCAGTGCGTGCAAATATTGTAGAGTTCACCTACATGAAATCAGCTTAGAACTTAGGAGATTGGTATTTCCAAAACTGCCATGCATCAAATTTTAACAAAAGCCTTTGTTGATTTAATGATGATTTTTCATCGTGTGGGCTGGATGTATAATTTTTCCTTCTACAATGCAGTTCAGCAAACAATCACCATGAATGGTGTTCGTTATCGAGAAATGTTAACTACACTTTTTGTATCAAACTTGCAAAATACGAATCTCAACAGCATGTGGTTTCAACAGAACGGTGGAACAATTTACAAATTACTGTGTATCTTTTCCTGACTGAATTTCAATTTAATCCAAAAAAATTCCTGGGTTTCAGTCAATTTTATTGTTTATTATTCAAAATGTCACAAATACGTTTCGGTGTCTTTCTCCACCATCATCAGTTTGTCTACAATACACATTCACAGTCATCATTAATTTTAAAAAATTCTATCAAAATTCACATACTAAATACAAATTACACACATATTAAAAAGTATATTAAAAACAATAGGTTCACAGGTGATGAGTCAGGACAATCATGTTTGGGAAAGACTAGAATCCATTGTTTAGAGATTTAAATTTTACTTACGCGCATGGCTGTTTCCACCTTCACATCTGACAGGCTATTGAAATCCATACTTTGTTCAATATCGAGCGAGAGAATAAAGAAACTGTTTATATTTCGCTTTTTCTTTGCATTCTAGGAATATCATTACATTAGGTGTGTTTAACTTATCACATTTAGGTTTAAATTTTTCAGGTGACAATCATGTCTGGGAATGTCTGTTTGGAATTATGTCTGGGTCCAGTCAAATGTGAAGGTAGAAACAGCCTTAGACGTAAGTTAAATTTGAATCTCTGAACAATAGATTCTAGTTTTTTTCCCAGACATGATTGAAGTCACCGACTCATCACCTGAAAACCTATTGTTTTTAATATACTTTTTAATATGTGTGTAATTTGTATTTAGTATGTGAATTTTGATAGAATTTTTTAAAATTAATGCTGACTGTGAATGTGTATTTTAGACAAACTGATGATGGTGGAGAAAGACACCGAAACGTATTTGTGACATTTTGAATAATAAACAATAAAATTGACTAAAATCCAGGAATTGTTTTGGACAAGTTACAAAGCCAGACGAACTGTCCAATTACTGCACGAGTAATTTTGTCATTTGTCATTTTCAATATCGATATTGGCCGACCAGATCATGCAATTCAATGCCTTTGGACTTTTTTGTCTTTCTTTGAGATTTTTGGAGAAACCACACTTTTCTGTGAAGTCAGCCACAACGCTTAAAACCCTAAAAGACGAAATTCAACGCGGGATCACTGAAATACCGCAAAATATTTTTTTGCCAGTCGTTTCAGAGTTATGTTACAAATATAGCAGTCGTTCTTATGATACTAATTGTTAGATGCAATCTGTAAAAGTCTGTAGACCCATCACCAACAAAATACGTGCATTACATGCCGCATTACATTAATTTTGTTACCGACATTGTGTTTTATACGTCCATTGGTCTTTCGAGAGGTTTGTCTTCACATATAGATAGTGATAAGTTTTCTGACTTTCGAGTATATGAAAATGATGGCACAGTGAAATAACCGTACACCGCGACAAAAGTACTCCACAGTCACGAAATCTGGTTGTATGAAAACCTTCTACTTCCTTAAATGGTTTAGATGAGTTCGACTCTTGAATGAAAAATGTGGGGGCCCCGTCAATGCATGAACCACGTGAGGTGCCGCATTACTAGGAAAATTTCATCGACTAAACTGAACAAAGCTAGGATTATCACATAAGCAATTCGTTGCAGCAACGTATTGCTAGCTTCACACAAGTGCAATTTTGCTTGACAAAGGAGAGTAACTAAATGACCAACTTTTAAATATTAAAATTGTGTTGAAGCATAATCGTCCTCAGCAGCCTAAAACTAAGATAATAATACCAGTGTGTCGTCAAGTGTTCGACCACCGGGCTGCAATACCATTTGAAAAACCATAAATAATAGATTCGTATATTTTCCTGACTGTACTTTAATTCATTCCAATGTATTCCTGGGTTTCAGTCAATTTTATTGTTTATTATTTAAAATGTTACAAATACGTTTCGGTGTCTTTCTCCACCATCATCAGTTTGTCTAAAATATACATTTACAATTATTATCAATTTATATAAAAATTATTTTCCCATCAAAATTCACACATTAAAATACAAATCACACACAGATCAAAAAGTACATCAATAACACTGGTTTTCAGGTGATGAGTCAGGACAAACATGTCTGGGAAAAGACTAGAATCTATTGTTTAGAGATTTAAATTTTCACTTCAACTTACGAGTATAGTTGTTAACACTTTAACATTCAACTGGTCACTGAATTTTCCATATTCTACTCGATATCAAGCGAGCGAAACAAAAAACTGTTCATCTTTCGCCTTTTCTTTGCATTCTAAGAATTGCTTGGCAAATTCCTCAATATCAGGTGTATTTATTTCATTTACTTGGTCCAATCAGTTCATACATGCGATCATATAATTAGTGTATGATACACAGAGCTAAGAAGACAGAGACTTACTTCCGGTGCGAGGACAATTTCTATTCACAAATATATGGAGTAGCTATGGGGTCTCCCATAGCTGCAACAATTGCAAACCTTGTAATGGAAAGTCTGGAAGAAAAACTAATACCTGATTTAAACTTTAAGTGTGGATTTTTTAAAAGATACGTTCATGACTGCATAATGTGCCTGCAAAACCAAAAAGTTCAATACACACTAGATAAGTTTAATGCATTCCATGAAACCATTAAATTCACCATTGAGGAAGACAAAAACAGATCATTAAACTTTTTGGATATGACGGTTATATATGACGATAATGGGGAAATAAAAACAAACTGGTACACAAAGGATGTGTGGTCTGGTAGATACTTGAATTACCAACCATATGCACCTATACAATATAAAAATTGTGGTAACAGCTCTTACTGATAGAGCGATAAAATTAGCACATTGTGCATACAGACAAAAAAATCTTGAAAAAATAAAAAAGGTACTAATAATGAACAACTATCCCAAAGAATTCTTCGAACCAATTATAAAACAAAGAATTAATAAAATATACAATGCAAATAAATGGAACAACATAAATAATATAAAAAAAAAAGAAGGTGAAATCAAGTATGTATCATTACCGCACATACCAGAAATCAACACAAAAATAAAAAATGTTTTAAAACCGCATAATATTACTATAGCGGAAAAAACTAATAACAACTTGGCAAGGGAGTGTTTTACAAAATTTAAACCTAGAAGCGATAAGTTGGACACACCTAACGTAATATACAAGATTGACTGTTTAAACTGTGACAAAACATACATAGGTCAAACAGGGCAATATTTAAAAAAAAGAATATACGAACATAAGTATAGCTTAAGAAAGATTAACGAGAATGCAACAGCATTAGCACAACATGCACAACAAAAGTTGCATGATTTTGATTTCGCTAACACACAAATATTGATCAATGAGGACAACTATAATAAGAGAAGAATCCATGAAATGATACAAATTAAAAAACATCAAAATGCAATGAATTTCAGATCAGACACAGACAATCTTAGCTCTGTGTATTTACGCTAATTATATGATCGCATGTATGAACTGATTAGACCAAGTAAATGAAATAAATACACCTGATATTGAGGAATTTGCCAAGCAATTCTTAGAATGCAAAGAAAAGGCGAAAGATGAACAGTTTTTTTGTTTCGCTCGCTTGATATCGAGTAGAATATGGAAAATTCAGTGACCAGTTGAATGTTAAAGTGTTAACAACTATACTCGTAAGTTGAAGTGAAAATTTAAATCTCTAAACAATAGATTCTAGTCTTTTCCCAGACATGTTTGTCCTGACTCATCACCTGAAAACCAGTGTTATTGATGTACTTTTTGATCTGTGTGTGATTTGTATTTTAATGTGTGAATTTTGATGGGAAAATAATTTTTATATAAATTGATAATAATTGTAAATGTATATTTTAGACAAACTGATGATGGTGGAGAAAGACACCGAAACGTATTTGTAACATTTTAAATAATAAACAATAAAATTGACTGAAACCCAGGAATACATTGGAATAAATAATAGATTACGAAGAGATTGTCGATGCCACCTTTAAAAATATTTTCGGTTTTCCCCACGTCGGTCTTACGCCAATAGTACATGTAAAATGTCACCAAAAAAAAACATGAGAGTTGCACCTGAATAACTGCATGAAGATGGAACGCGTTCTATTTTTGCTACATTGCTTACAAAAATGCCTAGTGTGAACCAATAATTGCATTCAATTCGACGGTTGCTGCCACGAATTGCGTAAGTAAGAACCAGATTACGTGCTTTGAAGAAATAATATATACGTTTAAGTTCGTTTGAAGAGTGTTCAAGCTAAACTCATGCTGATAAAGCGCAATGTTTGTTGCTTAAGGTAAAGATATTTATTTAATTAGTCGCCAATTAGAAACCCTTTGGTGGTGTGCATATCCTGTAGCTAGTTTATTATACAGCTAAAAGAAGGACGTTAACGAACTTGACATTAAGGAATTTAAAATTCCTCTCAAATTTGTATCTGAAGTTTTATTTGGCACACGTGATTTTGTTCAAATGTTTATAGAATCATATAACTTAAATCAAATAAAATCGCTAAACCCGTGTTTTTAGAATAGCTAGCTATCACACGCCACTAAATGATGTTAAAATAATTATTAATATAATTGAATAGTTAACTGCAGATATCCTTTGTAGAAATTTACGAAAACGAGTTTCCTTTATCCAAGTAAAGCCTATAACCGTCTGAAAGATATAAATCCACTTTTGAACCTCTTTGTATATTATGTCGACCCTACCTTTCCTAATCCAGTTCTGTAAGCATAATGCATTAAAAATAAAAGGCACGTGCAGCTACATTGAAACCATTAGGGATTCAAGACTAAGCCCAGTTTATTTGAGAAATTAAAAAATAGTATAAAAAGGTAATGCTGCTCAACAACGGCGTCATCCTTTATGCAGGTTACTCAAGCTCAATTCAAGTGTATTAAAAATAAACAAATTTTAGTACTTTGTACTAGTTTCCAGTGCTACTAAATAAAATCAGTTGAAGATTCAATAATCGGCAGGTATTAAATGTACAGGGTGTGCCAAATTGGACACTTTTGAATGCAAACTCCTATTTCTATAGCAGATGCACGAAAACTGATGTCGGTAAACTGTGTCTCGATTTTAATGAGAAAATTAAAGACGAAAACCATAATGTCAATATCTCCACCCGTTTCAGAGATATAGGAATATAGGGTCTTACGAAAAGTGCATATTTCTGGAAAATACCCTGTATCTCTAAAACTGTTAGAGATATTGACATACAGTTTGCGTCGTTAATTTTGTCATAAAATCGAGGCTCAGACACCGACGTCAGTTTTTGTCTATCTGGTACAGAAATAGGAGTTTCCATTTAAAAGTGTCCAATTTGGCCCATCCTGTACAGCTTGCAGTATTGGCAGTAAATGAAAATAAGGGATCCGACCGAATTTTGAATTACCTGTTTATTCATTAAAACGGATAAAGGAAAACGGGTTGCCTTTAGAGAACCACACGTATTTTGATAACTGAGGGTAAACACTTAATTTCCATGTTAAGCGAGCATTATTAATTCCATTTTGGAGGTATAAGCAACCATCAGTCTAACAAGTACGCAATCTTGGAACTTAATAATTAATATTCCCTCAGCGATATCTACGGGCTTACCAAGTTGTTGACATTTCATCAGCATATATGTAGTCAGCTGATGAGACACAACTCGACTTTGTTATTTTGGTTCTCATGTTATTACACACGGTATCATCAGCCAATGTTTAAAAATTTTCAAGTTCAAAAAAGATAATTCCCATTTAATGGCAACGTTCAATCTAAACATTTATCTGACCATTGACAACCTGGTCATAATACAATTTAAAAGGGTTTCCACTTTCAATGTTAACGTATTTCCCTCGAAGGCCTGATATTTAGTAATACCCCCAAAGACCCTAATTATACAGAATATCTATCACAGAATTATATTATTCATGGCAGCCCCAAATTAGCTTTGGCTGCAGAATTTTATAATTAACTGAAAACTTTATTTGCTGTTTGATCTAAAACTGAGGTCCGGGTGAAACAGGTCGGAAATGTTTGCCAATTGAACTTTGTAATTAAATATCTGCACATAAAGGCAAATACAAATATATAATTATTAAGCTTGGATTACAACTTTTAAACGATAAATGCTTTAAAATAGTTTGTTTGGCTGATTCATCAATACAGTGAGTGATACAGAAGTAATATTTAAATTCATTTAAATTTCGACGGACTGTTTCATGGAAAAATCTCGGCCCATCAATTTTCGTCTGTGTCGTGCATTTTTTTAGTGGTAAATTCTCTGAGCCCAGAGATTATCATTGCCAAAATCAATTGGATTGCTGCTTTGGTTTCAAAAAATCCGATTCTTAATACGCCAACAGTATATTAAGAAGCAAACCTCTTTCCTCAATCCGAACTAGTGGGCCTAGGGCTTAGCCACTGCAAGAACAGATCAGACAATATCTGCCTACGGCAACGCTTGCTTAGAAAAAGCACCTTAAAGAGTAAAGTCTTGAATGGCAAACTCTAGGGAATTTCAATCAACGAGTTAAACGGAAATGCTCAAACAGTATCCAAAATCCAATAAAAAGGTAAACAATTCAAAGACAACAACGTAAACTTAATTTAATTCTGTAAAGTTAGATTAGACCCTTTTAATATTGAAAGCAGTGAACTGGATATCCCAATAACTATAATTTCGTTAAAGAAATAAAGCTAATGCAGTATTAAAATAAGGATTAACTTTATTACTGCACGACAGTATTTATAATTTCCAATAACTCTGTTATATTCAGGTATGTTTCAGTAGGTTTATTACTATAATATGCACACATTTGACTAAACAAAAATACCTCCTAAATATTAACGTTTTCCATACGAATTTGGTTTGTAATATAAAGCGTAAGTTTTTAGAGAGAAATGAGAAATGAGCATTTTGCAAACTTCCGAATTTTCTAGTCGACTACCCCCTATTTTATTCAATAAGATAATTCTCTTGGGCGTCCCAAAGAAAAACCTTGTAACACTCTACATATTCAACTTTTACGCTTTCAACATATTGCGATGTCAGAAAAAGTATTCCCTGGTAGTCCACAGAATTATTAAATATGGATGCTTTACAACAGTTTTATGTAAGAGTTGAGAGAGAGTCCAGTTGAGATGGAATCTAATCCTTCAAACATTAAAAATGTGAGAGGTGTGGTATACATACAATCTTATCAGTTTGTCGAATTCGGAAGATAACTATGTTTAAAAGTTGCATGTTTAGCTAACTGTGCCAAGTATGTGATAATTGCCATCATGATTGCAGACAACATGGAAACTCAATTCCCATTGGAACGAAATTTAAACTATCAAAGTAATATTGGTAACGTGCTAAGTGAGAGGCCAGCTGGAAGCAAATCTAGAGATCAAAAACCATAAATATAAAAACCCGTATTTGAAATATAACGAGCAAACCAAGTTATTGAATAAAGAAACGCTTTGTATGAAACGAGAGAAAACTACAGCTCTTATTAGCGAAAAAGAAGCTACCTGTATTTGCTTTAGATGACACCCGTCTTTAGCAATGTACACATTAAAAACTCTTACGAATCAGCAGATAACAGCAAAGTGATACTAGTGTACAGGTAAATAAAACTGTTATAAAATTGAGTCGAACTTGGTTGGATATAACAGTAGATACCTGTAATAAAAAGTCAACATTCTTCTAATAAGCAGGAAATCAAAGCATTTTAAACTTCTGCTCACAAACCACAGACTCAATGCTGACTCCCCTACAATAACTGCAGACGGCCAAACGACACAACCAAAAAACGACGTAAAATACCTTGGAATCACAATTGACCACAAACTTAAATTCACTAAACACATACGAAACATCAGGGCAGAAACAACAAAGAGAACAAAACACTTCCGATCACTAACCTACAAAGACAGAGGAATTAGCACAAACACCCGCTACCAAAATATATAAAGCTATTTGCAAACCCTTACTAGACTATGGACATATACTCATGACCAACGGAACAGAAAGGACAAAACGTTATATACAAACAACAGAACAAATTGCACTAAGACTAATAACACGAATAAGACACCCCCAAAACCCACTACACAACCCCCCCACCCAACTACTATACGAACGCACAAACATGACAAAGATCTCGGAAAGACTCATACATCTACAGACAAAATGGACAAACAACCCCTACAACTGGACCATACTGAATCCCCTTTGTCTTACAAGACCAACCAGACAATCCCGCTTTCGTTTCCCTACACTAACGCCACTCGAACACTTACAAACGCTACGGACTAGTGGACAATAAAATAATTCCTTCTTGCCACTGAAATCTTATTTATTTAATAGTATTGCTAACCTAGAATAAGAGAATTTTCATATTTGTTTTCACTTAGATTAAGACTATATGTATTAAACACGGGCAGAAAGACCGATAGGTCGATAGCCTTTTTTAGAAATAAAGATATTTACTACTACTACTACTCAAAGCATTTTATTATTCTATAACAAATAAAATAACAAAGATCAAAGATAAGGAAGGAATTGTTTCAACAGACCGACGAAGCGTCACAAACGTAATAAAGGAATTCAACCAAAAATTATACAAGTCATGTATCTCAGACACGTCAAAGACAAAAAAAACCACGGGCGACGACAACATAACAGGCGAAATGTTAAAAATTGGGGGGATCCACTGGTCAAATCACTAAGGATACTCTTCAATCGGTGCTTAAATGAGGGTAAAATTCCTGAAGATTGGAGAAGCGCAGAAGTCACCCTTATACACAAGAAATGAGACGATACAAATATTGAGAACTATCGACCGATAAGCCTTCTGTCACACTTATACAAACTGCTCTCTAGAATAATAATAAGTAGACCAACATCAAAGTATGACGCTTACCAACCAGTGGGACAAGCCGGATTTCGCAAAGGTTTCAACACCCTAGACCATATACAAGCAATGAAACTACTAATCGAAAAGACAAATGAATACAACATCGACATACACCTGACCTTCGTAGACTATCAAAAAGCATTCGATTCCATTGATATTTGGGCCGTCCTTAGAGCACTGCAAGGAACTAGAATACACTCAAGATACTCTAAACTAATAAGCAATATCTACGAAAAAGCATCCCTAAGAGTATATATTGATGAAGACATGATAACAGACAAAATTCCCAACGGGAGGGGTGTCCGACAGGGAGACCTAATGTCTCCGAAACTATTTACCCTAGCTCTGGAGGAAGTCTTCAAATAATTGCCTTGGCAAGATAAACGAGTTAAAAAAGATGGGACATACCTGAACCGCTTGAGATTTGCAGACGACATTATAGTGATCAGTACTGACAAAAACGAACTAGAAACAATGCTGCATCAACTCCAATAAGCATCAACCGATGTGGGTCTGTAAATGAATATTCAGAAGACCAAAATCATGAGCCAAGAAAATATAAAAATAAGCATAAATAATCAGTTGATAGAAAACGTCAACCATTACGTATAGCTGGGTCACAAATGAAGGCTAGGGAAAGAAAATCAGACCGCGGAGATATCGCGAAGAATAGAACTGACATGGGTCGCTTTCGGCCGGCTGAACTAGTTGTTCTGAACTGAATTTTCAGTAATCCTACAATACCTCAAATTGAAAGTATATGAAACTTGCATACTGCCGGTGGCTACTTATGGCTTAGAAACTGTCACGCTTACAGAAAAAAAGTGCAGAAAGATTAAGGGTTACACAAAGATCGATGGAGAGAAGAATACTCGGCTTCAACTTAAAACAGAGAATCCGCAACGAAATCATCAGGCAAGAACAGGCCTAACAGATATTATCAAAATAATAATGACACTCAAATGGCAGTGGGTAGGACACGTTGCAAGGCAGAATACAGACAGGTGGACAATAAGACTGATACATTGGAGACCTAGCGAAACAAAGAGGAGTGTGGGAAGACAGCAGAAAAGATGGTTGGACAATGTCAAAAGATGCGCAGGAAGACAATAGTTCAATGGAAACAATGGTTCAATAGAAACAATGGTTCCGAGTAGCACAGGACAGAATTTCGTGAAGAGTCCTGGGAGAGGCCTTCGTCCAGCAGTTGACCGAGGCTGAAGAAGAAGAAGGAAGAAGGAGAAGATTATTCTATAGTAATGTGCTTTATTGGAGAGTAAGTAGTAATTATTTCACAGTGTATTGTGTGTGGTAAGACGAGTTAAGGTTACAAGGTAACAGTAAGTTTCTAGTCAGATGACCATGCATGATATTCTGAGTCATGATAATGAGTCGTTAAACACTCGAAACTTGTCGGATGTTGACGGCCCTGTGCTTAAGTGCTCGTGGAGAAGACTATGTGTTCTTCACCAAATTTGTATTCTATAATTCTACTGTGAAAACATGGACTTTTAGTTCAACGAAAATAATAGCTGTTTAGGATGGTAACTTAAACCATATCATTCCAATTATATTACAATAAATGGAACGTTACCGTTGCTGTTTTGCGTTTCAATAAACCTGCCAATAAATATATCTAAATGCCTCGACATTTGTAATTACCTCGAATTGCATAATTGTAACGAACACTGCAAATTTTATTTAATACATAGCTTCAATATAGGATAATTATTAAAATCAATACGCCAGAGAGGGCAAGTTGATCGACCGTAAACTACCGTAAAAGTATATATCTATACGTATTATTTGAATAAAGAAATAAATTATATTTTTTTCTTTCTGGCACAAAAACTATTGGTTACACTCAGTTATCGGGTAGGTACTTCAATACAAAATTTCGGTTATGCAACTATAATCAATGGATATAATAATCACTGTTAGCTTGAAGTTTCCTTTGATGCGACTGATATATATTACATATTAATAGTCCTAAGACTCATCCACATATGTAGGCAATTCAAGATAATTAATGGTATATTATCGGAAATTGACCGTAATTGGACTCCTTAACAATATCACGTGATTGCGTTTTGTTCAAATAGCTGGATTGACATTATAGTTAATAAAACGCATTCAAATGTATCCAGAAATACACTTCTTTCTAGTACGGGTTTTGCTATTTTCATCGCAACATTTCATTTTCCAACGATAAGTTTACATTGCGCGCTTTACATTTTTGGAATAGTAGTAGTAGTAAACACATTTATTTCTAAAAAAGGCTATCGACCTATCGGTCTTTCTGCCCTTGTTTAATACATGTAGTCTTAATCTAAATAAAAAACAAATATGAAAATTCTCTTATTCTAGGTTAACGATATTATTAAATAAAATTTCAGTGGCAAGAAGAGATTATTCTATTGTCCACTAGTCAGTTGCGTTTGTAAGTGTTGGAGTAGCGTTAATATAGGGAAACGGAAGCGGGATTGTCTGGTTGGTCTTGTAAGACAAAGGGGATTCAGTATGGTCCAGTTGTAGGGGTTGTTTGTCCATTTTGTCTGTAGCTGTATGAGTCTTTCCGAGATCTTTGTCATGTTTGTGCGTTCGTATAGTAGTTGGGTGGGGGGGTTGTGTAGTGGGTTTTGGGGGTGTCTTATTTGTGTTATTAGTCTTAGTACAATTTGTTCTGTTGTTTGTGTATAACGTTTTGTCCTTTCTGTTCCGTTGGTCATGAGTATATGTCCAAAGTCTAGCAAGGGTCTACAAATAGCTTTATATATTTTGGTGGCGGTGTTTGTGCTGATTCCTCTGTCTTTGTAGGTTAGTGATCGGAAGTGTTTTGTTCTCTTTATTGCTTCTGCCCTGATGTTTCGTATGTGTTTAGTGAATATAAGTTTGTGGTCAATTGTGATTCCAAGGTATTTTACGTCGTTTTTTGGTTGTGTCGTTTGGCCGTCTGCAGTTATTGTAGGGGAGTCAGCGTTGAGTCTGTGGTTTGTGAGCAGAAGTTGGTTTTTTGACGCGTTTGGTGTTAGTCTCCATTTATAAAACCATGTCATTGTGTTGTTTGTTAGTGTTTGGAGTCTTTGCGCTGCTCTCTCAGTAGTTTTGTCATGTACAATAAGTGCCGTGTCGTCTGCGTATTGTAATATGTATGCCGATCTGTCGATTTGATTTTTGTCTGGTGAGTTGTAATTGTATATGTCATGGCAGTATATATTGTAGAGAAACGGTGAGAGCGGGGATCCTTGAGGGAGCCCTTGTTCAGGGGAAAAAGAAAATGACAGTGTTTTGTCAATTCGTACTTGTAGTTGTCTGTTTTCTAGTAAGTTCTTTATGGTGTGTAGTAGATATGTTGATGTGTGTAGTTTGTATAGTTTGTATAGTAAGCCCCTATGCCAAACACTATCAAAAGCTTTGTTAATGTCCATAAACAGGCAAGCTGTCTTTCTGTCGGTTAGGTGGGTTGTTTGTATATTGTTAGTCAGGGTGAAGAGTGGGTGAATAGTCGAGTGCTGATGTTTGAATCCGAACTGATACGATGGTATGTACTTTCCGACCAGTTTTCCCAGTCGCTGCCCTATTATGTACTCAAAAACCTTGCTAAGTACTGGTAGCAGTGTAATTGGTCTGTAATTGCTCGGTTGTGTATTGTCCAGTCCATTTTTGGGTATAGGGATTATTAAGCCGTTTTTCCATGATTTTGGGATTCTGCCATTTGTGATGCAGTTGTTCAATTCAGTTAGGATCAGTTTGTGTGTTTCTTGAGTTAGGCTTTTCAATAGTTTTGCTTTAATTTTATCTTTCCCCGGTGCAGTTTTTGATGTGCGCTAGGGCTTCATCGTACTCTGTGTCTGTGATCAGTTTATATGTATAGTTTGGTGAGCTGTTGAAATAGTTCAAGTACCAGTCGTTGATCAAGTTCCAGTTGTCATTGTCGAAGTTAGGGTTTGTCGATATGCTGAAGGCCCTTTGATAGTGTCGGGCGAATGCGTCCGCTTTCTCTTTGTCTGTGTAGCGTTCTATTCCGTTTTCGTCAATTGTGTCAGTAGTGCCAGTCTTCCTGTATTGAGCCAGTTTCTTAATTTTTCGCCAGTATGTTTTGCCTTTGTCCTTCTGTATTTCTTTACATGTTTCTAGCCATTTGTCTTGTCGGTATTGTCCAATCAGAGTTTTAATGTTTCTGTTAAGTTGGTTCATTGTCTTTTTTAGGTCGTTATTTTGAGTGTTTGTATATAGTCTGTACAGTTCTCTCTTATGTTTTATTAGTCTCAGTATGTATTTGGGTAGTGTATGTCGGTAGAAAGCATTTTTTATTTCCGGGCTAAATTTTCCTATGGCTAGTGAAAGTTGTTGTTGTATGGTTTCTATTGAAATGTGCTGTGCTTGTGATTGAATGTAGTCATGTATATGTTGTTTCACTTTGTCTATGTCAGTCTTTGTTAGGTTTAAGTTTTTCTCTATAGGAGGTGTATTGGAGGTAGGTTGCGTATGTTGTAAGTCTATGTTAAACGTAATAGCCAGGTGGTCGGATCCAAGTTCGTTGGTTAAGTTTATGTTGTTGATGGTGTTTGTCAGGTTTCTTGTATGCAGTAGAACGTCTGGTGTTGAATCTGGGTTTGCGGGAATCAGAAAAGTTGGTGGGGTGTGCTGTTTTATAAAGTCGGAATTTTGTAGAAATCTTTTAAGCTGTTTCGTTTTGTTTTTGTTCAGATTAAAGTCGCCTACAATTATTGCATATTTATAGATGCTCGCTTTAGTCAGTATGTTTTGTTCTTGGTTGGAGTTTTGTTCTAGGTTGGAGTTTTGGAATAGTAATTATGAGAATCATCAAAAGAGAAATGACATCGAGTGTACCAATATTCAAGATACATAATTTAAAGATTTTTGCTATCTTTCAATCCTCAGACAACTCAGATAATTGCCGAAATATTTTTTATAACAATTGATATCAAAATCTTCAACTTCAAAAATAACGTTTGCTCACATAACCTCTATTAGAGCTAAAATGGTTAAAACAGTATAAATATATCTACAAAAATTCGCGCTTTAACCTCGGTAGCAAAAGGAAATACCAGGGCGAGCGTATACAAATACTTGTGATATTTGCAAACTGCGAAGAATTTTTGATAGTTTTTAAGACTAGCAAAAATACAGGGTCCGCCCCAAAAGTGAAATGTATCCCGGAAGCTCACAGTCCGAATCGGATATGACCTTCCAGGACGACGGCTATACAAAGCCAAAATCCAGGAAATGGGGTAGAAAACCGGTCCTCTCACCAACAACACGCACCCAAGACCAGAAAACGCCGGCGCTGGAGCATGCTGCAACACGACCAAATTCAGCCGAAAAGAGGACAATGCCAACAACATCAATCACAGCTACAGAGGCAAAACACCAACCTATACACCCAACATATTAATCAACATTCAGCCTAATTGCACCACCAACACTAGCCAGAGCACAACTAGCAATTAAATGGGAAGAACTCAACAAAAACAACAAAGACATCATCACTAAAAAGGAATCAACCTTTCTAATAAATGCCAACGACGACGGCAACACGACAAAGGCTCTAGAGCTTCTCACCCAACAAAGCTTAGTTACGTCGTATAAGGTATATCCAAACACAACAACACCATCACTTATAACTAACACAAAACGCAACATCACACCATCGTACTCAGTGGTGGCCACCGGTGTCGATCTGGACATAACAGACGAGATATTTCTGGACCACCTGCGTGATCTCCAGCTCCAGATCCGTTTCTCCAAAAGGATCATGTCACGGGTAAAAGGAACTCCAACGCTAATGATGCGGATGATTGCAGGAGATCATGCGACCTACGAAAGACTAATTGCCGACAGAGACTTGCAATTTCTGGGCCGCGTTTTCCGGAGAATGGAAAGCAAACCACGAACACCAGTTCCGGCGACATGCGGCAAGTGTGGCGCGTTTGACCACCGCACGGAGGAGTGCAAGAAACCTCTAACATGCGGCAAATGCCAAGGAAATCACCCAACTACTACCCGTACGCCACCCCTTCCAGCCATGTGCGTCTCGTGCCACTCGGACGAGCATGCCGCCTGGAGCATGAAATGCACCAAACGTCCCACGGCACCCATACAAGGAATTCCGAATGTTAGAGTAAGATGTGAACAAGAAAACCGCCGAGGTGTGGAGCTCGGTCGCGGCGGATTGTAGGATACATGCGCCAAACTCCATTGCATTACAAAAACCATTACATTATAAACCAGTACAAACACCAAATGAATAACGCTAGCAACACCAATAGAGAAGAGCTAATAAAAAAAACTGCGCAAACGATTCATAGATGACTTTGATGTTAACACCTCGGTGGTTTTCTTTGGAAGCCACATGTATATCCTGATGAAAGATTTGATCCCATCCGACAGAACCATTCGACCAACTGAGACAGACAGTTACTAACACTGGACATTCAACTTGAAGCTGATATATACCAAGATCAACGGCCTTCATCACAAAAAACATCTAATTTACAATTACATAGAACGAAATTACATCGACTGCTGTATGTTTGTGGAGACGAAAACCAAACCCGGACAGATACGACGTACAGAGACTAGCAGTATATCTGTAAACATGGCATCAAAATCAATAAAAAAAGATTGATAATAACGTTGAAACGTTTATCCCTTACTATTCAGTTAAATCATAAAATTAAAATCGTTCTAAATTAGAAAGAAATACTGCCAAAAACCGTTCCCGATTCAAATTAATTTACAAATAGATGGCAAGGGAAGGATAGAAATCGCTATAAAATAGCGCTTATGGAAACTTCTTGAGCTGGGTGCAAATATATTTATAATTTTATCCCCGAACTGAATACCATTTCAAATAAAATTGTAAAAATGTGTTCATAAGAGCAGCTTTATAGACCGCTTCTATCTTTAAAGTATACTTTATCAAATATACAACCAAAAACCAATAGCATAGATACTTAATTATTATTTTGCTCTATAGCTAATGGGAACGGTGTCAGCTTTCTCCAAGAAAACCTTTACGAGCTGCTACACATATCGATAATATATTTTTCACTTCACCAAACAGGCGAGTTTTATGGTAGACAGCCAATTTTCCTGCCGGGTCGTAAATGCTGTGTTGGTGTCGTATCGTGTTGGTCTCTATGTGTAATTACACAATATTACTTCCGACAAGGGTAGAAAATTCAGTCCGATCTTCGGCGAACAATTTTTTTAAAGATATTACATATCACTGGTCTAAAAAACGTCACATAAAATAATTTTCAAGATTTGATTCTAATTTATCGGTACTCGAAGAGAGTATTATTAAAGTATAAACTAAATTCTTATCTTCTCGCAAGAAGTAAAGTTATTAGAATGTGATAACTTTCACTATTACTGGTTGTTTGGTGTCATATGTTTTGAGCAATGAATTTATTTGTAACAAATTTAAATACGCAATTCAGTTACAGTAAAGCTTAGTAAAACAACGTAACAATATAACGTGTTAAAACTTATTAACAACACATTATAATACTCTAATAAATATTGGTAATAAACACACATTAGTTCATATTTTGCTAGCTCACCTCGACCTAACACAAAATTATCTTATCGTTTATATGTTTGTTTTTCCGCATTAATTAGCTAGTTAAATACATTTAATTTGAATTATGTGCAAATAAATTGCCCATATACTCATCCTGCACTAATAATATTTCAATTATTCATTAACAGCAATAAATGCCCGTTGCTAGAACCGCGATTAATAATTAACATTGATAATGAACAAATAATGACAACTTATTTTTATTATTGCTGCGGACTAATAATCGGATTATTTGTACGACTGAAATCGAAAATTGGTATGGTTTTTTAAATAAGAATGTCTTATAGTACGTTCCCAAGAAAGTCTGAATTTTGAAAGTAATTTATAAAATATCTAATTACCTCTTGACGTTACAATAGACGAAATCCAATATTCTATAAAATACTACATATTTAAATTCGTCCATCTTGGTGATTTTAAGATTTGAAACAACTTTGGCAAAAACTGCATTTCAAAATTAAACTACTTTACACTATATTTTATCGTTTTCAAATAAAAGGAGTCTAAAGGTGAAGGCTGGAAATCAATTGCGAGCTCAAATGTCAACCTGAGCTGCTCGAGCGATGGTTTATAGCATCCGGTGCACCCTGTTAGAACACAAAACGAGGCACTGAAGACCGAGTGATTGCCAGTATAAACGATCTCCTCCAACTTGTCAACACCTTCGGATGGACAAACAAAACGACATCAAAATACTATTTACCCTCACGTTCAAAATCAAAAATAGAATGTTAAGGCAGAACCACAAAGTTATAATCAAAAGATTTGGAAAACCACGAGCGAACAATCACATTTAGTTTCTTTATTAAATCCAACGTGATTTATAGATAGCAACAACGGCTAAGAAGAAAATAATCAAAGAGAATGTAGAACATTTTTCGAATTGCGAAAGTTAAACCGTGAAATCAACGATATGCAAAAACTTAAAATAGACATTTTTATTAATGAGTGAAAGAATGAAGCCCAGTAATGATGACAAGTGCAGGAGTGGCGAAGCAACAGTGTTTTGTTCCTGTATAGATATGAAATAGCAATTCGAGCAAATAAACCACACATGCAGCATTTATGGTCTTGGATACCGAGTCATACTCTGCCGCCTATACGGAACACCAGACATCTCATAAGCCTTATCTTAATTTCCTTGCGGATACGGTAGTCTTTCCAAAATTTAATCAGTCTTCCCAGAGCCTCCTTAGCCATCCCAATTATTCTTTTAATTTCTTGCTCTGATCATCCCCTATTTGTTATCTTCGCACCCAAATAGATGACCTCGTCTTTAACTTCTATGTCATGGATTTGCTGCAATGGTAGATGAACCGTTCCTGCCCGGTGCATAATCCCCAAGTGGCATTTAGATATATTCAGTCGCAGTCCGCATTCTAGGCTTACTTGCTCGATTCGTTGTAAGAATTGGTACATTTCTTGATCATTTTTAGCCATTGCAATAGTGTCATTTGCGTATCGCAGGCTCGACATATTTTTCCTTCCAATAGATACATCACACTTCCAGTTCTCCTACGCCTTTCTCATTACCCATTCTCCATAAATAATGAAGAGTATAGGAGGGAGAATGCATCCCTACCTTACGCGTGTTCCTACTCCAAAGTTGCCTGAGTATTTATTTTCTATTGTTAGTTGTGCTAGGTTGTTGTCTCCACGGATGAAGCCAGTTAAATATATTAACACAAGATAAAACGTGTTTGCCTCATCTCCATAACCCATATCGTAATTAAAAGTTCTAAACTATTACAACACCCAAAACATGTTAGAATTTTTTGTAGCGGTCAAAACGTTTTAGGCATGCTTATGGAAAAGTGTAATCAGCAAACAATTTTATGCTTCGACTTAGCACTTCGACTATACAATGTGACTAACTTCGCAATAAAAAACTTTTACTCATAAAAAGTTAGATAAGATGGCAATCTCCATTTTACATACGGAAATAAAAGACTGATAACCCACGTAATAAACTCTCTTTAAAGTCATCTCGGCCCAGCACTCTGGACGTATAACTACGGCTTTTATTCGCAGAGTTTTGGAATGTATGGGTTGAAATACTAAAACTTGAGTAAACATACATGGCTAACGAAAATAGAAATTGAATCCTCAAAGTTGGAAAGTTACATACTTTGAAAAACAGAGATTTAGCTTTGGAAATTTTCAGCATTATTAAAACAGCAATTTCTAGGAAGTAAATTTAAATTGTTTACCCTTGTTTGCGTTAATATTTCGTAGCATTCCCTTTCACGAACAAACGCTTCCATATTTTAAATACCTGATACGGATAAAACTGGTCACATGCGATTGGAAATTGACGTTGAACATGATCTAAATTTGGCTAGTGATTTAGAATAAATATGTTCTAAATATAAAATAATATTATGAGTGGCACTAATGAGTTTATGTATTATTCGACGATAGAGGAACAATAGCTTTTACTATAAAAACTCGGACTAATTTGGTTTAACTTCAGTTTGTATAAAATGATACTCTTATGAAAAGATTTAATAGAAGACTTGTCAACACTTCTAGATAAAATTTAGCTTCTCATATTCTCTTTCTGTAAAAAATCACTTGTATGGTCATATAGCATTATTGGAAACGTTTTTGTTACTGAAAATGCTGAGCTGAAACCCAACACGTACTTAATTTTAGTAGCCAATTGATGAATGATTTCATTACAATTTTCATCTTCAGCTTCAACTTAATTGACGTCAACTTCAACGTCTAATTTAATATCCTGTTAGTTTTATCCGTAAAAATGATAAATAAACCCTCATAAACCGAGTTTTCCTTAATATATTCAATATGTTCAACAAAAGAGGTGATTGACTTATGTCTTGATGGTGTCCGTCCTTTCAAATTAACAAAAATGTTTCCTTTAGAAATATGCATTGGAGGCTTTCAAATCTTCTTTACATTACATTAAATTTCCACAAGTAAACAGACACCTAACAAAGTAATAAATTCTGCTAACAAGTGTAATGAACAGGCGTGGAAAAGATAGCTCAATTGTGTCTAAAACCCGTGTGTGGAAACAAAATAGTCGTTATTCAGAATACAAATTGGAAGTGAAAAAGTTTCAAGCAATTAAAAATTCTAACTGATTAACGCTTGAAAAACAATCACTAGAATTCAGCGATGGCTCAAATTGAATAAACTTTCTGATATTGTTATTAAAATTTGTTAAAAATATTTAAATGGTGTTTTTAACTGTTTGAGCATACTAATACTTTTAACAATGTTCATAAAATTTCCTGCTAAACTGGAAAAAAACAAAAAAAAACTATTTTTGACATGCAATCCGCTGCTATTGAAAGTGACAATGGAGACACAGATGGTTCTGTCCTGCTGGGACGGTTTTATCTGCATAATGAACAGATTCTGACTGAAAAACACGACACCCGGAAAAGACAATATTAAAAGCAAGGTACTTAAGCATCTAGCACAGGAGACACATGACTTCATATTAGGAAAAGTTAACGAAAGCATCACGACTAACAAAATACCCAAGTCATGGAAGAACGGTATAATAATTCTATTTTAAAGAATGGACTAGATGACACACTAACAAAAAACTACAGACCGATCACGCTACTCCCGGGGTTGAGCAAACTGTTTGCACACATAATAAAAAACAGATTACATAATTTAATAGGACATCATATTCCAAAATACCAGTTTGGCTTCAAGACTAAAAACTCAACTATACATCCACTTTTTGTTCTTACTAATAACATACAAACCACACACCTGACCGGAGGAAAAACAGCCAGCCTGTTTTTAGACATAAATAAGGCCTTTGACAGTGTTTGGATCGAGGGCTTACTGCACAAACTACACAAACTTGACACTCCAAACGACTTAATACATATTATTAAACAACTACTCGAAGACAGACAACTGGAGGTACGAATCAACGACGACTCCTCTATCCCCTTTTCACCTGATCAAGGCTTACCTCAGGGTTCACCACTCTCACCCCTGCTTTATAACATATATTGCCATGACATATACAACCACAATAGACAAGACAAAGACGGTATAGACCAAAACGCTTACCTGCTACAATACGCTGAAGACACTACCCTTATCGCGCATGACAGAATGACCGCCAGAGCAGTGGACAAACGCCAGACACTAACAGACACAATAACAGCATGGTTCAAAATGCATCAAAAAACCGACTGCTCCTCTCAAACCACCGAATTAAACCAGACTCTCCAAACATCACCACGAACGGTGAAATAATCTAACCCACCGACAATGTGAAATACCTAGGAATAACAATGGACAATAGACTAAAATTCACAAAACACGTACAAAACATCAGAACAGATATAACCAAGAGAGCAAAACACTTCCGCACAGTTACTTACAAAAACAAGGGTATCAGCACCAAGACAGCAACTATCATATATAAAGCGATGTGCAGACCTCTAATTGACTACGCTCATATTTTATTCGCCAACGCTACTGACAAAACTAAACGGCATTTACAGACAACAGAACAGATAGCACTGAGACTGATAACGAAGATCCGACACCCAGCAAACCCATTACACAATCCATCAAACCGCCTACTCTACGAACGCACAAACTTGACAAGGATCTCGGCAATACAATCACAATCTCACCTTCCTGGACCCCTTCTGTTTAACAAGACCGGCCAGACAAACGCGTTTCCTCTTCCCAACCTCAACCCTATTGGAGCATCTCCAGACATAGCTTGTGTAAATGTTTGTTAATTATATTGGTTTTTAGTTATTAAGTTTCCACAGCAAACTTTGTAATCAACCCAGGGCCGAAAGACCGATAGCCTTTTCTTAGAGATAAAGATGTTTACTACTACTACTACTATAAAATGTCGTTGGTGTTATATAAAGGTCCTATTACAATCTCAATAAACTAATATTTCCGCCTAAATATGAAAATCAAAATAAATTTAAAACAGAAATAACAGTGTACCTATAACGGAAAAAACAGAAATTATTGCTTTCTCTCAAGGTTTACTCGTTGTTGGAGCCTGAATACTACAAAATGTTCACCTTGTTTTCGATTTAATTGGGTCTAACTTACTTACTAATGAATGCCCTTTTGGGAATAAGACAACGGTAACTTTTAAATACTTTTAGGAATAAGTAAGCACGACTGGCAGTTTCCAGGCAAAAGCCAGGATACTAACGTTTTATTTACTTATAATTACTGTGTATATTTTCCTGACTGTATTTCAACTTTATCCATATAAAAATTCCTGGATTCCAGTCAATTTTATTGTTTATTATTTAAAATGTCACAAATACGTTTCGGTGTCTTTCTCCACCATCATCAGTTTGTGTGTATAGCTGTTTCTACCTTCACATTTGACTCGCTATTCATCATTCAGAAATAGCCACAATAAAATTGACTGGAACCGAGGACTTTTTTTTGGGTTTACTTATAATATAATTTCTTTGAGAGATAAATATTTTGGCCAAATGTTGCTTGCTTTAAATTCTAATAAACCCTATAATTTTTCTTCAAATATTTGATTTTGCTTATTTGCATTTAGTTAGTAATAATATGATAATATTATGCAATTTTCAATAATAAATTGGAAATATTAAGGCAGAATAACCAGTGCCATAAATCTGCCAATGGCTATAAGTATTATGAAGGTAATATGTCTTAGTGACATCAAATCGATCTCAAACCACAGATATAACGTGGCTGTTAAAGGAAATTTAAAGTATTAATTTGCAGTAAATTGACAACACTCAGAATATGTTCCGTGCGTTGCGTTGTTATGTATAGATGATGTACCTACGATTATCATACATATAAACCATAAAGATTTAGTATTTTAAAATGTTGATGCACGGTGATTCCTAAGTTGAAACTTGTTTTAACTATATTTATAAAACATTGCAACAAACTACATTTCCAAATGACATTTTGGAAAAATTATATCAATTTTTTGCAAAGTCAGTCAACGATTCTGCCTAACTTAAAGAATGTGTTCAAAATTGTAACTATTCATTTCCACAGAATGTTCTGGTGGACGCATAGGAAAATCGATTTTTCTCTGATTGTTGCTTCATAGTCAATTTCGGCCAATCAGAAAAGTTTTGTTCAAAACATCCATCACTCCCTCAAACTCCTGCAAACTCCCTTAGAGTTTCTTCTAAACGCGTCCTTAAAAAAACCCCATGTCTCGTCTAATATTCAGAGGCATGTCTTGTAAAAGAACGGACAATTAATTTTGCCAAAAATGCGAAAAAATTTCGACCGTCAAACGGTTTGGTAAAATGTGGGGCCTAACAAGCGATCGGCCCACAATTCCGCCTCACATATTTTTGGAAAATTGGTGTTGCAACCGGCTTCTCCAAACTACATGGGAACTATCAACACACGAACTGTGCGTAATTCAGAAATAGCCATTTTCAGAATTTAAAAAAATAATTTAATAAAAACACAAAAGAAATGAAAACCTAGCAAAGATAACAAATTCGTATGACAACCAGCGGTTCAATTTTTTTCTACAATTTTGTGATTCTGCAATATTTATTATATACACTTGATGTAACTTTCTCATTTTTTAATTAATTTAGTTAGTTATGTTTGTTTCAATGTTTGTTTCAGTGACTTTTACTTCACCCTCACCCTATTTATGTTTGTAATATATAGAAATGACATTCTATTTAGCTGCACAAAAATAATTGAAAATTAAACACAATCAAGTCAAAGTATAAAAAAAAATTTTAAACGACCAAGAGAAGATTTTATGACCAGTAAAGATAACCAACCATGGTTATATTTCTTTATTATCTACTTTTTATTCACTACGATCAATCACGTATTCCAGATTGGGAGTTCTCAGAAGTATTTCTTGTTCAGCAGGGTGAGCTTTGCATATATCAAACAAATCTCAAAAATACAATACTTAATTGGTATTCTTTCAATTGAATTATAAATTATAACAGCCAGTTTATATCCGATTTTTTAAGGAACTAGTCAGAATAAGTTGTACCTATTTTCGTACATAAATACGCACCTTACATGCGAAATGTATTACTTAATAAAGTAAAATGCGAAAAATTGTCGAAAGTACTCGTATTGCTCGAAAAATTTTTCCAAGTCTCGCTGAAACATATTTATTTTCTTTCGTCAATTATCAATGTTCCAAATTACAAATACTTTTCAAATATTTCGACTTTTATTAGGGCAGTCATTCTTAAGCTGGGTTCTCACCTACGCAATTCGTTACCGCAACGTATTGCTGCAATCTATTCCCACAATTCCCGAGTTAGTTTTATTGCGCAACTTTGCTGTTCACACTAGTGCAATTTTGCTTCACAAATGGTAGGCAATTAATGACGACCTTAACAACATTAAAATTGTATCGTGGCATTACTGATATTTTCTTAATCCATTTTGACACTATCTTGAACTGACTGAGTTGCAATACCATTTGTAAAGCAATAAATAATGGATTACGAGGCTATTGCATTATTATCAATTATTAGTAATTGGTGCAACGTTCTTAATATGTCTTCACAAAAAGCTGGATACTTTTCACAAAGTTACTTTTGTACTCTTTTAATTTTGTTTTGTACAAAACTGGTTGTGCTTCGTAAAGGCAAATAAGGTCCTTAGTAACATAACATGTCCAAACAAAACTGTTTTTTTATTATTATTCAATTTGTTTTCTTTCAGCACAGCACCGTAAACTACCAGATGTAATTGGTTTTTATAGGTTATACATTTGCAGATGTACTTCTGAAATCAGCTTATACAGCGCCAATATCAGCCTTAGCGCCAACAGCACAACTTAAAATATCACCAGAAAACACTAAAGTTGCATGTGACGAATTGAATGAAAAGAGAACGCGTTCTATTGGGTGCAATTCATTGCGCAATACAAAAGTGCTTACAAAAATTTCTAGCGTGAACCAACAGTTGCATGCAATTCGACAGTTGCTGCAACGAATTGCGTAGGTGAGAACCCAGCTTTAGGTAGTACTCAACCGCTGTCAAAAATAAGGGTCGAGTCAAATTGATAGTAATAAATTCAATTGAATTAAGCAACTTAACGTCCGCCCCCGGTACGAGCAAAAGTCTTTAAATATTTTACGATGAAGAGGGCTCTTTGGCTTGACTAATTCTTGTAATTTTTAAAGCTTTTGTAACCGTTACTGTAAAAAGTCGGATAGCAGCTCATATTCGAGGGACAACAGCTCGTTTATTATTGTATAGTATTGGCTATCGTGCAATTCTGTCTTGAGCAAAAATAACTGATATTACTGTTTACTTGAATTGAAACGAAAATAAGTGTGATTAAAAGACACGTTGGTACTTGTACAGTTCCCAATCGAATGCAGTTAAACCGAGTGAAAAGAAAAAGGTTTACTTTAGTTCGTTCAATAATAAAAATATTTTTTAAATGAAAGTAACACAGCCAATTCAATTAAAGCAGTTTTCTATCAAATGTGGGGAATAAGTATATGTTGTAACGAACCATATAGAATCGATCATCAGAGAAGGAAACCAATCGCAAACTGCCACAGAAACACAACAATCTGTGAAAACTGCCAATACATTTGTCTCCAAAGTGAAACTTCAATATAATCGACTATAAAGCATCGGCAAAGCTAACATTGGAAGATGTTACTAAAACTTAAAGTTACTGTAGAACAATGTTCATATGAGGAACCGACTTTTTCCATACTAAATATAGAGATGGGGCTGCATTAATATGTTGAAACTGTAACTCTTTATGATCATTCGGACAGTCGAAATGCATTTAGTTCTCCTCTAATTAGGTGGGAAATGTTACCTAGACATACAAACTGAATTAAGTCTATTCGCATAGTACTTCCAATGTGGATTTTGTCCATAAATATTGAAAACATAACAAAGACTGACATAGACAAAGTGAAACAACATATACTTGACTACATTCAATCGCAAGCACAAGTTTTCAATAGAAACCATTCAACAACTTTCATTAGCCATAGGAAAATTTAGCTCGGAAATAAAAAATGCTTTCTACCGACATACACTCCCCAAATTCATACTGAGACTCATAAAACAAAAGAGAGAACTGTACAGACTATATACAAACACTCAAAGTACCGACCTCAAAAAGAGACTGAACCAACTCAACAGAAACATCAAAACCTTGATTGGACAATACCGACAAGACAAATGGCTAGAAACATGTAAAGAAATACAGAAGGACAAAGGCAAAACAAACTGGCGAAAAATTAAGAAACTAGCGCAATACTACGTTGATTTACTTTTACTACGTTTAAATACAATAATTAAAAAAATTAACATTAATGACACAATTGACGAAAACGGAATAGAACGTTACACAGACAAAGAGAAAGCTGACGCGTTCGCCAGACACTATCAAAAGGCCTTCAGCATATCGACAAACCCTAAATTTGACAATGACAACTGGAACTTGATCAACGACTGGTCCTTGAACAGCTCACCAACCAAACTATACATACAAACTGATCACAGACACACAGTACGATGAAGCCCTAACGCATATCAAAAACATAGCACCGGGAAAAGATAAAATAAAGGCAAAACTCCTGAAAGGCCTAACTCAGGAAACACACAGGCTGATCCTAGCTGAGTTGAACAACTGCATCACAAAAAATAAAATCCCAAAAACATGGAAGAACGGTTTAATAATCCCCATACAGAAAAATGGACTGGACAATACAGAACCGAGCAATTACAGACCAATTACATTACTACCAGTACTTAGCAGAGTCTTTGAGTACATAATAAAGCAGCGAATTGAAAACCTGATCGGAAAATATATACCTACCTACCAATTTGGTTTCAAAGAACATCACTCGACTATTTATCCGCTCTTTATTTTGGCCAACAATATACAAACAACTCACCTGACTGACAGAAAGTCGGCTTGTCTATTCATGGACATTAACAAGGCCTTTGACAGTGTCTAGCATATGGGCTTACTCTACAAACTTCACAAACTCCACACATCAACATATCTACTCCAGATCATAAAAAACTTACTCGAAATCGGACTATTACAAGTACGAATTGACAACACATTCTCTTTTTCTTTTTCCCCTGAACAAGGTCTCCCGCCAGGTTCCCCGCTCTCACCGTTTCTCTACAAGATATACTGCCATGACATATACAATTACAACTTACCAGACAAAAATCAAATCGACAGATCGGCATACATATTACAATACGCAGACGACACGGCACTTATTGTACATGACAAAACTACTGAGAGAGCAGCTCAACGACTCCAAACACTAACAAACAATACAATGACATGGTCTTATAAATGAAGAATAACACCAAACCCTTCAAAAAACCAACTTCTGCTCACAAACCACAGACTCAACGCTGACTCCCCTACAATAACTGCAGACGGCCAAACTACACAACCAAAAAACGACGTAAAATACCTTGGAATCACAATTGACCACAAACTTAAATTCACAAAAACCATACGAAACATCAGGACAGAAACATTAAGAGAGAACAAAACAGTTCCGATCACTAACCTACAAAGACAGAGGTATCAGCACAAATACCGCCACCAAAATATATAAAGCTATTTGTAGACCCTTGCTAGACTATGAACATATACCCATGACCAACGGAACAGAAAGGACAAAACGTTATATACAAACAACAGAACAAATTGCACTAAGACTAATAACACGAATAAGATAATCTACTATACGAACGCACAAACATGACAAAGATTTCGGAAAGACTAATACAACTACAAACAAAATGGACAAACAACCCCTACAACTGGACCATACTGAATCCCCTTTGTCTTACAAGACCCACCAGACAATCCCGCTTCCATTTCCCTACATCAACGCCACTCGAACACTTACAAACGCAACTGGCTAGTGGATAATAAAATAATTTTTTCTTGTCATTAGAATTGGAAAGTTTATTTAATCAAATTGTTAACCCAGAATAAGAAAATTTTCATTTTTGTTTTATTAGTTAGATTAAGACTACATGTATTAAACAAGGGCAGAAAGACCGATAGGTCGATAGCCTTTTTTTAGAAATAAAGATGTTTACTACTACTACTATTGAAAAATGCATTTTGGTAAGGATGCCGTTCATTTTATCAGATAACCTGGTATAGCTCGGTGCTGTCTTTCTGTGTTTTAATGCTTATGGCAAATCAATAAAAAATTGCCTATCTGCCCAATGCGAAACTTTGGAGGTTTTATGATAAAAAAAAGTGGTTGTTGATAAAAAGCAAATTATAAAATCTCCAGCAGGGTATTCAATAATCATTTCAACATAACCTTTGGTAGCCCGATTACAGATGGATATAATTTTTCTGTTAGAACAGAAAGTCAGTAACACACAGTAACACACAGTAACGCAAATCAGTAATGTCAGTGACATTATTGATGAAACCCTGCAGTTACTGCCGACTCGTCTGAAAGTTCACAAGTCAGAGCCCCTCGGTTCGATAAAATATTCAAAAAAAGAGCTGCCCAAATCAGTATTTTTTGTTGTCACTTTTAGTGACTTTCAGTAGTTTATTTTTTTGCGTTATTGCAACAAATTATAAAAACTGAGTTTTTTATTCGTGGATGAAGCACTAACCTGACAAAGGCGCGATTGAAATATTTTTAACGCTGCTGGAGCTTTAGAAAAGGACTAACTTATCCGCGAATATAGAGTCTTTGGCTCTTCTCGGGTACATGCGGAGGCAAAATAAATCTAGTTTTGTCATCGACTTGCTAATCTTATTGCTATACAGAGTTGCTTCAGAAATGTGTGCGAGGGCACAATTAACTTCAAGCAGATAGAATTTTGGAAGGATGGAAAAGATCTTAAGGCGACACGCGGTCGTAAAAACACCTCAAAAATAATGGGAACTTTAAAAAGAAGTGCAAGAAAAAGCTTTAATACGTTTGAAGAAAGGAAACTAGTTCAAGTAAAGGAAGTGTGGAATACCGGTGATAACATATGGAGCACAGACCTGGACTCTCACAAAGACAATGGTGAATAAATTGATGACAACACAAAGAGCCATCGAAAAAGTTATGATAGGCGTAACACTAAGAGACAGAAAGAGAAACGTATGGATTAGACAGAGAACAAAGGTCGTAGATATAGTGAAGAGAGTCACAAGCCTGGAGTGGAATTTTGCGGGACATATAGCCCGTCTTTCAGACGACAGATGGAATAGCCGAATATTCCACTGGAGACCATGTGAAGGAAAGAGAGGAAGAGGAAGGGCAATTATGCGATGGTATTACGACATAAAACGAGTGGCAGGATTTGGATGGACGAGAACAGCACAAAACGGAGAGAACTGGAGGAGAGGAAAGGAGGCCTATGCTCAATACTGGGCGTAATAAAAGGCTTGAAAAGAATAATTTTGAAAACAGGAAAGGCATTAGGGGTTGTTAAATGTGAAGTTCTGTATCGAACGAATGATATGGCAAAACATTTCCAAAATTTGCGAAAACCTAAAAAGCAGTTGGAACAAACTGAACTTCCTGAAGTACAGATGGAGCATCAAATAAAACAAAAAAAAAACTTGATAGTCAAAAAAAATTACTTGTTACGTTATCTGGTGACGGATGGTACGACACAGACCCGGATGTGAAATGGATGCCTACAATTTTTAAAAAACTTATAACAAACCCTAATGATCAAGATGATGAGCATGAAAACGGCGAAGAAGCCTTCGAATGCGCGGAGAATGATCAGAATGATTCTAATTAAAACAAAAATTTTAAAAGCATTTGGTACAAGTATTATAATTCTTATAAATTTTATTTTGTTTCATGCCAATGTTTCAATACAAACATTTTAAAATATAACGAGTTTGTTTGTCAACCAGAGACAAGCAAACTGCATTTTGTTCAATAATAGTTCAAGTTTTCGAGATATTTTTTACTTGTTTGTATCAAAACTCGTGGTAGAGGTCCATACACCTAATATTTTTTTACCTCTTTTAATTAATTTCTAATTCTAGATTTTGTTTCCCCTGAAAATTGGTAAAAGTGAACATGATGTATTTTGCTAGTCCGCTCCTCATATATTCGTGTTCGTCGTTCGTACCGCAATTTTATTCAACAAAAGCTAAACTCGTTTGAATAACACGCCAGCGATGAATAAATAATAAAAATGAATATAAATGTTGATAATTTCGTACTAGCTCAAAACAAAAAAATAATAAACTTTACACTGGTTAAAAGTTTGCAACTTGATGAGAAAATAACGATATAAAAATATATATCTATCTATAATAGATATCTAATTTTGCATTAAAATACAAGGGTGTAGGCATGGGTAACTCAGTGAGAAGAATTGTCGCAGTGCTGACGGAATGGCTTGGTGCACCATCTCGTCAAAATCAAAACATCACTCATAAAAAATGGGATGACCTTTTTTTGTAGGTGTTATAAATATAAAATATCCCCAAACTGGAAAAAGGTTAGCCGTGAAAAATGTGCTGACTTTTTTTACGTGATTAAATTCTACTAGCCCCGGCCCTCGTAAAGCTTTAATCCGGACCTGGGTTAGATGCTATGAGTTATAACTCATTAGCTGATCAGTTATAACTCATTAACTTACAGAGCGATATCAACTCAATAGCGCAACTCAACACAGTGTTACCCATGCCTACAAGTGTGTATTCGGGCGTGTAGATGAGAAGACAACGTTAGCCGATGAAGAATTATCCTTTTCCTTTTGCCTTTTTAAGCAGTTTTGCTATGACGGATTACACTAAATCCTCGCTAAGATATCGTATAACCTGAAGACAGACGCATACTTCCGTTATTTTCCTCAACTCAGACGTTTAACACGGGTTATTGCCCACGGGAAAAATCAGACCGAGATAATGTGAAAAATATGGAAATTTCAAGGGGGTTATGAGTAATCGCTTTTGTGGTATCGTTATAATAACAATGAGTTATGCTTTCTTAATGGAAGTAATTACGTGAATTTAATATATTTTCTATATTATTCATCAATAATCTGAGCACTCCTAAACGTATAATGCATGTCAGAATTTATGATATTGATATATTATGAATCGATTCGGATGTGATTGAACGCGAAAATTGTTGTTGTAAAAACAGCTTGTTCCAAAAAGCAGTATTCCTGAACCTTGCCCTTCGAGATTATTTACTTGTAAAATTCACTAAAATGTTTTTTTTCGGGAATGATTAATTGCTTAAAGTTTATGAAATATTAATCACATTAATCGTCAAAAGGCTCGCTCATTACCGTTAATTGCCACTAATTTGAGTAATGATATATCTAATTTTACTTGATGAATATTGCCAATCTCATTTACGTTCGAGATTAAGATGCCTGGAGCAAAAGCGAATGTCCATACTGGAAAAGCATTTTAGCAAATTGAAGCTATTTTGCTCCCCAGCTGATTACTTTTGTTAAATATACAAAACACTCACGCTTAATGGAGACGCTATATAAATATTTTAGAAATAATTCGGTCAAACACGGTTAACACATTTTATTTGTCTAATGCATTGCAAATATCTGGCAAATATAGCTTAAGGATGCCGTACTGAGTTGGATCTGGCTTTGATAAGAGTACTGCTCAGATGAATGATTTCTTTGCTGCCTCTCAATTAGAACTATTAACGATATATAGGATTCTTATTGCACATCAGCGTACAACGTTTCTCTTCCCAGTTTCGTAATTTTGTTCTTTTATTAATAATTGACAAGTTTTTAAATTTTTTCAGCACGGCTATTCTATTCGTGGATACAGGCGAGCAAAACAGTCTTTCCAATTAGGGACCACTTCCTTCTCGCAGATTACACAGCCAAGAGATTTTTCCTTGCCTGATTGGCTGCAGAATTTCATATTTGGAGTATTGCGAGACGCGCCCCAAGAATTGAACTTTCTTTTTTCGATGGCAAACAAATCTTCTTTGTCTTTATAAATCCTTTGTTCATTATTCTGAAAACTTGCTCGTTTGAAACTCTATCCATCTCTCCTAGATCCTCAGTAATCCCCTGAATGCTCTCATTCTCCTTGAGATTTCATTATTCAGAACCCAACCCTCAACCCATACAATAAAACTGAAAACACATAGAAGCGACCCATTCTAATTCTTATGTTCTGCGACAAATCTCTGACGGATCTCTGAGAGACTCATACAGCTACAGACAAAATGGACAAACAACCCCTACAACTGGACCATACTGAATCCCCTTTGTCTTACAAGACCAACCAGACAATCCCGCTTCCGTTTCCCTACATTAACGCTACTCGAACACTTACAAACGCAACGGACTAGTGGACAATAAAATAATTTCTTCTTGCCACTGAAATCTTATTTATTCAATAACATTGTTAACCTAGAATGGGAGAATTTTCATATTTGTTTTTATCTGGATTGGGACTGCATGTATTAAACAAGGGCAGAAATACCGATAGGTCGATGGCCTTTTTTAGAAATAAAGATGTTTACTACTACTACTATTGTTAACCTAGAATAGAAGAATTTTCATATTGGTTTTTTATCTAGATTAAGACTGCATGTATTAAACAAGGGCAGAAAGACCGATAGGTCGATAGCCTTTTTTTAGAAATAAAGATGTTTACTACTACTACTACTCTCTGACGGTTAGCAGTGTTTTCTTTTAAGGAATACTACTGTAGCTTGCTTTACGTATATTCTTGCTAGTATTTTATTTTTCTTAGTACTGCTTTCATTAGTTATAGTGTCACTGGTACAGATTTTTTCTGCATTGTTAGCTGGCGCAGCTGTTCTTCGTTTAGATACTATCGGCATTTGCGCTTTACTGATGCTAGGGTTATCATCTTTACTAGTGAAAACTCCTCTTTCAGATTTTGCCATCTTGATGTGTTTTCAACAACTTTTGGACGTATTTCTGACACAGTTATTTTAAGCTGGGTCCGTTCTTTCATCTGCGAAAAGTTGCTATGCACTGTTGCCCTTAAATTGAATTAACTAATTAACATCTTCCAGGATCGGGGACCTTAATTCGATGCAACAAACTTAAATAATTTCGACAGTCAATACTGAACGATGATTTTTCTTATTGACTAAATCGGGTTTTGTTATGAAGATGGACATCATTACTTTAAATTTGCTAAATCAAATTTCAATATTAAAGTATTTATCTAAGTTTTATCTACTCGCGTATAAATCAATACCAATTTTCCACATCTAATATAAAAACGGTTTCAGCAACAGCTGAAAACTAAGGCTTATAAAATCAGTCAGTTAAAACCCTTCCGTTTGGTGCTCAGCTAGGTCGTACAATTCCGCGCAATTAATTTAAATTTGCATGGCCGACATTAAATTCCGTAGAATAATAATCGTAAACAGTCACCCTGAGAAAGCTAAATTTAAATAATGCATAAAACAATTAGTCCCAAATAGGTAAAATTTTGTTAGCCGGATTTAGACTAATGTTGGATCGTTGCCACAGATTTGGCTTTGTTTTTACCAAAATAGGGTAATTCATTTTGCCAATTATGCCCTAGCGTTGAGCGGGAAATCGGTTTCGTGCACCTGAGTCCCATTTTTAAAATTGGTTTAAATAGCAAAACACAACTACTGAAAAGTTAATTTGCTTGATATGAGCTAAGAGGTAGAAAAATTGTTTTATTAACTTAAATGAGTAGTTTGTTTGTACCTAATCTTCTCCAGCTTCACTTCTTCTCTGTATCTCGTTCTTGCACCAGTTTTTTTCTGATTTGAAAGATTTATAATTTTGCAGTCTAATACCAGCCATACCTACTTCTCAGATGATCTGGTCTATATGTGTGTATTTAGAAGTGTAGTTCAGAGACTGTGTCATATTTTTAATATTCCCATTTTACCAACTTCCAAAGATTCAATTTGGGCAAAACTTTCTAAATTAGACAGTCAGGCCGTTTATTTTTCGAAAGTTCAATCAAATAATCAATCAAGTAGCACTACAACTCTGGATGTGTATGTGTGTGTTCCGATCCTCCATCATTATATGTTCCAAGTGGATGTTCATTTTTGTCCATCTGACACAATGTTGTCTCTCCATCGCATTCTGGGTCGTCCAGGTGGTCTTCTTCCCGTAGGAGCCTCCTCCCATATCAACTTCACCAGTCTCTCATCCTGCAGTCTATGCATATGTCCTGCCCATCTCACCCTCTGGCCCTTGATATCCTGCACCACATCCCCATCCCTACAAAATCTCTTAATTTCGGCATTTGTTCTTATATTCATTCGTGGTAGTGTCGTGGTATGGTCCGAAATTTTTTCTCTAAATTTTATGCTCAGACCGCCTGAGTTTTTCTTCGCTTTCTTTTGTCATGGTACACGTCTCAAACCCATAGGTTCGCATGGGTCGGACAATGGTTTTGTAGATTTTCACTTTTGATGTTCTTGTAAGACTTTTCGATTTCATTAGATTATCAAGTACGAACATACATCGACCTGCGTTTGTATCCTGCTCTTTATTTCTCCGTGATGTCGTTATCTGCGGTGATTGTGGCTCCCAGATATTTAAAGCGTTCCACTCTTTCGAAATTGAGGGTGCCGAATGTGATGTTTGTGTTCGGTTTACGCACATGTATTTCGTTTTTTCTTCGTTCACTTTTAACCCTACTCTACTCTTTGGGGGTTCAAGATGCGGTTTCCAGCTAGCATCTCTTAGCCTCTCCTACTCAATTCCTGTTCTCACCTCCGCGAAGTGTAAGTCCAATCACACGGGTGAACCCTGGATAACCTGAGCAACCCTCCTGGAGATAGGGTAACCAACCCCCGTGGAAGGCAGGGTCAGGGCTAACGAGAAAGGAAGAAATGGTCCTCCGAAAAGGGGTTGGGCGGGGGGTTAATTACCCACCCTCGAAAAAAAGCACAAGTTACGAAAACTGCGACTTTTCGAAAGTTGCTTACGATAAACTATATATTGAAATCGTTCTACATGCCTTTCTATGTTAAACTGACATGTCGGTCTCAACTGCATTATCAATAACCAAATACTTTCTACAACATGCATTTGATAAAAACTCAATTTCTTGAATTTCTTCAATTCTGATCAAGGAACCTAATGTAGGAAATGTTCCTTCCCCTTGTCCGCTAAAATATTGACGAATTTTGCTATAAGGCAATAAGAATTACAGAATTGGCATACTTTGCCACTTGAGTAAAGTTTAAATTTGCCTACAAAATTTATCAAATGTGGGTAGAATTTAGAACTAATTGAATATTTTTAGTTCTGCGTCATGGAATTTTTGTGGAAATATTTGAATGTATAATTTTACAGAAGCGAATGAAAGCATGCGAAAAAAGTACTTTTTTGTTTTTGTAGAAATGCACTAAATTGCATGAAAAGGGCGATGGAGCTTAAACTTTATTTTGATTTAGAGCAGATTTTCAGAATCCTTGTAATGTAAAAGAATCTTTATATATCAGTGAAGATAAGTTTACACTACCATAATTATCAACAATTTAAAACGTTGATACAAAATAATCTTTACGAAACCAATAGTTGTTGGTGACACGAATAAAATAACCCTTCATATTTCATACGCCGACATATTTTATACTCGTTCTCAAGATACTTTATACACATTACGCTTTCAATTTGCTGTCAAGTATTAAATTTGTTATTTAAAAAACACTATTAAAATTGAGTATAAATTAAGATAAACGCATATAGTATAAAAACTGCTTTACCGTTTTTACATTTCTTTTCTTTTCTTGATGATGTTTAGCTTAGAAATAAAAGTTGAAGCCAGAGGTTCAACTGAGTTTACTAATGGTTTTAACTTTGATTGGTCTGGCCAGTTTGTTGAAACCAATTGTAAAAAACAAGAAACTCAGATTAGTTTCTGTGTTTTTCAATTTACCAGCTTGAGAAATTCCCTTTTCTAATATAATTTATATTATTTGATACATTTTAGTAGAATATACACTATTCACGCTGTTAAACGGCCATGAATTAATCAGGACTCTAAAATGATCTAGCAATTTCCGATAATGAAGCCAGAGGGCAAATATTCGGCACACTGCATGAAGCTCAACATGTTTGCAAGGTGTGTGAGGATCTTACTATAGCGCAAACCGTAATATAAAACATTTAATAAAATATGTTTAAGGAAAATAATTCATCAACATGATATATCCTTACCCAATAAATTTGAGTAAATGTTGTCATAAAAAACATACCTCTTCATAATGAAAGACCGGCGATTTTCCAAAGCTAAAACAACTAAGAAATATAAAATAATAGATGAGTGATCAATTTGAATGTTTTAAAGTTTCATCTTCTTATTTCTTTTCCCTTAAAGTGAATTTATTTGCCATCGTTCTTCAGAAATTGTGCACAGGAATAGACTAGCTTAACACTCTTTGATTTTTGTAGTAATTTTTTAAACTGACCTGCCTGCTGTGTTAAGCAGGTGCTTTTTTGTGATGTATATTCTCTGTATTGTTATTAATACTGTTCTCTTATAGTACAACATAATTTTAGAACTTCATTTTTGAAATTAGCTACCGGATACATAATTGAAATAAGTTCTCCATGTGTGGTCCTTCTGGCTATAGCAGCGCATTTGTATGCATGAAAAGAAAAGTAAGTTCTCTTTCAGACAAAAGCTGAAACAGAACCTTTATTGAATTGAATTTATTAGCATTTACGTAAAGTATTAAACAAACACTAATCAGTAGGCATCTACATTTACAACTTCTAGGCACATAATTTTTTATTTACGAAAATGGGTATATTCCAGATAGATGTATAAGTATATCCCAAGATTTCATATAATCTAAAGGCTTATGCTAAAGGAAATGCAAGGGTCTGCGTGCAAGGGAAAATACGGCAGAAATATGACCCTTCCGCAACAATTACTGAATATGAGGTATACTTCAAGTTTGTACAACTTTCCAGCGCAATTCCGAGAGGAACCGTAGAGGTATTTGTGTAGTTTTGAGCTGTTTCTTTTTGTATTTCAGCAACCTCTGGATAGCCTATCCATAGTACATGTCGCAATAATGGTTTTTCGAATAACTGTATGCAACATTATTGCACGTATATTTTTTTAAAAATGCATGTATAAGTTTATTTTTCGCGAAAAAAGAAAAGTTTTTGTACAGTTTTTTGAGTTTTAGTTGTTATTTAGATATCGTAATAGTTGGCCAATTCAGTGTTGACCTATCGTGAAAAGCCAACAAAATTTGAAGTGGATGTGTTCAACTGTTACATCTTAAATATGAAATATAATAAATAAACACTTAAACGAAATGACACACCTCCAAAACCCACTACATAACCCCTCCACCCAACTACTATACAAACGCACAAACATCACAAAGATTCCGGAAAGACTCATACACCTACAGACAAAATGGACAAACAACCCCTACAACTGGACCATACTGAATCCCCTTTGTCTTACAAGACCAACCAGACAATCCCGCTTCCGTTTCCCTACATCAACGCTACTCGAACACTTACAAACGCAACTGACTACTGAACAATAAAATAATTTTTTCTTGTCATTAGAATTGGAAAGTTTATTTAATAAGATTATTAACCTAGAATAAGAGAATTTTCATCTTTGTTTTTGATTTAGATTAAGACTACATGTATTAAACAAGGGCAGAAAGACCGATAGGTCGATAGCCTTTTTTAGAAATAAACATGTTTACTACTACTACTACTACGAAATGACGCCCTATGAAAAGCATCAAAAAGAAAAGCAGCAAACAATATGAAGTGTTGACTAAAATTTACGTACCTACCGAACAAGCAGTAAAAAAAATTATATAATTTAAAACTGAGATATTTGCAGTATATAGATAAATACTCATAAATTCGATATCGGAAACCAAAGATAAATTCGACACATGTTTCTGATCCGCTCCTACAAATTAGTTTTTTTTATTAACATTACGTGAAGGCAACAGGTGGAACTAGAAGGCATTAAAACACGGATTATTTCAATGATAGAACTAAAAATTTTCACTCTCATCAGTTGAAAATAATTAAAAATTTTACAGAACTATTTATTTCAATTGACTACGTACCGCAATGATATCAGTAGGAGAGGATGGGGCAGGTTCGGACACGTAACAAAACCTGCTATAAATTGTATATACAGGGTGATTCAAAAGTGGCGTCATTCCTTTTAAGGGGTTATAGGGACTCACTTGCAGAGTACGAGGAAAAGATTGAAAAATTTTTTTTGGAAAATTTCTAGAAGATATTAACAGTTGAAATTCGAATTTCAACTTTGTTATTAAGTATTATTTTAAAATAGTCCCATGTTTGCTTGGTAGCCTTTTGGAATACTTAACCATTCGAAAAAAAATTACGATCTTTGCTTCAAATTACGAAAATTTTTGATTTTAAAAAAGACCTCTTCTACAATTTTTTTGGTGAAAAGTCAAAGCGGCAATGATGTTTTTTGTCATCAAGAGATAGTTACAGGTAGATAGCCTTTGTCAATAATAACAAGCATTTGTCAATCTGTGACTTACTTTGAAGCTCCTTTCACAAAATGTACACCAACATCGAATTTGCGGATTTGTGATTAGTTATGGGAAAATGCCACACTAACATAGCAGATGGTGTAAGACCTTACACCAGCAAAGGGGCAGAGACACTTGATGATTGGCTCCAGGAATTGACGCAGATTGTGGGTGATCTAGAGGTGCTCGGGTTCCAGACACAGAGGCACAGGTATTGGAGATAATTGCAGCAGAGCCTTCCAGGAGTGCTCGGAGCATCGCACAACCACTAACACTTTCCCAGGCACCGGATAATTGTCCCTATAACTCCCCAGAGGAAGGGCCACATTCCTATCATGTATGTAAGATACACAGGACGCAAGGACACATTAAATCTCTGATCTTCCGAACACCGGTACAAATTGAGCAGGAGTTAATTAACCGAATACGAGAAGCTGATCAAAAGTTGATCTCGGACTGCGGCGAAGAGTGCACAATAAAGTGATTGGGGAATAAACTGGTCACCAGTCAAATGTGAAGTTGAAGGCAACTATATACACAAACTGATGATGGTGGATAAAGACACCGAAACGTATTTGTAACATTTTAAATAATAAACAATAAAATTGACTGAAACCCAGGAATACATTGGAATATTTTTTAACTTTATTCTCCAACTCAACATGTAAGTCGCCCGTAATCCGTTAAAGCAAGTGCCGCCAGTTTTCAATCAATCTGAAGAAACCAATAAAGCTTAGCAAAACCACAAACATATACCTAAAGCGCAACTCTGAAAGAGGCAGTCCTATTTAATGATTTTATATTTTTTTGGCTTAATTTACCGCTTCAAGGAAATGAATCAATTTTTGCATTCGATCTGTGGCTGAAAAAGCAAGTTGAAAAAGCTACTGAAGTCAGCTGCATTTATGTCCGAAAAATGATACAGTGAAATTTCCAAAGGGTTCACTAAATTTGAAAACCTAAAATTTGAAATGAATTACTTTTCAATTATTAAAATACAGAAATTCAATATAACGTGGATAAATTACAGGACACAATTCAAATATTCCCTAATGTTGCAATGTAACTACCTAACTGCAATGTAAGTCATGTAAAATGCAAATTCAGTACTTGGCAAAAACGCTTAATTTGTTGTAAGAATATGTACATAAAACCGAAGATTGAGGCGAAAAATACTGGAAAAGCCAATTACCAAAAAGAAAGGTAGAACAAAGCAAGTTTATACAGATAAAATCTGATTAGCTCAAACAGGTTTATCCGAAGGTCGAAATAATAAGAAAAGATTTACACAACCGGAAGAGAAAAGAGTTGTTTTTTTTACGTTCCGTTACGCCTTCCGGACACGGCCCCAATACTCAGGCCCTTGCTGTGCTGTCCTTAAAAAACATGGGGAGCGACAAAACCTGATTTCACTCCAGACTCCAGGCAGGTAAAGTGGATCAATATACATACCTGTTTCATCTTTGTGGGTTATAAACGGGTCTTTCTCCGAATGAGGATTGTTGTGATGTGGGGTAATGTCAGGGGCAGAATGTAATCAGTATCGAGGTGATATTAACGGAATCCAATAATTTGCAAATTAAAAAAAAATTAGCCTCACTTTTATCATAAAACTAATTTTCTTTAATATCTAAAATAATTTTCTAAAGTGTAACTTCCATGCATGATAATGCTAAAAAAAAGCAAATAAAGAGTAGGTGATGAATCCTGAAAAAGTACTGAAGTTGATAACATTGACTCACCGGGCGGACACTATATGTATACGATATTTCATTATCCGCAAATATGCCAGAATCATCGTCTGCAACTTACACCTAAATATATCTTCAAAAAGGGGTCTGGATAAAATTTTCTCGCCAATGCAATTAATCATATCACGCAAATGCAGTCAGATATGTTTTTATGTTTTATTTTAATCCAAAAGAAAATCCTGGGTTCCAGTCAATTTTATTGTTTATTATTTAAAATGTCACAAATACGTTTCGGTGTCTTTCTCCACCATCATAAGTTTGTCTACAATACACATTCACAGTCATCATTAATTAAAAAAAAATAGCTGTATCGAAATTCACATACTAAAATACAAATTACACACATATTAAAAAGTATATTAAAAACAATAGGTTCACAGGTGATGAGTCAGGACAATCATGTTTGGGAAAAGACTAGAATCTATTGTTTAGAGATCTAAATTTTACTTACGCGTATGGCTGTTTCCACCTTCACATCTGACAGGCTATTGAAATCCATACTTTGTTCGATATCGAGCGAGAGAATAAAGAAACTGTTTATATTTCGCTTTTTCTTTGCATTCTAGGAATATCATTACATTAGGTGTGTTTAACTTATCACATTTTGGTTTAAATTTTGTGAAACATTCCTTTGCTAAGTTGTTTATAGTTTTTTTCCGCTATAGTAATATTATGTGGTTATAAAATATATTTTATTTTCGTGTTGATTTCTGGAATATATGGAAATGATACATACTTGATTTCACCTTCTTTTTTCTTGTTGTTATTATTTATGTTGTTCCATTTATTGGAATTGTAGAAATTTATTTATTCTTCGTTTTATAATTAATTCGAAGAATGCTTTGGGATAGTTGTTCATTGTTAGTATCTTTTTTATTTTTTCAAGATTCTTTTTTCTATATTCATAATGTGCCAATTTAATCGCTCTATCAGTAAGAGCTGTTACAACACTTTTTTTATATTGTAGGGGTGCATATGATTGGTAATTCAAGTATCTACCAGACCATACATAATTGTGTACCAGTTTGTTTTTATTTCTCCATTACCATCATATATGTCATGATGATGGTGGAGAAAGACATCGAAACGTATTTGTGACATTTTAAATAATAAACAATAAAATTGACTGGAACCCAGGATTTTCTTTTGGATTAAATTGAAGTACAGTCAGGAAAATATACCCAGTAATTTATGTTTTATATATCCTGAAGCACCAAACGCGTCAAAAAACCAACTTCTGCTCACAAACCACAGACTCAACGCTGACTCCCCTACAATAACTGCAGACGGCCAAACGACACAACCAAAAAACGACGTAAAATACCTTGGAATCACAATTGACCACTTGCTAGACTTTGGACATATACTCATGACCAACGGAACAGAAAGGACAAAACGTTATACACAAACAACAGAACAAATTGCACTAAGACTAATAACACGAATAAGACACCCCCAAAACCCACTACACAACCCCCCCACCCAACTACTATACGAACGCACAAACATGACAAAGATCTCGGAAAGACTCATACAGCTACAGACAAAATGGACAAACAACCCCTACAACTGGACCATACTAAATCCCCTTTGTCTTACAAGACCAACCAGACAATCCCGCTTTCGTTTCCCTACATTAACGCTACTCGAACACTTACAAACGCTACGGACTAGTGGACAATAAAATAATTCCTTCTTGCCACTGAAATCTTATTTATTTAATAGTATTGTTAACCTAGAATAAGAGAATTTTCATATTTGTTTTTCATTTAGATTAAGACTGTATGTATTAAACAAGGGCAGAAAGACCGATAGGTCGATAGCCTTTTTTAGAAATAAAGATGTTTACTACTACTATATCCTGAAGAGACACGATATTTGTTAATAAAATATGACATAAAGTAATAGGAAGTTGGCCCTATCGGAAACTTTTAATGCTTATTCAAACCATCAAGTAATGTTTAATCTGATGCCTATCGTTTCGAGATCGATGTACAACATATACATTCCACTATATTCAGAACTTTGGTTAACAAGATTTTCCTAAGGTTGTTGCATTTTAACAGCAAAAAAGAGTACAATATAATTGTTGGGAGCCACTCTTAAGCCAATTTGTTAAGAATTATAAATGTGTGTCTTACCAAGACACAAAATACTTTCTTGATTTTAAACCAAAGTCAGTTCTTTCATGTTTCATTCAGTTTCATGCTTGAACATAAAAAGCAGTGCTTCTAATTTACCGAGAATGCCTCATGGCAAGTTGCCTGCACTTTCGCGGTTAACAAATTATGATCCATAAATAATCTTTCCATGCCCCTAATTATATTTCCAAATAATATAATTAGGGAACTCCAGGAATACATTTAATGAAGTTTTTCGAAGCAAAGGAATCTATGTTGCATGTTCAATGGTCACTACAACGTCTTTATTAGCTTGCTCAACAACAATCACACAATCACATGCAAAGTTTTCACTAATGGCTCTAAAACCGAGCACACTTCTTCCGATCTTCTCTACCAACAACTTATTCGTTATTACTTTGCTACATGGAAGGTTTTAAATATATCGAAATATAATCGGCGATACCCCTAATAGTTCGTGGAGTAATCATCATAAACGTACATGTTTATGATCTGTTGAAATCACCTAAGAAAATCCATTAATTTAGGCCTATTCGAGTTTCTCCTAGTCTTATTGCTTATTTATATGGTTACCTCAATTGTGTTTGCAATAGTCCTAGTAGAATTGTTATTGGGGAAAAAAGTAATTGTATGATCATCATAAAATGATTCAGAATGGTTCAGTTCTGAGCATCCTTATTCGTTTTTGTTTGAATTTGGAGCAGTATTTCCGTTGTCCGTGTCATGTTTGTTAGTTCGTACAATAAATGGTTTGATGATTTGTGTAGTAGGTTTTCAAGATGTCTTGTTTCGACTATTAATCTTATAGCATCCGTTCGGTTGTTTGCATGTGTTGTTTACTTTCATTGGCTGCATTTGCTCTCGGTATGAGTCCAGCAGAGGTATAAATTTTGGTTTCAATTTTTGGCTGGCAGGTTATGTGCTGAATCCTTTGCCATCCCAGGTCAGGGTGAAGATCACGGCAATGTTTAATTCGCGTAATGCAATGCAAACGAACTGAACATGCGTATACTTGGGGCTGTGTCGAAATTATGAGTCGATATTTTCTACTGATTTTGAGTCCTTGTAGTAAACGGACCATACCCGATCGAATGGAAATATTTGAAAATCAATATTAAAAAATAAAAATCTTTTATTTTTTTATTTTTAATTTTTACTGACAACTTTTTCAGCAATGACTTAAAGTGAATTACACTGAATCATTATCATGTATGAAGGCTCAACCAATATAAAAATATACCGATTATGCGCGTGCTCTTATTTTGGAAGTAAAAAAAAATCTGAAAATGTTAAGGTTCCGTGGATTTCCCTATATATCCACGTGATTTGTTGAAATGGAAATTAGCTTTTTTGCAGCTGGAACTCAAATGCACTTTAGGAAAGGCTATAATGGTTGCTCGCCCCCATATGATGCGAACTAACGGTCATTCAGGCCAGTGGGAAAAGACCGGCACCTTTATCGGCTATTTTATAGCCTGGGAACATAAAACCGCGGTTAAGTCCAGCAATTGCTAACAATATGAAGTGTGACGTTATAGCCGTAAAGAGCATTCTACGTGTCTAACTTATAGTATTATATCAAGTGTATTTTATTTAAAAGTTCATTCTCAAGAGGTAAGGCCATATAACTTTGAGTTTAATTGAAACCCTCATTACGATGCCTCAACTGGTTGGTCAAAGAATTATTTGAATTCCGATAAGAAGTCAGAAACAATTCTATTTCAATCAATTGAAGGCAACGGGCATATGTTTTTTTAACAAAATTAATCAGCTCGATTAGCTTTACTAGTTGGAAAAGCTGGCATTTATATAAAAAATATCACATTAAATACAACTAAAATATTTTTCAATAGAAGTATATGTATATATTTAGGGATTGTTTCCATAAGGAAGATGTTCGCAAGCCTGGTATAATTAACAATTAAATTATTCCCTAAAACATCTCACGTTTTTTCAAGCTTTTGTTATTAAATATTTATTTGGCTAACCGATCTGTTGAATTGAGAACGTCGAAAAACGGCCACGACCAATAGCAGCGTGTCTAAGCTCTATTAAGATAACTTGAATTATAGGGCATTTTAATTTATTTATAGCAGCTGTTTGATGAAAAAAAACATCTTATTATAAGTTTTACTTTGAAATACGATGTGATTCAAAGTTGACATCAACTGTTTGTGGCGACTGTTTTTAAGTGGCCCGTTATTCTTGATTGATTGTTCAGAACCTAGTTATTCTATCGCGCAATTAAAACACCTTGCTGTGGTGATAATCTGATTGAAAGCGATTTAGTGCAAATGGAAAATAAGTACCACCAGTACTATCGCATTCAGAGCTGATCCTCAAATAACTCAGTTAGTCAACATTTCCTGGACACCAAGAAAAATACAATTTTATGGCCCGGCCTCAGCGCTGCACAAAGGACTCCTTAAAAAATCATCTGACCACTAAACATCGGGGTGGTAATCGTAATAGAGAATATAATATGAAAACCCAAATTAAATTTTGTTGTCATTAATCCTCATGTTACATTAAGGTATAAAATATACGTCCACAACTCAGGTAATGCAGGAGCCAATATTTGCAAACGTTGTTTCAAAAGCAATATCAGTACTTATTTTGGACCAACCTCTATACAAAAAGGATTTACGTAAAAGGTAAATCGAATTTCCAGCCCCAGGTCGTGTTGCGTGACTAAAAGAAATATTTGGAAATATTCATAAAATGCCCGTGGTGTTGCTTTTTCCTGAAGCAACTCTTTTAACCCTGACGCAGAAATTGATTGCTGACAGCAGACCGACTGGGGCGCTTCGGCAACAAAAGAGCATAATTTTATTCTCGTTTCCTTTTTGCAAACGGTTCAAAATGAAATCGGTCCTGAAGTATTATTAATAAAACCATTCGGCGAAACAAAAGTAAGGAATGTTGAGTATCCAAGTGGAACTTTGGCATTTTGCTTCCATCTTTTCTTTTCCATCATTTTCGATCGTCAATTTATATTATTTGCGAACGGTGGATGCGAGGTTAATTACTCAAGTTCTAGTCAACCAACTTATCAATATGAAGTGAACCAGAAGTCAGACAGTCGCTTTAGGTATGTTACAAGTACATATAAATAAAAATTTAACTATAAAAGAAGATACTGATATACCGAAGATACTAATGATACGCCAGCCGAGATGTAGGAAAAACATCTACCCATCGACACGATCATAATACATACTAGAATCCAACCTTTTTGGCAATTCAGCTTTTGAATGCTAAAATGAATAAACGTAGTTCTTGGTTCAGAACCTGCATCAGTAAATAGCATTTGAGAACGTTTAATTCCGGAAACTTCTACACTCTACATCCAAACCTGATTATTGGGATCAATTTGATTTCAAACAACCATTCTCTTTAATATTGGTTGGTTCCGTTTGTAAACACTTTGACAAGTTATTGCAATTCAATTAATCAAATTAAAATAATTATAAATTTAGAATGATGGTGCCAATTTCATAACTGTTTCGTATAACATTGTAAAAATGTATAAATATAAAATGTTGCAATGTATCCTAATAATAATAAATTTATAGTTCAATTTATCAATATAATATTTGTTCTTCGTTATTGTATTTAACCAATTTTATATAAATTAACGATTTTCTACAATGCTATTTTTTTCAAGTTTTGCATTTTTGAATACAAAAAACTTTATTTGAACCTTAAAACTTAACTGAAATAAGTATGTTCCATGTGATAATTTCAGTTTAAGGGTGGTTTGTAACTAAAGTGTAAAGTGGGTTTTAGCCATCTTTTGGTTAATCTGCTATTTTGCATAAATGATTTGGAAATTAAACATTTTTAAAGTTAAAACCGAGACAGTTACAATAAATATGACCAAATTTAGTATTCGGTTAAACATTAAAAACTTTTTAAAGGTTTTGCTTTAGTTCAAATCCTCGTTAACTCGCTTCAAAGTTAGCCACAATTTGACAAATGTTGTTTGTTATTCTTAATGAGAAAGTTGAAATACGATTTTCAACTGTTAATTTCTTAGATCAATTTCCGAAAAAATATTTTTCAATATTTTCTCGTAACTCCAAGTAAAATCCCTTAAAAGGAATGACGCCAATTTTAAATCATCCTGTATATTGCTAATAGAATAATTAATGCTTATTTACAGTTACCATGTTGTTTATAGACAATCAAGTCAATCCAAAACTTCCAAATAGGCAAAAACACTATTGGCTTATCTAAAACTTTTTTTGCAGAGCAGAATATTACTTACACAAAAGAATTAGACTATTTAATAAAAAAAGTCCCTTTCATTGAAAAATTGAATTCAAACTTTGGTTGAATTTAAAGTCAAAACTTTGCAATTATTCGTAGCAAATCACAATAGTTTTTACTTTTCCTTTCCAAATTGCAAAACATTTCCAAAAATTATTAGCTTTAACAGCCATAAAGAGCTAAAAGCTCAATTAATGTAGATTGTCCAAACGTTATACACAAACAACAGAACAAATTGCACTAAGACTAATAACACGAATAAGACACCCCCAAAACCCACTACACAACCCCCCCCACCCAACTACTATACGAACGCACAAACATGACAAAGATCTCGGAAAGACTCATACAGCTACAGACAAAATGGACAAACAACCCCTACAACTGGACCATACTGAATCCCCTTTGTCTTACAAGACCAACCAGACAATCCCGCTTCCGTTTCCCTACATCAACGCTACTCGAACACTTACAAACGCAACTGACTAGTAGACAATAAAATAATTGTTTCTTGTCATTGGAATTTTATTTAATAATATTGTTAACCTAGAATAAGAGAATTTTCATATTTGTTTTTTATTTAGATTAAGACTACATGTATTAAACAAGGGCAGAAAGACCGATAGGTCGATGGCCTTTTTTAGAAATAAAGATGTTTACTACTACTGTAGATTGTCCATCGTTTAACATTTCAGCCAGTTAACACTCACGAAAAAATAATTGGAACCCATTTATATTAATGCGTAAATTATTGCTACACTGACCATAAATCATAAGAATTCACTTAAATTTTATTTATTATTTATACAGGGTGTTCCGTAAATATGTTAAAATATTTTAACAACATGTTCTTCTAGTCATTTTAGAGCGGGGTCTTCCTGAGAATTTTTTAAATTTGAGATCTCATTGTTGAGATATTTGATTTCCAAAATGGCAGAAAATATTAGTTTTTGTTGTCTTTCTTTAAAACGGTTAAACATAGAAACTTCAATTTTGGTATACATTATAAGCTAATTAAATGGACAAACAACCCCTACAACTGGACCATACTGAATCCCCTTTGTCTTACAAGACCAACCAGACAATCCCGCTTCCGTTTCCCTACATTAACGCTACTCGAACACTTACAAACGCAACTGACTAGTGGACAATAAAATAATCTCTTCTTGCCACTGAAATTTTATTTAATAATATCGTTAACCTAGAATAAGAGAATTTTCATATTTGTTTTTTATTTAGATTAAGACTACATGTATTAAACAAGGGCAGAAAGACCGATAGGTCGATAGCCTTTTTTAGAAATAAAGATGTTTACTACTACTATAAGCTAATTGAGTGCCATTTTATAGTGGTGTTTTCTGGTTCAGTTTACTTTTATACAGGGTAGAAATGTGGAACCCCTACTTTTATTTTGTTCATAACTTTTTTGTGTGCACGTAAACTTTTAGCAACATATTTTTTTAAAATACTGTAAGTTAATTTGCAACTTTTTTAACTCTTATTGTTTTTTCCTAAGACCACTAGTTTGCCGCAAAAAAATAATCGTTTTCTTTGACGTTCTCAAAATGTGTAAGTAACTAAGTGACTTTTTTATTTAATATCGTTCGAATACAAAAATTTCAATCAACAGAGGAGGCTGTGTCTGTGACAGTTAAATATTGATTAGTTTTCATTGTCGAAAATTTTACAGCGGCTGCTGACCTGCGTTAAGTAAGTTTAGTTGGTTGGTTTCTTTGTTGCATTAGTTTTTATGTTAGACATAAAATATGAATAACTGCAATAATTATTATAATAATGAAAAATATACAGATATGCATTTGATATACGGATAATGTTATGGCAACGCTCTTCAAGCCGTAAGGCTTTACGCAGAAAGATTTCCTAATCGTCGAGTTCCTAGCCATCCAACTTTTACCAATATTCATTTAACATTTCGAGCCACTGGAACATTTACCCGTCAACGAAATGAAGGTAGGGGGTATGCAATTAGTATTCGACAAGAACGTGCCGTTTTGGATTAATTTGATGACAATTCAAGAGCATCTACCCGGGAAGCATCAAGACATTTTAACATGTCTGCTACTAGTATTTGGCGCATTTTATCAGAAAGCGGCTTGCATCCTTTCCACTTTAAAAGAGTTCAAGAGTTATTATCAACAGATTATGAACTTCGAGTAGGACTTTGAGAAGAAACTCTAGGCAATCGTAATAGAACTTCTCAATTCACCCAGCAAATACCGTTTGCGTAAATGTTCACTGATGAACCTTTATTTACAAGAGGAGGCGTTTTTAATTACCACAATATGCATGAATGGTCTGCCGAAAATCCAAATTCTATCATGACAACAAAATACCAACATTCGTTTGCTCTCAACGTCTGGGCTGGAATAGTAGGAGATTTTTAATAGGACCGCAGATGATTAGGAGGGGCTGAGTACTTGAATTTTTTTCAAAACAATCTTTTTGAGTTATTGGAAGATTTGCCTCTCCAACTACGACAACAAATATGGTATATGCACGATGGTGCCCCTGCTCATTTTTCTTTGCAGGTCCGACATTGGCTTGATCAAAACTTTCCAGGCCGTTGGATTGGGAGAGTCAAGAAGCTCCTATAAACTGGCCTCCTAGATCTCCCGATCTAAACGCGCATGCTTTTTATTTCTGGGGCCATTTAAAAAATACAGTGTATTCAACAGTGAATGCAATCGAAGAACTTCACGAAAGAATATTTAATATTTCTTACGAAATAGGAACTTCAGTGCAAACTTTACGGTCTGTAAATTTTAATTCCATTAGAGACTGCGATTATGCCAAAAATGTCAATGTGACCATTTTGAACAGTTGCTAGGTTAACATTAGAATGGTTATTTAAATTTAATTTTGTTTGTTTATATCGTTGCCCATATTGTTACCATGTTATTATTTAAGTAAAATTTATTAAAATTCAATAATTGTAATCTGAACCAAAATACACAATTTCGAAAAAGAATTTAGGTGGTTAGTAATTAACTAATAATGCGTTCCAAAAGTGTTATGTTAAACGATATTAGATTTAAAAAAATGAACTTAATTATTTACACATTTTGAGAACGGCAAAGAAAACGATTTAATTTTTTTTGCGGGCAAACTAGTGGTCTTAGGACAAAACAATAAGAGAGGAAAAAGTTGGTAAATAACTTGTAGGAATTAAAAAAATTATGTTGATAAAAGTTTAAGTGCACACAAAAAAGTTCTGAACAAAACAAAAGTAGGTGTTTCCCCATTTCTACCCTGTATAAAAGTAAACTGAACCACAGAATACTACCATAAAATGGCACTCAATCAGCTTATAATGAATACCAAAATTAAAGTTTCTATGTTTAACCGTTTTAAAGAAAAACAACAAAAATCAATATTTTCCGCCATTTTGGAAATCATATATCTCAACAATGCGACCTCAAATTAAAAAAATTCTCTGGAAGACCCCCCTCTAAAATGACTGGAAGAACACGCCTTTAAAATATTTTAACATAGTTACGGAACACCCTGTATAACAGAGGAAACTTCAAAGTGTTCCTTAAACCGTTCAAACAACAGGTGTAACAAAGTTCGGAATTTAATGCAGAATGACTGTAAATCCTGTGCATTACCAGTTTTTTTTCACTCACTTGGTCTTTTAATTTGTTAGCTTAATTTTAATTGCATTAAGATCATAGTCTTAAGTGGAAATGCTCCAAAAAGATTTCATAGTTTCAAACAATATGTGACATGTGAATGAATTCCAATTTCACACACTTCTAGTAGTAGTAAACATCTTTATTTCTAAAAAAGGCTATCGACCTATCGGTCTTTCTGCCCTTGTTTAATACATGCAGTCTTAATGTAAATAAAAAACAAATATGAAAGTTCTCTTATTCTAGGTTAACAATACTATTAAATAAATAAAATTTCAGCGGCAAGAAGAAATTATTTTATTGTCCACTAGTCCGTTGCGTTTGTAAGTGTTCGAGTAGCGTTAATGTAGGGAAACGGAAGCGGGATTGTCTGGTTGGTCTTGTAAGACAAAGGGGATTCAGTATGGTCCAGTTGTAGGGGTTGTTTGTCCATTTTGTCTGTAGCTGTATGAGTCTTTCCGAGATCTTTCTCATGTTTGTGCGTTCGTATAGTAGTTGGGTGGGGGGGTTGTGTAGTGGGTTTTGGGGGTGTCTTATTCGTGTTATTAGTCTTAGTGCAATTTGTTCTGTTGTTTGTGTATAACGTTTTGTCCTTTCTGTTCCGTTGGTCACGAGTATATGTCCAAAGTCTAGCAAGGGTCTACAAATAGCTTTATATATTTTGGTGGCGGTGTTTGTGCTAATTCCTCTGTCTTTGTAGGTTAGTGATCGGAAGTGTTTTGTTCTCTTTATTGTTTCTGCCCTGATGTTTCGTATGTGTTAAGTGAATTTAAGTTTGTGGTCAATTGTGATTCCAAGGTATTTTACGTCGTTTTTTGGTTGTGTCGTTTGGCCGTCTGCAGTTATTGTAGGGGAGTCAGCGTTGAGTCTGTGGTTTGTGAGCAGAAGTTGTTTTTTTGACGCGTTTGGTGTTAGTCTCCATTTATAAAACCATGTCATTGTGTTGTTTGTTAGTGTTTGGAGCCTTTGCGCTGCTCTCTCAGTAGTTTTGTCATGTACAATAAGTGCCGTGTCGTCTGCGTATTGTAATATGTATGCCGATCTGTCGATTTGATTTTTGTCTGGTAAGTTGTAATTGTATATGTCATGGCAGTATATATTGTAGAGAAACGGTGAGAGCGGGGATCCTTGAGGGAGCCCTTGTTCAGGGGAAAAAGAAAATGACAGTGTTTTGTCAATTCGTACTTGTAGTTGTCTGTTTTCTAGTAAGTTCTTTATGGTGTGTAGTAGATATGTTGGAGTGTGTAGTTTGTATAGTAAGCCTCTATGCCAGACACTGTCAAAAGCCTTGTTAATGTTCATAAACAGGCAAGCTGTCTTTCTGTCAGTTAGGTGGGTAGTTTGTATATTGTTGGCCAAAATAAAGAGCGGATGAACAGTCGAGTGATGCTGTTTGAAACCAAATTGGTAGGTAGGTATATATTTTCCAATCACTTTTTCAAGCCGCTGCTTCATTATGTATTCAAAAATTTTGCTTAGTACTGGAAGTAGTGTAATTGGTCTGTAGTTGCTCGGTTGTGTATTGTCCAGTCCATTTTTGGGTATAGGGATTATTAAGCCGTTTTTCCATGTTGGGATTCTGCCATTTGTGATGCAGTTGTTCAATTCAGTTAGAATCAGTTTGTGTGTTTCTTGAGTTAGGCTTTTCAAGAGTTTTGCCTTAATTTTATCTTTCCCCGGTGCAGTGTTTTTGATGTGCGCTAGGGCTTCATCGTACTGTGTGTATGTGATCAGTGTGCAGGTATAGTTTGGTGAGTTGTTAAAATAGTTCAAGTACCAGTCGTTGATCAAGTTCCAGTTGTCATTGTCGAAGTTAGGGTTTGTCGATATGCTGAAAGCCCTTTCTAGTGAAAGTTGCTGTTGTATGGTTTCTATTGAAATGTGCTGTGCTTGTGATTGAATGTAGTCATGTATATGTTGTTTCACTTTGTCTATGTCAGTCTTTGTTAGGTTTAAGTTTTTCTCTATAGGAGGTGTATTGGAGGTAGGTTGCGTATGTTGTAAGTCTATGTTAAACGTAATAGCCAGGTGGTCGGATCCAAGTTCGTTGGTTAAGTTTATGTTGTTGATGGTGTTTGTCAAGTTTCTTGTGTGCAGTAGAACGTCTGGTGTTGAGTCTGGGTTTGCGGGCATCAGAAAAGTTGGTGGGGTGTGCTGTTTTATAAAGTCGGAATTTTGCAAAAATCTTTTAAGTTGTTTCGTTTTGTTTGTATTCAAGTTAAAGTCGCCTATAATTATTACATATTTATAGATGCTCGCTTTAGTCAGTATGTTTTGTTCTAGGTTGGAGTGTGGGTGTATATATGTCAGAAATATGTGTATCAGGTCGTTTAAGTAGGGTATGGTAAAATGTAGACAGTCGTTCAAAGGGTTGTTGAGGGAAGGAGGATTTGCTCTTCTAAGTTTAACTTTTGGTTTTAGGAGAGCTGCGACCCCACCCCTGGCATGATTGATGGTATTTCCATGCCTATAGATATACTGCCAATTTCTGTACGTTGGTGTTTGTCCTAGTTTGGTTTTAGTCTCTACAAATATGCAGCAGTCTGTGTCGTTTTGTTCTATGTAATTGTAAATAAGTGGTTTTTTTGCTGTTAAGTCCGTTGATGTTCGCGTAAAGTACTTTCAAATTGAATCTTGTATGTTTGTTACTGTCTGTCTCACTTGTTCGCAGGGTTCAGTTGGAGAGCGTATACACTTCTATTTTTCTATACAACGATTGTTTTCCAAAATTTATAACATCATGTTACATGCCTTTCTTTTTAAAACCCTCCTATTTCAACCAAGATAATATTTTCCATTCGGGCTCTAAACGAGCTAAATCAAATAGACCGTTTCAGTGGAACTGACAGCAGCTCTTTTAAGCTCAACCACGCATTGTATTGAAACCTTCAGATTTCATCTTCAGATTTCATTTATGTCGGATTTAGAACAAACCGCTCTTTCAACACAAAAATCGAACGAAAATATAAAATAGGAGAACTTTCAGGTCTGTAGAGAATAATCCGCATACAATAGAGCTGATACCTTATCCGTTTAAAACTTTGTAGGCACCTAAGTTTATTTTGACAAAATGATATTTGTTCACAAAAAAATCAAAAGAGTGTTTAATTAATCAATTGACTCAAAAATTTTTATTAAAATCCAAGTTCTGTGAGAAATTGTTAATAAAGAAAAATTAAAATTATAACAGAATGTAAATTAGACAATTTGAACGTTTTCTTACTACATGCAAGAAAGAAAAAGTTTGAATTTTCAATTCAAATAAAACTTTAACTACAAAGCTTCGTCGTCGAGCTTGTCGGCTTTCGTGTTGGGAAAATTCAATTATCACACAGGAGCTACGTTTTTTCCTCAGAATTCCGCTCTTCAGACTAACTTATATCCGCAAAGTAAGGCCGCCTGCCACTCACTCAAAAGGTGCGAAAACAAAAACGGAAAAGGAAACTCCGTTAACGAGAAGACGAGGCAAATGTTACAATATAAAACGGTTTTAACTGACAGAAAAATGGTGGATGCAAGAGCTACAAACTATATTTTTATCAGATGTTTGCCAGAGTAGCAAACAAACAATATAATAATGCTGAATTAAAGAAAGCAAAAATCGAAATTATATTCGTGATTTGCACGTGCTAACAGTTAAAACTTGAAGGCAAATAGGAAAAGGTAACTGCATTGAAGGAATTATAGATGTGTTGAATCAATTGATCAATCAATCAATTGAGTTCCCAAAGGTGTTCCAATAAGAACGACGGTTTTGAATTGCGCGCCATTTGTAGTGTCATCATTTGACATTAAAAAAAGGCCGTTCGTGAGTAGACCTGCTATCTATTATTATTATATATAAATTACTAGAAAATTGAGGAAAACTGTGAAGCTGGTAGGTCTAAATCTGCTGATACACTGAATAACCAATAGAAAATATACTAAAACCATTCTTTCCATATCTTTCTCGTGCTCAGACACTCCAGATGTTAAAGCACTGTCCTGATGCGGAATTACCTCGCATTTGGTTTTAGACTTGCACATCTGCTTCATCTACCTGATATAGTTGGCTTGCATAGCTGGCAAACCCTTTAATATAAATAAGTGTGAGTCATATTCAGATATATTATGTTTAATTCGTAATCAAATGACAATATGACCGACGACATTATTTCTACTTATTAAACACCAGTTTTGCGTTTATTAATTTTTTTCATAATTTTGGGTGAATGACATTTTTAGTACATAGCTAAAATAAGTAAATTTTGTTGACTGAATTTTCGAAAATGTTAACTTTTTGACATATTACGGGTGTTCCAATAAGAAAGGCGGTTTTGAATTGTGCACCATCGGTAGTGTCTTGATTTGACATTAAAAAAAAAGGCCGTTCGTTAGTAGAGAGCAGGAGGTTAAGTAAAATGGAGCTGTTCAATACACAACAAGGAATTCTCATTGTGAAAAATTATTATCTAAGTGGTGGAAGTTTTGCAGCCACAGTTCGCAAAATGCGTACAATTATGGGTCATCAGAATGTTCCAACTGAAGCCACTGTAAGAAAATTAATGAAGAAATTTCAGCAAACTGGGTCTGTTAATTAAGTGAAAACAGAAACACGCGTTCGTCCTGGTCGCTCGACTGAAAATGTCGCACCATTACGTGCAAATGTTGAGGAAAGCCCAACCACATCAAAACGACATAGAGCCCAGGAAATTGGGGTTTCCACAACCACTATGCATCGAATTTTAACAAAAGATTTGAAGCTTCATGCGTACAAAGTTGAATTGGCTCAAGAGCTAAAGCCGGAAGGCCATGGGCAACGAAGAGCCCTTCTTGAATGGATTGTGGAACAACGACAATTGGACGGTAATTTTTCAACGAAATTATCTTTAGTGACGAGGCCCATTTTCATCTTGATGGCTTCGTTAATCGACAAAATTGTCGCATTTGGGGTTCCGAAAATCCACGAGTGATCGTTCAGAAACAGATGCATCCAAAACGAATCACTATTAGTGTGCATTGTGGGCTGGAGGCATCATCGGACCATTTTTCTTCGAAAATGCAGTTGGTCAAGCATTAACCTGATGAGTGAGTGGTGTTCGTTATCGTGAAATGTTAACTAACTTTTTTGTGCCAAAATTGCAAAATATGGATCTCAAGAACATGTGGTTTCAACAGGACGAAAAGGAACTAGGAAAAGCTAGAGAAACTGTTGAATTACTGCACGAGTCATTTCCTGGTCGTGTTATTTCTCGTTTTGGAGATCAGCATTGGCCGCCCAGATCATGCGGTTAAACGCCTTTGGACTTTTTCTTTTGGGGTTTTTTAAACTCACCAACAACGACTGAAGCCTTAAAAGATAAAATCCAACGTTCTATCTCTGAAATACCGCAAAATTTATGCGCAACAGGCCTTGAAAATTGCATGAAAAGAGGACGTCTGTGCAAGCAAAGCCGAGGCGGTTATTTGTCCGATGTCTTTTCCATTCATGAATTTTTACTTTTTTTTTCCTTCATTTTTCAATAAATGTTTCAAACGTATGCCACAAATATATATGTTTTATTTAAAATTTAAATCCGTCGTTGTTATTGGAACACCCTTTATTATATAAATACGTCTGAATTGCATTTTGTACTTCCTGTAGATAAGTTTGGTCAAAGAGCTGCCGAACTTAACTTTACAACCTTACTCTATATCAGTTTTCATTATTTACACGATTTCATCACAAAGCTTAACACTAAAGGAAACTTTTATGGTAAAAAAGTTGATAGAATAGTGGAAATGTAGCAAATAATTAAGTTTAACTTTCAACATAGTTTGACATGGAGAAAAATCGTCTCCAAGTCTTTCAATGGTTTTCCGTCCATGTTTCTAGGGCTTGATTCTATCAAGCTCAACACGGTAAGTTTAAGTAAGTTTTGCAATGTTTTAATTCAAATGTTTAACTATACTAATAGTTTTCCAAATAATGTTTAAACTACTTAGAATATAATAGTAAGAATAATAATATAAAAGTGAAAACACTGTCAAGAGATAATATCTTAAAAATAACTTAATTTTTTACTTTTCCTGTACTATCTAAGTACGCCCTTTAAAGGAATGGCGCCAACTTTTCATAGCCCTGTATATTGAAGATATTTCAAATTTTTATTTGAGTTATTCCATCAATGAACCTTGAAAGTGATGACTTTTGGATGTATATTTTACATATTCAAAAACGGCTTTTTTACAGCACCAATATACAATTGGTAGAACTAAAACTAAATATAGATATACTAAGCCCAAAAAGTAAAAATACTATTGGAGTTAAATACACATTACTTTTTAAAATACATAAGCAGTAACTTTTGCAAATGAATTTGAGTTATTGCATTATCATTAGCATGTTTGTCCTGACATGCTAATGACATGTTTGTCCTGACTCATCACCTGAAAACCAATGTTCTTAATGTACTTTTTAATATGTGTGTGATTTCTATTTTAATATGTGAATTTTGGTGAAAGTTTTTTATTTAAATTAATGATAACTTCAACAGATTTTCCTGGGTTTCAGTCAATTTTATTGTTTATTACTTAAAATGTTACAAATACGTTTCGGTGTCTTTCTCCACCATCATCAGTTTGTATGTCTAGATGTTTCTACCTTCACATTTGATTGGACATTCTGAATGTCTTTCTCCACCATCATCAGTTTGTGCGTATAGTTGTTTCTACCTTAACATTCAACTGGTCACTCAAGAGAGTGACTCAAGAGAGTGACCAGTTGAATGTTAAGGTAGAAACAACTATACGCACAAACTGATGATGGTGGAGAAAGACACCGAAACGTATTTGTAACATTTTAAATAATAAACAATAAAATTGACTGAAACCCAGGAATATATTGGAGTATATATTTTAGACAAACTGATGATGGTGGAGAAAGACACTGAAACGTATTTGTAACATTTTGAATAATAAACAATAAAATTGACTGAAACCCAGGAATTTTTTGAAATAAATTAAAGTACAGTCAGGAAAATATACACAACAATGATTATCATTAGCATAATAATATTGGTTCTCCTTATTTCAGAAGTTTGTTACTTGAAGTCATATTATTTATAAAAACAACTTCTGTTCGAAATTAACAATTGCATTTTTGCAATAAATTTCCCACCGAAATTACTCATGATTGGAACAATCACACTGTTTGAGGATTCGAGTACCGTTCAATATAATGCAAACGCTGTTTGAAAACGCTATTCATCGCAAGCAACTTACTTTTAACCATTGAATGAAATCCAGAATAAAACAGTATATTTTTACATCAAACGACGGTAACAAAAGCAGCATCAAGAAGTGGACGCAATATTGCAGAAAATTCTTTGAGAACTATTTCCTTACGACCATTATTATATTCTACTAAAGGAAAAATGAATGGATTAATTTCATTTCAGCATTGTGACGCATATTTAAGATTCAACAGTCAATATTTTTTTAGGAATTCCGTGTTCCCCAATAAACAGTATTAAATAATTAATCGCTCTCGAAATCGACTCTTACTGACAATTTGAAAAGTCAATAAGTAAATACTATAATGATTAAAATTTTCTCTACAACCTCATCGGATGAAGCTAAAAGAATTGGAATTTACATATACTCAATTGAATTAATTACAGATTTGGATATAACTTCAACTAATTAGAAAAATTAACTAAATGTTTTTTTTAATAATGCAGTAAAAATGTATGAGAATAAACGATATGTAAAAACAAATAAATCGTTAGTAAAAATTTAAGTAAAGCTCTAATGCACTGATTGTCTGCCGAAGAAGACCAATTGCAATAGACAATAAATAATTTTAACCCGATCTAATGACTTTGGAAAATAGATACCTTTTGGTTGTTTATATATAGGCAAAGAGAATAGAAGGCAAATGTAAATTTCTACGTTCACACATAAAAATCTCCCACCAAGATTTGGTAGGCATTTGAACGTTACCATAACATTTTTATACAAAATTTCATATAACTGATCAAATGCTCAAAAACGTTTTCATATTATTCAAATCGCCCCACATGGTATCCGCATGTGGGCAATACTTTTGCAATATGAATGGATAGATCCGACTATCTAGACATCCAGGTGTTCGATTTCCTATGAAAGTGGAAGAAGAGGATCTACTATCCTTGAATGTTTCGGTATTCAGAAGAGCAGATTGTTTGGACCCTAAGGTATGGTAAAGCAAACCGTAGAGATCGTTTAACTGTCCAACCACCATCCAAGTCAAAATCAAGAAAAATCTGCAAGCCACCAAATCCGGAATCCAAATTAACACTTTTAGAAGGAACATTCCTCCAGAATTGATATTTCCATATGGAGATCGATAAAGCGGTTAAATTGCACGGTCTTGTAACGAAATAATCTACATAGAGCAAAACAACGCGCAAAGCATTTTACGTTTTATTCCAAGAATAACGGAAAACATCGAAAAACTGCTGCGACAGCATTATCTAAAACCTATTTGCAAGTCACCAACTAAAATTCAAGAATGCCTAAAGTCGCTTAAGGCTAAATGGCCTTAAAGATACTGGCAACAGCAAGAAAACTACAGAACACCATGCTCTTTTAGAAACATCTACATATAGAGACCATAAAAAGATAGTTGAAATCAAGATCGATGACCACCGATCAAACTGTGGATTAAAACCAGAGATTAAATCGGCAAGGGATGAACATGTTCTCAGCACAATAACTGAAGCCGTTGAAATCCAGAAGCAGACTAACAACTTCAACAGAAGAAAAGAAGCCATGACACTTAACTCAAAAAGGTTTCCGGCACTTGCCGAGGCGAAAGCAGCTTAATACAGGAAGGAGAATACCAGCAAATAAATTAACACAAGTCGTACGGTTTTGACCGAAACACTGAGGGCAATAGATCAGCTGTAACAATTTGCTTTTTATGAACAGATAAGGAATAAGAGCACCTGGTAAACGTCCTAAAAGAGACAAAAAGCAAATAAAGCGCGCAGAAAATTTCAAGAACTTTTAATTTTCTCAACTGACTAGTTGCTGAGAGACTTTTTCGTATATTATTTATATATTATTTTTTCCTGACTGTACTTTAATTCATTCCAATGTATTCCTGGGTTTTCAGTCAATTTTATTGTCACTAATTATGGTGTTATGTGATGAGCCCTGCGTTTCGTCCCGGGTCTACCTATTGGACTCGTCAGTAAGGCTTAGGTAGACCCTGCCTTATACGCCGGACATCGGTTATACGCGTTCGGACGTAAATGAACCGAGCCGGTGTAGATCTTGTGCGGTGAGATGTTGGCAACCCGTGTTGCCGATGCTGCCACTCGTTCCATTCTGCTTTTTTTCCCAAGCATCTATCTTTGTATATTCTTTTTTCCTGACTGTACTTTAATTCATTCCAATGTATTCCTGGGTTTTCAGTCAATTTTATTGACTTCAATTTTATTAAGCCTTACTGACGAGTCCAATAGGTAGACCCGGGACGAAACGCAGGTCTCATCACATAACACCATAATTAGTGACAATAAAATTGACTGAAAACCCAGGAATACCTTGGAATTATTTATATACTTTTTCATCGGTGTATTTCTATTTTGGCCGACCTTTTTCGTAAATCGAATATTTTAATATTTATTTACTATTATTATATTTATTATTATATTTACTTAATAAGTAAAATATATCCTCAAAGTAAATGGTTATAAATAAACAACACAAATAAACAACACAGCAAATAAAAGGCAAATAAACAACACAGCATGATTTGTACAGATACGCAATTTTGTCACAAAAGCGAAATTGTTCGTTTGAGATGCAAATTCCACTAGCTACTATTTTAGTAGTAGTAAACATCTATATTTCTAAAAAAAGGCTATCGACCTATCGGTCTTTCTGCCCTTGTTTAATACATGCAGTCTTAATCTAGATAAAAAACCAATATAAAAATTCTCCTATTCTAGGTTAACAATAGTAGTAGTAAACATCTTTATTTCTAAAAAAGGCCATCGACCTATCGATATTTCTGCCCTTGTTTAATACATGCAGTCCCAATCCAGATAAAAAACAAATATGAAAATTCTCCCATTCTAGGTTAATAATGTTATTGAATAAATAAGATTTCAGTGGCAAGAATAAATTATTTTATTGTCCACTAGTCCGTTGCGTTTGTAAGTGTTCGAGTAGCGTTAATGTAGGGAAACGGAAGCGGGATTGTCTGGTTGGTCTTGTAAGACAAAGGGGATTCAGTATGGTCCAGTTGTAGGGGTTGTTTGTCCATTTTGTCTGTAGCTGTATGAGTCTCTCAGAGGTCTTTGTCATGTTTGTGCGTTCGTATAGTAGTTGGGTGGGGGGGTTGTGTAGTGGGTTTTGGGGGTGTCTTATTCGTGTTATTAGTCTTAGTGCAATTTGCTCTGTTGTTTGTGTATAACGTTTTGTCCTTTCTGTTCCGTTGGTCATGAGTACATGTCCAAAGTCTAGCAAGGGTCTACAAATAGCTTTATATATTTTGGTGGCGGTGTTTGTGCTAATTCCTCTGTCTTTGTAGGTTAGTGATCGGAAGTGTTTCGCTCTCTTCATTGTTTCTGCCCTGATGTTTCGCATGTGTTTAGTGAATCTAAGTTTGTGGTCGATTGTGATTCCAAGGTATTTTACGTCGTTTTTTGGTTGTGTCGTTTGGCCGTCTGCTGTTATTGTAGGGGAATCAGCGTTGAGTCTGTGGTTTGTGAGCAGAAGTTGGTTTTTTGGCGCGTTTGGTGTTAGTCTCCATTTATAAAACCATGTCATTGTGTTGTTTGTTAGTGTTTGGAGTCTTTGCGCTGCTCTCTCAGTAGTTTTGTCATGTACAATAAGTGCCGTGTCGTCTGCGTATTGTAATATGTATGCCGATCTGTCGATTTGATTTTTGTTTGGTAAGTTGTAATTGTATATGTCATGGCAGTATATATTGTAGAGAAACGGTGAGAGCAGGGATCCTTGAGGGAGCCCTTGTTCAGGGGAAAAAGAAAATGACAGTGTTTTGTCAATTCGTACTTGTAGTTGTCTGTTTTCTAGTAAGTTCTTTATGGTGTGTAGTAGATATGTTGGTGTGTGTAGTTTGTATAGTTTGTATAGTAAGCCTCTATGCCATACACTATCAAAAGCCTTGTTAATGTCCATAAACAGGCAAGATGTCTTTCTGTCAGTTAGGTGGGTAGTTTGTATATTGTTGGCCAAAATAAAGAGCGGATGAACAGTCGAGTGATGCTGTTTGAAACCAAATTGGTAGGTAGGCTACTATTTTAATATAAGAGTATTAGCGGATCGAAGATCCCTCTCAGGCTCAAAATGTTAACGGGTAGAACCAAATAGTCGCCGACTTGTTTGCCGGGGATTTCGCACATGGAAATTTCTCGGCAGCATTAAGTTGGAAAATCAAACCAACGAATAAACATATTTTTGTTATCAAACCTCAATCAAAACGAACATTTAAACATATTTGAAGCAAGATGTATGTATGTGAATTATCGCACACGTAGTGCAGTTCAAATCGCTTACAATTGCCAGGAAAACTGATTTCAATTAGCAGCTGAAAATGTAAACATTTGTCAGTTACTGAAAAACTGTACAGAAATTGAAAAAGAGTGAAATTTTAGAAAGCTATGTAGCCAGAAAAGTACGTGGCAAATACTAAATGAAGTTAAAATAATAATTAGTCAATATTACACATCAAAATAAACCACAACCATCATATCGAAATAACCTCCAGGGTTAAAAACGGTCCATGAGGATTAAATTTAGTCTGACAACTGTTATACTATTCCAAAGAAAGATTTAAGATCAAATACCTAAAAGCTGAATTTCTATAAGCATAATTGCCCGATGAGTCATTATTGATACACTATTAATATATGGAAGCTAATAAATCGAACAATCTGATGTTTTACTTAAATCATAACGTGTCCAACTGGAATAATTTTAAAAAGATACAACACTATTTAAGTAAAAAGTGAACCTAGACGTACTGGAGATTATGATAACCCGTAAAAAGTGTAAGCGAGTCCGATGTTTTCTGCATTGGTGTTGGGCACGTTTTCGATTAGGGTTCTGCACGTCTTTGATTAGGGTGAACAAATTAGCGGTTATTCAAGAAAGTGAGGAAAACAATATTTGCTGGAGAAAACAAGCACCATAGACCCAAGCAATACGTTACTAGAAAAATGGAAAAAGTAGACACAAGTGCTTGAAAATGAGAGTCAACGAAAACAAATGGATGACTAAACAGATAAAAAGTCAAAAAGGGGAAAAGTAAAAGCAGCTAAAGCATGGCCTAAGGAAACTCGAGCAAAGGAAATGTTATAGTAGACTAAGGGCACATTTGCTCTAGTAGTCCTATAATCTGCAGTTTACAATACTAGAATGAATTTGTCATATTGGCATATATTAATATATTAACATTTTTCATACTGTGGAAGAAATTAAATGAAACTTAAGTGGCCCTAGGCCGATCGGCTGGATAAGTAAGTGACTAATGAGAAAAAATTAAAAAAATATTGAGAGCTATCCTGCAAAACATCATTGCAATACCATTCCAAAGCAGACTCCATAAAAATAGCTGGAATGTCTTTTATCGTTATGTCCCAAAGATATACAGACCACTAAGAGACAAAACACAGAACAATTAACTAGTGGAAAGGAAAGACAATGACGAGAATAAAAACATTCGTATATATTTATAGCTTACAAATAATAATATTCTGGGAACTGACATTTAAGTTTAGCTCGAAACTGAAAATCCAACAACAGAACAAATTGCACTAAGACTAATAACACGAATAAGACACCCCAAAACCCACTGCACAACCCCCCCACCCAACTACTATACGAACGCACAAACATGACAAATATCTCGGAAAGACTCATACATCTACAGACAAAATGGACAAACAACCCCTACAATTGGACCATACTGAATCCCCTTTGTCTTACAAGACCAACCAGACAATCCCGCTTCCGTTTCCCTACATCAACGCTACTCGAACACTTACAAAAGCAACTGACTAGTGGACAATAAAATAATTTTTTCTTGTCATTGGAATTTTGTTTAATAATATTGTTAACCTAGAATAAGAGAATTTTCATATTTGTTTTTTATTTAGATTAAGACTACATGTATTAAACAAGGGCAGAAAGACCGATAGGTCGATAGCCTTTTTTAGAAATAAAGATGTTTACTACTACTGAAAATCTAATATTGCTTTTTGTGAGCGAACCATGCACCAGCACAATAAAGGTTAATTCAAAATACTGAAATAATTTCTAGTGTTAAAAAGGTAATAATGCACTTAGGCGTGCATTCAGGAGAATGACCAGCACAAGCAAACAAGTACATAAAAAGTTTGAAATGAAATAAATAAATAAAAACAGGGAACATAATTAATAGGCACTTTTGTACCTAAGCCACATAAGGACGACGCGAGATGGTCGCGTCAAATGATACGCTAATATGAAAAACAATGTTTTTTTTTAAAGGTTACAGCAATTTTTTGAGGCTTGAGTGAATCCCATGATTAGTTATCCACTAAGTTGATTTTGACCAGAATTTTCAATGTTTTCAGTTTTTCGATCCACAGGTTTCATTTGTTTGGATTAATGAAGCGATTCCATATCCATATTTTCGAATATTTCTAGAGAATTTCTATTCTACTTTCTTCTTTTAAAAGCTATTCCAAATATTTGAATTTCCTTGTTGGACATTAGTAGCTCCTACGACTCACAATAATGAAGTGTCTATTTTTGAGTAACAATTTCCAACCAACTAATTAAAATTGAAATACGTACAACCTAATTTACCATTGACTAACATTCTGTGTGCAGTGTACAGCACTTGAGTCTTTTAATTTAACGAATTCAATATCACAAGCTGCTGTTTCACAAAAAGCTCCTTTTGCGTATGTTGTCTGAAAACTCAGCGACGAGTCTTATTAAATTTGGTATTTCTAGAAGCACTAACTCATGACAACCACCGAAAGCAACAAGTCCGCTATTCATTACATTGCACGCTTAAATAAGAAAGGAACATTTTATAATAGAGAATTGTGTTCATTTTCCTGACTGTATTTTAGAATTGTTGTTGAATAATAAATAATATACTATTTTAATTAGTTCAATGTCATTAGTTCAATTCCTTTTAATCCGTTAGTTTTAGATCCGGTTGAGACCGATTTATTTGTTGTTTTGAAAATGTTTAGATATCATTTCTCCATTAATTGCCACTTTTTCTCTTTCGTACACTCTTAATAAATGATATGCATTTCAATTAAAATAATTTAATGCTATTTGAAATCCAGTTAAAAAATAAAAATAATGCTATTGTGCAGGACTAAAAGTAAATAATATTCCCTTTTTCATTTTCATTTCATTAAATAAACTTAAAATTTTAAAATCATTGTTCGTCTATGTCAAGATCGCAAATGAAATGCTAGTAAGGTAAGACTAAGTTTAAATTATTCCAGAACTACTCTCTGGATAGAGCATTAGTTTCTATCCATCCTATTCCATCCTTTACGGTCGATTAAAATATAAATAATAAGTTCACTGGTAGGATTGAAATATGAGAGGTAACTCCGACAAAGTTCATTTCGGAAACATGAACTCGAAATAATATTTATGACTTTCCCGCCTGGTTATTTTGACTTTACTAATGTTTATATTAATTGGAAAATATAGTTCTCTAGTTGTGCATACTGTAAAATAATAAATACACGAGGTACAAATTCCAAAATTTTAAAATCATATTTCATTTAATGCTTACCGAATATATTTTACTGGATAGATGCTTACCTGAAAAAAAAACAAAAAGTAATTAAATATTTGTAACGAACGGTTGGCAATATCTAAAGAATGGTGTTATACTACATACAACCAAATAATATATTTGTATATAATTGATATCTGCAAAAGAGTCGCCTTCTAGTTACAATCAAAATTACAGGGTTATAAAAATTAAGAGTTCACCAACTAAATTTTTGCAGCGCCAAAGATACAAAAGGGTAAATTAATCAATTAGTACTATTTTCAAGGTAAATATGAATGAACAATTCAAAAATATTTCTTGAACAATTCTCCAATTTTCCAGTTTTGAAGTAAACACTAAAATATAATTTTTACTTATTATTGATAGACCAATTTGAATAGTTTCAAACATTAACAATAACGTTCAACCATTAGTTTCGTCATCAGGTTAAGCATTAACCGATTTAAATAACTTCACAAAAATCACATAGACAAATCCTGCTACATTTTACAGTACGCTGATGACACGACACTGATTGTACACGACAAAACAACAGTAAACGTATTGAAAAACTTCAAACGCTGGCAGAAGAAGCAATGACATGGTTCTACAAGTGGAGACTAATACCAAACGCAACAAAAAAGCAACTACTCTTGAATGAAATATGGCCAACAAAAAAGCGATATTTTAAAACCCAACAAATGTCTGCTGTTTTAAATGGCTCCAGACTATTGCAGCTAGGGACCTCTCGGACCTACAAGCTAGGTAATTGGAAATTCGGATTTGTCGATCCAAAAAACTCGCAAATACAAATTTTGATGATCATAGTAGAACTGGTTAAGAATCTATCAAAAATAAACGAAATTTTTTGTACACTTTGGCACCCTGTATCTCGGATACTATTAACTTTCAGATAAGTCAAATTTCGCTGAAACGCAATACTTTTGCCTAAACAACATGCCAGTGAATTTTGGCACATTAGTTGAGGACCACCCTGTATATTTTTATGTAAAAACAGCACCCCCCAGCAATGTAAAATTGATGACATGATCGAATTACAGATGATTCAAATAATGTTTTATTGTGCAGGTACAGGTGCAGGTAAAATGACTTTTGTACTTTACATTTAAATGTTTGTTGTTCTGTCCATATCAATCAACTAAGCTAAACTAACCCAAAATTTGCTTTAATGTAAATACTTTTGATGCCCGTGTGAGTTAAGTTTGCTGAATGTTTCTGGGTATGCTGCAAACAATAATAAGCGAACAATATTTATCTGCACTTTTCCAGGTAAAAGTTAGCTTACATATTATACCGATTAAATTCAACTTTCCGTTAACAATTTCAGATAAAATTTTAAGTGTTGAGCTTAACACTCTCTATTATTGTCACTAATTCGACAATCCGACAAATAAATTTTAAAACTTAACCACCTATTCCAAATCAAGTTTTATTTTACAAATTTAACTATTATCCGTCATATCATATCATGCAACATAGAAATCTATATATTAACAATTCAATAAACCCTATAATTAATTACTAACTACTTAATTCACATTGTATGTTAATTAATAATTTAATAATCAAATTATAAAAAAAATTATTGAGTTTTCATGTTTTACGGTTCCTGTCTAAAGAGATGTAAATAATATTACTTATGTTGCGGAGTATTAATGATATTATTTTTACTATATTTAAGACTGAAACCACGTCATTTTCCTTTTTAGATCCCTGAAGATCACTTAAATATAGACGAAACGTTGGCCCAAGAACAATACTGTTTTATTTTTTGCCACTATTAATTGATGAAAACCCAAAGACCTAAATAGGCCTTTGCCATACTCATTATAATTAATTGGCATACACTTTGGTGCTAGTGTTTTAATTACCTGGCATGTTTTTTACTATTGTTTCAAAGTTAAGAAAACAATCCAATATCTCTCGTATATATACCGCAAATTGCCTCTAGAATGTTCGGTTTTCGACTTTCATCAGTTTACATACACCGACTGTTACACAGACTCGATATCCGAAGCTAAACGTAAAATTAAATGCTAGTGTATTTTTTCCATTATGCAGACAAGATGGATCTGAAATCAAACACAGTTTAATTCTCAAAGCTATTACAAATAACAAAATATAATTCTACTCCCACGATATGAAGCTTAAATAAATACTTTACATCTTTATTATATATATGGGGGTTTTTGTAATGTCAAATATATTTAAAAAGAATGAAATACAATTTAAATGTTTAACACACTTCAATTTACAGTCATCGCTTAATATAATTTTCATGAAAAACAGACAAAGCAACAGAAAATCCAAATCTGAAAATAGCAATTCCGTAAGCTCAAATCAATCCTTATTTAAATCTAATTTAGACAGATCATATGCGAAAGTTCAAATTCCCATGCAGTCTGAGCATGCAAAGTTGTCTGGCAGCAGAACAACATTTCACCCACTCCTAACCGAGTAAATAAACAAATCTCGAACTTGATAGACGCATGCAGTGGATTTAAACGCAAATATATATTATTCGTGCAGTAGAAATCGAATGCATTAATAATTATATCCGGTATAATGGCCATAAATTACCAAAAAGGAATATTGATTCTACAACGTTATCTGGAAAAATTTTAATAATTGAAAAAGTCAACATAATTAAAGAAATTGTGTTTCCTGAAATTAAAGAATTGACAAGAGAGAAGCCACGCACTGCCCCTCTAAATAGGGTGATATTTTTCATTTACATTATATTCTTCCTTCAGAAAGAATCTTTACTTTTCCGCAAAAATAATTTAGTGCTCACCAATATCAAATAGGTGAGACACTTGGAGAACTGGAGATAATGTAAACGAACAAAAGATGTATTTAATACACAAATACTTTTCATCCGTGAGCTTTTGCAAATTTGGACCATGAAAAAAATTTTTTTTGACAAACAAATACCATGAATTTAATGGCATTTCTGAGATTACAATCTGATCATGGGCCAATGAGTAATATTTTTCAAACCTAATTTACTACAGCTACGAAACTTATATATTAGAACTTACTGGTTCCTTATTTTTTTCTAATAACCTAATTATTACACTAATATTAATGTGTACAGAAGCACTGTTCTCTGCTTTGGTACTAGCACAGTTTACTCTAGTTCGCAGGGTTTGATCCTCTTGAGTCTTCTCATCTGATTCGTATTGTGAAGCAGCTGGATGGCTTCGACATTGACGTGTTGAAGAAGTCTCTGTTCGTGACTCTTTGCAAATTTGCTAATGGTCTGGCGAACCGCGTCCATTTCCATGTCCCTGTGGAGGTTACTATTTCTGTAATACCAGGCGGTATTAACAATGTTCCTTAATAGTTTATTTTGGAATCGCTGAATTACTTCTACCGTGCTCTTACTGGCACAGCCCCACAGCTGAATGCCATATGTCCATACGGGCTTAAGAATTTGGTTGTACAGAAGTACTTTGTTACTTATTGACAGGGTGGAATTTCGTCCAAACAGTCAATACATTTTTCTAAATTTGATGTCTAATTCTTCTTTTTTCCTTTTGACATGAGCTTTCCAGTGTAGCTTAGCGCCTAGTGTTATACCCAAATATTTTGCCCTATCAACATATGGTACTTGGATATTGTTTATGCTAACAGGAATATGTTGGTCTCTTTTGTTTGTGAAATTGACATGGGCAGATTTAGTCAATTTGTTCCAGTTGTTAGTTTTGAAAACTGATGTTTGCAGATTTGTTACCGCTTCTTCGCGATCTTTGCCTACAGCCATCATAGCCATTTCACCAGCAAAGATGGCTTTCGTGTCAGGCTCTAAATTAGGATGATCACTGATGTATAGTCCAAAGGACTGGCCCTAGGATCCTATCTTGTGGTTCTCCTGCCTTAACTTCTTTAAGTTCAGAGTAAGCGTCTTCTTGTTTAATTCTGAAGGTTCCGTCTGAACGATAAGAATTCAATAATTATGAGAACTGGTGAGGCAAGAGCTTTTTTAATTTATAGTTAAGTCCCTCGTGCCCCACTTGATCAAACACCTGAGCTACGTCAAGAAATACTGTAGAACACACTTTTCTTTCTTCTAAGGACTTTTCACTTATATCTGTGATCCTGTGGAACTGATCAATAGTTGAGTGACTCTTTCTAAAGCCAAACTGATGGTCTCGGATTATATTAACATCTTCAATAAATGGTTTTAGTCTTTTAAGAAGTATTTTTTCGAATAGCTTTGAAACTACAGGCAGTAAAGAGATTGGCCTGTAAGAGGAAACTTCGCTTGGTGGTTTGCCGGGTTTAGGAATTTCTACTACTTTCCATATCTTCGGTAAATATTTTAGTATAAAAGATGCTTTGATAAGATAGGTAAGTTTTACAATTGCTTTACGAGGAAATTGTTTTAGAATTTGCCCCGTAATTAGGTCAAATCCGGGTGCTTTCTTGGAGCTACTATTTTCCTTGTTTTCTTGTGCTACTTCCTTTGTACAGGTGTGCTTGATATTGCCTTCAGGTTCTACGCAATGTTTCCTTTGCATTCCTGTTCTTTCGCAAGAGTATTGTCTTCTTCATTTGGCTGAAAGGTATTTTCTAGGTGTTCAGTATATCTGACCGCCTTCTGTTGTTGCTTTTTGCCCAGGTACCATCGGATTCCTTAACTGGTGATTATTGTACCACTGGGCCATTAATAATGAAGCATCTTTAATTAAGTACGTCATTTTTAGAGCCTGCTTATATTTATAAGTAATATCCATAAACCTCTAAATCGTTCAACTTTTAATTTAGAATTCATTATATTTGATTCCCCATCTTTTGCTCCGTGTTGTGTATTGGATAAACTGTAACAATTCACTGAATGGAAATCTATTTCGACATATGCTTCATAATGTTTCATGAATATATATTTTATAGACTCATCCATTGCATTACATTTAAGCTTTTATATTATACAAAGTTTGTTCTTTTTCGAAGGGAATACCACATTGATTTGAACTACAACAGGCTATTCCATATAATTAATTAATTCGCTATGATGAGATCGAAAAAGCCGACTTGAAACTGGGCCAACACGTGCCGTCCAAAACAGATCTTGTAAACCCAAGATTACATGCCTTCAAAGACGCAGTCAACAAAGCATCGAACTGAAATATAATATATGATGCCAAGAAAGTTTTATGTAACCGTCTACCCATCAAGTAAGTTTGAAAGGGATGTTTTTAAGTCGTGTGCATTTAATATAAAATCTATTCAATAATCTGCGTTAAGGTCGTTGGTTTATTTGAAAGTACATATACAGCATGTTTTTCTTGTTAGTTTTCATGTTAGTTATTTAAACATTTATATGAACATTATATATCCTCTTATCTTTGTATCAACGTATTTGTCAACTTGCCCATTCAACTTCCAGCATGATTTGTAATAAATATATTAGTACTGCAAGCACCAGGAAATGTCATTCAAAAGTTAATGGACATCATGCGATAATTTAATATTATTGCCATATAACGCTGCCAGCCAGATGACTAGTGAGTTCGAAAGTTCGAAACATCTCCGAGACAGTTCGCCGCATTTAGAAAAGGGAATGTTCCATTATTGAACCAGAATATTCGAGTGTTGCCAAACGGGTATGTAAAGCAAGAGCGGCGCACCCTAGGTAGTTAGTTAGTTAGTGAACGAGCTATGACTCAAAGTTAAATGGTAGTCCAATGATGTTTAGTTTTAATTCGGGTTGCGTTCACAAACAGGGCGAGTTTCTGGAATCTTTCGAACCCCACAAACGTAACTGTGTTCCTCATGTCAGGTCACACATTTTATTATTGTATCAAATGACAAATTTAAACATCGAAAACAATGAAAACATACCGTACGTTCCATAGAACATTGGCAGCAAAATTCATCTGAAGCTGACGTGTTTTTCCGGTACAACAGAAAATAACGCGAAAATTTCTATAGCGTTTTTCAGGTTTCAGGTTCGTATTTTATTTAAAAAGAATGACTTGAAGAAATAAACTAGGTTTAATACATTTTAAAAGAATCAACCAGTCTTATTAAAATCTGTTGCAAAAAAATCTGGGTCAACCGAGCAAAATAAAAAATGTTCTTCAAAATTTACCTGCTTCACTCATGGATTTAGTAAACCGTCTAATTAATCAAACGCAGGTATATGGCATAATTTTACCTTTCAATGTTAATATCGCAAAATGACATAATCGTGCGGAACTTGAAAATAAACGATATCGAGAGGAATGGTTTTAGTTGGACTAAGCTTATTAAAGCCGATTTATATCCCAACTGAGTTATATACAACGCGTTTTGAATATTTATGACTCTCTAACGGTTTCTGTATAAAAAATGATCCCTTCAGTCTGACACCCAATTCTCTAAAAGGATTAAGACCTTTCGTAGGCAAGTTTTTCGTGTATGTTACGTTTCAGAACACGTACCAGATATATATTCCAATCGGATTTTCTCTATTAAACCTTTAATTTCTTATGTACCATGACGTATCTATAACGGTAATTGACATCATCTAGACAGTGTGTTTATCAGACAGCTAAACTTACGGTTCAGTTGAAGTGATTTCAAGGTGTTTCAAGCTATATACACCTGCTTTAACTTTAATGTTATTTTTCTTTGATTATACATGATTGACTTTTCCTTTAAACTGTGTAACTGTGCTCTAAACACATAGTTAATTGGATCAATTAATAAAACGAAATAGTTTCACGTAATGTATTAATGTCCAATACAATAATTTTTCCATGTCCAAAATGTTTATAAAGAAATCGCCTGAACAAATGACAGTGTTGTAAGATTTCTGCAAAGACGTTCTCCAGGAGAACATTTTTTTCAACAATTTACTTTACATGTGGGTGATTTGTAAACACTTTCCCGACGAATTTGGATGACGAATTAAACCATTCACAAATGTCGTTTGGTCCTAAATAAACACATTGAGCTATAAAATATTCACCCTCGAAGAAAAAAATAAGTAAGCAGAAAAGCGGCTTTATCAATATTTCAAATGCTCCACCACGATCTGATTCAAGACCGGTGAATATTTGTGTTTTCAAAAGTAATAAATAATGGCTTTGGGAATTGTATACAGCGAAGAAAATTACGTTTCAGTAGGCCTACGCAAATATTTTAAGCATTCATTCTAGAAGTAATATTTTAACGGAGTTTTACGTGATACTAATTGGTTCATTTGTCATCAATCTAATGTTTTTGTTTTCGTACTATACCAGACTAAACATAAAGGTTTCAAAGCAAGAGTTAAATGATAGCTAGAATACATTTTTGAAAAATATATAGCTGTTTCGTTCGATAAGAACATAACAAATACAATATTCGTAATTTAATTGTTAAAGTTTTGTAAATGAACGCAAATACAAAGTTCACAAAATACTTGATAGCAGAATAGAAAATGTTTTTTAGCTAAGTTATTTGGTGAAGATAATGCAAGAATATGCATTTTTCATTTCAATTTTATTTTGATTCTTGTGCTCTCAGTATTGAAGCTTTTAATACCAGTTTATCATTGTTTAGATTATCTATAGGTTTTCTTAGTTTGCTTCTTTTCTGAAATTGAGAACAATACATTTTCAGTAATCTCAAACAATTATTGGAAAACATTTCCTAAATGTAAATAGTGCCTGAGCTTAGCACATCTTGTAATATGTACCTGCTTACATCAGAAACTCATGACGGCTCTGTATTCTTCAAATTTACGAATGTCTAACACAATCTACTCAATATGCATTTTTTGCAAGTTTTTGAGTCAGTTGACTAAAGACTTTATTTTTGGTGATACTATATAATAAAATGAAACGTGAAACCCAAAATAACACATTGACATTCGCTTGTAATTATTTAAAATAAAATATTTGGCATTTGTCCACTGATAGCAAATCATTTATGCTCAAATCGTGGACTTGTCATATGCAATAAAAAATGCACTTAAGTATATTTTACTCAATTACTAGCAATTGATAGATTGCCAGATCCATTAAATTTTAATAGGTTAATGGTAGTTTGCACATGGAGAATTTAAATGGAATTGCTCTAATTAAATGTAGTCTCCCGGTAATCGTTTGCAAATAAATGGGCGCCTGGACTTCTCCGAAATAACCTACTCAAATTTAACTAAAATTCATGGTTTCCAGATTAATTTTCGTCCGAGAGTCAACAGATTTTTTGGTGTAGATTTAGATAGATATACAGGGTGATTCAAAAGTGGCGTCATTCCTTTTAAGGGGTTATAGGGGCTCACTTGGAGAGTACGAGAAAAATATTGAAAAATTTTTTTTCGAAAATTTCTAGAAGATATTAACAGTTGAAAATCGAATTTCAACTTTGTTATTAAGTATTATTTTAAAATAGTCCCATGTTTGCTTGGTAGCCTTTTGGAATACTTAACCATTCGAAAAGAAAAATTACGATATTTGCTTCAAATTACGAAAAATTTTTATATTAAAAAATACCTCTACTACAATTTTTTGATGAAAAGTCAAAGCGGAAATGATGTTTTTTGTCATTAACAGATAGTTACAGGTAGATAGCCTTTGTCAATAATAACAAGCATTTGTCAATCTGTGACTTACTTTGAAGCTCCTTTAACAAAATGAACACCAACATCGAATTTGCGGATATGTGATTAGTTATGGGAAAATGCCACACTAACACAGCAGAAGGCGTACGACCTTACACCAGCAAAGGGCTAGAGACACTGGACGATTGGCTCCAAGAATTGACTCAGATTGTGGACGACCTAGAGGTGCTCGGGTTCCAGACACAGAGGCACAAGTATTGGAGATAATTGCAGCAGAGCCTTGCAGGAGTGCTCGGAGCATTGCACAACAACTGGGACTTTCCCAGGCACCGGATAATTGTCCCTATAACTCCCCAGAGGAAGGACCACATTCCCACCATGTATGTAAGATACACAGTACACAAGGACACATTAACTCTCTGATCTTCCGAACACCGGTACAAATTGAGCAGGAGTTAATTAACCGAATTCGAGAAGGTGATCAAAAGATGATCCCAGACTGCGGCAAAGAGTGCACAATAAAGTGATTGGGGAACAAACATGTCTGGATTTAAATGGGCAGAACTTCGTCAACCTCTTGTGATTTAACAACTTAATTGTATTTTATTTGATTGATACATAGCCTTACACAGGAGATGTTTGTTTACATGTGAAGCGAGTTTAGTTTTGTTTAGTTAGTTATATCAATCATCTGCCCCAAAAAGGATGGCAGCACTGACGGCAAATTGACAGGGTTATCCTAACCTCAAAATATTTCTATTGCTTTCTCTTTCTTTGTTTTGTTTTTATCTATGGTTACTACAATTTTCAATAATTAAGAAGTAACAGGTATTTGCGTAATGTTAATTAGGCAGATTACCTTGAAAAGCATCGTTGCCGTAATTCTGATCTAGTTTTTTGCAAATATCTCAGTTTTTGATAAGAATTAATTTTTTTCACTATTTTTCCTGTACTCCCAAAACACCCCCAGACAACACCCCCAGAGGAATGAGGCCACTTTTGAATCACCCTGTATATTTATTCTTATAGACAAAAATATAATTAAATACGAAAGCTTTATTTTCTACTTCGTTTCTCAGAATTATATTTAGAAATATTATCATATTTAGTAAAAGCAAGATAAGCATTTTCAAACAGTTGAGCGTTTGTAAAGCTCTGCTAGATTTAACAACAATGTATTTTTCGTTGTCAAGTTTATTTGCTTTTCGAATGCCTTATATACAGAGTGTTCTATAAATGTATCGACAACATTTTACAGATGATAGGGGACATCAAAAAAGGTATTTTTGCTTTAAACGCGTATTCCCATTAACGAATCGTTTTTCGGGTACACGAAATTAAAAATAGAAGTTTTATTCGATTTCGCCAAATATATTTTGCTCAAATTTGGAATATATTTCGCCCTAGAGCCTAAATATTTCAAGTTGTGAATCAGTAGTAGTAAACATATTTTTTTCTAAAAAAGGCTATCGACCTATCGGTCTTTCTGCCCTTGTTTAATACATGTAGTCTTAATCTAAATAAAAAACAAATATGAAAATTTTCTTATTCTAGGTTAACAATCTTATAAAATAAACTTTCCAATTCTAACGATAAGAAAAAATTATTTTATTGTCCAGTAGTCAGTTGCGTTTGTAAGTGTTCGAGTAGCGTTGATGTAGGGAAACGGAAGCGGGATTGTCTGGTTGGTCTTGTAAGACAAAGGGGATTCAATATGGTCCAGTTGTAGGGGTTGTTTGTCCATTTTGTATGTAGGTGTAAGAGTCTTTCCGAAATCTTTGTCATGTTTGTGCGTTCGTATAGTAGTTGGGTGGAGGGGTTGTGTAGTGGGTTTTGGGGGTGTCTTATTCGTGTTATTAGTCTTAGTGCAATTTGTTCTGTTGTTTGTATATAACGTTTTGTCCTTTCTGATCCTTTGGTCATGAGTATATGTCCATAGTCTAGCAAGGGTCTACAAATAGCTTTATATATTTTGGTGGCGGTGTTTGTGCTAATTCCTCTGTCTTTGTAGGTTAGTGATCGGAAGTGTTTTGTTCTCTTTATTGTTTCTGCCCTGATGTTTCGTATGTGTTTAATGAATTTAAGTTTGTGGTCAATTGTGATTCCAAGGTATTTTACGTCGTTTTTTGGTTGTGTCGTTTGGCCGTCTGCAGTTATTGTAGGGGAGTCAGCGTTGAGTCTGTGGTTTGTGAGCAGAAGTTGGTTTTTTTAACGCGTTTGGTGTTAGTCTCCATTTATAAAACCATGTCATTGTGTTGTTTGTTAGTGTTTGGAGTCTTTGAGCTGCTCTCTCAGTAGTTTTGTCATGTACAATAAGTGCCGTGTCGTCTGCATATTGTAATATGTATGCCGATCTGTCGATTTGATTTTTGCCTGGTAAGTTGTAATTGTATATGTCATGGCAGAATATATTGTAGAGAAACTTGTGAATCATTGTGCCATTAATTGCCGAAAGAGCACGGTTAGAGAAAGAGCTTTGTTAGAGCAAAAAACACAAAATTCAGCTTTAAATGTGAACAGCCTGTATTTAGAAAAAACTTAGCTTTTGAGCATCTGATTATGAAGCCAAACTGCTTGGGTTGATATTCCTTATCAGTTCTAAAAGTTTGTGGGTATATTTATGGAAACCTTGATTATATCTTGATTTATGGATTTTGTTCCAATTTCTAGTGACATTTAATGGCACGGTCTGATGTGTAGTGTCCAATTTTAGAAAAATATTACCGATCCAAACGTTACTTATCAAAACATATATCAATTTTTGAATATCCTAAACATAAGTTTGCTCGGCTGTGGACAAACAACACGCACATATAATAGGCACGCACGACAAAACTAAGTATAAGCTTGACTAAATGAGATTGATTCCTAGAGATATTGGCGCCATAAAGACTTAATTTGTTTGGGTTCGGATCTTGTTAGTGATGTTTAAGATCATCGTAAACTGGCGAGAGTAATTAATCCAAAAAAATAGGAAACGTCATAAAACTAGTTAAATAATTGCAATTGATTGAATAATTTGACACAAAACGTGGAAAACCGCAAATAAATTGATAATTTTTGTATGGTTTAAACTAAACTGCTCATCAAAACAGACGATACACGAACACATTTCAAGTAATTTTGGAACTGGCAAAATTCTGATTTGCGTTTCAGCGATTTCATTTCTGTCTCAAGCGTTATTTAGTGCAATTCTAAAAATTTGTTATTTTTTTTTACCAAATCATTGACTGAACAGAAAACAAATGGGGATAAATAACGTTTTAAACGAAATATAAATCCCTCGAAGCAGTCAGAATTAGGGCAAATTTGGCTGTGTAACGTTCATTTTGTTGAACAGTTTAGCTTTAGTATTTGTTCTAAATACTTCGCTTGAAACTTTTTATAGGATGTCTATACAAAAACCGTTTCATTTATTGACGGAAACCATATTATCTATGCACTAAGAGCAGAAAGCTGGTTGCTCATCCGATTGTAAATGAATTTTGAATAAAGTGAATACGCTTGTGGTCTTTATTTGCTAGCGAAAATAGTAAACATGCTGTTTAAATAAAAATGCTTATAATAAAATTTAATTTGGATTTATATAATATATATATATTTAAATAAAAATTTAAGTAATACAATACTCTCATAGAATGCTAATAGCTAGAAACTTTTCTGGAAGGATAATCACGCGATTTTAAATTTAATCTGCAACGAATGTTATAATACAGCAGCGAGATGTTTTCGAGCGTGGATCTATCAAGTTTTCCAAAAACACGTGTAACCCAAGGGTGGTTTAATTCATTTATAGGTTATCACATTACCCTTATTTATAACCAAATTTAGTCGATGCTGAACTTCAGCTATCAACATTGCTACTAAGTGGCGTGCAGATACGGGAAGGAGTTCGGTTATACCTAAAGAGGCTTTAGAATTTTGTTTCTAACCGGCACCGAAGGTCGATAAAATGATATTTTAAAGAAAAAGTTATCAAATTTTAGCAGCATTTTGCTGTAATTTAAATTTTATGTACATGACAAAACTACTGAGAGAGCAGCTCTAAGACTCCAAACACTCACAAACAACACAATGACATGGTTTTATAAATGGAGACTAACACCAAACGCCTCAAAAAACCAACTTCTGCTCACAAACCACAGACTCAACGCTGACTCCCCTACAGTAACTGCAGGCGGCCAAACGACACAACCAAAAAACGACGTAAAATACCTTGGAATCACAATTGACCACAAACTTAAATTCACTAAACACATACGAAACATCAGGGCTGAAACAATAAAGAGATCAAAACACTTCCGATCACTAAGCTACAAAGACAGAGGAATTAGCACGAACACCGCCACCAAAATATATAAAGCTATTTGTAAACCCTTGCTAGACTATGGACATATACTCATGACCAACGGAACAGAAAGGACAAAACGTTATATAAAAACAACAGAACAAATTGCACTAAGACTAGTAACACGAATAAGACACCCCCAAAACCCACTACACAACCCCCCCCCCCCCCCAACTACTATACGAACGCACAAACATGACAAAGATTTCGGAAAGACTCATACATCTACAGACAAAATGGACAAACAACCCCTACAACTGGACCATACTGAATCCCCTTTGCCTCACAAGACCAACCAGACAATCCCGCTTCCGTTTCCCTACATCAACGCTACTCGAACACTTACAAACGCAACTGACTACTGGACAATAAAATAATTTTTTCTTGTCATTAGAATAGGAAAGTTTATTTAATAAGATTATTAACCTAGAATAAGAGAATTTTCATATTTGTTTTTTATCTGGATTGGGACTGCATGTATTAAACAAGGGCAGAAAGACCGATAGGTCGATAGCCCTTTTTTAGAAATAAAGATGTTTACTGCTACTTTAAATTTTACTAATAGATAAAAACATTTTGTTTGGTGGTAACAGATATACTATAATAAATGCATTAATGTACGAACGGCTTATCATTAAATTTTTTAATATGCCGCTTTTGAATTATCTAACATTTTCCAAAAGCAAAATGTCTATAACATAAAAAACTATAAATAACTAAAAATAACTATAAAACATAACCCAAATATGTATGCATGTGAACACAATACTTCTTGCATTTCATGACTCTTGAATCTTCTATACGAATTGTATAATACTGCATGATTTGAAAATACGATTTCATATCGAATGTTTTTGAGTCTACTCTCCAAGTACCTATATTTCATATTTGGTTTTAAAAGTAGCAATTTATTACTTGTTTTCAATGTTTCATCTTTCTGCCAAAGTTGCATTACGAACATATAAATCCTGTAACTGAATTGGATTGATGCCAAAGAAATGTATTGTGTCAGTGGCACATGCATAGCTTTCCGCTGGCTAAATGTGTTTGGTTTTGCAAATTCAACGCCATGCTGATGTGAAGAATGTGGCTGATGTTATGTTGCACGTGTTATGAATGCAATTTAAGATAAATGTCACATTTTTATATAATATTTGTAAAATTAAGAAATAATGAACAAAGTTCGAATTTCATCAAATTTCGGAAAACCCAGCGAGCTATTGAAACAGAGCAGATTAGATTTGGATGTACTCATAGTTGTGACGTGATCGTATATGATCCATATTGCCTAACTGGTATACTGAAAAATTCGAATATCGTATAAAATAATTATGCAACGATCTGATGAGCTTAAACTGTCTTAAAATCAAATAAAAACGCTTGAAAGTAAACTGCCATTTTCATCATTAAAATGAAGTTGAGGTAGCATGCAATTTAATTTTATTGATTTTAGATTAGTAAATATTACAAACAGCTAAAACATGCCAACGATAGAAACATGTAAAGAAATACAGAAGGACAAAGGCAAAACATACTGGCGAAAAATTAAGAAACTGGCGCAATACAGGAAGACTAGCACTACTGACACAATTGACGAAAACGGAATAGAACGCTACACAGACAAAGAGAAAGCGGACGCATTCGCCAGACACTATCAAAGGGTCTTCAGCATATCGACAAACCCTAACTTCGACAATGACAACTGGAACTTGATCAACGACTGGTACTTGAACTATTTTAACAACTCACCAAACTATACCTGCACACTGATCACAGACACAGAGTACGATGAAGCCCTAGCGCACATCAAAAACACTGCACCGGGGAAAGATAAAATTAAGGCAAAACTCTTGAAAAGCCTAACTCAAGAAACACACAAACTGATCCTAACTGAATTGAACAACTGCATCACAAATGGCAGAATCCCAGAAACATGGAAAAACGGCTTAATAATCACTATACCCAAAAATGGACTGGACAATACACAACCGAGCAACTACAGACCAATTACACTGCTTCCAGTACTGGGCAAGATTTTTGAATGCATAATGAAGCAGCGGCTTGAAAAAGTGATTGGAAAGTATATACCTACCTACCAATTTGGCTTCAAACAGCATCACTCGACTGTTCATCCGCTCTTTATTTTGGCCAACAATGTACAAACTACCCACCTAACTGACAGAAAGACAGCTTGCCTGTTTATGGACATTAACAAGGCTTTTGACAGTGTCTGGCATAGAGGCTTACTATACAAACTATACAAACTACACACACCAACATATCTACTACACACCATAAAGAACTTACTAGAAAACAGACAACTACAAGTACGCATTGACAAAACACTGTCATTTTCTTTTTCCCCTGAACAAGGGCTCCCTCAAGGATCCCCGCTCTCACCGTTTCTCTACAATATATACTGCCATGACATATACAATTACAACTTACCAGACAAAAATCAAATCGACAGATCGGCATACATATTACATTACGCAGACGACACGGCACTTATTGTACATGACAAAACTACTGAGAGAGCAGCGCAAAGACTCTAAACACTAACAAACAACACAATGACATGGTTTTATAAATGGAGACTAACACCAAACGCGTCAAAAAACCAACTTCTGCTCACAAACCACAGACTCAACGCTGACTCCCCTACAATAACTGCAGACGGCCAAACGACACAACCAAAAAACGCCGTAAAATACCTTGGAATCACAATTGACCACAAACTTAAATTCACTAAACACATACGAAACATCAGGGCAGAAACAATAAAAGTGAACAAAACACTTCCGATCACTAACCTACAAAGACAGAGGAATTAGCACAAACACCGCCACCAAAATATATAAAGCTATTTGTAGACCCTTCTAGACTTTGGACATATTTCTCATGACCAACGGAACAGAAAGGACAAAACGTTATACACAAACAACAGAACAAATTGCACTAAGACTAATAACACGAATAAGACACCCCCAAAACCCACTACACAACCCCCCCACCCAACTACTATACGAACGCACAAACATGACAAAGATCTCGGAAAGACTCATACAGCTGCAGACAAAATGGACAAACTACCCTTACAACTGGACCATCCCTTTTGTCTTACAAGACCAACCAGACAATCCCGCTTCCGTTTCCTTACATTAACGCTACTCGAACACTTACAAACGCAACGGACTAGTGGACAATAAAATAATTTCTTCTTGCCACTGAAATCTTATTTATTTAATAGTATTGTTAACCTAGAATAAGAGAATTTTCATATTTGTTTTTTATTTAGATTAAGACTGCATGTATTAAACAAGGGCAGAAAGACCGATAGGTCGATAGCCTTTTTTAGAAATAAAGATGTTTACTACTACTACATGCCAACGAAAAGTAAGGTTTTGTATTTCTCTGTCCTCTTTTCGATGCAAAAATGCGACTACGATACAAAAATTAACAAAAATTTATTTAGAAACTTGAAAATTGAGGATATAGAATTTTTATGTTCACAATTACTTGACACATGTGCTTAGTTATTTTTGAGGCATTTTTACCAATGTGGAACAAAACAGTTAGATTAAAGTTTACTACAACAGATATTCGTTATACAAGCAAGTTCCTTGTTCATCAAATACCTACACCTCGTAGACAGATAGCAATTTTGAGCAAATACTCATTCACTAAGCGCCATGGCAAACAGCAAAACATTTAAAGTTTAGCATAATTTAGAAGAATACACTTCATTGATAACAAGAGGGAGGTACAAATCCAACGGAGTTCTGTTAGAACATGTGTTCTTATACACTCACTTTAACACTCTGTACCAATCATATATTTGATGATGTAAAAAAATATTTTACCACAACTGGATGTTTGTAACAAATAGACGAGCCACATGCTCAATATGCCGAAATAATCAGGCGTTGTTTATACAATTAAGCATTGCAGAATTGGAAATTTTGCATACAATGATTCGCGGCCAAATACGAAGATATTTTCTCTCAAAACATAATTAGGAAGAGCAAATAAACGCTAAACTGTTCAATGAACCGCATGGAAATGGATCGATCGACCGAAGGTATGGGAAAGTTAGCAGCGACGTTTGCTTTTATTCCAAATTCATACACATCCAAATGGAAATCAGTAGGGATTAATCAATTAGACCTTAATTGTCAAATAGGAAATTTTCCACTAGATTTTTATGACTCGATTTTGGCTTCCACTTTATCTGATTATTAATGGCATCAAATAATTTACCAGTGAAGAAAAAACTACCTTTTACCTAGTTTGTGATACAATAATACATACTTTTACGATTTAAATATATGAAGAGCTTGACTCACAAAACAATTTTCAGAATCCACCAAGGATAATGGCTTTGTGAGCGATAGTTTACATCGTTTCATACAGGATGTTTAGAAGTATGTGGTGCATAATGAAACTAATATAGAATGAGTCATTCTATGTTAATTTTACTATCAATCACCTGCTGCTATTTTTGTTGCGTACGGTCTTTCAATTTATTTTTAGTTCGTTTTTATTTAGTTCAAAAAAATTAAAATAAACTTGCTAATTTTAAATTCGGTGCAAGTTTCTTTAACAGGCTTAGCAATACGCATTATATAGTAATACAGTTCAAAGCTTAGGTTTACTTACTTGCAATGTTCATTTTTACCACCCTGAAATAGGACTAATTGCCAGTCAATAAGTATTTTGTAAATTTGTAAAAGTTACATTCGAACTAAACATGTTTCTTTCAATGCTCTAAGGAAAAGTTTTCTTAATTGATCAAAATTAACTATAATTGAAAGTATTTTATTTGCTGAGTTTCGCCTAAATACAAAAGGAAATTCGAAAAATATATACGTTATTTGTTCATGCAATTATTTTTTTATTCGGCAAACATAAATTCGGTTCTTAAAAAGTGGCACACCTGATTTTTTGGAAAAGTTCAAAATCTTGTAACTTGTTGTTGTTTTTAAACTTGTTGATTCTTTGGGAACAGCCGACCCTTGTTTTTGTTTTAAGGCCTTCTTCAATCCAGAGATGAGTTTGCAGACAACGAAAGCGATAATGCTTAGCTAAACACATTCTTTTACTTTTAGAATAAAACAATGATTGAACAAACCAAATGTTTCAAAAAACTGAAAAAAACTCCGTATTTTCCTCATTATTTGTCAATGAAAATAACGAATGAGCATATTTTACACATGAAACAATAAGCAAAGGATTAAGATATCAAATAGATAAAAATATATAAAAAAAATTCTTCTTCTCAGTCTGTTTTCATCTACACTTGAATGTAGGCCTCTTCCATATTTTTCCATTTCTGCCTCTCCGGAGCAGCCCTCATACAGTTTTTCCCATGAATCTTCTGGATGTCACCGCGCCATCTTTTTTGAGGTCTACCAACACATCTTTTGCACTCTCTTGGTCGCCAAGCTGTTAATTTGTACGTCCATCTATTTTGCAATATCGTGCTCTATCTTGCAATATGGCCAGCCCATATCTATTTTAGCTGCGCTATTCTTCCGCTAACATCTGTTAATTGCGATCTTCTTCTGATTTCCTCATTTGGAACTTTATTTCCTAAACTAATCGCCAGCAGAGCCATTTTCATCGGTCGTTGTGTCACTTGAAGTTTATTAACTGCTTTACATGTTATCGGGATTGTTTCGAGGCCATAAGTGAGGACTGGTAGAACACATGACTGGAAAAAATTTCTTTTAAGTTTTATGGGGCTGTCTCCAGATCCACAAATAAATCCGAGTTTGCCAAATTGAGATGCCAACAAATTCCCTGTTGAGACCTACTCTTCTAGGAATTTCAGCCGCTTGGTTTTCTTTTCCTCTTTGTATTTTATGCCCGAGATATATACATTCATACACATAATTTGTATTTGTTCTAGACTCATTATTTTTTATTTCGTCAGATTCATTTGGAGTCCCACCTCAGATGATGTGTGGTTAAGTTCTTCTAACATATATTTGAGTTGTTCCGATGAACTACTGATTAGGATAACATCATCAGCAAATCTTAAGTGGTTTAGTCGTGTTCCGTCTATATTAATTCCCTTATCTTACCAGCCCAAGCCCTTAAATAGATCCTCTAGTGTCAGCGTGAACAGTCTCGGAGAGATCGTAGGCACCCTGACGCACTCCTCTCTTTATCGGAATCTTCGATGTTTTTATATCTTGGTCTTAACTTGCATATAAGCATTGTCATATATATGTTTGATCAGAGCTGAATACCTTGAGTCACACATAGCGTTGTCCAACGCTTTGAGAATCGCCCATGGTTCAATAGAGTCGAAAGCTTTCGGGTAGTGTAGGGGTATGTTATATTCTGTCGTTTTTCCAATAAGTGTACGTACTGTCTGAGAGATCTATTGTGCTGAAATCCTTGCGAAAGCCGGCCTGCTCCGGCGGTTGATATGCGTCCATTTTTTGCGTCAGTCTGCTTGTAATTATTTTTGTATGAAGTTTGTACAAATGGGACTGCAAACTAATTGCCAGATAGTTTTCTTTGTCATTTCTGTCTCCCTTTTTGTACAGTAATATGACTTCTGCATTTTCCCATAGTTCTGGTATTTTCCCATGTATCAAACACTTATTTAACAGAATTTTAAAGCTTTCTCTTTGCAGTTCTCCCGCTACTTTTAACATCTCAGCAAAGCCCGAATTCTGGACACCGGGGAACGGCGTTCTCATGAGAAAAGTGGGCGGGATTCTCTTGCGAAGCGGTTAAGTGTATTCTCGAAAGCAATAGAGCGATCCCATCCACTGTAAAAGTACCGGACAAGGGCTGAGGACGGGAGCGATCACATCAGTGATGTGCTTGTTCCCGTTCTCTGGAACTCGAGAATTGAGACCTGTGGTTATCCGAACTTCGCCAAGGCTTTTCGTATTTTTCATTTGACCTAGAGCTTTGGTTTGTTCAGCGTTATCTATTTCGAGTAGCTCTTCCGATTCGACATTTCTTATTTCGTAGTGACGATCTTGGGCTTTTGGACCGGATAACTCCATATAAAAGCCTTGGACCACCGCTATAATTTCCTCCCGTGTAATAACTAATTTGCCTTGCTTGTTTTTTCAGAACTTTCATAGATTTACTAGCCTCTATCGTGTCTTTAATAAGTTTTGTATTATGTTCTCTTAAGTCCTTTCTTATGTTTTTGTTTATTTCCTTATTTATTTCTCTATAGCCTTCACACTCTCAATTCATATTTCGTCGTTTTTCAATGAGATTCTTGGTATGTGCGCCAAATCTACTACTTTTTACTTTATTTTAACACATACCTCTTTGGTTGCTACGTGTATGCTATTATTTATGTGTTGTGTTAGTTCATTAATTCCCATTTGTTCCTGGTCTTCCTTATTTTGAAGTTTCTTGTCTGTTATAGTTTGAAATTTTTTACTGTTTCTTTGCAGTGTCTCATTTGTTGGTATGGGTTGTTTTCTTATTAGTTTATTTATCTCCATTCTAGTGTCATTTGTTATTGCTGCTCTGCTTAAACGGTGATCACTGTTGGAGTCAAATTGGTTTAGGACAGTAACTTCCTCGCAAACAGTCTTTACGTTAGTAATGATGTAACTATCTATCTATTTCGTTTTTTGCAATGCCATTTGCACTCCTCCAGTTCCATTTTCTCTTTAAAGGTTTTTCAAAAAAGGAGTTCGTACAGTACAAGTTCTCACTATTACAGTAATTAACTAACATGTTCCCTAGAATTTCTCTGACCCAAACCATACCGGCCCTTTGGGTTGTTATTGTTATCGTCGTGACCAATTTTTGCATTAAAGTCTGCCAATATCAAGACAAATTTAGGACTTTCTCGTATTTTTGCTGTTGTTATGACTTCGTATACCTGCCCTACATCTGAATATTCTGATGCAGTTGTTGAGGCATATATCTGTAGTAGTAGTAGTAAACATCTTTATTTCTAAAAAAGGCTATCGACCTATCGGTCTTTCTGCCCTACCATATATCTGTATTATATGCAGACTATATATTTTGTTAATTTGTATCAGTATGTAAATACTAAACAAAATGGAGTAGTAGTAGTAGTAAACATCTTTATTTCTAAAAAAAAGACTATCGACCTATCGGTCTTTCTGCCTTTGTTTAATACATGTAGTCTTAATCTGAATAAAAAATAAATATGAAAATTATCTTATTCTAGGTTAACAATCTTATTAAATAAATTTTCCAATTCTAATGACAAGAAAAAATTATTTTATTGTCCAGTAGTCAGTTGCGTTTGTAAGTGTTCGAGTAGCGTTGATGTAGGGAAACGGAAGCGGGATTGTCTGGTTGGTCTTGTAAGACAAAGGGGATTCAGTATGGTCCAGTTGGAGGGGTTGTTTGTCCATTTTTGTCTGTAGATGTATGAGTCTTTCCGAAATCTTTGTCATGTTTGTGCGTTCGTATAGTAGTTGGGTGGAGGGGTCTTATTCGTGTTATTAGTCTTAGTGCAATTTGTTCTGTTGTTTGTATATAAAGTTTTGTCCTTTCTGTTCCGTTGGTCATGAGTATATGTCCATAGTCTAGAAAGGGTCTACAGATAGCTTTATATATTTTGGTGGCGGTGTTGGTGCTAATTCCTCTGTCTTTGTAAGTTAGTGATCGGAAGTGTTTTGTTCTCTTTATTATTTCTGCCCTGATGTTTCGTATGTGTTTAGTGAAAACAAAATGGATTAATCGGTATAAAAGTTAGAATAGTTTGAACTTATCAAAAAATCTGGGGCTCCTCTTTTATTGAAACTGAGTGCAGTAAAAGTCTCGAAATCGCTAACCATTGTTTCATGAAATGACTACGGCACAATGGACACCAAAATCGTTTCAAACGGTTTGCTCTTATTTCGGGAATAATTTAAAGCAATTGAAATATTTTGTGCCTTTAAATCGGCCAGGTACGTTATTCTATAAGTGAATTAAATAATTGTTGGGACAAATTTTACGAAATCATAATGGTTAGTGTGACATAATACAAGAAGCTGGCTTGTCTGATACCTTGGCATTCTCAAGAACAGTAAATTCCCAATATCCGTCATGTAGTTCAATTTTTGGTTACACAATGTTATTTTTGCACATTACATGGACGTTCACAAGTTGTGGTTAAAATATTCCTAGTAGTGTATATATGTAATATTCACTAATTTGAATAACACTGAGGCAAAAGAATACACTTTGTTTCGTTCGTATAATAACTAAACACCGCGCGGTCTGCTTTCGCCAATATGGCATTTCAATCTTTCCTGGCGAAGCAGAGGGTTTGTTTACTTTATTTTCTGATAAAATAATCAATGATACATCCCTGTGCATGCTAGTCAGTATGGTCAATATATTAAATTGATAGGATACAGGCCCAGCTTCTAACCCAACATCAGTTTTGAAATGAAACAATCACTAACGTCTCCCATAGAGTTTATATATAGAGGAAACAATCACTAACACTTCCACTTAGCATCTAAAGTAAAACGATTCTGTGGTTTTGCAGCGTAGCTGCTAGTTGTAATATTTTTAACAGTTACACATAGACTTGACGAATGTAAAGATTTTTCCGCTAATTTAACAGGTCTTGAGTAAACCCACATTTTCCACAAAACTAAAAACCGCGAATTAAAGGTGAGGGTCGTTAATAAGATCATATTATCTAATTCATCCAGAAAGATCACTTTCATTATGTTTGCTGTCGGTTTTTATGAACCAGTCAATTTGAATTCATTTGTGCTATACTTATAACTTATAACTTATAACACGAGATGATAACTAAACTTAACGCATATTGAAAAATTAAAACAGAAGTTTTTTTTATAAAAAGTACCTTAGAACGAAACACCTCTGAAAATAGGCAAATAGGCAAATTATGATCACAAACGGTAAGACAAGTTGCGTTTACCAAATGCAGAAATTGAACATTAATATGATCGATGATGTTCAACAGTAGCCACTGTTCGAATATTTAAGAAATAATAGACAGAAGAAAATGCGTAAACAATTCACTAGAATACTTTATATATTTCAGAATTTTTCAGAGTCGTTTCAAATAGAAATGATAAATAAGTATATATTAATCCAAGCAATTATTAAAAGTGCAGTTTTGTACAAATAGCGAATATTACGAGAGCCGGGCTCCGCAATATGAACGACTTCCATGAAACAGAAATTTGCAGAAGTTTATTGTACAATATTATATTTTATTGTGTATATTTTCCTGCCTGTATTGCAACTTAATTCAAACGAAATTCCTGGGTTCCAGTCAATTTTATTGTTTATTATTTAAAACATTTTACAAATGGAAAAAGTTGGCGTCCAAAGGGGGAATTAAGTTTAAAAACTTACAATTTTGGCGTCAAGCAATCTTCTGTCCGTCAGCCCCCAGAGAATTTTATTTTGTACGACTTGCCTTAAGTCGGTCCTGACGAACTAAACCTGTTGAGCCTCGAGAGTTGTCTGGTACTACACCAATTTCCAGGAAAATATATAAAATATCTTCAGGAGTTCAGAGTTGTGGGTTCTGTACGGGGTTGTGGTTCCAATAACTAAAGGTACTACGCCCTTTATTGCACAATGAAGTCACTATCGACTATAGGGGCCCGTGTCAAATTAGACGCCGGGTAAACCAAAAACCTGACGGGGTTGAGAGGGTACACACAAGTGCCGGTGGGGTCGAAGTTTCGGGCTCGATTATCGAATGCGAACTACCTAGAGAGTTTTTTCCCTGTCCGCCTGCAAAGGCACACACACATTCTTCAGATAAATCTTTATAACATCGGGTGGGAGGGGCGAGGAAAGAGGAAGGACCCAGACAATTTTTATGGGGCGCCTATTCGAAGGGAATTTAGGGTGTTGAAGCTTCGTTTGTTGCAAGAAAGTCTGCAACAAATACATTTCGGTGTCTTTCTCCACCATCATCAGTTTGTATGTATGGCTGTTTCCACCTTCACCTTTGGCAAGCCATTGAACAATATTTTATTTTAATTTAGTATAACTTCACTGAATTTCAATTTGTTCTTTGGAAAAAGTTGACACAATGAAATATAAACAATAAAATGTCTAAAACAGAATAATACTTTTCCTGGTATTTGCCTCAAGATAAGTTTCTTTATTTATTATAATTATGTGGCTATAGTTATTTTTAATGACAGATTACATTTTAGATGTGATTTTTCTCCATTAAATTTTTACGCACATAATGATGATGTAAATATTTTGTTCTCCGTTGCAGAGAACGAGAATTAAAGCAATTCAAAACTTTTCAAGTTAGTTTTAAAACGCGAAACTTGTTGGGAAAATTGGAAAATCTTAGCCTTCTGATAAACTTAATGCTCTAGTCACGATTCGCATCAAAGAACTGGTTGAAACTTTGTAATCAACTATAGAAAAGGAAGTTTGAAATATGCCACTAATGGTTTATTTTTTGCTCTTTATGTAGCCATTCATTTAATAAATCGTTTGCACTTCTTAATTAGAATAGTTAATAATGACATTAGGTTGGGAAAAAGCAAATACTAATATTAATTTCTTCATAGATGGCCTGTAGTGGTCGTTATCTCGTAAAGTATCAATCTATCAATTTTAGATTGATACTTGCTGGGAAGGTAACATATTCCACCAAAAAAAGTATTTTGCTGGTTTGTGTTTGGTTCATTTCGTGGTAAGTTACAGGGTGTTGGACATGGAAATCAAAAATGAAAAAATTCGGTACTTTACTGCGAGTATGTCCTTTAGATGACTATTACTATGATCTTTGGGAGATATTTTATGTAGGTTATTTTGAGCAAAGCTCAATATTTTGAAGAAGTTGAATTACCAGGTGGAAGCTCATTAATAAAACATGTGGTTTCTACATGGAAAAAAAATCCATTTACCTTTATGGACAATCAGCCGATTGCCGCAGTCATATACCGGATCGTCTATATGACAAAACGTTTGATCATTATAAGTATATTACATTATTACACGCAAATTAACTGGCATTAAAGCGGTTAAGACTGATTTGAGTAGCTGAGGAAGTATTCCTGTGATAACAGGAAACGAATTATTTTATCTTAAGCTTTTCAAATACTTGAACGAGCACCAAAATGCAGATTTAAAAAATTCTCATGTGGTTTTTCATGTGAAAAACCACTACACTGTTTACATACAGACACACCGCGTTTACACCGCGACGACATATTTACTTGAACACTTTTCTGTGATAAAAAAATTCCAACCGATTCAAACATTAATATAAATAAACTAAGAGATATACTTCAACTTATATAATTAATAAATCCAAAAGAAATTCCTGGGTTCCAGTCAATTTTACTGTTTATTATTTAAAATGTCACAAATACGTTTCGGTGTCTTTCTCCACCATCATCAGTTTGTCTAAAATACACATTCACAGTCATCATTAATTTAAAAAAAGGTCTATTATATTCTATACATTTAAATTAAAGACAATAGGTTCACAGGTGATGCGTCAGGACAAACATGTTTGGGAAAAGACTAGAGCCTATTGTTCAGAGATTTAAATTTAACTTACGTGTATGGCTGTTTCCACCTTCACATTTGACAGGTCAAACAGGACAATATTTAAAGAAAAGAATATACGAACATAAATATAGCTTAAGAAAGGTTAACGAAAATGGAACAGCATTAGCACAACATGCACAACAAAAGTTACATAGTTTTGATTTTGATAACACAAAAATATTAATCAATGAAGACAATTATAATAAGAGAAGAATCCATGAAATGATACAAATTAAAAAACATCAGAATGCAATGAATTTTAGATCAGACACAGACAATCTTAGCTCTGTATATCACACACTAATTAAATGAACACATGCATACGCTGATTAAACCAACTAAATAAAATATAAACACCTGACATTGAAGAATTGCAGACCAATTGATATTCCTAAAATGCAAAGAAAAAGCGAAATATAAACAGTTTCTTTATTCTCTCGCTCGATATTGAACAAAGTATGGATTTCAATAGCCTGTCAAATGTGAAGGTGGAAACAGTCATACACGTAAGTTAAATTTAAATCTCTGAACAATAGATTCTAGTCTTTTCCCAAACATGTTTGTCCTGGCTCATCACCTGTGAACCTATTGTGTTTAATATACTTTTTAATATGTGTGTATTTTGTATTTTAGTATGTGAATTTTGATAGACCTTTTTTAAAATTAATGACTGTGAATGTGTATTTTAGACAAACTGATGATGGTGGAGAAAGACACCGAAACGTATTTGTGACATATTAAATAATAAACAATAAAATTGACTGGAACCCAGGAATTTCTTTTGGATTAAATTGAAATACAGTCAGAAAAATATACACAGTAATAATTAATAAAAAAGATGAATAACAAAAGATAAATGGAATTTAATTTGTTACATAATAATATTACTAATATCAGTAACAAACAGCACAAAACAGAGAGAACTGGAGGAGAGAAAGGGAGGCCTGTGCTCAATACTGGGCGCAATAAAAGCACAGCTTATATATCATAGATGATTATATATGATATATAAGCCGTGATAAAAGGCTTGATGATGATACATATCAGTAAATGGATGCCACAACTGTCGAAATCAAAATGGTAGTTGTTAAATTATGTATCGTTGCCGCAAACTGAAAACATCATTATCTATCAATTCCAGCTGAACTTCTTAATATTACGATTTCTAATTTGCTCTCTGTTACTATCTTATAATACATACAAAAAAACATTTTTTTTCAATTTCATCGTCCTGATAAACCTCAATTATTGTTAATTTTGTTTTCAGCATTCACTCTACCATTAACAGAAAAATGGGACTCATCTGGCCATAAAATACGTGAAATCCCCTGGCGTCCAATTTCCAACTAAGCCGATGTGCGTAATGAAGAATCGTACCTTTGTGTACAATCTGCATCTTTCCTTTCAGACCGCAAATGCATTGAATTGAAATACATTTTTAGAAATTTCTGTAAAATTTAGAAAAGCATGGTGTACGGCTTGTGTACTGGTTTTGTTACTGCATTTAATACTACGGTTTGCTGGCGATTAATAGTGACTAAAATTTTTCTGAAGAATTTCTGCAATTTTTCCTTGATTGTTGGTCTTCTTGATTTTGGTCACCTCAGGTTTCAGACCTGTTATTGCTTACGGCTACTAGTTATAGATGTTCTGTCAGATTAGCTAATAAAATTATCGAGTCTTATTTTCGAAAAAAAGCCTAGCGGAAAGCCAATTATTACTTAAACCTTCCTGTTTAATTTACGATACTTCGGTATAATTTCAAACGAAGAATTTTTCGAAATCTTTAACATAACTTTTCGACTTATTTTTACTCATACAGTTCAATTCCAGCGGCTGAAGAATTTGCTTTAGGACACCTTCTAAAAAACCAAATTTCATTAACTTTTTCCGTGTATATAAATTTTAATAAATGTAACTAAATTTCATTGCAACTACTGTTTTCGCGTAACCTTACGGCAACACATAAATATAAAACCTACTTTAGTTTGGAAAAATAAATTATACAGTCCTCGAAGCAAAATATGGAACAAATTTCTTTTCGAAATACAGGGAGTTAAAAGATAAAATTTTAGTTCGTTTTTTGTAATTGCTCTGAATATATCCAAGTTACAAACTAAAAAATTTTCAATGTGTTTTTAGGCGGCGGCGGGTGTAACATATGTTACATTTTTATTCTTGCTCTGAGACGTGCCACTTACGAAAACTTTCACCGACGTTTTCAAGTATAACTTTTCACGCTGCATGTTTAATCCTAATTTTTATACTGAACCTGAAAGAGCAAACCTCCTTCTGATAATTATGCTGTCCTTTCTTCCCTTATTTAAATTTGAAAACGATTTGTAGTATTATTTTGAAAATTGCCGAAGTCTTTTGAACCAAGAATGCAACAACATGTATCTCGGCAACAAAGCATTTTCGGATCTATGAACTATTTTCCACATTTTACTTAGCTGAATCGTCACTAGGCTTTTGTTACCACAACTATGATCAAAATCACACAATAGTAGGTAATGAATTTGACGCTTATGAATTAATTCCATTGTGAATTTCTCTAACTGAAAATAATGTCTTTAGATCATTAGAAACATCTTGGGAAATAAACCGCAGCAAATTCCGTAACTGCTATTAATGATTACAAAATATCCAGCTTATTCTCCTGGCATGCGACGAAAATAGCCGTCTTCCAGGATATCTTTATGACATCAATAAAATATTGAAACCGAACGGAATTCAAATTGGTTGTTAGTGGTAAAATTTTATATAACTTATAATCTGTAGTACAATATTGAACAGAATATCATTTACTTTTTAAAATTCGTTACTTCTTTCCATATATTTACATACCAACTTGGTATTTTCGTAACGGAAAATGTTTGACCATAGTTTATAAAGCAAACTATGGCAGTTTACTTTTGGCTAGTAAATTTGACGTTACACTAGTACTATTCGATCTACCGGCGCTCCCAAACAAAGTTATCAACAAACAACAAACTCTTGATTGAGAAAATATAACACTGTTAGAGACCATAAATGAAACATTTCAAACTTTTAACCAAATTGTGCTGCCGAAAACTGTTTTAAAATGAAAAAGTTTCCAACACTTAACTATTCCTTACAATTACATTAGTTAGCTCATAGGTACCATAGCCAGGGGCGGACTATCTTGTGTTAAAAGAATTTTATTTATAATTACATTATATTCGATAATAAGAAAATTTTTATACAGCTGTTCCAATTTTTTTTAATGGATGCCTAATTTTTTATGACTTTGTTATAAAAGTATATCAAGTTACAAATGCGTTCGAGCAACAACGTTTTTATTTTTTGCGATTTACTCCGTAGATATTTAACAAACATCACTTAATTCGAAGAATGAACAAATCTGATTCATTTAGCGAACTTATTTCGGCGAAACTGGAAAACTATTGACTTCTCCATAACATTTCAAGACGCAATTTTTAACTTGAAAAATTCCATAGTTTCAGAAATTGCTTCCGGAGATGCCGCCAAGTTATATTTTTAAAATATTTGACTAGTCTAAGATTGAAAACACATGCCTTTAAAATTTCGCGGATTAAATTTGCCCAACCCTGTTTACCTATTTTCTTTGACATGAAAGATGATGCACATGCAACATTTTGAGTAAATAATATAATGAACAATCTTCCAATGTCAGAGCGAGTTCTTCATTTTCCAAATTGTATTTCCTAAATTCGTATTTGAAAAAGATTAATTGCCATAAAATTATCAATGTGCTCTCCACATGTTTTAGACTCACCGGGCCGCAAATTACTGTTTACTTCCATGTACGAAAATTAAACATACATATTTAATGAACTATGTAGATTTCATTATTTACAAATTGCAAAACGGCTCCTAAAACTTAACAGGAATGTCGAATGCATACAAACAAAAATAAACCAAATCGCATAGAAATCAACGTAGTAAAGCAGATTTCGACGGCTTGTTTGTCAGTGCGAATGCCAAGAGTTTTATGGATTTTTAACTGTATCGATGACAAATTTGAACACATTAAATTTAAGAGCCGGACCATTAAACTTAATTCTGAAATATTGGAATGTCGCTACAAATCCGGCGTTTTTCAGCTAAGAACATAGGAATTGTTTGCTTTTGAAGATATTTGCTAAAGATTTGGATTCAAAATCCGTCAACAATTCTATTGGCATTAAGCGTTTTATAGCTTGAAGAGCCGGAAATATGTTGAAACGTGGAAGCAGAACTGTTGGAATATAATAAACACATTTGCTTAGAGACAAATATAGACATGTTGGATCGACACGTCCGGAAATTAAACGCGAATATATGTTATTCATCTTGTTCGTAGCCAGGTGGGTTCCCCAGTTCAAAATGAACACATCACACATACATCTTGTTCAGTAAAATGTAGCTTTCAATATTAAACACCGTCCGATACCTCCTCGTAAAATACGGTGTGTTTAAGCAAGAATAGAAATCGGACGTGTCGTCCCTTACATAGACTAAGCTTGACAGTTCGTTTTGCATACTTTATAAACTGGCCTGGAGACAATTTAAACATTTGATTATTTTCATATATTTTTTTAATTAAAATAAGAGCGATTTACAGCTATCTTGTGCACTATCCAGTTTGGAACCCATAAGGGAATTTAGACCAAAGTGTGTACTTAATATTGTTCGTAACACATTTACCAACCCTTTGGAAATTGTATGAATTATGTAACTGATCTTTTTTTTGGTGATTGAATTTTTTTGGTGATGAACCTGATTTTTTCTAAACTTTATTAAAAAAAATAATCTACAAGCAAACGATACAAGATTTGAAGTTAATCTATTAAAAGTCAGTACAGTGGACGTCTAAACACATAAACATTTGTATAATATGCGAAATTTTTTATATAAACGCGAAACTGGCCCTAAAAGCAGTAACAAAAATGGTTACGATGTGACAAAACTTTATTGTGTACTGAAAATTGAATGAATTGATGTTATTCGACATAAAAGATCTGGAAGGAATGTTTAGATGAATTTTGTTTCGGTTACGGCTGCTCATCACTGAAATCACTGTCGCATAGAGAAGTATTATTACTTCATCAATTTTTTTATGATTGCTCTTATTCAGGAAATTATGCAGTTTTTGGAAATCCTTGTTTGTTACATGTTGTTTCCAGATGGGGCGCATAAGATAGTTTTCCGTTAAAAAAACCAATCCATGAAACGAGGCTTTAATCTAGACATTCGTCTTCAGCTAATTGCAAAAAAACAATACGCCATACCATGAACAAATAAATGAGGAATTTGTTAAAAAATTGGCCGAATATTGAAAAATAAAAAGCTAAGATACAAATGTGGAAGCCTTTTCCACACGAAGTCACCACAAGAATGAAATGATTATAATAATTATGTTCAAAACATCGAAAACATACGAAATTTGTCGGGCCTGGGAACCGTCGAACAGAACCTAATACGCAAAAAGCAGAAACATAACATGAAATGATAATCCAAAATGTAAACAGGGTGATTCAAAATTGGCGTCATTCCTTTCAAGGGGTTATAGGGGTTCACTTGAAGAGTACGAGAAAAATATTGAAAATCGAAGTTCAACTTTGTTATTAAGCATTAGTTTGATATATTCCCATGTTTGATTGGTAGCATAATGGAATACTTAAGCACTCGAAAAGAAAAATTACCAACTTTACTTCAAATTATCAAAATTTTTTATTTTAAAGAAGTACTCTTCTACAATTTTGCAATTTCATGGCGATTTTCCAAATTTGTGCATGACGATTTATCTTTATTGTTCACAATGACGGTTCCACATGTAGCTGGAAGCTCAAAAAATGTATTCAACCCCGAAATTGTGTGACATCTTCAAGCAAACGAAAAATGCCTACATATTTGCATATTATTTTGTAATCATGAAAACATAATTATCAACATCAAAAAGTTAACGAATTTTAAGAGTTGAGCGTCTCCTCATTCAAATTTGTAGGCTTAGTACTGGGCAGTAAGCCTTTGAAGTCTCTGAGCCAATACCGAATTACTCAAGACGACTCTATCAAAAGAACAATTAATAACTTAATCAGAAACATTAAAACTATGATCTTTCAATACCGACAACACACATGGATTGAAACATGCCAAGAAATCGAAAAAGACAAAGGAAGAACATATTGGCGGAAATTTAAAAAATTGTCTAGATACAAAAATTCAAATCTGATAGGCATTATAACTGAGCAGGGAACACAACGATACACGGACAAAGACAAAGCGGACGCCTTCGCCGGCCACTTTCAGAGGGCCTTCAAAAGATCAACAAATACAAACTTTGACACGGACAACTGGGAACGGGTGAACAAATGGCATGACGAATTCTCAAGAAACACGACGGCTCTAAATCACGAAATCATTACAGAGATCTCGAAGCCTTAGCACAACTGAAAAACACCGCACCCGGAAAAGACAATATTAAATGCAAGGTACTTACGCATCTAACACATGACTTCATATTAAGAAAACTTAACGAATGCATCACTACTAACAAAATACCCAAGTCATGGAAGAACGGAATAATAATTCCTATTTTAAAAAATAGACTAGATGACACACTAACAAAAAACTACAGACCCATCAGGCTACTCCCGGTGTTGAGCAAACTGTTTGGACACATAATAAAAAACAGATTACAGAATTTAATAAGACATCATATTCCAAAATACCAGTTTGGCTTTAAGACTAAAAACTATACATCCACTTTTTGTTCTTACTAATTACATACAAACCACACACCTGAGCGGAGGAAAACCTGCCAGGCTGTTTTTAGACATAAATAAGGCCTTTGACAGTGTTTGGATCGAGAGCTTACTGTACAAACTATACAAACTTAGCACTCCAAACTACCTAATACACATTATTAAACAACTACTCGAAGACAGACAACCGGAGGTACGAATCAACGACGACTACTCTATCCCCGTTTCACCTGAGCAAGGCTTGCCTCAAGGTTCACCACTCTCACCCCTGCTTTACAACATTTATTGCCATGAGATATACAACCACAACAGACAAGACAAAGAAGGTAAAGACCAAAACGCTTACCCGCTGCAATACGCTGACGACACTACCCTTATCGCGCATGACAGAACGACCGCCAGAGCAATGGACAAACTCCAGACACTAACAGACACAATAGCAGCATGGTTCTACAAATGGAGACTCACACCAAATGCATAAAAAAACCGACTGCTTCTCTCAAACCACCGAATTAAACCAGATTCTCCAAACATCACCACGAACGGTCAAATAACCAAACCCACCGACAATGTCAAATACCTAGGAATAACAATGGACAATAGACTAAAATTCACAAAACACGTACAAAACATCAGAATAGATCTAACCAAGAGAGCAAAACACTTCCGCACACTTACTTACAAAAACAAGGGTATCAGCACCAAGACAGCAACTATCATATATAAAGCGATCTGCAGACCTCTAATTGACTACGCTCAAATTTTATTCGCCAACGCTACTGACAAAACTAAACGGCATTTACAGACACCAGAACAGATAGCACTGAGACTGACAACGAAGATCCGACACCCAGCAAACCCATGACAAAATCCATCAAACCGACTACTCTACGAACGCACAAACTTGACAAGGATCTCGGCAAGACTACTCGTCTTGCAAACAAGATGAAAACACAACCCTCACAATCTGACCTTCCTGGACCCTCTCTGTTTAACAAGACCGACCAGACGAACGGGTTTCCTCTTCCCAACCTCAACCCTATTAAAGCATCTCCAGACATAAATCGTGTACATGTTTGTTAATTGCAATTCCAACGGAAATAGGCTATCGACCTATCGGTCTTTCGGCCCTTATTATTATATTATCATTAGTTATTAGTTTTCCATATCAATGTAATTTTAAAACTCCACACACCATCTACTTCACATTATAAAAAACTTACTTGAAAACAGACTACTACAAGTACGAATGGACAACACATTATCTTGTTCTTTATATATAGTTCAATATATACTGCCATGATATCTATAATTACCACTTACCAGACAAAAACCAAATAGACAAATCGGCGTACATATTACTATACGCCGACGATACTGCACTAATAGTACACGACAAAACCACTGAAAAAGCGACTGAAAGACTCCAAACACTAACGAACAATACAATGTCATGGTTCTATAAATGGAGACTTACACCAAACGCGTCAAAAAATCAACTTCTACTCACAAACCACCGACTCAACGCTGACTCCCCTACAATAATTGCAGACGGCCAAACGACAGAACCAAAGAATGACATAAAATACCTAGGAACCACGATTGACCACAAACTTAAATTCACTAAACACATACGAAACATGAGGGCAGAAACAATAAAGAGAACAAAACACTTCCGATCACTAACCTACAAAGACAGAGGAATTAGCACAAACACCGCCACCAAAATATATAAGGCTATTTGTAGACCCTTGATAGACTATGGACATATACTCATGACCAACGGAACAGAAAGGACAAAACGTTATATACAAACAACAGAACAAATTGCACTAAGACTAATAACACGAATAAGACACCCCCAAAACCCACTACACAACCCCCCCACCCAACTACTATACGAACGCACAAACATGACAAAGATCTCGGAAAGACTCATACATCTACAGACAAAATGGACAAACAACCCCTACAACTGGACCATACTGAATCCCCTTTGTCTCACAAGACCAACCAGACAATCCCGCTTCCGTTTCCCTACATCAACGCTACTCGAACACTTACAAAGGCAACTGACTACTGGACAATAAAATAATTTTTTCTTGGCATTGGAATTTTATTTAATAATATTGTTAACCTAGAATAAGAGAATTTTCATATTTGTTTTTTATTTAGATTAAGACTACATGTATTAAACAAGGGCAGAAAGACCGATAGGTCGATAGCCTTTTCTATAAAGAAATAAAGATGTTTACTACTACTACTGCTATTTTTTATTTCAAACTGATTCTGTTTAAAACGAGTTTAGAAAGGTAGCTCATTGACATAATTTATTTTTTTATTAATATTTTATGGCTAGTTTATTTAGTTTCTGATAAACTTACTGCTAACCGCCAATGGAATAAATTTATCATGTAACAGATAAATTTTTTCCCTAATTTATAGATTAACGAACTGGCTGAGCGAATGTTTGTATGAGAGTAGTACAGCATTAGACCCCAAAGAAGGCGAAAGATATAGATGACTTAGTCAAAAATAGAAAAGTTGTAATTTGCAATATTGTATAATTTCAGGCTAAACCCTCTCTAATAAACAGAGGCCTATTTAGTGGAAGATTATTTTATCTGTCAGAAAAGCAGTATATTAGCCTAGTTTTATATCTCATAGGGTGAAGATTCGCTCTTGCATTGCCTTGTTATCGATCAGATTTGATTACCAGCAAGTTTATCAGAGAGTGAATAAATCGCTCTGAATTTAGGTGATATTGAAATGCCTGCTAGATATTAGTTACCTTGGTTAGTTAAGTTAAAATGGTGACATGATGAGACCTTTTCATGAGAAAAGGTCTGAGGTCTCAATTATTTTTCCAATATTTGCCAAGGCGTTAACCTACCTTACCACTCAAATTGCAGCCGAATTTTAAATATAATGTTCAATTTTGAAGGAAGGATAGATAAATATATAGTAATGAAATCAAAAAGATGGGCCGATTTCTTCCCAGAAGCTGAGGCAAAGTAATTAAAATAAGAATGAGCAGACGGTGGAAGCTTTTACTTAATGAAATATAAATAAAATTTGGAGGTTTGTACCATTTTAAATTGCTGTTAATTTTTTCGGCCGTTCAGTGTAGATAGATTCAAATATATGAAAGGCAATGAAATTGAAGTAAAAATGCACTGAAATAAATAATTGGAAATATCAAAAATAAATTCGGTAAAACTTACAGTGTAAAGTTGAAAATATTTCGCCAGAATTTTTCTACTTCTAACATTACCTTTCTTTTTAGGAAAAAAATTGGACTCGCATAGTAGTACAAATGACCACACAATCTTAGCATCACTGTTTAAAAAAAATAAGATAATGATTTTTGAACATAAGTACAGATGTTTTATGTTTTAATTTAAAAGAACATTTTATTGAAAACTACAGTCTAAAATGATCATATATAAAACCAATATATTTTTGTCAAAAAATATTGTAGTATTCCAAATTCAATAATATAATAAAACGACGATTAAGATATATTTCGGTTAAAAAACGATTTTCTTATCAGGAAAAAGGTCGGCCCACAATGTATTCTCCCATCAAGCATTTTGTAAAGAAAGAATGGATTTTTTTCCTCAAAGCGAAAACATACTTATATAAATCTGCTGGAAACCGTAAAAGCAAAGGAAGCTTAAAATTGGCCGATTATGTTCCTCGAGGTTTATTATTAAAATGATATACATAATAAAATGGAACCTTTTTATTTAAAAGATCAATTCGGATTCTGTGCAAGGAAATGCGACTGATATAGTATATGAATTATATATTTTATACAAGGTTTAGCAAATCCGAGATTGTCAAATGGAGACCTTCGCCAAATTAGACGTCAGTTAAATTGTAAAATTGAAGCAATTTGATGGCTAAAAAATAAGAATTTGGCTGCTGAAAAGACCCAGTTTTAAAAGTTGGAAAAATTCCGTCTTCGTCCGGAAACATTCGGAGTCAATAACTTGTATAATTGGTATTCTGCATAGCGGTCATACGTGAGTGGTTATATTATTAGAAATCGATTCAATATTTTGTCTTGAAGCCTCTATCCTGTTCTACCGTTTCGTTATCTGAGCAACTGGTCAGTTTTGCGGACAAACAAGAGATCCAAGAGCGATTATCTTAATTAACGTATGCAAAAAACACGACTTAAAGCAAGTTTAATAGCAGTAACCGTCAGATAAATATTTCCACAAACGTTAAAACCACCAGAGAGAAAATCGTTATATCGGACACCACCCGGACTTGTTATCAATTACCAAAAATTCATACTGAGGAATTGTTGTTAGACTAATGGTTAGTGGCCCACAGGTCACATCACCAACGTAGAACGTGAAGAAATACCTAGCCTGTCTCCCACAATCTCACATATAATCCACGGACCCAAAAACAAATACTCTGAATACTTCGGAAGTAAAAGTGAAAATTTTGTTCTGGAACCAATGAATATATTACTCAGTTTTGCGTAAGTGTCTGTTTACAGAGCTTGTTTGGCAAAGCTCCATAATATAAACCAGTTTCGTCGGCATTGAAAATATCCCTTGATGAATAAGAATCAATAAGTTTCCTCGGTTTACTCTTCGAATTTTCAAGCTCATTACTGTCGACAGTAATTGCATCTCTAGAAGTTTGATGTTTGTCTCTAAGTTTTATAATGTGTCGTTAGCCGAATTCGGTAGTTTTTCGCTTATTACAGAACCAATAATTACAGAACTGATCTTCTGATCTGATGATACTTTTAATTCTATTAGCTTTAATTTTCCTTTTTGGTAAATTTCCGTTTACGCAATGTAACTTTCTCAGTTCAGTATGTTTAGAGAATACCAATTATTTTCAAAACCACTGAAATCACTGAAATTTTCCTTTCAAACTTAAAAGTTTTTCTTGCTCAAAGATATTATCAACTTAAGTACAAGCTTGTCTTTGTGATTTTTTTTATTTTCTCATTATTAACTCCTATCAACAGATGTTTTACTGTCCACACATATGACCATGCTAAAAGCTTCAGTGTTTTGTAGAATAAGTTTATCTAGTTCAGTTATCTGCCGTTTCACCATACAATTCAAAGTGTTTTTTTCTTGGTTGGATTTGGATAAACTGCGAGTCGAATTGACAATAGGATATCTAAAAATAGTGGTTTAATCTCTCAAATGATCAAATATAGGACGATACTTAGACGGTAGGGCCCCAGTCCCCAGCGGTCTGAGCAACCCCAACCAATACAGCGGCTGCAAGATTGCTCAGACAGGGGGTGCTAAGAATCCCTGGGTTGGATCATGCTGTCACTTTGATATAGTAACTTACAATGCCAGGACTATAGGTACCGATGATCGTTTAGTCGTATTAGAATACGAACTGGAGAAGATCAGATGGGAAATCGTGGGAAAAGCGGAGACAAGAAGAAAAGGTGAACAATGCGTGAAGCTAAACTCCGGACATATCCTTTTCCATACAGGAGAACAACAGTATAGGAGGAGTTGGAGAGTAGCCGCAAACCTAAAAACCTTAAAAGCACTATCAGATCGGGTAAACACAATGATCATAAATAAAAAAACAACTTTGAAATACATCTAAGTATATGCAGCAAATTTTGCACACGAAGACGAGGAGGTAGAGACAGTATATGAAGATATAGCCAAATCACTCTACGATAATAAAACAACGCATGTGATAATAGGTGTTGATTTTAATGCCGAAATAGAGAAGAACACAGATCCAACAGAATTATACATAGTGAAGTTTGGAATCGGAACCAGAAACGACCGAGGAACAACGTTGGCCAACTTTCTAGGAAGAGAAAAGCTCTACCTCATGAACACCTTCTTTCAGAAAAACGAAAAACGCAAATGGACATGAAAAAGCCCAAATGGAGACACAAAAAACGAGATCGACTTCATTATCTCTAAACAAAAACATATAATTCAGGACGTAGATGTGACAAACCAACTAACTACTGGAAGCGAACACAGCAGGGTTAAATGCAAAAATTTCATAGATAGCTTGAGAGAGTCAAAAGAATGAGACGAATAGCAACCAAAATAAATGGGGAACAGCTTAAGGACGGAAATGAAAGCTACAAAAATCAACTTAGCAAAAACTTCTTTAAAAACCCAGGACAGCCAAATGAATCCATGAATGAGGCCAATAAAAGAATAACAAAGATCATAAAAGAAACGGCTGAACAAACGTCCGAACCCCTCCGAAAATCTGGGAACAAGCTGTCAAGTGAAACCAAACAAATGCTGGAAAAACGAAGAGAACTCATAAAAAAGGGGAAAAGAGACACAATGGAATTTACGGAGACCAATAAAACGGTTAGGAAAATGGCAAAACAGGACATCCTGAAATATAACACCAAACAGATACAAATACGTCTGGAGAAAAATTGAGGAATAAAGATATATAAAGGCAGAACACGCAAAGTAAAGAAATAACGAAGATAAGGGATGAGACAGACAAAATAATAGAAGATAGAACACAAATACTGAAGGTGGTTGAATCCTTTTATACAGACCTGTATGAATCAAAAATCCCGAACGATACTGCTAAAACAGAAAATGATGACAAAACAAAAAGAATTGTCAATATAAATTCAGAAGAAATGCCAACTATAGATGCCGAAGAATTAGAGAAAGCACTTCATCAAATGAAGAATGGAAAGGCAGTAGGAGAGGACGACATACTACCGGAAATGCTAAAGGAAACTGACGAAAAACTAGTGAAACTGTTTAACTTATGCTTAACATCTGAACAAATTCCTGAAGGCTGGGAAAACGCAATGGTTGTTCTGATCTACAAAAAAGGGGACCCAGCGGACCTGGCAAATTACAGGCCAATCAGTTTGCTATCCCAGCTATACAAACTGTTTAATAATAACAAACAGATTGGATAGAAAGCTTGAGCTATACCAACCAAAAGAGCAGGCTGGATTTCGAAGTAACTTTGGCACCACTGAACACCTCCATACAGTAAAACAACTCGTAGAAAAGGTAACAGAATACAACATACCTATATGGATGGCGTTTATCGATTTCAGGAAGGCATTCGATACAGTAGAAACTTCGGCGATAAGCAAGTCAATGAGAAATGCTAGTATAGATCAAAGGTACATAAACTTGATAGAATACATATATAACAACTCCACAATGAGTATAAGGATTCACGACCCTACAAATAAAATAAATACCAAAAGAGGAGTCAGGCAGCGGGATGTAATCTCACCGAAGCTGTTCATTCTGGTCTTAGAGGACATCTTCAAAAAACGAGAATGGAGCAATAAAGGAATTGACATACAGGAATAAGACCTTAACAACCTCAGATTCGCTGATGATGTAGTTATATTCGGAAAAGATTAGCAAGAACTTACCAAGATGATGGAAGAACTACAAGAAGAAACAGCTAAGATTGGATTATTCATGAATAACACAAAAAACACAATTCATGACCTACATACATGAAGCAGGAGGGACAATATCGATACACGGACCATAGTAAACAAGACGACATCATACATATACCTTAGATAAACAATAACACTCGGCAAGCAAAACCAAGAAATCGAGGCCAACAGACGAATCAGAATGGGCCGCATACGGAGAACTGAAAAACATCCTTAAGACGAAGATACCAATGGCATTGTGACATACGGATCTGAGACTTACGTCTTGATAAAGAAAACCACTAACAAACTAAGCGTGCATCAAAGAGGCATAGAACGAAGATTACTGGGTATAACACTGAAGGACCACAAAAGCAACAAATCGATAAGAGAAAAAACGCAGGTAACAGACGTCATACAAAGAATTAACTCTCTAGAGTGGCAATGGGCAGGACATGTCGCCAGACACAAATAAAACTGGAGTGGCCACATCACCAGATGGAGACCCTGAGGAGAGCGAAGAAGTGCTGGAAGACCGCAGCAGAAGTGGTACGATGAATTGAAGAAATTCGCCGGGCTAAACTGGTACCAACTCGCCCAGAACAGGGATACGTGGTCAAAAGTGAGAGAGGCCTATATCAAATGGATAGAGAACGGCTGAAATGGAAATGGAACTTAGACGGTCAACGGATCTGGTTCTCTGGCCAATGGGTCTGGATCTGAAGGAGTTGAAAGAACTAAAAGTTCGATTTACTACAGAAACCATTGATGTTCATGTTTCCTAACCATATCAATAAAATGAGCATGAATTGATTTTAGCATTGAATACCGAGAAAGACCGATATGGGTCGATAGGCCTTTTGCATAACGGATTAAGGTTTCTAATACTACTAGTTAAATTACTAATGGGCAGAAGGCACCTTCTGAAGGCACCTACTGACCTCTCAGACACCATTTGTACCCCAACAATCACTTTCTCTAACGCGTTGGATTCCAGGTTTTATAATCATAGTAGATCCGATTAATTTTTCTTTAAAATTCTTGAACTTGAATTTGTCGTGTGAGCACTTTCTATTTTAGCTTCAAGCTGCAAAGGAGACATTCGCTTCCACAATTTGCATAACTGTTTTAGCTGACAACAATTCCCGCTATAACAATGGCAGAGTGAAGAGCTCCAAACTTCAATTTGTATAAAGGTCGAGTGTTACTTGTTCGTCTTACATAAAATTGCACAATACTCACGTGCATTGCGCTGAACAGAAATTCTGAGTCAATATGAAATCATTCAATCATGCATTGAATAGTGAACAATGAACACGATTCCAAACTAGACAAAAGTAGACTGTCCGGATATATTAGCTTCGTTGTTATCGGATATTGAGTGGTCCACATATTAGGCTAATCTTGTAGTCTAGGATGTTGTTCTATAACGCTATGCAGTTCATCGAAGCGCAATAATTGTTACTCAAATTGTTTTCTAAAAATCATGTACACTTTTGTATGTACCTATTTGTCTTAATAGCAACGATTCTAGATACATGTATCAATTATATCTCATTGTTCACGAAAATATAGTTATTTTCCTACAATATTCACCAGTTCCCAATATTTGTTTTCGGCTGCATAAAGAAAAAAAATTGTCTAGTTTCACATAGTTTAAACCACCCAATTTAAATATTGAAAACAAGCTTTACTAACTGTAATTGAAAAACCCAAAGGACCAATTTAAGAAGTAATTTTTTTGTCTGAAATTTTCATGTTGACTATCATTATCAAAGAAAATGCTTTTACACAAGGTAAGTGTATGCTGAACAAATGCATTACAATTCACTTAGAGTATTGACTGTTAATAGATTTATGTGACTGATAGTTTACTTTATATTCAAGCCCCATTTTCCTTGTAAAAGGTATGCATAATATCAGTGCAAACCCTATTTAAAGTGTCTGCCTTCGGGCTGAAATGGATGTTGAATAATGCGAAATCGATGACAGTGGAACTGTATAAGTTTGCTTATTAAAATTCTATTTTGCGGTTTAAACTCTGTTCCAATGTCACATATGCAGTAATTGTTTATCTATTACCACTGGAAACCTTTTCGCTTACCCATTAGTTTAATTTTATTATTAAACTATAAATGAAGAGGAAATTTAATTAATTAAAATAAATATTTTAATCGCGTCTATCAGCTCATGCATAGTCTGGTAAAGTTACGATCCATTTAAAAATAAATAATATATTATATGCCGGAAATTCTTATTATATATTTTTAGCTATGGGACGTTACTGCAAAATATTATTTGTAGAAACTATCGTAATTGCAGAAACATCAATATTCATGGCAAGTTGCTCAATGTTACAGGGTAAGGTGAAAGTGGTTCTTCCAGCGACATATGGTTCATACTTTAATTGCCAACATCTATCGTATGTACAGGGTGGGCCACTAAGAGAGGTGGTCGGCCGTATCTCACAAACTATTGGTCGTATCGATTTCGGGTAAAAAAACATTTGAGTAAAGTGAACAAGAGAAATTGCTGGAAATTACTTACAAGTTCGCAAAATGGCCACTAGAGGACGAAATTGCACCAGTAAATTTTAAATACTGATTTTAAGCGGTTTAGGACAGGCTAAGGTAGGTTGGAAATACTTTCATTCTGTTCTTGACAGAATTTCACTTATTTTTTGTGGGAGTGTTATTGTTCTAGCCAGTCAAATAAAGTGGTGAGGGAAAGTCAAATATTGGTTCAAAACGTTATGGATAGCTCTGTATTTGCTTAACAAAATTCAAAATTTAAATCTAGTTAAAAAGCTCTTTATTCCCTTTAACTCATGCTATAAAATATTCGCTCTCATGATTGCCTCTTTGGCCGTGAGTGGGCGCATTATCAAAGCTCGTCAAACTTTGTCGTTTTTCTTCAATTTTTTAAATGTAATCATACATAATATTTAAGCTGCTTAGAAAGAGAATGAGAAATGAAACAAAATAGTGAAAACCGCATATCGATAAATTTTTTGCAACCCAAGATATAACTAATTTTATAGCGAATACAGTTTATACCATTTTAACGTCAAGTATTCGTAATAACAAATGAATTTGTTTGACAATCTTCAGCAGGAAGTTGATCATCAAGGTCGATTTAGTGTCCATGTCTGATGCGGAATAATTGGGGGACAAATTATTGGTCCATTTATATTTGAACAGAAACTAAATGGAAATATTTATTTACACTTCTTACAAAACTAACTAACATTACAATTTTACAAGACATACCCTTGCGAAAGCGAATAAACATGTTTTTTCAACAAGGCGGGGCCCTGTTCATTTCTCGGTAAATGTCCGTCGATTTTTAGACAACGCTTATCGCGATAGATGAATAGGACAAGGCAGTTTATTCTCGTGGCCAGCTAGGTCACCCGATCTTACGTGCATGGACTTTTATTGGTGGGGGAGAATAAAAGAGATTATTTACCAAACCAGAAAAACTTCCAAACAGGAGCTAATAAGCAAAATGAAGGGTGCAATTCATCACATTCCTGTCGCAGGAGTAGAGAGTGCTGTTTTATATACGAGAAACAGGCTTGAGCAATGCGTTCGAAATGACGAAAATCATTTTGAGCATCTAAGCAGGTTTTAATCCGAAAGGTGTATTTCATCCGCAGGAATACTCATAATGCGTGAAATATAACAAACGCACTAGCCATACAAAAATTTAGCCCGGAAATAAAAAATGCTTTCTACCGACATTCACCGCCCAAATACATACTGAGACTAATAAAACATAAGAGAGAACTGTACAGACTATATACAAACACTCAAAATAACGACCTAAAAAAGACACTGAACCAACTTAACAGAAACATTAAAACTCTGATTGGACAATACCGACAAGACAAATGGCTAGAAACATGTAAAGAAATACTGAAGGACAAAGGCAAAACATACTGGCGAAAAATTAAGAAACTGGCGCAATACAGGAATACTGGCACTACTGACACAATTGACGAAAACGGAATAGAACGCTACACAGACAAAGAGAAAGCGGACGCATTCGCCAGACACTATCAAAGGGCCTTCAGCATATCGACAAACCTTAACTTCGACAATGACAACTGGAACTTGATCAACGACTGGTACTTGAACTATTTTAACAGCTCACCAAACTACACCTACAAACTGATCACAGACACAGAGTACGATGAAGCCCTAGCGCACACCAAAAACACTGCACCGGGAAAAGATAAAATTAAGGCAAAACTCTTGAAAAGCCTAACTCAAGAAACACACAAACTGATCCTAACTGAATTGAACAACTGCATCACAAATGGCAGAATCCCAGAAGCATGGAAAAACGGCTTAATAATCCCTATACCCAAAAATGGACTGGACAATACAGAACCAAGCAACTACAGACCAATTACACTACTTCCAGTACGAAGCAAAATTTTTGAATACATAATAAAGCAGCGGCTTGAAAAAGTGATTGGAAAATATATACCTACCTACCAATTTGGTTTCAAACAACATCACTCGACTGTTCATCCGTTCTTTATTTTGGCCAACAATATACAAACTACCCACCTAACTGACAGAAAGACAGCTTGCCTGTTTATGGACATTAACAAGGCTTTCGATAGTGTCTGGCATAGAGGCTTACTATACAAACTATACAAACTACACACACCAACACATCTACTACACACCATAAAGAACTTACTAGAAAACAGACAACTACAAGTACGAATTGACAAAATACTTTCATTTTATTTTCCCCTGAACAAGGGCTCCCTCAAGGATCCCCGCTCTCACCGTTTCTCTACAATATATACTGCCATGACATATACAATTACAACTTACCAGACAAAAATCAAATCGACAGATCGGCATACATATTACAATACGCAGACGACACGGCACTTATTGTACATGACTAAACTACTGAGAGAGCAGCTCAAAGACTCCAAACACTAACAAACAACACAATGAGATGGTTTTATAAATGGAGACTAACACCAAACGCGTCAAAAAACCAACTTCTGCTCACAAACCACAGACTCAACGCTGACTCCCCTACAATAACTGCAGACGGCCAAACGACACAACCAAAAAACGACGTAAAATACCTTGGAATCACAATTGACCACAAACTTAAATTACTAAACACATACGAAACATCAGGGCAGAAACAATAAAGAGAACAAAACACTTATCACTAACCTACAAAGACAGAGGAATTAGCACAAACACCGCCACCAAAATATATAAAGCTATTTGTAGACCCTTGCTAGACTATGGACATATACTCATGACGAACGGAACAGAAAGGACAAAACGTTATACACAAACAACAGAACAAATTGCACTAAGACTGAAACCCAGGAATACATTGGAATGAATTAAAGTACAGTCAGGAAAAAAAGAATATACAAAACTAAGACTAATAACACGAATAAGACACCCCCAAAACCCACTACACAACCCGCCCCACCCAACTACTATACGAACGCACAAACATGACAAAGATCTCGGAAAGACTCATACAGCTACAGACAAAATGGACAAACAACCCCTACAACTGGACCAAACTGAATCCCCTTTGTCTTACAAGACCAACCAGACAATCCCGCTTCCGTTTCCCTACATTAACGCTACGCGAACACTTACAAACGCAACTGACTAGTGGACAATAAAATAATTTCTTTTTGCCACTGAAACTTTATTTATTTAATAATATTGTTAACCTAGAATAAGAGAATTTTCATATTTGTTTTTTATTTAGATTAAGACTACATGTATTAAACAAGTGCAGAAAGACCGATAGGTCGATAGCCTTTTTTAGAAATAAAGATGTTTACTACTACTATAACAAACGGTTCTTATCAGGACCAATAATTGCCATGTATTATTATAATATCATATTTATTGTCAATATGTTTATATCTCCGGGTGCAATAAATATATCGGTGTGCGGTTTTCACTATTTTGCTTCATTTTTTATCCTCTTTTTAAGCAGCTAAAATATACATATCATTCCATTTAAAAAAAATTAAGAAAATCGAAAAAGTTTGACGACCTTTTATAACGTGTCCTCTGGCGGTCAAAGTGGCAATCATATGGTCGAATATTTTATAGCAGGTGTTAAAGTAAATAAAGAGCTTTTCAACTGAAATTTAAGCGTTGAATTTTGTTAAGCCAACACGGAGCTATCAATAACTTTTTGAACCATAATTTGGCCATTCCCCACCACTTTATTTGACTAGCTAGAACAATGAGACTCCAACAAAAAATAAGTCAAATTCTCTCAGGCATAGAACTAAAGTATTTTCAACATACCTTAGCCTATCTGAAACCTTGAAAAAACTTGAAAGTCATTTCCAGCAATTTCCCGTGGTCTCTTTATTCATATTATTTTTTACCTGAAATCGATACGACTAATGGTTTGTGAGATACGGCCGAGCACCTCTCTTAGTGGCCCACCCTGAACATTTGCACAAAACCATAGAAGTCGTCAAATTGTTAGAGTCTCAGAAACACCAATATTCAAGTTGATTCAAATTAAACCAATACTACTGCTGCAAGAAACAGACGATAATTTTTAGCATTGAACTGAAAAAAGCGTGTCTTTTCCATACCTCTCGAACTAGAAATTTCGGAGAGACCAGGAAGAATATTTAAAAGAAAATAAAGTGTTCCTCTCGTAGGATGATGGAGTTTAATTGAAACGACAAATGCATTCACATCTTTGCTTTGAAGAAAGATTTAAAAAAAATTGAATGATTATTTGCTGGACAGAGTACTGGACTGCAATAAATATTGGAAAACTTGCTTGCACTTTTTAATAAGCCAACAGCCTGTTAAAAAAAACGCTTCAGAGAATGTGTGATTAGTAGAGTAAAAACTCATTCAAGGTTGTCGCGCAGATTTATCTTTAACTCAAAATTTTGGAGGAACTCCGCCTAAAGTAATGAATCGATCCATTATTCCAAGATATAACTTTTGGACGAGTTATATCTCAACCATGCCATCAAATGTGAATATTTTCTCTATAAAATTGTCGTTTTAGTATCAACCTATGCAGAGTGAAACGTTAGCTATTGTCAACAATAAAAAATGGTTAGCTTATAAAGTAGTGGTGGGAAAGAGTAACTAACCGTTACTCGGGTATTCGTTACTCATCCGTATCCGAAGTAACGAATACCGAACCAAGCTATCAAACGAGTATTCAGGTAATCGTTCTCGGAAAATCAAGTCACCCATCCTAACCTTCGAGTGTGAAACCAAATACGTTACTACTCTTACTCGGTCAGACCAACTGGTAACTAGAAGTAACTGGTGACCAGTAAGTGGTGGGTACCAGGACCGAAAACCGATATCAAACCAATTACCGACAGCCGCGTTTGATTTTCAACGGCGGCCGTTCCTAATCACTAAAAGCATTGCTCGTTCCCGCTTGGTAATCTTGAATTATGCTTTTACATTTACATTTATAATATAAAATATAACGTGATAATTGTTACTTATTTAAAAAATGCATTCTTGCGCGCTGAGGATCTATCAAATCTATTACTAGTAGGTGATAATATATCATGAATTCAAGGGTTTCCTATGGTTTTTATAACTCGTTAAGTGTCCGTGTAACAAATCTGAAAGGCATTAATAAACAACAATATTGGTCCTCGACTCTCGTAAGGCTAACGACTAGAACGAGTAGTTGACTAACTGATCCGAAATAACTAGTATTGAATCCAAAAGTAACTGGTCGTTACGAGTATTCAAAAGTAAGCGCATCTAACACCACTATTATAAAGTAAAGTTGAACACTTCCATCAAGAATTAATTGAAATATAGAATTTGAAATATTGAAATTTCCGTCAATTAATTTCAGTAACAAAGGTATGGAATTATTTAATCTCCACTAGTAATGTTACATCTGTTTTATTGGCCTTTTGGTTCCGCGTGTTAGGTACCTTTGTTGATTCAAGCATTAAGCAACAGGTATTTACGTAATGTTAATTAGAAAAAAACACCACTATTGGAATAATCCGAAGTTTAATTATTGTAAATGACAAAACTACTGAGAGAGCAGCTCAAAGACTCCAAACACTAACAAACAACACAATAACATGGTTTTATAAATGGAGACTAACACCAAACGCGTCAAAAAACCAACTTCTGCTCACAAACCACAGACCCAACGCTGACGCTGCTAACTGCAGACGGCCAAACAACACAACCAAAAAACGACGTAAAATACCTTGGAATCACAATTGACCACAAACTTAAATTCACTAAACACATACGAAACATCAGGACAGAAACAATAAAGAGAACAAAACACATCCGATCACTAACCTACAAAGACAGAGGAATTAGCACAAATACCGCCACCAAAATATATAAAGCAATTTGTAGACCCTTGCTAGACTATGGACATATACTTATGATCAACGGAACAGAAAGGACAAAACGTTATGTACAAACAACAGAACAAATTGCACTAAGACTAATAACACGAATAAGACACCCCCAAAACCCACTGCACAACCCTTCCACCCAACTACTATACGAACGCACAAGACAAAATGGACAAACAACCCCTACAACTGGACCATACTGAATCCCCTTTGTCTTACAAGACCAACCAGACAATCCCGCTTCCGTTTCCCTACATCAACGTTACTCGAACACTTACAAACGCAACTGACTACTGGACAATAAAATAAAGTTTTCTTGTTATTAGAATTAGAAAGTTAAAAATTTGTTAACCCAGAATAAGAGAATTTTTATCTTTGTTTTTTTTATTTAGATTAAGACTATATGTACGAAACAAGGGCAGAAAGACAGACAGGTCGATAGCTTTTTTTTAGAAATAAAGATGTTTACTACTACTACTACTCCCAAGTTTAAATCACCCTGCAGAATAATTTTATTTGTTGTATATTTTTAAGTTTTTGCTAGGTGTATTATCACTTTTGGCAATAGTAGAATATAAAAAAACGCGAATTCAATTAATAAAATACATATACATATACAATGACTGACACTAACTTCTTTATTGTATAAAAATTGACTCTAATTAGGTGTTCTTCATTCTTAGATATATATATTCTGAGTGGCCGTATTAAAATTCGCGTATCAAATCTTACTGTGTCCTTCGAATGTATTTCATAGCAGAACAAACCTATATGACCTATGTCATATTTGTGACATCCAAAAACTTTTAATTTCAACAAAAACCCACCAATCAAGTAAAATAACGAAAGGACTAATACTAACAGTCCTCAAGTTAGAACAAATGTAAAATGTCTACCAAGTAAAATACTTCTAACTAAGGCACTGTCCAAAAACGCTATTAAAAGAATTTGCCAAAAACGACTATATCAAATAAGCTGTACAAAACCTCGTATTGACTGCCCTTTCCATTGGTACAGTCCATGATTGATTATAATCCACTTTTTTGTATATTGAAGCGTTCACATTGAACTGTCAACTATCGTGGTAACATAATAAAAGGATACGAGGTAAATTTATGACTTGAAACGAGGAGAGTAGGTATTTATTTCTCTAGAGTTTAATTTTCATGAGGATTATTCGATATCGATAAAGTAAAAATCCGTTTAAGCTGCGACCATAAAACATCGTTTTAATGGCCCGTCGAGGATGGAACTCGATTAAATCGCATCTAATGCTACAAAATTGGAGGGTTCAATGCATACCTTTTTGTTATTTTCGTTTAACCTTTCCATTAATCAGGAGTTTTATCAGCAAAAAACAAAATCAAATCGAACAATTTAACCAAATTCTATTCAGAAAACATATTCATATGACAAACTGAAAACGGATTAATTTAGATACAGTCATATTTAAAAAGCTTTCAATCTTTTTATTCTTCACTTTCCCTCTTTCGTATAAATCGTATAAATCTCTGAATATGTGGGGAGCTATGCCTTTTGTGGAGTGAAGAATGGATTAAATGATTTTATTATTTTGGCTAAATCTGGCTCCATTTGATTTTCAGTTTCAGACTAATAAAAATGTACACTCGAGACGTAAAAATGATCAAGATATCTTGTTTCTCCAACTTGTTAAGATATACACCGTTAAACGCCATTGCTTAAAAATTTACCAGATAATGATCATTTATGTTCATTGATAAATTTAATTCTTATTTTAAAAGATCAGTAAATTTTTATAATAACCATCAGCAAATCCGAGTCTCGACATACATTCACACAGTGAAGCTCCGATTTATTAAAGCAGGGTAGGTACTATCAACTGAAGTGTGTGTTTGATATATTACTACCACACTTGTCCAATTTGCTTTCACTGCGACAAAATTTTTACCTTTCTTTTCTTTGAAATCAATCTTCCTTGTTCGTTGGGCTTTGGAGGGTAATAAACTTGTTTCTGTAACAAGTTTATGACAGCTGAATAAAGTCAGCACTATCCTCTTCATATTTATCAGCACATCCGATTTTTTAAATGGTGATTATAATTAATATAATATTATAATAATATTATTATAATTAATATATAGTATATTACCAAAAATGAGTTTCTATCATAAAATAACTTTTGTGGTACATAGAATTATCCCAAACACTACACCTGATGTGAACCTGTGTTTACATGAACCGAAAAACACTTAATAACTTGCATGAAACCTTAGTAGAGTACAATTCTCTCTCATCGATTACACAGAAATAAAATTGAGTAGATAATTTTTACCTCTTGTTTGCCTAATTACACTCGTCAACTCTTCTGGTGTTTGCGGTACTCACCCTCTTTCGAACTCCTCAACCGAATCGAAATGACAACAAAATCGTTTTGTTTAAGAACACACTATTATTTATGCAGGTTTGAAACAAGAATAGACTAATGGCCAACTATGCCAAATTAACCCCACAATAACCGCTTCGATTAATCGAAAGGAAAGCTCAAATTTCCAGTTGTATAATTAACCCTGCTCAAAGAAATTCTTAAACGAAATAATGATAGCCTAATGGATATAAACGCTGCGGGAAATTTGATACGCGGAAAAAAGTATCTTAACATCAAAATACCATTAAGCAAGAGTGGAAGAGTTTGGAACTGGCGCGTTTCATGCGCTCTGGCCTGGACAAATTGGATTTTGGTTTTTAGGCTCGTTTTGGAAATTTGATTTGCTGCTTTTAATGTACCATATGTTGCAAACATGTTTACTCTGCCAAGAAATGGTTGCGGTTGGAAGATGAAATAGATGGATACTTTTTTGCTAGCACCAAACATTTATCTCGATTATTAAGGCGGTATTCAAATTTAGCAATATGAACGAAGAACATTTAATAAATAGCCATTGTGTGTCCTGTCCACTAACCCTTTAAAGTAATGATTTAGCCGTCTACGATTAACAATTTTGCCACACAAAGTGACAAAATAAACGTCTTCCTATACTTTAAAAATGTTAACAAATTTTCTATTGGACGTTTTTTTCGAACACCTATGCATTGTTAGTAATAGAAAGACAATATATTAACTACATACCTTTGCAAATTACGAATTTATAATACTTAGGGCAATTATTAATTTTTTACTGTCAACTAAACTTTTAGATAAAATATGAATGTTCTAGTACCTACATATTTTCCTCTAAAAGTATGATAAAATGTCAAGCCCCATATTCCAAAAGTTTTGTTCAATAACCCGGAGAGAATTTTCCCCAAATACCAGAAAACGCTGAAGAAGTAGCCAAAAGCCGATAATAGTCGTAAACGAGCATTTAATAGTGTGTCATAGTATATAACTAGAATAATATAATTTACATTTTCGCAATAACTATGTACAACTACGAAGCGCAAGATGTTTGAAAACTATAAAGATTGAAAAACATTTACCTGACCAAAACACGTGCGTCTGCTAAAATCAAAGCAACGTCTTCGAAAAGAAAAATTCGAAATAAAAAACAATAAATTTGACTTTAAAATTGCTTTTAACCAATGTTTCACTTCTTACAACTGAAATGTGCTGTGCTCTATATCAGACACAAATGTTTGAAAATTTTCCATTAAATCTTGAACCAATTTAATTTTGGTTATAAATTAATATTAACGTGATAATTTAGAGCTCGCCAGTAATTCAAACATAAGAAAGCCTGATTTTTTCTCGAAATGATATAAAATTTTTGATCATTTGATAATGCGCTTTTGTGCTGATTTTCATGTCGTCTTAAGGAAAATGTCATTTTTTAAATATACTTTTCTTCAATAATATTGAACCAGTATATAAGGTATGCGGGATGTTAATTTGAAAACTTCCCACCCTTAATATCTCTCTTACAGTTAAAAATATGAAAAATCGGAAAGACGCGTCAATTTTATTTGTAAGGAAGGACACTTTGAATTAATATTTTTAGAATTCTTGTTTCAACCCCTTAGGAGGGGTAGACGTCACCCTTAGAATCTTAAACCGGAATGGGGGTCAATTGGCCCATGGTTTTAGCGGGCCTTCAATTCTCTTTTCAGTGGCATTACCCTCCCCTCTCTCTTCCCCACTAGGCCTTTGGATGTCACCGTTTCAAACTGGATTTCAAAAGTGTGAGAATGGTTTATTCTCTTCAAGAAAGAACTTAAATTATTTTCATTTATGGAGAGGTGAGAAAGTGCGCACGAAAGACGGCATCGGAATCATGAAGTTAGTCACAGATATGTGCTGGATTTGGTAAAAAAGTTCGGTAAGTAATAGAAAAAGAAACACCGTACGAGTGATGAATGAAGGAGCTTAAACTGAGGTTTTGGGATTATTTGCTGCAGACCCCACCAACTCCTTGCGGACAGTAGCAGAACAGACAGGAATATCACACGAGACTGTAAGAAAAGCACTGAATATTCATAAACTCCATCCATACAAAATGCAGATACTTCAAGAGCTTTATGACGATGATTTTGATAGAAGAATAGAGATCTGTGAATTCATGAGTTGTCAATATTCTGCCGAATACCTGTTTCAACAATTAATGTTCATGTTTTCCACATGGAAATGTTAACAAACAAAATTTTCCATATTGGAGTGACGAAAACCCGCATATTTTTCGCGAAAAACATACGCAATATCCTCAGAAAGTTAATTTTTGGGCTGGTATTCCTGGAACAGCCAATATTGGTCTTTTATTTATTGAAGGAAACTTGAAAGGTGATCTGTACGTTAAGATGCTTGAAGAGACTATTGATCCTCTTATCACGCATGAGCTAAAAACTCAAATTGATGCAGAAGGTAATTCAGTTTTACAGGAGGATTTGTCAACATTCCAGCAGGACGGTGCTCCACCTCATTATTTTCTTCCGGTCCGACAGTGGTTAAATGAGAGATTCCCGCATAGATGGATTGGCAGAAGGGGACCAATTGAAGAGCCTCCAAGATCACCTGATTTACACCCTTAGACTTCTTTCTTTGGAGATATACAAAGTTCATTGTTTATAAGACACAACCTGCTGATATTGATGATCTTAAATCGAAGATCGAATCGCGAATTGCAGCAGAATGCCGGTCAATTCCCGGTGAAGTTTTCCGAAATGTTAAAGAGGAGTTCGAAAACAGACTTTATTATTGTTTAATGGACAACATTTTGAACAACTGATAAGCTAGTGTGTAAATAGATCCCATGTGTTTAATTGTAGAAATTTTTCTTCCGCAAATAAAAAGTTATTTTTGTCGAACTAAAATAATCAATAACTAGATTTTCTTTCTGTTATTCAACGATTGTAACGATGTTATCTACTCTTGTACTGCAAGGAGAGCCAATGCAATTTTTTTGTGTAAACTCCAGCCTGGAAACCAACATCGCAATGCGGGAAAGTTTAATTGTTTCTGCAGCTTTGAAACGCGATTAGTCGGAAACTTCTGGACAAAAAGTAACAAAGAAGGATACCACTGAAAAGAGAATTGAAGGCCCTCTAAAAAGTTGTGCCACTTGAACCCAATTCCCATTTAACATTCTAAGGGTGACATTTGCCCCTCCTAGAGAGTTGAAACTAAAAGGATCAAAATATTTATTTAAAGTGTTCGCCTTACAAATAAAATTGATGTCATTCGGATTTTTCATATTTCAAACTGTAAGAAATATATTAAGGGTGGGAAGTTTTCAAAATGACTTTTTTGACAAATTTGAGTAAAATTAAAGCATTATTGGAATTTCCACAAGTATACAGTTATTTGGAATAAACATTATTATTGAAAGGAAAAAATATCTCGCACAATTCCGGTAATGCACAGATAATAATAAATCGAACCGTTTATAGAACCGCTAAACACATAAGCGCTCACCCCCGTTATAGGGCAACGTAAAATACTCTTGAATTAATGCCGACGACCTGCTTTAATAGGATAAAGACAAAGAGTAACAACCGGCGTCTCAAATTTCAAATTAGCAATGGCCGAATGTTCCCTAGTCTGAAACTGTCGGGTTACAGGGATGTTTATTCAGGCCGACTACTTAGTAAACGTTTTTACCCTGCTTTGCTGGTTTAATGTTTCCAATTAAATTATGTAGACTATGTAGTTGCAAAACAATGTTACTAATATTTTGAAGTCTTAAATATATGTGGATGGTCACACGTTATAATTAGCTTTTCAGCGTTGCCGCTTAAATGACAGAAATAACCATAGGAAAGCTCTAAGCCCTAAAGGTTGCGAGTAAATCTTTTTAAATCGCTTTGCAATTTTCGATGAATGTAAATACAGATAGGGGTTTTGATGGGTAAAAAGATGAAATAATAAATTTATAGTTGCATCCGTAAATTGACCTGCACTCACTCTCCTTTTTAATGTATTTTAGTTTAACAGGTTGCCATTGTTGATTTACGCCTGAAATTACATTCATCAACAACATGCAGTATTTGCACACCTGGGGAGACTTTATCTTTGCATGCGAAAGAGAAGATGCAATTTACTGCCCAGTAAGCTACTGCGCTTAATCAGTATTCCACTTGACTATTTGTTGCTTTTGTAAATTAGATTATGCTGTCTTATATTATCATCTTATATTATGAACCATTAATCTGCCAAGAAAAATTGCCAAAAATGCTAAAATCAAGAAGTACGTTATAAAGTTATAAACATACACGTTATAATATACACGTTATAAGTAATAAATAATTTTGATGAGGAGATCGGCGTATCAAATTATTCGTTTTAGAGCTTAGTTAATTTAAATCATATAAATTATTGTATATTTATTGTATACAGAAAGCAAGACATAATCCGAGTTGAAAGTTACTAGTCAACTGTTACTTATCGCAGTCGTAAAGTCTTATCACCCTTTTCGCTTGATTACCGTTTTCACAAAGTCGTTTTAGAACCGACGAAAGTGTGGGACCGCTTATTAGGAAATTAGTTCGATTGGAGTAGTAAAGGTTTTGCATTTGAGGTTGAAAATTAGAATTGTGTGAAAATTCGAGCGAAAGTGGTTGATCAGAGTTGAGTCTCACATTAGAGTTAGAAATAACAATAAGCAAAAATGTACCTATGCTAAGGGTATGCAATTTCGAACTAAATAAAATTTTGTTCAAGTCCGTAAAAGATTCTTCTTGAATTTTTAAAACCGAGTTCGTTTCCTCAACTAATTGGAAGCAAAATCTTTGATTAAAATCCTATGTGAATGAAGGCTTCTTCTTCTTCTTCTTTAAGTGCCGTCTTCGTTGTGAAGGTTGGCAATCATCAAGGCTATACGTATTCGTGATACTGCTGATCGGAATAGCTGATTTGTGGTGCAGTTGAACCAGTCTCGCAAATTTTGCAACCAAGAATGGCGTCTTCTTCCCACACTTCTCCGTGCCTGTATTTTTCCTTGCATTATGAGTCGCAGTAAGTGGTATTTTTCTCCCCTCATCACATGTCCCAAATATTGCAGCTTGCGTCTTTTTTACCGAATGAACAATCTCTCTATCCTTTCTCATTCTTCTCATGACTTCCACATTCGTTATTCTATCGGTCCATTTAATCTTCAGCATTCTGCGGTATACCCATAGCTCGAATGCCTCCAACCTTTTCATTTCTATCCCCTTAAGGGTCCATGCCTCTGCTCCATGGAACAGTACCGATCTTTAAACCTAGGCTGAGGTCACTGCTGCAAAACATCCTTTTCATTTTCATAAATGTTGCTCTATTCTGTCCTATTCTGGTTTTGATTTCTTCAATGCACTCGTTGTTTTCATTTGCAATGGTACCTAGATATTTATACCTGTTAACTCTTTCTATGACTTGGTTATTTACTATGATTTGTGCGTTGTTTTGAATGTATCATGAACTTAGTCTTTTTTGCATTTAGCGACAGTCCGAATTCTTCGCCGGTGTTATTTAGTTAATCTAGTAGCACCTGTAAATCCTCCAGGCTAGTAGATATCAGAATAGTATCATCCGGATACCTTATATTGTTAATATGAACTTCGTTAAATACAACACTCTTCGATTCGTCTTCTAGTGCTCTTTTCATTATTTCTTCTGAATAGAGATTAAACAACATCGGCGATAATACGCATCCTTGCCTGACATCTCTTCACATTTGAATTTCATCCGTGTTCTTCCCTTCACAACAAGATTCGTGATGATTTTGACGTTACGGGTGTCTAGATTTATCTTTTTAAAGGGCTGGATGAGAAGTTCGTGACGTACCTTATCAAACGCATTGTCGTAATCAATGAAGCACACATGAAGGTCCTGGTTCATGTCCATACTCCGTTGCGCGGGAACGTTCAGTGCAAAGAGTGCTTCTCTTGTACCCAAACCATCTCGAAAACCGAACTGAGTCTCGACTATATCTTGTTCTAGGATTTTGTACATTCTATTATGTGTTAGTTTCAGAAACATGTTTAGCGTGTGATTCATGAGACTAGTAGTTCGACAGTCTGTACACTGCCTTGCATTATGTTTTTTGGAATAATGACAAACATTGATAACAGCCATTCTTTGGGTGTGATACCTGTTCTGTATATGGTGTTGAACAGATTTGCGAGATGGTGAGTGTTCTCTTCTTCTACCAATTTTAGAATTTCAGAAGGTAACTCGTCTGGGCCTGCAGCTTTTCCGTCTTTTATGGTCCCTATTGCATGGATTGCCTCTTGTTCAGTGATCTCTGGTCCGCTACCTTCAAGGTCTGTTTCTATTCTGTTAATATCTCTATCATCCTCAAATAGTTCTTCCATGTTTTTAGTTTCCCTTCAATGTCTGTGATAATTATTCCGCAAGCTCCTTGGTCAGCAAGTATTGCACGCTGTCTGTTTTTGCGTAATCTTGCTAATTCTTTTACTTTTTTGTATATATTAAAGTTGTCATGCTTTGCTTGTAGCATCTCTATTTCTTCACATTTGTTTCTGTAGAACTCTTCTTTTGCGTGTCTTATTTTTGACCGAATTTCCTTCTGTATTCTTTTGTATGTTTCGCTATCGTCTTTTGCCCTTCGGCGTTCTTCTATGACTTTCATGTGAAGGTTAAGTACGTCCATCAGAATATGCTTCCATTCCATTATCATTCCTATATCAAATCGGTCCTGAAAAAAATATTGTTATGACATCTAAATAAAGAAAAATGTTAAATTATTTAAAATATTTTGATGTCTTTTAATTTTGTAATGAATTTTTTTTTGAACTGCAATTGGAAAAATACATCATTAAAACGTTACTTCATGTAAAATATTTGTCGATTTAGAATTTCTTCAAAATAACAGAGACGTAAACTTGATGCATTTTGTTTATTGCTACCAATCTAAAGTTTTGAAGAGCATAATTTAAAAACAAACCGCAAGTACGTTCTAACACTGACAAGCTTGTCAACAGATGTCTGCCTGAATGTATGGCCGCCCCTGTGCTAAATTTTCCGAAATTTGCGAAAATGATCATAACTTTATGCAAGTGTTTCAATGCTCGATTTGTGATGCTTAGCTGTACTACTAGTCTGCCAATTGACTAAAGTGGTTTAACTTTAGCTCCAGTAACCCCGTAGAAGGAATGACACCAATTTTGAATCCTCTGTACAAAATAATTGAAATTAGTATCTATTGCGGAAAGAGTATGTAACGTGGCTTTTAAGTAAATCAATATAACGTGCTTTCCGGAGTTGATTTTTCCTGCAGTAAAGAGAGAAGTAAAACTGTTAAAATTATATGAATATTCGTTTGTTTGGCATTACGTTTCAGTTTGCATGAATGCAAAATGCCACAGATGGTACTTTTCGCTTACTAGAATGCGGTCAAAAGCATTTGTTCAGGAACATTCGACTAGTATTTGTATATTAGACTTTAATGAAATCGCACTTAAATCACAAGTAAATAATGAAATAAAGTAAAGCATTATGCGTAAAGTTGCAAGCCTGTGTAAATGATATGATCTGCACCGTAATCCTTATGATAACTTAATAACTGTAATAACTTATAGTAATAATATAATAATTTATAACTTATAATCAATATATCAGGAAACTAAAATGTTATTCTTGTTAATGGTTTGTAAGCCAACGGGTCATGGAACCTGGAAGACTTTATTACATAACCGAATGCCAACATTCAAATTCTCAAACTTTACAGTTTCGAATGTTCATAAACAATATTGAAGTATATGAAATATGAGCATTGAACTGCTCTAATAATTAAACAAAACTCAAATGAAAGTATATTTTCATAAATTAGGACAAAAGTTAAAAATTATTTCATTAATATACTTATTGCCACATTTGATAAATTTCAACCATTAAACTCCATTCAACTGATAATCAATGAATCGTATTATCATTAGTGTTTATATTCGGGACCTCAAGGAAAGCATAGTGGGCTGAACCCGGCACTGTTTCAAACATTGGTATGGAAATTTCAAGTTTTGTATACGAAAAAGCAAGCAAAAAACTGAATAAAATTGCATGGAAAGTACGGCGTCCAGTTTCCGAACACTTTTTAATAAAATCGGTGCCAATTTCGGGGGGCGTCCAACAAGGGAAATTGCAATAAGTTGAAGTTTATTCCGAATAGATTTCAAATGAACGTGAAAACTGATTAAAATTAAATTATAGAAGTTCCGTTAACTTAGGATTTTATAAATGTTAATAGACGAAGATGAATGTGACGAAAAGTTAAGAAACTCCTTGTACGGAACTTTTTGTTTAGGCACGTAATGGGAGAAACCACAAAAAGAAATAAGGTATGTTGGCCTTTCTTAACAAAGTATTACAAGTTACAAAAGAACCTATTCTTTTAAAATTATAATGCGTTCTACGTACCAAAAAGTATACAATTGTAAAGTTGTATGATGAACGGGACAAGTCGCGAACAGTGGAAATAATAACCGGCAAAACAGTGAGCTTATTCAAGGTGAAAATTTTCGCCCGGCCATAAATCTATTACACTTTAAGGACTTAAATTTTCATTATTTCAAGATAAAGAGCATTTGTTACGAGTCTTTCGAGAGACAAAGTTTTGCAGACAGTTTAAGACCCGTCAGTGAAACCGATAGAATGGCAGAAGAGAAAGTAAAAGAAATTCACTACAAATCAATATAATTATGGGTCTTAAGTATAAGTTATTTTAAATTTTTTGGATATTATGTAATTCGCATTGAGTCGAAGAAAGCGTATAGCAAAATCATCAGAGCTTTCACGGGAGCCCACTAATAAAAACCTTTACATATTATACAAGTAGAAGAAATAGTCAATTTTAATGCAAACCAAATGATAAATGTCACCTACCTGGATTAGTAAATAAATAATACATAAACTTCATGATGATTCTATGTTTAATAGTAAGTGACTACTATTTGCTTAAGAACGCAGTTGTGTGTGTTTTACCATAATGTATATTTACTAAGTAAATATTACTACTGAACATACAAACTGTCCCATAAAAAATCGTCCTCATCGTAAATGTGAAAATAAAGTTTCACTTAATTTTCTTTAAGAAAAATAGCTTTGTTTTAAATATATACCGTATGTTTTTAATAAGTGTCCGATATTTTTCAGATAAAAAGCCCATAATGGCATGGGTTTATAATATGGGAATATATGTACTTACTAGTCTACTGAATTCTTGTGTAAAATTACCTTTTGGAAAACAGATGCGTCGAATATTTTAAATCAAAATATCTCGAAAATGGATGTTCGTAGCTACTTTTCATCAGAATACCTTTCTTATGTAAAAACTTGCTTAAACATGTAATACAGACATTCACGGAAAAGTAGTCATCATTCAAAATATAAAAAACTTGTCGATAGCGCCTTCTACGTGTAAGAGCAAAATCAAGGTCAAATTTAAATTTCTACTCCGGCAAAACCCGCGAGTACCAAATCGCATCCACATATCAATATTACCTCAAAAATAACTCAGAAATATCGGACACTTTAGAAGGACACTTATTAAGAAACAGTTAGTTTAGTTAGTAAGTTAGAAATTAGTGTTTTTTATTATCATATTAAAGGTTTCTAAAAAACGATAGTAACAAATGTACACTTTCATCTTATACCTTCAATTACAATGTTTACTTATACCTTTTTTTCGGCCTGCTTAGAGAGCTTCTAAATCCACATTTAAAATTTCTGAAAATCATTAAATTTTTTTAGATAGACTGAATCTTCCATCCAGAGTATAAAATTGACTCTTGCGCATTCGTTACTAAATATTCTGCGTAGGAGTTTCAAATGCATAAAGTTGCAAGAACGCTGTATTACTGTTTAAAGTTGGAGACAAAGTAGAGAAAAAGAATATCGATAATAAGGAGATTAAGATGCTAGATATTGATTACAATATACAGCTGAACTCATTTCCTATTTGATCTGAACGATTTCTATATTTTTCCGGGCAGTGTGTGTCCTTTTCTTTAAATAGCGTTGTGAAGACTAATAGTGAAATATATCGAGTAATTCATAAATGACGTCCTTCCTTCAAGATTAGGAGGTGACTAATGGAGCGACAGATTACTTGGAGTGAACGGAAAATTTTATAGAAAACGTTGAGAGTATTTATCGAAGACATTATACACTGAAACATGCCAAGTCCAATAAAAATAGAAAAATATCCCTGCGCTCAAAGTACAACATATATTTAGATAAAACCATAAATTTAATGCTCACTATATCAGCGAATGTTAACTAGGTAAGTTATGTTAATTCATCGTATCTTCACATTCCCTCAACACAAAGCGTGAACGGAAACATTTTTAGAAAACGTTGAGAGTATTTATCGAAGACATTATACACTGAAACATGCCAAATCCGGTAAAAATAGAAAAATCTCCTTGTGCTCAAAGTAACAAATATATTTAAGATAAAACCATAAATTTAATGCTGTCTATATCAGCGAAGGTTAACTAGGTAAGTTAGGTTATTCATCGTATCTTCACACTTCTACCATTTTGTTTTATAGCATTGCTTTTGCACCATCATGTATACAGAGAAAGTTTTATTGATGCTGAGAGAAGGAATATTCTTAAATTTAAGAACAAAAGCTCACTTCCTCCCTCAACACAAGTGTGTCCCTCAAATTTAGAAGAAAATATCCGAAATATAACAACTGAGTTAATAAGCTATTACATTTTTTCCTTTAGCAGCTGCGATATAACGCGTGCTTTTCTTAGCATTTATATTGGTTATCGATTGGAATGAAACAGTTATTCAAAATATTATCCTATTCTCCAAAGTTTAAATTTTAAGGATTACAAGTGATTTTAAATTACAGTTTTGCCATGTTGAAAAACCACACTACAAATTGTCAATACCCATTTAAGATTTTTCTCGTCTACCAAAGTTTACGAGATCCCTCTTCTGACTATATGTAATTAATATAGAGTATTATACCTACCTACCAATTTGGGTTTCAAACAGCATCACTCGACTGTTCATCCGCTCTTTATTTGGCCAACAATATACAAACTACCCACCTAACTGACAGAAAGACAGCTTGCCTGTTTATGGACATTAACAAGGCTTTTGATAGTGTCTGGCATAGAGGCTTACTATACAAACTATACAAACTACACACACCAACATATCTACTACACACCATAAAGAACTTACTAGAAAACAGACAACTACAAGTACGAATTGACAAAACACTGTCATTTTCTTTTCCCCTGATCAAGGGGCTCCCTCAAGGATCCCCGCTCTCACCGTTTCTCTACAATATATACTGCCATGACATATACAATTACAACTTACCAGACAAAAATCAAATCGACAGATCGGCATACATATTACAATACGCAGACGACACGGCACTTATTGTACAGGACAAAACTACTGAGAGAGCAGCATACGAAACATCAGGGCAGAAACAATAAAGAGAACAAAACACTTCCGATCACTAACCTACAAAGAGAGAGGAATTAGCACAAACACCGCCACCAAAATATATAAAGCTGATTTGTAGACCCTTGCTAGACTTTGGACATATACTCATGACCAACGGAACAGAAAGGGACAAAACTTTATACACAAAACAACAGAACAAAGTGCACTAAGAGTAATAACACGAATAAGACACCCCCAAAACCCACTACACAACCCCCCCACCCAACTACTATACGAACGCACAAACATGACAAAGATCTCGGAAAGACTCATACAGCTACAGACAAAATGGACAAACAACCCCTACAACTGGACCATACTGAATCCCCTTTGTCTTACAAGACCAACCAGACAATCCCGCTTCCGTTTTCCCTACATTAACGCTACTCGAACACTTACAAACGCAACTGACTAGTGGACAATAAAATAATTTCTTCTTGCCACTGAAATTTTATTTATTTAATAATATTGTTAACCTAGAATAAGAGAATTGTCATATTTGTTTTTATTTAGATTAAGACTACATGTATTAAGCAAGGGCAGAAAGACCGATAGGTCGATAGCCTTTTTTAGAAATAAAGATGTTTACTACTACTACTATAGAGTATTATTTCTCTATATTCTCTCTATTCAAGTTGATAAAACTCAAGCTGTTAATAAAAATAGCAGAGGATAGTATATAAAATTAGCAGCCTATTCACGTTTAGTCAAAACTATTTAAAAATTAAGTGATAACGTCCAATAGAGCAAAACTTTAAAAATATGCGAAAGTTCCCACCAACTTTTCAGATCAACATACGACGGCATCGTGCCTCTGGGGAAAATTCCGCCAAAGTATGTGAACTTTTTCTAATAAAATACTCCTATTGTGACGGGTATTGTATAATGCTCGGAACATTTAACTATGAAATTGGGAAATGTTTGTCAAAGGTTTTAGTACACTGCTTTTACTGTGTCCGGATTTTAACTGAATTTGAACGTCGGTTACACATTAGTCGTAATGTGTGACCAAAACTATTGCAATGGAATCTTAGAGTAACTGGCAAGAAAGCTTAAATTTCATCAGTAAGTAACATGGAGTCACTTGTGTGAAATTGATTTGCAGAATGCTGTTGGTTGCAGATGGTGTTCAATCTTAAATGGCCAACTTTTCAAAAATTAAAATTATTTTTCAAAATATTACAACATTGAACATCCTGTATATATTTCTGTCAATCGGATGTGGAATTAAGAAGTGAACATTCGTTGTCTAGAACTACGAGTAATTGCGTACTCCGAAAGGCTTCTTGGATGTTCACTATTTTGTTAAAAGATATGAGAAAGATTAATTAGTGCTTTATTTCCTACTTTTATTAGAAATAATTGAGACTTTTAAATAGGTGAAGTACTATTTTTTGTGTTTTTTGACAAGCGTAAATGTACAATGCATACATATAGTTAATTTTTTTGGCGGCGTTCTTACTGAAAATTATTTTATATAACATGCTGCAGAAAGACAGAGCTTTGTCTATGCTTGCTGATCAGAAAAACGACATTTATTATAATGATAATTTATTTACGGAAGATTCGTGTTAAAATCGCTAATATCCCAATAAACTCTAGTAAGACATATTAAATTTAAAAAATGTATTTTTCAAAGTTGTAATTCTATAAACATTTCTTGACACTTAAGACATCGTAAATTAAATCTGTCAGAACATTTATTTTGATTAGAAACTTTTCGTTATGAAATATGTTCCTTTAATATTGACATGAGTTGATTTAGGAACACTCTCAGGTTTTATGCGTGTGCCCATTATCTGGGTATCCAAGACATTCAAGCAAATTCTACATGTGTTCTAAAGACTACAAGCCAAATAAGCAAATGTTAGGTCAAAAAAAACTTGCATAATAAACAAAAAAATGTCTAAAGAGATAGTTAGCCGATCCGTTAACCCATACGGATTTTGAAAAACAAATAACATCAACTACGGTGAAATGTTCTGTGAGTTAGACCATGAAAAGAACCAACAAAATAAAATTTGAACACAATTATCCAAAATATTGAAAATTGGTCGAGATTTGCAAACTGGCAACCACATTTACCGTTGCAATATTGAAATAAATCAGAAAAAAATCCGTTTAATGAATTACATTTATCAGATTTAGGATCTGTATTTAAACAAAATACGGAAACTTTCGCAGTTATTTCCACTCGCCGGCATCATTCCCGTAAATCCCAGCCTAACTAACATTAATTGGACAAATTTATACCAACATCTGGAAAATATTAAAAAGTTGTCCGATTCAGGCAAAAAAGTTTGTGCTTTTCAACCAGTTTGCCAATATCTACAACTTTTGACTGCAAATATTCAGCAATCAGCTGTAAATAATAATTTTAAATTATTAAACAAATTAAAATGATTTATTTTACTTGATTACATTTGCCGCAGCAAATATTACGAATATTTGAAGGAAGTCTAGTAGTAGTAGTAGTAAACATCTTTATTTCTAAAAAAGGCTATCGACCTATCGGTCTTTGTGCCCTTGTTTAATACATGCAGTCTTAATCTAAATAAAAAACAAATATGAAAATTCTCTTATTCTAGGTTAACAATACTATTAAATAAATAAGATTTCAGTGGCAAGAATAAATTATTTTATTGTCCACTAGTCCGTGGCGTTTGTAAGTGTTCGAGTAGCGTTAATGTAGGGAAACGGAAGCGGGATTGTCTGGTTGGTCTTGTGAGACAAAGGGGATTCAGTATGGTCCACTTGTAGGGGTTGTTTGTCCATTTTGTCTGTAGCTGTATGAGTCTTTCCGAGATCTTTGTCATGTTTGTGCGATCGTATAGTAGTTGGGTGGGGGGGTTGTGTAGTGGGTTTTGGGGGTGTCTTATTCGTGTTATTAGTCTTAGTGCAATTTGTTCTGTTGTTTGTGTATAACGTTTTGTCCTTTCTGTTCCGTTGGTCATGAGTATATGTCCAAAGTCTACCAAGGGTCTACAAATAGCTTTATATATTTTGGTGGCGGTGTTTGTGCTAATTCCTCTGTCTTTGTAGGTTAGTGATCGGAAGTGTTTTGTTCTCTTTATTGTTTCTTTATTTGATGTTTCGTATGTGTTTAGTGAATTTAAGTTTGTGGTCAATTGTGATTCCAAGGTATTTTACGTCGTTTTTTGGTTGTGTCGTTTGGCCGTCTGCAGTTATTGTAGGGGAGTCAGCGTTGAGTCTGTGATTTTTTGAGCAGAAGTTGGTTTTTTGACGCGTTTGGTGTTAGTCTCCATTTATAAAACCATGTCATTGTGTTGTTTGTTAGTGTTTGGAGTCTTTGCGCTGCTCTCTCAGTAGTTTTGTCATGTACAATAAGTGCCGTGTCGTCTGCGTATTGTAATATGTATGCCGATCTGTCGATTTGATTTTTGTCTGGTAAGTTGTAATTGTATATGTCATGGCAGGAGAAACGGTGAGAGCAGGGATCCTTGAGGGAACCCTTGTTCAGGGGAAAAGAAAATGACAGTGTTTGTCAATTCGTACTTGTAGTTGTCTGTTTTCTAGTAAGTTCTTTATGGTGTGTGTAGTTTGTATAGTTTGTATAGTTAGCCTCTATGCCAGGCACTATCAAAGCCTTGTTAATGTCCATAAACAGGCAAGCTGTCTTTCTGTCAGTTAGGTGGGTTGTTTGTATATTGTTAGTCAGAGTGAAGAGTGGGTGAATAGTCGAGTGCTGATGTTTGAATCCGAACTGATACGATGGTATGTACTTTCCGATCAGTTATCCCAGTCGCTGCCTTATTATGTACTCAAAAACCTTGCTAAGTACTGGTAGCAGTGTAATTGGTCTGTAATAGCTCGGTTGTGTATTGTCCAGTCCATTTTGGGAATGATCTATTTCTCGCAGATTTTGCAAATACCAGCAATCTGATGAGAATATGCTTAACATAGTTGAGGAAATAAATAGAGCAGCTAGACGCGATAAGTAAATGCATCGGGAATGTAAAATATAAAAAAATAACAATTAACATTACAAAATAAACCGTGTGCCAAATCCAGATGGGTGCGATTCATATCAAATGGTTCAGTTTTGTAGCAACTTGCTCGATGAACACAAATATTCATTTGATACCTTCAATTTGCTTCGTTTTATACGTGCTGATTTATGTTACCTAAATAAATTTATAAAAACTGATAAATTATTGAGGCGCGGTTTAAAAATGCCACAAAAAGCTGTTGAAAACCACTTAATCTGAAAAAAGTTTTAAGAAGCAAATGTTGTGTTTAATTGAACTTAAGGCCAAAACATATATGCAAATATTTGGTTACAGTAGTCCTCTAGAGGTTATTCAGAAACGTCTGTATACGCGAGCGAACATATCACAGTTCCAACACCTCCAGAAAAGCATCCATAAATTTAGAGTGGAATACCATTTTGAAAGTTCGTCAACATAAATTCTTGTAGATCAATCAATCTTATACGAAAAAGTTTTATTTAAAAATATATTTTTCATTCAACGTTTATAATGAATCGAACTAATTGTGTTTTGGAGGCATCCAATTTTGTTTGGCTTTATTCTGTCTCAAATGTTCACTTTTATTAAATTAATATATCAAATTTGGTTTACTTATTTTTAAGTATTCTCATGTAAAACAGTTTTTATCATTACATATTACCTTTCAACGCATGTTTATGTTAAACAATAAGAAAACACAGAAAATACTGAATATTTGACACAAACCGAAGCTTATGTTCGAATATTCTTACTAGATGAACTGTGTTGTACATTTTCGGTGTGACTAATCTTTGGAACACAACTTTAAGCTTCTTAACTGGCGCACAGAAGTGTCGTTACTTATGTTCCTTCTTTAATCCTACAAGGATTTATAAAGTCGAGAGAAATATGGTAGGATGGCGGATTTATCTCTGTAGATGTCTACTTAGAGTTTATTTGTAACAGTTGAGAGACTTTTTTCATCGCAGTTGAACTGCGAACTAATTGAAATTGGTTAGAAAATACCCACCGGAAAAATATTCGTATAAAAATTGAATATAATTAAAACCGACGTTAACAGATAAGAATTACGGATATAAAATACGGTTGAAGTTACTGTAAAAACGAATTGAACAGCATCTAAAATCTGGTAAACACACTTATAGAGTATCCTCAATAAATCATTCGGTTCGACTAAATTGGAGCAAATTCTTTTATCGAATAATACCCAAATAATACAAGCGTCTACCAAAGGACCTAAGAAGCTTAAAGTCGAGTACCCAAGATTTCTTTTATAGAAAAGTTTTAATCCTTTGCGACCGTGACATCGAATTTTCCATTTCGACGAAGTTTCCTGTAAACGTCTTTGGAAGCGTTGTAACTGGGTTTTTATACATTTTGCATTAATCATTTATTTCAATCGGAGTTATTTGCCATCTTGCAGAGATAGTTCATGATGAAAAAGTATGAATTAATTAAATTAAAAAATATTTAGATTTAAAATGGTATTATCAGGCATGGCCTCAATAACAATGGCCGAAGATTAATTGAAATATGCGAACAACACAATTTAAAAATACTAAATGGGTTCTATGAACACAACAATATCCACAAATACACTTGGCACCAACATACCAAAAGACTAAAATCAATCGTTCATTATGTAATAGTGAAAAAAAAAACGTAATGGCCAGTACTAGACATAAGGGCATATAGACTCTCTCTATAGTTCCGTTTAACATATCCAATACATAAAATCAGGACAGTTTGAATCGGGATAAACTGGTTGAGGTTAAATTCAACATCAAAGGTCTCCACGAACATAGTATTAGACACCTATAACAAAGCCGCTTGGATCAAAAGCTGGACAATGAATATCTAACACGTCAGACCGACGACCTATATACACATGTTATGGAAGCCTTAAAATCAGCAACCAACGAAGCACTAGGCATGGATAATACCCGCCGGTATAAAAAACATAATAACAACCTGACCTGAAACGAAGAGCTACAGCAACAAAGAAACACAAAACAGCAGGCATATCACAAATCGCTTAATACACAAAATACAGATGATAACATCACTTACAAACGAGAACAGGCAAATTTTAAAAACATGATAAAGCAGAATAAAAACGGCACATGGGAAAGGAAATGTAAAGAGATCGACAACTTCAAAAGGGGAACTAGATCGTCTGAAGCTTGGAAACTAATCAGAACATTAAATACTGCACCGTAAATAGAATAAACTTCCAGTCTTTACCGTTGAATAAATGGCACCAACACTACTAACAAGAAATTAAAGAAGAATAGAACACCATATCTGGCAGCATTTCCAAAAACATACTGAGTAGAGGGCCCACGAGTAGAAATTAACGAGGACAGGATGTGGAAAGTAGTTAAGTCAATGAAGAATAACAAGGCCAGTCGACCAGAAGGAATACCCGCAGAACTGATTAAATGGGGGACGCGAAAACTAATCAAACACATTCAATAACTCTTTACTAGATACATAAATGGAGAGAGAGTACCTCTGGTGTGGAAAGAAGCCTGGATTACTCCCATCCACAAGAAGGGATGGAGAGATGAATGTTCCAACTATAGGTGTGCCTCCGTTCTCAAAGTTCTCAAAAGTTTAATAGAAGGAATACGAACACCAAGAAGTTGAAGAACAGGCAGGTTTTCGAGAGGGTCGCTCATACAAAGATCATATCGTCAGTCTGACCCAACTAACCGAGAAGAAAGTAGTAAGAAACGGATAGGTGTACCTTCTGTTTGTGGATCTTACGAAGGCATAGGACACAGTTTCCGTACAAAAACTATGGCAAGTAATGGAGAGGTCCAGGATAAGTTATACATGTTTACAGATGACAGCTGTAAAACAACTTTATGATCAAACAACATCAAAGGTCAAACTAAATTGTGAATTATCAGAAAGTTTTCCAGTTAAAAAGGGTTTGAGGCAAGGCTGCTGTCTGTTCCACACATTGTTTAAGATATACATCAATGAAGCACTAAGGAAGTGGAGAAGAGCATGCAGCGGAATGGAAATAACCATTAATGAAGATATAACGCTGTATTCTTTACATTTTGCAGATGACCAGGTTCTTATAGCGCAGGACTAGGCGGAAATGGAATTCATGACAAGAAGATTTTTTAAAGAGTACGAAGTCGGTGAATCGATCGGCAACAAAATATATGTGCATCGGAATCGACAGAGGTGACCTACACCCAGAAGAAGACGAAACAATAGGAGCATGCACCGAATACATATATCTTGGAACAAAAATAGAGACTGGAGGCCGTACAGAGTATGAAATAGAACAGCGCATCATAAAAGGGAAGAAAGTGATCTGCTGTCTAAAATCCATCTTATGGTCAACATGTGTATCCCGAGAAAGGAAACACCTCCTATACAACTCCATATTTAAGAGTATAGTGCTGTATGGATGCGAAACTTACTACTCACCTGGAGCGGCGGTTGCGTTCTCTGGAGATGGACTTCTGGCGTAGAGCAGCAGGGAAACCAAGGTTGGAGAGGATAACTAATCAGAGTTAGCATGAACGTCAAGACAGACATGATAGAAGAAATCCAACGGAGACAATTGATATGGTCCGGGCATGTTAAGCGGATGGATGACAAGAATTCCCAAACAAATGCTCAGAAGGACACCAACAGAGAGCAGGAAAAGAGGAAGACCAAGACGACATGGATGGATGGAATAAAAAAGCCATGTCGGAACGAAACCTACAACCAGGACAATGGGAAGACAGAAGAGGATGGAAGCGAGGAACCGGATAGCGCAAGACACTATGACACCGGATATATATATTAACTGGCAAATAAGATACCTAAAGACAGCCAAATATGATAAGGACCGAAACTACATAATGTGATCGTATTTTGCAAAATATGTATAGTTTGTATTACACGTCATAACTTTACCAGTGTGTAATATGTTCCCAAATAGAATAAGCTCTCTATAAAATTCTTAAATAGACCGTAATCGAAATGCAGGTGCTCAATTATGTTTTCCATAGTTTTTCGACTATTTTAGCGCACATTTATGTGTACTTATCTGATGAATCATACTTATCTAATGAGTATTAAGTCACTGTTTTTAATGTCATTGACGTATATTATTGAGTTTAATCAGATGACATTGACCTACCTTCGGCGCCACTAAAAAAGTGAACTTTTTTGAAGACTCATTTTGAAAAGCAAACTAGAGAAAATTTTCAAGACTTGACTTGAGAGACAAAATTTGAGTAAATATTGTTTTAAATTTAAAAAACGCATTCTATTATGGCTTAAATTTTATGGATTAATAGGAAAATTTTATGGATTAATGGATAAATGGAAAAGTCTTTTTTTAAACTTTATTTCCCAAATGAATGCAATAATTTTAGAACCGAGCTAATCTTAATGTCGAGCTTATAGACGTAACGTGAACATGGAATCTTATTGACTTAATGCTCGTTTCTACTGTGGCTTCCTTTATACTTAAATCATGCTGATCATAGCAGAAACGATACTACGTCTTATTTTAAAAGAATAGTCGGCATAAGTGACCATATAATTCATATAACGCACTCAAAAGTATGCAAATGTATTGAGTATATATGACATTTATCGAGTCCATTTTGTAGTGAGCAAATTAATTTAGTTAAATAAATCCTTGTCGGAGCAATTGCTTCAACATTATTGCTATATAAGTTTACTAAAACTGTTCACCAAAACTGTCACAGTTTACTAAAACTGTAACATTTTTATTACATACCATACAAACTTCTATAAAGAAGCAGTGATTATCAGAAACCAGACAATGGCAAGAGCCAAGCGAAAACCCACTTGCCAATTAGCAGAATTTGAAGTTCCATAAAATAATTTTCAGGGCTTCAGTTAAGAGTCTTGATCTTGATTAAAATTTAAATTTATGTGTATCGACATGAGATGTGTCAAGACCCTCTAACTATAAAAGCCCTCGGCTAAGGAAATAAAATTACATTTAAATTCGGTAATTACAAGTTTAATAAACAAACCCTTTTACACCCTTCTCCGGGCGAAGCAGGAATTCGGTGTTATCGCAAAACTCCAAACGAATTCGATGTTTGCACACCTTAGGTAAAGTAATATCCGAATTTGCAGACTAAATAGTGAAGTGAATAGCACTCAATATTTAATTCGAATCATAAATTAAAAAGATATCTCGAAAACTGCATTCATCTGAATATTTAATACAGCTGTAGCTTGTCGAACACAAAACGTAAGCAGTCCAACACTGGAAGGTAGACAAACATCGCAACGTAGCATATTTAAATAAATGCCAAATTCAGTGGAAAACCTAAAACATTCAGGCAGGATCCTGCAGCCGAACAAAGAGCTCGAACTTTAGCTACAGGTAAAATGAGGATCATGAATTTTTAAATGTTTGAGGGAAAGAGGACCAGTTCAGCCAACGGCGCCCATTCTGTTTAAGGTTGTGATTAAAAGTCCCGTTGTTGAATGTTAGAATAAGGTGGTTTAGCTCAAAACGTGTAAGACAATGACAAGAAATATGTAAACGTGGTATATTATAGTTCATGTCTTGCCACATAATAATGTCTGACTGCTTTATGTTGCAGTTTAATTTCAGTAGGTTATATGTTCAAAAACAAGAACATTTAATGTAAAGTATGAGGCAATCTGCGAACGAATATGAACTTAAAATCAATTCAAGTATAAATTAATCGATCAGTAGGAAAAAACTGGATCTATTACCCACTGTTGGCTTACAGAATATTTTATATATCTATTTGAAAGCAAAGACGCATAAAAGTGATAGTTTATGACATAAAACTAGACAAAGTATGCAACATGGACGAACCACAAGCCGCAGGATTTGGCAGGAGCACAAACATTTCCCAGGATCAACGAGGCTTAATCTAGTTAAAACTTCAATATTCTCGATCTTTGGATATGCGTCAGAAACATGAGCAGTTCACCAAGCGTATAGGAAGCGTTCTGTGTCTTCAAAACCTTCACGTTTAACCTTTCAAAGGAAACAGTGAACAGGAAATCAGCAATGGCTGAATGCAGGAGAAGAAGATGATCACCTCTCAGAAAAACAGTACCAGATACACAAGTATACAGTAAGAGATATTAATAATTTAGAGAATATTGGAAAATTTGAGATACCAGACGTCAATTGGAAACAAAAGATACTTTTTCGAAAATAAAATCTTTTATATACAGGGTAATTCAGAATTAGCGTCATTTCTCGGGGGGAGTATAAGAAAAACAAAAAATACATATTCTTATCAAAAACGGAGATAATTGAAAAACCTGATCAAAAATTATGGAAGATTGTTTTTCAATGTAATCTGCCTCATTAACATTACGTAAATACCTGTTGCTTCTTAAATACAAGTATCAAAAGCTCAAGTGAAAATCAAATAGATTAGGGTAACCGGTAAATTCAACAGATTTCAATAATACCTCCTACAAAAAGTTATGGCTCAATGATGTCCATTCTATATTAAAGCCGCGGTAAGAGAAGAAGAAGAAAGTCAGTATCCTACAAATAAATTCCTACAAAAATTCTTAGATATCAATCTGTGGGTTTGAAAACAACCGTTCTCAATTTCAAAACTGTCAACTTTTCAATACGTCCATCTTCTGAAAGTATTCAATTCCGACCTAGCCAACTGTCCTCAATTTAATTGATCCTTCATATGTTTTTTAATTTTATAGAAAGCCCGTAACTTTTTACTTGCGTCATGTTTATTATAGTGAGCTTTATTATATCTAGCAGTTCTTGTAGGTACAGTTGCTTACAAGCTCTCGCGTCTTCGCATTGGTAACCGCCCAAATGTTCAAGTACTATCTTGTTTATATATCTTCAGTTAAACGGTTAACAATGTTGGTTTCATTTTCGTCTCTTTTGCCTGGCCTAACTGACTACGTCATCTGCCCATCGTTAATGTATATCTAGTGATTATTTTTTAAGATCTTCATCTCACTTGCTCATTGTTGTTACTTGATTCTTTTTGCTGCTAATTTTTCACAATCATGCACTAACTTCAACATTCCTTAATTTTGCTTCCCAGGTATTCAATTTACGATTTGATCAATTGTAGTGTTTTCTCTTGCCAGTTTGCAGCGCAGAGGTTTATTTTCTCTTATAGCCATGCATTTGGTCTTGTTTATGGTAATTTGTTTGTCGAATAAATCGCTTGTATTTCCGATTACAACATACATAGCAGTGTCATCGACTTGCCTCCTCTCTCAACGGAGAATTGGAGCCTTTGGAATTACCAAATATAAAAAAATGATATTTTTGTTATGGGCTTAGATCATTTTGGCTGCATATACTTCATTTTATCCATTCCATATAAAATAAAAGGATACATACACACACCAACATATCTACTACACACCATAAAGAACTTACTAGAAAACAGACAACTACAAGTACGAATTGACAAAACACTGTCATTTTCTTTTTCCCCTGAACAAGGGTTCCCTCAAGGATCCCCGCTCTCACCGTTTCTCTACAATATATACTGCCATGACATACAATTACAACTTACCAGACAAAAATCAAATCGACAGATCGGCATACATATTACAATACGCAGACGACACGGCACTTATTGTACATGACAAAACTACTGAGAGAGCAGCTCAAAGACTCCAAACACTAACAAACAACACAATGACATGGTTTTATAAATGGAGACTAACACCAAACGCGCCAAAAAACCAACTTCTGCTCACAAACCACAGACTCAACGCTGACTCCCCTACAATAACTGTAGACGGCCAAACGACACAACCAAAAAACGACGTAAAATACCTTGGAATCACAATTGACCACAAACTTAAATTCACTAAACACATGCGAAACATCAGGGCAGAAACAATAAAGAGAACAAAACACTTCCGATCACTAACCTACAAAGACAGAGGAATTAGCACAAACACCGCCACCAAAATATATAAAGCTATATGTAGACCCTTGCTAGCCTTTGGACATATACTCATGACCAACGGAACAGAAAGGACAAAACGTTATACACAAACAACAGAACAAATTGCACTAAGACTAATAACACGAATAAGACACCCCCAAAACCCACTACACAACCCCCCCACCCAACAACTATACGAACGCACAAACATGACAAAGATTTCGGAAAGACTCATACATCTACAGACAAAATGGACAAACAACCCCTACAACTGGACCATACTGAATCCCCTTTGTCTTATAAGACCAACCAGACAATCCCGCTTCCGTTTCCCTACATCAACGCTACTCGAACACTTACAAACGCAACTAACTAGTGGACAATAAAATAATTTTTTCTTGTCATTGGAATTTTATTTAATAATATTGTTAACCTAGAATAAGAGAATTTTCATATTTGTTTTTTATTTAGATTAAGACTACATGTATAGGGCAGAAAGACCGATAGGTCGACAGCCTTTTTTAGAAATAAAGATGTTTATTACTACTACTAAAAGGATACATTAATCCAGAGTTAAAATTATTAAAACCTCTAAGTTTCCTTTAGTTTTCAATAAATAAAAGCAATTCCGTCTGCTTGCGCTCATTTTAATAATAATGTATCAGTCTTCTGGTTTTAGGAGTAGCATTATTTTGATATTATCCGGTTTACTTGTTGCTTGGATTGTTTTAAACTGTCTCACTAATGCGTTTGGTACCAATGCGGTTAGGTTTTCGTATGCGCTTTGATACCCATTCACGGTGAATTTAATAATTTCAATAATAACAGCTAAGAGCTGTTTTACTCCGGTATAATCTTGTCTAATTCCGCATTTTGAACAAAAGAATTTCGCACTCTTGTTTTTATCCACAAAACGTTTAAGCCTTACTTAATTCCGATAACAAAAAGGAAAATGCTACTTTTATTTAGAAACTGTCTCAATGCTTCTAATTTTTGTATTTATTTAACAGCTAACCGGCAAAAAAGGTTATTATTGTCCCTTGCCAAACACACAATTTATCATCCAAAATTCCCGAAATTTCAGAACTCATTATTTGTTTTTACAACCAACTGGACCTATATGAGTGTTGGTAAGTATTTTTTTGCAATTATTTTGGTTTCTGGTTAAAATACTTTCATATAAATTACGGCTAGTTGATAGGGTAATTATGTTTTTTTATTCATGTGTGTATTTTATTTGTAGTTTTGATGCGCTTCAAAATATGCTACAAATAAGATTTATGTGGTCGAAATATTTTACAAATTGCTCTGCTTCTAATCTTGGAAAAATTTGGACAACACCTGTCAACAGGTGGGCAAAGAGCTGCAAAAAATTTTAATGCAATCAATATTTATTGAAATAAAGCTTTACTATTTTTTGAAAAAAACATACAACACACTAACTAAATTATTTGAATGTCACAATTTAACCATCTGTATCATGGAAACGGTTCACTTTAGGGCAAAATTTTAATACAAGTTTTTATTTCTATTTCGACGAAATATTAGGTTATACTAAGTGTATTAAAGTTCCCTTCGAGTTCTCTTCATTATTGAAGGTGTGTGAATTTTCTCTTCATTTTCTATTAATCTTCAAGATTCTATTATTTCGCGAAAAAGGTTCAAATTGACAAACAATACTGGAAAGCTTGTTTAAATATTATTGTTATTGTTAAAAATTATTGTGTTATAAATTATTATTTGTTCATCCTAAAATATAGAAAGTTGATTGCGAAATACTTTGTATGTATTTCTGAAAGTCCGCAATACTTCGTACCGGTAACATTATAGCCACATCTATTGTCCTGAAGGTAAATTGTTTGGATCGTTTATCTAAAACCGGAAAGTTAGATAGTCTTCTAAAGCGTTGCGAAAATACAGGCTTTTTCTTTGAATTATGTGGCCCAAGAAATAGTACACTACAACGAGCTTTATTGAATGAATTGGAGAAGATTTTATATCCGAGGATGTCCTTTGTTTGCAATATGTTTGCGGTTATGGATTCCACCTATGTAATATGTTATTTTTTTATATCCGCATCAGGAGCGGTTTTAGCGCGATGTAAACTGAAATATTTAATTATTTTTTCCGGTTTGACAGTGGTTACACGACAGATTCCGGAATGGATGGATTGACAGAAGGGGACCAATTGAATGGCCTCCAAGATCACCTGATCTAACACCCTTAGATCTCTTTCTTTGGGGACATATAAAGTAGATTGTTTGTAAGACACAAAACTGCTGATATTGATGATTTTAAAAGGCGTATTTCAGCAGAATGCCGGTCAATTCCCGGTGAAGTTTTCCGAAACACGAAAACAGACTTTATTATTGTTTACAGGAAAATGGACAACATTTTGAACAACTGATAAGATAGTGCGTAAATAGATCCCATGTGTTTTATTGTAGAAATTTATACTTCCGCAAAAAAAAGTTATTTTTGCCGAAGTATAATAATTAGTAAATAAGATATCAGATGTTTAAACTAGATCTTTTTTCAACAATTATTAACGATTTTAACGGTATCACCGACTCTTCTAATCATTTGTACTGCAAGGAGAGCCAATGCAATAATTTTTGTCCAGTCCGGAAACGAACATCGCAATGCGGGAAAGTTCAATTGTTTCCGCAACTTAGAAACGCGATTAGTCGGAAACCTCTGCACAAAAAGCAACACAGTAGGATACCACTGAAAAGAGAATTGAAGGTCCTCTAAAACAATGTGCCGCTTAACCCCCATTCCCATTTAAAAATATAAAGGTGACATCTACCCCTCCTAGGGGGTTCTGAAGTTGTAGTTTTTTTGTCTCAAATAGAATTAGAAACGAAAATTCAAATCAAATGTTTTGAAGCCCAAAATCATTAACCTTTTAGTTGCCCCGCATTTACCCACTTCTTATCATTTTCAGTATCCCCATCCATACTCGCTCTTTTTATTATTTCTTGAATGTTTTAAGCACTTATTTCCATTTCATTTATGTAGCCATCCAAAACATTCTACAAGCCGCAATTGCCTTGAGGCATCAAACAGTGCATAGGAGGGAACTCAATTTTAGTATAAAATATATGGGTTAAAAATGCGCACATTTGAAGATTATTTAAACTAATGGAATAACTTCAATTTCAAGCATAACTCAAAAGTTAAATACCATCGCTAACCCTCTATCAACCACCTAGACCGTCAATATTTAATTAATTGTTGTAATAGGAATGGGAAAAGTGGAAAATCTAATCGCGAGTTTCCGAAACCCCAATCTTATTCGATACCGCCCTATACAGAACCCTAAATTCAAAAAAAGTACGTTTCGAAATAGGGTTTCAATAGTGTCAAAATACAGGAGTTAACAGATACAGGAGTTAACAGACCAAAATATCTGGATTTAACAGGTAAACAAAATATTCATAGGCCTATGATCGATGAAGGGTTGGATGAAATTAACTACGAGAGTCCTAAATTATTCAAATTTCTCAAATAAGTCATTAATATTAATAAATACTCATGTTGAGATTTTAAATGACGGAAATTTTTTTACGACGTTTGTTTTTCATAAAACAGCATAAGTTGCAGGAAAATTTGGAGGACAGCTTTTTAATTTTTTATCGGGATTTTAAACTTGTTGCAAAGTTGCTCGTAGAGTTCGAATTTCTTTACCTACGTTCAAATCCGATATTAACACGGACTTATACTAATGCTTATGAATTATCAAATTAATATTTAAATATATAGTATGGTCATTTACTATAATAATGGATTTATAAAATTTCGAACGTTCGTATTTAATGCATAATGCCTTACTACTAACTTATAGTGCATTCTTATTATTTGATAAAAGTAATCATATTTCAAATTATTATATAATTGAATATTACGGCGGTACAAAAATCCAGAATAATCAAAATATATCGCAATCCGCCCTCCCGATTTCAATAAAGTTTTGGGCACTTAGGTGCCAAATTACACTCAAGATAACCGTGATTATGGCATAGTTTTCAGTGCCTCCTTTTTTTTAATTGACAGGAATTTATTTTTTACGGATGGAACTTATACATTTTTATCAGATCGACTTTTAGACTTTGAACCATTTCTTGAAATAATAAACCTGATAAAAATTTGTAGAATTAAAATAATTTAAAAATTAAGCTTATCATTTTCGTACAACACACTTGACAAACAACAACCATATTCACGATTAAATCGAGTGTAATTTGCAAATGCACAAAAATTCATACAAATCGGGTGCACCTATTGCGAGGTATTTTGATTATTCCAAACTTTGGTACCACATTGTATATTTGAACTTACCTAATTTCATTTTACAAACTTCTCAAATTCATTTTATGTTAAGTAAGCGATATTTCAGGAGCAAACTATTTTCTTTCTTGTGTCAATCGCTTAAGTAACTTGGTAGAATTTCTAATAAGTTAGTTATTTTTCTATGCGTCATGCCTTAAAATTAACTTGCAAGTGATAGATCTCTTGATTTCAAAAAATAAATATTGTTATTTAAACGAACGTCGAATCTGAAATCGTTGAAGATTCCACACCAACTGTGTGTCTCAAAAGAAAGGTGTACGAGTATTATGTACTACCTGTGTCCACCTATGGCTTGGAAATCATTATTCTTACAGAGGCAAACGCAGACAAGCTGAAGAAGAACACAGAGAGCAATGGAAAGAAGGATATTGGGAATAAGCCTAAGACAGAATATCAGAAACGAGGAAATACGAAGGGCCAACCAAAATCAAAAATATCATCGAACAAGGGGCAAAACTTAAGTGGCAGTGGGAGAAGCATCTGACCGATGGAAATTATTACAATAATCCATGTATACAAGATATTGCAATGGAGACCGGGGGTTACAAAAAGAAGTGTTGAAAGGCCACAAAAGCGATAGTTGGGCGACATTAAAAAAACAGGAAGGTCTTGTTTCAACTTACCCCAGACAGAAAAGGATGGAAAGCTGAAGAAGAGGCCTACGTCCAGCAATGGACTGACGCAGAGAGAAAGGATAAAAAAGAACGTCAATCTCTTTTTCCTACCCAAACCTTCAAGAAATTAGTAGTTGGATTAGTTTTATTTAACCGATTTCACACGCACACACATATTTCCTAAATTCTAAATGAATCACACCAGACCAGAAAACAAAATGTCCTCAAACCAAAAGTATGTTACTGCCGCATGTATATACCTTTAAAATGTAGGTTTTAATCATAGAAATTGAAAAAAACTGGCAGTTTTCGAAGATAGGATTCCTTTTAAATTAGTATGCTTTTAATTAAAAATTAAAAGGTGGATAACTAATAAATAGTAGTAGTAGTAGTAAACATCTTTATTTCTAAAAAAGGGCAGTCTTAATCTAAATAAAAAAACAAATATGAAAATTATCTTATTCTAGGTTAACAATACTATTAAATAAATAAGATTTCAGTGGCAAGAAGAAATTATTTTATTGTCCACTAGTCCGTTGCGTTTGTAAGTGTTCGAGTAGCGTTAATGTAGGGAAACGGAAGCGGCATTGTCTGGTTGGTCTTGTAAGACAAAGGGGATTCAGTATGGTCCAGTTGTAGGGTTGTTGTCCATTTTGTCTGTAGCTGTATGAAGTCTTTCCGAGATCTTTGTCATGTTTGTGCGTTCGTATAGTAGTTGGGTGGGGGGGTTGTGTAGTGGGTTTTTTGGGGGGTGTCTTATTCGTGTTATTAGTCTTAGTGCAATTTGTTCTGTTGTTTGTGTATAACGTTTTGTCCTTTCTGTTCCGTTGGTCATGAGTATATGTCCAAAGTCTAGCAAGGGTATACAAATAGCTTTATATATTTTGGTGGCGGTGTTTGTGCTAATTCCTCTGTCTTTGTAGGTTAGTGATCGGAAGTGTTTTGTTCTCTTTATTGTTTCTGCCCTGATGTTTCGTATGTGTTTAGTGAATTTAAGTTTGTGGTCGATTGTGGTTCCAAGGTATTTTACGTCGTTTTTTGGTTGTGTCGTTTGGCCGTCTGCAGGTATTGTAGGGGAGTCAGCGTTGAGTCTGTGGTTTGTGAGCAGAAGTTGGTTTTTTGACGCGTTTGGTGTTAGTCTCCATTTAATAAAACCATGTCATTGTGTTGTTTGTTAGTGTTTGGAGTCTTGCGCTGCTCTCTCAGTAGTTTTGTCATGTACAATAAGTGCCCGTGTCGTCTGCGTATTGTAATATGTATGCCGATCTGTCGATTTGATTTTTGTCTGGTAAGTTGTAATTGTATATGTCATGGCAGTATATATTGTAGAGAAACGGTGAGAGCGGGATCCTTGAGGGAGCCCTTGTTCAGGGGAAAAAGAAAATGACACTGTTCATCCAGTAGAGTGATGCTGTTTGAAACCAAATTGGTAGGTAGGTATATACTTTCCAATCACTTTTGCAAGCCGCTGCATCATTATGCATTCAAAAATCTTGCCCAGTACTGGAAGCAGTGTAATTGGTCTGTAGTTGCTCGGTTGTGTATTGTTCCAGTCCATTTTTGGGTATAGGGATTATTAAGCCGTTTTTTTCCATGTTTCTGGGATTCTGCCATTTGTGATGTAGTTGTTCAATTCAGTTAGGATCAGTTTGTGCGTTTCTTGAGTTAGGCTTTTCAAGACTTTTGCCTTAATTTTATCCTTCCCCGGTGCAGTGTTCTTGATGTGCGCTAGGGCTTCATCGTACTCTGTGTCTGTGATCAGTGTGCAGGTATAGTTTGGTGAGTTGTTAAAATAGTTCAAGTACCAGTCGTTGATCAAGTTCCAGTTGTCTTTGTCGAAGTTAGGGTTTGTCGATATGCTGAAGGCCCTTTGATAGTGTCTGGCGAATGCGTCCGCTTTCTCTTTGTCTGTGTAGCGTTCTATTCCGTTTCGTCAATTGTGTAAGTAGTGCCAGTCTTCCTGTATTGCACCAGTTTCTTAATTTTTCGCCAGTATGTTTTGCCTTTGTCCTTCTGTATTCTTTACATGTTTCTAGCCATTTGTCTTGTCGATATGTCCAATCAGAGTTTTAATGTTTCTGTTAAGTTGGTTCATTGTCTTTTTTATGTCGTTATTTTGAGTGTTTGTATATAGTCTGTACAGTTCTCTCTTATGTTTATTAGTCTCAGTATGTATTTGGGTAGTGTATGTCGGTAAGAAAGCATTTTTTATTTCCGGGCTAAATTTTCCTATGGCTAGTGAAAGTTGTTGTTGTATGGTTTCTATTGAAATGTGCTGTGCTTGTGATTGAATGTAGTCATGTATATGTTGTTCACTTTGTCTATGTCAGTATTTGTTAGGTTTAAGTTTTTCTCTATAGGAGGGTTTATTGGAGGTAGGTTGCGTATGTTGTAAGTCTATGTTAAACGTAATAGCCAGGGTGGTCGGATCCAAGTTCGTTGGTTAAGTTTATGTTGTTGATGGTGTTTGTCAAGTTTCTTGTGTGTAGTAGAACGTCTGGTGTTGACTCTGGGTTTGCGGGCATCAGAAAAGTTGGTGGGAGTGTGCTGGTTTATAAAGTCGGAGTTTTGCAAAAATCTTTTAAGTTGTTTCGTTTTGTTTGTATTCAAGTTAAAGTCGCCTATAATTATTGCATATTTATAGATGCTCGCTTTAGTCAGTATGTTTTGTTCTAGGTTGGAGTGGGGGTGTATGTATGTCAGAAATATGTGTATCAGGTCGTTTAAGTAGGGTATGGTAAAATGTAGACAGTCGTTCAAAGGGTTGTTGAGGGAAGGAGGATTTGCTCTTCCAAGGTTATATGTTGGTTTTAGGAAAGCTGCGACCCCGCCCCCGGCATGATTGATGGTATATTCCATGCCTATAGATATACTGCCAATTTCTGTACGTTGGTGTTTGTCCTAGTTTGGTTTTAGGTCTATACAAATATTGCAGCCAGTCTGTGTCGTTTTGTTCTATGTATTGTAAATAAGTGGTTTTTTGCTGTTAAGTCCGTTGATGTTCGCGTAAAGTACTTTCAAAATTGAATCTTGTATGCTCGTTACTGTCTGTCTCACTTGTTCGCAGGGTTCAGTTGGAGAGCGTCCCTCGGGCAGGAGCATGTCAAACATTAGGATGTAGACATGGTTCCCGAAGAAAACAACGGAGGTGTCAATGTCGAAAGTCTTCTATAAATTGTTTTCGTAGTTTTTTTAGTAGTTCGTCTCTGTTGGTATTGTTTATCTTGTTAAGTGATGTTTGTATTTGTTTATGATGTGGTCATGTGTTGTAATGGGTGTGTGTATTCTACTTGCCACCGTCGTCGTCTCCGCAATCCCGGTGTTCCGTTTGTTTAAACGCATTTTATTTTCACGTTTGGTATTCCGACGATTAATAAATACCGACTAATAAATATTTCAGTAATATTTGATAATTTTCCATTGCCCTTATTCCACACAAAACTGATAGAAAATATAGAAATACTGTTGCATTTTACGACATTAGGGGTTTTCAGTCTGAGAAGAAAAGCTGTTAGTTTAAACCGAACCGGCATTGAGGTTCGAATTGAGCTCAATACCGGTCTTGCTTTCATAATACAAATTATAGGGTAAATTAATAGAATTGATATAATTACTTCGACGTAGATAAGGATTGCGTAATATTTAAAAACGTAAAAAAACATTTATAAGTTTTACTATACAAATTAATCGCAGGAATTTAGCAATAGAGTAAAACTAGCATTTTACAATTAAGTCTGTTCTATGCTTAACAGGCTTAAGCAATAAAAGAAAACTTTGTTAACTTACTGCTATATTGTGTAGTATAGCAGGAATTACACAAAGGAAGTTAATTTCATATGGTTCTCTGTTGAGTTAGCTTTTCTGTGTAACGAAATTTGGCATACTGAACAACTGCGCGAGAAAGTATTAAAAAAACGGAAACGATTAGTAATTGTTAATTAAGTTAGCACTTGACGTGTTAGCATATGCATAAAAGTTACAAGCTATAAGCAGTTTAATTTTAATTTTTTAATATTTCGTGCCTGCTTACCATACAATAACCAATTAAATATGATAACGCAGCAAAATTTTGCAAAATTAAAAAAAAAAATAATTTTTTAAATTTACTCAGAAGAGTGAGCTATACTGAGCCCCGAAGCTACATGTAATTAATACTCATTTTTAACTCAAGATAAGATCCGTATTTTAAAGTTGTTTGAGGCATTTATTATTTCCAGCCACAATCATACATACAATTTCCGAATAGAAGCTTGTTACGTGCAAATATTTTGCCGTAAACCTGTTAATTTGTTTTCGACCTCGGTATGCGTGTGCAAGTTATTTGCCAAGCATATCTGTTTTGGTTTTTTCATCATAGAGTTAAATTTTGGCTGTAAAATCCGAATCTAGCAAATTTGGCGATTCTTATCGCAGTTTCGATTCTTATCGCAGGTGAAAAAAATGTTTGGTAGATTGCGGGATCACGTGTCCGTTAGGGCCAATGAAATTGGTGATTTTTGATTCCTGCTCCAACGGAAGGTTGGGGGGAGGAAAAACTTCTACTGGTGTGACGGTAGATTTTTGGTGGTTGAAGAATTAATTAGGCCGTGACGATCAGATCGGCAGGTCGATTTTTGAGTTTGTTCCGCACGGTCGGGCTTTGATATTTTCATTGTGTTCAGCGCTACCGCACGGTCGGTTTTTAAAAAATTTTAGAATCAAGAAATTTATTGATGATGGCATTGATGGATTGATGGTTTGCAAGAGGCCTTTCTTTCCACTGGGAAAAGTAGTCGTCTAGTCGGCGAGTTGAAATTTTGAGACCCAAGAACCAGATAGACGAATCCATGATGGCCGTTATGACCACGTGGAATTGATCCGAGATCCGTGGAGCAATTCAAAACCAGCTCTTTTGGGGAACCTCAGCGGGACCTTTGGATTTTTGACGTGGAGGCTGGTTCTGGTGTTTTCTATTTTGGGTAGAAGTTATATGCTACTTGGAAGCATGCTGGCGCCCAACTTTTGGTGAAGACTTTTGTTTTTTTTATCAGTTTTTTTATGACAGTATTTTTTTTATGATTGGAATTAATAACGTTTTATAGTTAACTGCTTGTGCTGAAACATTCAAGTTCGACTGCATTCAGTTCATTTTGTTTCTTTTTACTTTAATTGCGATTCACAGTCGGACCTGAGTGATTTCCTTATTTATTTTGGTACCCCTTTACTGTGGATTTTTTTATTTTTATTTATGATCACGACCGATCCCCATTGGAAGACCTGCGAGGCCACTGACTGAAGTGATCACTCCAGCAGGTCCCCCTCAGGGTCCTTCCCCTTCACCATCCAGGCTTGATTGAAGTTAAGGTATCCATAGATTAAGGGTGCTACCAAAAATATCCGTTTGATACACTCTAAGGAAATTTATATATTTTTTTTACCTTTATTACTCTCAGTAAAATTGTTAACTTGTTTAAATACATTAGTTGTGCAGTTGAATTTGAGTGTGCGTAATTTTGTATTGTCCATTGAGCGTTCCAAAAATTGTTCACTAGCCGCAAAGTACTAGCTCTTGCTCTAACTCACGCCCGAGATAAAATAATTATAGTTGGAAGGAAAATTCATAACAAGCTATAAACTCATCGAAAATATTGCTGTAGGAAGAATATCTACGTAGGAAGAAGCGCTTCTCACAAACTGCTCTAAAATTTATAAAAATAATTCGCAAGCAAATTTATAAAAGTTGTTTTCGGTATATTAAATATAATCGCTTACAGGGTGATTTAGAAGTACTTAAACAATCTCCCGGAAGTGGCTGTTGGCTTTATTTTAAGCCAAAAGTTTTTATGAAGAACAGTTAATGGCTTCGCTGCGGGCAGACAGAGTGTTAAATTGTAAAAAATAAGGAAGTTTTGAGGCCCTTTTTGGATGACATCAGTTCGGTTCATAAAATTAAGTAAAATTCATCTGAAAAAACAGGTCAATGTAAAAAAAACGTAATAAGTGTCGTTTTGGATGCTAAATACGAGGGATGATACTGTTCTTTTTATGGATGATGTTCTACTTACAAGGGCATATTTCCAAACGCTTTGCTGCGCCAGTTTTTTATATTATATTATTATTAATTTTTCTTCTGCATATATTATAACTTGTGATACTTCTAGAAGGGTTTGAATTAGAAACTGAGCTTAACTTTGAATCAAAGTTACTAAAAATCCATGCCTTTTACAATTTTGCATTATGCATCATCTTGTTATGAGTAATTCTTAAAAGATTTTAATTATATTTGGTAATTGAGAACCCTTCCAAAATATATACACTGTGTCAAAAATATCAGGTGTTATTTCTGTCTTGATAAACACAGTTGCAAAAGTTCAGAAACTGACACGCCATGCTCAATTAGTGTAAGATATGGCGAATGGCCCTTTTAAAACAGAAAAGGTTAATATAAATGTGCGGTTTAGATTTCTGTCACTGTTTATACGATCTGGTGCATCAAATGTTGCTCTGTCTGGTGTAAAATATTTGATCGGAGTATAGTGTTTTCAGGGACACTGTCTGGAAACAAAATAGTTTTTCAAATTAAAGGAGCCCATTCGTTTACAATTCATGCCATAAAACGTACAACTGTGAAATGAAGAGTTTAACATATTTGTGAGCCAGCCAGCTGGGTACCAAAATTTTCGATATTTTACAGTATCATGCAAATACATTCGAAAATGAATTTAAAACCAACAAACAAAATACGTTCTGTATTGACGGGTCCTTTGAAAGAGGTTTGATATGAATGTTTACGAAATGTTAGGGAAATTTACTAAAATATGAAGCCTGTAAAATATTGATCTTTTCATTCAACACACTAGCGTGTCTAATATTATTTCATCATGCGAACGAAAATTGTTTAAGATTTGTCTTATTTTAAAAGATCCAGTATCTAAGAAAGTGTAAAATATATATGATTTAGAGTTGCATAACCCGTCGAATGGGAATATTTTCCATACTCGCTGCTCACCAAAAACCCAATTTTCATCACATTTCAAGAAGTATAACCCTTATCCGCGCCATTTATTCGTACAGAGTCAGGAGGCGAGATTGTCGCAAAAAGTACATAAAACTTTAGATGGAATTTATATTCTATTAATATTCTTGTGAGAAGCGAGGCGTTATTAAATCAGTGCTATGGATTTGCCTCCGTTAGAAGGGAGGCATTATTTACCTTGGAAAATATTAAATTGTATCATTTTGCAAAAGCAGCATAAAAAATATAAGCTTACCTGATTTACGATGAATCTGATCCTCCTCAAGAAGTCCCGTTGCGTCGCTTTGGCTTTAATTTATTCGCCCATTGCTACCAGAAAATCTCAAAAAAGAATGGAGTGGTTCGTTGGAAAATCAAATTTACGATTGAAAAACGCAACCATTATAGTTTTTCCTGAAAGTATTGAGTTTAAAATGGAAATGACGAGTATCCCACAAGAATATAAGTAAACGCGTATATTCTGTGATCAATCATCTTGCATTTTTGTTTACAAACAAAGTTGATTTATAAGAAGTTTTAAAAGTGTTTATAGGCGGACTGTAGAATTTAGTTTTTGCCCCTTTCGCCTTTCAATATGAAGAAAGCCCCATTATTTTTTACCAAAGAGACAGCCAAAACGAGTTTCTACCTTCTCGAACAGGATAACGAATAATTAGCTGAAGAAGTTTTTAAAAATTATGAAACAAATCGCATTCTAGTTTTCAGTGATCCATTCCGTACTCCGGAAATACAATGTGTTAAGCCAGAAAAAGGATATGGATTAGAGATAAGAGCCAAACACCAACTTCTAGGTCTAGTGGTTTGAGACAGATAGCCTAGAGCAATTGGTGCTATTCCGGGGTAGGGCAAGTTCGGATCTCCTTCGATGCCAGCAACTGAACCAGATCCTGAACCATCCGAGCCTCCAGATCTCGATACTGAGGCCGAACCTGATTCGGATTCTGAAATTGAAAAAAAGTAATAATTAATATTCATTAACGGAATAAATAACTGTTATAGTTGGCCTTAAGTTATTCTCTTTCTCTATTGGATTGGAACGGGTTAAGTGTTTTCTTTTGAGGTTGGTGTTATTAAATATTTTCCATTTCTCAGTTTTTTATTTAAAAACACCTATCAACTCAAATTACTATTTATTGCCTTATAAAACATACAATACCCTTTCTGAAGACCGCAAAATTGGACTAAGAAAATTTTAACCCATAAGTACTACTATCAGAGTCCCAGGGACCCATGTCCGCGTTGCGTCGTCTACATTTGGTCAAAATAAGGGCTTGGGGCTAACGAGCGTCTAGCTATTTTTCCCTTGATGTTTGTTTTCATCAGCCAGTACCTTACCACGTGCAGATGTTAGTGTATCTGTCTGATTGAGTCGTGAGTCGTGAGTTGCAGTGACGTCGGTTGGGTCAGTGAGACCCGATCGTAGTAGAAGTGTACTTTATTTCAGCAAAGTACGTATTGAAATGATGTTTTCATGTTTGTGTTTTAGCTGCTATTGAAAATGTCTGTAACTTTTTTGTGTATTCACACTTATTTGCGTTTGAAAATAATGTTTTTAAATTGGAATTATTTTCAGATATGGCTGGTTTGTCAAATGCACAGCTGTCTGATGATCAGCTGAGACAACTTCTGGAAGATGAGGAATTTTCAAGAGAAATAAGAGAATAAGCGATAATGAAGAAATTGATGTAGTCGCAAACGATAAATTAGATGCTCTTCAACAAATAGAGGATATCGGGAGATCACAGTGATGCCGACGAAGAAGATGAAGAGATATTTAGCCAGCATGATTCTGATAGTGAATTAGAATTGGATTCAAGTGAAGAAGGCAAAGAAGTCGATGTTCGCAGTAATTATTGATATGGAAAGGACAAAACCAATACCTGCTGAAGCGCCGCACAGATCAAAGGGATCGAGATGTGGCATATGTCCTCCAAGCAAGGATCGAAGAACTAGTAATCGATGTTCAAGTTGTAAAATTCCAGTTTGTCTTCAGTGCTATAATGTACTTTGTTAAAATTGAATCTGATCAATTGCTTTCCTGCTTTCTAACTTTTTTAAAACTATATGTATGTTTATTTCTCATGTCATATTTTTTATATGTAAAAATAAGTAGTGGATCCGGGAGACCCTATAGTAGCAAATGTGAACAAAAAAATGGATAGTAGTTCTTTCGGGTTAAGTCGAATTTTGTCTTGAAAGTCTATCACCATCAAAAAAATCTTTGATCTCAAAAAAATTACAATTTATTTAAGGTCTTAATATTTCGCCCCTACAAATAGTGCACAAAAGCAAATCCTCAAGACAACAAGGCAAGACAAATAGTATTTCATGTCATTATTTTCAAACACATGGTTCAAATTAACAGATGTACTGAAAATTCCATATATACATGGTTAGGTCTTCCATGTTCATTTCTGAAATTTTACAAATTGAGTCCCGATTCAACGCGAAATACTTATTTTAGTCAGGATTGTTACTTTACCCAGTATATTCCAGATAATGTGGTTTGCCTGAGTCTCAGTTTCGTCAAGTTTGTGTAAAAAACATTCAATGTCGGGTTAATAGAATAGCACCTATTCATTGCACGTATTGCCTACTTTACATTTATTTACAATTATACTTAAAAACAGTGTAGGGTGGTGGGACATGAAGAAATGGGCATTCTTAAATAGCTAGAAAAGAACTGATACTAATTTGCAACGTGTGAGACCATTTAATTTTTTTTTTTCAAATTGGCAAATTTTAGTACCAACAGAACACTGTTTAAACTAAAAAACTTGCTTCATATTTCAATTTGTGGAAACCACTGGAACGTCAGCAAAATGTCAATAACAAACAACAGAAATACAATAATAATAATAATACATTTTAATTGTACAGAGTATGTCACACAGAATCAACTGCTGGTTTCCTTTCTCAGAAAAAGCCAGCATTTTTTAAATTTTGATTGGAACTCAGGGTTTTTTGAATTACAGAGATACTCGAAATACTACGTGCATTAAAAAAGTTTCTTGTTGCATTTTCTTTGAATGGCTGCGGAAAATCTTAAGTTAGGTGCCAAATGGATTTTAAGATAAACGTAATGTCATTCTAAATTTGTTCATGTGTGAAAAAAATAGTCATCATCATCATGACGAAAAATCAGTTTCTACGGTGGAGTTCGGTTTCTACACTATTAGGAGCTATCGAAAATAAGGCGTGGTTATCAATAGATGTAATATTATTATTCCCGCTATAAATAGACCGCAAGATGAGGTTTAATTGAATGGCCAGCCAAACCTTCTGAATCTAAGCCGTCAGGTAAGTTGCATTACACTAAAAGTTTATTTTGAAAACGTAGTTTAACGTTAGACCCGAAAAGTAATATTTTCACCATAAATCAAAAACTTAATTTATATAAGTTAGTCGACGTATACGGGATTTTATTTTTGTTTAAACAAAATCCATTTTCAACAGTTGCTATAAAACAGTTTTATTTCTGGTCATTTTCATGTTATTTTGTTTGTTATATTATGAATAAAATGGTTAAAATGCAGCCCCCCCACCCAACTACTATACGAACGCACAAACATGACAAAGATCTCGGAAAGACTCATACAGCTACAGACAAAATGGACAAACAACCCCTACAACTGGACCATACTGAATCCCCTTTGTCTTACAAGACCAACCAGACAATCCCGCTTCCGTTTCCCTACATTAACGCTACTCGAACACCTACAAACGCTACGGACTAGTGGACAATAAAATAATTTCTTCTTGCCACTGAAATTTTATTTATTTAATAGTATTGCTAACCTAGAATCAGAGAATTTTCATATTTGTTTTTCATTTAGATTAAGACTGCATGTATTAAAGAAGGGCAGAAAGACCGATAGGTCGATAGCCTTTTTTAGAAATAAAGATGTTTACTACTACTGGTTAAAATGCAGCCGCGTTTTGCTGATAAGAATGGTTATCGAACAAACCCATCCATCTGGATTATCGATGTGGTTTTGCGAGCAGTGCCAGAATATAGTATTTTATTACAGTATCTTAAGATTTGCGTATATTATTGAAAAAAATTAAAATAAAATGTTAACTTTGCCACCCTGTCCCTCAAAAACGAAGCAGTGTTCAATATCGGTTGGCATGAAATTTTCATCTTAAAATTGAATTTTCTATCGACCTTGAAAGTCCTGCTACATTAAACTGACTCACCTTGTAGTATATGAACCGGTTTATTATTTCAATTTAATTAAATTAAATTTAAAATCAGTAAATTTCTGAAAATAAATTTGCATTCAGTCCTAGGTTTTAACGCTATTTCTAATTCGTTGCAACTGCTGATTTATGAAAATATCTTGTCTGCATTTCCACATTCTATATACCATAGAAAATAATTGTCCATTGCGATAAATCATTCTCCCATCATAACCCGATAAGAATATGAACACGTGCATATCAATATTCTTATGTTTACAGCAGTTTCTCGATTTTTACGGTTTTGACAGTACGAGCATGAGTCCTTAATTCGATGATTGAACTGGGCACAAATAAAAAGGCGCATTTACCATAACCCCACACTGAGAACCTGGGACTGCCAACACTAAATTAAACCGTTATTTAACCGAATATTCGAACTGGTTCAATTTACCCATGGAAAACTCGAAAATAATCTGATTTCGTTTGGATCAAATTTAGTTTAGTAGTAGTAAACATCTTTATTTCTAAAAAAAGGCTATCGACCTATCGGTCTTTCTGCCCTTGTTTAATACATGCAGTCTTAATCTAGATAAAAAACCAATATGAAAATTCTCCTATTCTAGGTTAACAATAGTTAGTAGTAAACAATCCCTTTATTTCTAAAAAGGCCAACGACCGTATCGGTATTTTGCTGCCCTTGTTCAATAACATGCCTAGTCCCAATCCAGACAAAAAAACAAATATGAAAGATTCTCCCATTCTAGGTTAACAATGTATTGAATAAATAAGAGTTTCAGAAGTCAGTGGCAAAGCAGAAATTATGTTTATGTCCCCTAGTCCGTTTGCGTTTGTAGTGTTCCGAGTAGCGTAGTGTAGGGAAACGGAAGCGGGATTGTCATGGTTTGGGGTCTTGTAAGACCAAAGGGGGTTCAGTATCGGTCCAGTTGTAGGGGTTGTTTGTCTCCATTTTGTCTGTAGCTTGTATGAGTCTCTCAGGATCTTTGTCATGTTTGTGCGTTCGTATAGTAGTTGGGTGGGGGGGTTGGGTAGTGGGATTTTGGGGGTGTCTTATTCGTGTTATTAGTCTTAGTGCAATTTGCTCTGTTGTTTTGTATAACGTTTTGTCCTTTTCTGTTCCGTTGGTCATGAGTACATGTCCAAAGTCTAGCAAGGGTCAACAAATAGCTTTATATATTTTGGTGGCGGTGTTTGTGCTAATTCCTCTGTCTTTGTAGGTTAGTGATCCGAAGTGTTTCGCTCTCTTCATTGTTTCTGCCCTGATGTTTCGCATGTGTTTAGTGAATCTAAGTTTGTGGTCGATTGTGATTCCAAGGTATTTTACGTCGTTTTTTGGTTGTGTCGTTTGGCCGTCTGCTGTTATTGTAGGGGAATCAGCGTTGAGTCTGTGGTTTGTGAGCAGAAGTTGGTTTTTTGACGCGTTTGGTGTTAGTCTCCATTTATAAAACCATGTTATTGTGTTGTTTGTTAGTGTTTGGAGTCTTTGCGTTGCTCTCTCAGTAGTTTTGTCATGTACAATAAGTGCCGTGTCGTCTGCGTATTGTAATATGTATGCCGATCTGTCGATTTGATTTTTGTCTGGTAAGTTGTAATTGTATATGTCATGGCAGTATATATTGTAGAGAAACGGTGAGAGCGGGGATCCTTGAGGGAGCCCTTGTTCAGGGGAAAAAGAAAATGACAGTGTTTTGTCAATTCGTACTTGTAGTTGTCTGTTTTCTAGTAAGTTCTTTATGGTGTGTAGTAGATATGTTGGTGTGTGTAGTTTGTATAGTTTGTATAGTAAGCCTCTATGCCAGACACTGTCAAAAGCCCTGTTAATGTCCATAAACAGGCAAGCTGTCTTTCTGTCAGTTAGGTGGGTAGTTTGTATATTGTTGGCCAAAATAAAGAGCGGATGAACAGTCGAGTGATGCTGTTTGAAACCAAATTGGTAGGTAGGTATATATTTTCCAATCACTTTTTCAAGCCGCTGCTTTATTATGTATTCAAAAATTTTGCTTAGTACTGGAAGTAGTGTAATTGGTCTGTAGTTGCTCGGTTGTGTATTGTCCAGTCCATTTTTGGGTATAGGGATTATTAAGCCGTTTTTCCATGTTTCTGGGATTCTGCCATTTGTGATGCAGTTGTTCAATTCAGTTAGGATCAGTTTGTGTGTTTCTTGAGTTAGGCTTTTCAAGACTTTTGCCTTAATTTTATCTTTCCCCGGTGCAGAGTTCTTGATGTGCGCTAGGGCTTCATCGTACTCTGTGTCTGTGATCAGTGTGCAGGCATAGTTTGGTGAGTTGTTAAAATAGTTCAAGTACCAGTCGTTGATCAAGTTCCAGTTGTCATTGTCGAAGTTAGGGTTTGTCGATGTGCTGAAGGCCCTTTGATAGTGTCTGGCGAATGCGTCCGCTTTCTCTTTGTCTGTGTAGCGTTCTATTCCGTTTTCGTCAATTGTGTCAGTAGTGCCAGTCTTCCTGTCTTGCGCTAGTTTCTTAATTTTTCGCCAGTATGTTTTGCCTTTGTCCTTCTGTATTTCTTTACATGCTTCTAGCCATTTGTCTTGTCGGTATTGTCCAATCATAGTTTTAATGTTTCTGTTAAGTTGGTTCATTGTCTTTTTTAGGTCGTTATTTTGAGTGTTTGTATATAGTCTATACAGTTCTCTCTTATGTTTTATTAGTCTCAGTATGTATTTGGGTAGTGTAGTCGGTAGAAAGCATTTTTTTATTCCGGGCTTAAATTTTCCTATGGCTAGTGAAAGTTGTTTGTTGTATGGTTTCTATTGAAATGTGCTGTGCTTGTGATTGAATGTAGTCATGTATATGTTGTTTCACTTTGTCTATGTCAGTCTTTGTAGGTTTAAGTTTTCTCTATAGGAGGTGTATTGGAGGTAGGTTGCGTATGTTGTAAGTCTATGTTAAACGTAATAGCCAGGTGGTCGGATCCCAGCTCGTTGGTTTAAGTTTATGTTGTTGATGGTGTTTGTCAAGTTTTTTGTGTGCAGTTAGAACGTTCTGGTGTTGAGTCTGGGTTTGCGGGCATCAGAAAAGTTGGTGGGGTGTGCTGTTTTATAAAGTCGGAGTTTTGCAAAAATCTTTTAAGTTGTTTCGTTTTGTTCGTGTTCAAGTTAAAGTCGCCTATAATTATTGCATATTTGTAGATGTTCGCCTTAGTCAGTATGTTTTGTTCTAGGTTGGAGTGTGGGTGTATGTATGTCAGAAATATGTGTATCAGGTCGTTTAAGTAGGGTATGGTAAAATGTAGACAGTCGTTCAAAGGGTTGTTGAGGGAAGGAGGATTTGCTCTTCCAAGTTTAACGTCTGGTCTTAGGAGAGCTGCGACCCCGCCCCTGGCATGATTGATGGTATTTCCATGCCTATAGATATACTGCCAATTTCTGTACGTTAGTGTTTGTCCTAGTTTGGTTTTAGTCTCTACAAATATGCAGCAGTCTGCGTCGTTTTGTTCTATGTAGTTGTAAATAAGTGGTTTTTTACTGTTAAGTCCGTTGATGTTCGCGTAAAGTACTTTCATATTGAATCTTGTACTTTTGTCACCGTCTGTCTCACCTGTTCGCAGGGTTCCGTTGGAGAGCGTCCCTCGGGCAGGAGCATGTCAAACATTAATATGTAGACATGGTTCCCGAAGAAAACCACTGAGGTGTCGATGTCGAAGTCTTCTATAAATTGTTTTCGTAGTTTTTTTAGTAGTTCGTCTCTGTTGGTATTGTTTGTCTTGTTACGTTGATGTTTGTATTTGTTTATGATGTGGTCATGTGTTATAATGGGTGTGTGTATTCTACTTGCCACTGTCGTTGTCTCCGCAATCTCGGACGTACGTTTGTTAACACATTTTATTCTAACATTTGGGATTCCGACGATTGGGGTTGTCGGTCGTTTTGGGCACTTCATGCTCCATGCTGCGTGGTCCTCTGAGTTGCATGCTGCGCACTTGGTTGGCAGTGGCGACTCGCATCTGGAAGTTGGATGGGGTCCCTGGCACTTGTTGCATCTTGGCGATTGTTTGCAATCTTCAGTTTTGTGGCTAAATAGGTTGCATTTGCCACACGGCGCAGGCACGGGTGCTGGTGGTTTACTTTCGGTGATTTTGAAAATGCGGCCCAAAAAATGAACCGCACGGTCGCTCATCAACCTTTCGTATGTGGATATGTCGCCGGTTATTAACCTCATCATGAGTGTTGGTGCGTTGCGCTCTCGCGAGATAATTCTCCTGCAGAACCTTATTTTGAAGCCCTGCTGCTCCAGGCGTTCCAGAAACATGCTGTCTTCAATGTCCAGGTCGACCCCAGTGGCGACGACTGAATATGATGGTGTAATATGGTGGTGACCTGACTTTTTTTCTCGGATTAGTGGGAGGTTATCGTTTTTTTGTAATTTGTAACTTGTTACAGTGTTTTCTTGTTTTAGTTGTTGTAAAATTTTTGATGTTTTGTCCTTCTGGTTGGTTTTAATGAGGAAGTAATTATCTTGTCTGATAATCACATCCTTGTTGTTGGGGTTGAGTTCCTCCCACCTGATTGCAAGTTGGACTCTGGTGATGGTCGATAATGCGTTCGCTGTGAATGTGTGCGAATACGTGGGATATCTTGTTGATGTTGTCTTGCTGTTTGTTGTTTGGTTTTTATTGGTTGTAGACTGATAGCCCAAAGCTATTCGTTTGGCCTCAGGTGGTGGCGTTGTGGGGGTTGGGTGGGTTGGCTGGGTCGTCTTCGGTTTTCTGCCCCGTTTTTTCGATTGTGGCTTTTTGAACCCACCATCCTGGGAGGCATAATCCGATTCGGATTCTTGCGAACTCCCAGGAATTCCACTCGTATATTCTCGTTGAACGATAAATGCGGTTGTTTATAATTGAAGAATTCTTCAAATTCTTTGCGCGTAAACAACTCTGCTTTAAATATGCACACACGTCTTATCACCACGAAGCTCGGTTTAAGACTCAATTTAGTTTATAAACTGAGTTTTGCTTCCTTTGCGGAAAAAACAACTTTTCACTCGAGCTTGTTTCGGCTTAGAATTAAAGGAAAGTCTAAGGCTTGGAAAAAAATGATTACACCAGAGCCGCTAGGCCAGTTTAGAGTATTAATGCTCAATACATTAAAAAACTTGCTCCGAACTTCCAGTAGATTAAACTGCTCTTAATAGGCAAACTGATAACACACTTGTCAGGCTAAGAAAAGATTCTTTCGACGAACAGGAAAAAAGGATACCAGGTTAATATCTGAAGTTGGGCTACATCCATATCGTTTGCCCGAAAACTTTCCTTTAACAGAAAATTTTTGTTGAATTATTCTGTTAAGAACTGCACTAAAAATTCACATTTTCAGACAGAATACTTCTCAATTGGTGAGCGCTAGACAATTATAGCTCTATACGTCAAATGTGCACCCTTTCTTATTTGCATTTTAGTATCACTTGTTCCATTTATTCTGTCACACCCATAAAGCATCAGAGATTCACATAATAGTAATGAGGAAAACCTTTTTTGTACGCACAAATGTTAAACGTGGCTGCTAACTTTATGGTTTGGGTGTTTGCACATTTCTCACTATTTGGGGTAAAATATTTGATTTCCTGTTTTTTTAAAGCAGCTCTTGAATCTCCCAAAAAACACATCCAAAGAAATGACACCAATTTTAAGTAACCATCAAGTATATACTGTGATTACCGAGTTTTATTAGACAACCTTTAACAGCATATTCGGCAATGAAAATTATAAAGACTCGATTATTCTTACTATTTCAGTGCAGCATTCAGCAATTTCGAAGTAAACTTTAGGCTTTTGTAGGATAAGGCAAACGGTTTTATTTTAAATCCAAATTGGGTAGGATGCGACCTTTTTACTTAATAGGGGTAAAGGGGGCAGATTTGGACAACGTTTTTTAAACTGCTATACACTGATATTTAACATCCAGGTTTTCAAAAATTATGTTAAGTGTCAGTAGGTTAAGCGTTAAGTAGTCACAAAGCCAAGTCTTGTGACCTCAAATTTCACTTACGTGTGAGTCACTGAAATCCAAATTAACTGGTAAACTTTTCGTTTCTTAAAGTTTGGTTCAAATCCATTTTTTCCAAGTTTCTAATACAATAAAATTATGGATCCTTATTAAATGTTTTCAGTGTGTTTATGCACTCTTGATCGATAAGAAGTTGTCTGTTTTGTTTCCGCATTTATCATAAGACAATCTTCGTACACTAGCATGTTCTCTAATAAAATTTAAAAATTTACACACCATAAGTCTACGTCAGTCGCGAATGCAAAGAAAATTTTATCGGAAAGATAAATTATCTCTCAATAAATGATCATTTTGTATCAATCTATATATTGCTTTACATCCACTATGCTTTGCCCAATCTTAGAAGGGATGGAAAACAATTTTGTCTCTTTTACAAAATTTCACATGTTCATAAACTCTTTTCAAATTATCTGCAAAACAAAGAGTTTACATTGGATTTTCTCATACGTTTGGGTGTAGAATATGGGACCTAAGTTGCCGTGCATTACAACGCTCTTGTAATAAGACACAACTTGAAAAGTGACAATAGAAACTACATGTTAAAAGAACTACAAATTAAAGATTTGCATTAATGCACAAAAAAGCCCTAAATGCAATATACATAATATGGCTTTCTTATATTATATCAAAGTCGGACGGACGGCATTCTTGACATAAGAACTCAAATCTGTTTTCTGTTACAACCAAGCAGTCAGTATAAATCGTAGTAAGAAAGGAATATTACAGATATAAATAAAATTTCTTGTCACATTTTGCTGCTTTTATATTCAACGTGATTTAGAATTTTGCCGAGAAAACGCAATTCCGGCTCATTGTTACTCCATTGTAGCTGCGATTCTCTTTTCAAAAGGAAACACTATGATAGAATATGTTAAAAGTGAAAAGAAAAATATTAAACTGGAATTCAATTTTGCGAAATTATGTTGCTCTCAAAGTTCAGCCTTCACAATGAGGAATTGACAACATCCATTAAACTTAATACTTTATAAACTCATTTCAGGTACAAAGCCAGAATTCTGCAGTGTATGGTTTTGATGAATTTCGAGGACACGTCTGGCAAATAGCTTAACGGCCACTGGACATTTTCAGTTCGGTCATTTTCCTAAAATCGGTTTGTAATGCAAATCGTTACACGGCAGAGTAATAGCCCAATTTGCGGTGGTTGGAATCATCGATGGCAAACCACATAAAATTGGGCCGCTGTGAAAATGCGAGTCGGAATAATAACCCCACTGGATTCAATCTCTTTTAGCAGTCAGGATCGCAGTTTTGAATTGCAATTTTTTAAAAACTCTTTTTTTCTCGAATATCGATAAAATGAAAAGAATATTAAACAGATTGTTTGAAAATATCGAAAAATCTGAAAACTACTACACCTATTTAATTGACTTTGATTTATCGATTAAATGTGCTATATCATTGAACAAAATACTTCCGGTTTTTTGTTTTTATGAACTTTTCTCATATTTTACTAGATCGAAAATAAAATATCCATGTGCATAGTGTATAGTGAATTGCAAAGTAAAACAAAAGATTTAATATCACCGTTTTAATTTTTTTATTAATTTTTGAAATTTTTTTTTAGTAATAGTAAACATCTTTATTTCTAAAAAAGGCTATCGACCTATCGGTCTTTCTGCCCTTGTTTAATACATGTAGTCTTAATCTAAATAAAAAACAAATATGAAAATTTTCTTATTCTAGGTTAACAATATTATTAAATAAAATTTCAATGGCAAGAAAAAATTATTTTATTGTCCACTAGTCAATTGCGTTTGTAAGTGTTCGAGTAGCGTTGATGTAGGGGAACGGAAGCGGGATTGTCTGGTTGGTCTTGTAAGACAAAGGGGATTCAGTATGGTCCAGTTGTAGGGGTTGTTTGTCGATTTTGTCTGTAGATGTATGAGTCTTTCCGAGATCTTTGTCATGTTTGTGCGTTCGTATAGTAGTTGGGTGGGGGGGTTGTGTAGTGGGTTTTGGGGGTGTCTTATTCGTGTTATTAGTCTTAGTGCAATTTGTTCTGTTGTTTGTGTATAACGTTTTGTCCTTTCTGTTCCGTTGGTCATGAGTATATGTCCAAAGTCTAGCAAGGGTCTACAAATAGCTTTATATATTTTGGTGGCGGTGTTTGTGCTAATTCCTCTGTCTTTGTAGGTGTAGGCTCGGAAGTGTTTTGTTCTCTTTATTGCTGCTGCCCTGATGTTTCGTATGTGTTTAGTGAATTTAAGTTTGTGGTCAATTGTGATTCCAAGGTATTTTACGTCGTTTTTTGGTTGTGTCGTTTGGCCGTCTGCAGTTATTGTAGAGGAGTCAGCGTTGAGTCTGTGGTTTGTGAGCAGAAGTTGGTTTTTTGACGCGTTTGGTGTTAGTCTCCATTTATAAAACCATGTCATTGTTTGTTAGTGTTTGGAGTCTTTGAGCTGCTCTCTCAGTAGTTTTGTCATGTACAATAAGTGCCGTGTCGTCTGCGTATTGTAATATGTATGCCGATCTGTCGATTTGATTTTTGTCTGGTAAGTTGTAATTGTATATGTCATGGTAGTATATATTGTAGAGAAACGGTGAGAGCGGGGATCCTTGAGGGAGCCCTTGTTCAGGGGAAAAAGAAAATGACAGTGTTTTGTCAATTCGTACTTGTAGTTGTCTGTTTTCTAGTAAGTTCTTTATGGTGTGTAGTAGATATGTTGGTGTGTGTAGTTTGTATAGTTTGTATAGTAAGCTTCTATGCCAGACACTATCAAAAGCCTTGTTAATGTCCATAAACAGGCAAGCTGTCTTTCTGTCAGTTAGGTGGGTAGTTTGTATATTGTTGGCCAAAATAAAGAGCGGATGACCAGTCGAGTGATGCTGTTTGAAACCAAATTGGTAGGTAGGTATATATTTTCCAATCACTTTTTCAAGCCGCTGCTTCATTAAGTATTCAAAAATTTTGCTTAGTACTGGAAGTAGTATAATTGGTCTGTAGTTGCTCGGTTGTGTATTGTCCAGTCCATTTTTGGGTATAGGGATTATTAAGCCGTTTTTTCATGTTTCTGGGATTCTGCCATTTGTGATGCAGTTGTTCAATTCAGTTAGGATCAGTTTGTGTGTTTCTTGAGTTAGGCTTTTCAAGAGTTTTGCCTTAATTTTATCTTTCGCCAGTGCAGTGTTTTAGATGTGCGCTAGGGCTTCATCGTACTCTGTGTCTGTGATCAGTTTGTAGGTGTAGTTTGGTGAGCTGTTAAAATAGTGCAAGTACCAGTCGTTGATCAAGTTCCAGTTGTCATTGTCGAAGTTAAGGTTTGTCGATATGCTGAAGGCCCTTTGATAGTGTCTGGCGAATGCGTCCGCTTTCTCTTTGTCTGTGTAGCGGTCTATTCCGTTTTCGTCAATTGGAATTTTCGTCAACTTTTTTTATTATTTTCCGCTAGTTTCGTTTAAATCTTTTCTGAAGTTTTGTGTAAAGCATTTCATAGATTTATTTTAAACTGGCACCCTTATTTTTCTTTACATTTATCCTTCCGTTGCTTACAAAACAAAGAAACTGAAGACACTTCGAACAAAGCGTCTAAACTAAATGCAAAAATTTCGTCAAATTTCAGTTTCATTGAATATAAGTAAAACGCAACACAAAAGATGTCATAAAATGAGGGCTTGCATCTATAATGAGTGTTGTGTAAACCACTACAACTGAACTAATTGCAGGACGAATAATGATTAATTACTTACAGTGAAAATGTAGTATTTACCGGCCATATGGCTTACCAAGCATCTCTTGCGGTAGCTATTTCCATCCATTTTAATCCTGCAGTTCGCTTGATATCATCGTACCATCTTGTATTCGGTCTACCTCTTGATCTTCCTCCCAGCCATAGTTTCCATTGTATTACTTTGGTGTTCCATCTCTCGTCGCCTCTCCTTGCTACATGTCCCGCAAAGTCCCATTTCATCTGGGTTCTATAACATCCTTGACCTGTGTATGTTGTCTCTTTGTGTTATTTTTAATTTTTGTGTTGTATTTTTGTAAGAGTTCACGTCTGCGCTCCATATGTTAATACTGGCAATATACACTGGTCGAACACTTTTGTGAGTATTTCTTGAGGGATCTTTACATTTTTTAGTATCCTTGTCCTTTCGTTATTTCTATTATTTTGTCTTTCTCTTTCTTCTTCTTTATTTTTGTTTTTGATAGCTATAATCTGTTGTTTGCCTTCTTTCCGTTTCAAGCTTCTCAAATGTTTGTTCTTCGCTCTGATATATTATGAGTAATTTTCACGATCCTTTCTTATCATTGTCCTTGCTTCTCTTATTTGTCTATACTCATCAGTTGCATATTTGCCCTCTTTATACATTGATCGTCGTACTTCTATCTCTTCTTTGGTTTCTTATGTAATTTTGCTGGCGTTTGTATGTTTTTCTCTGCTACCATCGTTGATGTTTTCGCCATGACCACTCTTATTTTCTATTCTTGATCATTTATTTCTAGTGATTTGTTTTCGGTGTGTTCAAAGTAATGACGTATTTCTTCCTCATATTTCTCTTTATTTTCTTTCATAGCACTTGTATCTACACCCGATCTATCTATCTGTCCATACGTACTCCTACATTGTCATTGTTCTACCTTTATTTTCTATATTATATATTGAATGAGTTCAAGGCTGTTAGATAGCATATGAGTTCTTTATTGCTGGAAAGGATGTAGTCAATCTCATTTCTTGTTTTCCGTTTGGGCTTATCCACGTCCACATTCTTTGTTGTTTTTTTATTATAGAAGGGTTTCATATCATAGAGTCTTTCTTTTTCTAGCATATTTACTAACATGTTGCCTCTGTGATTTCTGTTGCCTAGTCCATATTTACCTGCAAATCTCTCTTGTGGATCTTGTTGTTTTCTAATTATAATATTGAAATAACCTATTATGATATCGTAGTTGCATTTTCTTTCGCTTCGAGCCTTTGCTATTTCGTCATATAGACTTTCGGCTTCTTCACCTTCATATTGTGCATTTCTATATTGATGTAAGTTATTCTGTCCGATATACCTTTGTAGTTTACTATCCTAGGTGCTTTTTTTTATTTATCAGGAACCCTACATCTCTTTGGCTCTCATTTTCGTTTCCTGAGTAAAACAGTACATTATCGGATTGGAGGGCTATCAGATTTTCCCGTTTCATTCGTGTTTCTGGAAGGCCTATAATATCCCATCTGATTTTATTTGCTTCGTTCTCTAGATCAAGCAGCTGGTCTTCGTTTAATAGCGATCTACAGTTGTATGTTGAGAAGGGGGTTTGCCATTTTTCTTCCACGCTGACCAAGGCTCGTTGGAGGAAAGTTAGGGAATATGCACAGTGATTTTCCTGGTATGAATTTTTGAGATAAACCAAGACTCACGTGGGCAGGGGCGCGGCCCTGAATTAGTTCTATCAACTGTCGGGATCATAGGTGAGTGCCCAGCAAACCAAACTTGTAACATTATATAAATGCTATGTAATTTCTGTGACTTAAATTTAGAACACTTTTACGTGACATTGATGTAACATCAGAAGAACAGGAAAACAAGTTTTTGGTGACAGCGATGTTAGGTAACCGTGATGTAACATGGTTTACCAGATGCCACCATCTAGTGTGATTCAAATTTCTACCGAATTCCACTAGGTTCCACGGACAACCCGTAGAGCCTCACAAAACATCCCTTCTATGAAAATGAGCCAGGCGCGAGGCAGGCCAGGTCATTTATCTTGAGTACTTTTTCTATCAGACCTGTTGCATTTGCATTTCGTTTGTACAGTGAGCATTTTCAGTTATTACTTTAATACATACTTAACAAGTAGAAATCAATAGTAATCGTAGTCACAAATTACGTAAATATTATGTAACATTGAGTTGTAAAATCCAAGTCACAACTGTTACGTAAATATTGTGTAACATTGAGTTGTAATATATTAGTCACATATTAGTTGGCTTGAGGCGGACATAATGCACAGTTGGCACATCAGTTTGTGATAAGATATTTACGTAAACTGTTACTTGCTTGTGACTTGGTTACATAATATTTATGTAAGTGTTACGAGTTTTGGTTTGCTGGGTATCTACCCGCTACCAACATGTGAGGAATATGTGAAATTAATTGACAATTGATTACAGAAGTGTTTATCCTTATTAATAAATTAAATATAATTATTTAGTTCGCATCCCAGATATTAGCATTATCACAAGAATGATTTCACTTCTAGCGCAATTAGCAAAACAGAATAATTTTAGAAACACGCAGATATTATTTTACATCATTTGTCTGGTCTTTCGTCAGTATCTTGACAGTTTCTAAGATCTAGAATCCCATTTAAACCACATTGTACAGATAAAAGTTCGTTCATGCTTAGCCAGCTCGCTGAACGATCTCATTAAATATGCAAGTTAAAAAAATTTTGTTATGAATGTTCAATTTAAATATTTCGATTTACGACTATTTAATGAGTTGAAAACCGCTTGCTTGGCGGTTTTGCATCCCAAAACAGGATTTTTTCTATAAAGAAGGGTTTGTGTATCCTGAGTTTTCGATATAAAAAGGGTTAAAGCAATTGATTATACTTGAGTGAAGTAGAATTAACAGCTAATTAATTCAAGCCTTTTTATATTTTTTTTATCCAGCCGCCGAAAATTGCTTTATATCTTTTATTTAAATTCACTAAAAAAAACACATCGTATAATTTTTGAACAAGAAAAGTCAGGGATGCATTTGTCGTCAAGATCGATTGGAAAACGACTGAACTCATCTGAAATTTCGCAAAACACGGTGATAAAATATTAATAGGTTAGACTCAGCTGAATAAGAGCTAATTGGTTACAAATGATGTGTCGAAAGCATATCTACAGCTACCTTTAGGCCACTTTTTAAAAATGTTGGAAATATTTCTAAAAGCAGAAAATTACACTCCAGAGGAGGCGCACAAACATAGAATTCAAATACATAGTTTCTGCAGTCACAACTGGATCTATGTAGTAAAGATACGCTTCTTTTCGTAGTTAAGCTTCTATAGTTTTACCTTCCACTTTTTCAATTGGCTGTCGTAATCATAATACCCTATTTCAACATAAGAAATGATTAACATGTTCGTTCCGTTGTTGTTTGGATTCAATATTCTCAATTTAAATGCCATAAACAAATTTCGATGCATGGTTTAAAGCCAAAAATTCTTTCGAATAGACTTTGACATAGTGAATTGTGTTTTTGGCAAATTTTATTATACAAAACATAATCCTTCTGACTATTTACTGACCCAAACTAACCGAAACTAACTGAACATATTATACACTTGCGTGCATAGAAATCGGCCCACAGTAAACTTTTGATTTTAACTATATTTTTTTAAAAAACTATTCATCAGATCAAAAAAAGAAATATGCTGTTTGAAAGACAATTTAATATGCTTTAATGTGAGTAAAAATAATTGTGAGTATACTATGTTTAACATAGTGAAATTAATGCATTAAACAAATTAAGCTATTGTTTCTTGAGGGATGTTAAACCACTCTTCTTCTACTGCAACAATAAGCTCTGGGATCGAGATTGGGGTATGAAGTCTAGCTCGAATTCTTCGTTTTAGCTCATCCCATAAGCGTTCGATCGGATTTAGATTAGGACTGTATGCTGGCCACTCCATAAACCGAAAACCGACTTCTGCAATGTAATCTTGCACGATTCTTGCGGTGTGCGGCCTGGCATTGTCATGCATAAAGGTAAATTCGTCTCCAATGCAGTCGACGTAAGGTACCACATGAATTGCTAAAATCTCCTCGATATATCTAACAGCCGTTAAACCTCTTCTTCCGTGACCATGGTCGCCCCTACGAAAAAACTCAGGGTCGGTTCGTGCTCCTGTAGAAATTGCACCCCAGATCATACAGGAACCACCTCCATAAGCACTCCGCTCTTCAAAGCAGCAATCTGTAAATCGCTCTCTTGGTCTTCGATACACTTTCCTTCTTCGGTCGCCACCATGGAGGCATATTCTGCTCTCATCTGAGAACAGAACAGATTCCCATTGTTCCAACGTCCAATTCAGAGGATCCCGTGCAAAACGCAGGCGTGCTTGCCAATGAGCTGGAGTAAGTTTTGGACCAATCGCAGGTGTTTTAGGGGTCAGGTTATTTTCCAGCAGTCTTCGTCTTACTGGCCACTGACTAATAGCCACTCCTCGCACCTCACGGAGCTGTCGTTGCACTTGAACGGCATTAAGGTGACGACTTCTTAATGTTGTTGACACAATAAACCGGTCATCACGAGCGGTTGTAAATCGCCTTCTGCCTGTTCCAGGTCGTTTATGAAAGTATCCAGTCTTTTTATAACGTTTGCACACTCTTCTAACCGCTGCGCATGTCATATACAATTGTCTAGCAACAGCTCGCTGCCTAAGTCCATTTCTGATTAAAGCAATAACTTGGCCGGCTTTTTGTTGTGTAGTATGCATTAAACTAACACACTAAAACACTATTGAGATTATGAAAAACGAATTAATATGCAAATTTCAGTTGCAAACGCAATAATTTTAATATTTAACATTTTTTTTATTTTCGTTACAATCACCACATAAACTCGTTTCATTGGTTTACCGGTTGCTACGCATATAAACCAAAAGCCTTCTTGATACATTTATACTCACATTAAAGTATATTAGATTGTCTTTCAAACAGCATATTTCTTTTTTTGATCTGATGTATATAGCTTTTAAAAAAAATATAGTTAGTCAAAAGTTTACAGTGGGTCGATTTCTATGCACGCAAGTTTATATATTCTGACTGGTTCTTTCGATTAAACCAATATAATGCTGCCATTTCTTGATGTGTTAAATGATCCGTGGACACTCTTATAATTCGTAATCAAAATCACCGTGTGATCGAAAGAATAACAAATGGATTTCGAATCTTGAATTTCACTTACAACGTTCCATCGATTCGCAACTATAATTTTTTTATCTTCACTTTGTTTCTATTGAGATGGTTACCACAAACCTATATCCGACATAGCAGCCTCATATGTTATATATTTGTATCTAACATATCTTCCGTGATGTTCTGTTATAATGTGGGTTTTGGAATTTATATTAAGAAAAATACTCTACTCTACTAAATTCTCATTACTGGAAGATAGTGCTGGATGGTCGCTTTTTCTGCTTTCAGTGGCACAATTTCATTTCTATAAATTTTTTATATGAGTTTGAGTTCAGAGTATTGCTCTAGAGAAAATATGTATGTGTATCTTGAAGCACCTACTTTTTACAGCAACATGTTTTAAATATTACATAAACACTTTATGTTTAAATGAGGAAAACCAACTTACTTTGTGTATGAGAATAAGCAGTTAAGGTATTGCACACTAATTCTCGAACACCCTTTATAACAACTATTTCGCCTGAGTTTTGTACAGCAAAATAATTCGGCTTCAGTTTTTGGAAAAATTTACCATTATTGTTCAATATCGGGTGTGAGGAGTACTTAGACTTTCCTGATAATTTAATGACTCATATCCTGCAAACACCGTAAAGAATCAAAGTAATTCAATTTAAAGCACTAAAACTTTAATGTGCTTTTAGTCACCACTTTATTTTGTTTGGTGTGGAATCGTATATTTATGTTAACTAGAATATTGTAATCGCATAAATTAGCCACGTTCCTTCAGAAGTATACCACAACAAACTGCGTCACTATCGTATGATATTTTATATTCGATTTAACGATTTTATAAATCACAGGATTTCGTTACTTTGCCTCGGATTCTTAGAGAAGAGAACCAGATCCCAAGGTTAGTCATAATTCTTGGCATGAAAAACTTGTTTTCAAAAAGTTTTTTACTACTACACATTTATTTTGACGTTGAATCACACCGCAATCTTAAGTAAACGACGAGTGTTCGTTTTGGTGATTTATTGAGAAAAATTTTATCAGGTCTATTTCGTATAGCATCACCCATCATTCAACATGAGAAGTATTTAGAGGAAGCTTTATGACAGAGAAGACATTACCCCGATTGATATATCTACGCTACACATGTCAACAAATACATATAGCCAACCCAAAACCATACAGGCATATATTTTTATCTTATCTTAATCTCTGTTGGAATTAGATCTTTTGTCTGGCTAATAAAATGTCCAGAATGAAATGATTGATTAAATCAGCTGAACTAACGAGTCATATATTGGTTATTAATATACGGCGTGTCATATTTCAATCATTTGCTGACCGGAATCTAAAATATTATCAGCTCATTGTCTTTCGTTTTCTCTCATTTCACTGCCAGAAATAATTCCATATCTTCGCTTTGTATGAAAAATTACCTCACTAACGCCGAATTGCATGATTTATCGAGCTTTAATGCCTTCACGATTATTTAACGATAATAATATTCAAAGCTTTAAAATAAACTAAAATCTGTAAATTGTGAAGCCTGTAGCAAAGACAAAAACAATGATCCTCTTAAATGCATATATTTCTCTATACAGGGTGTTACCAATATAAATAAGAGTAACTGCATTTAAACTACATCTGCAACTGTAATTTTTGACGCAAATATTAAAATATATGAAAACCGGTTATATATAAGTACCTCTATACAAACTACACACACCAACATATCTACTACACACCATAAAGAACTTACTAGAAAACAGACAACTACAAGTACGAATTGACAAAACACTGTCATTTTCTTTTTCCCCTGAACAAGGGCTCCCTCAAGGATCCCCGCTCTCACCGTTTCTCTACAATATATACTGCCATGACATATACAATTACAACTTACCAGACAAAAATCAAATCGACAGATCGGCATACATATTACAATACGCAGACGACACGTCACTTATTGTACATGACAAAACTACTGAGAGAGCAGCTCAAAGACTCCAAACACTAACAAACAACACAATGACATGGTTTTATAAATGGAGACTAACACCATACGCGTCAAAAAATCAACTTCTGCTCACAAACCACAGACTCAACGCTGACTCCCCTACGATAACTGCAGACGGCCAAACGACACAACCAAAAAACGACGTAAAATACCTTGGAATCACAATTGACCACAAACTTAAATTCACTAAACATATACGAAACATCAGGGCAGAAACAATAAAGAGAACAAAACACTTCCGATCACTAACCTACAAAGACAGAGGAATTAGCACAAACACTGCCACCAAAATATATAAAGCGATTTGTAGACCCTTGCTAGACTTTGGACATATACTCATGTTTATATATTCTTTTTCCTGACTGTACTTTAATTCATTTCAATGTATTCCTGGGTTTTCAGTCAATTTTATTGTCACTAATTATGGTGTTATGTGATATACTCATGACCAACGGAACAGAAAGGACAAAACGTTATACACAAACAACAGAACAAATTGCACTAAGACTAATAACACGAATAAGACACCCCCAAAACCCACTGCACAACCCCCCCACCCAACTACTATACGAACGCACAAACATGACAAAGATCTCGGAAAGACTCATACATCTACAGACAAAATGGACAAACAACCCCTACAACTGGACCATACTGAATCCCTTTGTCTTACAAGACCAACCAGACAATCCCGCTTGCGTTTCCCTACATCAACGCTACTCGAACACTTACAAACGCAACTGACTAGTGGACAATAAAATATTTTTTCTTGCCATTGAAATTTTATTTAATAATATTGTTAACCTAGAATTAGAGAATTTTCATATTTGTTTTTATTTAGATTAAGACTACATGTATTAAACAAGGGCAGAAAGACCGATAGGTCGATAGCCTTTTTTAGAAATAAAGATGTTTACTACTACTATAAGTACCTATAGGATATAATACGGGGTGTCAATTTGAAAACGTCCCAACCGTAATATCTTTCTTACAGTTAGAAATATGAAAAATCCGAAAGACACGTCAATTTCAATTGTAAGGGAGACACTTTAAATTAATATTTTTGGCCTCCTTGGCTATTCCGTTCTTGAGTCTTTCCAAGCATCCACGGCATTCATCAACTTTATGAAGTCAAACGTCTGGTTCAAGTCTATGGGGCACATGTACACTGTTTTACTAAATTCAGTGGCGACAGTCAAACGATTGTTTGAAAAACCCTGCTGTACTTTGCTGAATGTGGTCTAGATGTTGTAAAATATACTTGAGCAGTGAGCTCATATACTTGAGTGAGTGAGCCGTCTTATGGAAATGTTTAGTAGGGATAATCCCGATAGTTTGCCGGAATTAAGAGTTATTCCGTTAAAAGGAATGGTATTTTGGTCAGTGGCAGTTCGTCAATAACAGCAGCTTGAGAGTGGATGTTTAATATACCTAATCATTTTTCATGTGTTCAAACATGTTTCAGGGATATTGGTTAGAATTAATAACCAGTTGGCCGTAGTGCATTGACAACTTTACAACAAGTGCATTTCGACAAAATACTTAAAAGGTTCTAAATTTAAAAAAGAATATTTTGAAATCGATAGTGATGATTACTCTCAAATTGAGCATTCAGAAACGAATATTCTCAGTAATATTTTCTTCTATAAAATACATGCGAGATTTGAGCAGCATTTATACGGTATGATTCATTTACGATTAATGTCTAGTACGGATAACTAATTAAAGAACTTGAAGCGGTAAATGAAGTAGGGGATCCAATTCCGTGGTGCGTAGAATAGAGAAAATGGGGGAGACTGAATGCATTAGAGCAAGACAACCTCTTTGCAGTTTTTTTACTACTAACCTGAGAAGTCACCATTATTTACTCCATTTCCCTAATGATACGTCATTATTCTCTCTCTAGGTCAATAATAATAAAGTCCCTAGGTATACTATTTGCCAGATACAATTTGCGTGCCAAGTGATTTTGGAAAATATAGTTAATCAAATAATTTCGGGCAATGTTTTTCAGAACAAAATCAAGTCTATGATCTGATATCTGAAAGGTAGTAGATGATTCCTCAATGTCAATATCAATATCTCAATGGTTACATTTATAGTAGTAATGATATAAAAAGAAAAGTGTTGTATGATATCTTCCTGTAACATATATTTAACTTCGAATCGGTTATTTGCGGCACCCTGTATATTACAAATATAATATTAAAACATACCCCTACATAAAATTATAGTATTAAAATATTTCAAAAATGTATCTGATGATCCTAACTGAATGGAACAACTGCATCACAAATAACAAAATTCCAAAAACATGGAAAAACGGCTTAATAATCCCTATACCCAAAAATGGACTGGACAATACACATCAGAGCAATTACCGACCAATTACATTACTCCCAGTACTTAACAAAGTTTTTGAGTACATAATAAAGCAGCGACTAGGAAAACTTGTCGGAAAGTACATACCATCGTGTCAGTTCGGATTCAAACATCAACACTCGACTATTCACCCATTCTTCACCCTGACTAACAATATACAAATAATCCACTTAACTGACAGAAAGACAGCTTGTCTGTTTATGGATATTAACAAAGCTTTGGATAGCGTCTGGCATAGAGGCTTACTATACAAACTATACAAACAACACACACCAACATATCTACTACACTCCATAACAAACTTACTAGAAAACAGACAACTACAAGTTCGAATTGACAAAACACTGTAATTTTCTTTTTCCCTTGAACAAGGGCTCCCTCAAGGATCCCCGCTCTCACCGTTTCTCTACAATATATACTGCCAAGACATATACAATTACAACTTACCAGACAAAAATCAAATAGACAGCTCGGCATACATATTACAATACGCAGACGATACTGCAGTTATTGTGCATGACAAAACTACTGAGAGAGCAGCGCAAAGACTCCAAACACTAACAAACAACACAATGACATGGTTTTATAAATGGAGACTAACACCAAACGCTTCAAAAAACCAACTTCTGCTCACAAACCACAAACTCAACGCTGACCCCCCTACAATAACAGCAGACGGCCAAACGACACAACCAAAAAACGACGTAAAATACCTTGGAATCGCAATTGACCAGAAACTTAAATTTACTAAACACATACGAAACATCAGAACATAAACGATAAAAAGAACAAAACACTTTCGCTCACTAACATACAAAGACAAGGGAATTAGTACAAATACCGCGACAAAAATATACAAAGCGATCGGCAGACCCCTCTTGGACTATGGACATATACTCATGACCAACGGAACAGAAAGGACAAAACGTTATATACAAACACCAGAACAAATTGCACTAAGACTAATAACACGAATAAGACACCCCCAAAACCCATTACACAACCCCTCCACCCATCTACTATACGAACGCACAAACATGACGGAATTCGGAATTCATTTCGGAAAGACTCATACATTTACAGACAAAATGGACAAACAACCCCTACAACTGGACCATACTGAATCCCCTTTGCCTTACCAGACCAACCAGACAATCCCGCTTCCGTTTCACTACATCAACGCTACTCGAACGCTTACAATCGCAACTGACTACTGGACAATAAATCTAACATTCCTGTTTGTCAGAATTAAAATTATAAAATTATTAACCTAGAATAAGACAATTTTTACCTTTATTTGTTTGTTTAGATTAAGACTGCATGTACTAAACAAGGGCAGAAAGACCGATAGGTCGATGGCCTTTTCTTAGAAATAAAGATGTTTACTACTACTACATCAACAATGTATAAAGTTCCCAGATATTTTATATTGATACGAAAAACGATTCAAGATTTTTTTTATGAAAAAGACGAGTGGCCACCAAGCACTCAAGAAGATATTTGTGGTTAGCTTTTAAAATGTGCTCATCAAACCATAAAATGTATAACAACGTTGAAATCATATCGTTTACGTTCTATTGGGAGGCTCTAAATCGATAACATCCTTGACTTAATGTACTCGCCGAATCTGTTGGTGGAACGTGGTGTTTATTAGCTGGAAACTGATTCTTTTGAGAAAGTTCAAGTCGTCGGAAATAGTGAAAACGCCATAACTAAACTACTGATCGCTGAAGTAAATCTGAAGCAATACTTAAGATTGTCTTTGAGAGGAAAAAGCACTAACGTAGTCCTGGAAAGGTATGTAGGGGCGCAGATACAGATTTTCATAGAAATCACACATTAGAAGCAACTTCCTATCAATTAATAGTTGAAAATTATAAAACATCTCTACCGTTCTATAAACTTTGCACATTTTTGCAGCACCAGATGAAAATATTAAGTCCTGCAAACTGTGATGCAAAACTGATGTAAAGTGAATTTTGGTAGTGAAGTTGAGTAGTTATATGATAAATTGTGAATTATGGGCAATACAAATATTTGCGTCATTGCTATGGATAAGTTTCAACTCAATTTAAAAACAAAACTTTGAAGTGTTCAATTTTTCTCAGCTTATAAGAATGATAAATTTACAGATCCATCACTAAAATGATCTCATTTTATTACTGGCCGTTTAGTTCATCTCCTAGGTTTGGATCTTTACGCACAAATCATAAAACATTTAAGTAATGAGAAAGCTTTTATTGCAGCAACGAATAAAAAACATTGTTGTCAAATTTAAAATTTTGTTTTTACTAAATATCTCAGTCTTTAGTGAGAACAATTTTTTACATAGTTTTTGAGCACTTCCTAAATACCCCCAGACGCGTATCCTGGAGGAACAACCCGATTTTACTTTCTATAACTTTATTGATCAGTTTTTTCGCACAATTCTCTCTTTTGAACAGTAAAATAGATAATCATATAATTAATATCAGCGCTCCAATTATTACTCACATTCATAAATTTTCGAGTTTTTCACTTAATAACTTTAATTTTCATTTAGACGACGAAACATGCAAAATATAGTCGAAGTTTTAACGGAAACTTGGCAGTTACTCAATGCGAAAGCTTGTAATCTTTATTATTTTTGGGGAGGGTTTTTTATTAATATTCAACCAAAATATAAGACTAATTTGATTTTCATCTTCTATTGTATTACCAAAGTCTGCATCATCCCATTATTTCATTTTAAGTAATTAGAACCCTTCCTCTTCACCTTTCGTTTCACTTACAAACGCCTTGTGTTATCCATTATTTTCGCGTTTACGTTCAAAAGATGGCCATTAGTCCGACAAATCCTTCCTATATCCGAGAAAATTACTTGGAAATCCAGTAAGGATAAATTTCTAATGAATTAGAATTGAGATCCCGTCAAGGCGTGATTCGTTTAAGGCCTAGTAAAACTGCGCATCTTATATTAAAAGACTATTAAGTTTAGTATCAAGAAAATATCTAACTATTTTAAATTATCCTTCATAAAGACATTGTCTATGTCCTATCTAATTGCTAATATAATTTAACAATATACAACATACGTTTCAAAAAGACTTTTCAATTAAATTATTTAATTTATTTATTTATTATTTATTTAATTAATAATTAAATTGCATGAAGTATTCTAAAAGTTATTTTAAAAAATCGATTCTCAGGTGGCTCCTTTAGAGGCCTGTATCTCCGTAGGGGGGCCCTCTGGGAATTTTTTTTTATAGAAACTTGTTATGTTTTTTTAACGTACACCCTGTATAATTCTTAACTGATTAACCAGATACTGGCTTGCAAATGGAAAAACCTCTTTACTGCTTCTGATGTTTCGCATTACGTAAAATTTAAAGTATAGCATGAGTATCAGAATATCTACTATTAGACAAAAGTTAACTAACTAGACCTTAAACTCTTCGGAGGAAACAGTTAATTCTTCGTGTATGTCACTCTCTCAACTGAACGACTTCGTCGCCTAATGTTTCTACTTGATTGCAAGACTCCAATTTCAATACACCTGTCCGCTTCAGATTTATTAGAACATCTTCCACCGACTAATAGAATTAGTCCCTTAATAAATCCAGACCCGTTTTAGTAAATATCGTTACGGAATTAACTAACTTATACAATTTGCAAGTAAACTAGGGAGAAGTATTTAATTAAATTGGAAACTTTCTTACAATAACTTTGGAACCTTATGAAATTGTCATTTTCAGGACATTACATGATGTTATAAAAGCTCTGAAAACAAAATCAGACTTAATGCCGTTCTCAATACAATTATTGTCTCGACATTTACAGTTTTTTAAGCAAAAAGGTACATGAATATTTGCAGCATTTTTTTGAAAGTCTAATTTATGCATGATACAAATAAGCGGACATATTTACCTTTAGTCATAAAACTAATATAATATTAAAATATAAATTTGTATAACGCAAAACACTACACATTTTCAATTTAGCGTATATTCGTAGCGTATTTACAATTCACAATAACGCAGAAGCCGAATTTACACCAAAGATTATGGATGACATGTTTAGGGATCCAGGTAAATAAAGATGATTAAAGGAGAAACTCAAACACAAAGATACACACGAAGCCTGGATAAATAGCGCTCCGAGGCTGTTTAATGTCCTTTTAATCCTTGTACTCGAAAATTACCATTCTGTTTTAAACGATAAGATTAAGAGACTGTAAACGATTTCTGGATAATATAGGATGGCGATACCACGCGATACGACGTTTGTTTTCGTAAAATGTGTGGCGCTGAAATCCTGTAAAAATGCCTTATCAAAAAACTTAGACCAGTCAATCAACACGTTTTCAACTTGTTGAAATAAAACTTCAGCACCGAATTCCAATATTGGAAATTGATGAGTGAGCATATAAAAATAAAAAAATAATTCTGACTTAATTGAAAAGGATTCTTGACAATCGGTGGGCATAAGTTTGGGTCCGTTTATAATAATGCAAGTGTTAGATATACGCATAGACTTAGATAAATATCGTAATTTGTACAAATGCATATTTTGCATTTGGCAAACAATTGATTATAAGAAATGTTGCGATTGAATTATATTATAAAGAGTTAAGGATAAAATTAAGGCAAAAGTCCTGAAAAGCCTAACTCAAGAAACACACAAACTGATCCTAACTGAATTGAACAACTGCATCACAAATGGCAGAATCCCAGAAACATGGAAAAACGGCTTAATAATCCCTATACCCAAAAATGGACTGGACAATACACAACCGAGCAACTACAGACCAATTACACTACTTCCAGTACTAGGCAAGATTTTTGAATGCATAATGAAGCAGCGACTTGACAAAGTGAGGGGAAAGTATATACCTACCTACCAATTTGGTTTCAAACAGCATCACTCGACCGTTCATCCGCTCTTTATTTTGGCCAACAATATACAAACTACCCACCTAACTGACAGAAAGACAGCTTGCCTGTTTATGGACATTAACAAGGCTTTTGACAGTGTATGGCATAGAGGCTTACTATACAAACTATACAAACTACACACACCAACATATCTACTACACACCATAAAGAACTTACTAGAAAACAGACAACTACAAGTACGAATTGACAAAACACTGTCATTTTCTTTTTCCCCTGAACTAGGGCTCCCTCAAGGATCCCCGCTCTCACCGTTTCTCTACAATATATACTGCCATGACATATACAATTACAACTTACCAGACAAAAATCAAATCGACAGATCGGCATACATATTACAATACGCAGACGACACGGCACTTATTGTACATGACAAAACTACTGAGAGAGCAGCTCAAAGACTCCAAACACTAACAAACAACACAATGACATGGTTTTATAAATGGAGACTAACACCAAACGCGTCAAAAAACCAACTTCTGCTCACAAACCACAGACTCAACGCTGACTCCCCTACAATAACTGCAGACGGCCAAACGACACAACCAAAAAACGACGTAAAATACCTTGGAATCACAATTGACCACAAACTTAAATTCACTAAACACATACGAAACATCAGGGCAGAAACAACAAAGAGAACAAAACACTTCCGATCACTAACCTACAAAGACAGAGGAATTAGCACAAACACCGCCACCAAAATATATAAAGCTATTTGTAGACCCTTGCTAGACTATGGACATATACTCATGACAAACGTTATATACAAACAACAGAACAAATTGCACTAAGACTAATAACACGAATAAGACACCCCCAAAACCCACTACACAACCCCCCCACCCAACTACTATACGAACGCACAAACATGACAAAGATCTCGGAAAGACTCATACAGCTACAGACAAAATGGACAAACAACCCCTACAACTGGACCATACTGAATCCCCTTTGTCTTACAAGACCAACCAGACAATCCCGCTTTCGTTTCCCTACACTAACGCCACTCGAACACTTACAAACGCTACGGACTAGTGGACAATAAAATAATTCCTTCTTGCCACTGAAATCTTATTTATTTAATAGTATTGTTAACCTAGAATAAGAGAATTTTCATATTTGTTTTCATTTAGATTAAGACTATATGTATTAAACAAGGGCAGAAAGACCGATAGGTCGATAGCCTTTTTTAGAAGTAAAGATATTTACTACTACTATAAAGAGTTTGCAGTCTAAGAAAAATTTAAGGAATACAAAGCGTGCAAAAAAGGCGGGCAGGCAAGTGCTAGTTATTTTAATATGTTTTATTTGTGTTTATATTTTTTTCCTCCTATTTATGAATAAATACAACAAATCGCAAGGTCATATTGGTTTTAAATATTTAGTTTATTTAGTTTTGATCTTTGCCTTTAAAATACAAGTGAAAAGCGAAATATCCAGGATTCTTTAGAAGCGAGGGGTCAAATTGCAAGACGTAGTTCAGAGTACCAACAACCTTTGGGTATAACAAACCGAAAATTACTCTCCAAGGCGCTACGGTCGTATTACACTTAAAGACCGTTATGTGCAAAAATGTGTTTTGTGTAGTTTTAATGTGTTTAATTTTAATTTGTTTATGTGTTTGTTCACATTAACACGTAAAGAATTTGATGAAACGTCATACAGGGTTTTTCCGTATATTTTAGCTCCCCACTGTAGGGGTTATTTGAAAAGTCATCAAAAAGTGGTACGTATGAAAAGTGTATATTTTAAAAATGTAAACTTTTGACACTTTCCATTGTATTTGTATTATACACTAGTGTATATTATTAGAAATCTAAACAGCGCGTTGTTTCTGATCTCGAAAAAATATAGGTGCTAAATTTTATTCGCCCGCATTTAAATTATAAACTTTCAAAGATTTATAAAAATTTAATTTAATTGGCACTAAAACAAAGTCATGATCAAGAAATAATAGGGACCCGACGTCATTGTAGGTTTCTTCTTGGTTCAAAATACATATTTGCACATTTTTCATAATCTTTTTACTAAATGGGTTTATAGATCAAGTGAGATGATTAATAATAATTAGATCATTGATTCCTGTCGTAATCTTTCTTCTAAACCTTGGACATTTCTTAGCCTATTGCAGTAAACCATATTTTTCAGAAAACGCCCATAAAATATGTGATAGGCCTTTTCGATTATTTTTTCGATTCGATTTATTTTTTTGTCTTTTGATACAAAAATAATATTATTTTTATTCAGAAAGTTGTCTACTGGCACAACATTGTGAAGAGAGGCGCCATCTTAATACCATATCAAAGTGTTATTCGTATTGAAAGACAGTGGTTCTGTACTCTATACTTTTCGATTTGAATCCATAAAAATAAACAAAATAAAATGAGTTGCTTATCAATTATACAGGGTGATTCAAAAGTGCCGTCATTCCTTTTAAGGGATTATAGGGGCTCACTTGGAGAGTAAGAGAAAAATATAGAAAAATTCTTTTTCGAAAATTTCTAGAAGATATTAACAGTTGAAAATCGAATTTCAACTTTGTCATTAAGTATTATATTAAAATAGTTCCATGTTTGCTTGGTAGCCTTTTGTAATACTTAACCATTTGAAAAGAAAAATTACGATCTTTGCTTCAAATTACGAAAAAAATTTATTTTAAAAAAGACCTATTCTACATTTTTTTGATGAAAAGTCAAAGCGACAATGATGTTTTTTGTAATTAAGAGATAGTTACAGGTAGATAGCCTTTGTCAATAATAACAAGCATTTGTCAATCTGTGACTTACTTTGAAGCTCCTTTCACAAAATGTTCACCAACATCGAATTTGCGGATATCTGATTAGTTATGGGAAAATGCCACACTAACATAGCAGAAGGTGTAAGACCTTACACCAGCAAAGGGGTAGAGACACTGGACGTTTGGCTCCAGGAATTGACGCAGATTGTGGACGATCTAGAGGTGCTCGGGTTCCAGACACAGAGGCACAGGTATTGGAGATAATTGCAGCAGAGCCTTCCAGGAGTGCTCGGAGCATTACACAACAACTGACACTCTCCCAGGCATCGGATAATTGTCCCGATAACTCCCCAAAGGAAGGGCCACATTCCTACCATGCTTGTAAGATACACAGGACACAAGGACACATTAACTCTCTGATCTCCCGAACACCGGTACAAATTGAGCAGGAGTTAATTAACCGAATACGAGAAGCTGATCAAAAGGTGATCCCAGACTGCGGCGAAGAGTGCACAATAAAGTGATTGGGGAACAAACATGTCTGGAGTTAAACGGGCAGAACTTCGTCAACCTCTTTTGATTTAACAACTTAATTGTATGTTATTTGATTAATATTGATCATTGATACATAACCTTGAACAGGAGGTTTTCGTTAATAGATGTGGGGGATTTAGGTATACCACTCATCTGCCCCAAAACGAATGGCAACACTGACGGAAAATTGACAGGATTACCCTAACCTCAAAATATTTCTATTGCTTTCTCTTTCTTTGTTTTGTGTTTATCCATGGTTACAACAATTTTCAATAATTAAGAAGTAACAGGTATTTACGTAATGTTAATTAGGCAGATTACCTTGAAAAGCATCGTTGCCGTAATTCTGATCCAGTTTTTGGCAAATATCTCAGTTTTTGGTAAGAATTAATTTGTTTTACTATTTTTTCTGTACTCCCAAAACACCCCCAGACAACACCCCCAGAGGAATGACGCCACTTTTGAATCACCCTGTATGAGGCTACGACTAACAAAACCGTGGCTGATAGTCGACTGGTGTGAAACCTTAAACTGCTTTTTAATGGTATGCATAACATTGCTTATGTAACACCCGCGGAACGAAATCTTGAGTGGCATCCAAACCCTGTGCGATTTCTAGTCGCAGCTTCATTTAGCATGTTGCAGACTTTCTTGCAACAAACGAAGCTTCAACACCCTAAATTCCCTTCGAATAGGCGCCCCATAAAAATTGTCTGGGTCCTTCCTCTTTCCTCGCCTCTCCTACCCGATGTTATAAAGATTTTACCTGAAGAATGTGTGTGTGCCTTTGCAGGCGGACAGGGAAGAAACTCTCTAAGTAGTACGAGTTCGATAATCGAGCCAGAAACATCGACCCCACCGGCACTTCTGTGCACCCTCTCACCCCCTTTGTTTTTTGGTTTACCCGGCGCCTAATTTGACACGGGCCCCTGTAGTCGATAGTGGTTTTATTGTGCAATAAAGGGCGCAGTACCTTTAGTGATTGGAACCACAACGCCTTACAAAATCCACAACTTTGAACTCCTGAAGGTATTATTTGTTTGTACTGGAAATTGGTGTAGTACCAGACGGGAACAACTCTCGAAGCTCAACAGGTCTAGTTCGTCCCGACCGACTTAAGGAAGTCGTAAAAAATGAAATTATCTGGAGGCTGACGGACAGAAGATTGCTTGACGCCAAAACTGTAAGTTTTTAAACTTAATTGCCACTTTGTACGCCAACTTTTTCCCGTCAAGGACTGACGGTAGTGCTATATACACCGCCCCGGTGTTTGAGTGATTTAATGTGATATCACCATTTCATTTGAGACATTCGTACACAGTTTTTGAACATTTTTCGCGTTTTTAGTTAGTTTGGTATTGATCAGTTATCATTTTCACACTTATTTAATTTTAAGGTAAATTATTTTGATTTAATTAGAATTAGGAAGAAAACTGTGAAAGTTGTTCCACTCATTAATTATTTTATTAATATATAATTTCAAAGGCAATCATTGTGTTTTTGTCGTTGCAGTCTTATTAAAGCTCAGAACGGAGAAAAAATAGAAACCACCCTGGAAAAATAGTCTCTTTATCGTGTTTGTTACATCACAGAGATAAATTGTGAGTCTCTAGATTATTCCACTGATAAGTGCCAACATTATCAGTGCGAATCATTCATAGCACTTGGGTCACAATCTGTTTCTCAATTCTTTTTTCAGGGTTTACAGTGTCAGCCGCAGAAATCGTCGATGCATTGCAATACACTTCTGTGCCCCTAATATTGCCTTGCCGAGTAGAGTTCATGTTAAAATCGTGCAGGGGCTTTTGCGTTACAATTTGCTGTTCAACATGTCAAATGTATATATTCCAGTTTTGATTGGTGTAGTGCTCCACACATTTCTCCCAGACCCATAATTTGCTTCAAACCAGTAAATGCGTAAATTGACTGAAAATGTTTTTAGAAAAATTTCGAATACTTTCCAGGTAACCTCTAGGGGCCCGCTCGTCCTGTCTTCATTTTTATTTACTTATGTGCATTTTTATAATATTACTGATGGTTTACTATTTACGTCTTTCGATAACAACTTCTAGCTTAGTATAAGCTGACCAAAGAAAAAGCAGCAATGCAATTTTCATCACGGGAAAAAGAGAAAATTTAAAAATGTTAAAAATATTGGTATTTTTAAAAAATGTTATGTTGCACTTACCATCGAGATCTGACAATGTGGAGTCTCCACTATCAAAAATATCCACTTCACGTCCTAGCCCGGCAGTGGCGGAACTTCTTCGATGAATTATACTATCCGACCCCGAGCGACAATGCGTGTAGCCCGCGCCGTTATTATAAAACATTGCGATCGGCATAGCTATTTCGCTTTAAGGTACATATTTTTAACTCACTAGTGTAGCTAGTGTCCAATCGTGTCCACAATTCACTATCTGTACATGTTCAGTTTCACTTAACCCACCAACATGATGATTGAATATCTGATGGTGTCAAGATTCGCGTGTTGGAAGGCCAGAGAACGTTTTTTGCATCGTGGTCTGCTCAGGCTGTTTACAGATGATAATCTGAAAATAAATAAATTGGTCATTTATGTTATCTGGGAGCATCATTTCTTAATCTAGCTTTGAACAGGAATATATCCTTACAAAATTGACCAACTCCAATATTTTTACTCTCTCTCATACTCAATTTCATAAAGTGCTAATATATATATTTTATTTATCGTTTCCTTTGCATTCTACTTATTTTCAAATTGAAGATGTTTAAAGGTCTAACATGTAACGTTTGGAATGTCCCTGAATTACGATTAATGTGTTTTGAAGTCCCTGTACAGAGTGAGATTTAACGAGAGAGTTTGAATGCCAACTTCAATATACCAAATATCAAAAAATTCGCATAATGTTTGTCTGTTGTCGGGTTCGGTTCTAAAAAAATCTATTGCGAACTGAGTAAGTTGTTATTGTTATTGAGTTCCTCTTTCGTTTTTCAACTTCCAATTGAATGCTTTGTAAAACGATGGCTTTATATTCTAAGGAATAATATTTAACTTTTTAAAAATTTTTAAACGAACGTTTCAAAGTTATGAGAAAAAGGTGACCAAAGAATAGTAAATACATTAATTCGTAATAATCATCAAATTATATAAGAATGTATGGATTTGCAAAAACAAAACAGATATCCACATTTGTATTACGTAAAGGCACGTTGCCTGAAGCGTGAATGAGCAGAGGTGAACCAGGTGAAACTTACAGGTATATTTTGAATAAGGAATAAGTGCAGATCATATTGCTGATAAAACGGCAACTTTTATTCTTCAGAATTTAATTTTTTATAATTGTGCACGAAAGACATAAGCTTTTGTTCATGTACATCGACAAAATAGCAAATATATTACTTCTGTCGATTAAAAAGACGTTATTTCTTGTGACTCTCATCATACTCTCTGTGCAATATCTCAGTTTGATATGGTTGGATACTTGAATCAGACCCACTACGCTTTCTAAATTAATATGATATTAAAAATACAACTTTAAACTTTCTTTTAATGCTGAATATGCTCTTTGTATACTTTATTAATATGTTTCGTAATTGTAGTAGACAAACAATGAAAACCGAAATAATTAATATTCTTAACTGATATTTTAAATTAAAGGAGCCGCACCAGAATCTGAATAGATTTGTCTTCAAAGACTAACAATTTCTTAAAAATACATTTTAATTTAAGCTTAACAAGCTTTAGATTCATAGAATGTGGTAATATATAACCCACAGTAATATTACTTTGCGAAATATCAGGTGTATCTGATGTTGTTTTATGTTCATGGTTCACACCATGGAATTTAATTTGCATCCCGTTCAGTCGACACGTCTCCAAAATGTATCGACGGTCGATTTCAATAAACCGAAAGCTCGTGACATTATCGAAATGTATGTCATTTGCTGTGCATTTAAAATGGTACTGGTTATTATGCAGGAATGGACACTTCCCAGATAAATTTTATGTTTCCAGTTAATCAAAGTTACAATGATTATTTAGACAACTACACTTGCGTGTATAGAAATCGACCCACAGTAAACTTTTGACTTTAACTATATTTTTGTTTAAACTATTCATCAGATCAAAAAAATAAATATGCTGTTTGAAAGACAATTTAATATGCTTTAATGTGAGTATAAATTATTGTGAGTATCCTATGTTTAACATAGTGAAATTAATGCATTAAACAAATTATGCTTTTTTATTATTAACATAAATAGGGTTATTGACAATTTAAAACTTAATACTTAATTTTCAATACCTCCTCTTTCCCTAATAACTTCTCTCATACGATTAGGCATAGATCTAATCAAGTTTGCTATTGTTTCTTGAGGGATGTTAAACCACTCTTCTTCTACTACAACAATAAGCTCTGGGATCGAGTTTGGGGTATGAAGTCTAGCTCGAATTCTTCGTTTTAGCTCATCCCATTAGTGTTCGATCGGATTTTGGTCAGGACTGTATGCTGGCCTCTCCATAACGCGAAAACCGACTTCTGCAAGGTAATCTTGCACGATTCTCGCGGTGTGCGGCCTGGCTTTGTCATGCATAAAGGTAAATTCGTCTCCAATGTAGTCGACGTAAGGTACCACATGAATTGCTAAAATCTCCACGATATATCTAACAGCCGTTAAACCTCTTCTTCCGTTAACACGGTCGCCCCTACGAATGAACTCAGGGTCGGGTCGTGCTCCTGTAGAAATTGCACCCCAGATCATACAGGAACCACCTCCATAAGCACTCCGCTCTTCAAAGCAGCAATCTGTAAATCGCTCTCTTGGTCTTCGGTACACTTTCCTTCTTCGGTCGCTACCATGGAGGCATATTCTGGTCTCATCTGAGAACAGAACAGATCCCTATTGTTCCAACGTCCAATTCAGATGATCCCGTGCAAAACGCAGGCGTGCTTGCCGATGAGCTGAAGTAAGTTTTGGACCAATCGCAGGGGTTTTAGGGGTAAGGTTATTTGCCTGCAGTATTCGTCTTACTGTCCACTGACTAATAGCCACTCCTCGCACCTCACGGAGCTGTCGTTGCACTTGAACGGCATTAAGGTGACGATTTCTTAATGTTGGTGACACAATAAAGCGGTCATCACGAGCGGTTGCAAATCGCCTTCTGCCTGTTCCAGGTCGCCTATGAAAGGATACAGTGTTCTCATAACGTTTGACTCTTCGAACCGCTGCGCGTGTTATATCGAATTGTGTAGCAACAGCTCGCTGACTAAGTCCATTTTCGATTAAAGCAATAACTTGGCCGGCTTTTTGTGGTGTGTTATGATCTCTCATTTCACGTACAGTTATGATATCTTATTTCACGTACTCAGCGTAAGGAAGTATCTAATTACTCTTACGTTATAAATATTGTTCTGTAGTTTCACTGATGGTATATAACACCTCAGCACTTAAATAATATAAATTCGAACAAATCTGTAATAAACAGGCAGTTGTATCTTGAAGCTGAATCCATATCAATCGAAAGTAAAATAAATTTGTTTTAAAAACTCCCTTTCCAAGGTAGCGATTCTAACTGGCACAGTCGGTAAGATTTGTCAACGAAAAGTCGTAAGAAATTCTTCAAAACGATCGTCGTGTGAGTATCAAAAAAGATCATCGTGTAAGCATCGTGGAAGAACTTTCAAAACGGTCATCCCGCATCGTGCGTGATAAATTCGGTTCGTTTCAACGATTTGTGACAAACCCGAACATTTCATTGATTGGCAGCGACAGGGCAACTCCAGGCCAGAACGTGAGGAACAAGCATCGTCCGATCAATTTTGGTGCGAGAAGAAGGGAACAAGCATCGTCCCACCTCTCATAGATTAGCCAGGGAAGAGACAAGCATCGCCCTTCCTATTGGACCCTAGCAACTAAGGAAGAAACAAGAATCAAAGAAATGAAAACAACATTGGTACTTCTATCACTGTAAGTCCACTTTTCCAATTTCCATTTTTTTGAACAATTCGAATATTGCGAATTTTTCCGCTTTTGTTTGCACAAGCAGCAAAACATTCTTTCGCTCAACATAATTTTAAGTTTTAATTTAAAAAAAAATAAAAATAAAAATAAAAATATAAGACAATGGCACACCCTAATTTTGCTTTGATCAAATATCAAGCAGATAACATTCCCCCATTTGACGGCAACGCCAAGCAAATCAACAGATTTATAAATGCTTGCGACAATTTTCTCAATAACCATCGAGATAGAACTAATGAGGACGCACATATAAATTCTTGTCTTTTTGACACTATCCTTTGCAAATTAGTAGGCAGAGCCGCTGATTTAATAGCTTCTCGTGTTGAACTTCAATCATGGGAACTTGTTAAACAAGCTATCATTGACACATTTGCAGACCAAAGATCAATTGATTGTGTTGTGCAAGATATAATCATCCTCAAACCCTCGAAAAACGAAACAGCCCAAGAATTTGGCTTGCGTTTACAAGACGTACGCAGTCTCCTATTTTCAAAAATCGGTATGAGTAATGAAACTCGGGAGATCAAACTATTAAAAATATCAGAATATCAAAACCTTATTCTCAGAACATTTACTAGTGGTCTAAGCTATCACATGCAACTAGTAGTAAGGCTTAAAAACCCAAAAACCCTTGAAGAAGCCATGAGTTTCGCTCAAGAAGAAGAAAACTTCATTTATTGCAAAAATCACCAAACCGTTAACAATTTGTCTCAAGAAAGGAGCTAAAGTCACACATTCACCCGAATTTCTAAAATCATTCAATCATTTGAAGAATCTTTTAATTAATGCCCCAATAATAAATTCAGAAATGTTCCAAGACCGCAAATGCAAAACTCCAGTAATTTTGCGAGATCTCAAATGAATAGTAATATTTTCAACCGCAACCCGAATCAAGACGAACAGATTGACTACCCCGTTAACCAATTGATATCAACTCTCAATAAATAACAAATCTAGAAAACTTAATAAAAGTTAAAAGTTTCATAAAGGAATTTGAAGTAATTTTAATTTTAGAACTTCCATTAGTCGAGGCGGAAACATACCAATATTACAAATTGTTTCCTTCTCAAATTCCCAAAAACAATTCCTTTCTAGTCAACAAACCCTTCAAACCATACCTGGCCCTAAGTGAGAAAAAGTGCTTCAAAAAGTGATCAAATTCCAATCAAATGTCACAACTTGGCACCCATTCGAAGTTAAACTTGAAGAAATCCAATCGACCAAAGTAGCCGATGGGAAATGGTTAATCACAGCACCTGAAGAAGTGATTGGCAAATCAAACTGCCAAGGCCGTCAAGACGCCATTCATTAATATTTGCAAATTTTGAGTTAAAGCAACTACAATTTCAAGAAATCAACCTACCCAATCTGACCTGGACCTCTACCAGAGCATGTCAAGCAGTATTCAATCCACCTACCCTTAAATTGAATACCATGAACCAGAAATCAGCAGAAGACATCCAAGCTCAGTTAAAGAGCCAAGCAGTCCAACTCCAAGGGAAGCAGACACCCCTATATGTTAACCGTACTAGCATATGGACCATACTATTATACATCGTCCTATTTGCATTTATCTGCTATATAATATATAAGTTGATTTGTAAGAAACTTAAGAACAAGTCGAAAAAAAAAAGAAATTATCGAAACTTCAATTTTCAAATGAAATTACATTACTTTGAGGATATAATTTCATCTAAGGCCGGAGGTGTTATGATCTCTCATTTCACGTACAGTTATGATATCTTTTTTCACGTACTCAGCGTAAGGAAGTATCTAATTACTCTTACGTTATAAATATTGTTCTGTAGTTTCACTGATGGTATATAACACCTCAGCACTTAAATAATATAAATTCGAACAAATCTGTAATAAACAGGCAGTTGTATCTTGAAGCTGAATCCATATCAATCGAAAGTAAAATAAATTTGTTTTAAAAACTCCCTTTCCAAGGTAGCGATTCTAACTGGTGTAGTATGCATTAAACTAATACACTTAAACACTTTTGAGATTATGAAAAACGAATTTATATGCAAATTTCAGTTGCAAACGCAATAATTTTAATATTTGACAATTTTTTTATTTTCGTTACAATCACCACATAAACGCGTTTCATTAGTTTACCGGTTGCTACGCATATAAACCAAAAGCCTTCTTGATAAGTTTATGCTCACATTAAAGCATATTAAATTGTCTTTCAAACAGCATATTTCTTTTTTTGATCTGATGAATAGCTTTTAAAAAAATATAGTTAAAGTCAAAAGTTTACAGTGTGCCGATTTCTATGCACGCAAGTTTAGTTAGGTTTGGCTTTTAATTCACTTGACAAAATAAACTACAAAACATATTTGGTTGATACAAACTACCCCGTTTTAATCAGCTCATTAATTTCGGCTGTAGTTTCTCCAAAGCTATTTCTGGATAAACGGCCCTCATGAATGGGGTCCATTTAGTTATGTTTGGATGTCAATATACCGCTATATTTCTTAGCTCTTATATAAGCGGAAAAAATATCCTATATAGAAAACATATCAGCAACTGAAAGAATTTGAACAACATAATGCCTAAGTGCTTTTTTTAACATCCAGTAAAAACACCAATTTCTCAAATATCATAAGATGATATACGTTCGGATGAACTTAAAGAATTTTCAATCATAATATCTAAAGTCTGTTATACCAGTTGTGGCCCAAAATTATCGTATTCTTGTCTAGCAATAGCATACATAGAATTTGCGCTTTGGTAAAAAAACTTTTTAACTAATCTCACAGCGTAACAATTGCCATGGGTTAGTTCTGTCAGTTATAAACTTCTCAAAACAAGTTTTCTAAGGTGAAAAACATAAGAAGTGTGTAAAACGTAATTTTCTACTAAAGAGTACGAGTTTGGAATACTACCAGATGTGAAAAAGCAATAATCCCTATTCTATGGACTTTTACCACATTTGAACATGAAGAACCGTAAATACAAAGAACCATAACACACAAGCTCGCAAAGAGCTTAAGTTTTACGCATCTATGTTCATAGTCAAAAGTGTGGGAAATTTGGTTTAAGTGGGAAGCGAAAAATAATAATTAGCAAGGTGAAGTCAGTACTAGTGTAAACTGTACGATGGAGAAATTGGTGTGTCCTGCTTAAATAAATACTAAAAAGTTTAGGACTTAAAGGTATAATATAGTTCGGATCAACCCCGGATCAGTCGCGCATGAGCCTTCCAAGTCAGAAAAGCCTCTGAAGATGCCAGGCAGGCGAGCTAACAAAACGTCAAGACCAAATTATTATCAACCACAAAACTTACGTTCAAAGACCTCAAGTGGGACACTAAGGGAGTCAGAATCAATTACGGACAACTAAATCACCTTCGGCTTGCTGACGACATAGTTCTAATAACCGACAATCTAGAAGATGTTAAGAACATCCTTATAGATCTTTAAAATGTCTCACAGAAAGTCGGATTGCAAATCAATTACAGCAAAAAAACGATGATGACAAACTTAGTGCCAAGTAAACAAATGGAACTGGACAGAACAACTATTGAACTAGTGGAAAAATACATATATCTGGGACATGAGGTAAAAGTCAGCAGATACAATCAAATGTACGAACGGGCAAGGAGAGTGACTCTGGGATGGGCAGCATATGGCAGACTAAGCAACTTATTCAAGTCCAACATACCAATTAGACTAAAAAGAAAAGCTTCTAATGAATGCGTGTTGCCAGTTTAACATACGGGGCATACTCTTACCAGATGATCAATAAAGAAGCTACAAATAGAACAACGAAAAATGGAATGATCAATGCTTGGACTGACATTAACGGATAGGGTGAGAAACGAAGATCTGCGAGGAAGGACTAAAGTAGATTATATTATTGAGCACATTACTAGGGCAAAATGGAGATGGGCAGGACCATTGCAAGGTTAAAGGATGGAAGATGGACAAAGAAAATTTTGGAATGGAGGCCTAGGACCGACAAAAGAAGCAGAGGAAGACCACCGACACGCTGGACCGATGATATGAAAAGAATATCATCCAACTGGATTGCTACAACTCAGGATCGGAAGACATGGAAATGCTTCGAGGAGGCCTATGTCCAATAATGGTCAAACAGGGCTGAATGATGATGATGATCATTTTAAGGAATCCTAAATATGTGTTTTCATGCATTCCGTGTACGAAATATTATGTTTCTGTTATAGAATTCGTTTATAATATTATAAAGTTTTCCTAAAACACTCCTAAATAAATATCTATTACATTTTATATACGAATGTGATGAACCTCATGTTTTGTAGCCCACAGAATTTTCAAATATATTACACTTTCAGACATAGGACACAGTGAGGAAATTTTTCTCCCCTTTAATGAGAGTAAGGCTTTTTATACTAAATTTTACGCTTAAAAAAGGTTATAATAAAGTAAGTTACTTTAGTTATAAAATAGTAACTAACTAATATCCATCTTTGTCAATCGGTGTATGCTCAAATTTGCCACCAAACCGCTAATAATAAATATATGTGGATCAACAATAAAAACAACAATTTAATTATGATTACAAGCTTTAAAACGATTCTCTTTTAACAATGTAGCATTATAAATGATGTGGATTCTGCATCTTTTCTAGACATGCATTTGTTTTACAGTTAATTTTTTGATCGGATTAATACTGGCACATTAGAGATAAAGCAATTGATCCATTTGTATAAATGATCGGAAATTGGTCGTAAATCGTAATAAAACTTTTATTTGTGAGCTTGTTAAACAAGAGCATTGCAAATTCAAACTTCGAAGTCAAGTGGTTCTCACTTCCGTTCTATTTATCTTTGCCAAGATTCCCTCAAACTCCGGAAAAGCACCAACTTACAAATTGGTTAATTATCGTATTTATTCAATGTGTAAAGTGACTAATTATTACTTTAATGGATGCAGACTATTTTGTAAAATGGTAAATCTTGAAAGTAGTAATGAGATATAAGTAGATTATTTGAATGTGACCGCGTTAACTACGTACTAAATAAACTTTTCTAATTTGATGGTAAACCACAGGAAGTAAGAGTTTTTACGAAACATTTTGATAGCTATTTATACTTGATTTTAAGAATGTATTTTTGGAAACTCGTACTGAAAGTCTGGTGCATTAGATTTTAACAAATACAAGTAGCGAAATGTCACACTGCTGATTGAATGACAGATGTTCCTTCTCTCCCCAGAAGGATATATTTTAAAGATCACTAAACTAAAGTCAGTTTGAAGTTTTAAGGTACGTTTAATGAACGAATAATTTAAGTTTGCCTGTTCAATTGCGTTTTCAAAACTGAGCTATCCATTCGGATTTCTAAAACATTTTAAAATTAACAAAAAAAAAACGTAATATATTGAGATCTAAGAAGAACGCAAAGGCACAGACCAGCTGAGATAGAATAAGATGGTAAGATAGGAAATGAACTAACATTCTTTAATAATAATCATGGTTTGACACCAAAATACTATCGGATGTAGAGTTAGTGATGAGTCATCGTTATGACGTTATGTCATGTTCAAATGCTCTCGACATTAAAATTATCATATTTAGTCTTTATTTGATATTTCAGTTTCATGATTTTATTGGTGTTAAAAATGTTAAACAGTATTACATGAAGAAAAGCCTAGACTATTCTTGGAGGAAAATGGTAATGAGTTGGTTTTCACTTCATTCACAATTCCACTTCTGCCAAAAGACTCATCGCGGCAGGTGTACCACAAGGTACAGTGATTTCGCCGTTGTTCCCCGTATACAATGTATACAGCAGACATTCCAAAACTTCCCACTACAAAAATAGCACAATACGCGGATGATACGGCTATTCTACACATCGTCTTTCTATGCTCAGGCTGCGAAATCTCGCATTGCACATCACTTGCTTTTATTAACGCCGTATTTCGACAAATGGAAACTTAAAATAAATCCCCGGAAGACTGAACTTATTATCTTTTCGCGCAAATTTACTAACAATAAAATCCTATCGCCACTCATGGTCCAAAATACTCCAATCAAATCAGTAAAAGAGGTGAAATACCTGGGATTCACACTAGACGCCCGACTTCATTTCAACAAGCATGTTGACAATGCTGTACAAAAGACTTTCATGGCCCGAAGAAAGTTGTACTCTCTTCTGGCGCCAAATTCATTTTTGTCACCTCAAAATAAACTTCTGCTCTACACCTCCACCATAAGGCCCATACTGACCTACGGCTCCCCTATCTGGCACTCTGTCTGTGATTCCACGAGACGGCGTGTTCAAAGGACCCAAAATAGGTCCTGCAAGGCGCCCTATCGGCTGACAGATACACCAGAATAACCGAAATTCACGAAGCTACAGGGATGGCCTATATAGACGACTATATAGATACCATCGCTGAAAAATTTTATCATAGCGGAGTGCAAGGGTCAGTCCTTACGCGAAATATCACCCAAGTAAGAGCGAACGATCGCCCACCCATGGTCCCCTGTATATGCGACTTCCCATATTTTATGAGGATTTTTGTCCCTGACAGTACGTGACGACAACAAACATTGCCTGCCAGTTGCAAACAGTCGTTTCTAGCAGCTGGAAACGCACAATCCAACATAACGGTGACTTGACGGGTTTGTCCTGCCTCGTTCTGGTTGGTGTTGGCTGGTCCTTGCACCGATCGGGGCGGGGGCGGATGAATTTTTTAATCTAGTTGAAACTGCCGGCGGTTAACGCCACGGCTGACAGTATCAAACTTAAAGGTCGAAGCAAAAGGGGTTTTTGGCTTCCCTTCAGGAAGACTTTTATTCCTTAATGAATGCCCCTCGAATAAAACCAAAACCGCCTCTTCAAGACTATCTCCTGACGTTGTCGTGCATATGGCTAGCTCGGGAATGTCCATGTTAGGGCACTGCCCAGCTAATGGAGGACTTAGCGCTCCTATTTAGATCATGGGCAAAGAACAACCGGCCGAACATCTGGCCAGACATAGGAGTTGACTTATGTTTTTAACTTTGTTTGTGAGTTTACTAATGTGAATGTTTAATAAATTTTATCTATCTATGATGTTCTTCTTAGCATGATGTAATTAAGTAATTCATATTAAATATACCAAACGAATGTACAAAAACACCAGCGAGTTAAGGACATTTGCAAAGAAAATTGCAAATAACGTCTAATCAAAAACTAATTTAAATAAACAAGCTCTCATGGTCTATAATTTAGTTATTTTTATGTACTAGAAAACGAGTTACATGCACTTGAAGCATTTATCACTGTTTGAATTTTGTACGACCAATTTTCTAAAATACCGAAAACTGCAAGTTGTATGTATTAAGCACACTGATTTGAATCAGCAATTATAAAGCCGCCAGGTAACAAAAATAAATTCTACTCCATTTTAGTATCAATGGTATACATATTCCTCTTTGAAGTGGACCCTTAACTTAGACCCGTAATTTCAAATGTTAAGTAAGCCAAGCTGTCCTTAAGCAACCAAACGAAACTTATTGATAGAAAGTTTCGTATTGAAAAAACATACACTCAAAAAATGGCAACCATAATGTTATGTATAAAAAGGTTTCAATCAATATTTTTGCCCGATTTTATAAATTAGTTAATTAAAAGTAGCTCCATAGGCTATATTCTACACATAAAAGACTTATTTTTTGAAGCGTATATTGCTTTCAGTGGAATAACTATTCCCAATTCAAGCAATTTAGCTTTTTCATTTCAATATCTATAGTTCAATTGACTAGCTTGGTTCACAAACCCTACACAAAATCCGACTTCAATATAAGACAATTAAACGGAAAATATGATTAGTATAAATGTACAAGATGAAATAAATGTGTCTCTATTCAAATTACATTAATGCGAACTCTAGAAATAAAATTGGCTGGACTTTTGACCACTCACGTAGAAAAATTAATTAGAGCCAAATCGGAATAGTAGGAGTATAAGTAACGAGTATTTCGTGTGGACGTAAACTGTAAAACTTAAATAAAGTATATGCAGTTGAAAAAATATTGCTCTGACACAGACAGACTTAATTTCTAAATAAAGTTGTAGAGATATACTTTGATTTTGTAATTGCAAGCAACTTCAGTTTTTGATAACGCCATCTGAAGAACCTTGTATTGGAATATCCAACAGTTAACAATTTATTTAAAATAATATTATTTCTGTTTTTTAATTTTCTTTAAAAAGCTAGATTTTGCTCGTGTTTAATTTCGATTACTTTCGTCTAACAAGGATTTTGTGCTACTATTATCATAAATACAAAGGGTAAAAGTTGTTATTTACTTCAACAAGAAAAATGTTAAAAATTGAAAAAACACAACATTCAGAATTCACTAAAAAGGGAAAGTATTAAAACAAGTTTTCAACTGGGCACTATTGACTTGCTGATAATGAGCAACGAGAGTTTCAGATTATCCGGTAACTCTTGAGCAAAAATTAGTCTGATTTCCTGCATTAGTTTAATCTTTATTTTTTCTATACTGTTTGGTTGGTTGACGAAAATTACTTCTTAGGATTACTAGATTTTAGATAGCTCCACAAAAAAATCTCAGAGACTTAAATCTTCGAAAAAGATTCGTCAAGATTTACTCTATAAGTCAGCAGATTTTGAATTGTGTGGTTGAAACCATAGATGACCATTGGGAATGAGGTACCTAAATACAGTCAAGTTATTCTCGGAATTTTTTATTGGAGTTGTTAGCGCCATTCAGTATACATTCAATAACAAAACGGACCAATAATTGAAGTACTGACAATTCAAACCCTTACGCTGTTCTTATGCGCTTCCATCATCCAGTGTCGATTTTCATATACCCAATATCTACAGCCGTGCCTTGAATTATTTAAACAGAAAGTAGCTCAAAATCATCCTCAAATACGGGGCAGAAAGACCAATAGGTCGATAGCCTTTTTTAGAAATAAAAATGTTTACTACTACTCATCCTCATTAAGCTGTTGCACCAAATTAACTTTGCATGAATCCCATTTGTGATGTGTGCTTTAGAGATTTTAAAACCGAAGATTGGCTGGCTGCATTCTGATCTGGCGGTTTGATAAGAAAATAATTGTCTTCCCCCTGATTTGAAAACTTTCAATATTTTTCCTTTGAGGCTGTCGGACGCCCTGCCCAGCTCAGACCGATTCGTTACACGACGCAACTTTCTAAATTTGCCCAGTACTTTAGTGATGGCTTATCTCGTTACAGACCAAGCAGGGACACATATGAAACAATTGTCTCCGCAGCCGATCATAATTAGGATTTGGGTTACTTGAGTTTCACTTAAAGTTTTTTTCCTTCTGCAACATTTAGTTTCAAATGCAATTAAAACTCAACTTGAATCTCTCAGCTGGTATACTGGCATGTCTCATGATAGTAACACTTGTTCACTTGTTGATCTCATCAGAAAAAAATTATTAGAAAATAAACGAGCTAAATATCGTTTTTAAAGTAATTATTAAAAACGACAGTTGGTCAATGTTGACATTTGGCCAACAATATACGACTGGTACTTGAACTATTTTAACAGCTCACCAAACTACACCTACAAACTGATCACAGACACAGAGTACGATGAAGCCCTAGCGCACATCAAAAACACCGCACCGGGGAAAGATAAAATTAAGGCAAACTCTTGAAAAGCCTAACTCAAGAAACACACAAACTGATCCTAACTGAATTGAACAACTGCATCACAAATGGCAGAATCCCAGAAACATGGAAAAACGGCTTAATAATCCCTATACCCAAAAATGGACTGGACAATACACAACCGAGCAACTACAGACCAATTACACTACTTCCAGTACTAAGCAAAATTTTGAATACATAACGAAGCAGCGGCTTGAAAAAGTGATTGGAAAATATATACCTACCTACCAATTGGTTTTAAACATCATCACTCGACTGTTCATCCGCTCTTTATTTTGGCCAACATATACAAACTACCCACATAACTGACAGAAAGACAGCTTGCCTGTTTGTGGACATTAACAAGGCTTTTGATAGTGTCTGGCATGGAGGCTTACTATACAAACTAGACAACTACACACACCAACATATCTACTACACACCATAAAGAACTTACTAGAAAACAGACAACTACAAGTACGAATTGACAAAACACTGTCATTTTCTTTTTCCCCTGAACAAGGGCTCCCTCAAGGATCCCCGCTCTCACCGTTTCTCTACAATATATACTGCCATGACATATACAATTACAACTTACCAGACAAAAATCAAATCGACAGATCGGCATACATATTACAATACGCAGACGACACGGTACTGATTGTACATGACAAAACGACTGAGAGAGCAGCTCAAGACTCCAAACACTAACAAACAACACATGACATGGGCTTTATAAATGGAGACTAACACCAAACGCGTCAAAAAACCAACTTCTGCTCACAAACTACAGACTCAACGCTGACTCCCCTACAATAACTGCAGACGGCCAAACGACACAACCAAAAAACGACGTAAAATACCTTGGAAATCACAATTGAACCACAAACTTAAATTCACTAAACACATACGAAACATCAGGGCAGAAACAATAAAGAGAACAAAACACTTCCGATCACTAACCTACAAAGACAGAGGATTAGCACAAACACCGCCACCAAAATATATAAAGCTATTGTAGACCCTTGCTAGACTTTGGACATATACTCATGACCAACGGAACAGAAAGGACAAAACGTTATACACAAACAACAGAACAAATTGCACTAAGACTAATAACACGAATAAGACACCCCTAAAACCACACTAACACAACCCCCCCACCCAACTACTATACCGAACGCACAAACATGACAAAGATCTCGGAAAGACCCATACATCTACAGACAAAATGGACAAACAACCCCTACAACTGGACCATACTGAATCCCCTTTGTCCTTACAAGACCAACCAGACAATCCCGTTCCGTTTCCCTACATCAACGCTACTCGAACACTTACAAACGCAACTGACTAGTGGCCAATAAAATAATTCTCTTGTCATTGGAATTTTATTTAATAATATTGTTAACCTAGAATAAGAGAATTTTCATATTTGTTTTTTATTTAGATTAAGACTACATGTATTAAACAAGGGCGGAAAGACCGATAGGTCGATAGCCTTTTTTAGAAATAAAGATGTTTACTACTACTACTATTAAAAATGAAAAAATAAAACGTTTTTCAAAAGTTCTGCCAAAGGGCATTTTTACATAACGTATGGGAAATTTGACAGTTAAATATCCCCGGCAATGGTATTTTGAAAACAAATTTCTCGGAAAAGGTAACTTATATCAGCCTTTTTTTCACTTTTAGAGGAAAAAACGGTAATTTTTTGTTGAATTTATTTGGCATTTTATACTGCACCGTTGATATTGCCTTATCAACCCATGTCATAATTGTGAATTTGCAAATATAGAGGATGTTACTTATGATTAATCTGAAAAAGAATTTCGATAATTGTGCCAAAACAGGGTTTTGTTGCTTAATATATTGAACAACATAACCAAATTAGCGCTAGGTAGAAAATAATAGTGAGTACCAGAGGCGTTGCGGGGAGCAACAGTACAAATAATTCTGATAAAGACAATTACGTACGCAGGTATTTAAAAATAACTTTTTTGTCCTCCGGTATTACTTCGAATGACGTATCGTTTTCAAAGACAAAAATAAGTCAAGTTAACTTTGCTCTTTGCACAGTATGAATTTATATGTCATTTTAAGGTGTAATATATAAATAATCAGTTATTATAGCTTAACAGAATATTCTAAAATGATGTCGGAAAGCACCACGTCTGGCTCGTTTGCAGAATTCTTCCCATGAAAAAAATATTCCAAACCAATGGGCTCAAAATATTAATTAACTAAATAAATGCAAACCATTTTAGGGACTTTTTTTAACTGGTAATTTATTGCCAGCAATTTAAAGACAAACCATTGACGCATTTCACTCAAAATGTATTACCGTGTGCTTCACATAATAGTTGTAGCTATATACATTGAGTGCAATAAAATCACCATCTTATGTAACCTTCCATTTGATTTGTTTATACCGACAGAGAAACCTGAAAATCTAAGCTATTTTGAGAAAGTAAATTTAGTTTGGTTTATTTTCATAGGAAATCTGAAACCGTTCAATTTATTAATAATTAGTGGTTTTCTACTCATTAAAATTACGCTTTTAATTCGCAAATATTTTGATCATGTATAAATATTATGGAGTTTATATCCTGAATTTACCTAGAAAACAAAGCATGTTGAAACCTATTTCAGGTGAAGTAAAATGCTTCAAATAGGTCAAGTTTGTAAGGTCAGGGTGAGTAGATAATTAATTTCGACGTGTTTTCCTACAAGACTTGACAAATAAAACGCCAGAAGTATACTGTAAGTTTTTTATGGAAAGTCTATTATGGAAACATGTTAATTGGTGACTGAATTGATTTGTTCGATGTTACTTGAAGTTTCGATTGCTAACATTCTCATTTCTCTGCAAAATATGTTTTTTAATTTCTCGTATATTGCTACGCAATTATATTTCAGTTTTCAGTAAAATTTACAATGGCTTTGTATATTAATTTATATTAAATTCCACGTCTTTAAATATTGTCGTAATAAAAAAATTAACCTGAGTGAGGTTTGGCTAAACTAGTGTGCTCATAGTATATGATCAATAGTTATGCTCAAAATAATTCTGTAAAGTTGATAAAATTTTAAATGAAAAACAATGTTTTTTGTTTTTTCGAAAAAGTAAACTACTTCATAATAACGGTTGCATCAATTTTCCATTTCGAGTCAATGCGAGTTCGTATAGTAGTTGGGTGGAGGGGTTGTGTAGTGGATTTTGGGGGTGTCTTATTCGTGCTATTAGTCTTAGTGCAATTTGTTCTGTTGTTTGTATGTAATGTTTTGTCCTTTCTGTTCCGTTGGTCATGAGTATATGTCCATAGTCTAGCAAGGGTCTACAAATAGCTTTATATATTTTGGTGGCGGTATTCGTGCTAATTCCTCTGTCTTTGTAGGTTCGTGATCGGAAGTGTTTTGTTCTCTTTATTGTTTCTGCCCTGATGTTTCGTATGTGTTTAGTGAATTTAAGTTTGTGGTTCCTAGGTATTTTATATCATTCTTTGGTTCTGTTGTTTGGCCGTCTGCAATTATTGTAGGGGAGTCAGCGTTGAGTCTGTGGTTTGTGAGCAGAAGTTGTTTTTTTTGACGCGTTTGGTGTTAGTCTCCATTTATAAAACCATGTCATTGTGTTGTTTGTTAGTGTTTGGAGTCTTTGAGCCGCTCTCTCAGTAGTTTTGTCATGTACAATAAGTGCCGTGTCGTCTGCGTATTGTAATATGTATGCCGATCTGTCGATTTGATTTTTGTCTGGTAAGTTGTAATTGTATATGTCATGGCAGTATATATTGTAGAGAAACGGTGAGAGCGGGGATCCTTGAGGGAGCCCTTGTTCAGGGGAAAAAGAAAATGACAGTGTTTTGTCAATTCGTACTTATATACTTATGTAGATATTACTTACGTAGATATGTTGGTGTGTGTAGTTTGTATAGTTTGTTTAGTAAGCCTCTATGCCAGACACTATCAAAAGCTTTGTTAATGTCCATAAACAGGCAAGCTGTCTTTCTGTCAGTTAGGTGGGTTGTTTGTATATTGTTAGTCAGAGTGAAGAGTGGGTGAATAGATAGATAGATAAAAATTTATTGAACATTCCCATTAATAAAATTCACAAACAAAGTTAAAAAACATAACTCCCATGTCTAGCCAGATGTTCGGCCGGTTGCTCTTGGCCCATGATCTAAATAGGCAGTGCCCTAGCATGGGCATTCCCGAGCTAGCCATACGCACGACAACGTCAGGAGACAGTCTTGAAGTGGCGGTTATTGTTTTATTCGAGGGGCATTCATTAAGGAAAAAAGGTCTTCCTGAAGGGAATCCAAAAACCCCTTTTGCTTCGACCTTTAAGTTTGATACTGTCAGCCGTGGCGTTAACCGCCGGCAGTTTCAACTAGATGACCAAATCCATCCGCCCCCGCCCCGATCGGTGCAAGGACCAGCCAACACCAGCCAACACCAGCCAGAACGAGGCAGGACGAACCCATCAAGTCACGTTATGTTGGATTTGTGCGTTTCCAGTCTGCTAGAAACGACTGTCTGCAACTGGCAGGCAATCTTTGTTTGTCGTCACGTACTGTCAGGGACAAAATCCTCATAAAATGTGGGAAGTCGCTTATACAGGGGACCATGGGTTGGGCGATCGTTTGCTCTTACTTGGGTGATATTTCGCGTAAGGACTGAGCCTTGCACTCCGCTATGATAAAATTTTTCAGCGATGGTATCTATATAGTCGGCTATATAGGCCATCCCTGTAGCTTCGTGCATTTCGGTTATTCTGGTGTATCTGTCAGCCGATAGGACGCCTCTCAGGAACCTATTTTGGGTCCTTTGAACACGTCGTCTCGTGGAATCACAGACAGAGTGCCAGAATGTTTGAATCCGAACTGATACGATGGTATGTACTTTCCGACCACCTTTCCCAGTCGCTGCCTTATTATGTACTCAAAAACCTTGGTAAGTACTGGTAGCAGTGTAATTGGTCTGTAATTGCTCGGATTTGTATTTTCCAGTCCATTTTTGGGTATAGGGATTATTAAGCCGTTTTTCCATGTTTTTGGAATGATGTTATTTCTGATGCAGTTGTTCAATTCAGTTAGGATCAGTTTGTGTGTTTCTTGAGTTAGGCTTTTCAGGAGTTTTGCCTAGAGCGTGATTTAAACGAAATTGCAGGTTTTCCTTAATGCAAATTTTGGTCTGTGCCAAATATTTAACTCATTAGGTACCATCATGTATTTTTGTACCTAATCTCGAACACACCATGCCAATACCTGAACTAGTTTCGTATAAAAAATGGAAGTCAACCTGTATTTTCCCCAAAGGAACTTGAATATGAGCTCGCCCCCCAGTAGAACATTGCGCGCGTTTCCTCACTTTCATATACAAAAAGTATATAGAAAGTATCGCAATTTTCAATAGAATTTAATATTATTTTAATACTAAAATATTTTGACTTTATAACAGAAAAATGTACGTGTTGTGGCAATTTGCAATATTTTGGAACTTAATTCCAAATAACTGATTTATCAAGCTTACAATACTACACCCCGTATTGGCTGCTAAAGAGTTCAGTTTTACCGGTGGGAACCGAAAGAATACCGTTATGAGTTTTCGACCTGGCGCTATAAACTTGTACTAAACGTGCCTGAATAATATTCCTGGATTGAGCTATGCGCTGTCTTGAACAACAGAGAATAATTGATTCAACGGAATATTTTATCCAAACATTTCAGGCAATTACACCGCCCATTTATTATTTCTCTACAGCCATATACAATTGGGATAGTACTTGAAAACATTTTCAAGGTTCGATTACGTTTATGTGAAAGTCTTCTATTTCCGAAACGGCATCGTAAATTAATCCGGCAGCAGCCTATTCAGGCTTCGTCTGGCATATTTGCGGTGGTGGCATGTATAAAATGACTTCGTTTCCGGTTTCCATTACGCCATTTTTAAACTGATCATTCTATTGAATTTTTCAATGGTGCGTGATTTGTTGGAAGCTATTCGACTCGTATTGTGTTTAGATAGAATCCGACAAAATTGAATTTGGAAAAAAAGCTCAAATAACAGTAAAATCAATAGGAGCGGTACCCTAATACGGTATTAATTAAAAGTTGGGAATAATGTCCGTTATTGAGTAGAAATTTTTCTTTGGCATTTTTTTATGGTTTGAATAAATATTTGAATATGGAAACATACTTACATGACAGTTAATATATCAATGCGTTTTGCTTGTAATATGCAGGGCTCAGGGCTTTAGTACAGTAGTCCGATCAACATAAACAAGAGTATTTGTGCTAACTTGGAGAGTATAGCAGATTTTTTAAAAGCGATATGTTGAAGTAGTCTAATGGTCATTAGGGTCGAATTAGACTAGAACGCTTTCCTGGCCTTTCGTAAGCAAGAGGGATTGGCATCTTCAGAGGCGTTTCGCTCGTAAACTAACACTGAACTGATTCTATTTCTCGGTAATATCCCGTAGTTATTCAAGGATTATGTTGACGGGAGCAGTTTGTAATCATTTTCGTGTTCCGTTGGGGGTGACTTGAATTCTATATGCTGTTTCTCTGCTTTTATTGTCTATTTTTGCTGTTTTCGCCTTGACAAGTGACCAGAACCATTTTGTTCACTTGTTTAGTGCCCTTCTTTCTCCAATCAAATTTCCATAATTTTTATCGATACATAATTGATAAACACATAAACATAACTTTTCAAATTGAAAAGTAAATTTTTTTGATTTGTTTTTAGTACTAATATTACAATGATTAAACACTAGGTCCCAGGGATGTTTATTTTAATTAGCTGGAATCTTTCTTCTATGGCCAGTGAACCCTGTTTACCCAGATATTTTCTCTATACGTTTACTTTGATGTATTTTGTAATAAGCGACATTTCTAATTGCCCTAAAGGCTGCAAAGCGTCAAACGAGCAAGTTAAAAGTATGTGGCATCACAACATATTTTAATCAGTAGACAGTTAAGTCACGTTTACATACGTTGGATAAAAGTTTAATTTGATATTCACATAAACTTCACCTTCTAACAAACCCGTTGCCCATTTTCGCTGCCATTCGGTAAGTATCTCCTAGTCTGTGCTACTTCCGATTAATTTGGCAATTTGATACTGAATACATCTCTTTTTGATTTGGAGGTATATGGGTGGAATCCCGGCCAGTACCAATGCAGCTTCCGTAAATACAGTTCGAAAACTGCAGCATTTCCTAAGCTCTACTCTACGTTGTACCCCTGCAACGACTTTTGCATACAATGCCACCACATGTTCCTTCTTTGCACAGTTGTGATCGAATACTCCTCCAAGATATTTCAACCGCGAATTTCTTTCTATCGCTTCATTTTCCAGCTGCAAGGGGGCTCTATTAAATTTCCTGCCTACATAGAGTATTAGGGATTCTCTCTTCTCGGCTGCCAGTTTCAAGCCCTTCTTGCGGATCTCCGCAGACAGCTTAGCCAAAACCCAGTTAGTATTACTGACTAGCTCCAGCTGTGCTTTTGTTTTGCAGATAACGGTTGTGTCATCAGCAAATCCAATGATGGTTGTCCCAGTCGGTAATTCTATTGTAAGCACAGAATTATAGAATATATTCCAGAGGCTAGGTCCCAAAATGGCTCCCTGTGGCACTCCACATTCCATTTGCATTTTTCTTCGTGACAATCTTATAGCCAGTTCCCCATATATCTTCATCTATTTCGTCGCAGATTTTGGTCCATGCAAGTTGTTTTGACTTGTATATCGCGATCTTTAGTGCTTGTTTGTGCGATTTATATTCAACTTTGAGGGTCGCCTTTTGTGATAATGGAAGGTTGTGGTTACGATTACCTCTTACAAGTATTATCTTATACCGCAAGCAAGTTTTGCGTATATTTGCTGTTTTCTCAATCCACCAGTATGCTGTTTGTCTTCTGTAGGTCTCTTTTTATTGCTAGAAACGAGTTGTTACAGGCTATTGTACACTCTTGGACTAGATTTTCTGCCGTTAGTTCTTCAAACTTGTTTTTCCTTGTTTTCATTCCATTCTTGAAGTTTTGCGCAAAGATTTCCATACAGTTTTCTTTCCTTTATTGTTAACGTCTTTCACTTTGTAGTAAATATATATGTGGTCACTCAGACTTTCTTTTTCCAAGACTTGCCAATTACTTGTCTTTTTGGCTGTATTTTCCGATGTTAGCGTGAGGTCAATTATTGAATGACTGGCGCCTCTCTTAAAAGTCGGTTTGTTTCCTTGGTTATGCAGTATAAGATCGTTACCCGCAATCCAGTCTAGGAGAATAGTTCGTCTCTTGTCGCCAACTTCATTACCCCATATAGTAGATTTAGCAATGAAATCCCCACCCTCTATACATTTGGCTCCCACTTCACTTATACTCCTTTGAAGTCTATCCAGAAAACCTTCAAACTCGCTTATTTCACAATTAGGTGAGATGTAGCATGAATAGTAAGCTATTCCACACACCTTAACCCAGACAAGTCCTTCATCATCCAATCCAAAGCTTCCTATCTCGAATAGTTGGTTGGTTATTTTGATAGTGACATCTCTAGATTCGTCTGTCAGCCACCCTAGCTTGCGTACTGTTTCAGTATTTGGTTCGGAAATAGTTAGTATATCGACGTCGTGTGTCGCTTCGTAGTTGCATGCCAAATCCATTGCCGCGGTACTTCTTGCTGTGTTGAGCTGCAGAGTTTGTATGCTCATTAAAGGTCTAGTCGCCGATTCTTGCTGTCGTGCCCTCTCCTTTTACTCCTTATCTCGTTAACGTTTTTGGCATACACTGGGCATGGCATAATGTCCGCTCTATGTTCCTGTATGTTCCATTCGAAACACCTAGGCGAGTTTTTACAGTCTTTCGCTGTGTGATCGCTTTGTCCACATTTAAAGCATGCTTTCGCCCTATCTTTTGTTAGTATTATTGGCTATGTATGTATATATGTTATTATACAAAGTGTTGCTTATGCGTATATCTAAAAAGTAGATCTGTAAAAGCCAGAAACTTTAATGTTTCGGGAAAAATGATATCGCTAAATATGCCAAAGGGACTATTTAGTTGTTTAACTTGCTACACAGTGAAAAAAATATTAAATATACAAATAACAACATTCCTTCAAACCTGGCTCAATGCGATACTATATTAAAAACAAAAAGGAAACGTTTGCCAATTTTTTGCCAGTTTAACCATTAATTTTTTGCGTGCTTTTAATAATAAGGGTGAAAGATGCGAGAAATTTTGATAAAGCATTCCATACCTTTTGCTCAGGTCTAATAAATTGAGTTCTCATAGAAAGCACGCATTTTCAAACGGTGTGATGTGTTTCTGCCAGCAAAATTAAAAGCATGATACGTATTTTATTGATTCTCTTAGTGGGTATCAAAATATTTAAATTCAGCCGCAAATTGCTTTTGATGTCAGTTTTCGAAGCCGAGTTATTTGGAAAGTATTAATGAGAATGAAGATGTACTAGGAGCTTTAAAATTCAAATAAATCCTGCATATGGGAATCATTATTGATAATCACTAGTTGTATCTGACTGTTAAAATATGCAATTAGCCAGATCACAAGTAGCATATTTGCATTTTCTAACTCAATGGTATTATATAGCTGCTTACAGTATGCAGTACAAGGATTTAGATAGTTATTTAGATAATGTGCATTTGCTTAAGGCTCACTAAAGTGCTAAGGGAATCACAAGCAAGGCACTCCCATTAGCAGCATGAGGGGAATTACGCGCGATGTATCCACAATAGAGGGTTCAGAGATCAATATGATTAATATCAATCATAAATGAGTAAAGGTGTAATGCTAATTAGAATGGATGCGTAAAATTAAATATGAGTAAGCCAAAAAACTGAAAAGTATGCGCTAAACTAACGTGGTCATTATGATTTATAATAAAAACACTATTGAACATAAGTTTTATAATATATAAGTATACAATACATATCGTAAGCGTCCAAAGTATTGCAAGAAACTTATTTTATTGCATTTGTTTAGTGATTTTGGAGGGAAATACTAGCTTACATCGTAGAATTTGTTAATGGTAGTTCAAGGAAGGATTTCCAGAATTGAGAAAAAGAAGTGCCGTGTCCAAAGATTTAAGATTACGAGTTGTAAGAGCTTTTCGAGATAGAGATTAAATCTAGTTTTTTGAAGATTTTACTCGAAAGTTATCACTAATTCCCAGTGCAGTTTCACGGAAAATCATATAATGATATTTTAATGAAGGACGTATTTAGGTACTATTCTCCAAGCAGGTAGATGAAATAAAACAAATGTAATGTATAGATAGGTTGACAACCCTGAATGTCTCAGAACGATCCATGAAGTAGGTTCATCAAAGCCGAAACTCCCGATATAAAATTTGTTACAGTAGAAAACTATACAAAACAACATTCTGTTTACAATGAGCTGCTGGCTTGCATTTGTTTTAAGGCTTATCAACTGGACTTTTAAATATTATTCTTGTTTATTTCAGAATGTTTAATAATACTAGTTCGTTGTTTATTTTATTTAATCAGTCGACTTAATAAAATAATGTTTCATACTTCTGTCGCCACTATTCTAGTAAATTATTCATATCATTATGTAAGGTGCATGTTGCTTTAGTTCCTCTGTCGAGTTCTTTATTATCAAGGTCTAATATATTAAAAAACGACACCAAAAATATAAAGCACGTGACCATTTTTTTATTATTTACAATTTTAAACAATTTTCGATTTATTCGAATTCGACTCATGTTGGATATTGTTTGTGTTTAGCATGTTAAACTCAATAGCTTGGCAGTCAAACTTTATAATTGTGAGTTAATGTAAAAATGAAAATGCTCCGCTCACTTTTCCTGTGCCTCTTTCTAATTAAGCCACATACCATTTTTCCCAGAAAGTCTACAACTGACCCGCATTTTTCACCATTGAGTGATCATTTCTTCTGTGAAGAGCGAAAGTCGAACGTTCTTGGTAACATTAAGAAATTATCTTACCGTCTTATGCCGATGTGAAAATTATTTAAGTTTTGTAATCGGAGGGTATCAAATCAAGCACAGCATATATTCTGTCAAATATATGAAAATGAAGAAGACTCTCGATGAAGAGAAGAATTACATTTTAAATCTAAAAATAATCGGGTAATTTGGTTGACAAAATGTGACTGAAACAAGCTGGGGAGAAAACGATGCAAACTGAATGAATTTATCACGCAGAAATCTATAAGGCAGAAATCCCAAAATCATGGAAAAACGGCTTAATAATCCCTATACCCAAAAATGGACTGGACAATACACAACCGAGCAATTACAGACCAATTACACTGCTACCAGTACTTAGCAAGGTTTTTGAGTACATAATAGGGCAGCGACTGGGAAAACTGGTCGGAAAGTACATACCATCGTATCAGTTCGGATTCAAACATCAGCACTCGACTATTCACCCACTCTTCACTCTGACTAACAATATACAAACAACCCACCTAACTGACAGAAAGACAGCTTGCCTGTTTATGGACATTAACAAAGCTTTTGATAGTGTTTGGCATAGAGGCTTACTATACAAACTATACAAACTACACACACCAACATATCTACTACACACCATAAAGAACTTACTAGAAAACAGACAACTACAAGTACGAATTGACAAAACACTGTCATTTTCTTTTTCCCCTGAACAAGGGCTTCCTCAAGGATCCCCGCTCTCACCGTTTCTCTACAATATATACTGCCATGACATATACAATTACAACTTACCAGACAAAAATCAAATCGACAGATCGGCATACATATTACAATACGCAGACGACACGGCACTTATTGTACATGACAAAACTACTGAGAGAGCAGCTCAAAGACTCCAAACACTAACAAACAACACAATGACATGGTTTTATAAATGGAGACTAACACCAAACGGGTCAAAAAACCAACTTCTGCTCACAAACCACAGACTCAACGCTGACTCCCCTACAATAACTGCAGACGGCCAAACGACACAACCAAAAAACGACGTAAAATACCTTGGAATCACAATTGACCACAAACTTAAATTCACTAAACACATACGAAACATCAGGGCAGAAACAATAAAGAGAACAAAACACTTCCGATCACTAACCTACAAAGACAGAGGAATCAGCACAAACACCGCCACCAAAATATATAAAGCTATTTGTAGACCCTTGCTAGACTTTGGACATATACTCATGACCAACGGAACAGAAAGGACAAAACGTTATACACAAACAACAGAACAAATTGCACTAAGACTAATAACACGAATAAGACACCCCCAAAACCCACTACACAACCCCCCCACCCAACTACTATACGAACGCACAAACATGACAAAGATCTCGGAAAGACTCATACAGCTACAGACCAAATGGACAAACAACCCCTACAACTGGACCATACTGAATCCCCTTTGTCTTACAAGACCAACCAGACAATCCCGCTTCCGTTTCCCTACATTAACGCTACTCGAACACTTACAAACGCAACTGACTAGTGGACAATAAAATAATCTCTTCTTGCCACTGAAATTTTATTTAGTAATATCGTTAACCTAGAATAAGAGAATTTTCATATCTGTTTTTTTATTTAGATTAAGACTACATGTATTAAACAAGGGCAGAAAGACCGATAGGTCGATAGCCTTTTTTAGAAATAAAGATGTTTACTACTACTACTCTATAAGGAGCACATGAGCAATTAACACAAATCAAATGAAGATAGAGTAGGATTATATTGGTCTGAAGGGTCGAAAACAAAATTCTATTGTTAACGAATATATTAAAGTCTTAAAACTTTAAAATGCGCTTATTAAAAGAGTGGAAACAAGAAGAATGTTACTGCTTTATTCGAGCTTGCGATAAGGGAGATACTGTTAACTTTCCCGAATTTAAAACTAACATTAAATTGAAATTTGCCACTGAAATATGTATGCGAATTTCACGAATTTTGCTTAAATGTATAGATGTTGAATCAATTTCAATCTCAATGTTTATTTTCCATCGGCTCGAAATGAATGAATTGTGATTCCAGGTAAGAATAATTACAGTAGGTCCGGAAATAAAATGTAAGTACTGAATCTGTAGATCTAATTGGTCCTTCCATTACATTTTCGTAAATATTCGTTGCTTCTCTAGGTATTCGTGAAAAATAATTTGCTAAATTTGCGATGGAGCCTACATTTTTCTTTTGGGTAATGTTCTGTAGTTCAAAATTCAATGTTAAGCATTTAGTTGAGAACTGAACTGAACAAAACGGATTCAAATTTGAATATTTCAAGGAATGTTGCCTCACTTTGTGGTTTTACATACAATTTCCTTTGTCCGTCTTGTTTTTGTCGTTTTGTACTAGTACTCGTCCCCACAGATTCAAAAATTTAATTTCTAGTCGAAATAAAAATAACAAGATTTCGTGTGTTTTGTTCATATCCAATTCTAATTTTCTGATGTAAATTAATAAGTCATAAGCTAATAATGAATAGAAGGCATGTTCGTGGTTATATTTTAGAAGGCGCATAGTCTGTTACTACTCGATTTCTCTGTATTGATAGTCATTCTAAAGTTAATTGCCAACTCTCTCGCCATCGTTTTGGTGGTGGTCGTCCTATACAGTGAGTTAATTAGTACTACTTTGGTTAATCTAGATTCATCTTGATTCCATTGTCTTGTCTTCTTATTCATGTGACTGTGTCGTTTCTTTGATTATATGGGTTTCTGTGTGTACCACTGTTATTTCTAGGGTCTTAATCGTACTAATGTTTAAGATCCTCATCTTTACCGATGTTTTAGTTCTTGTACCACACCACATGTATAATTATATGCGTCTTTTGTATATGCTGAACTTACAATCGCTGCTGAAATTTGCATTTCGCATTTTCCGACAGTTTTTTAGAAGATCTAAACATAAATTGTATGTTTGTTTGCGCTTACTACTTTAGTATTACCATTTTTAATTACCATTGCTATTTATATTAGCGATACGTTTTTATTCTGTCCATCTGAGACGAATCTATTCGCCTAAATGGCGCCCTTTTCAATATCTTTCATCCCCGAGAACGCCTCGTCTTGAGGTCGTGCCATTCTGGGACTCTCTTTCAAATCGTCAAGGGGTTCGGACTTACTTTTTAGTGGTAACGCTTGTAAAATACACAATTAAAGCAGCTGACCAGAGTTTCAATCAACATACAGTCCACTTTCCAAAGCAATCCAGTACGCGTGTTTTAACAACCGACTACAAATTATTTTGGGTCTACAAAGGTTGCATAGCCCGCACAATGTTGTTATGTCTTTCCTGGTAAGGCGATAAAAATTGTGTCATGGGCCCATCCTACGTTCTATACAGCTTTTGTTAATTCATCCATGGTCAGATTGAATGGCATAGAGCTGAGACTGTCATATTGAAGAATGTCTGAAGTTGCTCTAGGATCCTATGATAGAGAAAAATGTATTCCTATATTCGTTGTGTTTGTGTTTGGACTTTCAATCAATTTAAAATATGTTAATATAGTAGATTTTTCAAGAACGTGTCGTTTCAACTGCACTCTGTTGCAAGCCTTGCATAAATTAACCAAGAAACAAAGTTATAAGAGGTATTCTATAATGTATTCCAAGATGTAGGGAAGGGTTTGAGATTATTGTACTAAATCTAGAGTATTAGTCTCGAAAATCTAGAGTCGCTGTTGGTCTTTAATTATTAGCTTTATTGGGGCTTAGAGATTTAAGAAAAATGGTGTAATCATATTCCACCGTCTGATATTTTGCCTGATTTGGGGTTTTCAACCTTTAGATTGTTTCATTTTTTCTCTTATTTGCTTTTTAGTGATTTACCTGCAGTTTTCCTAGGAAATGTGTTAGTATGTTATTTCTTGTTGTTTCACTGAGTTATCTGCGTCTACATACAAACGTCCAATGCATTGTTTCATGTTTTTTATTTGATCCTTCTTAGTTGTATTATTTAATTAGTCCGTAGTTTCAGACTCATTAGTATCATTCAACTAGTTATTTTTGTTTCCGTGCCCAGACATCCGACTTCAGTTTATCACTGAATCCCTGTGAGCATTATTCTTTAACTTATTGACCCCTATTTTTGACCTTGTATACTATTTTTATAGACATGTTTGGCTTCTCTGATTTTTAATTATTTGGACTCCTGGCATTGTAACTATATTTTTCTCTTGTGCCTTGATGTTTTTGACTTCTATAATGGCCCAGGGTCTTTTGTTATTGTTCGGTCTGCTGTTTCGTTCAGTTCCTTCCATACTGCGTTATTAAACTGCCATTGATAGTTTCCAAAGTACTAATTTGTGACTTGTTCTTAAAGTTGTATAATAATATTGAAAAGCTAATCAAACCAATTTTATTATTAGGATTCTATCACTTACATAATCTACGTTTTCTATATTTGGTTCACTTTTTTCATTAACTCCTATTGCATCCTCTGATGTTGCTCTTTATTCTTTTGCTACTCCTCATTATACTAAGCTGGGGTAATTTGAGTTGGTTGTTCATATACCCGTATCTGTTGCTTCCTAAAGGGCACATATAAATATATATGTTTCATATAATGTTCTTCATGTATAAATCGTTAATTTGTAAAGCTTGAATCGTAGTCGTTTTAACCTGATTATCGTATTACCATTTTAAAAACGTTTGAAAATTATTAATACAAACTTTATATAATTTATCCCAAAACGAATGTTCAAGAACTTAACCAGATCCCTCATATGATATGTTGACACCTTTATATCAATCTAGGTTTCTAAATAAACTGACAAAGGCTGATTTATAAAAGTTTAAAACATCGAATGAGATATTCTAAATAAATTTCAATTTCCTAATTAAATAATTTTACTAAAACGGCCAACCACAAGATTTGAATCTAATTGAATGCTAGAAAACTTTATTAAGAGACCTCATTTTAAAACTCCTTAAAGCAGAAATACTAAATGTTCATCTAAAGCGTTTCTTAGTGCTTAGAAACTTGGAGTCAGACATTTTAATTATGGTCGATTTATCATGCTTGTGCAAGCATGGAAAGAAAGTGGCGGATAATAACAACTGCCGGCAAGATAATAAATGCCTTCCCATATGCGTGTTTTATGGTCAATGTTTTAATTATTAATTAGGCCGCTTCAGTCGACTCAGCGCCCCATCCAGAAAACAACCATTAAATAATTCCAGTATGTGAGCTACAAGGCAAATAATTACAAATTAAACGACCATAGAGGAAATCCACAACATGAGCCGAAAATCTGTAACATGAATTAAAACTATTAAGCTTTAACGAAGCTGCATGAGAATTAAACTTTTGGAATAGATTTCGAAACAGCGTTCGGATTTTAATTACGTGTGCCAAAGTAAAAAGGCAAAATCGGAGCTGTCACAGTATACAAAAGGGTTTTAGGCACAAAACAAGGCAAATTATTAATAAAATCGATTTTTATTGATTTTATTGATAATCGAAAATTATGAAAAAAGTGATTCGGAGTGAAACCTGGAACTGCAAAATAAGTTTTCGACATTTTTTACCAAAACTTTATATTATTACTGTCTCTTTTATAAACATTCAAATGGGCAAAAAGCACCAATTCTGTGTAAACATAAGTAGTTTTCATTTCTTAAAACACCATGTATTGAATTTAGATAACAGTATAGAATTTTCATTTTTGAAGCTAGAAATTAAATTAAGCTACTTTTGGCGCTCCATATTTGATAAGTCATCCCCTTTTCGAGATATATTTAAGACTCATTATATTAATATTTTCATAATCTGCCCTTTTGAGATTTCTTCAAAAGTTGACAATGCATTTTACTTACTATAAGTAATTTAACACCATAAACCGTTATGGATGTATTTTGATCAATTTATTTGAGACGCGCTTTTTTTAAATCATAATTTTCAATCAATTTTCGGAAAATGCCAAGGAGGGTTAGAACGAACAATCAGAGAAACAAAGTAAAATTGGACTTATTGCTTATTATTCTTATCGCAGACTTATTGTTGTTATAGTAACTATAGTAGAAGCTAAATTTTGTGGGAAAATATTTATTGATGGTTTCCTGTTCCATATTTAAAAAGATTGATATGAAAACTCATATTATTGTAGTCGATTATAAAATGTATTAAGTATATGGAAATAATCAGATCACAGGTAAGAGGGACAATACTTCGAAAGCCGGTATTGAGAGAAATAATATAAAACTTTCAACTCAAAGAATTTGCAATTATGAGCCCGGCTCTGCAATAGTTCCGTCCTGGCTCAAACAAAAGGGACGTTTTCACAAAAACAAAGTTGTTATTCCCTACTTTCTCTCTAATGATGTTGATAACTGTCTCCAAGGAATCATTTATGTTGCCTTTAAGCTCATTAACACAGTCAATAACAAGTAGGTTCTCTGTCTAAATATCCAAGTTACTTTAAATGAATCGGATTATCTCACGTCGGTGGCATATTCAGTTCAATAATAATATGTATTTAGATATTTTTGGGTCTCATAAACTAACTAACAAATGCTGTTATACAAAATAATCAGTCTTAATCAATAATATTTTTCAATTGTTTTGTTAATTGATTATGCGTCTTGAATCTATGATGGTCTAATCATAAGGTTTCGCTGCAACTGACATTGTTCTATTAAACTCAACAACTGCATGAACGAAACACCTAAAATTTACAGGCCATAAATGATTGGTGGCTATAAGTCGTTCATTATAATCAAATGCAAATAAGAGAAAATTTAAGTTCAGAGGGTAAATGATGAAATAAAATCAAGCTAAATCAACTGAAAGGTAAAGACAAATGTATTGTTTTTGTAAATGATGGGGAGTTTTCTCAGTTTATAAACGGGGCAGCTTTTTTAAATTAAACATTTCCTATGCAATTTATGTAATTTTATGAACTCATTTCGCCGTTGCTACTCTAATATATCTTGCTGAAGATTAATCATAACTGTGGAAAATTGAAAACGCCCCATTAATTTTTTGCTCCATTTCTCCTTCGTTTTAGAGAGCATTCAAGTGTCTTAAATTTAATTAATTTCGTAATAAAACTTCCCGTCTAAATCGATGAGAGGTGATTTGAAATTGAGATATTTGTTTTTAACGCCTTTATATAAAATTCCCACAATTAATTAATGCCTTCGGACATAAAGAAAGTTCGCTTCGAATACTTAAGTAAAATAAGTGAAAAGGATTTTGAAATCATGCAGTAATGGAAGGAAGGAAGTCTACAGTAGGGGTCAAATGTATAGATACATTGAGTTAGAAATCGTGAGTTTTAGTATGGGAATATCAATAGTTGGTCAAAATGTATCTTTAATTGTGTATTTTGTAAACTGGTATCAATGTTCCTTGTGATACCCAAATAAAAAGTTGAAAAGAAAACCATCATTTTTATTTGGAAATCGGCATTAGTAAGTCGTTTGTAGATTTAGTTTCCCATATCATTTTAATGATTTTGATCTAAATCTAATATACGCTAAACCAATTTATAAATCATATTATCAGTTAACTTTTTCAATTTATTAGGACAATTTTTGAAAAATAACAGTGATAGAATCACAATAAAACCACAATTATTTGCAATTTAACCCATTTAAAACCGAACAAGTTCAATTAACTATTGAATTTGTCATATATACTCTTCTTAACAATATCCAACTCTATGCTCAAACTGATTTTAAACTTTACTAATATGTTCCTGTTGATTATGCTCATTTGCCGCCACACTCGGAGTTAGGAGCTTCTCCGCATACGGAAATTAACTCCAATGATGTTAGATCTGGTAATCGTGGAGGCCGCTCCATTGCCTAACGTCTTCCAATGCGCCAATGGAATCATTCGTTGAAATACTACTACCAGAAACAAGGTGGTTAACCATCTTGAAGGTATAATCTATACGGCATCATGTGTATCTTATTTGCTTTTTCAAAAAGTTGAAATAATCCAAGAATATAATGTAATATATATAAATAAGAGATTAGATGAAATAAGTTTTGTTGCAGTAGAATGAGTCAAGAATATGATTATTAATTATGTTTCTCTTGTGTGGGTGCTGAAGATGCCTTTTAGTCATGAAATTGTGATTGTTTTAATTCTTGAATTTGCAGTTTTGGCAAATAGAAAATACAGCAAAATCGGTTGGATAATTTATCGCATTATCTTGAAACTTGAGTAGTAGTAGTAAACATCTTTATTTCTAAAAAAGGCTATCGACCTATCGGTCTTTCTGCCCTTTTTTAATACATGTAGTCTTAATCTAAATAAAAAACAAATATGAAAATTCTCTTATTCTAGGTTAACGATATTATTAAATAAAATTTCAGTGGCAAGAAGAGATTATTTTATTGTCCACTAGTCAGTTGCGTTTGTAAGTGTTCGAGTAGCGTTAATGTAGGGAAACGGAAGCGGGATTGTCTGGTTGGTCTTGTAAGACAAAGGGGATTCAGTATGGTCCAGTTGTAGGGGTTGTTTGTCCATTTTGTCTGTAGCTGTATGAGTCTTTCCGAGATCTTTGTCATGTTTGTGCGTTCGTACAGTAGTTGGGTGGGGGGGTTGTGTAGTGGGTTTTGGGGGTGTCTTATTCGTGTTATTAGTCTTAGTGCAATTTGTTCTGTTGTTTGTGTATAACGTTTTGTCCTTTCTGTTCCGTTGGTCATGAGTATATGTCCAAAGTCTAGCAAGGGTCTACAAATAGCTTTATATATTTTGGTGGCGGTGTTTGTGCTGATTCCTCTGTCTTTGTAGCTTGAAACTTGATTAGTTATAAAAGTTTTAAAAAATATGTAGTTTAGAATGAGCTGTGAAATGTTTTTGACATTATTGAAAATACTAAAGACAGAAATAAGGAACAATATAAATGTTTGTCAAGTCGTTTTGTCAAAATCGGAAACATTCAAATGGATCGCTTCGCTCTTGTTCAGTTCTCTCTTGCCACATAAGCGCAGTGCTTTCAATTGCTTTCAATTGTAATTTTCTTCAGCTAATGGCACGCTATCCTTGCAAAAGTGCCATTTAAATGAGCAGCATTGGTGCCGTGAAAATGACCTTTGTTCGCTTGTTGGAATTATCCAATAAGGTTTATATGGGTACGTATGTCGAAATTCCTGTTTTTCGGCATTGGAACCATGAAGCGTTTTTGCAGTTAAAACAATACATTTAAGTTAATTGTTGTGTATATTTTCCTGACTGTACTTCAATTTATTTCAAAATTTCCTGGGTTTCAGTCAATTTTATTGTTTATTATTTAAAATGTTACAAATACGTTTCGGTGTCTTTCTCCACCATCATCAGTTTGTATGTCTAGATGTTTCTACCTTTACATTTGGTTGGACATTCTTCAAATGTTTCAAAAAAAAATTCTTCAAATGTCCAACCAAATGTAAAGGTAGAAACATCTAGACATACAAACTGATGATGGTGGAGAAAGACATCGAAACGTATTTGTAACATTTTAAATAATAGACAATAAAATTGACTGAAACCCAGGAAATTTTGAAATAAATTTAAGTTAATGTCATGGTTTATTGACAGAAGACAGACTTAGCTACCTGAGACGATCTTAATATATGCTTTCAAATCTGTCTCACTTCTGGTTATGGAATTATCTTCCTACCTGTCTTTTTAATTTAAATAATGTTATCCCATTCACAACAACATCTCAAGAAAATATTTTTCCAGAAGGACTAAATATACAAAGTGTCGAGGTATCTGGAATACTTCGTATCTGAACTCTCAGAAAATTTTTCATCAAACATTACTCCTTTTACTTGTTATGAATTCCCAACTGTTTATTGTGAAATGCTCAAAGAGTGAAGTAAGTTTTTGCAGCCAGAAGACTTGATAATTTAATAATTAGCAAGTTGTATGGAATTTGGAAAAAAGCTGATTGTTAGTTCATTAATTGTAATATTATTTATGATAAAACATTACTTTAATATATTGAAATTAAGAATACGAGAACATGATTTGTAGGTATGAATATCGCAATCAATACGAACAAAGAAAGCCTTCCAGACAATCAAACGTTCAGTAGGACCTTCACAACTTTTCGATTAACAGGTACGTTCCCTAAACCCATTTGGGAAGGAGGAGGAGAGAATTTCTCCACTTGCAGAATAAAGTAACATATATGTATTTATAATGGCTTTATGAAAATCAGTATCTACTGATTTAGTTTAGAAATGAAAATGTACGTAAAAAGTAACGTAGAAATCGCATTTTAATTGGCTGAAACCCCAGCACGTGGAACAAAGCCTCGCTCTAATTTGATTTGAAAATGGAGCTCCCCAAGCTCAATAAAAAACGTTTTGATAGCAAACGAGAATGAATGTGAAGTTGCGCTTTGAATCCGAACGAATCGAAGACGGTTCACAATATTTCTTATACCTAATCTAATGACAACTGTTAATCTTACGTCTATCTAGTAAATTGAAACTAATTCACCTCCCACTCGGCCTATTTTCTCATCATATTTAGAGCCGAAAACTACGTTAGACATGTTGAACCAATGCAATCCGTTCTTCATTACGCTGTTTTTCTCATTACGTGTAGACAGATGCATAAACAGACACAAATTGAATGAATCTAATTAAAAGTTACGTAAGCATATTCAAAAAGTCACCTTCACAACCCCAACGGTAAATTAGAGCTGACAATGTGGATAAATCGCCACCTTTATTGTTCTGCCGCAACGTGGATCGAGTCGTTAACTAAAGAACCGGCCGTGGAAGCTGTGGTTTTTCAGTTACAATGTAATTTATTATTTCTGTTTCGAACAAAAATACACCTACATGGATTAAATAAAAGCAAGGAATCCTTTTTCCTTGAGTTATTAAAGGAATGCTGATATTCAGCCGAATTTTATCTAGGGATGTATTAATAAATGAAAGGCTCGTTTTATGACGTTCAGGTATTAAACTTTGAATAATAAATGAGGAGGGCTTAGGAAAATGGACCCATAAAACGACTTGTGGATACCGTCATGTCTGTAGAGCATTTGTAATGTTATAAGAGGTCCTTTACGTTATTACCATAAGGTAGTGTAGAGATCTGCAATAAATTAGAATTTATACTTGAGGAGTGATAGATTTCAAATTACAAAGGAAACTACCTAGTTGGATCAGTTACAAAATATATATTTACAATCATTTTAAATTTTGAGTTCAGCTTACATTGAAAAAAATTAAGAAAAGAAAAGAATTTGCATACAAGAGTAAATATGCATTAGATGTGTATTTTTTCTGCATCAACTGGTTTTCCATCACACCGGGTTACATGATAACGTTTCATTGAATAAATCATAGTACGATAAATGAAAGCTAGATAAAACACCAGATTGTGGAATAGGAAAAACGTAGGGGTTATTTGGAGATGGTGAAAATCGCGTTTAAGTAGTACTACCGTGCAGCATATGAAGTCGACTAAATTAGAGCAAAATTGTGACTTAGAATCCAACCCAAATGTTGATTTTAAAGATAAAAAGCTTTTAAAGCTAAAAATTTGCCGATTCGACTTCCATTTATTCTCAAGATTATTCGTGGAAATATTTTAAAATTATTATAATTTTATTAGAACACCTTTCAAATGTTGCCATAAAATATCAATTTCAATGTATCCCTTTCGGCTCTCCTTCAACAGCTTTGTTTCATTTTTAATAAGGACCCCAGTAACTCAGCCGTAAATGTATTGTTTCACTTGACAATTTGGTTCTGCCACATCATATTAATTCTTATTTTAATTTTAAATAATTTTCAAGGCGATGCTGCGTTTAATATAACAAAATTTTGGGTTGATGTATGTATGATGTACCGATTAGAAAACAGAATTTTTAAAGAAACTGGATATTATTCTGTGTATTATAACAGCAATTAATTTAATATCAGAACACCATTCAATATATTCAAATTAAATAATAAATACGATATTGTACTCATACCAATTACGTTAAGGCAAAGGCAATGCACATATTCCTCCTTATTGTAAAAAAATTCGCATCTACAGACAAAATGGACAAACAACCCCTACAACTGGACCATACTGAATCCCCTTTGTCTTACAAGACCAACCAGACAAACCCGCTTCCGTTTCCCTACAGCAACGCTACTCGAAAACTTACAAACGCAACTGACTACTGGACAATAAAATAATTTTTTCTTGTCATTAGAATTGGAAAGTTTATTTAATAAACTTTATTAGTAGTAGTAAAAAAAGGCTATCGACCTATCGGTCTTTCTGCCCTTGTTTAATACATGTAGTCTTAATCTAAATAAAAAACAAAGATGAAAATTCGCTTATTCTCGGTTAATAATCTTATTAAATAAACGTTCCAATTCTGATGACAAGAAAAAATTATTTATTGTCCAGTAGTCAGTTGCGTTTGTAAGTTTTCGAGTAGCGTTGATGTAGGGAAACGGAAGCGGGATTGTCTGGTGGTCTTGTAAGACAAAGGGGATTCAGTATGGTCCAGTTGTAGGGGTTGTTTGTCCATTTTGTCTGTAGATGTATGAGTCTTTCCGAAATCTTTGTCATGTTTGTGCGTTCGTATAGTAGTGGGGTGAAGGGGTTGTGTAGTGGGTTTTGGGGTGTCTTATTCGTGTTATTAGTCTTAGTGCAATTTGTTCTATTGTTTGTATATAACGTTTTGTCCTTTCTGTTCCGTTGGTCATGAGTATATGTCTATAGTCTAGCAAGGGTCTACAAATAGCTTTATATATTTTGGTGGCGGTGTTCGTGCTAATTCCTCTGTCTTTGTAGGTTAGTGATCGGAAGTGTTTTGATCTCTTTATTGTTTCTGCCCTGATGTTTCGTATGTGTTTAGTGAATTTAAGTTTGTGGTCAATTGTGGTTTCTAGGTATTTTATGTCATTCTTTGGTTCTGTCGTTTGGCCGTCTGCAATTATTGTAGGGGAGTCCGCGTTGAGTCTGTGGTTTGTGAGTAGAAGTTGATTTTTTGACGCGTTTGGTGTTAGTCTCCATTTATAAAACCATGTCATTGTGTTGTTTATTAGTGTTTGGAGTCTTTCAGTCGCCTTTTCAGTGGTTTTGTCGTGTACTATCAGTGCAGTATCGTCGGCGTATAGTAATATGTAAGCTGATTTGTCTATTTGGCTTTTGTCTGGTAAGTGGTAATTATAGATATCATGGCAGTGTATATTATATAGGAATGGTGAGAGCGGGGATCCTTGCGGGAGTCCTTGTTCAAGGGAAAAAGAAAAAGATAATGTGTTGTCAATTCGTTCTTGTAGTAGTCTGTTTTCAAGTAAGTTTTTTATGATGTGAAGTAGAGAAGAGTATGATGGTGTGTGGAGTTTGTGAAGTTTGTAGAGTAAGCCCATATGCCAGACACTGTCAAAGGGCTTGTTAATGTCCATGAATAGACACGCCGACTTTGTGTCAGTTAGGTGAGTCGTTTGTATATTGTTGGCCAAAATAAAGAGCGGATGAAAAGTCGAGTGGTGTTGTTTGAAACCAAATTGGTAGGTAGGTATATATTTTCCAATCACTTTTTCAAGCCGCTGCTTTGTTATGTATTCAAAAACTTTGCTTAGTACTGGAAGTAGTGTAATTGGTCTGTAGTTGCTCGGTTCTGTATTGTCCAGTCCATTTTTGGGTATAGGGATTATTAAGCCGTTTTTCCATGTTTTTGGGATTTTGTTATTTGTGATGCAGTTGTTCAATTCAGTTAGGATCAGTTTGTGTGTTTCTTCAGTTAGTATTTTCAATAGTTTTGCCTTAATTTTATCTTTTCCCGGTGCCGTGTTTTTGATATGCGCTAGGGCTTCATCGTACTCTGTGTCTGTGATCAGTTTGTAGGTATAGTTTGTTGAGCTGTTAAAATAGTTCTAGTACCAGTCATTGATCAAGTTCCAGTTGTCATGGTCGAAGTTAGGGTTTGTCGATATGCTGAAGGCCCTTTGATAGTGTCTGGCGAACGCGTCCGCTTTCTCTTTGTCTGTGTAACGTTCTATTCCGTTTTCGCAATTGTGTCAGTAGTGCTAGTTTTCTTGTATTGCGCTAGTTTCTTAATTTTCGCCAGTATGTTTTGCCTTTGTCTTTTTGTATTTCTTTACATGTTTCTAGCCATTTGTCTTGTCGGTATTGTCCAATCAAAGTTTTAATGATTCTGTTAAGTTGATTCAGTGTCTTTTTTAGGTCGTTATTTTGAGTGTATGTATATAGTCTGTACAGTTCTCTCTTATGTTTTATGAGTCTCAGTATGAATTTGGGCAGTGTATGTCTGTAGAAAGCATTTTTGATTTCCGGGCTAAATTTTCCTATGGCTAGTGAAAGTTGTTGTTGTATGTTTTCTATTGAAATGGGCTGTGCTTGCGATTGAATGTAGTCATGTATATGTCGTTTCACTTTGTCTATGTCAGTATTTGTTAGGTTTAACTTTTTCTCTATAGGAGGTGTACTGGAGGTAGCTTGCGTATGTTGTAAGTCTATGTTAAACGTAATAGCCAGGTCGGATCCAAGTTCGTTGGTTAAGTATATGTTGTTGATGGTGTTTGTTAAGTTTCTTGTGTGCAGTAGAACGTCTGGTGTTGAGTCTGGGTTTGCGGGCATCAGAAAATTTGGTGGGGTGTGCTGTTTTATAAAGTCGGAATTTTGTAAAAGTCTTTTAAGCTCTTTCGTTTTGTTTCTGTTCAAATTAAAGTCGCCTATAATTATTGCATATTTATTGATGCTTGCCTTGGCCAGTATGTTTTGGTCTAGGTTGGAGTGTGGGTGTATGTATGTCAGAAATATGTGTATCAGGTCGTTTAAGTAGGGTATGGTAAAATGCAGACATTCGTTCAAAGGGTTGTTGAGGTGGGGAGGGTTTGCTTTGCCTAGTTTTGCTACAGGTTTGAGAAGAACTGAGGCCCCGCACCTGGCGTGGTTGGTGGAATTGCCATGTTTACAGATGTATTGCCAGTCCCTGTATGTTGAAGTCTGTCCTATTTTAGTTTTAGTCTCTACAAACATGCAGCAGTCCATGTCGTTTTGTTCTATGTAATTGTAAATTAGTGGCTTTTTATGGTTTAGTCCGTTGATGTTCGCGTAAAGTACTTTCAAATTGAATCTTGTATGTTTGTTACTGTCTGTCTCAATTGTTCGTAGGGTTCAGTTGGAGAGCGTCCCTCGGTCAGGAGCATGTCAAACATTAAGATGTAAATATGGTGTCCGAAGAAAAACACGCAAGTGTCAATGTCGAAGTCTTCTATAATTGTTTTCGTAGTTTTTTTAGTAGTTCGTCTCTGTTGGTATTGTTTGTCTTGTTAAGTTGATGTTTGTATTTGTTTATGATGTGGTCATGTGTTGTAATGGTAAACTTTATTATTAACCTAGAATAAGAGAATTTTCATCTTTGTTTTTTATTTAGATTAAGACTACATGTATTAAACAAGGGCAGAAAGACCGATAGGTCGATAGCCTTTTTTAGAAATAAAAATGTTTACTACTACTACTACTGTAAAAAAATCATTGCTGAAATTCAGATCTGATATACCACTTAGTTAAAGAAAAACAGAGCGATGTACAGGGTTAATGAAGGTATATTGCAAGAAAAGTTAAAATGCTGTAATATTTATAAATTTCCTCAAACGAACATGTTTCAGGAAAGGCATAATTTTCAATTCGTACAATGTCTTGTACGAAAAATATTCGTTACACGAAATATCGTGAAACCAACATTGGCTCATCAGATTGAAAAAAAAGATGAACTTTTGGTAGTATTGTTAACTCCCCTTGCGTTCGGTTAGCCTTATCTGGATGCTTCTTTCTGTAGTGCCTACATAGACCTATCCACAGCTGAATGGGATCCGGTAGACTCCGGGAGTAGACAAAGGAAGCAAGAGGAGTTGCAGACTAGAACAGAAGGATAAATCGGCCTTGGCAGAGCATAAGTTAATCAGGGACAATCATACGATTCTGTTCGACCGTTAGACGAAACGTCAGGTTCTAAACCTTATGGACCACGGCCTACAAGCCCGGAAAAACAATATTTTTCTAAATTCAGAAACTTTTTAGAGATATGAGGTTTATCTTAATGCTAACGATTTTTTGTCCAACTAAGAGTGTGTGGAACTTTCACAATTTTGCATTGTTTGAATTGTCACCCTGTAGAAACTCTGAAGAAACGATCTCAAGAAGTGTATGCAAAAACACACACTAACCGAATAATTATCCCAAATAATTTATCCAAATAACGCTTCAAACAGAAATCAATATTTATCTAGTTCCTAAATTGTTCCAACAAATAATATCCATTAGTCAAAATTGTCCGTGTAACGTCTATTTTATTGGGCAGTTTAGTTATCTGTAAAATGACTAAATATGTTCCGTTCTTTTAACTTCTTTCAGCAGAAATCCTTCTGTTAACATCAAGCTGTAGTATAAGACTTGTAATCAAATAGTCTTGTAATCAATTAATCGTGTAAGAAAAGTATCGTTTATACCTAGTCTAAGACATGTTTAGAAATGGATGAAAATAATAATTGAATATTATACTAATAATAAGGAAATAATTTTTTTTCAGAAATGTTCTCCGTAAATTCTATATACGTCTATAGAAAAATAGACTATAAGCTTTTATAAATATATGATACCTTTTTTAAAACGCTTCTTGTATTACCTCCAGTAAAAATAATAAATGTTCTATTTGAGAACACTTTGATTTCATTTAAATGTTTGTCGTTTTTTTTTCCTTTGAATGAAATGTCGTAACCCAATACGTTAAAATGCAATCAAAGTGGAAAATTTTTCTCGTTTTTACAAATAACAATGATGTTTATATTGACAAAGACTTAACAAAGCCACATAATTGGTTTGTTTTGAATGTTGGCTCCTGTAAAAATTGAGCTTTACAATAACCAAATTTCTTCCAGTAAATCCATTTAGAATATTAAAGTACATATTTACCATCGCCGAAAACAGTCCTTGGTATGTAAACTCCGCGCTCTACTTGACATTGTTCAATGTAAAATATATTGTGCGAAAGCACTATAAATTGCATTTTCATATTGTGTTGCATCAAAGCCACAGCAAAATGCAATTTGAATATTTGTACATCTTTTGTCGATTGAATCAGTTTTCTCTTACAAGTTACACAAAATATTTTCGCTAAAACATCTTCAATTTGAAGGTTGAATAGCGAGCTAAATTATGAGATCAGCTTAAAACCAGAAGTCATTTTCGATAATTGTTGACAATTCGGTTGAACAGATCTTCGAAGGGCCGGTTTTGAACTTTTTTCTTTGTTTGGAATAATAATTAAGTTTGAAGTTGAAGTTAACATTCATATCTCCCTCTATAAAATAAAATTTTCAATTTGTACTCAATATCTAGTTGCAAAACTGTGTCAGTTTGCTTTTACAAGGATCAGAATAAAGCAAGTCTGCCTTGTTTTTTAATTAATTGAATGGTTCAATTTACACACAATAATTACTTATGCTAAGACTGGTGTGAGATGCTTCTCTTGTTACCAATAAAAAAACTAACCCTCATCCTATATACTTTTTTACTTATAACATTTCATATCATGTTTAGGTGCTAAAGGTTTGACATAGACATCGCCCTTAAAAATAACATTTTAAAAAAGTAATGTAGTGGTGTGAAACCTGGACTCAGGGGAGCTCATTATAATGAGCTCACCTAAATGTTCTACATTGAAATTTAAGCGGCCCTTAAATGCAGAATTTTGCATTTTGGGGATTAATTAAGGGGATATTTACAATTTTTAAATTACAACATAGGGACCAATTTTCAAAACACACAATTCAGAAAAATTGTCTGAAGATAGACTTTTGTTAACTTGTTGCATAGAGATCCTCGTTTTAAAAATTACGAAAACGAAAGCATTTGTTAAATCATAATTGATGAATCATTAAATGAGGTGACAAAGAAAAACAAAGAAAAAATTTCAAAATATTGGCGAAAATCTTTATTGTACATTTGAATGGAAACGAGGAAAAAAACGAGTTTATTCACTAGAACAAAAATTATATACCAATGTATAGAAAATGACGCAGATATTAAGTTCAATGAACATGAAAATTATAAACATGAATTCCTTTTTCAGTTATCGGCAAGCTCTTTCAAAGCGAGCGCAATGAAAAAACTGCGGATGACATTAGAATCTGAAACAATTCATACGTAAATAATAGATAATTTGTAGATAGTAGATAATTTGTTATTTTGTAATATTTGTAATGAATGAACTTAAATGAATACTTTTGATAATATTCTGAAAGTTGTCAGTACATATAAAATAGAATTGTTTGCTGACGACTCAATTTTGAATGCGGCGGGCAGATACTTTCACAAGTTACATAATAATGGTTTTTTTAAATTTTAAAGTTGGTATACCAATCGTTTTTTGGATTCCAAGTCCAAATACTGATTATTTGGTAAAAATGGAATACTGTGAATATAACTCATGTAAGTATTAAGATAAACCGTACTACTTTATGTTTCTCAATTAGCAAAAACCCTTTTTATAAGAACCCTTTTATAAAAACCCTTTTTATTTATTCCACGTGTTCCGACAAAGTCTAAATCAAATCTGATTTTTTTACGCTTCACACGGTTAGCAACCTTAATTCTGGTTTTATGGGAAATACATGCAAATTATTTTTAATTCAATTGTGAGAAATAACAGGAACAATGGCCCCAATTTCATATTTTAAAAGCTCGTTCACACGGTGACATTAATGTCGTAACATCTAATGCGGCGACAGTAGCTAGTGTCGCGGTGTGGTATATCAAACCATTTTGATATTTGACACTAACGTCGCGATACTGTGACCTTCAACTGTTCAGACAATGACATTGTTGTGGACGACATTAATGTCACCGTGTGAACGAGCTTTTAATCTGTATGCATTTCCCAGAAATATTCACATTCACATACATAACTACCAGAATAAAGAACAATAAGCAAATTAATAAATTAACTAAACTAAACAGGCGATGCGCCTATATAAAGAGGAAGAAGAAGAAGAAGAAGCAAATAAAAATTTGGAGAATTATATTCAATGTAGAATTAAGTATTGCTAGAATAGAGATAAATCTATCACATCTATAAACATATTGGATTTTAATACAAGTGAAGTTACTTTATAATATGACAAAGTATGTTTATAAACGAATTGTAACTCATAGAAAATGCGTACTTGAATGATGGGTGCTTCATGTATAAGCCCACTAAAAATGTATTATGTTGTACTAACATTTCCTAAACAGAGGAGCGTTTTTAATTTCATGTACTTTCTTCCTTGCTTAATTGTGATTACAGTGAAGAATAAGAAAAATGCAACCTAAATACGACTTCTTATTAATAATTCCCAAGTCCGTTTTATATATGATGTGATGACGTCGTTTAAAAGCTATTGTGTATAACACTCTACTTTCACTGACCGTTCCTGAAATTGTTGTAAGCATTTCGAAAGATCGTATTTTCTTAAGGCCATTTTCATTTCGTCAGCTTATTAAGGTGGCTGTATGTAATTTTTTGTTCTATTCATGGTTCTTTGCGAGGCAGGAAATTTATTTCTGCATGTTTTAGCAGACTGTGAAAAAGTTGCCAGAATTTACGCTTCAATATTTACGTGCTCTGAACCTTTAGACAACAAGATTATAATTTAGTTCTAGTTTTGTAATTGGTTAGCTTGGTTTTAGAGAGTTAATTCCGAAACGCGTGACCGCTGGTTGTATTTTACAGCTGTAAATTTGTTCTTAATTCTAACTCTAAGCTTTTCTAAACCCTAAATAGCCTGTTTACATATTTAACATTTTTATAAGAAAGAAGTAGGCAGTCATTAACTACCCAATTATGTGCTTCAGATTATAATATGCAGTCTCTTCCTTCCGAGAGGTGCCTCTATTACACACTCACGACTTTATTAGCCTTGTAATGGCATTTTTTTTAAAGAAACACGAAATGGACAAATAGAAGATAACTTTTCTTTTTAAAGGAGAGCCGACGAACTTTCTTTATAAGACACCTTTTATTAGTCATAGTAATACTAAAAATCAATAATCACTTGGTTTTTGTCAAATCCATTGGATCGAAGCCCTTTAATTTAAAAATTAAAAAAAAATTTCAAGAACTTTTCTTAAGGTGTGTTTAATTAGATGCTTTCTCTACAATATTGTGAAGGAATTATTGATCATATGACTAATGTGAGTTCCAAAGTTAAATTAAAAATATGAAAGCTAGTTCCAAAGCAGAAATGTGTTTTTAATGAAATTTGAATATCACGTGATACTAAAAAGGCAGCCATAATTATCGTAAACACTCCGTAAAATTGTTGATGTTACCTATGCCTTTGAAATTGTCATCGTAAAAAATCGAAAACAAATTGAAAGTTTTCATACATCAGACAGAAATTTACAATGAAAATGACTAGAAAAATTACATTTTTAATACTCTAGAATAATATTTCAGATAAAATCTACATTTGGCGTTCTTTGGAAAAATATGGATTGCAGCTGAAAATTGAAGGAATTATTTGTTTGAAAAACAACCTTTGACGCGCCAAAATTTAATGGAAATTTCCGAGTTGTGCTATCACTTTGAACTACACACTTCGAAATTATTTATATTCACTCAATACCGGTACGACCAGAAATAATCGATCCATATCGACTCCATTTACGAATTTCAAAAAATTGCACACTCGAGTAGCTATGTTAATGGTTCATCGCTGTGACACATCCTATAAAGAGTGTCCGGAAAAGGTGCAACCAACACTTCACGGGGCAACTCGACTGCAAAAATGAGTGTGACAAGCTCCAATACCACTTTTGCGAAAACTCAATAATAACTGATGTACAGGGCGTTAAAGTTTAATAAATGAATAACACAATTTTAATAATTTGCAACGTGACAAATTTCACAGACACAAAGAAAAACAACGTTAACTGAAAGCTAATTAATGATTCAAATTTAAATGTTACCACAAGAATACAGTTAATTATGAAAATTGAGAAATAGAGAAGAGAAAAAAAAACTAATGACTCACTTGAAGAGATTTTTCGGGCGATCGTGTGCAAAGCCCCGAGGGTGAGTTCGCTTAAGCGCCACTACCTTTCACCGCAAAGCTAGAACGCTCAGCGATGGAATGCTGCCGAAATACCTACTTAATGCTTCTACCGTGATAATAGATAAACTTCCACATAAAACCATAAACGCGTAGTTTGACGACAACAATTGTTACCGTCTACTAACCGTTCGTTTTCGCTCTGATCTAATTACCTAATTTAAAGAGTTTAATTTCCTAATTTCTACTACACAAAAAAACCTAGTGATTGACCTCACTATCGCTTATGCCAAAGATCAGCTCTACGTCTGGCCATCCTCGTCTTTTGCTACGTGCTCTCAGATTCCCTTGTCATCCAGGCTGGCCCTGGCCATCCAATCCACAATTTCAGTGATTATGATCCCCAGTCGGGAACCTGGAGGCAGCTGAAGATCTTACTCGGAAAATCGAAACAGGTGGAAAAGTACAACAAAACTACGGGTGGTACTCGATTTCTTTCCTTGGGTCTCTCCTCATGGATCGATTTTTCGTCCGTTCCATCCAAAACTGTGGTCAGCAAAGGTAGGGCAATCACCCATGTTGCAGACAAAATCATGACAAGACTGCTGATATTTGGAAGCGAGGTAGAAATACTTAAAGTATCCAAATATATCCACCATCATCAGTTTGTCTAAAATATATATTTACAGTTATCATCAAATTAAATAGAAAACTTTCACCAAAATTCACATATTAAAATACAAATCACACACATATTAAAAAGTACATCCAGAACATTGGTTTTCAGGTGATGAGTCAGGACAAACATGTCTGGGAAAAGACTAGAATCCATTGTTTTAGAGATCTAAATTCAACTTACGTATATAGTTGCCTTCAACCTCACATTTGACTGGTCACTGAATTTTCCATATTTTATTCGATATGCAACAGTTAACGAAAATGCAACAGCATTAGCACAACATGCACAACAAAAGTTGCATGATTTTGATTTCGATAACACACAAATATTGATCAATGAGGACAACTATAATAAGAGAATAATCCATGAAATGATACAAATTAAGAAACATCAGAATGCAATAAATTTCAGATCAGATACAGACAATCTTAGCTCTGTGTATCATACGCTAATTAGATGATCGCATGTATGAACTGATTGGACCAGGTAAATGAAATATAAACATCTGTAAATTGAAGAATTGCCAAGCAATTCCTAGAATGCAAAGAAACGACGAAAGATAAACAGTTTTTTTTCTTTCGATCGCTTGATATCGAATAAAATATGGAAAATTCAGTGACCAGTCAAATGTGAGGTTGAAGGCAACTATATACGTAAGTTGAATTTAGATCTCTAAAACAATGGATTCTAGTCTTTTCCCAGACATGTTTGTCCTGACTCATCACCTGAAAACCAATATTCTGGGTGTACTTTTTAATATGTGTGTGATTTGTATTTTAATATGTGAATTTTGGTGAAAGTTTTCTATTTAATTTGACGATAACTGTAAATATATATTTTAGACGAATTGATGATGGTGGATAAAGACACCGAAACGTATTTGTAACATTTTAAATAATAAACAGTAAAATTGACTGAAACCCAGGAATACATTGGAATGAATAAATAATATTGAAAATAATATAAACCCTAACCTGACAAATTTGTTTACTAAATATATATTACAGCGAAATATCGGTTGAATACAAACGGTTACTACATTTCTTGCTAATAACTACTGAATTTTACCAATGAGTTAGCAGACAGGTGGACCGCTAATTAAAATCAAATTAACCATCACAAATTTAATAAATTCTTAATACTTATAACCTAATTAAATATTTAATAAATAATAATTAATTCTAAATGCGCTTGTTTTCCATGGGACGCTCTGTTAAAACGTATGAAATAACACGTGCGTTTTTTTGCGTGCTTACTTACACCGTGCAAGATTTTCTCGAAAACAGCTCATTTTAGAGAGATGTAACAAATAAACCTTTTTACGCAATTTGAGCTCTCTTTAATTTTTTGAAGCCATTCACAACAGAAATCACAAAATAAAAAAGTTTAGGTTATTCAGTAGATGACATGGGTCAGTTCAACCCCGTAATATTGACGAATAAATGTCAACTTTTGAAGAATAATTCAAATAATCTAAAGTAATAAGTCTCCCAAATTTTAAAACAATCAGGTAACCATCAAAAAAGTTATTTCAAAAAAATATTTTTTAAATCTAACTTTAACGTCCTATAGCACCGTTATTATTGAGTTTTCGCATAAGTATTATCCGACGTGTCACACTCATTTTTGCTGTAGATTTCCTTCGTTAAGTGTTGATCGCACCTTTTCCGGACACCCTGTATATTTATTGTAAGTAAGTATGGAGGGCGGAAAAATGATTGTTAATTATTTAAACCGATAATAGTATGTTCCAAGTTAGACCCAAAATACTTAGTGAACTTGAGTCCGCTTCATGTCCGAAATAACGTGTTCGGACTTTATGTCTTTCTTTCATGAAACGTATAATTACACTTATGTTCTACTAAAAAGCTGATGACAAACTAAAGCAATAAAGAATGGTAACATGTCCCAATTGACCAACTGGCAGGATATCTTTGTCTAAAGGATGTTTAAAATCTTTTAAAACCGCTTCATTGGCTCATATTTGTTAGTATTTTTAGAGAATATATTTCCAGGAAAACTATAACTAGAAAATTATTTAAAATATAAAAAAACCAAACGTGTGCCCGGGCAAAATACTGTGTAAAATAAGTATGTTGATTTCACAATACATTATCCAAATATGTGTACAAAGAAACGAAAGTGTTGGCAAAATAAAAATAAAAGGTAAAAAAACGGGCCACAAAAAAAAGGAACAATAAGCTTACGTTTCTCCAAAGCGAAACCTTTCAGATCCAAAGTTACTAAGTGTTTTGTGCTTAATTTGATTAGTTTTCATTATTTACATTCTTTTCACACCTTTTATAGCAATCGGCTAAAAGCAATAAAATCACATAACTCAATTTAATTTGTCTAAATTATATCGTGTAATTCCATGTTTAAAAAAAATTGAAATATTCTTCAAGAAAAAATGTGTAAATATGTACTGCTAAACATTAGTAAAAATGGTATTTTCAATTTATATCATGTTTTATTTGTAATTCCTCGGCTTATAGCAAATGGAACATGCATGTATAATCCGCGCTCTCCAAGCCAACAAATTTCACCGTGCCCGCATCAGAGATCGTTCTTTGTAGCTGAAAAGCCCGTTGATGTGCAAAATACCCTTTCCATGTCTGTTCCCTGCTCCCATTATTTCAAAGGGTTCATATGTAATCGTCAAGTTGTCGGTTTCGGTTTCTATCGTTATTTGCCAAACAAAAATCCGAAGTAGTTTAGAACAAATATCCAAAGAAAACCATGTAGATGCTCTGCTAGAGGATTATAAAAACGCATAAATTATTTTTGAAATTGAAATATACAGGGTGATTCAAAAGTGGCGTCATTCCTTTTAAGGGGTTATAGGGGCTCACTTGGAGAGTACGACAAAAATATTGAAAAATTTTTTTCCAAAATTTCTAGAAGATATTAACAGTTGAAAATTGAATTTCAACTTTGTTATTAGGATTATTTTAAAATAGTCCCATGTTTGCTTGGTAGCCTTTTGGAATACTTAACCATTCGAAAAGAAAAATTACTATCTTTCCTTCAAATTACGAAAATTTTGATATTAAAAAAGACCTCTCCGACAATTTTTTGATGAAAAGTCAAAGCGGCAATGATGTTTTTTGTCATTAACAGATGGTTACAGGTAGATAGCCTTTGTCAATAATAACAAGCATTTGTCAATCTGTGACTTAATTTGAAGTTCCTTGAAGAAAAAAAATTACTATTAAATGAAACCCAAGATATACGTGTTAATTAATGTGTATATATTGTTTCAACTGTTCTAACTTATCAAATTGATTTCAATAAAAATTTACATTGTTTCGCCATAAAATATCTCTTTGAATAAATGTTTATTTTTTGATCGGTTTGACTTGTAAATGGACGTTATTCCATATGCATATTTAAATGGGTTTATCGAATCAATAGGAGAGTCAGTTTTCATATTTTCCATGGAGCTGAAAAATGCTTTCGTATCAAAGGCATGAACCCCCAGCGGCAATCGATAAAAAACAGAATTTGCATCCATCTTGTATTCAATTTCCAAATACATAAAATTCTTTATAAAAACTTGGAACGTCTACTTATACAACACAATATTTTTTTGTGTCGAATGTAAAGATTTTTATTTGTGGATCATCAGTAACGCGTTGCTAATATATAAACATACAGTAAATTAAAGTTTTCTGTTGGAAAGGAGGTGTACTGTTCTTTAGAGATCTTTTTTAGTTAGTTTAATCGGCGGCTCCTCCATAAGGTAATTTGGTATTATGACCTATTATCCCATATATTTCCGGACAAAAGCAAAATAGTGATATAAGTGAAATAATATACAGTGTGTCTCACTTAAGATGGAAACAGTCCTGTCTGTTATTTACTTTTAGAAACAGGGTTTTCATTTTCGGTACAGAGGTAGAGCATCATGGAGCTCAATTGTTTACGGTACCCATTTCTAACTTCAAATGAATCCAACCTAGTAAGACTTTTCATAGGCTTTTAATATACTTTTTCAAAATGGGGGCAAGTCCAATGTTTTGAGATGAGTTAGAAATATCGGAAAAATGTGCTAGAAAAAGTTGTTCAGAATGTGAATACTGAGCTTCAAGTAGAAAGTTAAATTTTGGCATTTTTTAAAATTAATAGTCTTCACTATAGAGCCATGGAGACAAATTAACCGCTTCTAATAATTCTCAATTCGATATTAATTGAGTCAGTGCGCTGACAAAATGCCTATTGAACATCTCAGTTTAAGAGAGAAAATATATAGTAGTAGTAGTACCTATCGGTCTTTCTGCCCTGGGTTGATTACAAAGTTTTGTATGGAAATTAATAACTAATATAATTAACAAACATGTACATAATTTATGTCTGGAGATGCTCCAATAGGGTTGAGGTTGGGAAGAGGAAACGCGTTTGTCTGGTCGGTCTTGTTAAACAGAGGGGGTCCAGGAGAGTGAGATTGGGAGGGTTGTGTTTCCATCTTGATTGCAAGACAAGTAGTCTTTGCGAGATTCTTGTCAAGTTTGTGCGTTCGTAGAGCAGTCGGTTTGGTGGATTGTGTAATGGGTTCGCTGGGTGTCGGATCTTCGTTATCAGTCTCAGTGCTATCTGTTCTGTTGTCTGTAAATGCCGTTTAGTTTTGTCAGTAGCGTTGGCGAATAAAATATGGGCGTAGTCTATTAGAGATCCGCAGATCGCTTTATATTTGATAGTTGCAGTCTTGGTGCTGATACCCTTGTTTTTGTAAGTAAGTGTGCGGAAGTGTTTTGCTCTCTTGGTTATATCTGTGGTGATGTTTTGTACGTGTTTTGTGAATTTTAGTTTATTGTCAATTGTTATTCCTAGGTATTTCACATTGTCGGTGGGTTTGGTTATTTGACCGTCCGTGATGATGTTTAGAGAGTCTGGTTTAATTCGGCGGTTTGAGAGGAGCAGTCGGTTTTTTGATGCATTTGGTGTGAGTCTCCATTTGCAGAACCATGCTGTCATTGTGTCTGTTAGTGTCTGGAGTTTGTCCACTGCTCTGGCGGTCGTTCTGTCATGCGCGATATGGGTCGTGTCGTCGGCGTAATGCAGCAAAAAAGCGTTTTGGTCTATACCTTCTTTGCCTTGTCTGTTGTGGTTGTATATGTCATGGCAATATATGTTGTAAAGCAGGGGTGAGAGTAGTGAACCCTGAGGTAAGCCTTGCTCAGGTGAAAAGGGGATAGAGTAGTCGTCGTTGATTCGTACCTCCAGTTGTCTGTCTTCGAGTAGTTGTTTAATAATATGTATTAAGTAGTTTGGAGTGCCAAGTTTGTGTAGTTTGTACAGTAAGCCCTCGATCCAAACATTGTCAAAATATATATAATTAGACTATTTGGTAATGGCGTTCGAAGTAGCAGACAAGTTGCGGAAGAATTTAATAAGAGACATTCACCGAGAAATCATATAAGACTTACAGCTGCAGCAGGCGTGAATTTGCGAATCACTCAAACTCGAATGTGCGTTGAACAGTCCAAATTTAAATTTTGACATATTTTAAAATTTTTGGAATTCAACACATAATGATGATTCTGTTCTAGCCTCAATTCGCGCCAATCTTCAAATGAGGGCTGTTGAATTAAATGTATGTAAGGACAAAATTAGAAGATGCCTGGTGCGCCATAAAAATAGACTTCTAATCTAAAATTTCTCCACACGTTGAGATACTAATATACTAAAATTTACTATAACCAAAAAGCGAATATTCGAATAGAGCAAGAGTCAACGGAGGAAATCGAGATTAAGAAAGGCGTAAGACAAGGATGTATACTCTCACCAATCTTATTCAATCTATACTCAGAAGACATCATAAACAGAGCACTTTCAGAGCAAGATATAGGTATTAAAATAAATGGCATCCCAATAAACAACTTCACATATGTCGATGACTCGGTTGTAATTGCAGAAACTCCAGAAGATCTTCAGATACGAATTAACAGAATGCTAGAATGCAGTGAAGAATGCGGATTGGCACTGAACATCAGCAAAACAAAAATAATGGTGGTGTATAAATCACCAAAAAACTTCTTTGACATAACAGTACATGGTCAAAAATTGAACGTGTTAAAAAATCTAATTACCTGTTATCAACGAAAATAGCGATAGCTGAAGAAATCAGGATCAGAGTGGAAAAAGCTAGAGCCACATTTACTAAAATAAAGGTGTTCTAAGGACAAGATCTATGCCTTGAGCTTAAAATTCGCCGTGTGTGATGTTACGTGCTGTCGGTTCTTTTCTGCGGAATGGAAGCGTGAACATTGAAAAAGATCGATACCAAAAGGATTGAAGCATTTGAAGTGTGGATGTACCGTAGAATACCGAGAATATCGTGGACAGAGAGAGTGACAAATGTGGAGGTTTAGCGAAGAATGCAGAAACATTAAGAATTGAAAGTTACTATTAAGTTATAAGGGGAGATAAATACCAGTTACTGCAACTTATTATCCAGGGAAAAATAATGGGCAAAAGATCCATAGGAAGAAGGAATTCATGGTTAAAGAACTTAAGAGAATGGTACAATTGCAACAACTGCCAACTGTTTAGATCTGCAGTAGCAAAAATACGCATAGTTTTGATGATGGCCAAACTTCGGAACGAAGACGGCACCTAAACAAGAAAGTACTTATATTTGATTTTATTGAATACGTCATGTAATGTGCATTTTTCGTTACTCTAGTGGAAACTTAAACTATGACGTTCTACCACACTTCCGTACCAAAACTGAAAACCCTGCTTCTAAAAATAAATATAAATTACAGTGCTGTTTCCATCTTAAGTAATGAGACATACTGTATACTTTCAATAGTAGTAGTAAACATCTTTATTTCTAAAAAAGGCTATCGACCTATCGGTATTTCTGCCCTTGTTTAATACATGCAGTCCCAATCTAAATAAAAAACAAATATGAAAATTCTCCCATTCTAGGTTAACAATACTATTAAATAAATAAGATTTCAGTGGCAAGAAGAAATTATTTTATTGTCCACTAGTCCGTTGCGTTTGTAAGTGTTCGAGTAGCGTTAATGTAGGGAAACGGAAGCGGGATTGTCTGGTTGGTCTTGTAAGACAAAGGGGATTCAGTATGGTCCAGTTGTAGGGGTTGTTTGTCCATTTTGTCTGTAGCTGTATGAGTCTTTCCGAGATCTTTGTCATGTTTGTGCGTTCGTATAGTAGTTGGGTGGGGGGGTTGTGTAGTGGGTTTTGGGGGTGTCTTATTCGTGTTATTAGTCTTAGTGCAATTTGTTCTGTTGTTTGTGTATAACGTTTTGTCCTTTCTGTTCCGTTGGTCATGAGTACATGTCCAAAGTCTAGCAAGGGTCTACAAATAGCTTTATATATTTTGGTGGCGGTGTTTGTGCTAATTCCTCTGTCTTTGTAGGTTAGTGATCGGAAGTGTTTTGTTCTCTTTATTGTTTCTGCCCTGATGTTTCGTATGTGTTTAGTGAATTTAACTTTGTGGTCGATTGTGATTGCAAGGTATTTTACGTCGTTTTTTGGTTGTGTCGTTTGGCCGTCTGCAGTTATTGTAGGGGAATCAGCGTTGAGTCTGTGGTTTGTGAGCAGAAGTTGGTTTTTTGACGCGTTTGGTGTTAGTCTCCATTTATAAGACCATGTCATTGTGTTGTTTGTTAGTGTTTGGAGTCTTTGCGCTGCTCTCTCAGTAGTTTTGTCATGTACAATAAGTGCCGTGTCGTCTGCGTATTGTAATATGTATGCCGATCTGTCGATTTGATTTTTGTCTGGTAAGTTGTAATTGTATATGTCATGGGAGTATATATTGTAGAGAAACGGTGAGAGCGGGGATCCTTGAGGGAGCCCTTGTTCAGGGGAAAAAGAAAATGACAGTGTTTTGTCAATTCGTACTTGTAGTTGTCTGTTTTCTAGTAAGTTCTTTATGGTGTGTAGTAGATATGTTGGTGTGTGTAGTTTGTATAGTTTGTATAGTAAGCCTCTATGCCAGACACTGTCAAAAGCCCTGTTAATGTCCATAAACAGGCAAGCTGTCTTTCTGTCAGTTAGGTGGGTAGTTTGTATATTGTTGGCCAAAATAAAGAGCGGATGAACAGTCGAGTGATGCTGTTTGAAACCAAATTGGTAAGTAGGTATATACCCTCCAATCACCGTCTCAAGCCGCTGCTTCATTATGCCTCCAAAAATCTTGCCCAGTACTGGAAGCAGTGTAATTGGTCTGTAGTTGCTCGGTTGTGTATTGTCCAGTCCATTTTTGGGTATAGGGATTATTAAGCCGTTTTTCCATGTTTCTGGGATTCTGCCATTTGTGATGTAGTTGTTCAATTCAGTTAGGATCAGTTTGTGTGTTTCTTGAGTTAGGCTTTTCAAGACTTTTGCCTTAATTTTATCTTTCCCCGGTGCAGTGTTCTTGATGTGCGCTAGGGCTTCATCGTACTCTGTGTCTGTGATCAGTGTGCAGGCATAGTTTGGTGAGTTGTTAAAATAGTTCAAGTACCAGTCGTTGATCAAGTTCCAGTTGTCATTGTCGAAGTTAGGGTTTGTCGATATGCTGAAGGCCCTTTCATAGTGTCTGGCGAATGCGTCCGCTTTCTCTTTGTCTGTGTAGCGTTCTATTCCGTTTTCGTCAATTGTGTCAGTAGTGCCAGTCTTCCTGTATTGCGCCAGTTTCTTAATTTTTCGCCAGTATGTTTTGCCTTTGTCCTTCTGTATTTCTTTACATGTTTCTAGCCATTTGTCTTGTCGGTATTGTCCAATCAGAGTTTTAATGTTTCTGTTAAGTTGGTTCATTGTCTTTTTTAGGTCGTTATTTTGAGTGTTTGTATATAGTCTGTACAGTTCTCTCTTATGTTTTATTAGTCTCAGTATGTATTTGGGTAGTGTATGTCGGTAGAAAGCATTTTTTATTTCCGGGCTAAATTTTCCTATGGCTAGTGAAAGTTGTTGTTGTATGGTTTCTATTGAAATATGCTGTGCTTGTGATTGAATGTAGTCATGTATATGTTGTTTCACTTTGTCTATGTCAGTCTTTGTTAGGTTTAAGTTTTTCTCTATAGGAGGTGTATTGGAGGTAGGTTGCGTATGTTGTAAGTCTATGTTAAACGTAATAGCCAGGTGGTCGGATCCAAGTTCGTTGGTTAAGTTTATGTTGTTGATGGTGTTTGTCAAGTTTTTTGTGTGCAGTAGAACGTCTGGTGTTGAGTCTGGGTTTGCGGGCATCAGAAAAGTTGGTGGGGTGTGCTGTTTTATAAAGTCGGAGTTTTGCAAAAATCTTTTAAGTTGTTTCGTTTACTTTTTTATTAACTTTAAATTTTGAATTTTTCTTTATTTTTCCAATCATGTGATAAACTGGTTGATTACTGATGCCTGGCGCACCAATCTACAAATTTGGGATCAAACTCTTTGTTAAACGCAACCGAGTTTTTCCGACCTAATCTACCCATTTGCAGTGAGTTCCGATGCAGTGCAATTACAAGGTTTAGGTCAACTGCCGCTCCAAGAAAACTATACGTTTTCAGAATTGATAAGTTTTACAAATGATAGTTTTAATAGGAATGAATTTTATCCACGTTAACCCCGACGAATGGATTTTTAAAAAATTCAAAATTTTTTATTATATTTGAAAGAGTAAAACATTTCGAAAAAGTTGAAATTTCTCAAGCTCCATAAGACAAGAGGGTTGGAATGAACGACTGTGTGGTGAGACTGTATGATACCAATTTAACCAAACAACATAACAGCAAAAATACTACTGAAAATGCAAAACATACGAACCGACATTAGTAGGACACTAGTCGTTAGTGAATTGAATTCTGAATTGATTAATTTGCTATAACTCAAACGAATGATGTTGGAGGTTGTATCAAATTAAAAATAGCCGTGATAGGACATAAAAGCACGAGAATCGCAACGCCACCACAAATAAATACTTTCAATAATATTAAAGGAAAAATTAATGTTATTTACAATATACGAAAGATTTATATACTTTTCTCTAAATATTTACAGTTTGTGCTCGTCATACACTTAAAACATTCAACCGAATCAGCCCGTTGCTTTTTTCTTCGATAAATATAATTGTAAAAATATACGTTCTAATATATTAAGTTCAGTACAAACATGCTTCGTAATTTTCCGTTTAACGGAGCACGCAGGACCGAACCCAATTTAAGTCTATAATTAGGTATTAAGTTTTACCAAGCATAATCACAATAGATGAAAAATATGCAATTTATATACGGAATGATAATTATTAATGCATAAAATAATTCGCCACCGCTAGCTAATGTGCTTATTAAAATTCATCATTTCCATCTAGAATTGTCTGTTTAGATCACTAGTTGATAACAAAGTGGCCCCTATGGACCCCAAGGGGCTCTTGAAATCATTCAGGGGGTCCTTGAGAGACTAAAATCGATTTTGGGGTCCCTGATTATCGTCAGAGGGTCGGCGCAAGATTAATACAAATTTATAGAATAGAACCGTTGCCAAATGCCAAACTCAGAGCACAAATGCAGATTAAAACATGCTAATACAGAAGCAACTTATTGAATTATCCACAAATTAAGAAGCTGAAACTAATGTATAAACAAGTATTCTACAATTTCTGGTTACAGGTTTTTATTGGTTTGTCGTCTTCCTACTTGGTAAAAGGTGGATTCAGTACCGTTATGACTCTCGTCACAAAAAAGAGAAACCGACTAGAAATTAGTACTAGTGGGGATTTGCGGTTGCTACTCACAACGGTGATCCGGATATAAATACATTCATAACATCCCATTAGGTGCATCCAAGTAATTAATTTATTTTTATTCATTCCAATGTATTCCTGTATTTATTTTTTATTTTAGAACAAAAGTTATAACTTCAATAAATACTTGTTCAACAAATGTTTTATTTTAAATTTAATTTTTACGTCACCATTTACCTTTCACCTTTCAAGCTAAGATAAATTTATAATTTTTCTATTATTTATTTAAGTAGTTTTTTACCCAGAGTCTGTGGGAAAGTTTTGACTATGAAAAGGGGGGCCTGGGACAAAAGACTTTGGAAGCCATTGGTTTTGACGGTGGGACCCTGGTGTTACTACTATAAATAATGTCATTGGATGTCAGAACCAAATATTTATTTACATGATTGCAATAGTCGACTTGACATAAATTTTTCTTCGCATGGGCCATGAGTAATTATCCGTAAGTCTCATTTTGCCACCGTTTATCTCCAGTATAATTCAATGTCGTAGTAGTATTGTAATAAAATTGTTACAAAGTAACTGTTTTCCATTCATTTTGTAATGCTGACAGGAGAATGTTGTGATAAAACAGAGCGAACTGATCCTTTAGGCCGTTTGTTGTCAAAACCTCCAAATGCCTACCTAAACCTTTTAGGCATATTTTTCAAATGTTCAGAAGAATTTATCATTTAATTTCATCCAGTTTCTTAAAATTTGAAAATTTCCTCAAAGTGCTCTATCAAAAAAAACCTTAAAAATCCATTTAACTCTTGAGTAATTAGAAATTTCTGATCAATGTAATGAAATTCACTTAAAAATTAGTAATATGAAGGTAACCACTATCTATTTAGACGTAACGTACCTACGACGGTATATCTGAAAAAGTTTGCGTAACGAAAGACAGTTCTCGCATCGCTCTATCTAAAAGGTTCAATGAACTAGAACTAAAAGAACAAAACATTCAAGATTTGAGTAGGACTTTCAAGGGCCTAGTGTTCAAACAAAATTGACTATTTGTCTGTTTGTTCTAACATAACATTTCTACTAGCGCCACTGTAAGTGAAAAATGGCAACCATTAGCAAAATTAATACATTTCCAGTCTTGTTTACAGGAAATAATCTCCGATTTGTGGTGGCCAATTGTGCCTCGTGTAAATGTTTGTTTGCTGATTTCCCTTTCAATGTAGTTATAAGTTAATTATATTTTATGTGGATCACACTGCTGAGTGAAACAATAACTCTATTGGTTTAAGTTTCTAATACCTTTTTAACATCGCTTTAGGCAACCTAAGCTAAGCTAAAGAGCTTAGCTTGTGATTAAAACGTAAAAATAGCAAATTGCTAAATGAGTTTAACATAATATAGCATGGTGCATGCCACTCTAAGAATATATCCGTTCCTGCTTGATCATTATTTTTTTAATCATCTATTGTTATTAAAAGTATTATCACTTCGGATAGTAGTACGATGGTACAGATTCGTTTACGATGGCACAGTTTAAATGTCAAATTCCGGTCATAAAATTCTGAAGATTTCAAAAAGTAATGCCTTGCTAATATGAATAAAACAGTAATTATCTACTGATTAGAAATGCTAGGCAGAGCGCATACAGTTGTAACAAGGATTTTCAACAACTATCAATTTTCTCTCTCACAGTTTTTTAATGCTTATTAGTTTCTGTTAGTTTTACTTTATTTTCACCGAAATTCCGATATCAAAACATTGAGAGTGAAAATTTTAATTTGGCCAAACTTCAACACTCCATGATATGACGCCAAGAAACCTGTAAATTTGTTGACGTACATATCTACATTTCTAAGTAAGTAACCGACACATTTAAAAGAACACTCATTTGAGGCAAAAATTACCCATCAAATCAGATGTAAGCTTCTTCGAACAATCACAAGTTCGTTGTTATTTCAATGTTTTTAAATCCAACATAAATGTACAGGGTAGGCCAAGTTGGACACTCACACATTATTGGATATTACGTCAAAAAGTGCTTTGGAAATGTTTCCGTCGAAAGTTTCAAAAATCACAGGAAAAGAGTTAGAGAGTCTTTCCAAAAGTACATATTTCTGGAAAAAAACTAATGGTTTACGTCCTTAAGGTTGTTATAAAAATCGGGGCTCAAACACCCACATCAGTTTTCGTGCATCTGCTATAGAAAAACTAGTTTCCATTTAAAAGTGTCCAATTTGGCCCAACGAGTAATCACATTGTGTAGAGTTGAAGATAATGTCATAAAAGTCTAAATATTAAGTATCTTTGGCATACCTGGTCATCAAAATGTTTTATTACTGCTCTTTTTGATACAAAGTTTTTTTTCAGTTTTATCTACGTTGTGATCACTAGAAGAAATTATTTTGAAAACAGTTGTGTTGATAAGCTTTGTAACAATATACAGGGTGTCTCTGAAATAAGTACCGAAAATGGTAAATAAACTTCGCCCAAATGTGAAAAAATCCAAATATACATGGCTCTGCAAAAGCCTCGTTTTCAAATTACAGTGCGCGTCAAATATCACTTTGAAAAATAGAAAATCATCAATTTCTGCAAAACGGGTTTAAAAATGTTAATAAAACTTTGCGGGTAACGAAGACTGTAAGAGGTGCTTAATTTAAATTATTTTTTTTATATTTTTGAGTGGCGTGCATTGCGTGTTTGAAGAAAAAAATCGGACGCCACTGATTTGAATTGATAGAATTTGAAGAATAAAAATACTAAAATTATATCTTAATTGACTTTTCAATTCTGAAGAAAAAAGTCCAATTTTATTTCTGTCGTATGACCAACATGCAAATGTTTTTTTAGCGGGAAACGGTTGGTCGTACGACAGAAGTAAAAGAGTATTTTTTCTTCAGAATTGAACAATCAATTAAGATGTATTTTTATTATTTAAAAAACCAGTGGCCTACGATTATTTTTCTTCACAAATATCCAATAACATAGCAATATACAGTGTGTCCAGTATTGATGTACATGGGGATATTGGAAACCGTTAGAGTTACAGGGTGCACCAAGTGCCTATAAATAATCTATCATCAACTTCTTTGAACTCGGAATAGCAACGGATATACAGGGAAAAAAAGAAAAAAGTGCGTTTTATAAAATCCTTTATATCGTGTTTATTATAAAAGATACAATAACGAAATTTTCAGGTGGGGGTAAGAAATGAGCGTGAATTTGAAAATAAAGTAAAAAATAATCTAGTCCCACTATGTTCAATGAGGCCGAAGTCAACTTTGGTTTTTCTTATGGGCGCCATATTGAGTTTCTGCATTTTTAAGTTCCCCTTTAAATATGCTCTTCAACCATGTATAACATGTTTATGTTCGATCAAGATAAATAATTAAAATTAACAAAATTTGTTTGTTTGTCTAAAATACACATTCATAGTCATCATTAATTTTAAAAAATTCTATTAAAATTCACATACTAAATACAAATTACACACATATTAAAAAGTATATTAAAAACAATAGGTTTTCAGGTGATGAGTCAGGACAATCATGTCTGGGAAAAAAACTAGAATCTATTGTTAGAGATTCAAATTTAACTTACGTGTAAGGCTGTTTCTACCTTCACATTGACTGGCTATTGAAATCCATATTTTGTTCGATATCGAGCGAGAGATTAAAGAAACTGTTTTATGAAATTAATAAAACTATGACAAAAAAGTATATAATTTATATTTGAGATGTTCCAATAGGGTTGAGGTTGGGAGGAGGAATTTTAGTTTATTGTATTCTATGATAATTATAAATTATCGGGATGTTTGCTTAAATTTAAAGGAGCCAAGTTTTGAGAGCTTTAAGTTGTGAGATCTTTGCCCAATTAGAGGGCTAAACGTTACCAATGCGGTAAAAAACATGAACTGATATATACACCATACATACAGAAGACACCACACTAAAAAGGTAAATTTGACTTTGGACAACACTGTAACAATTGAACGTCGCTTTTGATTATAAAACAAAAAATGACAAAATTATCATATGGAAGAAAACTAAAACTAACACATTTAAGCAAATTATAGGGAATTCCATAATGAGCTTCCTCTGTCGACATGGAAAACTGGTAAAGGTACAAATTTGAAGATTTGTTCGGTTAGGTGACTTGGGATGCTCATTTTCAAAAAATGCAATCGTGTCGTTCGTTAAAACATATGTAAAGAAATTAAAGAATGAATGAAAATAAAATCACAGCTTTGAAGTTTATTATAAGAAAATTATCATTGAACAGTATGCAATGCACATATTGAAGCAAAGATCACACTGGCCGTAGCGATTAAATAAAATCTAGATCTAAAAGAAATAATTTATCAATAAACCTATCAACATGGGGTAACAACCATTAGATGCGGGTTGTAACAGCTATTTAGCGCTCACATTGGTTACTATCAACGGTTAAAATAATGGGAAAGGCTGATGGCGGAAACTGGTCTATTTTACATTGCTTTATTGCAATGTCTCTTTTAAGTTACCGTTTCCAAACATTTTAATTACGTACTTCATTTTCGTTAATGATCCGGGTTTAGATCACGTCCAGAGATTTATTTGAATCAGCCAACTAGTCATTCCAAAGTAGAATGAACTTGCACAAAAAACACAAATAACGAAATATCACATATTACTATAAATTTTTTGTTATTAAATACAATTTTAAAATTAAATACTTTTTCTATATGGCAAAAAAACTTATTTTTAGAAATAGTTGCTATCATTACCACCAGTACAACACCTTCTTCAATTTGATCTTCCCAAATACTTTCGTGTTTGTGAACGAGGGAACGATCATATCTTCCTTTATCAGTCTTCAAGTCTTTCAAAAACCCTTTTCTGTAAGGAACTTCTGCTACATTTCCAAGAAATACAATCAACAACTCCCGCAATTATTACGTGTCTGTCAATCGAAAGCCCTCATGCTCTTGAAGAAAATAATTGTCATATAAGATTTTCCGTTTACGATTGGGCTGGAATAATTCATAATGAAGTTATTGGATCACGTTTTTTTGACGGGAATTTAAACAGTGAAATGTACCTGTGAAAAGAGCTTTTGGGGAACGCTTTACCCCTACTACTTGAGGGCGTTCTTCTTCAACTAAGAACGACGTAGTTATGTTTACATGATGGGAGCTATTTTGGAAAAGTTTTTAGTAATTTTCTAAATGACGATTATTCAAATCGATGCATGCCACTCAATCTTCAGACTCAAATCCCTTGGAGTTTTTGATGTGGAAACACGTACTTAATAAATGGGACAGGCTAATTGCAGGGACCAACTCATCGGAAAATTTCACGGAGCGTTTGATGAGATCGAAAAGACGACTACAACTTCGAATGAGATTACGTTGTTTTTAATTCATTCCAATGTATTCCTGGGTTTCAGTCAATTTTATTGTTTATTATTTAAAATGTTACAAATACGTTTCGGTGTCTTTATCCACCATCATCAGTTTGTCTAAAATATCCATTTTACATTTATTATCAATTCAATTAAAAAAACTTTCACAAAATTAACATATTAAAATTCAAATCACACACATATTAAAAAGTACAATTTGGGACCTTGGTTCTCAGGTGATGAGTCGGGATAAACATGTTCGGGAAAAGACTAGAATCTATTGTTTAGAGATCTAAATTTGACTAACATGTTTAGATGTCTCTTTCTTTACATTTGGTTGGATATTGAATTACCTATTTTATTCGATATCGAGCGAGTGCCCGAAAAACCTATTTATATTTCGCCTTTCTTTGCATTCTTGGAATTGCTCTGTAATCTTTCAATATCTGCTGTTTAATTTTTATTTACCAGGTCCATTCAATTCATGCATGCGATCATTTAATTAGCGCATGATACACAGAGCTAAGATTGTCTGTATCTGATCTGAAGTTTATTGCATTCTGATGTTTCTTAATTTGTATCATTTCATGGATTCTTCTCTTATTATAGTTTTCCTCATTGATCAATATTTGTGTGTTATCGAAATCAAAATCATGCAACTTTTGTTGTGCATGTTGTGCTAATGCTGTTGCATTTTCGCTAACCTTTCTTAAGCTATACTTATGTTCGTATATTCTTTTCTTTAAATATTGCCCTGTTTGTCCTATATATGTGTTGTCACAGTCCAAACAGTCAATCTTGTATATTACGTTAGGTGTGTCCAACTTATCGCTTCTGTTGTTTTTAATTACATTGATTTTGCGCTTTTATTAAAATAATGTTTTTCGAACTGACTGATATCACTTGGAAAATTCGAACCCTCAATATTTCGTAATCCGTTCAGAATTCAAATCATTCAATTCAAGAACTTTGACTATCTGTTCCCAGTGATTAACGAATTAGGGTCAAGTGGGGTAATTGTAAAACGGGGTAAATTTAAACAGGCACCGATATCACTTTAAATTTACCGCAAAATCTGTCACGTCTGCTAATATTATAAGGCATCAACAGTTTCTTCTTAGGGGTCCCTTTTCAGTTCCCGAGAACTGTTTGCGATCGACACTACATAAATTTGCAATTGTTGTTTTGCCGCCTATGTAAGATTAATGTGATTTTTTATTTAATTTTAAAGGTAAGTATTGTTTTCTTTGTGTATAAAATGCCAAAATATACCACTTTATCTACCTACACTTGCATAAATACTGATTGAATAATAAACCGCTTGTTCTATTGTTGTTTACATATACTCCCATAAAAATGAAATATGGTGTAATTGTAAACAACATTTTGGGGTAAAAGTAAACAATGATAGGCATTAAATTTGAACATTAATGAAAGTGTTATTTTTTCAGATGCCTCGAAAATATGTTCGAAAAACTCGTGGACCGGCGTACACTAAAGAAGATCTTGCTAATGATGTCGCTGATGTGAAAAACAAAAACATGACTTATCGAGCGGCTGTTGAATACTACAATGTTTCAATTTGCAAAGAATTAATGGGAGAATGACTTCAATTGAGACAAATCGTGGAAGAAAAAAGACTTTCAACCAGGAAACTGAAACCATGATAGTTGAATGCTTGCTAGCTCGAGCTAATGCTGGGTATCCTTGTGCCAAGGAAGACCTCCTTAACCTCATCCGGGAATATGTGATAGTTCATAATTTAGAAACTCCGTTTCGTGATAATAGACCTGGAAATTATTGGTACTATGCTTTCATTAAACGTAACAAAGATCTTATTTCACTCAAAAAGCCAGAGCACCTGCAAAAATGCAGAAAAGATGCAAGAAAGCCTGAGGTGATTTATTATTTTATAAAGAAATAGAAAAAAAACGTTCACTCGTCTCCACCTTAACATAGAGAACAAAGCCACTTTTGTATTCAATGCTGATGAAACCGGATTCAAAAGCGATCCCAATCGATTGAGGGCTATTGGTGAAAAGGTCAAAGGGTTGGAAAAGATTTCTTGGGGCTCAGGACGCGATTCAACAACTGTCCCCGCTTGAGTGGCAGCAACGGGTCTACAATTCCCTCTTTGATTGTATTTATGGGAGCTGGTGTCCAGGCACGGTGGACATCTAAAAAGGCATTTCCAGGAACTCGCTACGCAGCCTCAAGAAATGTATGGATGGAAGAACCTCAGTTTTATACATGGTTCACTAAGGCGTTCATACCTCATGTTGACAAGATTCGTGAATTGAAATTGTCTCCAGAACAAGCAGTTGTGCTTATTTATGATGGTCACTCTAGCCATACAAGCGTACGCATCATTCAAGAAGCCATTTCAAACAATATCACGCTCATCAAGCTTCCAAGTCATCTGACAGATATGATTCAGCCTTTAGACAAGTGCGTCTTTGGCTCAGTAAAGACGTTCAGGGATAAGCAACTTGTCAGTTTTGGCAGAAAAAAATATCGGAAAAGGGACTGGCCGCCTCACAAAGTCACAGTTTGTAGAAATGCTTGGAGATGTTTGGTTACAAGCAACGAAGTCTTCAAATCTAATTTCTGGCTTGAGGAGCTGTGGTATATTTCCAGTAGATAAGTGCGTTCAAAAAGAAAGAAGTGGATGAGTATTTGCAAAAAGCATCTGAACCCGAGAAGAACAAGACAGATGTGGTTCCTGAAGTAGATAATTTGTCTGCAACTGTACCTGTGGGCAATATATCGCAGCTCAAAGAAAAGGATCCAGCATCATGTCAACATTTGTCCAACGAAACATGTACATCCAGTTGTCAAAAAAGTGCTGATATTGGAAACAAATTTTATTGAAAAACATCAAATAATATAAAACAATCTACTGCACTGCTACCAGTACTTAGCAATTTACACTGCTACCAGTACTTAGCAAGGTTTTTGAGTACATAATAGGGCAGCGACTGGGAAAACTGGTCGGAAAGTACATACCATCGTATCAGTTCGGATTCAAACATCAGCACTCGACTATTCACCCACTCTTCACTCTGACTAACAATATACAAACAACCCACCTAACTGACAGAAAGACAGCTTGCCTGTTTATGGACATTAACAAAGCTTTTGATAGTGTTTGGCATAGAGGCTTACTATACAAACTATACAAACTACACACACCAACATATCTACTACACACCATAAAGAACTTACTAGAAAACAGACAACTACAAGTACGAATTGACAAACACTGTCATTTTCTTTTCCCCTGAACAAGGGCTCCTTCAAGGATCCCCGCTCTCACCGTTTCTCTACAATATATACTGCCATGACATATACAATTACAACTTACCAGACAAAAATCAAATCGACAGATCGGCATACATATTACAATACGCAGACGACACGGCACTTATTGTACATGACAAAACTACTGAGAGAGCATCTCAAAGACTCCAAACACTAACAACAACACAATGACATGGTTTTATAAATGGAGACTAACACCAAACGCGTCAAAAAACCAACTTCTGCTCACAAACCACAGACTCAACGCTGACTCCCCTACAATAACTGCACCCACGGCCAAACGACACAACCAAAAAACGACGTAAAATACCTTGGAATCACAATTGACCACAAACTTAAATTCACTAAACACATACGAAACATCAGGGCAGAAACAATAAAGAGAACAAAACACTTCCGATCACTAACCTACAAAGACAGAGGAATCAGCACAAACAACCGCCACCAAAATATATAAAGCTATTTGTAGACCCTTGCTAGACTTTGGACATATACTCCATGACCAACGGAACAGAAAGGACAAAACGTTATACACAAACAACAGAACAAATTGCACTAAGACTAATAACACGAATAAGACACCCCCAAAACCCACTACACAACCCCCCCACCCAACTACTATACGAACGCACAAACATGACAAAGATCTCGGAAAGACTCATACAGCTACAGACAAAATGGACAAACAACCCCTACAACTGGACCATACAAGATCCAAAGAATCCCCTTTGCCTTACAAGACCAACCAGACAATCCCGCTTCCGTTTCCCTACATTAACGCTACTCGAACACTTACAAACGCAACTGACTAGTGGACAATAAAATCTGACTCTTCTTTGCCACTGAAATTTTATTTAATAGTATAGTTAACCTAGAATAAGAGAATTTTCATATTTGTTTTTTATTTAGATTAAGACTACATGTATTAAACAAGGGCAGAAAGACCGATAGGTCGATAGCCTTTTTTTTAGAAATAAAGATGTTTACTACTATTATAAAACAATCAGAAGAACTACATAAAACTGATTTGGAACAAAATAAAAATTTAAGCCATACAAAACAAATCCCCAGAAGCAAAGACAAACGTAACGACCATTGAGCAAACTAATTCTCCACCAAAGAAACAAGTTATTCCAAGACTAAAACAACTAACTCATGGAGAAGTTTTGACAATAGAAGTCCTGAATAGGCTAAAGTTAGCTCAAGAAAAAAAGTTTTTAAAATCCAAACCGAAGAAAAAGCCGGTACCACAGAACAGATAATTAGGGAATGAAAGTATGCCAGAAGAGGAAACTACTAGAAATAGAAAGAAGAAAAAAACAAATAGAAACAAAAGTAGTTCAGACGATGAACAAAATGATCATTCGTTATGACTTCGTTGACACGTTGACACGTTCTTTCGAGGAAGATTTTTATTATGAGGAAGATCCGATTACGATAACTAAGACACCTATTTCAGAACTAAAACATGGACGTTTCGCACATGTACAATTTAAGGAAGGGAAAAGAAACACAACTACCTACAAATATGTATGTTCTATAGAGAATATTGTTGATCAGGAAGTGGAAGTAGTAGGACTGAAATCTATAGATAATACAAAGAAAAACTTTGCGGTTCAAGCAAGTGATGTAAGTTTTGTTATAGAAAACCATATACTAGGAGGAGTATTACCAATTTCCACAATTAAAATGAAAGGAGAAATAATTTATTATAATTTTGAAAAGTAGTTCCAGTGTCGGAAAAATTAATGTTTATGTTATTATTTAAGATAGAGGTTTATTTATATTTTTTTTATTATTTCTTAATGGATTAATTCGCGAGTTTCAAAGTAGTTTTTAAAATTATATGTTTAAATAAAAAGCTAAATCAAAACAAAACATGTTATTTTTAATTCTTTTGGGGTCAATGTAAACATGAACCTAAATTAGTAATACGTTACAGACATTAAATAAAATAACAAATGTTTCTATTTACCTCATTCCTTTTATTTTATAATAGATGGTTCAAGTTTTAGATGTTTACGATTTCCCCGAACTTGTTGGGTAAATGTAAACGTTAATAACTTCTTTTAAATATTTATTTTTCAAAATTTTATTTTTGTTTGTTTTTTTTTTTCAACTCACTTACATTGTAAAGTAGCTTTATCAATTATTACAATAAAAAATTTGTAGGTTTTAAAAAGATAATGATCTATTTTTTAAGTGGTGATAAATTTGCAATTAAAAATATGTATTTGTCAAAATCGTTTACTTTTATCCAACTCGACCCTACATGCTATCAAAGCCATGTCGATTATAATATCGTTAATGTTTCATGATGGATCAGAATTTCCGCCCAACCACGTTTCAACATTTTAAAATTTGAAGATTTGAAAAAAAAAGATTTTTTTCAAATTAGTAGTATTAACGACGTAGTATTATACAGGAGGTTTCATTTACATTTTGGAGTATTTACAGAAACTTCGTCTCTTTTAAACACTTACAATTAAATTATATTGAGAAAATGGATATATTATAGTGAAACAGTTTAGACCTCAAAAATAGGTCTTTAAAATTTGTACAGAAGGTAAAATATTTGTTTAAAATGAAAAGAAATAGTGTCCATCACTCAGGGTACACAGTTCGTGTAAGTACATTTACATTAATAAGTCCAGATTTACATGCTTACCAGACCCTGCATCAACACTAACTCAATAATAATGTCCTGAAAAACGCTTTATAGTCGTGTCGAATAGACTTAATTGAAATGAACAATAATAGATTTGTCGGTAACGAAATTTTCCTTTTTAATGCAGCTTTGTACCATTATTTTTTTTCGAATCATTAGAAATAGGAGTGCATTAACCTATTTTTATTATTTATTGATTTTAGAGTCAATTTTATATTTCTATTAGAGAACTGTGAGAAACTGTGTAGGACTTGTAAACACTTGTTAAGTGGTAACTAAAGACCAAAAGCGCTTAACTCACACGGATAGACAATCTCAATTATAGTTAGCCGAAAAAAGAATTCCAGAAATTACTTCAGGCTTTCAAATAGAGTTCCTGTTGGGAAACTAAAACTAGGACTGTCTCGTTTTTTTTTTGTAAGAAAAAAGGGATGCAACAGCAGTGTAGTTATGGCAGTTGCTATTCCATTTTTTTGCATTTGCAGCAGATTTTAAGATATCCTTGTCATGTGTACTTGGTGGTGCTTGGTTCGACAGTATTTCTTTTTAAGTTTTATTAAAACTGGTCATTGCTGATCAACCATTAATTTACATCTGATAATTTTACATAATTATTTTACAAAGAATCCATTGATCTACTTTGCATTTCGTCATGGTGTTGATGAGTCAACCGAGTCAAATAGTCAATGCACAAAAGCGTCACCGAGTCAAAGGAGCTTTGCTGTTAGCCCTGTCATGCGACGAGTTCAAAGGGTTTAGTCCTTTTGAGGCGTCTTGAAATCTGATTGTTTCAAGTAATTTCAGTGCTTCTGGATTTTCGTGCTGTATGAGACGATTTTTGTGTTTTGTTGCAATCTGTTATATGAACTCTTCAACCCGAGATACACCAAGGTCACGATGAAGGTCGCTGTTGCAGACGTACCAAGGAGCGCGTGCAATAGTTCGTAGTACTTTGTTCTGGAATCGTTGTATTTTCAAAATATGACAACGGCTATCACATCCCCACAGTTGAATGCCATACATCCAAATAGATTTAAGAATTTGGTGCGTGATTTTCGACCAAGTATCTAGTAGAGCAGTCTGAAGCAGATCTGCAGTTCTGCAAGTTTGATTTTGGTGTGCTCGACCCATTTAGCTTTAGCGTCAAGGTTCATGCCAAGATATTTTGCTGTGTTTTCGTAAGGGATTATATTTCCATTTATTGTTAACCTCTTTGGATTCGAAATTATTTTGTTGGTGTAGTTCACATGTACTGCCATCTGATCGTCGAGTTTTATCCGCCATATCTTTGTCCAATTTTCAACCAAGTCATTGTACCTATGTAGAAGCAACGTAGGTTCTTTATCAGTTTTAGCCGTGTCATCCGCGAATGTTGCCGTTACGACGTTTGTTGTTTGCGGTAGGTCACTGGTGAACAGAAAATATAGGACTGGGCCCAGTACGCTTCCCTGAGGGACTCCAGCTCGAATATCTTTAAAGTCCGAATGGTCTGATTCGTGATTAACGCGGAACATTCTGTCTGTTATGTAAGATTTTAATTGTAGATTTTATTAATTCTTTGTTTTATTATTGGTTCAAAGAAAGCTTTGGGATAGTTGTTCATTATTAGTATCTTTTTTATATTATATATTATATATATAGAACAAAAAATCTTGGAAAAATAAAAAAGGTACTAATAATGAACAACTATCCCAAAGCTTTCTTTGAACCAATAATAAAACAAAGAATTAATAAAATCTACAATTCAAATAAATGGAACAACATAAATAATATAAATAAGATCAAAGAAGGTGAAGTCAAGTATGTATCATTACCGTACATACCAGAAATCAACACAAAAATAAAGAGTGTTCTGAAACCACATAATATTACTATACAGGAAAGAACTAAAAACAACTTGGTAAAAGAATGTTTCACAAAATTTAAACCTAAAAGCGATAAGTTGGACACACCTAACGTAATATACAGGATTGACGGTTTGAACTGTGACAACACATACATAGGTCAAACAGGACAATATTTGAAAAAAAGAATATACGAGCATAAATATAGCTTAAGAAAGGTTAACGAAAATGCAACAGCATTACAACAAACACAACAACATGCACAACAAAAATTGCATAGTTTTGATTTCGATAACACAAAAATACTAATCAATGAAAACAACTATAATAAGAGAAGAATCCATGAAATGATACAGATCAAAAAACACCAGAATGCAATGAATTTTAGATCAGACACAGACAATCTTAGCTCTGTGTATCACACACTAATTAAATGATAGCATGCATGAACTGAATGGACCAGGTAAGTGAAAACAGCTGATATTGAGGAATTGCAGAGCAATTCCAAGAATGCAAAGAAAAAGCGAAGTATAAACAGGTTTTTTTTGTTTCCTCGCTCGATGTCGAATAAAATAGGGAATTCAATGTCCAGTCAAATGTGAAGGTAGAAACATCTAAACAGGTAAGGTAAATTTAAATCTCTAAACAATAGATTCTAGTCTTTTCCCGAACATGTTTGTCCTGACTCATCACCTGAAAACCAATGATCCTAATTGTACTTTTTAATATGTGTGTGATTTGTATTTTAATATGTGAATTTTGTGAAAGTTTTTTATTTAAATTGATGATAAATGTAAAAATATAGTAGTAGTCAACATCTTTATTTCTAAAAAAGGCTATCGACCTATCGGTCTTTCTGCCCTTGTTTAATACATGTAGTCTTAATCTAAATAAAAAACAAATATGAAAATTCTCTTATTCTAGGTTAACAATATTATTAAATAAAATTTCAATGACAAGAAAAAATTATTTTATTGTCCACTAGTCAGTTGCGTTTGTAAGTGTTCGAGTAGCGTTGATGTAGGGAAACGGAAGCGGGATTGTCTGGTTGGTCTTGTAAGACAAAGGGGATTCAGTATGGTCCAGTTGTCCATGTGTTCCATTTTGTCTGTAGATGTATGAGTCTTTCCGAGATCTTTGTCATGTTTGTGCGTTCGTATAGTAGTTGTGTGGGGGGGTTGTGTAGTGGGTTTTGGGGGTGTCTTATTCGTGTTATTAGTCTTAGTGCAATTTGTTCTGTTGTTTGTGTATAACGTTTTGTCCTTTCTGTTCCGTTGGTCATGAGTATATGTCCAAAGTCTAGCAAGGGTCTACAAATAGCTTTATATATTTTGGTGGCGGTGTTTGTGCTAATTCCTCTGTCTTTGTAGGTTAGTGATCGGAAGTGTTTTGTTCTCTTTATTGTTTCAGCCCTGATGTTTCGTATGTGTTTAGTGAATTTAAGTTTGTGGTCAATTGTGATTCCAAGGTATTTTACGTCGTTTTTTGGTTGTGTCGTTTGGCCGTCTGCAGTTATTGTAGGGGAGTCAGCGTTGAGTCTGTGGTTTGTGAGCAGAAGTTGGTTTTTTGGCGCGTTTGGTGTTAGTCTCCATTTATAAAACCATGTCATTGTGTTGTTTGTTAGTGTTTGGAGTCTTTGCGCTGCTCTCTCAGTAGTTTTGTCATGTACAATAAGTGCCGTGTCGTCTGCGTATTGTAATATGTATGCCGATCTGTCGATTTGATTTTTGTCTGGTAAGTTGTAATTGTATATGTCATGGCAGTATATATTGTAGAGAAACGGTGAGAACGGGGATCCTTGAGGGAGCCCTTGTTCAGGGGAAAAAGAAAATGACAGTGTTTTGTCAATTCGTACTTGTAGTTGTCTGTTTTCTAGTAAGTTCTTTGTGGTGTGTAGTAGATATGTTGGTGTGTGTAAAAATATATACTTTAGACAAACTGATGATGGTGGAGAAAGACACCGAAACGTATTTGTAACATTTTAATGATAAAGAATAAAATTAACTGAAACCCAGGAATAATTTGAAGTGATTAACTATAGTTAAAGAAACACTTGAGGTGAGGTGATGGGATGGGAAACACTTTGCATGGGTAGTCTGCGTGTCTTTCTGCCTTTCACTTGTATTTGGGTCCAGTTGTTAGTGTTTAACTCCGCAACAATGCTTTAAATATCCTGAATTTCTTTAATTAACTATAGTTAAAGAAACATCTGAGGTGCGTCTTCTGAGAAGAGAAATTTTCAAATTTTAAGAAACTGCTAAAATGTAAATCTGTATCTGTTAAAAACTGTTTAAAATAGCCAACTAATTGTCGATTCAATTACAAAAATATTCAGGGGCAATACCTCAAACTACCTCAAACTAAAAAATACCTCAAACTATTTGGCATACACTTCCATTGTAGATTATTGAGGGTGTATTTTGTTAAAGGTGTGTAAAGTGGAAACCTTAGGAAACATGCAAAATGTTTCATGTAAATCCCTAAAACCTCACGATTTTACTGAGAATGGCAACACAAGAAAATTGTCCATCAATCGGATGTTTTATTTAATATGGTATAGTAATACAGTATAGTAATCAATAATTATTTTTTATATAGCAAAAATCCAAATATTTAGATCGTGTCAACACCTTAAGTAGTAGTTAAATACCAGCAAACCTCAACTTCATATACAATCTCCATTATAGCTGGCATTAATAATTTACACGTGTTCCCGAAACGAATGAAAGAAAATTAGTTTACTTATTAATGACCTTTATCCTTTGCAGCAGTAACAACTTATTTTATTGCTTTCTAATTGGCAATTTCGGAAACCCATAGTAAAGTTAACACTATCCTCATGATATTATAATCAAAAACATGGATTTTCCTTTTTGGAATTTGTTATTTTTTAATACTTTATTAAGTAATACATTGCATATCGATATTAAACGAAAGATATATTTTAGAAAAACTTAATTGAGTTCTTTAAAAGAATGCGATAATAATAGAGTATAAAGGGTATTTGAATATTTTTAAAGAAAGTTTTTCCAGTTTCTCATATTTAGGCTAAAAAGTATATTTCTAATTCCATTTTGTTTTGTTTCAACATAAAAAGTAGTTCTTTTGCACTGCCTGTGCTCAATCAATGTTTCTATTATAACGTGGATGAGATATTGTGCATTTATGTTAAAAGTATACTTAGCGGAACAAAAGAGACCAGATTGAAATATTATTAAGCACACGTTCTCAGCGTTAATCCAGAAAGGATTACTTGGTCCTAAACCTAAAAAACATTAGGATTTGAGTCTTGCTAGCGGGAATCATAACAATGCAATTATCATAACGCATTTAGGTAACACGAAATTACTGAATGGTCGTTCCGACAGGGTGTAAGATTACTTGTAAAATTTAAAGAAAACAATTACAATTGAAAAAGAAATTGTAGAAGAAACTTGAGAAGGAAATTGAGTTAGAAACCAGTCGACAAGTGCTTCAATTTGCGATATAACCTTCGCTAAACATCGATTTCGTCATATAATATAATATAAAAGTTTCTCTACAATATATACTGCCATGACATATACAATTACAACTTACCAGACAAAAATCAAATCGACAGATCGGCATACATATTACAATACGCAGACGACACGGCACTTATTGTACATGACAAAACTACTGAGAGAGCAGCGCAAAGACTCCAAACACTAACAAACAACACAATGACATGGTTTTATAAATGGAGACTAACACCAAACGCGCCAAAAAACCAACTTCTGCTCACAAACCACAGACTCAACGCTGACTCCCCTACAATAACTGCAGACGGCCAAACGACACAACCAAAAAACGACGTAAAATACCTTGGAATCACAATTGACCACAAACTTAAATTCACTAAACACATACGAAACATCAGGGCTGAAACAATAAAGAGAACAAAACACTTCCGATCACTAACCTACAAAGACAGAGGAATTAGCACAAACACCGCCACCAAAATATATAAAGCTATTTGTAGACCCTTGCTAGACTTTGGACATATACTCATGACCAACGGAACAGAAAGGACAAAACGTTATACACAAACAACAGAACAAATTGCACTAAGACTAATAACACGAAAGACACCCCCAAAACCCACTACACAACCCCCCCACCCAACTACTATACGAACGCACAAACATGACAAAGATCTCGGAAAGACTCATACAGCTACAGACAAAATGGACGAACAACCCCTACAACTGGACCATACTGAATCCCCTTTGTCTTACAAGACCAACCAGACAATCCCGCTTCCGTTTCCCTACATTAACGCTACTCGAACACTTACAAACGCAACCGACTAGTGGACAATAAAATAATTTCTTCTTGCCACTGAAATCTTATTTATTTAATAGTATTGTTAACCTAGAATAAGAGAATTTTCATATTTGTTTTTTATTTAGATTAAGACTGCATGTATTAAACAAGGGCAGAAAGACCGATAGGTCGATAGCCTTTTTTAGAAATAAAGATGTTTACTACTACATGCCAACGAAAAGTAAGGTTTTGTGTTTCTCTGTCCTCTTTTCGATGCAAAAATGCGACTACGATACAAAAATTAACAAAAATTTATTTAGAAACTTGAAAATTGAGGATATATAATTTTTATGTTCACAATTACTTGACACATGTACTTAGTTGTTTTTGAGGCATTTTTACCAATGTGGAACAAAACAGTTAGATTAAAGTTTACTAGAACCGATATTCGTTATACAAGCAAGTTCCTTGTTCATCAAATACCTACACCTCGTAGACAGATAGCAATTTTGAGCAAATACTCATTCACTAAGCGCCATGGCAAACAGCAAAACATTTAAAGTTTAGCATAATTTAGAAGAATACACTTCATTGATAACAAGAGGGAGGTACAAATCCAACGGAGTTCTGTTAGAACATGTGTTCTTATACACTCACTTTAACACTCTGTACCAATCATATATTTGATGATGTAAAAAAATATTTTACCACAACTGGATGTTTGTAACAAATAGACGAGCCACATGCTCCGTTTCCCTACATTAACGCTACTCGAACACTTACAAACGCAACGGACTAGTGGACAATAAAATAATTTCTTCTTGCCACTGAAATCTTATTTATTCAATAACATTGTTAACCTAGAATGGGAGAATTTTCATATTTGTTTTTTATCTGGATTGGGACTGCATGTATTAAACAAGGGCAGAAATACCGATAGGTCGATGGCCTTTTTTAGAAATAAAGATGTTTACTACTACTATTGTTAACCTAGAATAGGAGAATTTTCATATTGGTTTTTTATCTAGATTAAGACTGCATGTATTAAACAAGGGCAGAAAAACCGATAGGTCGATAGCCTTTTTTTAGAAATAAAGATGTTTACTACTACTATAATATAAATATAGAAAAACTTCGGTGACTGAAACTGCACCAACGGTGCAGGTATACAATTTTTTTAATTATTTAAAATTTCAATATTTTACCCGTAACTTTATGAGCGTTTTTATTATCAATATCGTCGACCTGTGTCTATGCACCACGTATTTATGCATCGAATATTTTCTAATTTGTGAGGACCCAACAATAAAAAAATTGCAAAGTTTTTTTCTTAAGAATAGTGTATTAATTATAAATATTTCCGATTGGGCAAGTCTGACGCTGCCTTATAATTAACTCATTTACGATGGCAACCTATAATGTGCCGGTAGACTGAATGTAATCCTAAAGATAAAAAGAAATAAACAGAACAAGTTTAACGTAAACAAATATCTATGTATATCGGCAGACCTCATAATGTTTATACAATTTATGTTGGAGTGCTTGGCGATTATAAAATCAATATTTTGAAAGGCTTTATTAACTCGCTCAAATATGCAGCTCATTCGATTCAATTCTCGTTTTAGTTTGTTGCACATTTGAACATTGTGTATGTCTCTCTCTTTCGAACTATGCGGCTAAATTAAAATGTTTACTGTTGGGAATAGCTTTATCGATGGCATAAATTTCAATTGCAGTCAAAAGAGTTAACACTAGCTTTTCACTTAAACAATCGAATTTCCGAAAGATCAATCGATTATAAATAGACAATGGCACTTATTTGTTCGAAGCCTGAATTTAAATCGATGCAAGATGAATCGAAAAATTAATCTGTTTCAAGCAAAATAATCAAAGCTTTGATCTAAAAGAATTTAAAAAATACATAATTTAAAGCGATGATAAAATTTGCGATTTTAAAATCCGTGGTGGCCAAAATCAGCTGCCCCATAACATAATAGAGTTTGTGTGCTGTCCTATAACTCACGGTGAGTCTCTTGTTAAACTGATATTGAAACGACTACGTCGATCAATTTTCTTCAATACACTGTTTTGAAATTTTGATTGTTACATACTTAAAATACCTAGTTAAAATATTATAAATAATTGGTGCCTTTTTCATCGATCTTCAGTCATAGTTGTTTTCAAGTTTTCCGCGTACTTTATTAGTACCATAAACCGAAGTTAGTTAGTTGGTAACAACAACTGCGGATAAATCAAATGGTAAATTGAAGCGAAACAGGAATATAAAGAAATACAAGTTATTCATAAGATGCCCGAAAACGTATTGTACTGTTTCATCAACAAATTTCAACATTTGAAATTGTACTTGAGGTAAAAATGCGTTTCTCGAACAAACTTTGGACTATCTGAGGTTCAAACATGATTCAATTAAAGATAAACGAATGAACAAAATGTCGGTCGCGACTCGACGATGTAAATAACACTTTGCTAAAAATATGAATCATGATAAGTCGTGAGAACTTTACGCGCAATCTTGCATTATGATTCGAATATAATTTTTTTATTTGAATTAGATATGCTTAAATAACCTCCGGAGCTCGGACTGGTTACTCGTGAAAATATACCAAAACTACAATACAATTTGTTTGGCTATAAAATAAGGTGGACTATGTCGCGTCACTATAAATAAATGTTTTTTCAAAATTCCGCGGTAATCTAAAGTTCAATGTAGCATATTATTAAACACCATGTATGTGTCAGTCACAAAGTAAGTCAAACTAAAACTCCAAGGAATGACTTCTACCGGAGTCATTAATTGGACATATCAGAAGATTTCGACAGAGTCGGGCATGAGCGACTATCTGATAATTCTGCTGAAAATCTCTTCAATTAGCTGACTAGATTCAGGCAACTTGCAACAAGGATGCTAAAATAATTATAATAAAATTCCTTAAAAATGCTCGTGGCCGTATATCGGCAATAACACGGCGAATGTTGTCCTGCAAGTGGTCGATCTTTTCGGGCTTATCGGTGTAGGCTAGCGACTTCACATATCCCCACAGAAAATAGTATAGCGGCGTTAAATTGCACGATCTTGGAGGCCAATTCATGGGTCCGAAACGTGAAATTACGCGGTTACCAAACGTTTCGTTCAGTAAATCAATTCTGGCACTGTGTGACATGTTGCGCCGTCTTGTTGAAACCACAGCTCTTGCACATCATGTTCAATTGAGGAACGAAAGTCGGTAATCATGGCTCTATAGCGGTCACCATTGACTGTAACGTTCTGGTCAGCATCGTTTTTAAAGAAATACGGACCAATGATTCCACCAGCCCGTAAAGCACACCAATCAGTCAGTTTTTCTGGATGTAACGGTGTTGAGACACATACACTTGAGGATTATCTTCACTCCAAATACGGAAGTTTTCTTTATTGACGTAGCCATTCAACCAAAAGTGAGCTTCATCGCTTCACAAGATTCTCTTATGAAAATCGGGATCAACGGCAAACTTGTTTTGGGCCAATTCACCGAATCTACGCCTTGTTAAGGCGTAGAGATCTTTCCGCAAAATCTTCCATAAAGTGGATGGACACATATCCAATTCCTGTACACGATGGCGGATAGACTGATTCGGGTCTTCCTCTATGCTACGCCCTACAGCAGCAACGGCTTCTTCTGTACGCACTGTACGAAGTCTCTGTGGATGCGTATTCTCATTTAGAGTAAACGGGGTGCGAAAACAGTCCATAGTTAGTCAAATTAATTGCTCTGATGGACGATTATGTTGACCGTAAAATAGACGTAGTGCGCGATACGTATTTCAAACAGAACCATTATTTTTAAAATAAATTTGAACAATTTGGAAGCGTTGTTGAGGCGTCAGTCTGTTCATGTTGAAATACCAAACCAAACTAAACTCAAATCACTTGACAGCTGACAAAATGGCTCCAGTTAAAACAGTGTTGGCAAATTAAAGTTCTATACCTCTAACAAAAACACCCTTTATATGCGGACATTGCTTTTAATGGACATGTGCTTGTTTCGCCATATTATATCTCTAAGGAATCCTGATACTAAAGCTGCTTTGGTTGTTTGAGACTTTACTTGTTCTTGAAGGTCTCTGCTTCTCGTGATGTTGGCGCCGAGATATTTGAAGATCATAACCTGTTCTACTGGTTTATTGTATATAGCCAATTTACATCTTCTGGGCTCTTTTGAGATGGTTGGCACTTGCGATTTAGCTACCGATTTCTCCATGTTGTATTTGGTAGCTGTCTTTTCGAACTGATAATGCATTCTCTGCAGGTTGTCCTCACCCTCTGAGACCTGCACGGCATCGTCCGCGTAGCAAATTACTTTTAGTTCTTTGTCCCCTAGTGAGTATCCCTTTCCAACTTTTTTTACTTCCGCTATAAGTTCGTCCACAATCAAGTTAAAGAGGATAGGGCTTAGGCTAACGCCTTGTCTTATTCCACTTTGCATGGGTAGTCTGCGTGTCTTTCTGCCTTCCACTTGTATTTGGGTCCAGTTGCTAGTGTTTAACTCCACAACAATGCTTTAAATATCCGGGTGCACGTGTTTCTTTTTGAGAAGTTTCACAACATCAGTGAGTCTTACTCGGTCAAATGCTTTCGTAAGATCTATAAAACAGATATATGCTGTTTTGTTGTATTCTATAGCCTTTTCAACAATTTGCCTGATAGCAAAGATGGCATTTACTGTTGACCTTTTTTTCTGAAGCCTTGTTGCGCGTCGCATATGCCACGAGAGGATATATCTTCTGCCAGTATTTTAGTGAATAGTTTTAGTACTGAACTTAATAGCGTAATTCCTCGATAGTTTTCTGGGTCTTTTTTGCTTCCCTTCTTGAAGATTGGAATGGTTAAGTTTTCTTTCCATTCGTTTAGTATTTTTGTGGATTCTATTATTTTGTTAAAGAGAACGTGTAGCTCTTTGGATAGTGTGTTCCCTCCGTGCTTCAGAAATTCGTGGGATATTTAGTCTATTCCCGCGGGCTTGCGGTTTTTCAATTTGGTGATCGATTGTTTCTTGAGTGTTGTTAGTATGCTGTTCTGTGGCAGGATTTACTGCGTCTGTGTCATGGCTATAGAGTTGACAGAAGTGTTTTGCCCAATCAAGCACCAAGTGCAATTTTCGTTATGTTTATATGTTCGTTGACCGTTTTTGTTCCTATTCCTTAACATGTACCAAATCTTCTTCTGGCGTCCGTAAAGGTCGTGGTCCATGTCTGCCGAGAAAGTTTCCCAATTTGCTCTTTTAATGTATTGGATTTTGTTGTTGGTTGTATTTCTTAGCGGCTTTGTATTCGTCCAATGTTAAGGTTTGTGATTCAGGTCATATTTGTGCTTTTCGTTTGCTAGTTCTTCGACTTCTGTTCTAGAGTTGCTATTTCGAACCTTTGGATTGCAACACCGGAATAATTTGGGGAGAACTATGCTTTACTCGAAGGACCAAAGGGTTTTTGAGATTAGTGTTTGGTGGGTATAGTTGGGGCAGTCGCAGAAATAATAAGCGCTATGGCGTTTTGCCAATTGCGAAGCCAGTACTGGTAACCACCGTTTATTACTTCAGTGTGCGATTGGGCTGGGCAGTTCTACCTTTGTAGACTTGTGATTCTTTGTGGTGACAGCTCTTTCTGGCGAGGTTGAGTGCAAGACTGCTCTTTACTTTCTGGTGATGACTACTGGGTGTAGTCCCGACGAGTGTATGCTCACGACTGTCCTGGTCAAGACTGTTTGGAGATGATGAGATGACTACAGAGTGTAGTCCCGACGAGTGTGTGATCACGACTGCTTCCGACAAGTGTTTTCTCACGACTGTTCGGAGATGATGAGATGACTACTGAGTGTAGTCCCGAGGAGTGTATGATCACGACTGTTGGAGATGACTACTGGGTGTAGTCCCGACGAGTGTATGGCGAAGACTGTTTCCGACAAGTGTTTTCTCACGACTGTTCTGGTCAAGACTGTTCGGAGATGATGAGATGACTACAGAGTGTAGTGCCGACGAGTGTGTGATCACGACTGCTTCCGACAAGTGTTTTCTCACGACTGTTTACGTTCAGGAGATGACTACTGGGTGTAGTCCCGACGAGTGTATGCTCACGACTGTTTCCGACAAGTGTTTTCTCACGACTCTTTACTTTCAGGAGATGACTACTGGGTGTAGTCCCGACGAGTGTATGCTCACGACTGTTTCCGACAAGTCTTTTCTCACGACTCTCCTGGTCAAGACTGTTTCTACTTTTTCGTCCCTTCTTTCGACTGCGTGGTCAAAATTAGAGAAGCAGGGTGAGGGAAAGATGTTTCCCACGATTTGGGTTTCGGCCCCTTGGGTGGTCGCGCCATTGGAATGTGGGCTGATCCTAAAGGGTACCAAAAGTAGACCTCCCGCCGAACGCCATAGTGTGATTTCTCAGATCCTTCAAATTCAAGACAATGGTCATCGGTCAGCTCTGAAAAGTGAGCCACCCAAAAGAAAACAATGGCTAATTATCTACAGGATGCTAAAATTGTCGCGACTATGATAAGCTGGAGAAGCAACCTTTCAATCGCTAAACCCGGAAATAGCACTTGTGGTGACCGGCCCGAGGATCTCCGACAGGGGCGCACCAATTTCGGAATTCAATATAGAAAAAATCACAAGCCCAACAAACCTCTACTACAATGTTCAAATGTTATTTGAACAACTTCCTTAGTAAGCCATGTTTTTGTGTTTGGCTTGGGAGATTTATTTAATGCTCTTCTTCCAACAGCTACACGTAATATGTTTCATAGAATCTAAAATGTTGTTATCTAAATTCTGGTTATCTCATTTAAATAGTAAATCTGGCAAAACCACATCGGTGAAACCATTTGAAATAGACAAATCGTCTTCATTTACATAAAAAGCAATAATTTCAGATATTTTCTTGAAGCTAAATTTTGCTGAACATCTAGGTATAAGGACGTAAGCCTGCCCGCATAGGCATGTTGGCAGGGGTTAAATAAAATCCGACATTCTCGGCTCAAACTTAAAAATCTCTAGTTAATAAACTTTACCCTCCATCTGAAACGCTCAGATAACAGCACTGCGATCATAAATCAAATTGTGTCACAAGCATTTTTGAAAAGTGAATGTCACGAACTAGCTATTATTTTTCAGACAGGTCCTTTCAAGTTGCAAGTCTCTTGGAAAAGATCGAAAACAAAAGAAAATTACTGAAAAAGACCGACATCAAAGCACGCAAGCTTATTATAAAATCTGTCTTCATAGTTTTAAAGCCGCTCTAAGTATCAAAATGTTTCTCCGAAAAATGGCGTTTGCATAGCCCTGAAGGTAGAAACTATTTTCAGGGTCGGTAAAGACATTCAAACACATCTCTCGTCATTCTCTCAGTCTGGAAATTATTTATGTTTGTTGAGTATCAATTAAAATTGAAAAGCTGTTATATTAAATATATATTTTATCAAAATACGGCTAATTAAAACAAAGAACTCAAACGGCAAATATACTCCGAAAAATTAGCAAATAGAGCACTGTTTTCAGACTCTTGTGGTGGCGGAATAATAACAGACGAAGGGTGCAACTCCAAAAATACAAAGTAAAAAGCAGAGCTAGGAAAATTCAGTTTTATCGAATAAACACGAAAAAAATTGTGTAATAAAAATTTTCTGTTTGTTACTTTTCCAAATTTTTTTCAGGCTAAACCACGCTAACATTTCTGGTCAAATTATGTACAGACCATATCTGAATGCAGCCGATGAGCCGTTTTAGGAACTAAATTTACTAGAGAACGGAAAAATAAGACGCACCAGAAAGTAATACTGTTAGTATATCTAGTGTTCTAAGGGTGAAATCAGTCGGATAGACATTTAAAAAATGGAAACATAATTAACTTTCAAAAATTATATAAAATTTCAGTACAAAGATACAAAAATAGTTTTACTAAGTGTGAGACTCTGCGCCGAGTAATATTTAAAACATCTAGAAGATTTGTTGAACTTTTGAAAAACAGAACAAATGTCCGCATGTTATTATTTATACAGCAATTAAAAATTTTAGGCAACAAAAAAAAACTGCTAAAACTGTTGAAGCCTGAGGCTCATAAACATAAGAAAAACGTAATGACTCACCATAATTAATGAAAATTAGTAAATTTTCTAAACAAAACTGTTACCTATTACATCGTAAATCTACATGTCCATGTAAAGCTCAACTTTTTTTGTCCCACAATCCTTCACTCAAATTGAAAATTAAAATTTCAAAAAAAAATTATAGAAACGTCGTTACAATAACAAATTTTTGGGGGCTGTTTTTATTTAAAAATATTAGTATTATTACATTTCGGAACCTGCTTTAGATAGCTGGATGAAATATTGAACAAAATCATCAGATCCATATGGGCTTTTATATGGGTCTTCTTTTACAGATTGATAAAGATTGCTTTTATTTCACAATAAAGAACGATTTTTTTATCAAAAGGTAAAATCTATCACCTAGATGGTACCTTACAACACACTTAGGCTCAAGCTTGCTCAAAGCAAGTCAATTAGGAAAGTTTTGTTGATGTTTCTACGGAAAATCTACTATCTTTCTCAAAAGATACCTAAAAAATTCTCTGTCTTCTTAACAGACAAAAATTCTGAGACAGAATACCCAACAAAAAGGTTTTAAAAACATGAATCACCCTCAACCATTTAGACCTTATTTATTTGCTCCAGTTCTGCCCCTTAGCGAAATCATTTTTGTTCCAGTTCACTTTATGATCTTTTTGAGTGTTTTGATTCAACCAAAATTTCTTGTCTTATTTGAACACCCAGTACATATGTTTTATTTCATCGATGATCGGTGTACGAACAATATGTTAGCAACCGAATCTACCCTGATGCACAAAATATTAATATTCGAATAATGGTCTATTTGCAAGTTTATAAATGTTTTCACGTGGTATTAGATAAGCAGCAACTAATTTAAAAAATATGAATTAATACCGTTGACCTGTTTCAAAAACTATTAAAAATACAAAAAACATTATGTAAACGAGTTCACGTCAAATTTGATTTAAAGTTCTAATTTTTTTTTAAGCTTTATATAATAAGACGCAGTCAAACGCAATAATCCCAGCAAAGTAAGATTCGATTGAATAAAGAACACATTCGTCTGTTAGTAATTGGAATGGGCAAATGAATGTGTAACATAATGTTTGTATATTTTGATAGCTTTGAGTGTATTTATTACACTTTCAAAATCCTTGATTTTTTGTATATCTACGTAAAGATATTAAATGCTTGTTTTAAATAATAAATGTGCAAACCAGATAGCAGCAGAGCAGACGAATCTGAATTATTTGTCTGAGATGAAAAAACCTCAAGTATTTCATGGCCATGGATACATTACAATAAAGCAATAGTTAGGCGAATTGATCATAAATAGACCAAGAATTGGTTTCTGCAGTTTTTATAGGTGATTTTATTGCTAGGAAATTTCCTGTGAAATTTTTAAATTGATGGTCGGGATTTGATAGCTCAACTACACAGAGTGTATCGGTAATAAATTGCCGGTATTTTTAAATCTCATTTACTGAACTGATCGAATTGAAAAAGTTGATTAACCTGATTAATGAGAACTGTTTTCTGCTGGCTATTCACAACAGAATAGACATAGTTAGTCACGACTCACTGAACAGAAGATTGCTACTAGGATGTATAAACACAATATTGTTTTAAAGACGTATATACTTTTACCTCAAGTAAAAATTTCAAATAATTTAATAATTAATATTCACAAATATTTAATGTAAATAAAAACGTATTTTATTTTTAAGAAAGATCCTGGAGGTTATTATAATATTGGATTCTGCAGAATTTTTGTGTCTGGATAGAAACAGTGAAGAATTAGCGGAGAAAACGTCTTTCTCACCTATGACGGAAAATGTACTATGTTAATAGATGTAATCTTGTCGCACAATTGTAGAATATAGATCTCTATAAAAACGATGTTGAAAATATAAGATCAAATTATTGCAAAATTCATCAAATATACCTACTCTTAATAAAGAAAACAACTATCAAATTTTGTTTGTAACCCAATTTACAAATCGCATTGAAGACATTCGTGTTACATTCAAGATACTGTTCGGGTAAAATATTGATGAAAACAAAATAACATGATTTTAATTTTCGGTGTTAAAATTTGGAGACTGATATAAGACATCCATATTTTATTTTTTATTATCTCTCATTTGTCTAGAAGATCCTGGTGTTTCCTGCTTTACCAAAAGGCCGACTATAAATTTGTATTTATTTTAAACCGAACAATCTTCATGACAATCATTGAAGGCAAATTAACAAACAGAACTGTGTTTAGTCAATATATTTTAGTCGACAATCAGATTATCGCACAATCAAAACGAACATAGATGAGTCTTCCTAAAAAGTGATATGACTCTTAATAAACTAATCACATTTTATAGCACTTTTCAAGCGCCAAAATATTAACTTATTGTCATTTCAGAATGTTTGAAAAATGTAATTTGTTTACCTTTCGTAAAAGGCCAATACTATTAGAGGGTTTCCAAGCTTTAGGCAATGACAAGGTAAAGCAAGCTTTCTACTTTTTAATGTGTTAATTTGACCCCACATCAATATCAGATCGGTTTCAGTTTGCTTTTAAAAACAGGTAAACAGGAATATAAACTTGCCTTATCGAGAAAAATAATTTATTAAACAAGTTTTCGATATTAATGTGTGTGACAATACTGGCAATTGAAAATAGTTTTCATAACTTAGTCATAAATACATGGTAAAGTATAGGGTTTTAGTTAAGTCATAAGAAAGCACTCCCAGAGCCGGTTTCAAATGTATTAGTTCTCATCAGTTGGGTCTATTACATTTTAATTTAATTTATTTTACGTCTAATTGTGCCATGTTTATCGGAAAGAAATCAAGGGACATAATAATTCCAAAGAGGTGGTAGTGTTACCACGTACCGCGGGAGTTCGATAGAATATTATAGAGTAAACATCCAATCGTGCTTTCTTTTTTACGTTAAAAATGTAGATATGAGCCAACAACTATACCGTCAACGATTCTGTGATGAGAGATGAAAACAGAATTAGGCTGCTTTTCAATTAGAAGTAGACCGGAGAATAGACCAGATTGGTCGGTCCCCAGCCAAAGTACCCAAATTCGAAGATAAAAATCCAATTTCCATTTTTGTCATATTATCTTAACCCTTTCAAGACGGTTTCTTTTTTTTGGAGGGGGTGGGGGGTAGTGGGGAAACATATGTACCACTTGTATGAGGTACGTATATATACCAGTAGTCCAGGAATTCTCATGAAAACAACAAACAATTATTTTGAAAAAAACGTATATATTATACATATTATTAAGTGTGGTAAAGCGCAAAACAGTTTTTACACAGAGGAGTGTCCATTCTTGACAACTTGTTTTTGTACGTGTCTGTATCTTTCCGTCTACACATCTTCTACATCTTCTTCTAGTTTGACCCTTCGACGGGTAGATGAAAAGACACGGCTAACATGCTTTTTGTTTTCTTGAAACTGTGCCCTTTCTTGTAAAGCGTTGTGTTGCTGCTGCTCTTTTCCCCTCGCTTATCCTCTTCTTCTGCTAAAGGCACTAAAAATTGCAACAGCGGATGCTCCTTTTTATGTAGTTCGTTATAGATGATCCTCGAATTTACAACTGCCATCATGAACAAACGGTAGAACAATTTTTTTCCACCATTTTGTTGATTTCTTGCCTAAATCTTATTACCGATGGTAAATGGAAAATACCGATGGATAAATTATGGTGGGTCGACACCCACCATAATTTCTCTATGGACAGCTGTCATTCGAGGACAAGTCCCGTCAATTCTTCTTCACAGTCACAACTTCATCATTATGGCAGTTACTTAGCATAAGAACGTCTTTGGTATCTTGCCATTTCACAAGCATCAGTCCATCGCTGCTACATTGAAATACATGTCCACCTCTATCCAATTTGTATTTAATTTTTGGTATATTCTTCCTGTTCTGGTTACAAGTACCAAGTGCTGCGTATTCTAAATTTTGAAGTAATAATACCGAAGTAAAGAAACGATCAAAGCAAAACGTCATATCCTTTTCTTTAGCTGTGGCAATAAGTTTCCGTACAACGCGCTCTCCCAGTGTACCAGTAAATTGTTCAGTTTCTCAGCCTGTATAAATATTAAAGTCGTACGTATAGCCAGTGGCGGAATCGGACCTAAGCCACATTTTTATGCCTCTTTTTGTAGGTTTTAGAGGCATATATTGTTTCATTGACGACCGACCTTAGACTCGTCCATGCTCTGAATGGACGAGTCTATGATGCACCATAGACTCGTCCATGCTCTGAAGGCAACTATCTTGACGACACTTTTGGAATGTGCCTTTCAAGCACTCAACGACATTATCAATATAATATGTCTTGGAGCATTCAGGCGGTTTGCCTGGTGAAGCTAAATATATCTTTGAAGACAAAAATTTGAATCTGTCTCTAGACATTGCATTCTGTATTGCAGTATTTCCCATCGAGGGATGACTTGACCAATAATCGCTGATTTATGGGACATGATTGTAACACATAACCAGTATGCATCCAAGAACAATTTTTATTTCGCCTTCATGAGTTTCCTTCAAACGTGCATTGCGTTTCGTTGCCTTTTAAATTCTTATTCTTTCGTTCGTGCACTGAGCAATGTATATAAACAACGAGCATGGAAACATTTTCTGATACAACTGAAAATGTGTAAGTTTCCTGTCAAATTCAGGAGACAAGCTGCAGTTTCGCATAGAGGATACTTTTTGTTTCGGTATGAATAATTCATCAGGTTCAGTAAATGGCACAAACGGATCTGAAGAAGAGGCTATAGTTTGTGGAAGCAACGGATACTCTGGGGTATCGCTCGAAGAGCCTTCAGACTGCAGGTCATCTTGAGACTCCGATTGATCAATATTCGCATCAGATTCTTCGGCTGAGTCAGTAGCATTTGAATTGGATTCCTCATCAGAAGGCTCGTAGAGTTCATCACTATAATCCGATCCAGATGGAAAGTCAGACAAATTGTTGGCTGCCTCTTCCAGCTCACAAGACGTTAGTGGCTTTTTCCGATCCATATCTGCAAACAGGATATCTCCCGTATACATACTGAACTAGTGGTACACAAACGAACCACTGCATAAGACGGATGGTACATATATGTACCAAAGCTGTAAATTCACCCATTCCAATATTTTTTATTACTAAATAATAAACAAAAACACACTTATCAAACACAAAGTGGATACAAATGCCACTTATGTACTGCTTTTAATATAAAACACTAATTTTTTGCACAAATACTTGCAAAACCTCATCACAAAATAGGGTTAGCCGATGTCTCCTGTGGGTGTTCTGACAAGAGAATACCTATAGGGACTGAGCGGTACAAATATTTTGTACCTTTTTATGTAATTTTAGTTCAACTAGCGAAAACTATGTTTAGTCCTGTGTTACTAATTGGTGGTACATATGTGTACCCGTAGTCTTGAAAGGGTTAATAAAAGCGACGAGTTCGATAAAGTTTTTCTTCATGAACATCTAAACAACAAGCCCGACATCTTTTCAGAAAGGTATACACATTTTTACGCATAATTGTACCAAACATTTAACATTTAAAACAAAATATGAATTTATGAAAAGTAGGGCATTAATCTGCCTTTACTTTCATAGCGCTAACATTTAACAATATATAGGTTTTCAAACAAAAATATGTGATTGATTTGACAAAGCTATTTTGATTAATCAGAAATGGCCAGGCGCCAAAAGTCCTTTAAACATTTTCTACTTTTAGTTTATTGCTTACGATTTTACAGAGTTAGTTGAAATATAACATTTATACCCACCCAGATATAAAAATATCACCAAAACTACTTATAAGTAACTACAGATTTACGAATCTGATCAGATTGAAGCAATGTGATCCAGATTCGAACAACATATTTTCTATGTTTATTTAGCACTGCTCTATACCAAATGTTAATTGCATGCAATGCTAAAAGTATAATTCTATTTAATAAGCCAAATTAATTAAAACACATTGCAAAAACAAAACTATTACAGAAAGAACAAGATTTAACTCCAAGTTAGATTCTCCAAAAAAATTCAAGAAAGGTTTGCTTGAATAACAATTGAAATTCGATTATTTTTAGATCAGTAATTAGATCTATTCTAAATTTAATTTATTTACTTATAGAATATAATGCTTAAAATAAAACAGTAATAGACAAGTGACTATACAGACTTGACTTGACTTCATTTCTGGATTGAAATTTCCATATTTCCGTATTATAAATGCATAATGTACTTCCGCTGGCAGGAACATCATTTTCAAACTTTGTTTGAGCAAAATAGACAGGGTGTTCCGTATATATGTCTAAATATTTTAACAGCGCGTTCTTTTAGTCATTTTAGAGGGCGGTCCTCCTGAGATTTTATTAAATTTGAGCTCTCATTATTGAGGTTTTGGATTTCCAAAATGGCGAAAAATATTAGTTTTTGTTGTTTTTCTTTAAAACGGTTAAACATAGAAACTTCACTGTTGGTATACATTACAAGCGAATTGAGTGGCATTTTATGGTAGTGTTTTGTGGTTCAGTTTACTTTATTCAGAGTAGAAATGTGGAACTCCTACTTTGTTTGTCCAGAACTTTTTGTGTGCACTTAACTTTAATGAATATAATTTGTTTAATTACTAAAAGTTATTTACCACCTTTTTTACCTCTTCTTGTTTTTTCCTAAAACCACTAGTTTGCCCGCAAAAAAATATATATTTCAGAAAATACTCGTCTTTGTCTCCGGCAATGTTAAATATTCTGCACCGTCTATTGTCGTACCTAAAGATGTTATTTAATCGTGTTTGCGTTTACTTTGTGATTTACACTGGAAAATGCGAAATAGCATCGTATATTAAGACCAATGGAAGTGCAGACAAACGTCCATTAGGTTGATTTACTGTAGAGCTCTTTAATAAAAAGGTTATACGTTTCATGTATAAATAATAATCGTGCTTTGTATTATTAACGACTGAAACGAACTGTTTAGACTATTTCTTAAAAGTCTATTATAGTTAATGAAACGAAGCTTATTCTCAAGCGCCTACAAACATTATATCAGATTCAATATAGCGTTGGTAAACAGAAGAAAGTGACTAAATCCGCCCATAGTTACTCATATACTCATGACATATACTCATGACCAACGGAACAGAAAGGACAAAACGTTATACACAAACAACAGAACAAATTGCACTAAGACTAATAACACGAATAAGACACCCCCAAAACCCACTACACAACCCCCCCACCCAACTACTATACGAACGCACAAACATGACAAAGATCTCGGAAAGACTCATACAGCTACAGACAAAATGGACAAACAACCCCTACAACTGGACCATACTGAATCCCCTTTGTCTTACAAGACCAACCAGACAATCCCGCTTCCGTTTCCCTACATTAACGCTACTCGAACACTTACAAACGCAACGGACTAGTGGACAATAAAATAATTTCTTCTTGCCACTGAAATCTTATTTATCTAATAGTATTGTTAACGTAGAATAAGAGAATTTTCATATTTGTTTTTTATTAGATTAAGACTGCATGTATTAAACAAGGGCAGAAAGACCGATAGGTCGATAGCCTTTTTAGAAATAAATATGTTTACTACTACTACTATAAAATTGTAGGGCAGAAAGACCTTGGGTCGATAGCCTTTTTCTAGAAAATAAAGATTGTTTATATATATATCCACCCGTAGTAGTTTTGATCTATCATAGTATATCATATTAGGTGAGTTCAGAATTAATTTATATACATTCTTAGAGCCGCTACTTTATTCCTTATAAATGTTATGGAATTTACGGTGCGTATGCATTAAAACCTAAAAATTGTAAAGTTTTCGACTCGGTCCTTTCTCTTGTATACCCATGGTACCACCAGTTATTGCTTTTTAATCATTTGTATTAATTATTAGAAAATGAAATATAAGTTTTTTAAAATTTCACTAAGCTTACATTACTTTATTTTAAGGGACTTCAATACAGAATGTTAATGTTAAACCTCATACACAAAAGAGCAAATATTTTCATAAGTTTTTCATGATTCCATGTTAACATGTCAAACACTTTGAGTTGAAGAAAAACTACCGAATTTTCCGCAATATAAAATAGCACAAATTTCATAAAAGACTGATCTTAATTGGTTTTGGAAATAAATGGTTGTGTTATGACCAGATGGTTTGCTGGACCAAAACACTAATAAATTAGATTTAATTAGACTTAGCAGCAAGACTCGTAATCCCTTAAGTTTTGAACATTTGAACATTTTCAATGTGGTTTATTATTGGTTGTTAATTGGATCCAAATAATACGGCGTCTGGTATTTCAATTCTTACGTTTTCCAGATTTAATTCTGCATGCTCAGAGCATTTGATGTTGTTGCTGCGATTGCCGGTTTTATGGGTAGCAGCCGGACACAGTGGCATAACTGGCTTTAAGTGCTTTATTTTTTTCAATAAAAAATTGAAAAGGAAAACGAAGGATATAAAAGCCGCCTTCATAAGTCACCACAGCTAGCTAAGCATCAAAGACAGACGGCTCAAAATCACATCAATAGATCAACAAAATTTCCTGGATGACCCGTTCAGTTGTAAAACAAATTAAAACAATTATAACTTCCTCAAACTAAACACTGCTTAAATATTTTAATCTGTAATAGAAGATGTGAAGAAATTCTGTCCTTTCAAAAAACAAAAATGTTGAGGCGAAATAACCAACAAAAAAATTATAGTTTGACACTGAAACGTTATTTCTTTTCATATTAGAATATCCTATCAAAAAGAATGTTAATCTAAATGTATCCGTTTAAGGGCGCAAAAAATATTACAATATTAATGCAAAACTAAATCTTCAAAACGGTGGCAGTTATAAAAGACTGAAAAATTGTATTCAAAGTCGCATAATTTTAATATTTCTTTGTCAATGTTTGTTTACTCGCTTTTCGTGATGTATAGTTAATTTTAAATGTGTTTAATGTGGATGTTATTATAGTGTTCATATGGGAAAAGAATTAATAAAAAATGTAAAAAATATATCATGATTCAATGTACAAGAGGGCTTACATCCATCCTTCTTAGATTTACATCAATAAACTGTACGGAAATCTCTCCGATTTGATTGACAAGTTATACGGTTCATTCTGAATTTAATTTTGAGTCTATTAAATACGATTCGAAATCGATTCCGGCTCGTATTTATAATGCAGTTTACTAGATAGATAGTAATGTTACAACCAGGAAATCAAATGACGGTAACAATAAGACCTAATAAAAATTGTTTAGCTTCCGTTTTGAGAATCCTTTGAAACCTTGAATTTTATTATACGTCTAGAAAAAATGATGATTCATTTTCATGGTTCGGTTTATAGTGAAATATGTTTCTGTCCATAGAAAAACAAAAATGTATAGCACATACAGACTATCCCACTACGGTCGGCGAGATAGCATAGTAGTAGTAGTAAACATCTTTATTTCTAAAAAAGGCTATCGACCTATCGGTCTTTCTGCCCTTGTTTAATACATGTAGTCTTAATCTAAATAAAAAACAAATATGAAAATTCTCTTATTCTAGGTTAACGATATTATTAAATAAAATTTCAGTGGCAAGAAGAGATTATTTTATTGTCCACTAGTCAGTTGCGTTTGTAAGTGTTCGAGTAGCGTTAATGTAGGGAAACGGAAGCGGGATTGTCTGGTTGGTCTTGTAAGACAAAGGGGATTCAGTATGGTCCAGTTGTAGGGGTTGTTTGTCCATTTTGTCTGTAGCTGTATGAGTCTTTCCGAGATCTTTGTCATGTTTGTGCGTTAGTGTAGTAGTTGGGTGGGGGGGTTGTGTAGTGGGTTTTGGGGGTGTCTTATTCGTGTTATTAGTCTTAGTGCAATTTGTTCTGTTGTTTGTGTATAACGTTTTGTCCTTTCTGTTCCGTTGGTCATGAGTATATGTCCAAAGTCTAGCAAGGGTCTACAAATAGCTTTATATATTTTGGTGGCGGTGTTTGTGCTAATTCCTCTGTCTTTGTAGGTTAGTGATCGGAAGTGTTTTGTTCTCTTTATTGTTTCTGCCCTGATGTTTCGTATGTGTTTAGTGAATTTAAGTTTGTGGTCAATTGTGATTCCAAGGTATTTTACGTCGTTTTTTGGTTGTGCCGTTTGGCCGTCTGCAGTTATTGTAGGGGAGTCAGCGTTGAGTCTGTGGTTTGTGAGCAGAAGTTGGTTTTTTGACGCGTTTGGTGTTAGTCTCCATTTATAAAACCATGTCATTGTGTTGTTTGTTAGTGTTTGGAGTCTTTGAGCTGCTCTCTCAGTAGTTTTGTCATGTACAATAAGTGCCGTGTCGTCTGCGTATTGTAATATGTATGCCGATCTGTCGATTTGATTTTTGTCTGGTAAGTTGTAATTGTATATGTCATGGCAGTATATATTGTAGAGAAACGGGTGAGAGCGGGGATCCTTGAGGGAGCCCTTGTTCAGGGAAAAAGAAAATGACAGTGTTTTGTCAATTCGTACTTGTAGTTGTCTGTTTTCTAGTAAGTTCTTTATGGTGTGTAGTAGATATGTTGGTGTGTGTAGTTTGTATAGTTTGTATAGTAAGCCTCTATGCCAAACACTATCAAAAGCTTTGTTAATGTCCATAAACAGGCAAGCTGTCTTTCTGTCAGTTAGGTGGGTTGTTTGTATATTGTTAGTCAGAGTGAAGAGTGGGTGAATAGTCGAGTGCTGATGTTTGAATCCGAACTGATACGATGGTATGTACTTTCCGACCAATTTTCCCAGTCGCTGCCCTATTATGTACTCAAAAACCTTTGCACCGAGATAGCATATTATACTAGGAAAGCCATTAAGTTTTCCGCATCGGGGACCAAATAATAACAATATCGGTCAAAGGAATCCATCTACGGGACCACTACGGGGTGCAATTATTATGTCAAACCTAAAAACTCCAATTTTCTCTTAAATTCATTACGCTAAAATAATATCATAATCATGGATTTAAAAAGCCTGTTATTTTTTTAACTAGTTTACTCAGTATCTTTTTTGTATTTTCCGTAATAGGAGTGGAAAAGATGGAAAAAAAACATATTATATGAATTCCATATTCCTTATCCAAAGCTTTGTATGCACATGAATTTGACACTTAACTAAAAGCAGTCTAATAATGTTTTTAAGCGATTGAATTTCCAAGAGCAATTTTCTTACAGTTTGTCTCCCGCATTTAAGAACTGCTTAATTTCCAAAGCTATAAACTTGCAAAATCCTGAACTTGATAAAGTAAAGTCACTTGTATTTTTGCCGCCAGTTTCGAATATGCTCCTTCATTAAGGATTTTTACAAATTTGATTTAATTTTATAGAGCGGTCTCTTTTTTTGAGAGTTTTTGTTTTCCGCATTTGATAAATCTTGGATTGTCAGAACGAGAAATTTTTGGTGGCCTACACTTTACAGAGTAAATGTGCCGGTATTGATGTTGCAAGTTTCGAATTTCCGCCATTCTCAATGAATTTAATATAAGTGTTAATTCTCGCGAATTCAAAGATCGCACTTCATCTAATCATTTTTTTAATAAGTTAAATAAAAATTACGTTTTCATTGCCATAATTAAAGACACTGTTCATAGCTACATTCAAACGATGATTAACAAGATAATGTTTAATATAAATCAAATGATGTTTCATGAGTAGTTATTTAAGTAAGTGGACAATTGAAAATATTTCTCATTTAGCAGGAAAATTTTAAAATCTTACTTTACATTGATTTCTCATTTGGATATTTTGCGATAGATATTTTTATGTTTTGAATAGTCCTCACTTAAGTACGGGAAGAATAATATCAGTTGTCAAAATCCGTTTATTGCGAAAAACGCAAACATTAATAAAGATATCGAATCGGTTTTTGTCTCAGAATGTAGCTAAGTATAGAAATAAGAAATATATAAAGAGCAGCCTCTGAAACCCACGGTGTAAATTAGCAACTATAACAAAAGTCGGATTTTAGTTAAGTGTCAAATTCGCCTGCAAAAAAAAATAATTGATACAATTAAGTGTATGAAAGATAGAGCAAGTCAAAAGATAAAATTTTTCCAGCTTCGTGCAGTCTTATTATTGAAGAGTCAAGAAAAGCTACTAAACAATCAGCGCAAAAATGGGAAGGAAAATAATTTAGCTTTAACAGTGCTTTTATAAGAACATTTCAATTTTTAGATACAGCATAGTAATTGGGAACCGTAGCGGTCATTTCCGAAAATTTATAATATTATACCTCGGCGACCTTACTGGGACATCCTGTATAATCATTATGTACAATCGTGTGTCGTTAAATACCGTTCAATATTCTTGCAAAAAAACAAATTTTTCTAGGTATTCGAAATAATTACTTTTGATTTTGTGCAAGAAAAACGGGTTGAAACAATTTACATAATTTATCCTTATGCAAATTTATTAATGACGCTTTTTTTCCTAGAAAATGATACCATATTTAAGAACTTACTCAGATTTAATCAGCTTAATTAAATAAACTACAACCCCTAAGCAAAATCTAATTCAAATATCTACCGATCACTCGAATACTATAAAATAAAGAATTTAACTACCATTAATTTTTCATACCTTACTTTTTTTACCTTTGGCTTTAATTTCATATTAACATGCTTTATTATTTAATCTACAATTCTATTTTTCAAACAAGAAAGTCTCTGACAAGACAATCATACACTTTTTTCTCCATTTTCCCAATTCGTTATTATCGAGACCTTCAAAATTTCTTTCAGTGCAATCGAATTGAACTATTTGTGTTGATTTCCTTTCAAAAATTCCTTGTTTGCATTTATCAAGCAAGTTGTAGTGATTTAAGACGTTAGCCGGTCGGTTAATCTAGCGTGTTTTTAACTACTTGAAATATTTTTGAAACATTTATACCTTTTCATAATTGTCAAGATCCGCTAAATTTCCTTTCAAACACAGAGGTTTCGCCAGTAAAATTTTATTATTTTTTCGGAATATTCATATAGCATAGGACATTCTAAGCATAATTGCGTGCTTCGTTTCACCAAAGACTATTTTCGCTTGTGTTGCTTAGAATTATTAAACCTTGTGGTTTTGACTTCGACAATTTTCCATTGATAACTAACCCTATTTAAGTGTAAAATTTCAACTTAGACAACGTGAAATTTTTTAAAAATCTGCAGCCTCTATTGTCTAAAAGTGAGATATTTTAACCGTAAAAACCGTAATTATTTTAAGTTTCGTGATGGAAAATGCGAAAAAACATTGTATATTAGGACAATGGAAGTGTAAACACACTATTTCACCATGCTGATTTACTGCGGAGCTTTTAAATAAAAAAGATATATAGTTTTTATGTAAAAATAATAATTGTGATTTATACTAATAGCGAGTGAGACAAAACGGAAAATAAGCAGGTTTTTTCTCAAGTAACTGGAACCACATCTGGTTTATGATAAAAAGAAGAAACATAACTCAAAATTTAAACCACAATCTTTTGAAGACATTTTCGTTCATAGTAATTAGTTTTGTATATTCTTTTTCCTGACTGTACTTTAATTCATTCCAATGTATTCCTGGGTTTCAGTCAATTTCATTGTCACTAATTATGGTGTTATGTGATGAGCCCTGCGTTTCGTCCCGGGTCTACCTATTGGACTCGTCAGTAAGGCTTAGGTAGACCCTGCCTTATACGCCGGACACCGGTTATACGCGTTCGGACGTAAATGACGTATAAGGCAGGGTCTACCTAAGCCTTACTGACGAGTCCAATAGGTAGACCCGGGACGAAACGCAGGGCTCATCACATAACACCATAATTAGTGACAATGAAATTGACTGAAACCCCAGGAATACATTGGAATGAATTAAAGTACAGTCAGGAAAAAGAATATACAAAACGAAGATAGATGCTTGGGAACAAAAAGCAGAATGGAACGAGTGGCAGCATCAGCAACACGGGTTGCCAACATCTCACCGCACAAGATCTACGCCGGCTCGGTTCATTTACGTCCGAACGCGTATAACCGGTGTCCGGCGTATAAGGCAGGGTCTACCTAAGCCTTACTGACGAGTCCAATAGGTAGACCCGGGACGAAACGCAGGGCTCATCACATAACACCATAATTAGTGACAATGAAATTGACTGAAACCCAGGAATACATTGGAATAGTAATTAGTGTTTTAGTAAATAAATTGGTTTTTTATTTTAATAAATTTTGGAATAAATGGAAAAGTGTTTTCGTAACACTTTTCGTTAGGTTGAATTGAAAATATTAAATTGAATTAAATTGATTTACCAATTTAATGTGGACATTTTCAGCAAAATTATAACGGATATGCTTCACGACAGGTTTTTGCTTATTAATGTTATATATGATTTTAAAAGAAACTTAATTTGTTTGAGAGAATCCATGTTGCAGCACTTATCATGAGATAAGGTGCATAAGCAATAACCCAAAGAAATTCAAAGAAAGCCATAGTATAATAAACCATTGAAGGAATTAGGAATATATCATTGAAGTCGCCCGCAAACATATTTAAAGTATACAAATGTAAAGTATCACCAGTATCAAAATAAGTATCAAAGCTCAGCGGATGCATAAATTATTAAAAGAAACCTTTCACGTAAAACTCCAATTTTGCAACCATAATTTAAAGCGAAAGAAGTTTAATGATTTAAACCACTGAATACGTCAGGAATTTATCCAGAAATAGAGACTAAGGTGAATATTCTTTAAAAATGTATTAAAATAAGTAAGGAGGAAAGCAAACCATTTTTTAAAAAATATTAAATTTACTTATGACATTACTGCAAAATATAAGGTAGTCAGAATGTAAAGCATCCTATTGAGATTTACATTTTTATTAAATGTTAAAAAAACGTCGTTTTTTTTATTTAAAGCATCCAATGTCACAATTTTGCTCTTTCATCTTTGTTACATTGCTTCATTCTTATTTTTCTACTGCTTACTATTTTCTTTTACTAACTATTGGAAATGAGTCGAAGAAGAAAATAGATAACATATTTTGAGAATTTAAACAACAGTAAAAAAGTATGAGCATTACATTTATATATAATGAAAATATGTTTTAAAATTCTTAAATGAAATAAGTAAAAAATATTGATCAATTTTTATGCCCATTCATTTCATAGTGGCTTCAAATAGAATCAATGCATAAAACGGCGGTTTTACTTGCCGTTGGAAAAAAACAATTTTTAGTAAGATAATTTGTTGGACAAAAGAGCCAATAAATTAATTAAATATGTTTAATAAGGTATAGTAATAGTTACGAAAGCGGGGTAATCAACAAATCATTGAACAAAGTTAATGTTCCTTTAGGCAGAAGGTTTAAATCGAAGCTCTAATCCTCAAGAACAGTCGAGGAAGGTGTGTAATTTGCTTGGCATCCGGGCATTCGATCATTTCTAGATCAGTAAAATGTTGCAAATTTATTTTCAATTCCAATAATAAGTTTTGGCAATGGAATTGTAATTTCAAATTGTAAAATAGTATAATTGAATTTACTAGCAATGGCATTATTTCCAAGCTTCGTTTAAGCAAAATACACTTTTGTTTTAAATGAATTAAATCTTCTAGTATTGAGTACTTCCATTTTATAAAAAACCTTATTAAAGATGTCTTGATACTTTACTATTCTATACTTTAGCAATTATAAATTGATCGGCCCCTCATATTGTCTGAAGAAATATTTTCACTTAAACCGTTTTCGTTGACTTACGCTTTGCATTGGAAAATTAAAAAATATCAGCGCATATTAAGCAAAAAATATATGAAACAAGAGTGGAATGCTCATTCTATTTGAATATTCTAGAAAATGGACGAATTATAGTGCGGGTTATAAAACAATAATTAAAAATGAGCAATATCATTGAGAAAAAGAACTGGTTCTTCCAGGATACTCTGAAAAAACTGGAAAATGGTGAAGTACGCTTTCAAAGGAATCACATGAGTACTGACAAATCAAATTTCTGAAACCTTGCGTTTCTATGTATCGACTGTATCGAAAAATGCCAATAAGTAAACTGGAAAACGAGTAATTCGGAGTACTAATTGCATTGTAGATGCTTAAAAGGCTTTGCAGGAAAGTGACAAGATAATGGTTTTCAAGCTTCACTTAGTCAAAAAGTATTTTCGTTGGCGCAGTTACAAATTATAGATATAGTAGAATTTATCGGTTTATAGTTTCAAAAGTACGCAACTCTGACCTGAGCACCGAATTATCCGCAGCTTCAAATTGCGCAAATTTCAATAATTTTTTCTACAACTTTGACAGCAATTAATCCTCTAACGTCGATTTTGCATATTTCATACTTTACAATGGAAAACTCAAAGTAGCATCGTAAATTAACGAAATGGAAGTGCCAACAGATTATTTCATCAAGCTGAGTTGCTGCACGAAAATAAAAAAGCTTGGGCCCATTCATTTAAAAGTAGCAGGTTTTGGTTCTTTTCTGATTTATAGCCGCAAAACGTACTAAATTAAGATTTAACTCCTGTTGCTTATATTGTATTGCTGATTATATATATAGAGAGTATACCTAAGTATTAGTCGACTTGGAGGCACCTGGCATAAAATGTGTGTAATTTGATTGCAATGTTAATTCTGCATGTGGCGTTTTAGGCTGAAATACACTAGCAACTAGTCAACATATTTTATAGTATTGAAAAACCTGTTCAAGGAATTTGTAGGATAAACAAGTCGAAATTTACGTACAACAAATAATTCAAATCTGCTTGATATCGCTCAAATTAGGTCTGAATAAATTATCAGCTTGTTGATATGAAGCAACAATTGTCCTGTAATGTTCGCTAAAAGAGTCAATCTTTTCACTCACCAGTATGGATGAAACTGGAAATGCCTCCAACTATTCCAGGACACCACACAACTTCCGAATAAAATAGTTTCTCGATATACCGAGAAAATTGTTCAAAGGGAAAACCGGATAATACTCGAAAGTTCTGAAAAGCGATAAAATTCTGGATATTCCGCACGTCGACGTATAACTGTTCAACCAAAGACTGAAGATGCAACAGCGTCCAGCGTGCTGTTGAATCGAACGCGCAGGAGCTCCACGAGCTGCTGCCGACGCTGAGCACCTAGAAGCATAGCTTTTTCATATATTAATTATTTTATACCTGAATTTGTAAACACTTTTTTCAAACCGGTCAAATAGTGGCGATGATAATTAACGAAAGGGGAGTTTTGGAAACGGCAATTGCCATTATACCGTATGTTTCACAGAACACGAAACGGATTGACGAAAAATATGCGAGCTTACCAAATGAGAAAACCAACATTATTTGAAAACGCGATTGAGTGGTATTGAGATCATCTTTCTCTTCCAAGGCACTTTAATTTTATTATATTCAATTCAGCGCCGTAGAATTTCTTAAATTAGATGAAATTGTGTTTGGGAAAACCAGCACAGCCCTTAGTTCTTCATTTTGAACTTTGAATAGAGCACAAGGCAATTTTTTTTAATAAATTGCCAAGACATTTTTGTAGTTCAAACTCCAAATTTTATATTTTGTCCAGAGATATTTATCTTTCTACTTAAAATCAAGAGAGTTACAAATCCCCTTAGAGTTTTTTTTTAATTGGCGTTTGGTACACAAAGTGCACTTAAGCAAACATGTTAAATATCGGGTTTTAACTTTGTTATTTACGTGTACCTTAAAATAGTCTTAAGTTTTGTTTGAAAATGATTAGAAACCTAAACATTTTATTTAAAAAAAGCTTCTGTTTGAAAAATGTACGTTTCAATAATTGTTCGACAAAATTGATGAGCTATAATGAGGTTTGAAGAAATTTTTGCTTTGCAGTTTGTTTAATTGTGCTTCTTTGAACTCTGAAGATAAACTATAAGAGACAATCGAATCGAATCCTTGGAGAAGCGGCGCCTGGTCGTCCAGTTTTTCTCTAAGGAGAAGCTTGAGATATTTTTAAAGCCAGCGGGACAGTTTCTCGTCCTAAAACTTTCACTCTCTGCAGAAAACCACTCCTAGCCAATTATTTACAGTTTTTAAGAGTTATGAGTTACGTTACATTCCTCGCTGATGTAGTCAAAATTATATTTCATATATACTTGTATATAATTTTAAATAAATACAAGGCAACAAAACGCCATGTGTTGAGAATGGACGTCCCCAAGCTACGCAATTAGACGACGCAAATCTGTTTGCGAAAGTTGTGGAATAAATTCAAATTAAACAATTTAAATGAATGTGATATTATTAAAAAACACATATTTATCAGAAAAAGTCATGTAGAAAATTACTTACGTTCTATAAATAAGTATGAATACAAATAAAGCAAATAAAATTAGCAAAAATAGCAACTGACTTATTATTTTATGTGTATTTTATGAGTATTTTAAATCGAATGTATTTTGAATTAACTGTAATGGGATTCTTTTTTATTAGATTACACCATAAAATGTCATCTGTGTAGAATAAAATTAACGTAATTCTGGATCACACGCATCAAATTACCGTATAACCCTGATCACACTTCAAACTCTGCAAAAACATAAGTGTTTCTGGTATTTCTACTGAGTAATATCAGATTATAGTTGTTACCAGATGTCGTTTGTGATGCCTAATATTTGTTGATGAATATACTTGTTTCAGTTAACCATAATTCATACTTAATACAACAGTAAATGAATACTACCTAAAGTGATAATGGGTTTTTTTTTAAATAAATTAATAAAAGCAACTGACAGCATTTGTATTTTAAATCCGTATTGCGTATGTATTGTAATCCGTAAAATTGTATTGTAAGAAATGAAAAAACTCGACTTGTACATTACACTCTTGATTCTCGAAATGCTGCATTTTGTTATTCACGAAAACGTAACTAACAACATCTCGGCTCTTATAATCTGAAATATTACATTCCTCCAGCACAGCTGATATGACTGTGCTGGAGGGGTTTTATACTGATGCAAAAGTAACACTATTCAGATATATAAAATTGAGTTTTTGGCAAATATCTGACTTTCGAGCCAAGACAGCCATATAATATATTTTTCCTTGTTTACTAAGACGCCTTTTACAACCCCTAAAATATATGACGCCAATTTTGATTCGGCCTGCAATAGGAACGAACTGTTTGTCAAATAAAAAAATGAATGAATGAAATCATAAAGGACAATTTGACCTACAAGTGTGTCTCCTTAAATTTCCTATTTGAGAACATTAGAAAAACTTATTTAAATCTCTATAAAAGGTGGCTCATTTCATAATTGAGTACAAACATTTCACGAACGTAATCCTTAGCCGATTTTATGAGAAAAAGTTCATCTCTTTTCAATCCTTTGTTTCGGATCTACAGGTTTCATGCCATGATTTGTGTAATTTGTAATTATTTGTGTTTATTGTTAAATTGAAAGAAACAACTTTGAACTTTTAACTAGTGAGAGTCTTTATTAAATGTAGTCTAGTGCAACGATAAACAATGTTAAACATTTGTTTAAATAAACTCCCTACGGACAATCGAAATTTTTGGTAGAAAATGGCAGATAGCCCTAAAACGTAAGAGATAACTTCTATTAAGAGTTAAATTATACTTTTAATAAACTGTTTAAAATGTTTTTTTTACATTGTAATCCAGCTTTTATTTGCAAAATAATGCTACTCAGTAGCCACGACGACCAGTTTTTAATTCTAATGGCCCGTAATAGAGCAAATAGAAAAAAAAGCAAAAAATAAAAACCGTAAAATTTTGTAAACTTTAACAAGCTGTAGATCGGAGATGAAACAGTTTTTGCCCTATGTTCATATTAATTTTTTCCCATAAAAACAGATCAGGAATACACCCTTAAATTTTGATAGTGTTTATTGTGACAAATACACTTTGCCTTTTCAGCATATACAGGGTGTGCTAACTAAAATGTTACAAATATATGTTCTCGGTTTCATAATTAAACAAGCAAAATGCCGTGGGGTAACTCCCTGATAGTGAAATAAGTCTGCTTTGAACCGTTGTCGTACCTCCTGGCGGTTTTCTGAAGTATTTGGCGGCATTTATTACCCATGCATTCTCGCAAAACCTCCACAGTTTATGGACGGGTGAGAAAAAATCCCATGAGAAAAAATTTAATGGAGTCAACTCTGGAGATCTTGCAGGCCATTCAATTGGATTCCTTTTACAGAACCGCTAAAGCATCTTGTTGGAATCGGAACAGATTGTCTGAAAATTCCGGAATATTTTCCGTAAGTCAGGTTTCGGGGAATAAAAGGGTCCGTTAATGTGATCTGCGAAAATATTCGCCCAAGCGTATAATGCTCTTTGCCCATGATCTAAATAGGCGCGCTAAGTCGTCCATTACCTGGGCAGTGCCCTAACATGGACATTCCCGAGCTAGCCATACGCACGACAACGTCAGGAGATAGTCTTGAAGTGGCGGTTTTGGTTTTATTCGAGGGGCATTCATTAAGGAAAAAAGGTCTTCCTGAAGGAAAGCCAAAAACCCCTTTTGCTTCGACCTTTAAGTTTGATACTGTCAGCCGTGGCGTTAACCGCCGGCAGTTTCAACTAGATGACCAAATCTATCCGCCCCCGCCCCGACCGGTGCAAGGACCAGCCAACACCAGCCAGAACAAGGCAGGACGAACCCGTCAAGTCACGTTATGTTGGATTTGTGCGTTTCCAGCCTGCTAGAAACGACTGTCTGCAACTGGCAGGCAATGTTTGTTTGTCGTCACGTACTGTCAGGGACAAAATCCTCATAAAATATGGGAAGTCGCTTATACAGGGGACCATGGGTTGGGCGATCGTTTGCTCATTGTTGTATGCCACTTCGTGGATGATATATGCGTTGCTATTTATATAAAAACTGTTAAAACAATTTGGAACCCTTTAAATCGAAAACTTGCTTTATAGGAAAATGTTGGACAGAGCGGCAGTGCCGTCGCTAAATTATCTGACAAAGTTTTATTTTTTCTAGGTTTAAATTAGTTATGGTTTTAAGATTCTCCGACATGCAGAAATATCTAATTTTTACATTCAGAAGAGAATCAGTTGCTCTAAAACTTCCGTGGTAATTTCAGCACATAATTGTCTCCGTAACGTTCCTTGAAAATATAAGCGGCTTAGTTCACATATTTTCAATTTACATAAAATAGTTCTGGTCACATGGCAACACCAACCAAGCTAAATGACCGGCAGACAAAAACATTCGATTTTGAACAATTGATTTAGGTACTTTTGTGCGTCATGTAGTTTTAGTGTTGCTAAAGAATGAATCGACTATTCGCTCAAGTATCACCGTAAGCCCTGTAGAAAAATTTTAAATTTAAGAGTGGTTTCATCCCCTGCCCGTAAAGCAATCACCGATAGTATCTAATATACATAAACAAATGAAAAGTCAAAATACAAACCTTCCTCTTACACACTAAGGTGAAATGTCCTGCCATTTTTGCATCTTTTGTATAACCGGAAAACAGCTTTGTTTCGTTTTAGTTGTCGCACCCTGCACGTATATCATACTTATTCGTATTTTATACTCGTACATCACTGGCAACAGTTTATCTATAAATTCTGCACTTGATCATAGTTTGCTATATTTCAAATTACAAAAAATTAAGTGAATGTTTCAATCCCGATTCATCAAATATTGAAAAATAAGAAAACAAGAAGGTTTTCGAAGATAATAAATAAGAAGTGAATTCAAATTAAACGTTTAGAAAACTAAGTCTACTATAAACAATAGTAGTTTTGCTAAAAAGAACTAATGCCAAAAGCAAGGTATGCTCACATTTTTCAATCAAAATACGTGTGTTATTGTCTCTAAACATACAAATCAAATAAATTTGATATTAATAAATTTAAATAATTGTTTAGTTGTTTAAAACAATTGTGCAATCACTGCTATAAAATTAATTCAAAGTGGGTTTTTGAAGCTACAAAATTAACCTCAAGGTGTTAAAAAATTAATTTAGATAAAACCTACTACATCGTATCTTACTAATAACCAGCTCTCGTCCAAGATGTCAGTAAAGCAATTTGCTCGGAATCAATTTCTAAAACATTTTTCTACTCGGAGGCTTTTAAAAGACACTGTCGCATCGTGTGCTGAAAGCTTAATGAGCAATTCTATCAGAAACGTAGGACAAAATTACTAAATATAAGGAACGTGGTAGGTATAAAACAAGTGTAATAAAATACATACATTGTTGATGCTTTTATGGGTAACGGAATGAAACGTAGTAAATGAAAATCCAAAATCATTGTCAGTACCAAACATAAAAATAACGACAACTTTGTTTCAGGATATTCAAAGTTATTTTTAAAATTCTTAAACTATAAATCGACAATCTACCAGTTCGTCTGAAGAACTTAGTAATATTTTTTCTTCTATTTTTCTTCAGTTTAAATAGTAAAGATTTGCCTGATCTTCTTATAGCATTTAAATAATATTGTTGTTTGTCACACAAAGGGGATATCGATCGATTTATATTTTTTTGCCCGTTTCCTTTCCAGGTGTTTCACAAATTTTGTGTATTTATTGCTTGTTCTGTTCCTTCGACAAAAAACTTATATAGAGTGTTCCATAAAAACCGGACTAACTTTTAGGGCTTGTTGAAGACATCAAAACAGCATTTTTGGTATTCATAAACATATACAAGCAAGCTCAGTCTTTTTGAAGTACAGGACCGATTTTTTATGGCTAAACTTCAAGGCCTCCATATCTTTATAATTAGTGTTTAATTGTGCAGCTTATAAATAATATTTGCGTCTCATCCGATGCTCCGTTGTATATTAAAATAGTCAAATTTCCATTTGTCAACTATCTCATCTGTATGTGTTTAAACTTTATCGAAGTTTACTACGAAGAATAAGAGAAGAAACTGAAACTAAAATATAAACTAACAAACAAATCAAATGTGTTAAACGTATTTAATAGATAATACAAAGCCGAAGATTTTGCCCAAAATGGACTATATTCATTAAATTAACATGTAAAGAGAATAATCCGCAATAAACTTAAGAAATTGTAAAAATCAAAGCTCAACTCAAAAACGGACTAGGACAATACACAACCGAGCAACTACAGACCAATTACACTACTTCCAGTAATAAGCAAAATTTTTGAATACATAATAAAGCAGCGGCTTGAAAAAGTGATTGGAAAATATATACCTACCTACCAATTTGGTTTCAAACAACATCACTCGACTGTTCATTCCGCTCTTTATCTTGGTCAACAATATAGAAACTACCCACCTAACTGACAGAAAGACAGCTTGCCTGTTTATGGACATTAACAAGGCTTTTGATAGTGTCCTGGCATGGAGGCTTACTATACAAACTATACAAACTACACACACCAACATATCTACTACACACCATAAAGAACTTACTAGAAAACAGACAACTACAAGTACGAATTGACAAAACACTGTCATTTTCTTTTTCCCCTGAACAAGGACTCCCTCAAGGATCCCCGGCTCTCACCGTTTCTCTACAATATATACTGCCACTGACATATACAATTACAACTTACCAGACAAAAATCAAATTACTTTCAAATCAACAGAGAACAAAACACTTCCGATCACTAACCTACAAGACCGAGGAATTAGCACAAACACCCGCCACCAAAATATATAAAGCTATTTGTAGACCCTTGCTAGACTTTGGACATATACTCATGACCAACGGAACAGAAAGGACAAAACGTTATAAACAAACAACAGAACAAATTGCACTAAGACTAATAACACGAATAAGACACCCCCAAAACCCACTACACAACCCCCCCACCCAACTACTATACGAACGCACAAACATGACAACGATTTCGGAAAGACTCATACATCTACAAATAAAATGGACAAACAACCCCTACAACTGGACCATACTGAATCCCCTTTGTCTCACAAGACCAACCAGACAATCCCGCTTCCGTTTCCCTACATCAACGCTACTCGAACACTTACAAACGCAACTGACTAGTGGACAATAAAATATTTTTTTCTTGTCATTAGAATTTTAGTTAATAATATTGTTAACCTAGAATAAGAGAATTTTCATATTTGTTTTTTATTTAGATTAAGACTACATGTATTAAACAAGGGCAGAAAGACCGATAGGTCGATAGCCTTTTTTAGAAATAAAGATGTTTACTACTACTACTCAAAGCTCAATCTTCCACGTTATTAAAGATATGTTTAAAAAATTCAAGGGTATATTTTGCAGTATCTCCATAAAAGATATGGTAAAACACTCAAAATTTCAAAACATTGCTGAAAACTCTGAAATTAAGCCCTAAAGGTCCTTTCGAGTAGTCAACATGAAAGCGCATCTATGGAAGGAGGATGTATAACTACCATTCAATATGTTTGCAATAGGTTTATATGTCTTATAATTCTTATTAAACAGTGTTAAAAAACAAAACCGCCCTTCTGGCTGCATATATTTAAAAATGAAGAGCCAATCAGTTTCATAAAATGCCACTCGTTCTGCAATCTCTAGCAAATATAGAATCACCTGCAAATAGAAACTTTTTGTGTTCGTCTATATTGTTTTGTATTTGAACCCAAAGGGAATTCTTTTAAGGTATCGAACTGACAAACCATTCAATCAGTCAATCCAGAACGCAACTTTTACATCATTACAAAACTTGCTAAACTAGAATTTTTTTAATTCTGTTATTTAAAATTTTACGCCTTTATACATTCTTATTTGGATAATGGTTTTACAACCATTTGGAGTGATCCATTAGAAGTGTCGACAAAAGTAAAATCTTTAAATATACACTTTTAAGGAACTGGTTTAATAAAAAAAAAGGTTTTGGGACTTTCAAAGCAACATTAAAAAACTACAAATGCGATTTTTTACATATTTCAGGTGGCAACCTTTTGCCTACCTTCTTGCCTACGAAATTATTCGGAAATTAAGCATTACCGAAACGGTTTGCAGGGCAGTAATTCACCCCATAATACAACTATACTAATATTAAATATTTTTCTTAGCCCCTCAATGACCGAACTCAAAAAATAGTTTCTTCGGCTTACTTTTATTTTGTTTTCTTTGTATTTAATGTTAGGTTCAATGATACATCACACAAGCTGTCTTTCCTTTCACCTCAAAACACTTTCTATGGAAAGCTTTAAAAGCTATGCATATAGCTCAGTTCAAAGCTTTGAGGGTGTAGATTTGAAATTCAAATTTCAAATCTTAACTCATTCAAATTATTCATGTTTAAACATCGAGTTTTTATTTTCCATCTCGTATAATGCCAGATATATCAATATTTCCATATTTTCTGTTCGGGATTTAATATTAAACGTAAACAACAAGAAATATGCGAAAGATAAAGCGTGTTCTATTGTTTTTTTATGTAAACGCACCTAAGTTAATTAAAAATTGAGCATTAGATTTATATGATTTTGGATGATCGTAACAAGACTTTGTAAACCTGCATTTAATGGCGGAGGAATGCTTTATTAAATTTTCATTTCCTGCAGTTCGTACAAAAACATTCGCATTTAAAGATGTGTCCGTTCGATTACCGTAATCAATTAAGTCAGATTACAGTAATTGTATAGCAAAACGACTAATGTGTCAATGGATCATTTAAAAAACTCACTCAAAAACAGAGTAAACTATTTGACTTTTTCGGGCTAGTAGAGTTTGAAGCAATATTTCCAGATCTGCAACTCAAAAAAAAACATTATTGTCGGTCGGCTATCGTGTGAAATAAAATATAAATAATGTAAACTGTTGAAAATGTAAATTTGCACCATTTGAATTCCATAGCAGCAAGTTTTTATGTCGTTTCATAATGATGAAAATCGCTACTTTCTCCTCAAGAAAAATCGTGCGGAAAATAGATACCTATTTCCGGACGGTTGCAGAAGAAAACGAATTCGTTGCTTACAGATTCTAAACTAATTTAATGAAGAGAACTCAACCACTCCCTAGAAATTCCAAAGAATTTGTGACAGATAATCTTGCAGAGTTGAAAAGTGATTAGTTTCATTCTTAAAGAGTCAATACGAATTATTTCTGGCCATTATTACTTGCGTACCGCAAGCCTGTTATATCGAGCTGACTTACTGTTAAAGCGAGATCTTGTGAACAATATTTGTCACACTGCTGCATGTTTGTAGAGACTAAAACTAAAATAGGACAGACTTCAACACACAGGGACTGGCAACACATCTGTAGACATGGCAATTTCACCAACCACGCCAGGGGCGGGGCCTCAGTTCTTTTCAAACCTGTAACAAAACTAGACAAAGCAAACCCTCCCCACCTCAACAACCCTTTGAACGACTGTCTACATTTACCATACCCTACTTAAACGACCTGATACACATATTTCTGACATACATAAACCCCACACTCCAACCTAGAACAAAACATACTGACCAAGGCAAGCATCTATAATATGCAATAATTATAGGCGACTTTAACTTGAACAGAAACAAAACGAAACAACTTACAAAATTCCGACTTTATAAAACAGCACACCCCACCAACTTTTCTGATGCCCGCAAACCCAGATTCAACACCAGACGTTCTACTGCACACAAGAAACTTAACAAACACCATCAACAACATAAACTTAACCAACGAACTTGGATCCGACCACCTGGCTATTACGTTTAACATAGACTTACAACATACGCAACCTACCTCCAATACACCTCCTATAGAGAAAACTTAAACCTAACAAAGACTGACATAGACAAAGTGAAACAACATATACATGACTACATTTCAATAGAAACCATACAACAACAACTTACACTAGGCCATACGAAAAATTTAGCCCGGAATTAAAAAATGCTTTCTACCGACATACACTGCCCAAATACATACTGAGACTAATAAAACATAAGAGAGAACTGTACAGACTATATACAAACACTCAAAATAACGACCTAAAATAGACACTGAACCAACTTAACAGAAACATTAAAACTTTGATTGGACAATACCGACAAGACAAATACAGAAGGACAAAGGCAAAACATACTGGCGAAAAATTAAGAAACTGGCGTAATTCAGTTTGACTAAGACTGGCACTACTGACACAATTGACGAAAACGGAATAGAACGTTACACAGACAAAGAGTAAGCGGACGCGTTCGCCAGACACTATCAAAGGGCCTTCAGCATATCAACAAACCCTAACTTCGACAATGACAACTGGAACTTGATCAACGACTGGTACTTGAAGTATTTTAACAGCTGTCCAAACTACACCTACAAACTGATCACAGACACAGAGTAAGATGAAGCCCTAGCGCACATCAAAAACACTGCACCGGGGAAATATCGAATTAAGGCAAAACTCTTGAAAAGCCTAACTCAAGAAACACACAAACTGATCCTAACTGAATTGAACAACTGCATCACAAATGGCAGAATCCCAGAAACATGGAAAAACGGCTTAATAATCCCTATACCCAAAAATGGACTGGACAATACACAAACCGAGCAACTACATACCAATTACACTACTTCCAGTACTAAGCAAAATTTTTGAATACATAATAAAGCAGCGGCTTGAAAAAGTGATTGGAAAATATATACCTACCTACCAATTTGGTTTCACACAACATCACTCGACTGTTCATCCGCTCTTCATTTTGGCCAACAATATATAAACTACCCACCTAACTGACAGAAAGACAGCTTGCCTGTTTATGGACAGTAACAAGGCTTTTGATAGTGTCTGGCATAGAGGCTTACTATACAAACTATACAAACTACACACACCAACATATCTACTACACACCATAAAGAACTTACTAGAAAACAGACAACTACGATACAACAATAAAGAGAACAAAACACTTCCGATCACTAACCTACAAAGACAGAGGAATTAGCGCAAACACCGCCACCAAAATATATAAAGCTATTTGTAGACCCTTGCTAGACTATGGACGTATACTCATGACCAACGGAACAGAAAGGACAAAACGTTATATACAAACAACAGAACAAATTGCACTAAGACTAATAACACGAATAAGACAACCCCAAAACCCACTACACAACCCCTCCACCCAACTACTATACGAACGCACAAACATGACAAAGATTTCGGTAAGACTCATACACCTACAGACAAAATGGACAAACAACCCTTACAACTGGACCATACTGAATCCCCTTTGTCTTACAAGACCAACCAGACAATCCCGCTTCCGTTTCCCTACATCAACGCAACTCGAACACTTACGAACGCAACTGACTACTGGACAATAAAATATTTTTTTCTTGTCATTAGAATTGGAAAGTTTATTTAATAATATTGTTAACCTAGAATAAGAGAATTTTCATATTTGTTTTTTATTTAGATTAAGACTACATGTATTAAACAAGGGCAAAAAGACCGATAGGTCGATAGCCTTTTTTTTTAGAAATAAAGATGTTTACTACTACTATTTGTCATAGCTCTTTTCGAATTCTAAAATCCGTTTCACAACTTTTTTTTAATTATTGAAAAGTGTTTCAAAATTCCGAATTGTACGATGACTATAAAAGTATGCATAATACAATTAATTCTACAATAAACAATTTTAAAATTAGAAATGGATGTATGCGTTACGGCGGATATGGATAGTTGGTTAGTTTTAAAACAAATCAATTATTTGCCGATTTGTTAAATACCTACGCTGTTATTTGAAGATTTATTTCAATCAGCAGAGTCGGAAATTTAAAAACATTGAATCAGACATCAATGAAAATTGAAATAGATCTTTAATCCAAAATAAAAGTGTCGTAAAAACGATAAAGTAATTGGGTATTAGCGCTGCCTTTTCATTGGTGGCATTTACTGCTAGTATCTATAAATTTCAATTTGGTTGCAAAAAAAGGTGGTCCCAACTAGCTAATAAACTGACTGTCTTGTGAAACTGAAAATTAGAAGTAATCATATTTTCCACGAATGGTTAGTGATGAAGTAAAAGTTAGTGCAAAAGTTAGTTTGAAGGCCACGAATAATTACTAATGAACTAACTATAATCATTAATTAATATAAAAATAATCATACAGTAGTAGTGTATTATTAGCCTAATAAAACAAGCAATTTTCAAGCTAACATCCAATTTACAAACTAACTACATCCAGTATTTTGTTGCTCATAACCTACTCCTCATGTAGTTCCGAACTAACAGTTAGTTACATATACCTACTTCTTGTTTAAAAAATTGAAGCATGAATCCAATTCATTCCCCTAGGAGTGTGGGAAATATAGCATGTGAAAGTGGTGATTTCTACGTTTTATTTATGAAATATTTTCGAAAAAGCACATATAAAAAACTTCAAAAATTTTGAAATTAAATGTCAAAAGGACAATTTTATCAGTTTTCCTAACTGTTCACCTTAAAATGACGACAAAATCACAAGAAACGATGCTTTCAACTAGAATTACATCGAATACAATCGAGTTGAAACTTCGAGTCGAAAAACTGTACCCTGTTGTACGTATATTTTATAACTGTGATTTTTCTAACTTTAGAATGATATAATAGACCGTTAAAATTGCGACTCACCTGACGAACGATGACGAGTGGACCCTTGAGCTCTTCAGCAGCTTCAGGATCGCTAACTTCTGTTCCATATTTTGCTTGGAGTCCAGCGCCTGTCGATGTTGTCTGCATTTTTGGATATTAATTATCAAACAGCATCACGTACACTTTTTGTAGTCACTATACCTATTGTCATTGGTATTTCACTTATTTCGATTGTATATAATCTCATTTTGAGAGACAAAATGAAAGTTACCTGTTGGCTTGACACAATCAAAAGTGACAATTAACTTTAGGAAGTGAGAAACTTTCAACTAAATGGTGCCAATATTATAGTTTTATAAATTTAAAATTTTATTTTTTGTAATAAAAATTTGACTTTTATTTTATGCCATAACGGTTCCTCCAAAATTTACACCAAAAATTTAAATACTTAATATTTTTGTGTCTACTACCTAACTCTGAATATTAATAGTATAACAGACCGTTCAATACCAATATGAAGACCTGTTACCAACGGGTACAACGGATGTATGCACAACGAAGGTCCTTTGATCGACCTGAATTTATTGCACCAGGATGAGCAAGTCAAAAACCGACACCGACACCACCAGTTTGAGAGTGAAAGCATCAGAGTGCACAATCAGTCCTTTTCCGCGACACTTTGTATTTATGCATCGTGTATCGATCACGCGCTTTATACTTATATATTCAATAAACTTAATATAAACCGAAAGTGTATTTATTCCTGAATTAACCAACAAGACCGTTAGAGCTATCATCGATCTAAGGATACAAATGCTGTAGATATGTAATATTTTGGATTTAATGAGTCAAACGCTATAAATGAACACTTTTCTCTGTCAGCGATGGAAGTCAACTAAACGAGGCTTGAATAAAATTGGGTACCTAATGCTTTTGGTAGCGGGGAAATACTTACTCACTTGATCCCGATAGGTGACAGATCTATTTCAGGGATGCTCTCCTGTCTACGCGAGCCTTGGTTCATCCTCCAAACCACACGGTGGGGATCATTCTCCCAACCTCAAATCCTATCCAAACCTAAAAAATGTCTTCCCAATATACAACAAATGCACCAACCAACGTGGTGTGTAGGCGCCAAATTCCTCCTATTTTAACCAGTATGTTAAGGTCGAATTAAAAAGCAAAATTACCCCAGGTGGGGAGAGTTAGATACTCACAATCCCTCACCGATCCATTATCGGTTAGCTCCACGTATTCTGGGGGAGCAAAAACTCGACATTCCTAAAATCTAAGCCAGAAAGGAAGGGACTTCAAAACTGTAAAGAACTGATTATAGCAATATTATTTTATTATAATAATTAATTATATATAACGTTATTAAAGAACTCATTATAGCAACGTACAACATTAGAACAATGAGCACAGAGGAACACAGAGAAAAACTGGCAGCGGAACTCACTAAAATAAACTGGGACATCATAGGGTTTTGTGAGACGCGAATGCCTGGAGAAAAAGTCTTACATTAAAATCAGGACATCTTATGTACCAGAATAATGCCGAAACAAATTACAGATGTGGTGGAATGGCTTTTTAATAAACCGCAAAATTGAACATTTGGTAACCAAATTCTGCGCCATTTCAGAAAGAGTCATCGATCTCATGTTGAAGATTAGTCACAGATACGACTTACAGCTTACATATGTGTATGCGCCAACTATGAACTCAGCAGGTGAAGAAATAGAAAAATTTTATGAAGACATAGGATCTCGAGCCAGAAAACAAGAAAAAGCTTACTACACAGTTATCGTGATAACATGATGTGAAGACTTTAACGCAAACGTAGGAGGCAGACAGTTGGGGAATGAGAAATTCATCGAAAATTACGGCTTGGGTGTAGGAAAGCATAGAGAAGGAATGCTCACAATTGTGCTTAACAACGAAAACTCTACTGCTTGAACACATTCATTAAAAAAGAAAATAAAAAAATGGACATGGTCACACTTGGACAAACTGACTAAGAAACAAAAAACGAGATTGACTATATTCTATCAAATGAGAAAGCAATATGTAGAGCTGAATACCGACGAGCCAATTTAATACAGGCAGCGACCATAGGTTAGTGAGGTCAATCTTAGAAATTAAGCCGAAATTAGTGCGAAAGATAAAATTCCACGAACCTTAACACCATATGATAGATGAACGAAGATAAAACCAAAAAGATAAATACACTATAGAACTTAAAAAGAAATTGGAACCAACAGAGTCACTAAAAAACCTAACCGTAGATGCATTCAACGAGAAACTGAAAAGCGGTATTCAAACAGCTGCTAAGAAAATATGTGGAAATAAAACACCCAAGAATAGCAAATTGTCAAGGGAAACTCTCGACACAATCGAGGAAAGGAGACAGATGGGCAAGATGGAAGCCAGTTTCAAAATAATTTACTAAAAATTCAAAACGGCGATTAGAAAAGATAGATGTATCAAATTAAAAAAAGGGACGACGCAATACAAGACAATCGAAATATGAAAGTGTTAAAATCTAAACTATCACAGGGTAAACAAAAAATAATAAAAAAGAAGGTTTTTATATTCACTCACAGAAAAGACATAATAAAGCAATAGAAAAGTTTTCTGCGAAGCTGTACTCGTCTTCCACATCGTCAACTAACGCGGCAAATCGACCAATCAGGAACGTGGGCTCCGAAGAATTACCGGACACTACTATTTCTGATATGAGACAAGCCCTCAAACAAATTAAAAATAAAAAACTCCAGTAGAGGACCCACATAACTATGAAATGTTAAAATGTGAACAAGTAAAAGAACAAGCAATTGGTAATACTTTTCAATAAGTGCTGAATGGAAGGAAAAGCTAACCTCCGCATAAGAGGATGCCGAGGTAATCCTTCTCTTAAAGAAGGCTGACACATCGATCATGGAAAACTACCGCCCCCATAAGTTTACTTCCACATCTACATAAACTGTTTACGAAAATTATAACTAGCCTCCTATCTCAAAAACTAGACTTCTATCAGCTGGCTGAGCAGGCAGGCTTTGGTAAAGGATTTAGTCCTATAGATGATATCCAGACTCTTAAAACCTTTACTGAAAAGGCTGGCGAGTATAATGCTCCCATCCACCTAGCGTTTGTGGATTATCGTAAAGCGTTTGATTCTATTGAAATATGTTGAACTCTTGAAGCACTGAATAACGCGAGAATAGATTCGAGATACTCCCAACTTTCTCTCTCTCTCGGTGCCGAGCCTGTCTTCAGAGCTGCGTTATCCCCATCACAATATCACGGAACAGTTATCTGCCCTTTGCTGCTCGGAATAGCTGCTCCACTCCTAGTCGAGTTCAATTTCTTATGTTTCGTAAACATAATAGCTTTTTGCGCCCTATCCATCTTCTGCCCTCAACCTTTCCCTGCAAGATCAGACTGGGGGTGTGGCATTCCTCTCATCATATGTCCAAAGTAGCTGACCTTTCTTTTTTTTATGGTATTTAGGAGTTCCGGAACTTGGTCTAGCTGTCTATGTTCTCTCGTGAATTAATGGTGGAGAACTACAGCGTTTAGTGAGCAAGTTTGGTTATTGTTCCAGATCTTTCTTGTGATCTAATTCGCGCGTTGTACTATCCTTTCTTAATTGAAAGCCATTTCTTCCAACCCACCAGTCTTCACTTGGCGAGATCCGGGCAACGGCTGTAGAGACTGAGGAGAGTGGTTTTCACCGCTACAGAAGTTTTTTGCAGACGTCTAAGTTGTGGGATTGTGCCAAAGAGACTTGGTGCCTTCAAGAGAGTGTTTCTTTAACACTGTGTTACACTACACACTGGTCTAGCTCTCCGAGAACTTCCTCATTGCTGGTGTGCGTGGTCCAAGAGATTTTCAGGTTTCTCCAAATTTCAAAGGTCTCCACTTTATTCATGGTGTCAATCTTAAGCGTCCATGTCTCACATCCATCCGTACAGAGAAATGCTCCATATGTAACCGTAAGTGTTCTTAGTTGCGTTTGCTTTGAAAGGTTTCTGGTGGTAAAAGTGGGCTTCCATTTGCCAAGAGGCCTGCGTGCTATTTCAATCATCACTCTTTCCTGTTCGTCACATGTTATTTCATTGTTCAGCCAGCGGCCCAAGTATTTAAATTGTCTTACTTGCTCGATGTTGTATCTATTGATTGTGATCGGAATTGGTTCTATGTTTATTTTATCAACTCCCATCCACTTCCTTTTTTTATGTTTATGTTAACTCACAACTAATCAAAGACATATACAAGAGCGCTACATCACATAGTAAAACTAGACGAAGACCTCCAAACTAACAACATTAATATCGAGAAAGGAGTTTGCCAAGGAGACACAATTTCACCAAATTGCTTTACCTGGTGCTGGAGGGTCTTGAAGCAGGTGAACTGGGACGGTGGGGGTATACATATTGACAAATGCTTCATGAAAAATCTGAGATTTCCGGACGATATGGTGCTGATAGCAAGTGAGATTAAGGAACTAGAAAACATGCTCCAACAATTATTGTTCCATTTTGCTCAGAATCAGGACGCGAAGGTAAAAAAATTTCCAAGAAACATCCTCACTCTGTCTGTGTTGCTATTCTGAATTTTACCTACGTTTATAGAGCAATCAAAGTTACCTCAGGAGCCTCAAAAAGGTGGTACAATGTCAATCGATTGTCAAAGCCACATAAAAATTATGAGCGCTAATTAAAATTTACAAAGTTATTTTTCATTTATATTTTTAAGGTGCTCAAGCGCTAAAACATACAAATTTTACAATTAATCATGGAGCAATTAGAAGAAATAAACGACGAAAATGACTGCGATTTGAACAGTTCGAAAGGATATTACACCAGAGCTAAACGAAGGAAATTGTCCGAAGATTGCCAATATAACGAGGACAATTCAACTCATGGCTTGTATAGGATTCCCGAAGTGGGCAAAAGGAAAAATCCAATTATGTTCGTTCCCACCGAAGTGTTGTTAAATGTGTTCAAATTCATATCGTACCATGAATTGAGTAAGTAGGAGAACACATAAAGAAAATTAAGTTTTCAAGCAAGTTCTCACCTAAACTTTTTAGGTTCAGTAGTCCGTTTAGTCAACAAAAGGTTTAAAGTAATCGCCGAAGACATGCTTAATTTAAGCTTCAGGCGGACGCAAAAGCAGCTCGATAATCTGATTACTACCACCGATATTTCTTTAGGGTACACCCAAGATGATATGGAAATCAAAGCAATTTCAAAGTTGATGTGCCAATTAGAAATAATTAATCTACAAGTAAACAATTCCATTACTAAAATTGCGAAAAATGTAATTTTGCATTCACTAGTTCTCTATTTATTTTAGAACACCATTATCATGTCCACCATATGGAGGTACATGTCCAATAAATTCTATAAGACCTGCCAAACGTGCATGTATGGGGGCAAGTTAATAGATGTTCAAGAATTGTTTATCTGGAAATTTTTGCATGTTCCAAATGAGTTGTATGCCCCAGCTGTTGTAAAAGATTACGTAAGACAGATGCAATTTTTATGTGCACTTCTGAGAGCAATCGTTAATAAAGAATTGACAGCAACAGGGTGCAAAAAACTGCTACTTCTTAGTATAAAAACGCTTTTATTTCGTAGGCTCTGCCCCCTGAAGTAACCACAATTATTCAACTGACTAAAACTTTTTGTATTCATTTCGATAAATGTAATGAGGAAGCCATTCCCAATCCGTGCACTTCCAGTGGGTGCAAAATGCTGGATATTCTGGATTGTGCTAGATTTGCTCAAAAAAAGGTTCATTTTGAAAGGCGAACATCGGACTCGTTTCTCGTAAAGGTAGAATAATATGATTTAAATTACTATGAAAGCGTAATACAATATTTCATTGGTAGTTAATTTTTGATCCAATATTTATCAGGATAATTTTTGCGATTGGGTTCATTAATTAGCAAAATTTATTATTCCCACCATTCGACGTTTTCTATTTATGTGAGGAAATCCTCAGGACACTAGAATTTAAAATTGGGACAATACAATATAGATAAAATAAACTTATATTCAGGGTGTCCCGTAAGCACATGATGGAAAGGGCACTGAGACATCCATTGGCTCAAATGAAGACCATATGACACCTAACTTTTTCATTATACTTATTGATAGTCAAAGTTCTTCAAAAAGATATATGTTTTTTGAAATATCGGGAGAATCGTAACATGGATTTTAATGAAACTCGCTGTGAATTTGTTCCTATGTAATGATCATGTTGTGATGAAGAAACCGAGGTTATCCGAAGGGGTAAGTGGTGAATTCTTGAGTGTCTTGGCACACAAACTACCAGAACTTTTCATTTGGTTGCTAGAATCAACTGTTTTTTTTTCAGTTAATGCCCTAATCCTTTTTGAACATTTTTGGGGTTTTTGTAAAATTTTGAAGCGTTCATAGCTTTTGCACAAGAAAAAAGATTTCTGTTGCCTTACTATTTAACAATTTCAGACATTAACTGCAAGCGTCGTAGTATGCGATAATTGTCAATAGTTTCAAAATGTTTAACTGTCCGACAAGTCTTAGGACGGTCGTCGCTAGGAAGCGTTTTCATCCGAATTGCGTCAATCAGAAGAAGCGAGTTTTTTGCAGAATATGACCCCGACGTAGGAACAAATCCACAGCAAGTTTCACCATCAAAAATCCATCTGGGCGCTTTCCCGATATTACGAAAAACTGAATTTAAGTTTTGTTGATGTAAAAAGTTAATTAATGTCTTTAGACACTACAATTACAATTTTATTTGTCATTTGGCAAGAAAACAGAAATATTTGTTTTGCGCAAAAACTGCGAGTGCTAGATTTTACAAAGAGGAGAAAAATGTGAAAAGAGGATTAATGCTCAACTCATGATCAACTCATAAAAAATCAGTTGAGTCCAACTACCAAATAAAAAGTTTATGTGGTTTTTGTACCAAGACACTCAAGAGTTCACCACTTGCACTGAGCGGATGAACTCGGTCGCTTCATCAAAATATGAGTCCTGCATAGAAGCAAATTCACAGCAAGTTTTATTAAAAACCATCGATTGAGTTGATCAGGGTTGAGCATAAGACTCGTAAAAACCTATCTCGTAAAATCCTATTTGTTATGAAACCACAACCAGAGCCTCGAAAATGGACCGATCAACGGAAGCAGCAACGGCATGGAAATATGGATTTGAATATAGGTACTTGGAAAGTTTTGAGCTGATATAAACGAGGGGCAGCCCAGTTGGCTGTCGAAGTTTTAGAAAAATGTAAAATGGACATAACAGCAGTGCAGGAATTCCGGTTGCTAAATTCCCCATAAAAATCCACCAATGAGAGAATATGCTCGATCCGCTTCCGTGGAAAATGGTGCAACATATCACTAGTAGCAATAGACGCATCAGCTGAAGTAGCCGATGATGGGACTAAAGACACTTTTTATTAAATACTAGAACAAACATTAAGAGAAATATCAAAGGAAGATATGCTGCTGGTTTTAGGAGATTATAACGCCAAAGCAGAAAGAGAAAAAAGATCAGAACTACAATTTGGAAAGCACAGCTTTCATGCTTCTTCTAATAACAATGGAATAAGGCTAATCAACTTTGCAGTCTCGAATAACCTATTGATAAAATCACCAAAGTGCCTTCATCAATACACAAACATACTTATATCTATCTATCTATCTATCTAACGACGGTATAACGAGAAATCAGACATATTACGTATGGGTAGACACCAGACACGGATCAAACATAATAGACGTTAGAAGTTTCAGGGGATCCGATGAAGGTATGGATCATATTTTGGTTAAAGCCAAAACTAGGCTACGACTAGCTGCAAGGAAAGAGAAAAGCCACAAGAAAGAAATACAGTGGAACACCGAAAAGCTAAAACAACCAACAGTACCAACAAAAAATAGAACAGGCATGCAGAGAAATACACATAGATAGCCTAGGAGTGGAGGATACTTGGAAGACAATAAAGGAAGTAATTCAACATGCCAACAAAGAAATCCTTGGTGAGAAACAAAATACTAAAAAGAAGGTGTGGTTCAAATACAGATTATCACAGACTTAATGAAGAAAAGTATGAAGCAAGAATCAAAATGTTGATGAGAAAAGATATAAGTTTCATAACCTAAGAAGCAAAATGCGAAAATTTACGAGAAAATAGAAAAGAGAATGGCAAAATGATCAACTACACGGAGTGGAAAGAGATACAACACATGGGAACACAATAAAATTGTATAAGCAAGTGAACATACATAAAAAAGGATTTCGTCCAAGAACCTCTACAATGCTTAAGAATGCTGATCGTGCTCTTATAACTAGAAAACAAGAGATCCTCAATACCTGGAAATAATACTTTAACAACCTACTCAATATAGAATACCCGACATATCAAGAAGAGGATAAACGACATATCGCTTAAGTCTAAGTTGACCCACCATCCAGAGAAGAAACAGCTGATGCCATTAAAATGAAAAAAAATAATTAAAGGAGGGTAGACAGAAACTAGAATATACCAAACATCAGCTAATACACAAAATATGGGAACAGGAATCGATTTCAAATAACTGGAAAGAAGGAGTTATTATATACAATACACAAGAAGGGAAATAGAATTTATGGAACAACTATAGAGGTATCACACTCCTTAACACTCAGCATTAATCTGTCCAACATAACTAGGTGCCGAATGACACCGTATGCAGTAGAAATAGTTGGAGAATACCAAAGTGTATATAGAAGGAAACGATCAACAACAGACCAGCTAATTACTTCAAGACAACTGTTGGAAAAATGCTGGGAATTCGATAGAGATTTACACAATCTATTCGTAGACTTCCAAATCCTGGGGGTGCTCAACTGGGAAGAAGCCACTCAGGATTAGAGAGAATGGAGGAGAATTGTTGAGGCGATTAAGACCCGCCCGGGTTGTTGAGCCATAGATTGGACTAGATTAGATTCATTGTCTGGATTTTTCAAGAAACATATATATTTTTTAATTTGACCATCAATAGCAGAGGAGCAAAACATTTTTTCTGAATAAAAGTTAGGCCTGATTCTCCTCTTTTGATCCTAAGAATATCGCAGCACTCTTTTAAACATGTTCAAACAGGACACCCTCTGTACTTATTTTTTTCTCACCACCAGATAAATGGTATAAGAGGATAGGTCCGATTTTTCAAATTTACAGACTTGTAACAGTACTGTTAATGTGACTTAATTGAATGTCGGTTCACTATTGTAAGTACTTTATTCATCTTGCATCGACGGTTTACTGAAACTGGCACTTTGAAAGTTAACTTGTACGATACTCGTGCCGGAAGAACAGTAAGAACGCTTCATTTTGAGGAAAAGGTTTTGAGGAAAATTGTTGCCCTAAAAAATCGCTAGTAGTTTGATCTCATCGTCTATAACGATCCTGTATTTGACTGTGCCTCATAAAATCCGAATAGAACGCAGTTTTCCTACAACTGCAATCTTGCCTATTCGTGTCCGGGGCATTTTGAGAATTCGCCAGTAGCATTTGGTCTTAGTTGGAATTATTTTCTACTGCATTATGCATTACATTGCCACCAGGATCTTCCGTTTTACTTTTGCTGCATACATCTGCAAACTGTTTGATCACTTCGAAAAGTTAAATGTGTCTTGCCCTTTTCCATTTCGTTGGACTCTTCTTCTGGAAATGTTAGTTAGTTGTTACTTCCTTAGTTTTTTCTTCGGCAAATCTCTGCACTTCATTATAATCTTGTTTAGATCGTGTTTCGGGCACCCTCCTCATGAGCACGTCATTCTGAGGATATCTTAGTCTCTTATTTTGAGATTTGTATGCATAATTGTTAATGATGGCCACCAGAAGTGAGCATTTGAAATTTTCAGTTTTTCCCTCGTTGTGTTTGATCACTGATTGATTTTTGTGGGATGCTTTCTGACAGTTTTTTAATCAATACTGATTTAACAATTCCGCCTTTCAGCCTCTAGAGGTCCAATTTAATCTTTCTTATTGTCCTCCAAAATGTGGTATACTTAGTTGTACTAATCCCAGTAATGAATTATCAGAATTGCCAATTACCAGGTTTTGTCAGCAGTGTTTCTACGATGTTTTTCAAACGCTGGCTTATAATGAGAAACTATTTAATGTTTAGTGAAGGTGGTTTTAGGCCAAGTTTTGCGTCGCCCATCACAAAAATCACTTCGGAGCGTTTTGTTTTATTCAAACATCTCGTAGTTTTCCTAAAATAAGTCCACTTCTTTTTCGTTACCATCACACTTAAGTGAAAAATTTTGTATTATATTAGTATTGAATGCACTAGCGTTGATGTTAAGTAGCAGTACACGATCTGAAACAAAAATAAAATACTTTTAAATATTTCAAGATTGTGTCCATCATGGCAGGTCCATTACAGTGACTTCGGTTATAATTTCCGGTATAGAATATACAGTATTTTTTGATTTTGCATTAGCCCAAGTCAGACAATCTTATCTCGCTTATTTCAAGTATTTTTAAATCATTTCTTGTATGGTCTTGGAGACTTTGTTCTTGTGAGTTACTGATTGTATTATAGCAGATTCTCAGATTGACCAGCGAGCCTGTAGTTTTGTAGCTCTTCTCCCCTCTCAGACGTCGGTAGCCGATTTTCATGCTCAATGCAAACGCACGAAACTGCAGTTCTGGTTGCAGATTAAACCCATTTTAATCTTCCCCGGAAGATAGCATAAAATAGCATAGCTATTGAAACGAGCGTCAGCTGCAAAATAAAGTTTTGATAAAGTGGTCAACTCAATTATTGTATGTTTGAAAAAATTGAAGTGAAGTTGAATTAAAAATTGAAATGAATTGATTTGAATTAAAGTTATAAATATACAATATCTAGAAAAGTAATTTAAAGACTAACGATACTTTTAAAGTAATAAATCAGACCGCCATGAAGTACCAAACTCTAGGTATATTGCAAACTATCTCAAAACTACCGCAGCGAGAAATTCATTTTACAAAAAAGAACGTTCTGTTACACTGTTTCCTAACGCATTGTCTTCCTCTGCACTATTTTTGAATGTTAAAATGTTATTTTTTAGTACAGCTACTATTTCAAAAATTCTTGGTTCATTGCTATTCCGATTCCAACGCGTAAAGAGATGGAAGAACCCCAACAGCAGCGCATGATGCACATGAGGTTGAGGAGAATTGTTTTGGCCCATAACGACATGTATCTTCAGGTAGAACGAAATTAATATTGCGAAAAACATTCGCTGAACATCTTCTGAAAATTTAGCAAGAACAGTATCAAAGAGAACTGGTACTGAGGCCGAACGCATCATTGACCATTAAGAAACCCGGAAACAACGTATATACAGGATATGGTGATGTAGAGGATACGTTCTTTTACTATGGAGTAATGAATGACGGTAAGCAATTGTTTAAGTTTATTATTCCATCAATTGAATGAAGAAGACTAATTGAATCGGTTCTTTACAAAAATAATCACATTAGTTTTATTGATGAAAATCAATATGTGCTGTAGCTTGAAAAAAATCTGTCAATGCTCTACTTCATCTATTTCTCGAGAGTCAAGAACTGTCATTACTATTTTCATTGCTTGTATTATTAGTATTCAAATGGCTTGTCCGTTACAATGGTTAACTGTTATAAATACTGGTGGAATTCATTTTTAATTTTAATATTAGATGATGCAAAAATTCCGAGTCCTTCCTCTGGAAGTGATTTCTAAGCGTCATCCCTCAGTAGGTAATTGTTGTTTAACAGTGTGGATATGATGGCACCGTTTTATGTTTAAAGCAAATACATTTTCAAGAAAAAAGTCTAACGTGCCACCGATAAAGTGATATACTGGTACGGATGTTGTCTTCTGCAGCTAGTATTTCTACGAAGTTCCTTCAAAAGTTCGAGGGCAAACAAAATATCCCTCAAACATCTAACTAGTTTTCAATGACTGTGTCAGTGGTTGTTCGAAGTTCGCGAAGCTCTGAATGCAATCATCACTTCAGTTGCAGTAACTTTCAATTTCTCAGTTTAATCAACGTTTTAAAGGAAACAACACACAAAAGTGGACATCTATCATGTAGAAAATATTCCCTATTTAGAGTTTGTTTAAGAAAAGTAAACTTGGTGCATTATCGACAGTGTTATACAATTTTTTAAGTTGGGAAAAATGCAAAGATAACGGAATAGAGATATTGCCCAAAAATATCCGTACATATTGTTGTCATGGTCGTGAGGGTTTGCTGGTCCTCCATCGAACGCCTCCCCAGGTGACGGATGGGGGAATGCCTCCAGAGATGGGTGGTACCGAAAAAAACAAAATATTTGGGGCGGACCAAAACCAGCACGTAGCGTCTGATTCAGAATGGGCGGCTACAAACTGCGTCTGACTCATAATGAGCGGCCGATAGCAAAACTCACCAACACGTTTGGCCAGCATGGTCTTTTAAGGCTAAAAACACCTAAATGATATGTCAACTTTCCAGCACATAATACCCCAGGCTAGTGAGACTGATCAGAATCTCGCACTGATATATCAGTCAGCCCTAAGAATTCTGGGGAGCAAATCGAAGCAAATCGAAAAACGACCGACAAAGAATAATATGACACATTTGTACGTCCAACACAAGAACTCTAGGAGTTGAATAAAAACTAATAGAATTCGAACAAGAGATAGACAAAATAAAATGGGCCATAAAGGACTGTCTGAAGTGAGAAGAAAAGGAGAAAACTGCATAACTCTGAAGAACGGTCACAACCTCTTCTATAAAGGAAATGAAGAACAAAAATTAGGAGGAGTCGGAGTACTGATCAACACAACAGAAGCGGCTATTATAGTACAGTATCATGTCATCTCAGAAAGAGTCATTGCAATAGACATAAAAATAAACAAAAGATATATGTGCAAAATAATACAAGTGTACGCTTCTACTACAAGCCATGAAGAAGAAGAAGTAGAAACATATCAACGAAGCGCTCAACAAAAATAAGACGAAATACACAATAATTATGGGAGACTTTAACGCGAAAGTAGGAAAACAAGAAAACCCAAACGAACAAGAAATAGGTCCGTTTGGACTGGGAGCAGGAAATAGCATAAATAACAGACTAGTAGATATTAGTGAAAGAAACATATATCTAATGAACGCATATTACAAAAAACCACCACAACGAAGATTGACTACATCATCTGTAATGATAAAAACATAATCTAAGACACCTCAGTACTGAACACAATAAATATAGGGAGCAATCATAGGATCCTGAGAGCGAAAGTAGCAATTAACAGACAGAAAGAGAGAAGGAAACTGATAAGATCTGGGAACAAAATAATAAAGGGTGAGGAAATAAAACGACAAAATAAGATATGCGGAGATTGCACAAGAACAAATACAGGAACATAATATGCACATGGAACAATATCCAGACATAAATATTATAATCATAAAAATATCAAAAGTTCTACTAAAGGCAACTCAGACGATAACAGTGAACAAAAAAGAAACGAAACACAAACTAAGTCAAGAAACCCAACAGTTAATTGAATTACGAACGGTGTTATTAAGGGATCGATCAAATAACAAAGATACTATACCTATTTCAAATGAATAATACAATAAGTAAAAAAGAAAAAGCAGATAACAGAAAATATAAAAACGGGAGAATGAGAGAAACGCGGGGAGAAGACCAAAGGCTGAAACAATTAAGGACAAAATGAACGAATTAAAACAATAAATAACAAAGCTATTGAATGAAAAGGGAGAAATGACCACGGAAGTGGAAGAAATAACAAAAACAGTAGTAAACTACTATAGATCACTATATGAGGATAAGAAAATACTGAATGAAAATACCGTCAGGAAAAGAACAGGGTCAAGGTTAGAAATGTAGGAACAGAGGATATCGACTTCGACCGAAATAACGACATTCGAGATCGAAAACAGAAAACGAATCGGGGGAAGATGGTATTATGGTAGAGATGATAAAATAAAATATATAAATAAAATAAATAATAAGATAAATAAAATATATAATAAATTGATTGAAACCCAGGAATTTTTTTGGATTAAATTGAAATACAGTCAGGAAAATATACACAGTAAATCACAAATAATGACAACACAGGAAAAACCAAATAAAATAAAGATATAACGTGGAGTGAGACAAGGAGATTCGATATCCCCCCAAACTATTCACATTGGCTATGGAGGACATGTTCAGAGATCTAAACTGGCAGAACGAGGGTTTCCTCATAAACAGCGAAAGGCTAAGTCACATTAGATTTGCGGATGACATCACATTGATAGCAAGTGCTACCAAGATGAACTACAGAGTATGATTGAAGAACTAAACGAGAAATCAGAGCAAAAAGGCCCAAAATCAATACTAACAAAACTAAGTACCTAACCAATGATATACATCAGAATCAACATTTATAACCATAAGTAACCGACCAGTTGAAAAAGTTGAATCATATATATACTTAGGTCAAAAGATACAGATTACAAAAAACAATCTGACGATTATTTACTTACGACTAATTTATCACGCCGAATATCCTTGGCATCGTCAGCATTTGGAGAATGCAAGATGTCTTTTAATCGGGCATGCCAAATGCAATAGAAGCTCGAGTTTTCAACCAGTATGGCCTACCGGTTCTCACTTATGGAACAGAGACCTTACAGATTACAACTAACACATCGAGCGATAGAAAGACAAATCCAAAACATTAAACTACAAGACCGCATTGGGAAAACAAAAGAAGTAGAGGAAAACACTGGCAGGACACGACTGGATAAGGAAAACCAATAACAGATGAGAATGGCAGATGTTAAGGGAGGCCTTCCCTCGACGATGGGTGGAATAGGCTGGATATGGAATTTTTGCCATGCTTTTGTCTCTTAAAAACTAAAATCTTTGAATAATTTCTTCTAGTACTCCCTAAATAAGCCCGCCTTAATAAATTATCTGAAGGCATGACACCAATTTTAAATTGCTCCGTATGATTGAGACAGATTTATAGTTTATATGCGAATGTTTTGCTTCAAAGGTAACGGATTGGCGGAAGGAACGAATATCCTCGAGATATATCTAATGAATTGATAATGAGCACGCTTTCCTTTTGAATGCGTGATAAAGCGAGTGCTTTCCCAATTGATATACGACAAAATGCTGGATTGTATATTTCGATAGCAGTTTTGCTACCGTTCAATTTTAAATTGAATTAGCAGAAGAGATCCTTTGGTGTATAGTGAATTACATATACAGGGCTTTCACTTCAAAACGAACCACCTTAAATATCTTTTAAATTTGAAGAATTAAACACAAAAAAATATATCGACTTAGACAAGAGTCAGCAAGTCTTGTATCAAGACTGCGTCCCCACCAACCATTAGTTTAAAATTTCAATTGGTACCACCCATAGACCGACATGTTATTGTAAAGAGAATAAAATTATCTATGCAGGCAAAAGTAAAATTCGGTCGGTTCTCCTGAACTTAGAAGTTTTTCATAGTCAGACAGAAATGTCAAACTACAAAATATATAGTAATTTATTGATTTAACTTTAAATTGATTTGATCTTCGTTAAAATCCTCCGCCGTTATTGTCTAGGAAATAGTCAAGTCTACCTTGAAATTCCTCGGGAACATTGACCGGGAAATATGTTTGCATTCATGTGGCATTTGATCGTTAATTTCTTGCATAATTTTCAAATGACTCCATCAGAAAGGTCTAGAGGAGCAAGATCTAGAGACCTTGCTGGATATTTCACTGCATCCTTTCTACTAATCCATTTGCCGGAATTCTGCTGAGTAAACTAATCTCAAAATGGTAAAGAAACGGGAGCTGTGATTTGTCTGGATAGAAAATTTTTTATTAAGCATAATCTCGTCATTTTCATATGTTATTATATGTTACATTTTCTAGAAGATGAAGCTGTCCAGTTAAATGCTCAAGCTCTAGCTCATTTTCCTTTACCAATTAGAGAGTAGTTGGATCAGGAGTTTCCCGGAAAGTGTTTGTAAAATAGCGAATTTATACGGGTGGAATTTATGTGTTCAACAACAGTTCTTTGTGTTTGGTAGAAGTAAATCGGAGGTAGACAAATTCAGCTGCCTACAATCAATAAATTGCAGAAAATACTGTCCTGTAGCCCTGAATAAACAGTCCTCAATATCCCGATTTCTTAAATGGAAAAAACAATTTTAAATTAAGCATTTAGTAGAAATAAATAGAAAATAAAATAAATAAAACATTAATAGGTATTATAGCTTATTTACTTTGTACAACGAAAATAACGCAATTTATATCATTGAAAAAGGGGAAAGTATGCTATTTGATGACGTTTTGGTTTTCTTGTTTACAAAATATCTTTTAAATAAATGTATTGTTAAAAATCGTTCTTGCTTGAAGCAGGGATACTGTTTGTTCCACCCGATAGCGCTCAGTTCACTCCATGCTCTTCAAATCAATATAAATCACATTTAATGTTTGTTGTTAAACATAGGTGCCTATCTGAACAAATTTCATTCAGATGAAGGCAGAAACGAGCTAGATGAAGAAGTAGATGAGCTGCCCGTCGAAGCAGATATTGAGGTGGTGCGTTTGAATTCAGATGAAGATGTTTTATATCGACTACCTTATTTAGGTAAAAACCATTTTATCTAAGATAATTTAATTTAATAAAAGTAAATACATTTACAGGGTTGAAGATTGATGTATCTGTTCGATGTCCTTTGTCTTATGCTCCACTAAAGTATTTACAGTCGTTGTCATTTGAGGATCAGGATCAATTGCAAAAGAAAAGTTGCGTTAAAGGTTAGTAATTAAAATGATTAAGAGGGTTAAAACAAAAAATTTGGAAGTTGAGCATTTAAGTAAAGGCTGGAAAGTTGCGTTATTGTCTGTCTTTCTAAAATTGCTTGGGGACAATAGTTATTTTCGGAAAACCAAACTTGAGTGAATAACAGTCACCTGTTCAAGTATTTTATCTTTAATAAAATTTTAAAAAATTCACGACTTTTACAACGCTCAAAGCCTCCGAAAAGCAACCTCACCTTCAGAGAAAGAAATGCCTTGAAAACGCTCAACGAAGATAAGGAGATTCTCGTTTTACCAGCTGATAAGGGCAATGCAACTGTGGTCATGTCATCATTGAACTACGAGGACAAAATTAAAGAGCTTTTGACCCCGTCAACGTACAAGAAGTTGGCACGGGGTCCGACGGCACGGATACTAAGGACAACAAACAAATTAATTAAGGACATGGCATTTCCGTCCGAGGAGTTGGCCAAACTCAGAAAATCAGAAGCAATCCCACCAAGGCTCTACGGACTGCCCAAGATTCATAAATCAGATGTACCACTGAGACCCATTGTGAGCGCTATTGGAAGTCCGACTTATGATATTGCAAAATATCTAACAAGAATTTTACAGCCCAAAATAGGAAAAACCGACAGTTTTATAAAGGACTCATCCCATTTTGTTCAGACGCTGCACTCGTTGTCATTAGCTCCGGGAGAAATCCTTGTGAGTTTTGATGTTGTTTCGTTGCTCACAATGGTACCAATCAAAGAGGCAATAGAACTTATTAAGAGAGAATTTCCACCAGGCATCGCCAAACTGTTCGAACACTGCTTAACCACAACCTACTTTCAGTGGAAAACGAATTCTATGAACAGACGGATGGAGTAGCAATGGGCAGCCCCCTTAGTCCGGTGATAGCCAACTACTTTAGGGAGAAATTTGATATGGACGCTCTGGACACAGCCGCGAGGAAACCTAAGTGTTGGTTTCGATATGTTGATGACACTTTCGGTGTGTGGGGCCATGGTTTGGTTGAACTTAAAGACTTCCTGAGGCACCTCAACTCAATCAACTCAAAATACACTTCACTATGGAAGTGGAGAAGGATGGACGACTGCCATTTTTAGATGTCTTGGTAACCAGAAAAACCAACGGAAAGCTGGCCCACACGGTGTACACAGAAAACCGACACATACCGACCTGGTGCCTGCACAGTGGATCAAACCATCATCCCAGTCAAAAGAGAGGAGTCATTAAAACCCTCACCGAAAGAGCCAGAAGAATTTGCGAACCATATGAGTTAGAAAGAGAATTGAAACACGTAGAAAGTGCCTTGGAATGGATACAGCAAGAACGAGTTTAATAGAGCAATTCGACCAAGAAACATTGGAGGTCGTCCTGAGGAAACAGATACGCATGATGAGCGTAAAGGTTGGGCTTGCCTCCCATACATATATGGAGTCACGGATAGGATCGGCAGGATACTGGAGAAACACAGAGTGAAAACAGTCTTTAAACCAACTCGAACAATCCAACAGACTTTGAGATCGGCCAAGGACAAACGGGATGTTTTATCGGCACCACGAGTCTACAGGGTTCCGTGTAGTTGTGGCAGAGCATATATCGGACCAGAAAACGTAGTGTAAACACGAGGATCACTGAGCATAAAAGAAGTTGCAGATTAGGACAAACAGAAAAATCAGCAGTATCGGAACACGCACTTCTAGACGGCCACCCAATACGTTTCGATAAAGTGGACATTTTGCACCAATCTCAACGGTATTATCCGAGACTAACCAGAGAGGCCATTGAGATCTTCAAACATGACAACAATTTTAACAGGAAAGAAGAAGTCACGGTCCTTAATCCAGATTGGAAACGCGTTTTGCGGCAAACAGCGTGTACGCCAAAACCATTGAAGCGCCTCCCACTCCTCACGCATGAGCTCACACGGCCGGACCGCATAAATACGAAAAAGAATTCTTTAGAAATATAAAATGGTATTTGACGCTATGAGATGCAAAGTGGCCTAACCCAAAAATGTACTAAAATGCGTTTCTAGCTGAAAAATTATGTTATTTAAGTACTTAGACTACCAGTGGATAGATGTAGCCGTAAGTTCATTCTGCATTTAATATTGTCTCCATAATACAAGATATAACACTGGCCTAACCCACACAATATGCTGCTTGGGCCACTATGCAGATGAAAGCATTTGGCGGTGGTCAATAATATAGACAAGTGAAGTTGACGTAAATAGTTTGTAATGGACGCATACATGTTCCTGTGGAACGAGGCTACACCCTCAAGGGGTCCTCAAGAAATAGGATCTTATATAGGAAAAAAAGAAAGAGTGCTATAAAGAAATTTACATTCCTGAAGATTGGTCGCGTATAGTCATGACCACAAGAAAAAAGACTCCATTCAATATCGTCCATATGAAATCAGCAAACTTTTTTTCTACTAAACAATTAGAAAGAATAATTAGTAATAGAAAAATTTCGTGTGATAAATCTAAAGTAGAACGGATGAAAATGCAATGGATTCGTTTGGAAAAAACTAAGCCTTTTGTAATTGCTTATAAATACACAAACAACGAATTAGTTCCATTCAATGAAATAAATGTAAACAAAGAAATTTTGTTTTTTCTGCAAACCTGAGTGATTTGTTATATCCTATAGGTGGCAAAATTAATGTGAAAAAAAAGAAGACCAATGGAATTAATTCAGTTTATACCTCCCATTCATCTTAATTTTTATGCAAACCTGAAGACCACCGAAGATGTATCTGAAGATGTTTTTGCCGTTTCTAGCGAAGCAGAAGAAATGCACAAATAAAAAAAATCCATCAAACGTTTTCAATATGAAATACAATTTAGTATTTTCTCGTAATATAATTGTACAAAGTGTCCCGGAATATGTGGGCATGCTCTCGGATTTGTACAGGGGACGTTAAAAAACATAACAAGTTTCTATAAAAACATTTTCCAGGCGGCCCCTCTACGGAGATACAACCTCTAAAGGAGCACCTGAGAATCGATATTTTTTAAATAACTTTTAGAATACTTCATGCAATTTAATTATTTTGTCATACAATGAACAGTACATCATTTCTCTTAAAAAGGACACATGAAAACATTTTTAGCATTCGTTTTTGCAAAAAAAATATATTTTTCATATGTTAAATAACACTTAAAAAATTAATGCAAAATTGTGTCTTGTTATGCAAAAATATTCCAATATACCTGTTATGTTAAGAATGTTATCAACTTCAAAGGCGTTTTTCTCGTGTGTTGAATTTTGGCACATTGAAAATCACGTACGCAAGACTTCCATAAGTTTCTTGTTCCGAAATTATGACCACCTTAAAGGTTGAAATTATGTAATCGCATTAGTTAAATTGTATTAGAAATGAAATGAGGTTCCAGTACTAGGCAAAATTTTTGAATACATAATAAAGCAGCGGCTTGAAAAAGTGATTGGAAAATATATACCTACCTACCAATTTGGTTTCAAACAACATCACTCGACTGTTCATCCGCTCTTTATTTTGGCCAACAATATACAAACTACCCACCTAACTGACAGAAAGACAGCTTGCCTGTTTATGGACATTAACAAGGCTTTTGATAGTGTCTTGCATAGAGGCTTACTATACAAACTATACAAACTACACACACCAACATATCTACTACACACCATAAAGAACTTACTAGAAAACAGACAACTACAAGTACGAATAAAACAGACAACTACAAGAAGCGAGGGGTCCCTCAAGGATCCCCGCTCTCACCGTTTCTCCACAATATATGCTGCCATGACATATACAATTACAACTTACCAGACAAAAATCAAATCGACAGATCGGCATACATATTACAATACGCAGACGACACGGCACTTATTGTACATGACAAAACAATTGAGAGAGCAGCTCAAAGACTCTAAACACTAACAAACAACACAATGACATGGTTTTATAAATGGAGACTAACACCAAACGCGTCAAAAAAGCAACTTCTGCTCAAAAACCACAGACTCAACGCTGACTCCCCTACAATAACTGCAGACGGCCAAACGACACAACCAAAAAACGACGTAAAATACCTTGGAATCACAATTGACCACAAACTTAAATTCACTAAACACATACGAAACATCAGGGCAGAAACAATAAAGAGAACAAAACACTTCCGATCACTAACCTACAAAGACAGAGGAATTAGCACAAACACTGCCACCAAAATATATAAAGCTATTTGTAGACCCTTGCTAGACTATGGACATATACTCATGACCAACGGAACAGAAAGGACAAAACGTTATATACAAACAACAGAACAAATTGCACTAAGACTAATAACACGAATAAGACACCCCCAAAACCCACTACACAACCCCCCCACCCAACTACTATACGAACGCACAAACATGACAAAGATTTCGGAAAGACTCATACAACTACAGACAAAATGGACAAACAACCCCTACAACTGGACCATACTGAATCCCCTTTGTCTCACAAGAGCAACCAGACAATCCCGCTACCGTTTCCCTACATCAACGCTACTCGAACACTTACAAACGCAACTGACTACTGGACAATAATATTTTTTTTCTTGCCATTAGAATTGGAAAGTTTATTGGTTTGAAAATTTAACATTTATTTTAACCAAAATGTAGTCTTGGAGCTGATCAATAGAGAGTCTCGGTATATTTTTCATGATAATGTAAATGTAATAAAAGTAAAATTTTCAAAAGATCAACAGCTAAGAAAGACGCACGTTTTACAATAAAATTAATTTGTTCATTTTGGCGAGTGGCGTCCGTACCTGCAAGCTACCGAATTTGTTAAAGCAAAAAATGGTACGCCATTGTAGTTTTTATTTATTACAATTATTTTTCAAATTCCTTGTTGTATTCCAAATGAAAAATATATCTTGCATTTTTTCACTACGACAAGCGGTTAAGTAAAAAAATTGTTAAAATATATACATGCGTTTTGAAAAAATTTATTGATTTGCACTGTTTAAATTAAATTTCGACACCCTGTAAATCCGTAACGAAGCATTTTTGGCTATCGTTTATATGGCAAACTAGGGATATTTTCGGACCTAGAATACGTCGTTAAAATAATGCCCCTTTCCAGGAAACACCTTGTATATATACTGTGTATATTTTCCTGACTGTATTTCAATTTAATCCAAAAAAAAATTCCTGGGTTCCAGTCAATTTTATTGTTTATTATTTAAAATGTCACAAATACGTTTCGGTGTCTTTCTCCACCACCATCAGTTTGTCTAAAATACACATTCACAGTCATCATTAATTTAAAAAAAAATTCTATCAAAATTCACATACTTAAATACAAATTACACACATATTAAAAAGTATATTAAAAAAACAATAGGTTCACAGGTGATGAGTCAGGACAATCATGTCCGAGAAAAGACTAGAATCTATTGTTCAGAGATTCAAATTTAACTTACGTGTATGGCTGTTTCTACCTTCACATTTGACTGGCTATTGAAATCCATACTTTGTTCGATATCGAGCGAGAGAATAAAGAAACTGTTTATATTTCGCTTTTTCTTTGCATTCTAGGAATATCAATTGCTCTGCAATTCTTCAATGTCAGGTGTTTATATTTTATTTACTTCGTCCAATCAATGTATGCATGCGGTCATTTAATTAGTGTGTGATATACAGAGCTAAGATTGTCTGTGTCTGATCTAAAATTCATTGCATTCTGATGTTTTTTAATTTGTATCATTTCATGGATTCGTCTCTTATTATAATTGTCTTCATTGATTAATATTTGTGTGTTATCAAAATCAAAACTATGTAACTTTTGTTGTGCTAATGCTGTTCCATTTTGCTGTGTATATAATCGTGTCAAAATTTACATATACTAGCTTTGCATAGCTTTTGCGCGATACTTTGTGTGAAATCGAAAATAAACAGTTTAAAATAATTAAAATTTTTGTAATTGTAATATAATAATATAATAAATTGCTACCTTTCAGCGATCATTACAATGTACATTTCTTTATAACATTAAAACTAAACCAACATCGAAACGACAGGAAAGTAAGTGGGAGATGGAATAAAACTAAAACCTTCTTTTACCTTACACCGATTGTTTTATACAGGGCAATTTATAAGGTACTTTTAGGATAAAAAGTCCATAAAGGCATGGGTCCGTAAGGCATAACTTATCAGGCTACAGGATGTTAAAAGATTAATTTGAATTTTGGTTTCTCTAAGTTATTTTTCAATTAATATATATTTTGACGAAACTTGGTATTCCGAGATTTTGTAACATGCGAAACTAACAGTTCAGCTTGGTTTTGATCTTACCTGTAACCAACATGTTGTTTCCTCCTTTGAAAAATCAAATGTTCGTGCATGCTTATAGCACATTTTTGAGCAAGAAAATGGTATTCTTGTCGAATGCCGCTACAAACAACCGTTTCGAAATATTTTGATAGAAAATAATCGCGCCTTGTGAACTATCTGACACTTATTTAAAAACACTAATATTTAAAAACACATAATCTAGGTTATTTAAACATTTAATTTTTAAAATTTATAAAAGTTAAACATTATTATTCCATGTAAAATTCTAGAGTTATACTGAGCTACTAGTAGCGTTTATGAAATCAATAAAGTGAGCCCATATACCTCCATAAAATTATCGTTTCCAGATCTTTTTACTTAATTACGAACAGACATTGTATATTGTGTTTTTTATCTTAGTAGTAACAGTTTAAAAAATAACGTTTTGTTTCAGGTGAAACTCAAATACACATGGATTTTGAGTGTTTTGGAGCTCAGTATGCCAGACTATCCCCCAGGTTCAACTACGAAGTTATCCAGAGGCAAAGTTTATAAGCTCGCTATTTTACACATTTTTATATCGTCCGGTTTTTATGTATTTGACCCGAGACATTTGGTTTTTTTGCAACATGTTTCACTCATTCGTGTTCCATCTGTGATATTTTATATTTACATTAATTTTGTCACTTTTTATCATTTAGGCCAATAAATTGCCTTTTATATTTAATTGTTGCTTAATCAGTTTTTGATTGAAAGGCAAAACAGAAATAGGGCATAATAATGCAGAAATCCCCGTCTAAAATCTGTTCTTTAATCCAAAAGTATGGAACAAGGAATTGCGCGAGAATTTCCGCTTATGGATCGATCAGCTAACTTTCCAGAGAAACACGTTGCGCAAACGCAAACCAATCCCAGTTGTGTTTCTGGCCCATTGAGAAGAACAATGTTCCGGGTGCAAAATAGCGAATTTGTGTATTTTTCAAGAAATTATTCGTTTCTCTAATACGTAGGTCGTTTTATTCAAGTTATGTGCGAACATTTCAATTTTTATAAAGATCGAAATCATCCTGTTCGGTGTCTAAATTCTCATCTTGTTAAGGATGTAAGAATCCTGTCAGCTGATTTTTTTATAGCAATTATTTAATTTTGTCATGTATGGAGTTGATGGTGATTATTAGAATAATCGTGCGGTAAGTATTGATTAGGAAATAAAGTTAACAAGTTGAGGTATTTAAATAATAAATAGCAGAGCACTTTCGGTTGAGACTGTGTGAGACAGAATATTAACAAGGATGAAATGGTTTATCATGGCGAATGTATTGTGGTTGATGGGTTATTTGGCATTTTATTTAATTTCGTGCTATTTCATTTTATTTCGAGGACAATTTTAACCGCTAATAGAGAAAGTTTATTTTTATTACAAATATTTTAGTGTTAGGTTGATAAAATAAAACGAAATAAATCAGAATGTTTTTCGTTGTTCAGATTTAAAGAATTGTTCATTCTATTGCTGCCAAGCAGTTTTCAGTGTTTTGATTACAAATTTCTGCAATCCGCCCATGGAGAAACGCACATCGAAAATATTGGAACTAAGTTATTCACTGCAGTTGAACATATTCAACTGAACATATTTAAATAATTGTGCCACGTGTTATAGTATAACCTATTTTTTGTACGTTCAGTATATTATCATGTACGTTTAATTTATCATGAAATAAACGTTCTCTAATCGTTTCCTCTTAGGCGGCTTGATGTAGACATGTTTGCAAATCTCCAAAAGCTGGTTTTTCACGTAAGAACAGTTAAACAAAATATCTTTAGAAATAATGCGTATATTTTCCTGACTGTACTTTAATTCACTTCCAAATATTCCTGGGTTTCAGTCAATTTTATTGTTTATTATTCATTCCAATATATTCCTGGGTTTTTCAGTCAATTTTATTGTCACTAATTATGGTGTTATGTGATGAGCCCTGCGTTTCGTCCCGGGTCTACCTATTGGACTCGTCAGTAAGGCTTAGGTAGACCCTGCCTTATACGCCAGACATCGGTTCTACGTGTTCGGACGTAAATGAATCGTGCCGGTATAGATCTTCTGCGGTGAGATATTGGCAACCCGTGTTGCCGATTAGCATTAGATTGAAAACCACTCGTTCCATTCTGCTTTTTTTCTCCCAAGCATCTATATCTTTACGTATATTTCTTTTTCCTGACTGTACTTTTAATTCATTCCAATATATTCCTGGGTTTTTCAGTCAATTTTATTGTCACTAATTATGGTGTTATGTGATGAGCCCTGCGTTTCGTCCCGAAAGAAATATACGAAAAAGATATAGATGCTTGGGAGAAAAAAAGCAGAATGGAACGAGTGGTTTTCAATCTAATGCTAATCGGCAACACGGGTTGCCAATATCTCACCGCAGAAGATCTATACCGGCACGATTCATTTACGTCCGAACACGTAGAACCGATGTCTGGCGTATAAGGCAGGGTCTACCTAAGCCTTACTGACGAGTACAATAGGTAGACCCGGGACGAAACGCAGGGCTCATCACATAACTCCATAATTAGTGACAATAAAATTGACTGAAAAACCCAGGAATATATTGGAATGAATTAAAAGTACAGTCAGGAAAAAGAAATATACGAAAAATTGTTTATTATTTAAAATGTTACAAATACGTTTCGGTGTCTTTCTCCACCATCATCAGTTTGTGTGTCTAGTTGTTTCTACCTTCACATTTGACTGATTATTCTTTCTGACTTATTCATTTGACTGGTTATTCTGCATAACCAGTCAAATGCGGAGGTAGAAACAACTAGACACAGAAACTGATGATGGTGGAGAAAGACACCGAAACGTATTTGTAACATTTTAAATAATAAACAATAAAATTGACTGAAACCCAGGAATATTTGGAAGTGAATTTAGAAATAATTAATTTATTTTATTCAATATTCTTGTAACTAATATATTCACTATAAGGAACTATGAGTATTGCCGAATGTACATAGAGTGGAGCAAAATATAGCGCAGTGGTGGATTATTTTGAATTTGTTATCGCCAAACTGTTTTATGTTAAATTTCCACAAACACTACCACCATGTTTTAAATTTGGTGTTAAAAAAAGTGTGACTTAAGTATATGAAAAAACAGGTTTACAAGACAACAAAAAATGTTGGTGCAAATATTTACCTCGTATGATAATCTGTCCATTAGAAGTCTGAACTTACCGAAAAATTATAGCTGTAAATGCACAGTGAGGAATTACCACGCAGCAATAATTGCATTGTAGTCCAAAAATACAACATATTTTTATATTGTCGCTCTTAAAAATAAAATTTTACGTTGTTGTTTTATGCAAAATTTTTATTTTACAGTCAAAACGTTTTTACCGCGTTTTTACTCGTATTTACTCGTACTTGAAACGTATTTATATACTCGGGAAAGGTTTATCAAAATTACACTCGTACATAAAACTAAACAAAACATTTTGCATTTAAGCTTATAGCTATAAACATAAAGGCTTAAAATTGTGAAATATGAAAATAAACTTTAGGAAAAGTTAGCGGTAATTCTAATGCACTTGTGCAATTAACCCCGATAAGTCAACCAAAATTCAAAAATGCTTTGCTAGGTAATTGTGGTGATGAATTAATTATTTTAAAGAAATAAACGAATTCTGTTGAAAGTTCGCTTTGTCGCGGTTTTCGGATAGAGGAAAACTGAAGTTTCGAAATTTTTTGCGCCATAATCTTGTAATGTAAATAGAAAATGTCCGCTGGGCCGCTGTTTTTGTTCCTCGTTACATTGCGACTGTCGATTAATGTAAAATGTTTTCACCCGTTTCTCTCGACGTTCAGAGAATCAGATCACTCAATTTTGTTTCCACATAGTAAATCCATCGAACACAACTGTAACTTTTATTTTCTAACTCAAAAATGAAGTACTGACAACAAATACAGGGTGATTCAAAAGTGGCGTCATTCATCTCGGGGTGTTTTGGGAGTACAGGAAAAATAGTTAAAAAAATTAATTCTTATCAAAAACTGAGATATTTGCCAAAAACTAGATCAGAATTACGGCAACGATGCTTTTCAAGGTAATCTGCCTAATTAACATTACGTAAATACCTGTTACTTCTCAATTATTGATAGTTGTAGTAACCATGGATAAACACAAAGCAAAGAAAGAGAAAGCAATAGAAATATTTTGAGGTTAGAATAACTCTGTCAATTTGTCGTCAGTACTGCCATCCTTTTTGGGGCAGATGAGTGATATACCTAAACTCGCCTCACATGTAAAAAAACATCTCCTGTGTAAGGTTATGTATCCACGATTAATATTAATCAAATAAAATAGAATTAAGTCGATAAATCACAAGAGGTTGACGAAGTTCTGCCCGTTTAACTCCAGACATGTTTGTTCCCCAATCACTTTATTGAGCATTCTTCGCCGCAGTCTGGGATCACCTTTTGATCAGCTTCTCGTATTCGGTTAATTAACTGCTGCTCAGAGAGTAAAGTGTCCTTGTGTCCTGTGTATCTTACATACATGGTAGGAATGTGGCCGTTCCTCTGGGGAGTTATAGAGACAATTATCCGGTGTCTGGGAAAGTGTCAGTGGTTGTGCAATGCTCCGAGCACTCCTGGAAGGCTCTGCTGCAATTATCTCCAATACTTGTGCCTTTGTGTCTGGAACCCGAGCACCTCTAGATCACCCACAATCTGCGTCAATTCCTGGAGCCAATCGTCCAGTGTCTCTAGCTCTTTGCTGGTGTAAGGTCTTACACCTTCTGCTATGTTAGTGTGGCATTTTCCCATAACTAATCACATATCCGCAAATTCGATGTTGGTGTACATTTTGTGAAAGGAGCTTCACAGTAAGTCACAGATAGACAAATACTTGTTATTATTGACAAAGGCTATCTACCTGTAACTATCTGTTAATGACAAAAAACATCATTGCCGCTTTGACTTTTCATAAAAAAATTGTAGAAGAGGTCTTTTTCAATATCAAAAATTTTCGTTATTTGAAACAAAGATCGTAATTTTTCTTTTCGAATGGTTAAGAATACCAAAAGGCTACCAAGCAAACATGGGACTATTTTAAAATAATACTTAATAACAAAGTTGAAATTCGATTTTCAACTGTTAATATCTTCTAGAAATTTTCGAAAAAAATGTTTTCAATATTTTTCTTGTACTCTCCAAGTGAGCCCTATAACCCCTTAAAAGGAATGATGCCACTTTTGAATCACCCTGTATAGCAACTTTTTGGTCAGAAAGAATTTTTACTGCTGTAAATGTGTTCATTCTAAAGATGGCCTTAGATATTTTCAGAAATAAACCAAGATTTTTATTGAACAGCGGCTACAATGTTTAAATACTAGAACTAGTTGGGTATGGAAGATTTTTAATAAACTCCCAGACCCATTAGTTTGATTTTGGGTGACAAATATTTTATTTCTAAATACAGCATTTATTTTATTATTAGCGTAATGTCTATACATTTGTGGTATTTTATTTTCATTCTTGTAGCTTGCACCATTCAATCTTAAAGAGTTAATATTTCACAGAATTAAAGCATGGCAGACTTATAAGAAAACAGTCTGTCAGCCCTAATCGTATTGCAGATTATCAATCGATATTTTGCGATAAGTTTCTTCACGATATTTAAATGTCCCTTCCTTCGAAAAAGTTATGGCTGTTTTTGATTCCCTGTTGGAAATGTTAACCGTTTTAATTCCAAATTCAACGCTGCTATTAACCATTATTTAAACATAACACTTTGTCAGATTGGAACACTTTTAGTACAACTTGTACAGCAATGTACCAGAAAAAATTAAAATGTTGCTTAAATTTGTGGAAAAAACATATATTTGCTCGTAAAAACTGAAACCGGTAATAAAGCTTCTAATTATAGACAATAAATATTTTATGTATTGTTAAATTATCAATTCAAAATTTAATTGAAAATTATTTAATCGTCCCCCCCACCCAACTACTATACGAACGCACAAACAGGACAAAGATCTCGGAAAGACTCATACAGCTACAGACAAAATGGACAAACAACCCCTACAACTGGACCATACTGAATCCCCTTTGTCTTACAAGACCAACCAGACAATCCCGCTTCCGTTTCCCTACATTAACGCTACTCGAACACTTACAAACGCTACGGACTAGTGGACAATAAAATAATTTCTTCTTGCCATTGAAATTTTATTTATTTGATAGTATTGTTAACCTAGAATAAGAGAATTTTCATATTTGTTTTTCATTTAGATTAAGACTGCATGTATTAAACAAGGGCAGAAAGACCGATAGGTCGATAGCCTTTTTTAGAAATAAAGATGTTTACTACTACTTATTTAATCGTGGTATTAAAGTATTCGTATTAAAAGTATCTTAATATTAGTTACAATATTAAATTTAAGTACATGCTAATAAAATTATATTTAAGAAATCATCAGCATAAGTAAGTTGGTACCCATAGAGTGACAGACTTCCCATTAAGAGCCCAATTTTTCTATTAGATATAAAACTTTATTTGAAACATAAACATAGGATTTGTATTAATCGTTTATACAGCATAACATAAAAAATTGTCTTGAAGTTTTGTATGCTTATCTAGCAGGCAATAGTTATTTTTCGAATTTTAATCAGATTCATTTATTTCAGATTTAGCGTTTTTGCAATATCTTTGATTATTATTTATTTTTGTATATTTTTTGCCTGACTGTACTTTAATTCATTCCAATGTATTCCTGGGTTTCAGTCAATTTTATTGTTTATTATTTAAAATGTTACAAATACGTTTCGGTGTCTTTATCCACCATCATCAGTTTGTCTAAAATATCCATTTTACATTCATTATCAATTCAATCAAAAAAACTTTCACAAATTAACATATTAAAATTCAAATCACATACATATTAAAAAGTACAATTTGGGACCTTGGTTCTCAGGTGATGAGTCGGGATAAATATGTTGGGGAAAGACTAGAATCTATTGTTTAGAGATCTAAATTTGACTTACATGTTTAGATGTTTCTTCCTTTACATTTGGTTGGATATTGAATTACCTATTTTATTCGATATCGAGCGAGTGCCCGAAAAACCTGTTTATATTTCGCCTTTTCTTTGCATTCTTGGAATTGTATTGAACTTTTTGGTTTGGCAGGCACATTATGCAGTCATCCACGTATCTTTTTTTTTTTTTTTTCTTCCAGACTTTCCATTACAAGGTTTGCAATTGTTGCAGCTATGGGGGACCCCATAGCTACTCCATATATTTGCGAATAGAAGAAATTGAAGAATTACAGAGCAATTCCAAGAATGCAAAGAAAAGGCGAAATATAAACAGGTTTTTCGGGCACTCGCTCGATATCGAATAAAATAGGTAATTCAATATCCTAACCAAATGTAAAGGAAAGAAACATCTAAACATGTAAGGTCAAATTTAGATCTCTAAACAATAGATTCTAGTCTTTTCCCGAACATATTTTATCCCGACTCATCACCCTGAGAACCAAGGTCCCAACTGTACTTTTAATATGTGTGTGATTTGAATTTTAATATGTTAATTTGTGAAAGTTTTTTTGATTGAATTGATAATGAAGTAAAATGGATATTTTAGACAACTGATGATGGTGGATAAAGACACCGAAACGTATTTGTAACATTCAAATAATGAAACAATAAAATTGACTGAAACCCAGGAATACATTGGAATTATTATTTATCTTTTAGGTTGATTCACACTATCCGTTCAAGTCACAGTACGGTCACGATCCGCTCACAGTCAACAATTTGGGGTAGTGGTCATATTATACAGTCACCTGACGCTCACGCTCAACTATCTATTCAAAATTTCCACGAAAACATCGCGTTGTAAGATGAATACATTTTAATTAATAGATTTTGCAGTAATTGCCATATGTTTAGATGATGAAGAGCGTGAAAAGAAGAAACGTTAAAAGATATGGGCACGATATTTTGAAAAACCCAAAAACCGAAAAGGGAGTGTCTCATATTATATTGAAACTGGTGTCGTTATACATATTTATTATATCTTTTATATAGCGACATTTTATATAAGACTGGAGGACTGATGAGCGAAAATTTCCAATATTTTAGCATGATATACATTTCGGTCATATTTTAGGCTTAATGTCAACAATTTCACACCGATTTTACTAAGGCAGAACCCTACATTTCGGGAAGAAAGCGTTCACCACTGAGTAATTAATTGCTCTGCAATTTCCCGCCAACTTCTATTTTTCAATGCCGTATTAAAAAATATAATTATGAAGCAGATCGTACAATTCTTTAATGCGAACTGATTCGATTAATTCTTCGTCCACTTGCAAGCTCTTTGGCACAAAATTTGGGAAAAGCAAACGCTAACTCCGCTTGATAGTTTGCTTGTCCAGAAGTGATGCACTGGTTCATTCACGGTCCGATCAAAATATCCGATGCTAGAAAGACCGGGGTCAAAAACTGTGAGCGGGAGCTTGAGTGAATCACCAAATGTGAATACACCCATTTAAAATAGCGTGTTACAATACGTTCTCGCATCTTGAGTGGAGCGTGAGCTGAGCTATGTGTGAATCAACCTTTACGCTAGAATTTTTTTTATAAATAGTGTTTCTTTATTTCCTCAAAGCCCTCCAAACACTGATCATAAGAATGACACGAATTTAAAATCATGCCTGCCTTTTTAAAAATTTATTCCATACACATTTTTGAAGTTTTAATATTAAACAATTTCAATAATTCTATTGAAGCTGAAAAATAGATGATTTTAGTAAGGCATGAAATGTAAATGTTTAAAGAAAGTTGAAGTGTACCAAATAAGTATTCTTTCTTTTTCTATGAAACTAAATTTAGGAGATACGCAACAAAAATTACAAACACTTAATATAAAAATTCTGAAATTATAAGCTGGATTTAATTGGAAATATGATTATGATTGGATAACTAATTTTACTGATCAAGATTATTTTAAACCGACTTTCTATTTGCTTGAATGTGTTACTGTTAGATATAGCAATTAACAAGTAACAAGAGATAAACTTATGATTTAGAAGATTAAAACGAAATAGTTCAAACAATACAACACGTATAAGATGACTGTGTTAACACCCATGTCACTTTCCTGCACGATTCGCAGATTCCACGTTTATTAGAAGGAACAAGATGTCAACTGGTTCGACATATACTAGATAGTTGCTGACCAACCAGAATGAACGAACCGAGGGTTAAGAGAAAGTTTACCCCACTGAAAGGGAGATGGTTTCCCCTCGCCACGTTCAAATCAGGTCTGACAGACCCAACATTTCCGGTCATATATTTCGGACATCACAATTTGGACTGACATAGATATAGGGTGAATCAAAACCGGATCAAACAGGGTGTGGAAATGCAAAAAAGGTTAGGGAATGTAATTTTTGTTTGTAACTCGAAACTGATAATAGGCAAGGTAGAATCACAAGTTGCACCAAGAGTCGTGCAGTCTTGCAAATCTTGCTTTTAAATAAGGCGTAAAATTAAATTAAATTATTTCAATAATAATAAAATTGAAACACTCAACGCTGACGGATAGTCAGCTATTACAATAACTGCAGACGGCCAAACGACACAACCAAAAAACGACGTAAAATACCTTCGAATCACAATTGACCACAAACTTAAATTCACTAAACACATACGAAACATCAGGGCAGGTACGATAAAGAGAACAAAACACTTCCGATCACTAACCTACAAAGACAGAGGAATTAGCACAAATTCAGCCATCAAAATATATAAAGCTATTTGTAGACCCTTGCTAGACTATGGACATATACTCATGACCAACGGAACAGAAAGGACAAAATGTTATATATAAACAACAGAACAAATTGCACTAATACTAATAACACGAATAAGACACCCCCAAAACCCACTACACAACTCCTCCACCCAACTACTATACGAACGCACAAACATGACAAAGATTTCGGAAAGACTCATACATTTACAGACAAAATGGACAAACAACCCCTACAACTGGACCATACTGAATCCCCTTTGTCTTACAAGACCAACCAGGCAATCCCGCTTCCGTTTCCCTAGATCAACGCTACTCGAAGCTTACAATAGTAACTGACTACTGGACAGTAAATCTAAGATCTCTGTTTGCCAGAATTAAAATTATTAAATTAGTAACCTAGAATAAGATAATTTTTACCTTTATTTGTTTGTTTAAATTAAGACTACATGTACAAAACAAGGGCAGAAAGTCCGATAGGTCGATAGCCTTTTTTTATAAATAAAGATGTTTACTACTACTACTAAAATTGAAACGTAATAATAACGAATCCACAACAATAAAATAATATCATACTATATGCTATTATATTTCCGTTTGATCTTCTCATTAATGGTTAATCAAAAACTTCAAGTTTTTGAACACATAAAAGTTTTAATTATTTTGTAATTAAAAATTATTGACGTGTAACATTTTCATTGTCTAATAAACTCCGGAGGACCTTGAGTGAAGAAGAAGAAAGACACTTGATTAAGGTGTATTGCCTTTTAACCGCCGCATACATTAGAGAAATGTGAGGACAATTCTATTATATAATGAACAGATCCTTCGCAAGGATTACGTCATCTGGCTGCTTACACATCAACTTATTTCAGGACGAGACTCTCGCAAGACTCTTGCAAAAGCCTTGGTCTCGCAGAACATTGGTCTTGGCCTTGGTCTTGCTAACCAAAAGACTAAAACCAGTCTTGCTCACCACTACTCAGAAGCATCTAAGGGAACAATTTTTACTCAACTTTGATAAAAAAGCAAACAGTAGTAGTAAACATCTTTATTTCTAAAAAAGGCTATCGACCTATCGGTCTTTCTGCCCTTGTTTAATACATGCAGTCTTAATCTAAATAAAAAACAAATGTGAAAATTCTCTTATTCTAGGTTAACAATACTATTAAATAAATAAGATTTCAGTGGCAAGAAGAAATTGTTTATTGTCTACTAGTCGTTGCGTTGTAAGTGTTCGCGTAGCGTTAATGTAGGGAAACGGAAGCGGGATTGTCTGGTTGTCTTGTAAGACAAAGGGGATTCAGTATGGTCCCGTTGTAGGGGTTGTTTGTCCATTTTGTCTGTAGCTGTATGAGTCTTTCCGAGATCTTTGTCATGTTGGTGCGTTCGTATAGTAGTTGGGTGGGGGGTTGTGTAGTGGGTTTTGGGGTGTCTTATTCGTGTTAGTAGTCTAGTGCAATTGTTCTGTTGTTTGTGTATAACGTTTTGTCCTTTCTGTCCGTTGGTCATGAGTATATGTCCAAAGTCTAGCAAGGGTCTACAAATAGCTTATATATTTTGATGGCGGGTGTTTGTGCTAATTCCTCTGTCTTTGTAGGTTAGTGATCGGAAGTGTTTTGTTCTCTTTATTGTTTCTGCCCTGATGTTTCGTATGTGTTTAGTGAATGTAAGTTTGTGGTCAATTGTGATTCCAAGGTATTTTACGTCGTTTTTTGGTTGTGTCGTTTGGCCGTCTGCAGTTATTGTAGGGGAGTCAGCGTTGAGTCTGTGGTTTTGTGAGCAGAAGTTGGTTTTTTTGACGCGTTTGGTGTTAGTCTCCATTTATAAAAACATGTCATTGTGTTGTTTGTTAGTGTTTGGAGTCTTTGCGCTGCTCTCTCAGTAGTTTTGTCATGTACAGTAAGTGCCGTGTCGTCTGCGTATTGTAATATGTATGCCGATCTGTCGATTTGATTTTTGTCTGTAAGTTGTAATTGTATATGTCATGGCAGTATATATTGTAGAGAAACGGTGAGAGCGGGGATCTTTGAGGGAGCCCTTGTTCAGGGGAAAAAGAAAATGACAGTGTTTTGTCAATTCGTACTTGTAGTTGTCTGTTTTCTAGTAAGTTCTTTATGGTGTGTAGTAGATATGTTGGTGTGTGTAGTTTGTATAGTTTGTATAGTAAGCCTCTATGCCAAACACTGTCAAAAGCCTTGTTAATGTCCATAAACAGGCAACCTGTCTTTCTGTCAGTTAGGTGGGTAGTTTGTATATTGTTGGCCAAAATAAAGAGCGGATGAACAGTCGAGTGATGAAAAGCAAACATTTTATGCGAATTGTTCGAATAAGATAGGCAGTCGATGACGTCGTTGGACAGACGAATTGAATATTCTACAAGATATACAAGATATGTATAGAATATTGGGGTTCTAACAAGTAGCGTTTTCCGTACGTCAATTTTTATAAGATTATATAAATTTACTTGAAACATATCCCTAAAAATTATAACTGAAACTTTTTGGATGAAAAGCCGAATTTCCGGAAAGGATCTTACTCTGTGAGACATTTCAAAGATTAGTGACTATTTAGTGTTCAACAAAAGAAAAATTTTAAATCTGCTAAACATCGTGATTTTCAAAAGTTTAACTGCTGGCCGTCCCGTCCCATATAAGTTGAAAATAGAACTAATTTAATTTACTAACTGCTATAATAAAGTAAGTCTACGTATCCTGTATTTATAATGAAAAAAGTTTTCTAGAGCAATATTGTCTCTGCGATTTCAAAAAAGTTTGTTATGATATGCGTTGTTTCCTTTGAGATATGGATCACATGTTAAAGATTATCAGGTTACACGAACTGCAAAGTGGTGAAAACTAATAAACAACTGTATTGAGAATGGCGGTGAACAAACTAATGTGAACAAACGCAATAGCATCCTTCTAACGATAAGATAAAGATAGATACTTCAAGAATAAACAGTTTGCTTAAATAATGCGTGGTACAATTATCTGCAATTCTCAATCAGTTAGAAGAATCAGGTTTCACACATCGTCATTTAAAACTGAAATTAAAATTAGTGCAGTGAGAAACTAAATAGCAAGAATTTGTCTTCAAAAGATTTCTCACAAATTCAGCCTTAAAACGCACCGATCTGCCTTAAAGCGAATGCTAAAGATTTATCATAGATTCAAATTTATGTAACAAGATATATGAAACTTCTGAATCGAAGTTCATCAAATATCAGCTTGTTAGCATGTACGAACCCATATTTCATAAAACAGACACCCGAGAATATGATTTTGCACCTTAGAGGTCATTAACCAGTGCGTTAATGAAGTAAGCAAATATCAACAATAACCAAAGCGGGCAACGAACCATGCGTAGGTTTCAGATGATTGCCATGTTGTAATACGTTCTTGTACAGAATAAAACTTTACTGAACAAAAATCATGAAAACATCGTATCGTGCGCACCATTAGTGAATTATTAAAACAATGTCTTCATTAAAACGAAGGCATTTAGCAGATAATGAAACCAATTTCCAAGAAAAATGTTAATAGGAGAGTCAGAAATTATAGACGGAGATTTTCAATGTTCCCCAAACTGTTTAACCATAAATCGACCACTAAAATCTAAAAAAATTATAGTTCGTTTTATAAAACGAGATATATAAAACGAGAGCGAGAAAATATAAAACATTGAAATACATTTTTAAAGAAAGTAAATTCGTTCTAATGCAAGGTGTCTTAAGGGCATTTTGAAGATATAATCGACCACAAAATATATTGCAACAAACATGTTTTCATTTTTTAGAGACATGCCTAACAGAACGTCTCTGATTTTGTTCGAAAATAAAACAGTTTTAACTACCTCGTTCAATTCTCACAACTAAAGCTTTTTACAGCTTTTTTCAAAGCATGTCCAATTGCGCTGATTTCGATGCCCACCGATGCTAGTTACCGAGTCAGAAAGGTGTCAAGAAAATGTCCTTTTCTCGATCCCCTGGAGGAAAGTACGTACTTTGGCCACTGCTTTCTACGGCGAAAGCATCACTTTTACCCATTACAATAGCTTTCGCCACGCACCTTTCTGACTCGGTAACTAGCAACGGCGGACAGCTGACTGTTTGATCAAAACCTTATACTTTGCCCGGCTAGTTTCCACCAAGGATCAAGAAAAATAGTGTACGGTACGCGAGACGAAAGTCAAAGGCCCGCCGCTGCGTGCATGACGCTTCAACTTCAAGCAGTGGTGGAACTTCGACTTTCGTCTATTGTACCATAATATACTATTACACATTCAAATTCTAAATAAACTGATTGGTTCTGTCTGGTCATGGAATGTTATTTTTATACACAACGTTGCAGTTATACAGGGTGCCCGAAAAGTACACTGACAAATGAAGGCAGTAAGTTCTAATAATAATTTTATGTCGATTTGACCTAAATTGTCTTGTCCTTCTAAGGATTAAAAAAAAACTTTCGAAAGGAAGTAGGAGTTTTTAAGCCAACTACTGATTATTTAATTATTTAAATTTATTAAAAAACACATTTTTAAAATGTGTTTTTTACAATGTGTTTACAATTTATTCGCATTCGATACATCCTAACCGTTTTACTCTAAATACTTTGTAGTTTGTGAGTTTGATTCTAAAACGTTGGAATTAAATTAAATTTGATTAAAAATATTAGTTGACCCTCATAGTGACTCCTATTTTTAAAATCAACTTCCTCCTTTAAGACAGACAGTATTCTGAATAATTGTTTAAAAAACTCAACTTTTATCTGCAAAGAGCCTCAAAAAATATGGAAAAATCACCTCTCGAAATTGGTGCTTCTTTGTCGTTTGTCGGTTTATTTTAGGACACCCTATATAATATCAATAATTTGCAAGTACGTACGCTACTAGATCTCACAAAACGTAAGTTTTCTATCTGGAAATTATAGATTGAAGGTAAATATATTTAAGTTAAATGTTGCTTATTTCGGTTATAAAGTGCCTTTTCCTGTTAATAAATATATCCCTTTTCTCTTTTCCTTTTGATTGATGCCCTTTAGCTGGGCTTTAGTCTGGTATTTTAAAATTTTGTGTATGTTGATGAATCTGGTTGTTTTTGTATCTTCTACTTATATTTCTTCTTGTCCATGATTACCGTAACACTTTCTTTGCCGGCTGGTAGAACAACGTAAGTGTTCTTACACAAAGACTTGAATGCCCGAAAACTCACCAATTGTAAGCAATGACCGCGAAAGCCTATTTCCGATTTGTACTATTTTAAGTGGAAGTGTGCAAAAAGTATTTAATATTGGATCTCTAATCCTGCAAAAATCCGCAGACACTATGCGTCGTCCATAGCTTGGTGAATTGTGTTAGCTTTTAGTATTGGCTTAAAAGCAAAAATTTAAGAAAATACGGAGAAGCTACTGAAGTCAAAGCTTAGTGCAGTTTTAGATTATAAGCGATAAATTGAAAAGCAGAAACTCATTAGTTGGGTGTATTTTGAAGACGTGTCAGTTTATCAGCGGCAATAAAGCATTACATTTTTCTTAAAAGGAATCAGTGTCGCAAGTCTCTCTAGCCGACATCTTATGAACAAATGTATCCCAAACGTCGAATTTTTCTGCCCAGAAACCAGTTAAAGCCATGTTTTATATAACTTCAATTAAAATTGCAGAAGATGGTATAATTTTATAAGACAGAAATTAAACTAAATTAAGAAAGATTTTGCAAAATAACTGTGTTACGAAAATTGCGATTATTTTAACATATAGAATTTACAATTATCCCGGACTTGCAGTTATCTAGCATAATACCAACCGGAGGAATTTTGTAGTCTGCACAGTAGCCGGACTTAACCCGTGTGATTTCTTCAATTAGCACATGTAAAGCGCTCGGTACAGATAAATAAAATAAATGTTGAATAGTTACGAAATCGAACCGGAGACCTCAAGTAAGCTGCCGCAAAATCATCGAGGGCCAAATAAGAAAATCTAAAAAAGTTTGTAAATCTCCGCGTTTCAACTGAAATAATTGTCGAAAAAAGTTAGTGGCGGGTTCAATGTCAAGAAGTCGATGAGTTTTCCATGTAGTTTAAAATCAATGATTGTAGTCTTATTGGAAAAATTTATCTGTCAGCATGAATAACTTCATAAATGGTAAGCAAGCAATTATTTTTGAGTTTCCGTTTCCTCAGAAGCGCATTAAAATATTTTATAGAAAGAATACCGTATTAATATTAGATCACAAAAGTGTATTAGGACTTTCACGAGATGGTAAATATTTTATATGAACAAGAAGGTTTTAACTTGGAATTAATTAACAGGCTAAATGACATGATAAATGACTAAATGTAAGATGAAACAATATTTGTTTGAATTATGTGAGTATATACTTTAGAAATTTCTTGCTTTGTTTGGTATTATGCCTTGTTGGTAAACAGCCTTGACATGAACATGTACATAAATACAATCCAAGAAAATTTTCCAAAATTAGAATTTATATTTCACATTTTTGCTTGATTTAGAAATTGTTTTGTGGAACATACAAGAAACATACCGCAAAGTAGATGCTTTTGGATCGGATCGTTTTGGTCCTTGTAAAATATCTTACAATTAGGCTATTAGTGATTCGATGATTCAAAACTCAAGCAAATCACTCACCTTGTGCAAGTTGGTGAAGTTGTTGGGAAATCTGATCGAAAAGCGTTCACCTAACAAAAGATTTCAAGACAATTTTTGTGGAAGAGTCTTGTGTATGTGTAAGCAATCGGAAGCAGCTGAAATTGAAGCCGAAGCTGCAGCACTGTTTGAAATATTTGACCAACCGTCATTGCGTTTTCGACAAATGTATGTCGTCAAGCCAGCAAAATATTGTCAGTACAGAAATGATAAAGCTGTATTCAAGCGTAGCATCGAAAAATTCTAGAATAGGAAGGAAGGGGGTAAAATCAAGAATATTGAAGATAAATCCTGAAATAAATGCGTACGCACAGTGAGTAAACTCACGCAGAAATAGATCAGAAAGTTGAAGGCCAGAGTTGAAAAAGTGAACAGAAAAGTTTTTGAGAAAAATTCTGAAGACATCGATGACAAAGTATCTTTCCAATATTTCACTTTGCAGTAATGAAAACATGTATTTAAAATAATTGATTAAAGATGAAAGTATAAAAAGAGAGCAGAAAAGAGATTCTGAAAATGCCATAATATTATAAGGAGATTTTTGCATTGGTAGAACTGAAGCTAAAAATATCCATGCGTCATTTACATAGCGAAACACTAGACGATATTGAAGAATAAACGTTTTGAGATCTTTTACCCTAAAGATAATGAATCAAACTATGAAACTCAATGAAATAAACAAATCAAACATCTTAAAGCATCTACTAAAACCAACAGTGTCTGGTGGTTCGAAAAGACGAATGGCACGATTTTCATTTCCCTTACATTTCATATAGCTAAATATACAGTAATAGTAATAAATACATTAGTATATGCCATAGAATGCATATAACCATTCGTGTTTCGTATTTACATCTTTAGCCCACATATAATTAGTCGCCTCGAAGTATAAAATTAGGGCTGTCCCAAGGTGCAACTCGGTGTTGTTAGATTCGTATCTCAAAACATTATTTGCTTGTTCAATGAAAAAATTGCAAAATGGCAGAATCCCAGAAACATGGAAAAACGGCTTAATAATCCCTATACCCAAAAATGGACTGGACAATACACAACCGAGCAACTACAGACCAATTACACTACTTCCAGTACTAAGCAAAATTTTTGAATACATAATAAAGCAGCGGCTTGAAAAAGTGATTGGAAAATATATTCCTACCTACCAATTTGGTTTCAAACAGCATCACTCGACTGTTCATCCGCTCTTTATTTTGGCCAACAATATACAAACTACCCACCTAACTGACAGAAAGACAGCTTGCCTGTTTATGGACATTAACAAGGCTTTCGATAGTGTCTGGCATAGAGGCTTACTATACAAACTATACAAACTACACACACCAACATATCTACTACACACCATAAAGAACTTACTAGAAAACAGACAACTACAAGTACGAATTGACAAAACACTGTCATTTTCCCTGAACAAGGGCTCCCTCAAGGATCCCCGCTCTCACCGTTTCTCTACAATATATACTGTCATGACTTATACAATTACAACTTACCAGACAAAAATCAAATCGACATATCTGCATACATATTACAATACGCAGACGACACGGCACTTATTATACATGACAAAACTACTGAGAGAGCAGCTCAAAGACTCCAAACACTAACAAACAACACAATGGCATGGTTTTCTAAATGGAGACTAACACCAAACGCGTCAAAAAACCAACTTCTGCTCACAAACCACAGACTCAACGCTGACCCCCCTACAATAACTGCAGACGGCCAAACGACAAAACCAAAAAACGACGTAAAATACCTTGGAATCACAATTGACCACAAACTTAAATTCACTAAACACATACGAAACATCAGGGCAGAAACAATAAAGAGAACAAAACACTTCCGATCACTAACCTACAAATACAGAGGAATTAGCACAAACACCGCCACCAAAATATATAAAGCGATTTGTAGACCCTTGCTAGACTTTGGACATATACTCATGACCAACGGAACAGAAAGGACAAAACGTTATACACAAACAACAGAACAAATTGCACTAAGACTAATAACACGAATAAGACACCCCCAAAACCCACTGCACAACCCCCCCACCCAACTACTAGTTGGGTGGGGGGTACCCCCCCACACGCACAAACATGACAAAGATCTCGGAAAGACTCATACATCTACAGACAAAATGGACAAACAACCCCTACAATTGGACCATACTGAATCCCCTTTGTCTTACAAGACCAACCAGACAATCCCGCTTCCGTTTCCCTACATCAACGCTACTCGAACACTTACAAACGCAACTGACTAGTGGACAATAAAATAATTTTTTCTTGACATTGGAATTTTATTTAATAATATTGTTAACCTAGAATAAGAGAATTTTCATATTTGTTTTTTATTTAGATTAAGACTACAAGTATTAAACAAGGGCAGAAAGACCGATAGGTCGATAGCCTTTTTTAGAAATAAAGATGTTTACCACTACTACTGAAAAAATTGCTTTATTTTATAAGAATGTGGTCTGGATATATACCTACCTATACTAAAAGTATAATGGGTTTAATCAAATTAAGGTTTATAAAATTATAGCCGAAAAACATTAAAACCTGAATAAGTATGTGTGGACGAAACGTAAATATCCCATATTATCCGCTAATACAGAAAAACTATTAGATTATGTTATATTACTATAACAGTTAACGTGGAAAAACCGTACAAAATATTGTCAAAAATAATTTTACTTGGTGACAAGCTAATAGAAGCAACATTTTTTGTGTTCATAATAAACATAGATACATTTTACATTATCATTAACCTTCACGAAACGGAAGCTTCCGCTAATATTATTGATTTAGTAATTAATTCCTGCTGTTTTTCGACACCGATTAAACGCTAATCGCTCTTACATTTTATATAAGACTGCTTTCACTGGAAAGACAAGCAAATCAGCATTTTTTATTAAGCTATTGTGCATTTGAAATTGCTAACTGTAACATTATTATAGCAATTAATTAGTAGATTTTAACAAGTATTTAAATTTAAGTAGTTAAAGAAAATGATTCCAAATAATTATTACAAAGGAGCATAAATTTGAAAATATCTAACTACACTAGATATGCTTTAATATACGGGGTGTCAGTTTGAAAATTTCCCACCCTTAATATCTTTCTTGCAGTAAGAAATATGAAAAATCCGAAAGAGACTTCAATTTTATTTGTAAAGGGGACGCTTTAAATAAATATTTTTAGCCTTCTTGTTTCAACCCCCTAGGAGGGGTAGATGTCACCCTTAGAATTGTAAATGGGACTAGGGGTCAAGTAGCACATCGGTTTAAAGGGCCTTCAATTCTCTTTGCAGTGGTATCCTACTTTGTTGCTTTTTGTCCTGGCGTTTCCGACTAATCGCGTTTCAAAGTTGCAAAACAATTAAACTTTCCCGCATTGCGATGATGGTTTGCAGGTTAGTATTTACACAAAAATAATTGCATTGGCTCTCCTTGCAGTACAAACGATTAGAAAAGTAGGTGGCACCGTTAAAATCGTTGAATAACAGAAAGAAAATCTAGTTTAAACAATTTATATCTCATTTATTGATTATTTTACTTTGACAAAAATAACTTTTTATTTACGGAAGAGAAAGTTCTACAATAAAACACATCGGATCTGTTTACGCACTATCTTATCAGTTGTTCAAAATGTTGCCATTTTCCTGTAATGATAAAGTAGGTTTTCGAACTCCTTCCTAACATTTCGGAAAACTTCGCCTTTTAAGATCAACAATATCAGCAGGTTGTGTCTTATAAACAATGTCCCCAATGAAAGAAGTCTAAGGGTGTTAAATCAGGTGATCTTGGAGGCCATTCAATTGGCCCCCTTCTGCCAATCCATCTATTCGGGAATCTCTCGTTTAGTCACTGTCGGACCGGAAGAAAATGAGGTGGATCACCGTCCTGCCGGAATGTTAACCAATCCTCCTGTAAAACTGAATTACCTTCTGCATCAGTTTCAGTTTCTAGCTCATGCGTGATGAGAGTCTCTTCAACAAGATCAATAGTCTCTTCAAACATCTCGACGTACAGATCAGGTCAAGTTTCCTTCAATTAATAAAGGACCAATAATGGCATTTCCAAGAATACCAGCCCAAACATTAACTTTTTGAGGATATTGTGTATGTCTTTCTCGAAAAATATACGGGTTTTCGTCACTCCAATATCGAAAATTTTGTTTCTTAACATTTCCATTTAAAAAAAATGAACATTCATCGCTGAAGCAGATATTCGACAGAATATTAGGGATGCCGTTGACTTGGCGACTCAGTAATTCACAGAACTCTATTCTTCTATGAAAATCATCGTCCTGGAGTTCCTGAAGTAGCTGCATTTTGTATGGATGAAGTTTATGCATTTTCAGTGCTTTGTTTACAGTCTCGTGTGATATTCCTGTCTATCTGCTAATGTCCGCAAGGAGTTGGTGGGCTCTGCAGCAAATAATTCCAAAACCTCATTTTGAGCTCCTTTATTCATCACTCGTAGGTTGGAGAACTTTTTTACCAGTTTTAAGTTTGAAACGGTGCCACCCATGGGCATAACATGGGGAGGGTCATGCCACTGAAAATAGAATCGAACGCCCTTTAAAGCGATGTACCACTTGACCCTCATTCCCATTTAAGATTCTAATTGTGACATCTACCCCTCCTAGGGGGTTGAAACAAGAAGCCTAAGAATATCAATTTAAAGTTTCCCACTTGCAAATAAAATTGACGTGTCTTTCCGATGTTGCATATTTTTAACTGTAAGAGAGATATTAAGGGTGGGACGTTTTCAAATTGACACCCCGTATACGCAAAAGGGTTCAAAACATGCGTCATTTCTTTGAAAGGCTTGTGAAGAATAAATTGAGATTATCGAGTAAAAAGTCTGAAGAATGACAGTTAATTAAGCAACAATACTAATTTTGAGCCTAATCAGCAGATTTCCCGATTAATATTACGTAAATTCCTGTTTTCCTCTTATCAACAAACAAAACTCCTAATTTGGTTGCTGCTACTCACTTATAGAAGATAGGCGAAAGTAAAAAACATTCAGACAATTCAAATAAATTTTACGTGCTTCTGGAATGTCTCATTTGGATTATTTTGAGTTGACCATTTCAATCGAACCAATACGTACATCATAATATCTAGATCAATAAAAGGGTCAAATAAACATAGTTTACTGCATGTGATTTATTTTTTTTAATTGACCTTCTGCTGCTTTAAAGCCCATATAAGTATTCTTCATATTAAAGTAAAGACATGTCTTAACAATTAGATATATTGGTGCTACAACTATAGTAAATTATAGACTCATCCTGAAAAAATATTTTCTACGGGGAGCGTGTCCCGTTGTATAGCCAAAATAATTTTTAATTGTTCTTCGCTAAGTTCTCAATTAACAATTTTGGTTTTTATTGAACAGAACACATGCATTCATAAATTCTAAAAGTCTCACATACGGCCATTTCTAGAAGTTTTGAGAATGAGAGTTTTCACTGGCACTTTCTTTTAATCCGGTAATCTTTCTACAAATCGTCCACTTGCATTTCATTTTATAGTCTGACTTACGGACTCTTTTCTCTTCATTTTTAACATTGATTTTTTAAATGTTGTCATAGTTTTTAGTTTTTTTTCCTTGGAGTCATTTTTATATTTACTATTATACGAAAGCAGAGACAACAACATGTCTAAACATTCATTCCATTCCTTCAATTCCAGTTTTTTATTGGATAATTATTTTGAAACTTCTTTGAGATTTTTTTATATTTCGAGATTTCACTTCGATCTTTATTCATTTACTTTGTTGTGTACTACTTTTACGTAAAAGTTTATATACATGTTCCCAGTCTTGTTCTCTCAACCTACAAGTTTTTTCAGAAAAGCACTGATTGCATTAAACGGAATTCACTTCAAAATATTCCTGGGTTTCACTCAATTTTATTGTTTATTATTTAAAATGTTACAAATATGTTTTGGTGTCTTTCTCCACCATCATCAGTTTGTCTAAAATATATATTTACAGTTATCATCAATTTAAATAAAAAACTTTCACCAAAATTCACATATTAAAATACAAATCACACACACATTAAAAAGTACATTAAGAACATTGGTTTTCATGTGATGAGTCAGAACAAACATGTCCGGGAAAAGACTAGAATCTATTGTTTGGAGATTTAAATTTAACTTACGTGTCTAGATGTTTCTACCTTCACATTTGACTGGTTATTGAATTCCCTATTTTATTCGACATCGAGCGAGGGAACGAAAATTTCGTTCTCTCATTAGACAAACTGATGATGGTGGAGAAAGACTGAAACCCAGGAATATTTTGAAGTGAATTAAAGTACAGTCAGGAAAATATACGCAACGATGATTAAACGGAATTAGTGAATTTCTGACTTCTCACGAAACAAAATCAGTTGAATAATATAAAATATTGAATCAAAAGTAGCTTTAATTACCGCCCAATTGCTAAGCTTTTATCAAAATTCAAAATTTACCAAAATTCAAATTATCTAGAAAATTTTCCGTCGCATAAGCCATAAACTTCAACAGCCAATTTTTGAAGTTATTTTTACCCAAGCTGTTTCAATTTTGATTGGCAAATTGCGGGCCTTCGACTTTCGTCTCGGGTGCCGTATACTATTTTTCTTGATCCTCGGTGGAAACTAGCCGGGAAAAGTATAAGGTTTTGAAAAAAACGGCTTTGAAAATGTTGTCAAAACAGTCAGCTGACAGTCAGTGACAAACAGTCAAGCTGTCAAGGTGCGTGGCGAAAATTTACTCTATTTTCCACACGGGATGAAGAAAATTTTGTTCGGCGCGTTAATTTCGATGCTCGTACGGCTTTGAAAATGTTGACAAAACGTCCGAATCGATTTATCAACGAAACTCGCCGTTGCTAGTTACCGAGTCAGAAAGCTGCGTGGCGAAAGCTATTGTATGGGTCAAAGTGATGCTTTCGCCATCGAAAACAGTGACGAAAGTATGTACTTTCCACCAGGGATCAAGAAAATATAATTGGTTTTTTGGAGATGGAATTTTATGTTATTTTTTATTTTCTTTTCCATTTTAGTTTTTTGCTTTGTTGGAATTTTAAGTAAATAGTGAAAGTGATACAGAGTGTTTCAGATTTTCCTTCATTGCTGATTTTTTTTTTCTTTCGTACGCCATCATCTCGAGTGAACTAATGTTTAACACCCGTTAGTGATACTTCTAAAACATTTCTATAAACACTTAATGCTATAATGTTTTAAAAAATCACTTGTTATTAGTGAATCATTTTGAAACATCTTTTAGAAACCTAATTTGACTATAATTTTAGTGTTTGGGACAAAATACAAGTGAGTGATAGTTGTTTCCAGCTATTATTTTTTACTTAAACAACCGGAAGAAAAATGATGATTAAAATTAACATTTGTTGTGCCTTTCTCAATTGTCAAATTTACACAAATAAATTATATTGAAGAATTCCAATAGAAAATATTATAATAAAATTAATTTCTTAAAGGAGCATAACCTAAATTTGTTTAATATAGGTACCTATAAGCCAATATGATTATTACGATTTCGAATTCCACAATATTATGATATAAAAGTTAAAAGTAAAAGTTATATGTCAAACAATAGTAACTCTTGTTACTTACTTTCATTGAAACACCCACTGAGCTACAAATTTATTGAAAATAACTTTTTTTCAGACTAACCAAACATGGGATCTTCCAGTGGCGGTAAAAAGAAGTTTTTGAATTTAAGGAATCGACAGCGAGCGAATATGAGTTTCGTCATGTTCGTGATGTTCTTCGCCGTTTTTGGCATTATAGTATTCACCGAAATATTTTTTATAGACGAAAAAAATAAAGCATCAGGTAGGACCATACTTCGGAACTCTTTTCTATAGAAAGAAAGAAAGTGAGTTTCAAGCCTATTACTTTTATTATATTTTTTATTATTATATCATCTTATTTTTATTATTATCAATTTCAGGAGTATTAGTGCGACATGGTTCTTTGGGATTTCACAACAAAGATGATAGAACTGAATACGATACCGATTTTCAGGCAAGTATTAAATATAAAAATATATTTATTTTCTAGTTTTAATTTTCCTAGTGTCGCATTCCTACATTTTTAAGATATTAAGGTTCAAATGTGAAATGGATGAAAATTCTGGAACATTTACTAAACTTTCTGAATGCGTAATGTTGACGTTTCCGTAGCTCATTTCTTAGTCTGCTTGACAAAAACGAATGACCCAATTTTAATAGACACGAAAGCTTTTCTTGAATTGAGCGAAATTTGAAATTGTACGTGACGCGTTTCATGGGAAAAACAGAAATCTTATCAAAAAACAGAATTCTATCTGGAATATACTCCAGAAAATCTACATGTTCCTATAGCATAGAAGAAAGCACGTAAATTTTAAAAAATTCTGGTGTGACATAAGCATACCTATAGACTTCTAAAAGTATTCGGGGAGATTAAGATAAGCCTTCTTCATTTTATGATCGTATGTACCAAATCAAGTATTTTTAAAATAAGGGGTACTGAAATTTGTAAAGCAAATGTTCTCTTAATAATATATAAAAAAGATTCTGCCGATTTCAATTCAATTGTAACCGTTGGCACCACCAGTGAAACTTGTGAAACACGTGAAACAACATGAAAACATATGTTTGATTAATTACAATTACAAAAAATTCTTATTTATAAAAATGCTTCTCACTTTTTACTTGAAAATGTTCTGCATCCACCTTGGTTTCCTCGAAAAACAATTCTGTAGAGAATAAAGTCCTCATTAGAAACTCTTACAGACTAATAGAGTTTAAATCAGGAGAATGACATCTATTTCTTCGTTTGTAACAAACCGTAAAATTTTTCACATTTTTTCTGTTTTAAAATCACTAATTTTTATTGGGAGGTTCAACACCCTATTGAGATACGAGGGCATTTGTTTTCGCATATGTGTTTTTCTTCTTCTTGGTCGCAGCGTCTCTACTGGAGGTTGCTGATCAGCATGGCAAAATAGCCTTTGATCCGGCAGTGCGCAAAATTTTATCGGATGACAGACCAAACTTTTTACGCAGATTACGCAGCTAAGACATCCTAGAGAATTTGGAACACATTTTATTCAGAAAATATGCAGAAATTCCTCCAGGAAAGATTCAACAGTCAATCCGAAGATTTGCTCTGAATCATTTTCTGCTTCTAACATTTGAAATCGGTGGAAAAATTAAGTGTTAATTAGTTAAAAACAGAAAAAAAAATATTCTAAAAGTGTGTATCCACAGAAAAAGAGTATACGGTATTTAATTACGTGTAGTTACATACCTCAGGAAAGTTCCTACAACAATGAAAAAGTTTACTTATTCTTTGCATGCAATAGAAAAATTCAAAACCGATAACACAAAATCGTTATCGACTAACTAATCACACAGTAGGAAATATCCCGGCAAATATAAGAACATTTAAACCATTCAGGACTGAAAAACATCACTGTTCTGTTAAGGTCCTGTTGCGCTAAATTAATAATCAGTTGGTATATGTAGCAGAGACACATTAAAGCATTTTATTATTAATTAGTAAGAAAACCCATAACAGTAAATGTTACTAATTTATTAACATTGGTAGCAAACCATTACTAAGATGTTTTACTATCTATTAGTAATGCCACAGTAAATGCGTTAAATGGAAGGCTCCACAGCCGGTATCTGGTCCCATTTTGAAACCCATGTAAAGCACGAAGGGGATGTATCCTACGTGGAAGATCCTTCTAACCAAGTCAAGCACTACTTGCAATCGTTCCCGAGCTTCTTCCGATAGTTGCATAATATCACCAGACTGGGATATGAATATTATGGTCAATAACTCAGCTAGTGGAGGAATTTTATGACTGATGATATGCCAACCTCCCTGACAGTCTCATTAGGTCGAATGTCGAACTGGTTCTATTGTTATCACTACTGCATATCGTCACGGTCATATGAAAAGTGGCGAAACTGCACTTTTTCAGAATTTGAGAATTTGCTGCCATCTGCTTTGCTTGCTTGCTCTTTGCTGCAGCACCGAAAAAAATTATACTGGCATACATATGTATATTTAATCTCATGACATTAAAATAAAGAAAATAAGCTCAACAACTTAATTTAAAGATCAAAGTTAGTTTCATTTTTATTTTTAACCGAGAAAGTCGAAGTTTTTTTGGAATGAACCGAAGCTATAAAATTTTAAACAAAGTTGAATAATTCCAATACCCAAGAATTGCTTGAAAATGTACATTCTGAGGATGATGAACAGCCAGATTATACGAAACTATCCCTTTCATTAGATAATTTAAAAAAAGAATGTGTAAAATGTTGCTTTAAACAACAAATTAAAACATACTCACTATAGCAGCGCAAAATATAATTCGAGTGATATACATAATTGAACAACAACAAAACGACAGTAATTTAGATATGAAAGAGCTAAAAGTGAACGCAGTTTTGAAAAAAATTACCGAAGTGATTTACCAGATGAGAGAGATGAAAACCGTGAAGACGACGTCTATGAGGAAGAAGAGAGTTTTCGACAACCAAAGCAAAAATGCAAACGCATGAAAAACTGACGAAGTGAAAGTGGCGACTGGGAATATAATAGTAATAAGAAGAAAAAACAAAAATGACATGTATTTGGGAAGAAAGGACAATAGATTTACAGTTAAAAATGCAGAAGCGGCATAAAAAATCGTACATATGTTCAAAAAAAACTTATGCATTTGAATGCTAGGAATTAGAGAGGAAGAAAGACTTCGAAAGAATTTTGGGTTTTGTCTTGGAAAGAAAAACGGGTATATGTATATGTTTGAGGAAGGACGGTGGTATCAAAAACCAAAAGAGTAAGAAACAGAAAATATGACAGTATAAGCCGAAGAACTACATCCAGCAGTTTTTTAATTCAAAAAAGAATGAAGTTAGAGTTTGTTCCAATGTATTCCTGGGTTTTCAGTCAATTTTATTGTCACTAATTATGGTGTTATGTGATGAGCCCTGCGTTTCGTCCCGGGGTCTACCTATTGGACTCGTCAGTAAGGCTTAGGTAGACCCTGCCTTATACGCCGGACATCGGTTATACGCGTTCGGACGTAAATCAACCGAGCCGGTGTAGGTCTTGTGCGGTGAGATGGCAGGGTCTACCTAAGCCTTACTGACGAGTCCAATAGGTAGACCCGGGACGAAACGCAGGGCTCATCACATAACACCATAATTAGTGACAATAAAATTGACTGAAAACCCAGGAATACATTGGAATGAATTAAAGTACAGCCAGGAAAAAGAATATACAAAACGAAGTTAGAGTTTGTAAAATAATGTTCTTCAACACTCTGGGAATGTCCTCAAAGACTAATTACCCTTTGTAGTAAGAGTCAAACCGATTTTAATGTAACGAAATTACGAAAAGCTTGAAACTAAAGAAGGTAAAGAATTAGTATTCAGATATAAGGGTTTCTAGGAGAAAACTCGATCAGAGACTTTATTGAAAGAAAATTTTCTCCTGGTAGTGTTGCAAACGTACCAGCAGATTTATGTTTATTATGTAAAAACTGCCAGAAAAACACCAAAAACCTTCGAGGTTCGGTATTTGCGACACATTTAGTTTTTGCGACACATTTTATTGGCCCTGGGCTTATAATAGGTGGTCCTGCCGTTCAGAATTTAAAAGTCTGAAATGTAAACCTGAAAGTTGAATTGAATTTCAACAACCTTCTAAACAATTTAAAACGTTTCCTATTGGAATAAAAAAATATATTAAATTTACAAAAATTGAAATGTCTTAAGTCTATGCAAAAATAAACTGAAAAACATGATAGATCAAGAAATTACGATGCATTTTATGATTCTCTTGAGCATGATTAGATTGGAATATAGGCTTTCCAATGCAACTGTTTTAATATACATCCTTATAGTTTTACGTCTTGTTATAAGAATAAAGAAAATAGTAGATAAATATTATTATCTGCCCACCTAACTGACAGAAAGACAGCTTGCCTGTTTATGGAAATTAACAAGGCTTTTGATAGTGTCTGGCATAGAGGCTTACTATACAAAGTATACATACTACACACACCAACATATCTACTACACCCCATAAAGAACTTACTAGAAAACAGACAACTACAAGTACGAATTTACAAAACACTGCCATTTTCTTTTTCCCCTGAACAAGGGCTCCCTCAAGGATCCCCGCTCTCACCGTTTCTCTACAATATATACTGCCATGACATATACAATTACAACTTACCAGACAAAAATCAAATCGACAGATCGGCATACATATTACAATACGCAGACGACACGGCACTTATTGTACATGACAAAACTACTGAGAGAGCAGCTCAAAGACTCCAAACACTAACAAACAACACAATGACATGGTTTTATAAATGGAGACTAACACCAAACGCGTCAAAAAACCAACTTCTGCTCACAAACCACAGACTCAACGCTGACTCCCCTACCATAACTGCAGACGGCCAAACGACACAACCAAAAAACGACGTAAAATACCTTGGAATCACAATTGACCACAAACTTAAATTCACTAAACACATACGAAACATCAGGGTAGAAACAATAAAGAGAACAAAACACTTCCGATCACTAACCTACAAAGACAGAGGAATTAGCACAAACACCGCCACCAAAATATATAAAGCTATTTGTAGACCCTTGCTAGACTTTGGACATATACTCATGACCAACGGAACAGAAAGGACAAAACGTTATACACAAGCAACAGAACAAATTGCACTAAGACTAATAACACGAATAAGACACCCCCAAAACCCACTACACAACCCCCCCACCCAACTACTATACGAACGCACAAACATGACAAAGATCTCGGAAAGACTCATACAGCTACAGACAAAATGGACAAACAACCCCTACAACTGGACCATACTGAATCCCCTTTGTCTTACAAGACCAACCAGACAATCCCGCTTCCGTTTCCCTACACTGACGCTACTCGAACACTTACAAACGCAACTTACTAGTGGACAATAAAATAATTTCTTCGTGCCTCATATACTCATGACCAACGGAACAGAAAGGACAAAACATTATGTAAAAAGAACAGAACAAATTGCACTAAGACTAATAACACTAATAAGACACCCCCAAAAACCACTACACAACCCCTCCACCCAACTACTATACGAACGCACAAACATGACAAAGATTTCGGAAAGACTCATACAACTACAGACAAAATGGACAAACAACCCCTACAACTGGACCATACTGAATCCCCTTTGTCTTACGAGACCAACCAGACAATCCCGCTTCCGTTTCCCTACATCAATGCAACTCGAACACTTACAAACGCAACTGACTACTGGACAATAAAATAATTTTTTCTTGTCATTAGAATTGGAAAGTTTATTTAATAAGATTATTAATCTAAAATAAGAGAATTTTCATCTTTGTTTTTTATTTAGATTAAGACTGCATATATTAAACAAGGGCAGAAAGACCGATAGGTCGATAGCCTTTTTTAGAAATAAAGATGTTTACTACTACTATAATGGTTTGAAACTTTGATATTAACGGCAAATAGTAATATAATCGAAATTCGAAAAATTATATTTTTGCAAATTAATCAGGAGCAAGGATGTAAATCTAAAGTTTGAAATCGCCATGGAATTAGTTGGCTAATTTTGTTCGCATGTAACCAAAAGCGTATCATTTACGGATTTATAAATTCCCATATTGGCTATTATTATAAAGTGAATAAATAGACCGTACAAATGAAATGCCCTGGTTCTTATCTTGTTACAATGGATCGTTTTCCAAAAAAGTGTTGCAAAAATGCATTTTTAAACATAGCAGGCAACTGAAATTGTTTTTAACTTGTTCATAAATATGAATGTCAACGGGTATGAAGATGGTTCAGAATCATTTACAAATCTATATAGAAGCTTATGCGAAATGAAATGTTTTGCGCCTTCTAAATATGATTGTGGAAAAAGCTAAAGCACGTTTCATTAAATCGTTATTTTCACAATTTCATTTCACTTCAAATCCAAGCAATCAATCAAATCAATCGATCAATATCAATATAAAAAGGCAAGTCTTCCAAATTCTATGGGAATAACTTACCTACAGGCGTCAAACGACTTGTTCACGAAGAAATTCCTGAAAGTGCTGTACATGATACTTCCAAAACCCATCGGTCTATTAATATCCATTTCCAGAAAGTGCAAACCCTGAAACCGGGTTTTAATCACCTCAAAAACTTCAGTTTTGTTAGTAGTTGAGTGAATAATTTCGTATGAACGAAATGTTTTTACAGAAGATTCTCTTTACATACAATGCTCGTAAAGCAATGAAATTTACAATTTGCATTAGTAGACGGTTAAATATATTCGTTAACTTTTTGAATTGGGGCATCTGAACTCAATCTCAATAACTGTTTCTTTTTCCCAGTCATTTATAAACAATGGTTTTAAACTCAGAGAATTTAGTGGTCTTCCATCTATGCGTGCTTCACCACAGCAGATTTTTCCGTCTCATCTGCAACTAGAACTCAAAACCTCGATGGTTTCCTAGTCGCTTTTAAAATAAATATCCCAATAATGACAAATAATTGAAGTTTTGAGAATCAATTGTGATTTTTTATTAGGCCCTCGATTGTTAAATATTGTTATTTTCAGGGGGACGATTACATATCCATCCGTGTTGGTCAGGCAATGATGGATAACGCCGATATAGGACCTTTTCTACTAGGAAGACCCCTGGTTCACCTATCAAATATGGACACGTCCCAATCAAAAGTAATTAGTTATTTAGTTATTGTTTTGTAAGTTCGTTATATGTTTTTGAAATAATTATTTCAATTTTAACATTGTATATTTCTGAGCTACCTTTAATTTTTAGTTTTTTGCTGAAGGTCAGCTTCCTTCATATCCTGAGAACCTCACCATATCAGATTCTTGGCAAAATGTCAACGGCAGTAGGTAAGAATCGATATGCTAGATTGGTAGATTTCCAACTTTGGCCCAAACCACTTTAAAAAATATCATTACATATAATATATAAAATTTACATATCAATATGGTGTCTAGTTATCCTTGTCTTAGTTTATCAATGCTGTGTGAAAAAGTTTGACCTTTCTTAAGAAAATCTACAGTATGTTCTGCTAGAGAACAGCAATAGTATTTTCCTTTATTACTGGTTAATGGTAGTTGTAACTGGGAAGTTACAAGAAAAATATCCGTATTTAAACCGAGAAATATGTGATGCTTCATACGTGAAATTTCAAAAAATTCTACCCAAATATATTAGTCCAGATTGTTATAATGAGTGACCAATTAGAAACTGTACAATTTAACCCTTTTCCAATCAAATTTTTGAACAATAACATTAATTAATTAATATAATATTTATTAAATTGTGTTCAACATTATTTTTGAAGGATGCTCCTATCACAACTCCTCTTTTTTCGACAACAGAGTTACGCAGTAATAACCCAGGTCTGACTCACCCTGTATAATTTTTATCGACTTATATCTTTAACATCAAAGAAGTTTCGTCTCATTGAATACTCAGAAAGCAGAAATATATAAATAAATATGTGGTGAGCACAAAATATATATTTAATATATCCAGAGTTTTCTCGTAATCTAGCTGAAATGCAATAAATAGTTTAATACGTTTTTGTTTTCTTTCATTACAGATATAAATTTTTCGTCTTTTCTGCCTACTATGACCAAAGAAGGAACCAACGAAGCATCAGAATAATTGCGGCAACAAGAACAAGAGGACCTGAGCGAGTTTGGTGTAGGTTGTGGTATAGATCAAGCGAAGGAAATTCGACATTAAATACGTCTAAAACTGTTCCAGCAAAAATCAAGGTAAATTATTTGTTTTGTTTTTGTCTACTTTGCAGTTACAGTAAAATTCGATCGTTCGACTGTGGCCAGACCTAATAAGCCAAGCCCGAGCCGAGCCTGAGCCGCGGCAAAAATCCTTTGATGATTTGTCAAAACGCCGACAGATCATCGATTTTCGGTCCGTGTTTTGGCGAAATATCAAAGGAATTTGCTGCGGATCGGCTCGAGAAGCTCGGTTCCTTAGGTCTGGACGCGGCATTAGGAATTGCTTCCTCTTACACCAGTGCAAGAGGTCGTTAGGTTTTTTCGTATTTAGTTACTTTTTGTTGTTCTAGCCGCATTTTATATTGGGTTCATTCGTTTGTTGGGTTCGTTGCTTAGTCCTTGGCTTTTTCACTCTACTATCTGATATCGTCTGCTGATCATCTGGTTTGGATTTATACCACCGATGGACCGTCAGCTAGACGTTTATCAACATAATGTTGTTATTTGTTGTCGATCAGACTTGGAAATTCATTAATTTAGCGCTCAGATGTTCGCTCCTGTTCTGATGCTATGGGTTAGTTTTGGTTAAACCCCAGTTAGGTTGTTTTGCCTCAGCTGGAACGTGGTAATTAGCTTTACACCCTCTGGTTATTTATATCACAATTCTTTCTGCGTATTCAGTGAAGTTCAGAGTAATTTTGAATAGGGTACAAAAGACTTGGCGAGCCAGTTTCAGTATTTCCTCGCAATAATTCGACCTTTTTTTCATGCTCCATTGACCAATCCCCCGCACTTAGTAAGAGTTCATGGTTGCTCAGAACTTGTCCGAGCAAGTGTCGCAGCAATTTTGGTTAGTTTAATAAGCATTAGCTTATTCCAGTTGTCCAAGTAAAATTTAATCGCAAAGGCCATGAGTTTTTACAGAATTTAGCACGCATTCTGTCCAACTTGTGCACGATTCGAAAGCCTCAATTGTGGTTTTATTTCCTCTTACGGAGGTAGTATATCTAATTGTATAGGCTATTTTCACGAACGAAAGCGTTCTTAGCTTTACTTAGTTAGCAGCGCTTTCGACTTTATAAAATACTGGTGGGAGAATAGGAGGTGTTGTATGGGGATATTTAGGTAACCAAAAAAAAAGTAATTCTAACTAAAAACTGGGATTTTCGCAAATAAACTAAACCATAAATTTGGCATTTTGAAAAACTTGACCATTCACCACTGTGACCAACTGAGAATATTCCAATTTTAGGAAGGATCAATTAAATATTTCAAAACTATATTTTTCAATTAAAATTCCCCAAACAATAGCTAGGATTCCTGTAATTCATTGCTATTGCATTGCGTGAGTTTTATGTATGTATATCGATAATTTATCACAGTCACAACATTGCTGTTAACATTAATATTTGGATCTAATGGGATTATGTCAAAGCAAAGAATTTGGGCAAAAATATGGAAACGTGGACAACACGGCAGAGATACAGAAATGGAGTGAACAAATCAGATCATAATCTTCTTGTTGCGGAGATTATGGCGAATATATAAAAAATAAAAAAATAAAAAATATATATGTTTTATTTATAATAATTATTAGGACTATTTGAAAATTTGGAATATTATTTGGGGGTCTTCAATCCATTTTCAATCGAATCGCAAGTGCACCGTAAAAAAATTGTAAAATTATGGCAGCGCGACATGGCAAAGTCCTAATTAGATTTGATCGCCGGGTATCTCATTTGTTGTCTGGGGTGGTCCCAAAACTTTATGAATTTATTTTTTACAACTCTCATTCATTTCAACTTTATTAAACATTCATAACATATAATAACCTTCATCTTTCTAGTCACTACATTTCGCAATGTTTAAAACTTTCGAAATATTGTTCGATCAATTATTCAGTAACTCTCTACATACGTTGATTCATCTTAATAGTTAATACAATACATTCAATCTAGATTATTCGGGAAAATTGGAATCTACGATACAGTGCATCTTTTGTGATGTGTTCTTTAAGAGCAAACTTGACTGTTCCTGCAGCAGTGAGCGTCGTTGCTAAACTGAAAGATCCCCCAAGCAATATACTGACCGTGATCAACAACTTCAACGAGACTGCGGGCAAAACATCTTCGATCATCGGCAAATTTGCCGTGTGCGTAAAACCGCTGCATTTCAACTACAATAAGGTCATTATAACGTGATTTAAACAATGTAGTCTTTTAACAGTTTGTCTCTTTCCAGGAGTTTCAAATAATGGAATTTATTGAACTCAACCGCCTAATGGGCGTCGACCACTTCACCTTCTATAATCATACTATTGGACCTCAGGTGTCCTGTATCCTCGACCATTACCGGCAGGAGGGTCTGGTCACATTGCTGCCATGGAAGTTGCATATGGTGTCCCAAAAGGAAATACGAACGGAAGGACTTTTTGCAGCTTTAAATGACTGTCTTTATAGGTCGATGTACAAATTTTCTCATACGTTGCTCATTGACTTAGACGAATACATAATCCCAAACTACAACGAGACTTTACCCCAATTGATTGAGTGAGATAAAATCTGGATTTAGAAAAATTTGCTTCTAAACCGCTTGAATGTTTTAGATATCTGAACCATAGACTCAATACCAGATCCACCGGCTCATTCTCGTTCCAGAACGCTTTTTTCTATCTCCAGTGGAACGATGATGCGAAAGTGGAAGAGCTTAGCGATCCGATATCAGCAAATCTAGTCACGCTGAAGAAGACCAGACGGAAGACCAAACTACATCCTCACAAGCAAAGGTCAAAATATATATGTCGACCAGAGCTTGTTGTTGAGGCGGGAAATCACTTTGTTTGGGAATTTATACCTGCACATGGTGAGTTATTATGCATAATTGTTGCAACTGAATTTAGGGAATTGTTACATTGAGATGGGTTTTTGATAATTTTGTGATTTTATTCGGATGAATTAAGCAGTCAGTTTCAGGGTTTTTTGTACTTGCTTGTCTTTCTATTACTCTTCTAGTCCACAACAGTTTTATTCCATAAATGTTATGCAATTTAATATAGAGAGTATTTTTATAAATATATACGCAACTGTATAACATAAAATTTATCCGTCCGGATTCCGAGGCTTGGTTACGGTATTTTTAGGAGGGCAAAAAATTTCCGATAATGAGTTGCTGGCCGATTGCTCAACCCCCTTGATAGGAAGGCCAGAATTTTCTGACAGGGTTTTTTCCCTTATCCGATGCTTTCCAGTTTTAAGGCGCCGCAGAATCCTCTTTTACCCTCATCCCTTTGCTCCATGACGCACATCCAATGTACGCCATGTACCCAGAGGCCACAACGAAGACGAAGTAGGATTTGGTGATCTCGACTTCCAAAAAAGAAAGACCGGGGACATTTCTCAGAGTTTTAATTGTAGTTGAAATATCGGAGTTTCATCCACCTCCAAGGCCCAAAACGAACCATACTCCAACTGTTTTTTTCTATTAAAAAAAACTCGTTTTCTATGCTAAGATTTTTTATAGTGCCAAACAAAATGTAAAGAGAAAGTTGAAATAATTGCTAATCATTGTTTGCATATCAGAGTTGTTACATTTTCGGGTATAAACGGCAAAGATGCAATATGAAGTTGTCCAAAGAATATGTTTTCTGGTTCTATTTTCTCTTGCAAATGTAATTCTCAGAAACATTTAACCTGCCATCAAATGCTAAAAGCCTTGTCTAACACACATAGTGGATTATTTTAAATTGTACTACTAATGGTGACTCTGTATGACACTTTTTTAGGTACTTTGAACGTACCAGCGGACGCAGCAATATTACACCATTACAGAATTTGTGAATTTGGCGGAAACGACTGTATTAAAACGACCTCGGCTGTAGATCGAACTGCCTACAGGTAATAACTAAAATATGCAAATATCTTTTAATTTGTTAGATTTCTTTAAGTTTTGTTAGTTCAAATTTAGTTATTCTGTTTTCCTTCAAGAAAATAGATAGGAATTCTTGAACGACTAACTCTTCACTAACTTTATTTCTATACAGGGCACCTAAGAACCTATGCCTAATAAGCGAATTTCTTTACAGAATATTTTTACATACAGGGTGATTCAAAATTGGCGGCATTCTCTTGATGCGATATATCTGAGTATTTAGGGTGTATAGAAAAGATAGGAGGAAAAGATAATTCTCACTTAAAACTCAAATATTTCCAAAAAGCTAAAGCATAAATTTAGCAACAATGTTATTGATTCCGTCTTACAAATCCTGTTTTTCTCATTAATATTAGGTCTGCTGCTATATGCATACATCAACAAAGGTAACAGGAGAAACTAAGACGTACATCGAAAAAAAGCTAATTTAATAAGATAACGGATCAAGAGTGAGGAAAAGCTTTCAAAATTTGGTTTTTCAATTGAGTACCCAAGCAAGTACCTGTAATAAACAACGTAGGAATGCATTTCAAAGAAGAATGCATTTCTGACATTATTTTAGATTAAAACTTTTGAAGAGCGCAATTTAAAGGCTAACCACAAATACCGTGTATTGTTGACATGTTTGTCGACAAATATCTACCTGGATAAATGACTGCCGTTGTGCTTTGTGATAAAAAATAATAGAAATGGGCGATATTTTTTGAATTTATTATCCAATTTTCGAGATATTTTGAAGAAAATTTTTATATTTCGTAGTAGATCTTCATTTTCTATGGAAAAAATATTGTATTTTAGATATCCTATACTGAAAATGTACCGTCTAGCAGACAGTAGTCGAGATTTTTAATGAAATCGAAACCAAAAGTAACGAAATAACAAGTAAATTTACTGCATAGTATTTAGTGTTATCAGTTGATAACGATTACACAGTAGTAGAAGTAGTATACATATTTATTTCTTAGAAAAGGCTATCGACCTATCGGTCTTTCTGCCCTAGATTACATAGTTTAACTTGAATTGTTACTTTCTTAGTGCCGCGCGCTCATTGGGTACATTCTTTCATATTTTCTAGAGTTGTTACTGTCCTGGAGTTGTAAATCTGAACATTAAGTGCAATAAACTCTTTTAATGTTGTATTCGCTTATCACAATCGGCATTTAAATTTTTCAATATGAAATCAATTTTAAAGCTTTTACAATTCTACTTTGTATCACCATGTACGATACTCCAGCATATTGTACAATAATTTAAAATCTAATCGGTGTCACCAATTATCATTAAATTACTCTCATGATGGTGGATTTGTGATTTTTAGTGAGCTGCGGGTTTTTCTTCTAGTTCGATATTAAGATTCTAATTATTTTTTTAATTTTAGGTATTTAGATCGTTTGACCAGCGCGGTGAGAGCACGGTATAACCAATTAAAGCTGAAATGCAATCTGTCAGAACTAAAAGAAGCCCCGACCAAAATGTTACACAAGATATTACAAATGTTGAAAAGCGGTGCTCAAAGAAAAAGATGAAAATTGTGATTTTAGCCATAGAAATTCGATCCCACATGTAAAAACAATAAATATCCTGAAACCCAATGCTGTTTTATTAACCCAGTATTTATAATAAGTAAAATCGAGATAAAAAGTATAAATCGTGCACTTGCTTCAAAGTTATGCTTATCAATTCTTCCCGGGAAATGTCTAGTTGCCACCGTCTTTGACCGTAAAGTCTATGGAATAGACATATTTTCAAGTTAAAAAAGAAATAATAAAACTCAGCAAAACACTTTATTTAATCATTAATTCCTGTAAATATTCATCTTTGACCAAAAGTTATTCGTTTGTAAACTTGGGTGCTCTTTTCTCCACGAAAGCGGTCATGCCTTCCTTTCTATCCTTAGTAGCAAAAGTCGAATGGAACAACCGTTTCTCAAAGTGTAGTCCTTCGGCTAATGTAGTCTCATAAGCATTGTTGACGGATTCTTTGCACAGTCTCGTGATCAGTTGTGAATTGCCAGCAATTTTTTCACCTAATTTGATAGATTCTTCTAGAAGCTTATCTACCGGATACACTTTTGCTACCAAGCCCATTTTTTCAGCTTCTTGGGCTGTGATCTGGGCACCTGTGAGAACAATTTCCATCGCCTTCGATTTTCCAACATATCTGGGTAATCTTTGGGTACCACCTGCGCCAGGTATGGTCCCGATGAGAATTTCCGGTTGGCCAAATTTCGCGTTTTCTCCAGCGTAGATTATATCGCACATCATCGCCAATTCACATCCACCGCCAAGCTAAAATTCAATAAAGAAAAGTTTTAGGGCTAACTTCTTAGGTTTATTAACATGCAGTTTAAAAATAAATGGAGAATGAAAAATTGACGAACCCGGCAGTCTCGATACACACTTAATATAAAATGTAATTATTTCAAAATTGCAGGATGCGAAAATTCAATATTCATTTTCCCATCAGTATATTGTATAGTATTTTTTAAATGTACATTTAATCGTAAATGAGCTCCTAATAATTGTGTAGGTGTTAATCATAGAAAAAACGTGCGCCTAAAACCGCGCGACTGCAGCGATTTATGCGAGTGGGTTTTATGTCGCGTCCAGACATAACGAAACGTAAACCTTGTAAATCGCCTTGTATTAAAATAATAACAAAGTGCATGAGACTATAAAAGCAGCTGCGGCCATCCCAATCTAACCCGAAAAAAAAAGGCTAATATTAAATTATCTTCTCGGCTTAGTGAGGGTGGGTTTAATTTGGCTTGTAGAAAATGGCTACAAATCATAATACTTTGGAAACCTTCTTCAGATTGAAGATGGAAAATATCAGGGGTACAGCTTACAGCTTGGCAAAGAATCCAAGAGTTAAAATAGTAAAAACTGTCTTTCACTGCTAACATCGCACAAGCTCGCCGGAACCAACAAACACCTAGGCGATAATATAAGGCTACGGTTACACGGCAGGCGGTTTTGCGCGAATTTCGTACTGTTTTTTTTTGTTTTTGTGTGAAGAGTTAAAGATGTATGGCTGGTCGGCGGAAAAATATGAATATTGAGGAAGACAATTAATTATCTAACAGATAGTAATTTAGGTAAGCTTTTTATATGTGACTCTTCGAATTATATTCAAGAATTCAAGCATAATACGAAGCTTGTTTCATTCAATTTTATCCAGTGTGTATACACCTCTTTTTTACAAAAGTGAATTGTTAATATAAACAAAAAAAAAACAGTCAGTTGTAAGTAAATGTTTATTAGTCAAAGAAAAATATCATTATCACTCTTAACGTTTTCAAAAGATGCGAATCATGCATATTTCAAACAAAATGTTTATTGAAAGTGCGATATTATCAGACCGATTTAATTTCACGGCCATCGATGAGTCAACTTTTATAAGCAACCAAATCTAAATAAATGTTTTCGATTAACTCTACTTCTTGACGAAGTGTGAGCTGATAAAATATGCGACGGTTATCAGAGGCAAGATGCAGTTCTTCTAAGGAACGCGAAAAAATATTAAGACGCTGGGGTTAAAACCATATAACATACTTTACTTTTGTGAGCAAATGTTCTATTAGTTCGTAAACTTTGTGAGAAAAAACAAGTTATTCTAGGTACGTTTGATCGAGTTGCAGTTGAAAAAGTTTTGATGAAATAATATGAATTAAATAACCAAAAACACTTTTTTTACTTACAGCATATCCATTTACAGCAGCGATAACGGGCTTCAGATTTTTACTGACTCGACTCCAATGTTCCAAAAAGTTGCCCGTAATACACTGAGAAAAAGTGTTATTTTGCATTTCTTTAATATCAGCGCCAGCTGCAAATGCTTTTTCACTCCCTGTTATAATAACGGCACCTATTCCTGTGTTTGCTTCAAGAGAGTCCAACGCACTTGATACCTCCTTCATGAGATCATTGCAGAGTGCATTCAAGGCTTTTGGTCTATTTAGGGTAATGACTCCGACATTCTGTTTCTCTCCTGCTGTGGTTAGTTTGATAAACTCATAATTTTCTGAAATCAAAATGAATTTTCAAACATCAAGTCCATTCCTCGACAAAAAATAGTTAAGACAGCTGTATTGTAGTATTTAAGGCTCTGAACCCTATGATGGAAGTAATTATAATGGCGCGTCCAGATATAAAGAAACGCTAGTGCGATTAACCGCGACATTAGATCTATGCCGCAGCAACGCGGCATCCACGCTCCTCTTGTGGATAGTCTCGAACGTTGTTATTGATTCACTTTTTAGTGTGATGAATGAGATTGACAGAGGCTAAATCAGTGTGTGCAGCTCTAGTAAAACCTAAAATATGTTATGATTTATCTAGATAAATTCAAAATACTATCGCGACTTCCGGATAGGTATTTCGCGCTTTAATGATACCGAACATTCCCTGATTTGACTTGACAATACGCGAGTGCCTTGGCATTAGTCGCCAATTGCAGACTGAGATTCGAGCTGTAACTTACAGATATCATACGTTTACGATAGAGGTATCATCGAGTAATTAAATATATCAGAATTGTACCCTAGATGTATCAGAAAGTTATTGAAGATACCAGAGATATCATAAGTTTACCTTGGAGGTATCAGACAGTTATTAGAAAGAACAGAAGGAAAATGAAAGAATGAATTAATTTATATTTTCTTTAATTCGTAAAACTTGTTGAAACACTGTTGACCTTTGAAGTTTCAGTTAAATTATTGGCAGCAACTCACTGAATTGGTTACTCACTTACTCAGTAGATTATTACCTTAAACGACCTCCTGACGAGTTTCCGATATTCAAATAATGTTCAAGACGAGAAAGTTGAAAATAGTGTATTGACCGATTGCTCAGTCGTAAAAACGTTCACTTTTATGGATGGATGGACTGTGTTTGGTCCACGTATAGGTCTATAGGAGTAAAATAGATGGCGACTACGACAGTTTACCCCATTAAAGTACAGGTTTTTGAATGTGTAATTTCTAAGCAGCGTTGAGAGCACAATTACGTTCGTAGCAGTTTTAGTACTAAAGGCAATTATTTATTACTCTATTATACCGCTTAGCAATATATTTCATTTTTTTGTTGCCCACCTAATCAAAAACTAAATTTATAATAAATAAAACATAATTATGTATTAGCGATTTCTTATTATCTTGTTGTAAGCATTTTGTAGGGCAAAGAGCGTTTTATAAGTGCAAAAAGTTTCGATTTGAATCATCTTCAGTTAATTGTCAAGAAACTGCTGCTGTCAAGTCGCTTTCGGATTTTATGTACCTACTGTTATTTATGAATCTGGCAGTTTTTCCTCAGAAACCAGTAAAACTAAAGAGGTTTTTAGTATTCATTTTGTAAGGTAAAGTATGTTCTAAAAATGGAAAACGTTTCTATTTTGTCATTATCAGCCACTTTTCAAAAACTTTTCAAACTTGCGGCTTGTTATCCTGGTGAGAGTTTAACATTTATTTCATCTGAAACTTGCGATTTGATAAAGTCAATTTAGGATGTATTTTATAGGGCAGATTTACTTCTATAAGTGAACAAAGGTTCAATCTTCAGTCATCATCAGGAAATTTTTCACAACTTTGCAAAATTGAGTTTGGTTTACGACGTTTTTGCAGGCCGGAGTTTGACATTTTTTAAATCAGGTTCTAATGAATTGAGAGAGTCGCCCTTGTCTCAATTTTATACAGTTTTAACATTTATTTCTATGCAAGGAAGAATTGCAATTGCTCAGGAACTTGGAAAAAAAGAGAGTAACCTTCGTATACATTTCGTAGGGTAAGGTGCGTTTTATCAATGGCAAACTTTTCGATTTCGACTCATCCTCAGGGAATTTTGACGAAAGGTTTTAGAATGTTGTTTGTATTTTGCGTTTGTTGATCCAGGCCGGAGTTTCACAGTTATTTCATAGAAAACTAGTCAAGTTGAGGATTGACTTTAGTATGAATTTTATAGGATATAGTGAGTTTTATAAGTAAAAGATGTTTCGGTTTTCAGTCATCATCAGGCTATTTTCAAGATGTTTTCAAAAGTAGTACTTGCTTTTGGCATAGTCAAAAACCTGTGGTTGTACCACAATGCAAGTTGTTACGTCTTAAAGTAGTAAGAAACACCCTGTATACTTCGGGAGATAAAGTACAATTCAAACATAACCTAATAGACCAAAAGTAATAACTGAAAACTAAAAAAACTACAGTTATCAGTCACAACTCAATATTCCCATCTATGATATAATATTAATTTCTCTTTAAAATATGTTTGTCACAATTAAATGAGGTTTAATCGAACAATAATTGCTTTTCACGTTTGTTTATATAATAATCAGCCCAAATCAGCTGATAATCGTGATATTATCAAACAAAAACAAGCAATCAAAACATATATCGGCTCAATGTCTTGTTAGTTTGGTTGATACAGTAAACATGTAAGTTCATGCTTAAATACTTAACTAACATAATTATGTTAGTGTTAATTATATAGATATGTACCTGACTGAGCTCCTGCACTGGCCAGAAATCTCACATTTTGGGTTTTAGAAACGTTTTTCAATAAGCCTGCTGTAGGTTTCGATAAAATGAATCTTGCCAGAGGTTTAAATGCCATTTTGTCTTTTAATCTAACTTGTGCACCAAAACCTCAACGAAAACAACCGGTTCAAGCTAAGTAAATTGTGATCGAAACGTACCTACTTATCACTAAGGCGCGGAATACATGCAGTTAAATTCAGTTAAAATCAAAATATGCGCATATACAACGTGTCCAGTATAAAATAATGTACATGGGGATATTGAAAACCGTTAAAGATACAGAGTGGACCAAATGGGGAAAAAGTTGCGCAATCAAGTGCCTATAAATAATCTATCATCAACTTCTTCGAACTCGGAATAGCAACGCATATACAGGGAAAAAAAGAAAAAAGTGCGTTTTATAAAATCCTTTATATCGTGTTTATTATAAAAGATACAATAACGAAATTTTCAGGGTGGTGGTAAGAAATGAGCGTGAATTTGAAAATAAAGTAAAAAATAATCTAGGCCCACTATGTTCAATGAGGCCGAAGTCAACTTTTGTTTTTCTTATGGGCGCCATATTGAATTTCTGCATTTTTAGATTCCCCTTTAAATACGCTCTTCAACCATGTATATATAACATGTTTATGTTCGGTCAAGATAAATAATTAAAATTAACAAAATTAAGATTTTATGGTAGTAGGCATTGATATTTCTCTTCAATTTCCCCATAGTGACGTTTGTTGTCTGTTTTAATTACCTAGGTAACTGTCAAAGTAGAATTTATTGTCAAGTGTTTGTAATTAATTGTGTGTTTCAAAATGAATCACTTTTCAAATTATGAAAAATACGATATGTTGGAGTGTTTTATTCTCTGTCGTCGAAATGAAGCGAAAGCTGAAGAATGTGTTTAAATAAATATCCAGAAAGGCGACAACCTGGTAGAACTATGTTTAGGGCGTCTGAAAGACAACCTTGTAGCTTACGAGAGTTTTGCTAAGGTAAAGAAAAACAAACTTCCAGACGAAAATAAAGAAAATTTGGTAATGCAAAGCGTGGTTGAGACACCTCGTACGTCTTTACAACAAATTGAAGCCCCAACAGGTGTTGCGCGGTCAACGGGGAATAGTATTATAAAGCGTTATAAATATCACCCCTATCGTGATCGGTCCTGCCAGGGACTCCAGAATGGCGATGCGATTAGAAGAATGGCATTTTGTCAGTGGTTATTCAAAGAAATAACGAGATACCAAACTTTTCCTTAAAAGTCCTTTGGTCAGATGAGAGGCAATTTACTAAATGTGGACTATTTAATCGTAAAAATACCGTTTTTTGGTCAGATGAAAATCCACGGCTAGTTCGTCAAGTTAGGCACCAAGTTAGGTTTGGATTTAACGTCTGGTTAGGTATTGTGGGTACCCACGTGATTGGACCATTTTTTTAATGAGAACTTAAATTCCGAGAGATATTTGAACCTCTTACAAACTAACGTAGCGGAAGCACTTATGGATGTTCCAGTAGCTACCCTGCAAAACTTGTATTTCCAACAAGACGGCGCGCCGCCACATAATGCACGTATTGTCACAGAATTTTTAAATCACGAAGTTCCCAACAAGTCGATAAGCAACCTGGGACCAGTAAGATGGCCTGCGAGATCCCCTGACATAACACCGCTTGATTTTTTTGCATGGGGTTTCCTCAAAAATGTGGTATACTGTAGGTCATACGAAACCGAAGAGGAGCTGAGACACGCTGTTAACAGAATTACCCCAGAAATGAACAGAAAATCTTGTGAAGCAGTAATGAGACGATGTACGTTGTGCGTGCGAGAAAACGGTGGCTTATTTGAACACCTACTTTAATCCTAAAATGTTTCTTGTTCTTTTGCAGTGTTCGATGTATGATCATTAATAATTTAAAGTAATAATTAATAGAAATATCAATGCCTACTACCATTAAATCGTAATTTTGTTAGTTTTAATTATTTATCTTGACCGAACATAAACATGTTATACATGGCTGAAGAGCATATTTAAAGGGGAATTTAAAAATGCAGAAATTCAATATGGCGCCCATAAGAAAAACAAAAGTTGACTTCGGCCTCATTGAACATAGTGGGCCCAGATTATTTTTTACTTTATTTTCAAATTCACGCTCATTTCTTACCCCCACCCTGAAAATTTCGTTACTGTATCTTTTATAATAAACACGATATAAAGGATTTTATAAAACGCACTTTTTTCTTTTTCCCCCTGTATATCCGTTGTTATTCCGAGTTGAAAGAAGTTGATGACAGATTATTTATAGGCACTTGATTGCGCAACTTTTTCCCATTTGGTCCACCCTGTAACTCTAACGGTTTCCAATATCCCCATGTACATCATTTTATACTGGACACACTGTATAATGTAATTAACAAACATGTAGATGATTTAGATTTATGTCTGGAGATGCTCCAATAGAGTTGAGGTTGGGAAGAGGAAACATGTTTTCTGGTCGGTCTTGTTAAAAAGAGGAGGTCCAGGAAGGTGATATTGTGAGGGTTGTTTCCATCTTGATTGCAAGACGAGTAGTCTTTCCGAGATCCTTGTCAAGTTTGTTCGTTCGTATAGTAGTCGGTTTGATGGATTGTGTAATGGGTTTTCTGGGTGATGCATAAATATTTTTTAGATGAGATTGGATAAAATGTGCAAAAAATACATAGATATTCACTTTGTATATATTCCGCCCTCTACTTATCACAGTGTTTGCACCACGCGTGTCGGTCTATACTTAATAAGTAAAATGATAATGTAGTCATAAACAAGTTCAAAGGTTTGATCACAATCTTTTACAGCAGACCGGTCTGTAATTCGAGCTTTGGTAATAGCATTATAATAGACAAATTATAATTTAAATGTATTTAATCTGGAACTGGAATAGTTTTATAAATATACGACACGGTGTCATTGAAATAGTGTGAGAATGTTCAGACATAGAATTGGGAAAAAATGTTATCATGAAAACTGATATGAGATGAGTAGTGGATTTATATAGAATGTAATTGTATCTTAAAGAATTAGTCTTTAGTAACACTTCTTAAACACAATCTTTCTTAAAGATTGTGTTTTGTAAGAGCAGACATTTAAGACCCCATTGAAATACAATGAAGCCCAAGACTTCTTAAAACCAACACTAAAATTAAATTCTTGTATAACCCAAATATAATTTTCCTTAATAAAACAGGCAAATGCCACTTATCTTTTATCGTGCAAAGTATCTAAGTAAAGAACAAACACCGTACGTTTATACACTATTTTTTAAATTATTTTTTCAGTTGAATTATTTAAGTTATTCGATCACCAACAACGGAACATTTGAAATTGGAATTTTGGACAAAAGTAACTCCTCAAAAGATGAGAAGGACAATCTTTAAAGAAGAACAATCTTTAAACGGAAATAAGAGTAAAAGAAGAACGCGCTAAAGCTAGAAAATTCATTAACAAATTACTTTTCAAAAATACAACTATTAAATTAATTTTTGTATCTAATATTGTCTGGGGTTGCTAGTCCTCTTACGCCTTACCATACAACCATCCGAAGTACAGTATGAAGCAGTGGATCGGTTGCTCATCTTTTATCTTGTATAATACAACAAGCAAGGAAAAAGGTCGTCAGATTCCTAATTAAAGCAGCCTTTATCTTTGTCCTCGTTTGTTGTTATTTCTAGATTTTGGAAGCGAAAAAAAACCGGAACCGGAATGGAACCGAATTGAAAACTATTTTCTAGACCGGAACCGAAATTTGACCGAAACCGGAACGGAACAGTTATTTCGTTTTGGTCCGAGTCCTTGGCTTTCAACGCTTGACTTCAGCTTGTGAGAATATCGTTATTTACAGGACCTATAATGTAATATATAGTAATGGTTTTTATATAAAAATAAATAAATTTCGATAGCCTTTTTTAGAAATAAAGATGTTTACTACTACTAAATAAATTGCGTGGCCATAATGATAGTTCATGTCTGTTTATCTCAACACAGCGTGAGCTGCTTGAAGGCCCAGTTGCGAATAAAAATATATGTTGTTATTGAATAAAAACATAAATAATTTAAGTAAATGGAAGGTTAACCAAGAAACAAAGATTTTATTATAGTTGACATGTAATATATCACTATAGTGACATTTTGACATTGGTGTCTTTGTTATCATTGTTTACTGAAAATCATCGGCGCCTACTGAAAATTATATTTTTTTTAAATGAGAAGTGCGCGTTTTTTACATCCAATTTTATTTTCCAAAAATACATTTAGCTGGAATTGCGTTTTATCATGCAACCGCACAGCTTCATTCAAAATATTTTTGCGCTTGCCAACAAACTATCAACATATCCGTTATATCACTAGAAGAGTAATTGAAAAATAATTTCTTCACATGGAAATCACATCTAAAATAATTCATCTAAAACATAGACTAATGTAGAAAATGGCCTTTTGGCAGCTAAACTGTTAGAAGGGCGATAAAAATATTTTGAAATCGATTGTTTTATTATTATTAAGTCAACGCCTGCTTTCGATTTTTTTTAGGAATTACAGACATTTGTTTGATATAACATCTTGCTCAAAATCCGAAACAAAAGGAGAGCAAGAGATAAAAACAATAAATTTTGCCTCTGAACTTTAGGAGCGAATAAACTAGAGAACTACGCATTTGTGGATTCATATTTAGTATATTATCCGAAAGCATATGATTTTTGAAACCCTCTATATGCAGATATTTTTTCCTTAACCGTCCGCCCCAGTCTTGGAGGTTCGCGCTCGCGCGTTTCATTGCCATGTTGCCTTCGAGTCCTGGGTGTTCGCCTTGCTCGGATAGTGACGCCTAACGATAAACGACTAATGATAAAATTAGCATGAATTTCAGCAACAGGTGGGGTTATAATTTCATTCGCAAAAGCGTATCAGTCAGGACCGAGCCGGATGGTTAGCTAACAAATATCTGCATAGCGGCAACATGGCAATGAAACGCGCAAGACTGGGGCGGACGGTTAAGGAAAAAATATCTGCCCTCTGTATAATCTCTGTTTATTTTTAAGTTCAAAAATTGAGGTTGGAATTCTCGTGATTGCAATCAGCTGGTTGATTCCATTTGGTGTTCAAACAAATACGTTGATGCCACTTGCACTTCTAAAGATGTACTCACTGCTATTTAAAACATTACATATATTGTTTCCTATTTAATTTTTAAGCGATCATTAGTTGTTGCTGTGATCGGTTTGATTTTCTTAATCTTTTCATTGATGTCTCGGTTCGTTTGAATTCAATGCTTCTTTCACAATTTCTACACACTTCAGTTCTTTTGTACGATTTGACAACACCAGCATAAAATTTAAGATAATGGCACTTTTCTACGCAAAGTATTTTTTGTTATTAGACTCATAAAAATCGCACATTCGTTCAATCTTTTATATTGTATTTTAAGTAGATTATGAGCAAACTGGAAAATTCAATTTTTATAACCGTTAAGAACTCCCAAAGTTAGAAATCTAGAAAATAGTGAATAACAATAGGTTTTTATGTCATCACACATTGAACTTTGGGCATATATATTGAGATTTTTGAACCTTGTACCCGACTTTTGTTATTGTATATTATCGAGCAGGCCAACAGTTAGCAGTAGGCATCCAGGCTGACTTGATTTGAAAATGAACAGTTTAAAATTAATTAGTACAAGGGCTTTTGCAACCTCAAGTACCAGGACGGTAATTAATAATGTTACGGTCATAGGTGGAGGTCTTATGGGGTCTGGAATATCTCAGGTGAGAATTTTTCTTCTATAATACTAATAGAAATTACATCAAAGCTTCTGGAGATTGTTTTCTTATGAAGGTAACTGGGATTGCTTATTGATCATACGAGCAAACTAAAAGCCTTCGAAAATGAATTACTTGGGAATTGGTTCCTAGAAACTGAGGCGATTTTTATCCATTAAATACGTAAAGAATGTTGCTGTTTCTCCTAATGCCTGAATTACACTACCCACTTTTTCCCGATTTCTTGCCCAATAAATAACGAAGGTGATCTTCAGAGAAGGGTGAGTCTATTTTGGGTTGGTAATGATGTGTAGGCACGAGCGAAGAGCCAAATTATTTGCTTATGCCTCCAAAAAAGCGACTAATTTTATTTATTAATTTGCTAAAGTTATTGCATAGAACACAGTTTTCAACATCTGAAATACAATAAGAAGAAAAAATAGCCTTACCCCTAATTTCTTGTCACTTTACTTCGAGAATCTCTGCGATCATCGTCATTTCATAGTCAGCAAACAACAAATGTCCCAAAAATTCTCAGAAAATTTTCACAATCTGCAATAATTTGCAGCCTGCTCTAAGTCCGGCATAAATCGTACGATTTATCGATCGGAGCCCGATTCCACGCTTTTCGCTCATATCTGGTAACTTACAGTGATTGGCCCAATTTAGTGGCCAATAAATCGGGGATAATTGGGTAGTGTAATACCGGCATAAGAGTTTTTAACTATAAAAAAATAGTATTTTACATTTTAAAATTTTCGAAAAATACTTATCTTAACAGCAGAAAGTTTGATTTATCATGTTTGTTAAAGGATAAATAAAACTAGCTAAAACTAAAAATAAACAGCGCGTTCTATAAACAAATTTGTAAAAAGAACCTAGTTAGAATAGCTACCTTGGAAAGGGAGTTTTTAAAACAAATTTATTTTACTTTCGATTGATATGGATTCAGCTTCAAGATACAAGTGACTGTTTATTACAGATTTGTTCGAATTTATATTATTTAAGTGCTGAGGTGTTACATACCATCAGTGAAACTACAGAACAGTATTTATAACGTAAGAGTAATTAGATACTTCCTTACGCTGAGTACGTGAAATAGGATATCATAACTTACGTGAAATGAGATATCATAACAACCTAAGATAAATATCGCCTAGCAAGCACAATATTGATGATTTGGATGATGAATTGAAAAAATCGTAATAAATTACGATTAATTACATCCAAGTCACCAATTTTGTCACCTCATATCGACGATATTATCACGGCAGTATGTAACAGTAAAATGAAGTCCATAAACGACTTACACGGACATGAAAAATAATGTGCTTAACAAAACTGCGGTTAAAATGTTAAAGTGTCTGACAATATTAAACGATATAAATCAGTACAAGCGTTTTCAGAAACACATTGCACAACTGTTGTTTATAGAACTAAAAAGTTTTTACACAAGTTTTATTTAGATTTACAAGATAAAGCGTTGTTGAAGGCTTATCAAGAAGTGAGAACAATAGGCAAATTGGAATTAATATAAATTATGCAAATAATGTTGCATAAACAGAATAGGCATGATTGTGCTGATGAGTTTGTGGCATCCATCCATTGATAGCGCGGTTATAAGTAAATACATAGAAATAGCAAAACCAAAACTTTAGAGTAGCAGAAAAACAAATCACATTTTAAAAATTAAACATTGCAAATACCGATATTGAAGGATTTGATCTGTATACACATATACAGAGTGATGATTAAAAGCTGATGATGATTGCTGATTAAAAGCTGGTGATGACTGATGTGAATGATTAAAAGCTATTGCACTCATTTTCTGAAAAATTGAACAACTTGGAAACCGGATATTTCTTAACCGAAAGATGAAAATGGCGAAAATTTTATTTTTACAAATGAAACACTTAAAAATTACACATTAGTCCATGTTCGAAAAGACATTACCTATGAAAAAATATATCGTGTTTTTATCCTAAATACTTTAAAGTATATAGGATTCTTAGGCAAAAATTGCGCCTCTTTGCAGTTGCACGTAAATTCATTTAGATTTCGTTGGTTGTGAAGGGATGAAATGTTTTTTAAACCCTAATCTCCTCCGCTGACAGGCTTGGATTCAAATGCCTATATTAATCTCATGGTTGAGACACATTACAAACACAAAAAAACTGATATTTTTCCTGTCAGCTTCTTGTCTGGCTCTTTGAATATTAAAAATAGATGTAACACTATGAACTATATTCTAAAATATTATCTGTCGTCTTATTGTTTCAGGTGGCTGCACAGAATGGTAACAATGTGACCTTGCTGGAGGTAAACCCAGAACTGCTTCAGAAGGCGCAGACAAGTATTGCAACAAATCTGACTCGAGTGGCTAAGAAACTGTATAAAGATGATCCTAATGCCGCACAACAATTTGTCGAAGACGCTAAGAAACGTATACAAGGTAACTTGTTGAAAGCAGTATTTTTCATTATTAAGAGTATTGAAAATATTATTTGTTTTATTGTATTAATGACTTGGGGTGTGTGTGCTGTTATTGCAGAGTGGGTTTTTTTTTCTATTCAATGTTGGTAAAATAGGCGAATGGTGTCGAAATGAAACGAACAACGAATGAACACGATATTGAAATCATAAAAAATAATATCATTAAATAAGCTCCACTGATGTGGATTTAATAGGAGACATCAGTTCTAGGTGTCTCAGCAGCTTATTGGGACATCATATCAACATGTCCGAATCCAGTAAATCGTTAGATTACATCTAGACATTTTAATATCGATTTTAGCTAGTTGCATAGGTGTATTTAAATTCTATATAAAAAAGTACCTAGTTGCAAAATACGGGGTGCCCCGTAAGCACATGATCAAAGGGGCACTTCGATATTCTTTGGATGAAAAGAACACGATCTGACCTAACTTTTACTAAGAAACAATGTCTGGCTTCTCTGCTATTGATGGTTAAAGTTCAAAAAAGAATTTTCTTTTTTGAAATATCGGGAGAATGGTATGATGGATTTTAATGAAACTCGCTGTGAATTTGTTCCTATGTAAGACTCATGTTTTGATGAATCAACTGAGTTCATCCGCTTTGGGCAAGTGAGGAATTGGTACAAAATCTACCAGAACTTTTTTTTTTGGTAGTCATCATCATTATTTGGTAGCAAAAAATATTTCTATTCTCTTGCCAACTGACAATTTTAGACAATCATTAACTTTTTACATTAACGAGTTAAATTAAGTTTTATGTAATTTCGCATATTTTCCTGACTGTACTTTAATTCATTCCAATATATTCCTGGGTTTCAGTCAATTTTACTGTTTATTATTTAAAATGTTACAAAACGTTTCGGTGTCTTTCTCCACCATCATCTGACTGAAACCCAGGAATATATTGGAATGAATTAAAGTACAGTCAGGAAAATATGCGAAACGAATAGAGATGCTTGGGAACAAAAGCAAGATGGATCTAATGGATGAGGGGATGTTGAGGGGGACGTATGGGAGATTGCAGACAAACTGATGATGGTGGAGAAAGACACCGAAACGTTTTTGTAACATTTTAAATAATAAACAGTAAAATTGACTGAAACCCAGGAATATATTGGAATGTTTTATGTAATACCAGGAAAGCGCTCGAGTAAGCGCGAAATATGGATTTTAATGAAACTGGCTGTGGATATGTTCAGTATTCCAATATATTCCTGGGTTTCAGTCAATTTTACCATTTACTATTCAAAACTTTACAAATACGTTTCGGTGTCTTTCTCCACCATCATCAGTTTGTGTGTATAGTTCCAAACATCCCAACATTCAACTGGTCACTTATGTATGTTCAGTATGTGTTCGTCAAACGTACAATATAAAAATTCGATTTGTTTATACAGATTTCCCAGTAGCCAATAAAATTTGGCCTTAAAACTTTTTTTCCAATCAAACACAGGAACTACCAAAGCAGAAGAATCTGTAGGCGAATGCAGATTTAGTGGTGGAAGCTATCGGTTGAAAACATGGAAATTAAACACAAGCTATTCAAAACTCTGGACGAAGCAGCCCCCCAGAAAACATTGTTCGCTTCAAATACTAGTTCTTTGTCCATTGGGGAAATTGCTTCGGTTGTTAAAAGAAAGGACAAGTAAGTGAAATAATAATCATATTGTAACTTTGTCATGGAACAAATATTCAGAGATGCTGGTCAGAAGTTATGTAGATAGTGGCTCGAATGGGGATGAACTTTTATAATCTAATTACATTAAACACGTATTTCGGAGTTTCCGACTGAAAGTCTAAGAAGGGAAATATTTTAATCACGTTATTGAAACGGAAAAAAGTGTGTTATTTTTTTATAACAAGTAGCTCCAGATCTATATATTTTCGATAGAAACTATATTATAACGCATTTATTGGAAATAGTGGCCTGTCGGAATTATCGTCGATTTGTAGCACGTCGATTTGCACCAGGAAAGCTATATTTTATAGCATTTTGCGATTACATCGCTAATTGCATAACGCGTTTAACGTTTATAACGCTAATTGTGTAGCGGTCTTTGTTTTTGCACTGGATCTACCACTTTTTTTCTTTCTAAAATCCATTATTTTAAAAATAAAATGGTTTACAATTTTGAAGGGGCCTTTTTTTACTTGATATTGAGTTAAACAACGAAACTAAAACTAGTCAGAAATCGTTTTAGTCATTTGAAAGAACAACTAATAGTCAACAACTTGCCAACACTTTTATAAAAAATCCGGAGTTTTAATTAGTGAACAGGACTCGCCTTTCTACACAAAAGATCAATAAAATTATGATCTAAATATAAATAAATGGCCTAATATGGAACATTGTATGTGTATTCAGAAAGCGCGATTATGTGGTTTTGTTTCTCTTTTCTATTTCATTTAATATGGAAATAAGGAAACCTTAAAACATAAAAAATGCCCAAAATATGTAAGTACGCCATATATTTTAAACTATCAAATAAGTGAAAACGGTCAGTTGTCATCATAACGAGCATTCAAACGAAATGTATAACGTTATAAATATAGCTTTAAAAACAGCACGCTATATAAAATTGATCTAAACCGTTCAATAAATAACTATAATAAATAATAATAAATAAGATTATTTAAAAGGTTCCAGAAGGAAATGACTAAAAATGCCAGGCAATATCCTGAGAAAAATGTCTAGCCATTTTAAACAAATTGGTATATTTAAAAAATTGCTAATAGTAAGTGAGTTTTTAGGTTGGTGGCCTGCATTTCTTTAACCCAGTACCTGTTATGAAACTTCTTGAAGTAGTCAGAATTCCAGAACAATCTGAAGAAACCTACCAAGCATTTATGGCGTGGGGGAAAATCAATTGGTAAAAGTTGCGTTACGTGCAAGGACACGCCCGGCTTTATTGTCAACCGATTGTTGGTGCCTTATATAGCTGAAGCAGTTAGAATGCTAGAGAGGGGTATAATATAAAATGTTTTTTTTATATTGAATGTTAAGAACTTACATTTCATATTCTATTTTAGGAGATGCTTCTGCAAAGGACATCGATACGGCTATGAAATTGGGTGCAGGTTATCCAATGGGTCCTATCGAATTAGCAGATTACGTTGGACATGACACGACCAATTCAATTCTTCACGGCTGGCAGACGAAGTTTCCTGGCAATCCCTTGTTCGTACCCTGTGAGTCTACCAAGAAGCTGGTGCAGGAGAAAAAGCTTGGAGTAAAGTCTGGAGAAGGATATTATAAGTATAGCAAGTAATGCAATTTTTACGATGATTTTGATTGGGCCACCAAGAAGTTCTCCTAAAACACGGTTTGAGACTATCAACTTTTCCGGACTGAACTTGAGACCCCAGTTTCAAAGCATAAAAAAAGCAACTGCCTGCTTAATAAGTAAATTTGCATATTTTAATCAACGATTCGTCCGTGAGTAATAATCACAAACATAATGGTAAGTCCTATGTATAAAATAGCCTGTAGCCAAAACTGAAAAAATCATAATTAGAAATATTTGTATCCGAAAAGATACATTAAAATTAATCAAACCTTAAAGCTATTACTTTTTCAAGTTTTACATTGAATAATCCTTTTCCACAAATATATCAATACAATCAGCAATAGCAGGCACAAATGTGTTTATCTATATATCATATTTCTGTGACAAAGATAGTTTAGCTAGCTCATTATATTTTATAGAAAGAAATCGCTTATCCTGTAGTCGTTTTATATATTATGTGAAAATCCTGTTTATATGTTACACCCTTACTTACAAAATAAGATATTTTTTTACCAACTGTTATAACAATATATAAGGATTCTAATTAGGAGAACATTAAACTGTTGTAATTCAAGAACAAAATAAATGGCATTGTTTTATTTCTCAATCAAAACCATTGATATTTGGAACTAATTTCCCCAGAATTCTAATTGCGCAACATCGAACGATACTTATTGTCTGCTGTTTAGGTTTAACAGTGAATTTTGAGGCTACAAACTGAGATTTTCTGAAACTCTAATAAAAAATAACAACAATAAGAAGAAATAAATACAAAGAGAAGTAATCAGTTAATTCTATATAGATGTGATGTTCCAAATTATGTTGAAAGAGGATTACTACACCGGAAATTCTCGCCTGTTCAAAGTTTGTGAAGGCCTGTTAGTCAGCATATGATTCCTGGCAGAGATTATATTACGTGTTATGCAATTATAATGCCGCCCGCGCGATTGTGGAATTTCGAATCCACAGAGAGAGTCCCACGTCCCAAATGACGAACTGATATTTCATCTTCTAACCAACTGATCATCAAGTGCTTGTTTGCTGCAAGTTATGGCCCGTTTTCGAAAATCCTGGTTTTGCATTTCGGTTCACATAATTCAGTAGATCAGAACAAATAGTTTTATTTTTGGAACTGTTACCCCATTTTGATAAATCGAGTACATCCTCATAAGTACTCATAATAAATTATGTTCAAGTTACACAATTAATATTAATACACAAATCAATCCAAACCGGTTTTGAGAATAATGTATTCCAAAACATGTTAATTTCTTCAAGTATAGCACAACAATTGTCATAATAAATACAAATATAATTTAAATAAGATCAGTTTTAAAGTAGCTGCCGCAATGATCACATATATACCTAAGGGTTAATTGTTAACAATACATATTGAGTGATATGTCAAGGAGGAATACTTCCCCGTAGATATACATAAATATCCTGAGAATATTTTAATCTGCTTTAGCATCTTATATTAAGCACCTGTTGAGCATTTAGTAGAAACTGTAAACTGTGATGGCACTAAGCAAGATCATGACATGAGTTACAATAGGAGCCAATACTGAGTAAGAGAATTTCTTAAAAAAGTAAGGTTTAATAAAGAAAACTAGTCATCGTCAGTCTCATTAAGAAAATCTTCGAACATTTTCGACAAGCTTTCGATGCCTTCAATGTAGTTTTTATCTTGATCCACGTTATCCGTAATGTATACGTGAGCAAAGTCGATTAGTTTTGCTGTCGCCCACACCTGAAATATAAACAGTGTTTTTTCAAAATTCAGTCAGTTTCGAAAATTGATCTCAACATTCATTTAGCTGATATATTCGTAAATATTATTAATTAAAAGTGAAACTGTGTCGTCTATACAGATACCAGCATACATACACAACTTTGTAAATTGTGTGTGTTCATATCTTGCAATACTTTTTGACATACTTTAACAGAAAGAAATTTATATTTTGGGAATGGTCTCTTTTGCGGCATAAATGCGCTATTCCGTTGCTTCCGCGATGTTAAATTATAGTGATTTTTTTTTTACATAATCCACAAGTTACTCCCAGCTAATATCAATTTCAAGTTAACTTGTCTAAATAAAGTTCAGACTTTATCTAAAACTTTTTTTTTAAATGGAAACAAACTAGTTTTTTATTTATAGATTTGAATTCTACGCCAAACTAGACATTTGTAAAATAATGTTTTTTTCAGTTTAGACCACAATTCGCAGTGGATATTTTGCAAAAAAAATAAAATCAATTCGTGACCTTATACAGGGGACCATGGGTAACATTTATTTAAAGTACAGTTGACGACACATAAAAGGAGACGACTATTAAGGCGATGTTTCCCGATTTTCGTAAATCAGCCTTTGTGAAATGCATCAAATATTTGTACAATGTACTACCGAGGAAGAAAGTCAAATTTACACAACTATTTAATCTCCTACTTTTAGGTGTCGTCGACTGTACATTGATTATTATAAATAATCATTAAATCACGTAATTTTTTAACGTACCTCGCTTTTAGTTTCGTTGCAAAGATCGTCCAAAATAAATGTATAGTCCTGCTTTTTACATTGCACATCTTTATCGTAATTATTCTGGAACGAATGTGTTCGTTTTAGGGTACGCATAGAACTTTGCCATGTGTTACTGTTGTTCATCACTCTTGGCATCTCCATGTTTACCAGATTCTTGATTTTGTTGGAAGGTGCCTTAAGAATCGGTCCATCATGGGTCAACTGTCCACTAAATCCAGTGGGTATCTTTTCGTTATCATGATTCAATTGAGCTAAACTTATTGGCCTGAAAATTATTTTTGCAGTTGAAAACCTGCTTTGTTAAGTGTTGGCTTACCTGTATAAACAGCCTTGCTTAGACAGATTTAATTGTGTTTTTTTCTGTGGTGTAGTCGTTATAGAAATATCGGTATTTTCAGTTGACTTTACTTTTGCGTGTGCTCGTAGTCTTCGCGCGTCGTAAATCAACAGAATAGAAGATGAGTAGAGTCTGAACCTTCGTTGGGTGCGCGCAAAATGCTGAATTTGCCACAGGGACGACAAGAATTGTACTATTAATTTACGACAGAAATGATGGGTGTCGGCGTTTAAGAATATTTTGATGGCTGGAATGTAATAATTTGTTAACAAATGGTTTCCGATTTTGATAGTGACTAGCTTACCTTCTCTAACCCCATCCTTATCTAAGTTCTTCCCATAAGTCTTATCATACTTGATTAGTTTATTGTCCATAATTTTGTAAACTTGGAATCCCGGAACACAAAGGCCTAAATCTCGCTTGGATTTTGAATACTTAGTCTGTAAATAAAAATATAAAATTCAGTTCATAACGTATTCTGCACTATTAACAGAATTTTAAGAAAATTCCGGTTTTTTTCTTTATTTTATGCTGTAGACCCCTGCAGGTGCTATTTTGTAGGCGTATAGATGGTACAGTTAGAGTAGACTATACTCAACTTTTTTGCTTCATAAACGTGCGCATTTCCTGAATACATTTAAAAAAAAATTCAATAATATGTAAAAAAGCTACATTTAAATGGACTTTTTACAGATTATGAATTGTTAATGAAACCAAAACCAGACATCTTTTGAAGTATATTGTATTTCCAGTATTATTTTTGCTTCCATTCATAAATGTTTTTGTCTCGAATACGAAGAATCGCATCATAATACGAAAAACTAGTGTAATAAGAGTAATTTCTCATTATATCTCGTTTTAGAGATTTTGAAGTTAAGAAAAAGGGCTTCCATTTTCTTTTTTATTTCTTTGTACCGATGTAGCAACAGTCAAACAGTGAAGCTTTAAAAAATTTTAAAAGAATGAATCCAGTGAGGAATAAAAGTAAGAATGTGATTTTCTTATGTGAACGATTTTCTTTTTGTAACAGCAATAAATATATTTTTTCGTATCTGTGGCAATAAAAACAATAGAAAACTTCAAGCTTAAACCGCCAATGTAAATCTAGTATTTGAAAAACTCGCCCGAAGAAAAATAGTTCTCCTTTTGCTTTACCTATAAAAAATTAAAATTGGCTAAAAAACCTAGTATCGAAATTGCACCTCGCTGTATCTCCAAAACACTGCGTTTCCGCACAATGCATTAAGAATAGTATCACGGTAAACTAACTAACTTTAATAACATCGATACAGAATCAACTATAATCATATTAATAACAAATAAAAAATTCATATAAATACAGGATGTTATATTTAAAACACTAAACATGTGAATAACAATGACTCGGTGATGCACTGTATAAGAGCTACAGAAAATATATCATTATACAGGCGTGATTGGAATTTCCAATTTTTAAGAGGTGATAGAAAGCACAAAAATAATAAAACATTTACTAACATTTTATTACTCTCTTTGTACAAATGTTTTTGTACATTTTTACAGTCGAACTGGTATTTTCAGACATTTGAATCCATTTCCTGATGATATCGCTCGTCGGCGCATTCCGTGCATTAAATTCTGCATGATATAATCGTTGAACTGAAACCATTGAATTACCATTGCGATAATAGACACACAAATGCAAAAATTGCAATACTATCTTTAGCACTCTTACTGGATGTGCTACTAAATCTAAAAAGTAGCTTAATCTTACTGTGACTCTACCAACTGCACCCTCCCTTACACGGACAAGGCGACCCCAGAACAACAGTACTTTCTCAACATCAATGTTTTACATGCGAGTTATTTTTATTTGTTGCAGATAGTATGTGTGGACTGTTAGGCGGTAGGCAGGTAAAACCGCAGTATGTAATAATTGGGAATATCCAATAAAATCGGGATTACTACCATTATTTTATTACCTGCTCTGCTACAATTTTTCGCGTGGTTAGCATTGGGGTCCCAAGTCCTCCTACCAATTTTTATATCCATGATACAAGGCTCCTTAAACCCTTTCGTCAAGTCTTCCAAAATTAAAAAATCTATTTCCTTTCCATTAATTTCCAGCTAAAACCAAAGATAAGCGATTACTGTCAAAATGTATTAGTTTAAAAATACAGGGTGATTTAAAAATTGCATTATTCCTTAATAATTGGGGGAAACGTTCGAACCATGTTCTAAATAAATTTAGAGTTTATTTCTCGAAGATCTTGATAGCTCTTGAATAGAGAATCTCAGCATTAAATTAGATTAATGGCCATTTGGCAAAATAGTAATATACAAATAAAGATTGCCAATTTCGCTTAAACTTATGCAAAATTTCTAATTGGAAGAAAAAGTACCAATCTATAAAATTTTAATTACAATTTACGATTTACTTCGATTATCTATCTATTTCAACAATTTTCACTTGCTGTCTTCATTGACTCACGCATAACGTCACAGGTATTTTCGCATTGTTAATGAGAAAAATATATTTTGCAGCTCAATCAAATTCATTGTTATCATATTTCTGAATTAGTATTTCGCTAATATTTCAGTTTTAGGCGAAAAAACTTTTACGTTTCTTTTGTGCTCCCTAAGCACCACTTCCACATAAATAACGCCAATTGTTAATCACTCTGTTTATTTGGTAATTGCCGTTTAAAAACTCTAATAAAGCATTCTTTTTCTGCATATAACCGCAAAATTAAATGTTTAGTAAAAAGTGAGAGTGAAGACCGTATAAGTATCAAACAATAGTTAACTTCATTTTTCAGTAGAAATAGTTGTAACAAGTGTAATGTTGACCCCAAAATGTGCTGCGCTTTTTACTAAATATAGTTGTTTGGTAAGTTTGTGTAAATACATTATAGTCTGATCAGTTCAGTTTTTCAGCCTAAAATTATATTTTTAACTAAAACTTTATGTTAAATCACTCAACACGAATGAACGAGAAAGTAGACAAGACATTCAAAATATGCAAATACACACAGAATGAAACCACTATCGCCACTATATTATTGGAATAGCAATAAGGACCAAACTAGAAAAACGTAATGCTTACTTTTTCTACTGCATAATACTTTGGCACGAGATGCTTAATTTCGGTTAGGGACCTGTCCAGTGAATTTTTCAAATATTCGTAAAACATGATTTCTCTCATGGCACATTCTTTCTTCAGCAAAGGTTTATACATTAAACCGTCCTTTGTCAACATACCTGAAAAGCGTTCTTATTTTCAATGTTTAATTGTACTATTATAGTAGGTAGTAGTTAAAATTATAAAGTTTTGTGATTGTAAACCAATTTGTGGCACTGGCTTACAAACCGTAATGTCGATATAAGAGGAGATAATTCTACGTAACAAATTTTAGTTTCAATTAGCTGTTAACAGTTTTCTTAATTTTTTTGCCATGCATTTCCTCGAAATTAGTTCTGTTTGGTTAAAACAACACCGGCAACATGGACTCGACCGCACCCTAATCTAGACGGCACGACTTCAATGTTAACCACCAAGAACAAAAGAGAGTTTTTACGCCCTAGTCGTCATTTATGTACCTCTTTGCTTTTTATTTCAACCCAAAAATACAGTTCACAACACGCAACAAGTTCTATTTGGCAATTGGTACAAACACTCGATCAACAGCGTTCTATCATGTAGAGTCAGCTCTATTAATTAAACGACGGTTTGAAGGAAATGTGTTTAACATGTTTCCTACAAGAAAATCGTCGTTTACTCGCAAATCGCCATTAAAACAATCTGTTGCATCTTATCGTTGCGATTGTCAACAGTCTTTAAATACCTTTTAATGCCTATTTAAATAAATTATTTACAAATGACAATAACTATTGCACAGTGAATCCAAGATATGTTAATATGAATAATAAACTAAGTATCAAAATCCGAGATAATAAGAAAAAGAGAATTGTACTACTGGGCTGGTAATACTTATCAGAAGTCTTCTTTATTGCAGGATGTAGTGTTGTACATGTTCGCGCGTAATCATGATAATCGTCATAATACGGATACTTAAACTTACACTACTGTAAGAGTTACTAAGATAACATACTAACCTATTCCGTGACATCCTTCGATGATATGTCCAGATACTTGATTTCTGAACACCTTCATACCTTGAGGAATATATTCAAAAATTTCATCCATTGTTTCGCCGCCTTCTAATTGGTTGTTATTACATGCTAAACTATTCTGAGCTATAATTGGATTCGCAAGTTCGTTTCTGGTATCTGTCGATAATGAGTTGTTTACACCGTTACAACTTCCATTCAACAACAAACTTTGATTTAGGACGCTGGAATTGTCATTAAAGAATTGGTCTTTGCAAGTGGAATGACCGCATATATAGTTGTCGGTTTTCTGCATTGGCATGGACTGAATTTCAAATTTTCCCATATTGTCGCAATAAACGAGCAGTTTCGTATAACGTCACTAGCTTTTTTCAGATATCGGTATCGGTCAATGTAAGCTCTTTTATCTTGAAGTGTCAGATCTGTAACATAGAAGTAATAAAAATTAAGTTTGTATAACTTTTCCGGAATGCCTACTGACTGCAACGTAGAAATACTAAGTAGGTCATATATCAAAAAGATTATAGCTTATCGACGGTTTAATACGCGCTTACATTGCGATTATTCCAGATATGGTAGTCCTGACGGCTTATGGCAGGGTTAGTAAAATTTAATAAATCCGAATTATATCTAATATTTTTCAAGTTGGGGGCCAAGGGTTGTAAATCACATGCTGCTTTATTAATGTCATCCTTGTAATGTAAATGTAATGTAAATTAGGGCAAAGTTCCGAAAAAATTCGAATTTATGGAAAATTACCGAAATTTGCTAAATCGATTTAATTTTTTTTCTGAGCTGATGTAAAGAGATATTTTAAAATAATTACCAGATATTAAAACTTCTTTTTGCCCTCTCCAAGAATATACTATGAGATCTAGAATTAAATGTTTCTTTTTCGGCCCACCATCATCAACTTAATTTTCTAATGAATAACCGAGTTTTACTATCTTCATTTTTTTAATTACGGACCTGTATGTTTCGTATCCGTTTATGAATAATTCTGCTGACTTTAAAAATGTGACTGTAAAATGTAAAATGTTATTTTTCAATAAGCCGTTTCTTTACAATATCATTTTTACCAATTTATCATAAAAGCTACATGGCCCTAATTTTAAAAACTTTAAATACTCTTTATAGAATTAATCGATAACTAACTATGTATCGATTTATGCATGTTAATAAGTAGTAAATTTTAAATAATAATGAAAACATTAACTTTTATTGTCTGTCTCAATATTGACAATAATTTCCGTTTTCTGCAATATCGCTAGATTTTTTGAGTCAATCTATAAAATGTTCTTTCAATTGAGCAGCGCCTTTCGATGCGAAACGCAGTTTAATTCGCGTTCTTAATTGTCCCGAATTATCTATTACGCACCCCACAGATAGTAAAAAAATAATGAGTTGATTACATCAGGCCCCATTACTAAAACATCTTGGATAGTTCCTTAATTTTATGTTATTAATTGCGTGAGTCGTATTAGGACCAACTCTCAAACTCTTTTTAAATATAAATACTTTTAAATCAGGATCGTACTTACATTTTTTGATAATAAAATGATATTGCGAGGAAACGGCTCACGGGAAAAGGGAAATCAAAATATATTTCACAGTGACAAGTTTAGAAAATGTTTTCGGTCAGATTTCGGTATTTTTGTAATAATTCTGAAAGTAAAAGACTCCAAACACTAACAAACAACACAATGACATGGTTTTATAAATGGAAACTAACACCAAACGCGTCAAAAAACCAACTTCTGCTCACAAACCACAGACTCAACGCTGATTCCCCTACAATAACAGCAGACGGCCAAACGACACAACCAAAAAACGACGTAAAATACCTTGGAATCACAATCGACCACAAACTTAGATTCACTAAACACATGCGAAACATCAGGGCAGAAACAATGAAGAGAGCGAAACACTTCCGATCACTAACCTACAAAGACAGAGGAATTAGCACAAACACCGCCACCAAAATATATAAAGCTATTTGTAGACCCTTGCTAGACTTTGGACATATACTCATGACCAACGGAACAGAAAGGACAAAACGTTATACACAAACAACAGAACGAATTGCACTAAGACTAATAACACGAATAAGACACCCCCAAAACCCACTACACAACCCCCCCACCCAACTACTATACGAACGCACAAACATGACAAAGATCTCTGAGAGACTCATACAGCTACAGACAAAATGGACAAACAACCCCTACAACTGGACCATACTGAATCCCCTTTGTCTTACAAGACCAACCAGACAATCCCGCTTCCGTTTCCCTACATTAACGCTACTCGAACACTTACAAACGCAACGGACTAGTGGACAATAAAATAATTTCTTCTTGCCACTGAAATCTTATTTATTCAATAACATTGTTAACCTAGAATGGGAGAATTTTCATATTTGTTTTTTATCTGGATTGGGACTGCATGTATTAAACAAGGGCAGAAATACCGATAGGTCGATGGCCTTTTTTAGAAATAAAGATGTTTACTACTACTATTGTTAACCTAGAATAGGAGAATTTTCATATTGGTTTTTTATCTAGATTAAGACTGCATGTATTAAACAAGGGCAGAAAGACCGATAGGTCGATAGCCTTTTTTTAGAAATAAAGATGTTTACTACCACTACTACTACTACTACTTCTGAAAGTAATAGAAATTTCTTAACTTTTAAAACAGCATTTTGTTCAGCATCAAATTGCACAAAATTTGACCTAAGTTAACTGACTTTGTATATCTTACGGTTTACGATACGAGAACACTTCGAATTTGTAGCACCCTGTTATACACAAACTACCAACTTTTGGTTTAGAATTAATATTTCATTTGCATCAAATACATTGACTTATTAACCACTTTACCTTATAAATTATCGTTACCAACTTTAAATTCAATTTATAAAACTCGCGCAAATAAACTCAAGATGATAATACAGCTTTCAAAAGCCTCGTACGTTTTTAATTGTTTTCATTTGTTGTTTCAAATGACGAAGTTAACTATTTTGGAAATATCCAAAAATATAGAATATCCCGAAATATAGATTGTATAGAATCGAACAAGACACATGTTAGTGTATCCGACATAAAACTTTTTTTGTGTGACGCTGCAAAGTCTGTTTGAAACAAATATATTGTTAACTTTGTTGACCTGGATAATTTATGTTATAAATAGGTTTATAACATTTTCCAATTGAAGCTTCCAGTAATACACAAAACAAACTCCATTTAAATCAAAGTATGATTTCATTAGTAGAAAAAATGCAACTTTTTTTAGTATTCTTGATTTATAGAATATATATTGTTGGTATGAACAGAAAATGTTCAACATTCTTGCATTTTAAAGAAAGAAATATCGATCATTCGCTGATCGTTGTAGTATTGCTTTAGATGTGGCGGAAAACCCGAAAAGCAAACTAAAATTAGATTTCAATGACAACATAGCGAACTGACTACCAAACAGAACAGATTCGACTCAAATTACCAAAATATTCATTATTTCCGACAGCCTATAACTCGAGTCAGATGCTACTTTCCGCTTCAATTCAGCTCTGTATTCCGATTCAATACTATTATACTTGCTAATAAAAATACATTCAACAACAAATTAAAGGTGCCGACATATATTTTGGTTTGATACCTTTTATCCGGGGCTGACTTAGAGAGTAGGAAAAAATTGTGTTTATTTATAGAATATATTAACTCTTGAACATGTCAACTTTGATATTTAGCCATATTTTAAAGCAGTTGAATGGTGATTTCGCATTTGGCCCTTAACTAATTAAGCTGAAAATGTATAACAGTGTCGAACACGTATCGAATTTACCTTTCCTGAGGTAGAGTCTCCTCACCGAACGAATATTGTACATACTTCTAGAGACGCCCGTAACCATTGTATCGTCTATTTCAAGCACATAAATTCTACTGAGGAAGTCAATGTGGCCGCAATTGATCGCTGAAATCATACTGGAGGGCCGGAAATAATTCTGGATTAAGACCATTCGTAGGTTGATAGCAACAAGCACTGATTATAATAATGGGATAATTATCGCAGATCTTACTGGATATCAAATTTTTGAAGATAATCCTTATCAAGTTATAGTTGAACGAGGGATACATATCTACTGTTCTATCAACTATTGAATATTTCCGCTAGAAAACGATCCCGAATAATGAATACTGATGTGGAGTTGAGAAGTTATGTGATAAAATGTGCAGTTCTGTGATAAGCTCAGGTAATGAAAGTACGCCTTGAAATGCAAGTATTTGAAGATCAATGTTTTGGGATACCATTGAAAAACATTATATTTAAATTGAATTGTTCTCAAATGATTAGAGCGGCGAATTTAGTTTTTCCAGTAAAATTATAGTTTTTATATTTTTTAGTTTCGATTGTTTCACCCATTTACCCTGTATGGTCTACCTGAATTCTCATAATACACTGCACCGCACATTTAAGAAGAGATACAAGGAGAAATAAAAAAAATTGTCACTTTCAGAATGACCACATATTTTCTAAGTTAAAAGAGAGAGAGAAAAATGTTTTATGCAAAGTATGTTCATAATGATTAATGAAAAATCTGAAATTTTTAGAATAAGTATACATATATATAAGGGTGAGGTAAAAAAGTTATAGAACTTATGGAACTCATTTTTATGGTACACCCTATATATTTTTATCATTAAAAATAGCATTTTATATTATATTTTCAATAATATAACACACCATGGATGATATTGCTTTCCTATGCGATTTATTTCAACTTTATTGCTTTAAACCACAGTGGGCCATGAAACAAAAGCTAGTGTCCTAGCAACTAGGTAAATTATGTTGACATTTAACGTCAATTTCATTTTGACATATTAGTTTGTAAAAACTACTTATCAAGATTTTAAAAGGTCGAAAAGTGAAAAAATTTAAGAAATGGTACAAAATATTTATTTTGTTTGCTATCCGGAAAGGCGGCAATCATTTAAGGGCATATGCTGCCGACTGAAACGCGATTAATTTAAAAGCATACGGCTCTTTCACGAAGCCGAGATCAAAAACTTATAATAAATAAAACAAGAAAAATTAAACAATAAGAGTGTTAGGACTTGTCCACGCCCATAATCATGTAATATATTCTATGATACTTTTTAATAGTAGCCGAACTCTTATTGAAATGAAAGCTTCTTTAGGCGCGTTTAGCACTATTTGTAGGTTTATTCTTTTATTGTCTTGAATTTGAGATTTTCGCATGTTAGATGGTGGAAGGTTAATGAGAGAGTCTCCTTAAAGTTTTCAGTTCTCAAACCTTGTGGTCTTTAGCACACATCCTAATTCTATTCTTTAAAATCAATTTTGTAACTTTAGGAACAAAAATCTACTTGCATTAGAAGAATAGAAACTGAAACTAGAATTTCAAAATCTAAGGCGCAAATAATGTTAACGTCCAATAAATATTATTGCTATGTTGTTAATATTTTCCAATATTTGCACCCTGGGGATGATGTGGGAAGATTGGAATTTTGTTACAGGTTTCTAAGTAAATCTAACGAGGATAGTTCTGTTCACGAAAAAAATATTTGGTCAGAGGTACGATCTGTTCACCAATCAAATTCGATTGGGAGTAAATATAAGTTGTTTTTTGTTTCAAAATAAACTGGTGAGTCGCTGTTTTGAAGACAATTTAGATGCAGATAGATATCCAGACATACTTCAATCAAACCTTTTCGATATCTTTGATGATGTTCCTTTAAACGCTCTTCAAAGAAGAGAGTGTTCGAATACTCACTTTAGAAGCCCTTGAATAGGAAGACATGGACCTATGAGGTGGCCACCACGATCACCAGATCTAACACCTCCGGATTTTTACATTGGGAATGTTGGAAATAAAATAAAAAGTAATTTTAACCCGAGAACAACTTGATCAAAGAATTCATAAGGCCTTTGCAGAAATAAAACCCTTACACGCCATGACTGCATGAAAATCCGCTTCAAAAAACTTGTCAAGAGTGCATTGAAAACAACAGAGGAGTTTTCGAACATTTCCGACGATTTCGGTTATTTTAATCCTTAATCTGAATCTTATTATTTCGTTTCAAAGCTCCTATAGTTTTTTTAATTTACCTTCTTGTGTCAACTCTTTGTCCTACTCATTGTCTGTTAAAAAATGTATTGTCTAAAGTCTTTCCAGGAGAAAACATTCTCACAGTTTTGTTTCTAAGATATTAGCTTTTGATTCATGGCCTATTGTGATTTAACGTAATAAACTTTTAATAAATTGCCTAGAAAACCAACATCATCCATCGTGAGTTGTATTATTGAAAAGATAATTTAAAATGCTATATTTTTAGATTAAAATATACAGGGTGTTCCATTAAAAAATGAGCTAAGCTCCGATAACTTTTACCTGACCCCGTATACTTATTCCGAAAACAGCAGATTATTCAACAATCATTCAAAAGAAATTCCTGGGTTCCAGTCAATATTATTGTTTATTAGTTAAAAAATTTTACAAATACGTTTCCACGTCTTTCTCCACCATCATCAGTTTGTATGTATGGCTGTTTCTACCTTCAGATTTGGTCAACCATTCCAAATTCCAATGGTTGACAAAATGATTGACCAAATGTGAAGGTAGAAACAGCCTACATGCAAACTGATGATGGTGGAGAAAGACACCGAAACGTATTTGTAAAATGTTTTAACTAATAAACAATAATATTGACTGGAACCCAGGAATTTCTTTTGAATTAAGTTGAAATACAGTCAGGAAAGTATACACAATAATTATATAGAATCTTTTACATAAAACATTTTCCTATATCTCTTTTAAGTAAGAAAATATAGGGTCATTTTGAAATTATTTTTATTTACCCCTGTATCTCTTAAGCGAGGAAAAAAGAGCAGATGACAACTATACTATTTTTTGATACGACTAACAATTTCGGAGATACCTATAAACGTGTCGAAAATGGGACACCCTGTAGAGCCGGCCGCCTGCGAGATCCAAATGATTAACCCAAATTTGACCCACCATGTATACTATCCATTTTTATCCTTAATTCTAATAGCGCCAACCTAAATATGATATTGAATTGGGAAGTGAAGCTGTATCAGATTCTAACAGCAATAATTTGATCCTACATTAATCCTACATTGATCAATAAGCTATTTGAGGTAAAAAATGAAAAACTTACCAAAAAAGTGACAACTAAAGTTCAAAGAATGGCCTTGGTTGCAGCTTTAATTCAATGCAAAAAACTGTTTCAGAGAAGCGATTTCTATTATTTGCACTGTTAAACAAGGCATGCATTTGTTCATCTTCTGTGCGGACAAAAATGGTTAACTAGAGAAAATAGAGACAGAAATCATTAGCTATTTTAGAATGCATTATCCAATTGAGTTTGTCAATCAATCAAAGATAATTACAGTTATACAATATATTATTAATTTAAGTATGTTATTTAGGATACTTGCATTTGCTTGCATCACTGACGGCCAGAACTTGAAGACGACGGACGATGGCTGACAATAGCAACGAAACAAATAGAAAAAATCGACCAATTGATAAGGTCAGAACGCTGAAATTTGACTAGGATTTCCACTTAGCCGGTTACTAATCACAGACAATTCACTGATAACCAACCAATACTGTACTAATTAACATATAATTACAACCAATTAAATTAAGAAGAAAGGACAAAATAGCCACATTTAGAAGGGAAACTCACAAGTTTGAATTTGAAAGTAAAAGGCCTCGCCATCTAGCGACATCGCTCAGCACTAAAATTAGAATGAAAACTATTCGAATACATATTTAGTCCAGTTTTCTTTTAAGCAACGGAACCGGGAACTGCACTACTAAACCTACACTAAAACAAAAACATTTGGCTCGTAAAACTACTATCTAAACGAAATTCATATCGCGTGGTTCTTCGGACGAGAAATTAGAATTCTTCAACATTTTCGATGAACACTGAACAGGGCGCTATCGGCCATAAGAAAATCAGTATAAAAAGCGCTAATTATTGGTGATCAGATTTGTGTTTCTGTTTTTGTGTACATATTTTTCTTAGAAAGAAAAATTTCACTGAGAAATTCAGGTTTTAAAATGTTTACTTTAGCCGCGTGTGTTATTATGAACATGTTATAAAAATGCTTAGCTCAAATACAAAAACTAATACGCTTTCCAAAATCAGAGAAAATTACACTTTCCAGAAACGGTCAAAATACAAAAAGCATTAAGAAATATTTTTTTTAAAATCGCTTAGACTGAAATGCAAAACAAGTAACTAGGTATATGAAAACCAATCGGTCAAAACGATTCACACAAACATCCGGTACTTTAATTTCCTTTGTCGCGAAAACGAATTTTAAAGTTTAAAACTAAAAATCATTCAAACAAAATGTTTAATTAAAAAAATTGTCAACAAATAATAATTTCCCGGTTAAAGCAATAACACTATATTTGGGTTATAACACTATATTATCTACAGGGCTATTCACGCTATACCCCACGGAAGTTTGCGGCTGAACCGTTGGATTTTTAAAAAGTATTATTTTATGAATTGGCAGACGCCTACCGGGTGCACATTTTAAAAATATTTTTGTAATGTTCAGGATGTCCCAAAAGCCCAAAAGCCCTAAAGTTGTGTTTTTTTAAATGGAATACCTTGTATATTATTGCAGTTTTGGATTCTCTGAGCAAAATAAGTGTCTGTTTTAATAAGGTTTATAATACCTAAATCTTAAGGCTTTTTAAATAATACGAATTTAATCAAAATCTAATCTAATTTTCACGTGTCAAATACTTTAGAAGTATTTAAGTTATGTGAGCGTGATTTATAGTGAAGTGAAACAAAATATAATATTTTATATCCAAATGATAAAAAACTTACCCTGTTATACAGGGTGTCCACAAATTTAAACTAATCAAATAAGAACTTTAAGTGGCTATAACTTGATTAATTTAAATACAACCCCATATTTTTTAACTTACCAGGAAATGCAATTTTTAATTACCTATCGAATGGTATTAGGATATTAGTAGTAGTAGTAAACATCTTTATTTCTAAAAAAGGCTATCGGCCTATCGGTCTTTCTGCCCTTGTTTAATACATGTAGTCTTAATCTAAATAAAAAACAAATATGAAAATTCTCTTATTCTAGGTTAACGATATTATTAAATAAAATTTCAGTGGCAAGAATAAATTATTTTATTGTCCACTAGTCCGTTGCGTTTGTAAGTGTTCGAGTAGCGTTAATGTAGGGAAACGGAAGCGGGATTGTCTGGTTGGTCTTGTAAGGCAAAGGGGATTCAGTATGGTCCAGTTGTAGGGGTTGTTTGTCCATTTTGTCTGTAGCTGTATGAGTCTTTCCGAGATCTTTGTCATGTTTGTGCGTTCGTATAGTAGTTGGGTGGGGGAGTTGTGTAGTGGGTTTTGGGGGTGTCTTATTCGTGTTATTAGTCTTAGTGCAATTTGTTCTGTTGTTTGTGTATAACGTTTTGTCCTTTCTGTTCCGTTGGTCATGAGTATATGTCCAAAGTCTAGCAAGGGTCTACAAATAGCTTTATATATTTTGGTGGCGGTGTTTGTGCTGATTCCTCTGTCTTTGTAGGTTAGTGATCGCAAGTGTTTTGTTCTCTTTATTGTTTCTGCCCTGATGCTTCGTATGTGTTTAGTGAATTTAAGTTTGTGGTCAATTGTGATTCCAAGGTATTTTACGTCGTTTTTTGGTTGTGTCGTTTGGCGGTGTGCAGTTATTGTGGGGGAGTCAGCGTTGAGTCTGTGGTTTGTGAGCAGAAGTTGGTTTTTTGACGCGTTTGGTGTTTTGGAGTCTTTGAGCTGCTCTCTCAGGAGTTTTGTCATGTACAATAAGTGCCGTGTCGTCTGCGTATTGTAATATGTATGCCGATCTGTCGATTTGATTTTTGTCTGGTTAGTTGTAATTGTATATGTCATGGCAGTATATATTGTAGAGAAACGGTGAGAGCGGGGATCCTTGAGGGAGCCCTTAGGATATTAATAGCTAAGTTTTTGCCTTTTTATAAAATACGCCAAATAATCGTTCTGTGTACCATTTGGTGTTGTTTAATTTAAGGTTCCAATGTATCTAAGTTGCATATGGCATTTACACATGTCAAATTATTTATTTTATTTGTGTTGCTTAGTGAAAATGAAGAATTGTCAGTCTTGGAGAATGTCAAAAATGTTTTTATTGGCCTCTAGAGTTTATGCTCAAAAGTTTTATGAAATAAATCATCCTAAGCCAGCCGTTTTTAAGCGCTTATTACAGCAGTTTGAGGAAAGTGGGTATCAATTAAAAAAAAACCATTACAAGGAAATCTGTCACTGAAGATGCAGAAAATGTTTTCAAGGTTATTGGTTCAGTTATCGAAAATCGCAATATTAGTCAAATTCTAATATTCAGGGCAGAAAGACCGATAGGTCGATAGCCTTTTTTAGAAATAAAGATGTTTACTACTACTACTTCTAATATCCAAAAGTACTAACATTAGTCAATCAAATATTTCCAGAATTATTAAAAAACATAACTTTTATTCTTATAAAATTCAGCTTTGCCAAGAACTTTATGGAAATGATTTTGAAAACGAACTGAGCTTTGCATGTGACTGTTAGATAAAGTGGCAGAAAATATAATAAAGTTTTTCGATAATGTGTTATTTAGTGATGAATGTACTTTTTAAAACAATGGTCTCGTGAATAGATGTGAATCAGTGGTGAATCAGTGACAACTTTCATTATCATTCTGATACGAATCCGCACAATTAAAGGTCAACAAACAGGGTCATGAAAAATTAAAATATATGGTCAGTTAATGTGTGGGGTGGAATACTGGGCCCATATTTATTTGGACTCTATTTTTTGAAGGGCATCTAAATGGTTTGATGTTTCTCCAATTTCCAATAAGCCATCTTTCAGTATTATTAGAAGAAGTCTCTTTAAATATTAGAACCAACATGTGGTTACAATTGGATGCAGCTACGCCTCATGATCATTGCGAAGTTTGACAATTTTTAAATGCCAACTTTCAAAACAGGTGGATTGGCAGAAATGGATTTCAAAATTGGCTCCCCAGATCTCCGGACTTAATTCCACTAGATTTCTTTTTGTGGGGGTACATAAAAGGAATTGTCTACCATACGCTTCCGAGAACTTCACACGATTTAAAAATATGTGGAAAAAATTTGTGGACACCCTGTATAACATTGTAAGTTTATTATCATTGGGATATAAAATATGATTTCTTGTTACACTTCACTACAAATTACGCTTACACAACTTAAATAATTCAAAAGTATTTAACACGTAAAAATTAGATTAGATTTTGATTAAATTCGTATTATTTAAAAAGCCTTAATATTTAGGTATTATAAACCTTATTAAAACAAATACTTATTTTGCTCAGGGAATCCACAAATGCAATAATATACAGGGTATTCCATTAAAAAAAAACTTTGATACTTTTAGGGATTTTGGGACACCCTGTACATTACAAAAATATTTTTAAAATGTGCGCCCGGTAGGCGACTGTGGATTCATCAAATAATACTTTGTAAAAATCAAACGGTTTATCCGCAAACTTCCGTGCCGTATAGCGTGAATAACCCTGTATATTACGACCGCTATGAGTTTTCTATTTTCTTGATATTTTATTATTGCATTGAAAAATCGCAAAAAAATAAAAAAGGGGTGTGTCATCAAGAAAATAGCAAGAACGATTCAACTCCAAAATAAAGTCTTATGTTATTTTCTGCTACAAGTGAGATGTCTAATTATTATTATGTGTATAATATACAGAATAATAATATAATATGTAGTATTACTAAAGCAGAGTGAACCCAAAGTAAAAGTTTATTAATTAATTACTTATTACATTAACTTTTACACTATTAGGACTATTGCCAAGCAGCCTGGGCCATTTAATTCTAATTTTTACGTGCATTTTTTTTGGGACTAATATTTCACTATACGCTAAAAACTGAGTGTGAAGCCTTCATATCCTGCTTTCTCTACTTCTGAAAACTTGAGGAACTTCCCAATATCATTTATTAGAAGTTAAGGATCTTAATGACAGACGGAAGATATTAACGAGATGATTATAGTTTATTTGCTAATATCTTAATATAATAACGACTATCTGCACATTTGAACAAAGCATCTTGGCCAACCATTCACTTTCAAATATTCAACTATTAAATTAGAACCTAAAAATCCTCAATACGTACCTGTTATTCTTGGTCTAAATCAGCGGTCGGCAACCTTTTGAGTCGGAAGAGCCCAAAACGCGAGTTATTTTACTTTGGTTTGTGATATTACGATTTTTGTACGGATTGGGGTTTGCGTAACCCCACCTCACCAGCAACGTTTTTTTTTTATCGATTGTGTTATGGCTTCCACATCTTCTGTTCCTGAAATGAAGGCAGATGACCCCCGTTTTGAAGATTGGGCTGAAAATATCTTGGGTGAACTAGAAAGCGGTGATGAAAGTGATGAATAGTACAATATATTCAAAGTGATCATGAGACTAAGTAGAAGTAGAGCTCGCTCAGAGTGTCAAAGAGTCAAAGCGAAGAACATGAAAAACTACTATTAAAAAGTATTATGGGAAAAATAATGTCAAGTGGTGTGCGGAACCTCCGAATCCAAACGTAACAAGGAGGCATAATATATCACATCTTCCAGGCAATGTTGGTCCGACAAAACAACTAGGAAAATATTGTGGTCACCTTTCTTCTTGGAAGCTACTGTTTACTCAAGAAATAAACTTGCGTGCATAGAAATCGGCCCACTGTAAACTTTTGACTTTAACTATATTAAAAAAAAACTATTCATGAGATCAAAAAAAGAAATATGCTGTTTGAAAGACAATTTAATATGCTTTAATGTGAGGATAAATTTATCAAGAAGGCTTGTCGTTTATATGCGTAGCAGACGGTAAACAAATGAAATGTGTTTATTTGGTGATTGTAAAGAAAATAAAAAAATTATCAAAAATTAAAATTATTGCGTTTGCAACTGAAATTTGCATATCAATTCGTTTTTCATAATCTCAATAGTGTTTAAGTGTGTTAGTTTAATGCATACTACCCACAAAAAGCCGGCCAAGTTATTGCTTTAATCGAAAATGGATTGTCAGCGAACTGTTGCTAGACAATTAGACATGACCGCGTAGCGGTTCGAACAGTGGCCAACATTTTGAGAGACTGGTCCTTTCATGGCGACCTGGAAAAGGCAGAAGGCGATTTACAACCGCTCGTGATGACCGCTTTCTTGTGTCAACAACATTAAGAAATCGTCACTTTAAATGCCATTCAAGTGCAACGACTGCTCCGTGAGGTGCGAGGAGGGGCTATAGTCAGTGACAGTAAGACGAAGACTGCAGAAAAACAACCTGACCCCTAAAACACCTGCGATTGGTCCAAAACTTACTCCAGCTCATCGGCAAGCACGCCTGCGTTTTGCACCGTACCATCTGAAGGGGATGTTGGAACAATGGGGATCTGTTCTGTTCTCAGATGAAGCCAGAAAATACCTCCATGATAGCGACCGAAGAAGGAAAGTGTACCGAAGACCAAGAGAGCGATTTGCAGATTGCTGCTTTGAAGAGCGGAGTGCTTATGGAGGTGGTTCCTGTATGATCTGGAGTGCAATTTCTATAGGAGCACGAACCGACCCTGAGTTCATTCGTAGGGGCTACCGTGTTCACGAAGAAGAGGTTTAACCGCTGTTAGACATATCGAGGAGATTTTAGCAATTCATGTGGTACCCTTACGTCGACTACATTTGCGACGAATTTACCTTTATGCATGACAATGCCAGGCCGCACACCGCAAGAATCGTGCAAGATTACATTGCAAAGTTGGTTTTCGGGTTATGGAGTGGCCAGCATACAGTCCTGACCTAAATCCGATCAAACACTTATGGGATGAGCTAAAACGAAGAATTCGAGCTAGACTTCATACCCCAAACTCGATCCCAGAGCTTATTGTTGCAGTAGAAGAGTGGTTTATCATCCCTCAAGAAATAATAGCAAACTTGATTAGATCTATGCCTAATCGTATGGGAGAAGTTATTAGGGAAAGAGGAGTTCATACCCATTATTAAAAAGTTAAGTGTTAAGTGTTAAATTGTCAATAACCCTATTTATGTTAATAATAAAAAAGCTTAATTTGCTTAATGCATTAATTTCACTATGTTAAACATAGGTCAAGTCAAAAGTTTACTGTGGGCCGATTTCTATGCACGCAAGTGTATAAGATGAAATAATTCTCCGTACAAATGATAAGCTCTCACAAGTTAGACAAAAATTATCTGCTCCAGATCGACATCAGTATAAGCCCTATATAAATCAAAGCATTTTTGGGGTATATCTACTCGTCAGTTTTCAAATCCAACAAGGACTTGGAAGCACTATTTGCAACGGATGGTGCCGAGCGTGACATATTTCGAAGCACTATTTTGTTGAAATGAGTTTTGGTCATTTTAGCCTGCCGTCGTTTTGATAATGCTGCAGATAGAGGTGAGCGAAAGACGACTGATGACACCGCTGTAATAGCATGGGTTTTTGAGACTTTTATGAAGAACTGTCAATTATTTCGTATGTACATGCCAAACAAGCCCCGTACTTAAGTATGGTCTAAACAGCATGTTATTAACCGATGCGAAAACGCATTACTGTTTGAATGCCTTTAGTTATTCTGGAAACACTTTCCGAAGATGAGAAAAAATAAGGTCAAAGACGACTCAATCTGTAATACTCTTGCTGCTCCAATTGTAGGAACAAACAGAAACGTTACGGCTGATAACTAATTTTCGTCAAGTCCGCTTGTTTCAGAGCTAAGAAAAACGGAACTTACGTAGGCATTTTGAGAAAAACAAAGCAGAAGTGCCAACGGAATTTCTTCCATCAAGAGGAAAACAAGAAAAATCATCACTTTATGGATTTACTAACGAATTCACCTTCGTTTAATACGTCCATAAAAAAATTAATCTCCTCGATGCACCACATCCTAAGTATTGATAAAGAAACCGGAAAGCCAGAAATTATTACATTCTATGCGACAAAAGGAGGAGTAGATGCTTTTGACGAAAAGTACACGGTTTATTCCACTAGTCGACTAACTAACCGTTGGCCAGTTTGTATCTTGTACACTTTGCTCAATATAAGCCTTGTCAATGCTTACATTACATTTTTGACTTTCGATGGCAACCCCGCACAAAAAGGCTTGTCTTTATTAAAACCCTAGCAAAAGAGCTTGTCCCGCCCCAACTGAACATGGGACTGGTCAACAGTCGCTTGGCCCGGTTAATTACGGCAGACCATTGCACGGATCCTAGTTAAACCCATGCCATGCAATTTACCAAAGCTTCTGGAGAAGCAAATTAAATGTGGGAAATATCCAAGAAACAAAGATAAGAAGACCAGATTCGTTTGCGCTGATTGCAGCACCCCCATTTGCGGTAACTGTACTATGAGTGGTTGTTTGGATCGCTCTCGATAAACTTTACTAGAAATACGATTTTGTTTCTAGACCCGTTTTTCGCCATTTTGTAGTTATTTTATTCTATGTTTTCAGTTTGGTTGCTTATAGCAATTAGAAAGAAAATTTGAAGTGTCACGCAATACAATTTTATTATAGCAAAAATATTTGTTTTTTCTATTTGTTAGAAATATGTAGGCATTAAAACAAATAAGGTTAAACCCAATAGTTAAAACGCACACATTTTTTTTATTTTAGCTAAGCAGAATCGCCGTTTTTGCCAGTTATGTAAAAAAAAAGTGACCTCACCAGTTACGGGTTAACGGAGGCACTATTAGTGGCTTAGCTGCAAAGTGTGTTCCATATATCTCTAATAAGATGTGCCAACTTCGACGCAATTTAAGTTTGATTTTGTGACTTGATAAATGATGATCATCAGTTTATAGTCAATTGCTTAAAAAGTGACATCAAAATTCTGGAAGTCTGCCATTTGCCAAACTATTTCAAGTGATGAGTTTTCCATTAACTTTTTTTAACTTACTGCTAAATAGGTTGGAGAAGTTTTGTTCACTGATTACTCAGTTATAAATGCGTATAATAAGGAAGATTTTTAGCTGTGGGAAAAGCAAGTAATCCTGGGACCGGTTGCGGACCTACTAGCCCTCGTCAGCCGGGTTTAGCTTGCTTGTAACAGCTAAAAACCTGTTCATTATTTAACGCATTTATGGCTGAGCAATCAGTGAACAAAAATTTTCATACTCGTGCAAAGGCTGAGTTGTACACTTTGAAATAAAGCTGAATGAATAAAATTAATGAAGAATTCAAAACTAATTTTTATTTGAAAGTAAAAAAACAAATTGATTGATTCCAAATTTCCATTGATAAAGCCAATTGCGTTTTATTAGTATGCCTGACACCCCATCATTTGAGTCATTGTCACCACATTAATAATAGTTTAAAGATAGATAGGAATAAACCTAGTATTTTAATTTTAATAGATAGTCTGATTGATTGATTTCTAACAGATGTTTATTCCCATAACGTCCAAGGTTGGTTATCTTAAAGCACGCTATACGAATGCGATTGGCTTGCTATGAGTAGTTACACGAACTTCATTTCTAATCACTTTACAGCTGTTAATAAACTCGTACGATCAGGCATACAAAAAAGTTATCATAAGTCAAAAATAAAAAAACAAATCAATTCGGCAGAACCTGGACAACTAAAGGAAATAAGAAGAATAAATGAAATGAAAAAACTGGTTCTAATTTATAGTTCAGTTTCAAAATTCTCGTCTGTGGTACTTATCCGGATCGAAGTATGAGGTCACCACCACCCTGTTACTGAATTTTCGTCCGGTTAATGTTTGTTGGGCTTTTTGGCAATCCAAAACTGAATTGAATTCCACGAAAACCTACAAGAAAAATACATCAATAACTAAATCAACACAAACCCAGAAAAAAGTTACCTTTCCGCATCCGGGAACTTCTACTCCTTCTATTGGCCTTGGAATTTCTATGCTTCTCACCACCCCATACTTGTTGCACTCTTCCTTGATATCTTCAAGAATATCTTCGTATTCTTCTTCATCTTTCAATTCGTCAGGGGTAACCTGAAAATATAAGTAGCTTGATTTATAAATAGCAATTTACGAAAATGCGTTTACTAAACAATGCTTTAGGAATTTCGAATTAAACCATGTCTCTTGTAATTTAGAAATGATCAATCGTTCTTACCATATTGAGAAGACACAACACTTCAGTAGGGGGCCCTGAAGCACCAACAAGACTAAGTCCTGGAACTTGTATCTGAACAGCAGGAAGAACTGTAGCATTTTTGGCTCCCACACTTGCTCGTTGAACGATAAGGCGCTTATCACCAAGTTGCATACCGTTCAATCCAGCAATTGCCTTAAAAAAAATTCCAGAGTTGTATGACAAATAACACCGTTTTTACACTAAAATTACATACCTGATCCGTCATGCTGATATCAATATATTCGGCAAAAGCATATCCTTTGCTTAAGCCGAACGCGGTATCCTTCACCAAGTTAAAAGCTCTCAATTGGCCAAAAGACATCAGCAGTTCTTTGACCTAAATAAGTATTATTTGTTAGTTCTTTGGGTTCGCCAATTAAAAGTTGACAATGTACCCACATTGAATTAAACTTGGTAGCAAGATTGTGACAGCTTTTATTAAAGCATTTTCAAAATAAAGTCGGTGTAATTTTTTATTATAAAAGTTGCAAACACGGTTAAATTGGGTGTGTCAAAATGTGGTAAATGAAATATTTCTATAAAACGCAAGGCGCAAAAGTAAGAGGAGAATTTCAATGGAAACGACGATCAGTTTAACAAACTGAATAGTAAATGTGTTTTTCAGAAATCGAATTTTGCATTTTAAAACGAATTGAAAAGCAAATGTTCACTCAAGGCAATATTTTTTGTTTAATTAAGCTACTTTTACTAGTCAGAGTTGCATAAGATACTGCTCAAAATCAATCAAACTGCCGTATTACAATTACAATAACTTACCTAGGATTTGCCCAGATTTGTATCTCGATTTTCTTTGATTCTCTTTTTTTTAAATCAAAATTGTTGCTTGATAATTTTTTATAAAAATATTAACTTAAAAAATCCGCCTATCGCAGAAATGTTCTCAAACGTGTACTGCATGTTAATATCGGTGTTAAGATTATTTGATTTGTTAGGCATGTTTTGCAATATGTTGATCATCAGGTCATCATGACTGATCTAGATATAATAAAGTTCTCATTTTTGCTCAAATCTCATTGACCCTTTCACTCTATTTTTAACAAGCGTTAAGTAAACCTTCAATTGAGTTGCCGCGTTCATATTAAAAAGGTAACAGTAGTACAATTTTATTAATTTTTATTTCTTTATAGTATCAAATTTGCCGCAAACTTTGCTTGTAAAATAAAGTCTACCATACCATTACTATTGAAAGATTTTCAAGAATAATTTTAAGATGTAGATACACTAAATCAGTAAGAAAGCGCGCGGAAATATTATAAATGATTTAAACATGCTTGTCTCAAAGAATTGATTCACACAATTATTACATTTTGTTATTAACAAATCAATGCACATTTTAAAAAATTCTATTGAGAACGTTTTAATAATTTCCGGCGTCCAATGAAATTAAAGCGAATTTTACATCACGTGCATTTAAACTCTCTTACAAGACTGAAACATCTCTTACGATAAGTCATTAAATGATATAGAAACTTCTTCTAAACATAAGCTATAAACCGCTTTCCTTTCAAGCAGGACCAAATCAGGAAAATAAAATTGCAATAAAATTAAGTTTTCATAATGAGACCCAGGCATATATTAGGTATATGTTATTGTTATGGTCAAAATTGTTAAAACTTTCAATATTTATGAATACACCGCAACTCCTAAAATGAGTTTACACAATAAATACACTGAAATTTTAGTCTATTGATGAGAAAAGTTTTTATTGGCCACTTGTTCACAAAATACACTTTTCGATTAGAAGTTCGATTGTTATAATCAAATTCATAATTCTTCTAAATATGTAATTTACTTATGTGAAAAGCAGTTTCTTGAAACAATTCCAAAGAATTGTTAAAAATTCGATCGTTTTTACTACTTTAAACATCAGTTACGTTAAAAAAAAATGATCTACATGATTTATGTATAATTTATAATACGATTATAATATTCAAAGTAACTAACTATGCGTTACAAAAACTAAATCAATTACAATTTTAGATTTTGAGTGTGCGTCATTATGAGCAAGTTTTTCAGTTAATAAGTGTATTTTTCTAAGGAACAAGGCAACATTCTAATCAAGAATTGCTTCTTATCGAAAACCTAAACTTAAGCCCACTCGTCGTATAGAAAACATCGTATTAGTAGAGCATATTCAAATCAATAAACAACCCTTGTATTATAGCTTCAGGTATTCAATGTGAGTACATACAAACAAAAATATTTCATACAAACCAGTGGCTGCATATTTTATACAATTTATTTAAAAAGAGGATATGTATTCGAGTTTATGTTCATAAATTTGTGAAGCAATGATGTTCGGCTTGATAAACCCCACTTAAATTTGTTTTTAACCGAGCAACCTTTTAAGCATCTCGCATTTTTTTTACGTTGACTGATTTTTAACTTGCCTTTCTTATTCCACAGGGTGATCGGGTTTTTTAGTGTGGATTCAACAATTCATAAGGATCGAGCGCACGACCCTAGCTATAGGGCAAAAAATCAGAACATAAGTAACTTCTTAAGAACATTTACATTAGTACTTTCTGTATAATTCTCTTCTAGTATATTATATATTTTCTGATTTAACAAAAAACAACAGATCAAAAATATTTTAATTTTTAGTATCACGAAAGAGATAGATTTTTTATATAAGAGAATGGAGCAGCACATTCAAATTCTTACTGAACTTAAAACATCGGCTTAGTCTGCCGAAACAGTTCAATAAATCAATATGTACAATAAATACATGTATGTTGTATGTTATTTCTTTAATTTAATTTGCTAGAACTGAGACGTATAAGCGATTGCCTGGACTTATATCGTTTTTCTCTCGCTTTTTCTAATATTATAAAAAACGAATCTTACTAATTTCAATTATTAAAAGTATTTACTATAATAATATAACTTTTAAAGAAAATAACGCGAATCTTGCTTCATGTTCAAAAAGTTTGCCCCGATGACTAATGACTAAAAATCTGCTGTAGAATCGAAAAAATGCCGATTTTATAAGTAAATTGGCAATATTGACGCTGAAAATCAGTTACTATAATGAATAGTATAAAAGCTAATACTTAAAAAAATGCATTACTTCAATTGTTGCTGTTTTGCAATTTAGTAAAAACACAGTTGCTTTGAGTAATTTTATGTAATAGTGTAATAATATAGCTGCATTTTTTTTCTGTTGACATGTTTTCGAGATAGACAAACATCTCTAGAAATTGGACATTTTTATCTTGTTTAATTTAGTTATCACTGTCTCGGCATTACTGCCAAAACGTCCTATATAGAACATCAAGTGAAATCCTAAAATAACGTGCGTAGGAGCGATTGTCTTTCTTATAGACAACATAATCAACAATTTAGTTTTTATCCTTTAATTGTCTGAAATTCCGTACACATACACATACTTAAAGATGTCGATACCATCAAACTGTTTCGGTTGCTTCATTTTTAGCAAGTTTTAGCCGTAAGCTTCCTATGCAGGTGTAACTTAGAAATGTCGAAATGGCTTTAGAATTAAATTATTATTAAATAATGTTATTATTTAATGCAGGGTATTTCAATATATTCAAAATACAAGCTGGTCCTTTGTTTCCAATCACTTTTAGGTATATTCAATAATCAGCAACAGTGCATGGAAAATTGACAAATTAAATAAAAATGTATTATGCACAAGCATTTTCGACTAAGTGGTACATAAAACTAGCTAAAACATCAAAATACAGTAGCAAAGAGCCATAGGGTGAATTACTTATTTGTCGCTATACATCTGCATGTAGTAGTGTTGGATTGGTATTTAAATTTACGATAAAATTTGACATGAGCTGCTGAATAAATGGAATTAATAGCATAAAGCACAGAAATATATACAGTTGAGATAAGTTCCGATAATATTACTGATTAAGTCTAATTTTTATCAGATGACAGATGTACTAATTATTACGCAAAATTAGCTTTCCTAACATGACCGAAAAACGTATTATAAAGAACTCACAGCAAACTCATATTTAAGGGTTTAGAAATGTAATCTATACTTTGATATCTCACTATTTTCACGGTACAAAAGTTACACTCTGCATATGGTAAAAGCTCAAAAGAATAGAATATTTTCGTTAAAGCGTAAAATACTAAAAAATCTCCGATGTTAAAAAAGCTGTAAAATTATTTTTGTCATTAATTTAACCTGAAAAAGAGGCTGAAACAAAAAGATACACAAGACGCTAAAGCGGATTTTTGTGTTCGTGTTTTTTTTGAAGACTTAATATGAACGCCATAGCTTTGCTCATTTACCTAAAAAACCCTGTAATAGAAAAAGACCTGAAAGAAAGCCCTGAAATCGTTGAACAACCCTGAAAACTGCGCATGTAACCACTTTTTTATCCTAAAACTCTGTAAAGAAAATACGCACGTTTCTTTTATGTGGATACTTTTCCATGAAGGCTGATGCACTATTTTGCTAGAGCTAAGAAAAGTAATAAACTTTCTTCACATATTTACACTCTAAAAGTTGTATTTATAATTCATCTGGACTCCAAGTTTAATTCAGAAATCGCAAGAAAATAATTTTAAAAACAATACAAATACAACTTTAATGCCAATTGCCCACATTCACACCTGATCTTTCCACAAGTTCTTACCTGGTCTTCGTTCAAGTAATTCGGCAACCCCCCTATAATATTTTATGCGGAGAATCCGGTACAACGGTGCTTATGACGCCTGCTGGAACGCTGATGGAATTCTCTGACATACCTGGCATGGGCTGATAATCATGTGGACGGCGAATTTTCAGTGACTGACCTAAAACAACGGAATATATTTTTGAATGATTGAAATTAAAAATGAAAAGATTAAATTAAAGATGAAGAATGAATATAGCAAATCTGCTAGTTGCTATTATTTAAAGATTCAAATTTACTGAATTATAAATGAATATCACTTGAATGTACGACTGAATCTTTAGAAAGGAGTAGTAGTAGTAGTAAACATCTTTATTTCTAAAAAAGGCTATCGACCTATCGGTCTTTCTGCCCTTGTTTAGTACATATAGTCTTAATCTAAATAAAACACAAAGATAAAAATTCTCTTATTATGGGTTAACAATTTAATTCAATAAACTTTCTAATTCTAATGACAAGAAAAAATTATTTTATTGTCCAGTAGTCAGTTGCGTTTGTAAGTGTTCGAGTAGCGTTGATGTAGGGAAACGGAATTGTCTGGTTGGTCTTGTAAGACAAAGGGGATTCAGTATGGTCCAGTTGTAGGGGTTGTTTGTCCATTTTGTCTGTACATGTATGAGTCTTTCCGAAATCTTTGTCATGTTTGTGCGTTCGTATAGTAGTTGGGTGGAGGGGTTGTGTAGTGGGTTTTGGGGGTGTCTTATTCGTGTTATTAGTCTTAGTGCAATTTGTTCTGTTGTTTGTATATAACGTTTTGTCCTTTCTGTTCCGTTGGTCATGAGTATATGTCCATAGTCCAAGAGGGGTCTGCAGATCGCTTTGTATATTATTGTCGTCGTATTTGTACTAATTCCTTTGTCTTTGCATGTTAGTGAGCGAAAGTGTTTTGTTCTTTTTATCGTTTCTGTTCTGATGTTTCGTATATGGTTAGTAAATTTAAGTTTCTGGTCAATTGTGATTCCAAGGGATTTTACGTCGTTTTTTGGTTGTGTCGTTTGGCCATCTGCAGTTATTGTAGGGGAGTTAGCGTTGAGTCTGTGGTTTATGAGCAGAAGTTGATTTTTGACGCGTTTGGTGTTAGTCTCCATTTATAAAACCATGTCATTGTGTTGTTTGTTAGTGTTTGGAGTCTTTGAGCTGCTCTCTCAATAGTTTTTGTCATGTACAATAAGTGCCGTGTCGTAATGTGCCGCCTGGTAAGTTGTAATTGTATATGTCATGGCAGTATATATTGTAGAGAAACGGTGAGAGCGGGGATCCTTGAGGGTTTAGAAAGGATTGAACCCTCGAAGCCGCTTTAGAACAATTGAAATAGTTACTTTATACTACTAATTAAATGTTTGGTACATTTACTGTAGATGAGAGGTGTTTTACTAAACTCATCCGCACAGTCTCGGATAATGGTTAATATGTCTACTAAAAAACCTACCTTTGAAATTAATGCCGTCAAACGCCATAGCTTGAGTTGTTCATCAATAGACCTAAACTCTAGAAAAGCAAAATTTTTATCCAAGTTTATCTGACAGGCCAAAACGGGATTGCCGGCAGCTTGCGCCAAGCCACTTAGATGCATTTGCTGATTGAAATACTCATCATTTCATCTTCAGTTACACCAAATGGAATGTTACCACATACAATCTGGAAAGAGAAACAGTATTAAATATCAATACATTAAAGTATTTAAAAAAAGCAAAATACCTTCTGGCCTGGCGCGTAATGGTAGAGCCTACGACAGGTACCGCAGCTTGTGGTGTATCAGCAACGATATTAGCAGGTATTTGACCGGCCGCCTGCATGGCTTTATACTGAAGAGGGGTAATATGTTCAAAACCTGGTGGAGGTACATCCCAATACAGAGAAAGGCTTTCTTCTTCTCGAATGACCTATAAAAAAATTTATCCGTTCAGTCATACTGCCAAATATGCTTCTGGATCATGTTAGAACCGTATTTTGAATTTTTGGAAAGTTCGTTAACTTTGTTGCATCGTATAAACAGTTAAAATTATTTAATTAATATTCACAGCGCTTTGCATGGGGTTACTGGAATTATTTGTCCCACTGCTTATGTGATGGGTCACTGTCGTAAATTTGAAATTTTCATAACTTCTCCCTATTGCCAAAAAAACGTGATTGTTTGTTGTGAAAAAGTCGTTTGTGGGGTGAAATTGGCTTTCATACCTGATTAGCCTGTTTAACAATATCTGAGGTTACCAAAGCGAGAACCGTAAGTACGTTTAATTTACATCTGCATGTATTTTAGCCAATCTCCCGGTTGATGTATTTTAAAGTTCACCGAAATCCAAACTTTCCGTTTTATTTTAAAGAAAAAATCTTGGATTTTCCATAAAATAAACCAAAAAACACATACATAATTAGGCCAAATTCGTCATATTTAGGCGAAATTTGTCACAGTATCTCCAAATGATACAAATATTTAGTAGCAGTACTAGTAAACATCTTTATTTATAAGAAAGGGCTATCGACCTATCGGTCTTTCTGCCCTGGGTTGATTACACAGTTTTGTATGGAAACTTAATAACTAATAACTAATATAATTAACAAACATGTACATAATTTGTCTGGAGATGCTCCAATAGGGTTGAGGTTGGGAAGAGGAAACGCGTTTGTCTGGTCGGTCTTCTTAAATAGAGGGGGTCCAGGAAGGTGAGATTGTGAGGGTTGTGTTTCCATCTTGATTGCAAGACAAGTAGTCTTTCCGAGATCCTTGTCAGGTTTTTGCGTTCGTAGTCGCGTGTCAGAGTAGTCGGTTTGGTGGATTGTGTAATGGGTTTGCTGGATGTCGGATCTTCGTTATCAGTCTGAGTGCTATGTGTTCTGTAGCCTGTAGATGCCGTTTAGTTTTATCAGTAGCGTTGTCGAATAAAATATGAGCGTAGTCTATTAGAGGTCTGCAGATAGCTTTATATATGATAGTTGCTGCCTTGGTGCTGATACTCTTGTTTTTGAAAGTAAGTGTGCGGAAGTGTTTTGCTCTCTTGGTTAGATCTGTTCTGATGTTTTGTACGTGTTTTGTGAATTTTAATTTATTGTCCATTGTTATTCTTAGGTATTTCACATTGTCGGTGGGTTTGATTATTTGACCGTCCGTGGTGATGTTTGGAGAGTCTGGTTTAATTCGGTGGTTTGAGAGGAACATCCGGTTTTTTTATGCATTTGGTGTGAGTCTCCATTTGTAGAACCATGCTGTTATTGTGTCTGTTAGTGTCTGGAGTTTGTCCACTGCTCTGGCGGTCGTTCTGTCATGCGCGATAAGAGTAGTGTCGTCAGGCGTATTGCAGCAGGTAAGCGTTTGGTCTATACCATCTTTGTCTTGTATGTTTGTGGTTGTACATGGCAATAAATGTTGTAAAGCAGGGATTGAGAGTGGTGAACCCTGAGATAAGCCTTCTCAGGTGAAACGGGGATAGAGTAGTCGTCGTTGGATTCGTACCATCCAGTTGTCTGTCTTGTCTTCGAGTAGTTGTTTAATAATATGTATTAAGTAGTTTGGAGTGCCAAGTTTGTGTAGTTTTGTACAGTAAGCCCTCGATCCACACTGTCAAATGCCTTATTATGTCTAAAAGCAGGCTGGCAGGGGTTTTTCCTCCGCTCAGGTGCGTGATTTGTATGTTATGTTATCCTTTTCGATTTCTTGGCATATTATCATATCATAGCAGAAATATCATAGCTTTAATGTTTCTGTTTAAGTTGTTAATTGTTCTTTTGATTGACAAATATTTAATATTAATAGAAATTGTAAAATTGCATCCTTTAATGTAGGGCTTAGCCTAGGTCTCAATTTCATATTCAGTATTTAGTGGTAGTTAAAAGAGAAAAATATACTAACCATGCTAATCCGAATCAAATTAACTAAATAAATTAAATTTGAATGATATCTTATAATTTCTGCTGTATAAACTGCCCCCTTTAAAAATAACAGCACTTTCTTAAAATTAGCTTATAATTAAAGGCCGTTATACCCCATATGTGTTTTTGGTTACTTTAAGTTAGTTTTTTTAGTATATTTTATCTAGTTTATCCGGCTCTCGCGTTGAGCTATAACAAATTAGTACCACCTTCTTGATATTCGCGTTTTCTAAGAAATTTTCATAATGGGGTTTCTTGTAAAAACGCAGCTTCGATCACATCACTCGAAGTAGACAGTATAGCCCGATTATCACCCATTGATTGTAGTTGGGACTCGATTCGTTCGACTCGATCGGTAACAAACCTCATTCCATCATCATTTTTGCTAACTTCGAAAACGAGTGGCTGATGAACTTATTGTTTGGTAAAATTTAGAAGCGACCGAAGATTCTTTTTACTGAAACTGCTTAATAGTAAGTGTAATTTACAGCTAAAAACGAAAAATTGGTAATCGGCGAATCTTAAAATAGGTAGGTATATTAGAAAGTTTATTTAGTAAATTAATGAGAGTACTGCTGACGCTCTACAAACCAGTTTGTACACCATCAGTTGCGTTCTTTCTTGCGTTTTTTCTTCACTGAATGTTGAAAAAGAATTCGGAGAAGACATGTGTAGTTTGCACTTTGGTCATTCGATTTCAAAAGACTACGGTTTTAACTGTTCGTTCAAAACATTGTAAAAAAATAGAAGCTTTTAGGATTTTTTTTACCTTTATGTCCCCTCGGCGACCTGGATCGACTTCTCCTTCTCTCCCTGGATCGAGATCGGGAGCGACGCCGATGATCACGGGATCGCGATCTTCTTCGTCGGTCTTTAGTATCTCGTTCGCGATTTCGGTCAGAATCCTTCGTTTCTGTTGGCATTACGAAGCATATGTAAATAAAACTTGAAAATAGGCTCGAACTTCACAATGGCTTTACCTTTATCGTCACTCATATTGACCATTACTTAATTCTACCTGCTTATTGGATTACGAATTGAAGAAATTGTTTAATCAAACTCTAGCTTTCGAAGTACCCGGATGAACTAAACGAAGCTCAACTTAATACAAGAGTAAACACAATTTGCTTAATATATTACTCGTAATATAAAATGGCCGATAAATCACAACCCCAAACGACAATGCGGTTCGACATTGTCATGACAAACAGGATCGCCAAACTAGACACATAGAGAAACTAAAATAAGAGAGGTGGCGTTGCAATGCTAAAACTCGGCACCGCGTACGCCACATCGGGCAGACCGGCAAACACGGGAAGCTTTGACGGGCCAGTTAGAAGCGGGAACTTTAAATGGTACAAAAATACTCAGGTTTTCAATTTCGGTGTCCACACAGGCTATCTCGGCTAATAATAGTAATTCACTCCAATACATTCCTGGGTTTCAGTCAATTTTATTGTTTATTATTTAAAATGTTACAAATACGTTTAACTACAAATAAATGTAGCAAGACAGTTGTTATGATGAAAAGTGAATATAGAATAAAACCATAGGTTCTCGGCGGAAAAATCGATATTTTAGTACTATCGAGTCGCCGGGCAGTTAGTTGTAGCGCTAGTAGCGGAAACGCAGTGCCAAGGTCACGCATAAGATTTCCAACTCTCTTATTTTACTTTCTCTATGGCAGTCACTACTGTCTGATCAATCTCATTGCAAGATGACGTCAGCTTGTCGCGCTTTGTCCGATAATGAGTGTTAACCATTGGGCACGTCGTAGCTAATTCCGTATTGTTTTATCAGCGCCAAAAGACGATGAGGAAGTTTATATGTTTATTGTCATTGACACTAACATATATATTTAACTAAATTAAAAACTTTTGTTATTAACAATGCCGAAACGATACAGTGAATGCGAACAGCGTTTAATTACCAAGCTGATAAACTATTTTCAGCTTGAAAATGAAGCTTGAATGAAAATTTCAGCTTGAGAATGAATGGTGAGGAATGGGTTTTAGTGGGTAAACAGGTAAGCTGGAGTCCCACACAACCTAGAGCGCTACAATAGTAGCTCTCTGGACAGTGCGAAAGATGGCATTTCCTAAACCTCATCGACAAAAAAAATATATATATACAGTGTGTCCAGTATAAAATGATGTACATGGGGATATTGGAAACCGTTAAAGATACAGACAGGACCAAATGGGGAAAAAGTTGCGCAATCAATTGCCTATAAATAATCTGTCATCAACTTCTTTGAGCTCGGAATAGGAACGGATATACAGGGAAAAAAAGAAAAAAGTGCGTTTTATAAAATCCTTTATATCGTGTTTATTATAAAAGATACAATAACGAAATTTTCAGGGTGGGAGTAAGAAATGAGCGTGAATTTGAAAATAAAGCAAAAAATAATCTAGGCCCACTATGTTCAATGGGGCCGAAGTCAACTTTTGTTTTTCTTATGGGCCCCATATCTAATTTCTACATTTTTAAATTCCCCTTTAAATATGCTCTTCAACCATGTATAACATGTTTATGTTCGGTCAAGATAAATAATTGAAATTAACATTTCATAACAACATTAACATAACAAATTTTAATTATTTATCTTGACCGAACATAAACATGTTATACATGGTTGAAGAGCATATTTAAAGGGGAATTTAAAAATGCAGAAATTCGATATGGCGCCCATAAGAAAAACAAAAGTTGACTTCGGCCCCATTGAACATAGTGGGCCTAGATTATTTTTTGCTTTATTTTCAAATTCACGCTCATTTCTTACTCCCACCCTGAAAATTTCGTTATTGTATCTTTTATAATAAACACGATATAAAGGATTTTATAAAACGCACTTTTTTCTTTTTTTCCCTGTATATCCGTTCCTATTCCGAGCTCAAAGAAGTTGATGACAGATTATTTATAGGCAATTGATTGCGCAACTTTTTCCCCATTTGGTCCTGTCTGTATCTTTAACGGTTTCCAATATCCCCATGTACATCATTTTATACTGGACACACTGTATATTTATGTGGTTTTAAATAAATTTCAATAAAATTATACCAAACGTTAGTTTTCATCCTTTGGCTTCTCAAGTGTTATTTAACAATTCAAAATCCATTTCAATCCATTGAAATCAATCAATTGTCATCATTCCTTCATCCAATTTAAAAAAAAATTGTAAATACAATTTTCTAAATATTTTAAATATTTACAAAGATGTAATTGCAAGTCAAAATAAAACTAATCATTTTATGAAATTCCAATGTATGTTTTTCATGTTTGCCTATTAAAATCAATATTTTAAACCGTTTGCTTCTTTTAAAGTGTCGACTTTCAGACGAACTTGTTCCGGCATCCAAAAGTGGGTTCATAAAACAAAACTGACTACGTTGATATAATATAAGACGAAGGGCCACTTTATGCAATTATCGAAAATATTTTAAAGAAATAAAATAATATATAGCCTTTAATACAGTGTTGCTAGATTGTATGTTAATATGGGAGTCCTTTTTCATAGTTCGCTGAGCTTTCACAACACATCAATTGTGCCTGGGAAACACGACTTAATTAAAGACGTCGCTCATTTGCCGCCTGACGTCACGTTTTGTGACGTCATGTTGCAATGAGATTGATCAGAGTTTAGACAGATTAGACCATAGATAAAAACAAGTATAGCCCACACCCTTGCACAATTTGGGAACAAGTTCACCACCGCCTTCTAATATTTCTACTATGGTTATTTTTTATCTTGCGGGTTTGTGTCCCTACTACTGTGTATTCTGGTTTGCATTCCTACTACCAAATATTCAGGGTTTGCGTCCTTACTATTTGTCAGCGGCCCATTATTTTTATTGGGATTAAGAGCTGTATAAAATTCAGTTTGATATGTTTGTACAGAGGCAAGACTTACTTCTGATTTATAAACAAATATATCAAATTGAACTTAAACATCCTCCTAATTTCAATTAAAGTACATCGGCGTAGCCAGCCAGAAGTGTTTGAATATGTTGATAATTAAAACTCCATAAGGATTTAAAAAATTTTATTTATATATTTTTTGGTACACGTCCACTTGACATGTTTTTTTGATAACATAAAGGGTCGTGCACACGGTGACATCGATATGCCGTGACATCTAATGCCGTGACAGCAATCAGTGTCACGCTGTCGTTTATCAAACAATTTTGATATGTAATCTGATGATTGTATTTTAGAACATGAAGAATAAGTTTTTTTGGTAAAATTAATAATAAAAAAGTTTCCCATATGAAACCAATTTAAAAATAATGATAAAAATAACAAAACTTGATGTCCATCGTAGATAGGTGCAATTAAGTATTTTCGAACGTACTTTTCAACTCTAATCAACTATTCTTAATAACAATTTTCTATATTGTCAATAATTTATTCCAATATATTCCTGGGTTTTTCAGTCAATTTTATTGTCACTAATTATGGTGTTATGCGATGAGCCCTGCGTTTCGTCCCGGGTCTACCTATTGGACTCGTCAGTAAGGCTTTAGGTAGACCCTGCCCCGAACACGTAGAACCGATGTCTGGCGTATAAGGCAGGGTCTACCTAAAGCCTTACTGACGAGTCCAATAGGTAGACCCGGGACGAAACGCAGGGCTCATCATATAACACCATAATTAGTGACAATAAAATTGACTGAAAAACCCAGGAATATATTGGAATAAATTAAAAGTACAGTCAGGAAAAAGAAATATACGAAAAATTGTCAATAATTCAAAAGAAAAAATAAATTGAAATACACTCAGGAAAGTATACACAATAATTGTCAATAATAAAAGGTGCTTTATTCTTCAGCAAAATTCATGTTTTGTAATATACGACTGGAAACAAAACTAATGGTTTCATTTCAGTTTTTGGACCAAGCAGAACTTTTTATGAAGAATAACTCTTTCGTAGAATTAATAATACAAAAGTTTTCCATATGGTACGAACTTAAATACAGTCGACGCCACATAAAAGTAGACGATTACATAGTTGTCTAAATATGACACTCTAGCTCGGTCTACCTTTGCGTAAATAACTGAATATTATCAAAATGACACATTCAAAAGTATTTGAAAAAACTCGAATAATTACATTAATCGAGGAAGGATGGCCAACAAAAACAGTAGCAGGAAGACTTGGAAAACCGAAGAGTACGATTTATAAAACTGTAAAGAAATTTATTTTATAGAAGAAATTAGATTGTCAAATTAAAACAAGTTTGTGACATACACTGTACATATATTTGACGTATTTCACAGAGCCTGATTTACCAAAATCGGGAAAAATTACCTTTACTAGTCGTCAACTGTATATACACACTGTATACATATAAAAATTTAACTAAATATATACACTCATTATTATTTATTTTAAATCTTCCTTACCTTTATTAGATACTTAAAAAACTTTCTTCATAAAAATCTGCCCCAAAATTGTTTTAAATCTTTCTTGTCTTTTCTTTGTGCCGAGCAGCTTTGATCTCGCGAATTCAAGTCCAAGCGTTTACTGGCGGCTAAATTATAAACTACACTTAACGAGTAACAATTTACATTTATTTTGTTTAGATTTGGTTATGGTCATTGTTTACATGTCATTCGAAACGAATAATTACGTTTCGCAGCGCCCCCTTCGGTAGTTGAATTTGCGAGTTCAGAAGTCCAAATGCTCCCTAACGGCTAAATTATAACTACACTTAACTAGTAACATTTGACATCTATTTTGTTTAGTGCTAGTCAACTTTTGCAAGCCTTTAAACAAATAGAAACATTGAAAAGTGTGTAAGTCTTGTTTTATGTTATAGACTAAAAAAAATGGTGTGCGTCACGGGACGCTCGACAGAAGTGATAACTTTATATGATATTTATAGAAACTTGTTCAACGCATGATGGCAACAATAATTTTATAATTTCAATATTCTTGTTAGTCTAATAATGTATGAATGGATCAGGAATATGTAAAATGTGATTTAATTTCCTTCTGAATGTAAAATATATATTTTATTTACAACATTTAAGTCTTCAATAGTTGCAGTTGACTCGCTGGTTACATTATCATTATCTAAACTTACAAACCTGACAATTGGTTTATGATAACTGTAATACGAAGCAAAATTGTGACACTCGTGGTAATTGATGGTTGTTTTTGCCAAGACTAGTCGTTGGTCTTAGCTGGGTCGCCGCTTCGTGCGAATGAAAACAAGAGACCCCATGATGGGGCCCGACGTAACGGTGGCGCCGTCATCGAATTCCAATAGATTTACCCCGTCCCATAAGAATTTATCACTTCAAAAACAAAGGTTAAAATGTGGGATGTCAGGAAGGTATTACCAATGTATTCATATGACTTTTGCAGTTAACAATGGAGAGTAATGTTTACGTTTCGCAGCGCTCCCATCGGTAGTGAACTCGCGAATTTGGGAATAATATAGTCGTTTGTTCCTTATACCCAGAAAAGAGAGTCCCTCTTTCCTTGTCTAAGGTTGGGTCTTTATGAATCATATACAGGGTGTCCCACCAGAAACGGCCGCGATCGATATCTAGTAAACTATAATCAGGAGAAATTTGAAAATTGGACATTATACGTAAGTCTTTGGGGGCAAGCGATCTAAAATATTTCCCGGATTGCCACACTTCCGGTTCCATCTCTTTGTCTTTGCTTTTACCGAAGAGAGACACACGCCTGTTGCGTTGTTTTAATGAATGGAATAAATGAAGTCCCAGTATATTTTCTTCTTATAAAGCCTAGTTGTCTCATAATCGATCCGCAAAATTTTGTTGATTTAACAGGTGTCGGAAATCGTTGAAATAACATATAGTTTTCATTTGCGCTTATTTAGTGCTGAAAAAAAATATAATTTGTAACGTGTAGGTACGCAACATGTGTGTGTGCTTCAATTTGTGCACTACTGCATTCTTTTTATGCTAGCCTATTCGAAATTCGTTCGGGTACATGCCGATGACATATTTATAACATGTAATGAGGGTTTGAAATAAATAAAACCTGGGACTCTCTCTGGGGATTCGAAATTCCACAATCGTACGGGCGACATTATATTTACATAACACTTTCGACTTGTACACTAACACTTGCTAGCTTAGATCGCTATGTGGGTCGTTACGACCGAACATCCCCCAACTGAGTAATGTTCAATGCTCGCTACTCAACTGGAAATTGACAGATGATCAAACAGGAGATGCGCCGTACTTTGTGCGCTTACGTGAGCCTGTCAACTTGTGTAAACATTCCTTCTTCTTCCTTTACTCTTTAAGTTGCAAGTCAACTGACCAGCTGATAATGATTAGAATAATTATAATACATAATATTAGGATTATCACAAACAGACAATATACCCGTTATCTAATATACCCGTTAGTTCCCAGAGACTATACAATGATGTGCTACAAGATGCACGAAGAGTTCGTGGATGGGAGCGAACTTTCAAAAACTTTGTATTTGAAATGAAGACTGTTGCGGGCACAGTTAAAGTCTGCAACTTAATTTACAAATTTGCGATATGGAAGAAAAAAACCTTGTGTGCCGAATTTGCTGTATATTTTAAACATTGGTATTCCGATACCCCCCGTCCCTTTTAACAGAAAATTATGCTCATGTCACTTGGTATGAAATGGTCCCATACTCGCGTCATTTCTAATTTTTCGAGAAAATAGACGCTTGATCGAGGTAACAGCTAAGACACATTGATCGCTAATAATGCGGCTGGAATGAGCTATTAATTTCTAACACTGAATACTGTTACCAAACTTGAAAAAGACACTTGAAATGACAATTTTGAAATAATAAAAAGGATTTTTAGATTGCACTAAATGAAACAAACTAGATACTTTACGAGATCTATTTCCTATAATTATTTTCAACAATAATATACTAAATAATAAAACCTGATCACATGGTTACAACGGGTTTTAAATTTCATAATTGTGGTCGTTTACGAAAACTGCTAGAAATAATAATTGCTTCCCACCACTTAAAAATTGTTTATAATTACGTTTTCGTCTCTAGAAGCTGTGATAGAATTAGTTTTAGTTTTTTTTCTTTTTGGTAGAATGAAAGTGAGTTGCCTTTCATTAGATTTATTTGTAGAAACTGAAGATAGCTCTTTAAAATTAATAGTTTTAGAAGTGGCAGTCGAAGATACGTTAAGTAATGATTCAAGGTTTTTAATTTGCGAAAACATCTGTGATAATAAGCTTTCATCTACATTTTTTAAATTTATGCCATTTAGTTTATCGTATGTTATAGAAAATTTTGAATTAACTTTGTTTTGAAGCTCGTCTTTACAGTGAATACTACTTGATTTATTTAACGTCTTTAAGCATTTGTTATATCAGACATACAATTAGGTGATTCAGTAGTAGTTGTATGATGACTACGACTAGTTGACCTGTTAATTGTAATTAATATCTTCTTCACCATAGTTGGAAGCTATATAGTGAATATGCTTGCCAAATTGTAGTTTTAATATTAAAATCAGGACCGCTGCAAGAATAAGTGTTGGTAACCAAATATTACAAAATTGGGTAATTGTAAAGCACACGGGCTTCTTTTCGGTGCCTTCGCGCAGTCGTGGCCTACGCGTTGCCGATAAATCCAGACTGCTTAGCCCGCGTGCCCAAACTGCCACTTAAGTACAAAATCTCAACCAAAATGTAATAAATTAAAATTAACAACTTACCAGAAGTACGTCCTTAGAGGGAATAGAAGCGCAGTGTTCAGTGAAGTAAAGCAATATCCCACAAACACGCGAAGAAAACTATTACATTATTATAGGAAACGTGTTTTCTAAAATTTATGGGTATATTTCGGGTGAGCTTAACCATTTTTCCCACGTTCGATTTACCTAGCAACATAAATTACTTCAGCGTGAAATTTGTTAACCCGATGAAGAAGAACTTAAATATGGTGCTAATGGACACCACCCGCTGTGTTCCAAAAAAACTTTTTCGAATCGGTGTTAATAATATGAGCACAGGTTTCTCCTTTTTGTTATATAGAAATAGAAACAAAAATCCAAAAAAATGATTTATTAGAAAGGCACGGCGCAAATAAGATATAAAATAAAAGGAAATGCAAAATCAACCCTGAAATGAGTGAACTTAAAGAAATATAGGTAAGAACATAGGTAAAATTGGATGAAGATAAAGAAATTGGTGCTGCAGAAGGAAAAATGCTTATGAATGGTTAACTGAAACTTAACCTTTATTTAAGGTTAACTTAAATGAGCGACAGTGTCCCACAAAGCATGAAAATCGTTGCGTATGATTGGGTAACGCATCATAAACAATGCTTCACATAAATAGCCGTAAAATGTTCTTTTTTCCTGCCAAACTTAGAAATCAAATTCCGCACTTCCCTCCACGTCGTTCAATTTCTGAGTATGAGCACCAGTCTCTGGATCCACGAATTCAGGGGATGGTTCAACGCTCAGATGGATTATAGCCCTTCTCACCAAGGCAGGTCATAGCTCTCCAACAATCACTCACATTGTTGTTCCCGGCCTAATTTTTCGCGAATAATCTCGTAAGTGAGTTTGCGTATTTAGATTTTCAACGGGAACAAAAAAGTTCCCATTGCCTCGTTGAATGCCCCCAAAAATCCACTGTCCTGGGATAACACGGCCTCTGTTATATTTTCTTTTTACCCACTTTGGCCTAGTCTATTGCGACGATTTCACCTTCTCCGCCAATCTGAGAAGAATTTTCATCTGCCCAATAAATAAAAACTTCCCTGATAAAGGAAAACCAATCAGCAATGGTCACCTTACTTAATTTCATTTCGTTAGAAACAAAAGCATATCGCGGAAAAGGCCGGCACAAATAAAACATTACAAGCCGAGCCACTTGGCCCAAGGGCAGCTTTGAATTTGAAAAAAAAGTTCCCTTAAGAACTGAAAATTTTGTCGTGCCAAGACGTGCCATCTCTGGGGTTCCGCTTTTGGCAGCGAAAGTTAAACGATCGCGGAGTTTTTTTCGAACACTGCACAGTCCCGCAGGAGCAGCGAAAATGACAAGTCAAACTCCGTGCCTATTAAAAAAAAGTCTAACAGAGATTCGCTCTCTACCACAATTTGTTGGAATTCAGTTTCAGTTAATTGGCAGTCACTACACCGCACAACGCTACACACACTATTTCTTGCAATTCCTGCCATCGTCCAAAAATGTTTTATTTTCTATTATAAACTAGTAGTAATAACAGTAGTAACTTCAACCAAAACTTGAAACTTAATGCGATTGATTGTTTCTGGTAAACTGAACGCGTGGAACCCCCGTGCTTAAGGTAGTTGTTGTGAAAGTACTGTCAACTGCGCGAAAAATTTCGACTGGTACGGCCGTCGCAAACAGCGAATCATCATGGCGACCTTTGTTTTGTTTTGGAAATTGGTGAATTTCACAGGGTGAAAAGTGGTGGAAAACGGCATGTTCTCGAAAACTCTATAGGACAAATGTTGTTTGTTATGAGATTTTCTATAAGGTGAGCATATTTTTAATCGGCAAAGCTGCAGTCTTAAAAGAAGACCGTGTTCTTTACAATTACCCCAAATGGGCAAACAGTTGACAACATTAGCATTGTTTTGCTTTTCAACTACGTAATTATTATTGTCACTACTAATTTCCCATTTTTTTCCATACTCAATATTTTTTACAGAAAAACTGCTGGTGATAGATAGCCTGGACGTTGTATAATTCCCCTTTATTAACGCTTGTTTTGCTTTCCCTTTGTTGATTTTATACTTCTGTCAACCTAAAAACATCAATTACTTATATCAATACAAAATTAACAATATGTTCTGGATGGTTTGAAAACAGCCAAACTGTCAAATAAGTCATATTCAAGTCACGTAATTAATAAATTATTAGGTAAGTGCAAATAGCAGTTTCTATGTATGTTTCGACCTGGGTATCTACATATACCACACTTACTAATTTGTCTCTTATGTACTGTAAGACTGCATGCAATCCTTTGTCAAGCCTTTTCACAGTTTTTCCATTAAGGTAGAAATATTTTACTGTTTTATGCATGCTTTCTAAGACCATAGTAGTATTTATATCATAACCTTTTCTGTAGCAGTATGCCCACTGTTGAAAATTATGGCAATATGTCCCAATAAAATATTTTGCAAAGATGTGAGTATCAGATTCTTCCTGTAGTTTTTCTATAAAAGACCTTAAAAAAATTTCTGAAAATTATTTTCTGAATCCGTATTTTGCTGCAATACTTTAAGAGATTAAGAGAGAGACGGGTGTCAGTATTTTTAATTTTTGAAAGCTTCTTTTGCCAAGCTCTATCAATGTGCCAAGAGCAATAAAGTTTATATTGAACACTTCCCATGACTGATACCCACGCGTTAAAAAAAACTTCTGTGACATCACTCATAAAAATTTTGGCATTAATAATGCCTACAGCTTCTTTAATATTTTCAAAAAAGACATGATTTATGAAAATTTTTTCGATTTCATCGGTCTGGATAGTGGGCCTGCCACTCCGCTCTTCGTCATGCACACTTGCTCGGCCATTTTTAAAATCACGGCACCATTGTCTAACCTTTCCTCCACTCATAACTTTAGGTCCATAAACCAGGCATAACTCCCGATGAATTTCAGCAGTCGACGATCCTTTTGCACATAAGAAGCGAATCACAGAACGCACCTCACAGTTAGCGGGATCAACGATTTTCGCGGCCCTTGTTCTTTGCACTCACGGACAACACTACGACTTCAGAATTAAAACAAATGACGCTGTAGTTTCGCAACGAGTCAGTAAATGGCTCTGCAGTAGTAAAACTGTGCTCCGAAGCGCCAATATTTAAATATAAACAAACGCTACAAATGCAAAGCATCAAGTAAGGGCCCTTACTTGATGAACGCGCCTCGTATAACTTATTATATCACCTTACCAAATACTTATTACTTACCAGACCGATTACATTTGCAATAAGTTACGACATCGCTGGATGATATTAGTTTTGCTCCGCAAGCAACAATATAACTACAGGCTTCATCTAATTCTATCTGTTGTTTCCAAGACAGAAAATCTAATAATAAAAACACGGTTATTATAAATACCTAAAATTTACTTAGGCATTTAACTTAGGACAACAAGTAATTATTTTATTTGTTCTGGTTCTTCTCACCTTGTGTTGATAAAAATTATTTTTCTTCCGACTCAATATTATTAAGTGTTTTGTTCGCAAATGCTTAATAAAATCAGCGTTATTTCTAAACTTAATATTGCAACTTTCTGTGGAGCCGGTATAATAAGTTTTTTGTAGGATTGCTGAATTTGATGTATATTTCTGTAATGCCTGTCTAAGGATCCTTTTAATTTAAAAGCCTTTTGGCACACACTTCACATTTGAACTCCATATTTAGGTACTCTAAACGAAAACACACTGGTAAACTAAAGTAGACACCTTGGGAAAGGTAAACTTTGTAAACACAACAACCAGGTTACGACCCTCAATTTCATATCACATGTTACCTGTCAGACCTGTAGACAGGCTAAATTGACTGCATAACTGATAACGGATAGTCTATCCTTGTCTCTGCCTGATATTACTAAACACTATTACTACTTTTTCAAAACTTGACAACATAGCTCGCTTTTTTTCTCGGAATGATCTCGTATCAACATGCTCTTTTCAAGCCTAATGGCGAAATAAAAGGTGCAGCTCAGTCAGACGGGATGGGTTATAACTCATCAACTCACAGAGAGCAAAAGAGCAACTCAACTCAGTGTTACCCATACCTAGTCGAATCACACTCTCGCCCTATTCGGGAAGTGATTAAGAACACGCCCGTCACGAGTTATAACTCGTGGTCGAAGCTTTAAAAGCTACGTTAAACATCCACCTTCATCATCAAGTTAGCACTTGTCATCAGAATCAATGGTCAGTTGTCACTGGTGTCGTTAGTGTCAGTGGCAAGAAGCGGTTGGGTGGGATTAGTGACTAGCCCAGCTGGTTGACCTGGTAAATGTGGTAACTTTTCGGTAATGCCTCGGTTGTGTAAATGAATCATAGAGTTCAATATTTTCAAAGCAGTAGTGCGTTAATAAATCAAATTCGGGTCGAAGTTGAACTTTATAACGTTTGCTCATAATTTTTATGGTTGAAAAACCCACAGCAGATTTGAAAGAGGGCGGTCAGTGATTGCTCAATTGTTTGAATTAGTCAAACAATTGAGAAAAACTCGTTTAACTGTATTTTTATTTTGGATCGTGTTTGCGACTATTTGGTAAGTGAAACATGTTAAAAATAGATCGCTTTGCCAAAAATAATCTCCAACGCAGCTCAAGGTGTTTGAAGTTGCACCTGGTATGGTTGGTAACGTTCAGTCAATCTAATTGCAGTTTGTCATTATTTGCAGCGATTTTTATTCCAGCATGGCCCAGGATATTTAAGGCTTTATTTAGAAGGTCTGGAAATTATCTTTGACCGGTGTGCAATTTCACCACTAGCAAAGCCGTCATAACAATTTTATTTTTGTCAAAGTCAGCTGTCATAGAAGTTTTACATTGAATCCAAAAAATGTCTGATGATGGGTTTTCGGATAATTTTGATGAATCCAGCATAGAAATTCATGTCGAGAGTCTGATGGGCACAACCTTTGACATTAAAGTGTCCTTCAATGATACCATTGGAGCTATCAAGAAGAAGATTTACAGGGTTGGAGGTAAGAATTGTATACCGAGACAACTAGAAATATGCTTTCTTCATCTCTGAAACTAATATTCGAACTAGCTTTATTACCAAAAAATACTACCACTAAAGTGGACAAGATAATTGAAACTAGAAACACTTGAAAAATGCAAATTCAGATACTTTTATGCTTACCCTTAAAGAACTATTAAAATTAGGTTTGTTTAGTGGAAAACAAATTGCACAATTTCCATACTTTGAACAACGGAAACCAAAAGGATCACGTTGTAATTTTTACCACCTATTTTCTTTAACCACAGTCTTCTGCCACCTGTATTTACATATTATAAAACTGAGTAGGGCTTTCTAAAAGTCGTGGTTAATTAACCTCAAAACATGTTTTTTTTTTTTTGCGCCTGAGGCAATCGTTCTCAAAGGGATGGACAATATATTCCCTTCCTTCGTCTACTATAATTTTTTATTGCTTCAAAACACACCAAGACCGCAAATCACTTGGCAGTTCGACAATGATTGCGTACAATTCTCATCTTAAATGAAAGTTTTATATGCTGCCTTTCTGCCACTTTCTATATTATTATTATTATTACAAAATTCGTAATTGTATTCTTATGTTAGTAGTAGTAAACATCTTTATTTCTAAAAAAGGCTATCGACCTATCGGTCTTTCTGCCCTTGTTTAATACATGCAGTCTTAATCTAGATAAAAAACCAATATGAAAATTTTCCTATTCTAGGTTAACAATAGTAGTAGTAAACATCTTTATTTCTAAAAAATGCTATCGACCTATCGGTATTTCTGCCCTTGTTTAATACATGCAGTCCCAATCTAAATAAAAAACAAATATGAAAATTCTCCCATTCTAGGTTAACAATGTTATGAAATAAATAAGATTTCAGTGGCAAGAAGAAATTATTTTATTGTCCACTAGTCCGTTGCGTTTGTAAGTGTTCGAGTAGCGTTAATGTAGGGAAACGGAAGCGGGATTGTCTGGTTGGTCTTGTAAGACAAAGGGGATTCAGTATGGTCCAGTTGTAGGGGTTGTTTGTCCATTTTGTCTGTAGCTGTATGAGTCTTTCCGAGATCTTTGTCATGTTTGTGCGTTCGTATAGTAGTTGGGTGGGGGGGTTGTGTAGTGGGTTTTGGGGGTGTCTTATTCGTGTTATTAGTCTTAGTGCAATTTGCTCTGTTTGTGTATAACGTTTTGTCCTTTCTGTTCCGTTGGTCATGAGTACATGTCCAAAGTCTAGCAAGGGTCTACAAATAGCATAGGTTTGTGAGCAGAAGTTGGTTTTTTGACGCGTTTGATGTTAGTCTCCATTTATAAAACCATGTCATTGTGTTGTTTGTTAGTGTTTGGAGTCTTTGAGCTGCTCTCTCAGTAGTTTTGTCATGTACAATAAGTGCCGTGTCGTCTGCGTATTGTAATATGTATGCCGATCTGTCGATTTGATTTTTGTCTGGTAAGTTGTAATTGTATATGTCATGGCAGTATATATTGTAGAGAAACGGTGAGAGCGGGGATCCTTGAGGGAGCCCTTGTTCAGGGGAAAAGAAAAATGACTGTGTTTTGTCAATTCGTACTTGTAGTTGTCTGTTTTCTAGTAAGTTCTTTATGGTGTGTAGTAGATATGTTGGTGTGTGTAGTTTGTATAGTTTGTATAGTAAGCCTCTATGCCAGACACTGTCAAAAGCCTTGTTAATGTCCATAAACAGGCAAGCTGTCTTTCTGTTAGGTGGGTAGTTTGTATATTGTTGGCCAAAATAAAGAGCGGATGAACAGTCGAGTGATGCTGTTTGAAACCAAATTGGTAGGTAGGTATATATTTTCCAATCACTTTGTCAAGCCGCTGCTTCATTATGTATTCAAAAATCTTGCCTAGTGCTGGAAGCAGTGTAATTGGTCTGTAGTTGCTCGGTTGTGTATTGTCCAGTCCATTTTTGGGTATAGGGATTATTAAGCCGTTTTTTCCATGTTTCTGGGATTCTGCCATTTGTGATGCAGTTGTTCAATTCAGTTAGGATCAGTTTGTGTGTTTTTCTTATGTATTTATACAAAATATAGATATAGAAATAGGTTCTTATAAATATATTTTTTTGGTTGACACAATGTTATTAAATATGTATAATTTTCTGCACTACAAAGTTTTTTCGCCTATGGATTTTCATCGTCGACGTTGGACAAAATGCACCATAGGGTTTAGGCATCGGCTCCCAACGTACATCCCTCTTTCTCCTCTTACGTCCCATGTCAATATCAAAGACATTAATAATAGACAAAACTAGTCATTCATAATCCCGATTCGTTTGGGAGCAACATTCAATTCTATCGATCGGCGATACTGTTATGATTTACGCAGATCTTAGGGTGCAAAGGAAACAATAAGTTGCTCTCACCGAAATACTAGCATGAACTACTTCTTTATTAAACTCAAAAGCAACACTGCCAAATTAAGAAATGCTAACGACCTAGGAAAAAAAGACACCATAACAGTTTCAGAACTAACTTCTAGCACCCCCACTAGTTCAAAAATGTTATGTTTCCAGCAATTCGCACTTATCAACCAAACCCAAAGCCCTCGAAAACTTTGCACGCTTGTTTGAACCCAAAACCTTTGCAAGCAAATCAGCAGGCATTTCCTCAGTCTCTAAGTATTTTATGTTGATAAACCCGTCCGCTACTGTTTCCCTTACAATGGCGATGGCGTACATCAATGTGCTTAGTGCGTTTATGGAATATCGGGTTCAAAGTGAGCTTCAACGCACTTTGACTGTCAGTGAACATTACAACACAATCAAAAATCCCTATTACTTCACCAATCAAATTCCTAAGATAAATTGCCTCTCTAGACGCTTCGGACAAAGCCATATACTCGGCTTCTGTGGACGAAAGTGCAACGGTTTTTTGCTTAACACTTTCCCATGAAATTAGTTTTTTTAATGCTCACACTGTGCAAGATGATACAAAAACTAGTCACAGAGACGACTAACAATCTGTTTTGTTTTGGCACTAAGATATTACAATGATTAAAAATCTAAGTTTTCTTTATGGTTCCTTAGTTGTTTGGCAGCTTGGTAAGCTCGAATGATTTGATACGATTAAGTCTTCTTGTTAAGTTTTCCACATCGAGGAGCCTGGACCCGTCTTCGTTGATGTGACGTTGAAGGCGATTTTCGTGTGAAACAGCATATCTTTGTATAACTGACGTAACTGTTTCTACGTTGAGTTCCCGATGTAAGTCGCAATTCCGTAGATACCAAGGCGCATTAGTTATATGCCTTAGTACTTTGTTCTGAAATCTTTGGACTATCTCGACATTAGATTTTTTGGTGCAGCCCCACAATTGACTGCCATAAGTCCATATTGGCCGCAGCACTTGTTTATAGATTAACAGCTTGTTATAGATTGTCAGTTCGGATCGTTTTCCAAATAACCAGTATAGTTTCCGGAACTTGATGTTTAGCTCGTCTTGCTTCTTCTTGATGTGGGCCTTCCATCGGAGTTTGGCATCAAGAGTCATTCCCAGGTATTTTGCCGTATTCGCTGGTGGAACCATTATGCCATTGAGGAAAATGGGTTGGTAACCAATGTTACGGTTTGTAAAATTTACATATGTAGATTTTTCCTCATTGAGCCTGATTCGCCATTTGCAGGTCCAGGCAGCAACATTATCAACTGCCCGTTGCAGCTTTGTCGTTGATTCCTGCAATGAGTCGCCTGTTGCCAGCATTGCAGCGTCATCCGCAAACGTGGCCATCATGCAGTTTGGCGTATACCATTTGTGTAGAGCAAGTACAGCTTGGGTCCCAGGGACGCTTTCTTGGGGAACTCCTGCTTTATTGTCTTTAATTCTGAGTATGCGTCTTCATTTTTTAATACGAAACTTCCGATCTGCTAAGTAAGATTTTAGGAGTCAAGTAGATGCAACTTTAGTTTATGCAGTAGGCCATCATGCCATACTCGGTAAAATGCTTGTGCTACATCTAAGAAGATAGCAGAGTACACTTTATTATGCTCAAGGGACTTTTCTATTACGTCAGTGATTCGTGTGTACTTGGTCAATCGTTGAATGGTTGACTTCGGAACCCAAACTGATGCGTTGGTATTAGGTGGTATTTTTCAGTTGATTACTTCCAACCTTTTCAGAATCAGCTTTTCAAATAATTTGACATGATTGGTAGCAGTGAATTTGGCCGATATGATTCTACTTTATGTGGATTTTGCCAGGTTTTGGAATCATACTTACATCCGATACTTTCCATTGTACCGGTACATATTTTAGTCGGATTGACGCGTTTGAATTAATGAAGTCAATTTTACCAGGGATTTTCGTTGCATTTTCTTTAGTATTGTACCTGTGATCATATCAAAACCCGGGGTGCTCTGTTCGATTTAACTTCTTGACTGAACTTTTGGTTGTAACTAGCGGAATTGGGTCCAAGTAGTAATTTGGAGTTAGGTTAGGCAGTTTATCTATCCCGGTATTAGGCAAAAATCTAGTCTCAAGGTGTTCCGCAAGATCATTGCTTTATCGTTGTTAGTGCGAGCCCATAGTCCATCAATTTTTGGATGGGTGGCATCTGTGTTACAGGGCGCTTTAAGTATTTTGTTGCTTTCCACAAGGAATATCCTGTGCTATCATCTGCGGTGAAATTGCTGAGATAGTTGTTGATTGAAGAATTTTTCAATGATGCAATATCTCTTTTTAGTTGTTGCGCGTATCTGTTTAGGATTGTTTTTGTCGCTTGGTGCCCGTGTATGATGCCAGCGCCTTCTTAGTTTTCGTTTTACAGCAATCATATATCTAATTTCTTTCGGGAAGTTGAGTCACTTAGATTTGTTTTAATAATTGGTGTGCTGTTCCAGGCGGCCTGTTGTATGGCTGTAGCAAAATTGTACACTTCATCCTCTAATTGTTCAGTCGTCTTGAGGGGGATATTTAGTTTAATGTTGTTCTCCAGGAGATTATTGAAGTATTGCTAGTCTGTATATTTGTTTGTCAAAACTGTGCTTTGGCCTTTTGAAATAATATGTTCGCTGATCGTTAATAGAATTGGGGTGGTCGGAGTTCAAGTCGTATCCTTCATCAATTTTTATATAGTTTTCTGAAATATTCTTGGCGACAAAAAGTCAATCAGATCTGGGGTTTTGTTTGGGTCGGTTGGCCAGTATGTGGGTTTTCCACTGGATAAGAAAACACATCCGAAGTCCATAGCAGCTTGGTATAACTCACGCCCTTTTGCCGTAATAACTCTGGATCCCCAGTGCGTGTGCTTCGCATTAAAGTCGTCTCCAATTATAAATCGTCCATTTAGTTTCTCAAACCGTTCCAAGAACTTGTCTGCATATATATTGAAATGCGGAGGGCAGTATATTGCACTTATAGTAAGTGTTTGTGCTGTTGTCATAAGTGTTACAGTCGTAACTTGCATATCACAGGTCGAGCACTTTTCTTTTTCATAATGTTTATTTTGTCTCTGATTATTGTAGCACTTCCTCCTCGAGCTGTGTTGACGGGGTGCATGCATGATAAGTTGTGAAATTCTTGAATTTAATATGCGATTCTGTTGTGAAATGTGTTCAAGCAAATTCAATCAATCATCAAAGTTCAATCAAGCAAATATCAATATTTTCAGAACTTAGGATTGCCCTGCAGCTCGTCCTTATGCTGCAGCAAACCATTTGCATTCCATTCCATAATGCGTAGGAAATTAGGCATTATTGATGTTGGATTCAATTTTATCTACCCCGCTGCATGATTTGCTGCAACATCGCTTCTATTGAGTTTTTGTGGTTTACCTTTTGTTTTGTCACTGTATGATGGTTTCGAGACTGCAGAGTTTCCATTTACTGGTTGTTCTGGAAGAGTGTTTGGCTGCGAGTTGGTGCTTTTTGCGTTTTCTCTTTCACTTTGGCGGAGGGGACTCTGGCTGAGTGGTTTTTTGTAAGACTTATTTCTGTATTTTAGTATCTCTTTGTAGACTTCACATCCACGATAAATTTGCTGGATGATTCTCTTCGCAGTGTACGCATTTTGGATCAGCGTTTGGTGGCTTATTGCAGTCCTGAAAATTTGATGTATTTACGGCTTTCTGCCCAGAACCTCTTTATTATTCCCTTTCTCTTAAAATAATCTTCAAATTCTCTGCCACAAAACTCACCACCTTGGTCAGTTTCTAAAAACCTTGATTTTCTGATCTTTCTGGTTTTCTACCAGGAACTGAATCTCTTTGAAGTGTTGAAAAACGTCATTTTTTCCTCTCAAAAAATATACAAAAGACATTTTAGTGTAATTATCTACTAAGAGAAGAGAATACTTTGATCCTCCAAAAGAGACAGTTTCCTTAGGGCCGCATACATCTCCATGTACGATTTCAAGCGGCTCTGAACATTGACTTGTACTATTCGTGAACGGCAGTCTCGGTTGTTTGCCTTCACAGCATACAATGCAGTTGGATTTGTCAAATTGGACCTTTTCTTTAAGTGATAGACCATCCACACAGCCAATCATTCGAGCCAGGATTTAAGAATAGCCAGGATTTAAGAATCCTGGCTATTAATGCGAGCAAGAAACTCCTCCAGAAACACTCAGCATGCAGTTTTCTTGTTTCAACAGTAACTTGTAGACACCATTTACAAGTTTTGCAGCAGCTCTGTTGTAATATTTCTGTTGTAATGTTTATGTCTCCAGTACACTTAACTAACAGTTTTTCTCGATTAGCAACTATAATTTCCTGAACATCTGCATGGGACGAGTTTTTCACCCAATGCTCGTTTGGTGTCATGTGATTACTGGCGCCGGAGTCTAAATAAAAATCATTCTTGCTGTACTGTCCGCTTAAGAACACAACACTGAATGCATTTCTGGTAGAATCACATCTTCCGGAACCTCCAGAATCGCGTGATTGTGGGCATTTAGACATAAAGTGGCCAGTTTGTTTACATCTGAAACAAGTAACACTACTTTTGTCAGTTTTGCCTCTGTCATTCCTCTATTTGAATTTCGACAGTTGACTGCCAGTGCCCCTTTTGAGTTGCCTATTGAAGTTCTTCTTTGCAACAAAAGCTGTGGAACTAGCTTGCATTTGATATTGATATTGCTTGATAGCTTGCATATCAAGTAGTTTACATTTTATCGAATCAGTAGTCATTTCGATTCCAGCATGCTCAATGGCCATCATCATAGGACCATACTTTTCTGGCAATCCCGCTAGCAAAAGGGAACCTATCCATTCTTCTCCAATCTTGAAGCCAGCTTTCCTTAGTTTTTGCGCGGTTTCCAATCTAAACGATATCAAGTTTCTGAGCAATCCAATCTTACGTCTAAATCCGGTATTCGGTAAAGGTTTCTAATCTTGTCCCAAACATCCTTACATGTTTCAGCATCTTTTATGTGCACGTACAAGGATGAATCGATAGTCAGGATTAGTTTGGCTTTTGCTTTTGCTTCTAAAATTCTGTCCGTTTCGGAGCCATCGACGCACTTGATTAGACCCTCCAGCACAAAAACGTTTTCCATAGCAAAAACCCATTCGTCATAATTTTCCCGCCCGATTATCTTCGGTACACTGGAAAGATAGTTGACGGCCATCTTCCTTTACACTCGGTTTTTTGACCGATTGACTTCGAACTACCGGGTACACGACGTAAGCACCTGTAAGACTGCAATTAAATGCTTCCACGTTGCAATAATAACGTATTTACTAAGATCGGGGTACTGAGCCCATAACCTGTTATGATTTACGCAGATCTTAGGGTGCAAAGAAAACAATAAGTTGCTCTCACAGAAATACTAGCAGAACTACTTCTTTATTAAACTCAAAAGCAACACTGCCAACTTAAGAAATGCTAATGACCTAAGAAAGAAAAAGACACCATAACAGTTTCAGAACCAACTTCTAACAGATACATCAATGAAAAATAGGTGATAGGGATAAAAGTCGTTACCGATCGATATTTTTACAAACAGTAGAAGTAATAGGTTCGGGAGCAGTTGCTGACGGTTTGAACTTCTCCCAGAGCAGACCTGATAACACCGGTTCCTACAACTGCGCCTTGTAGCCATTTCCCCTTACTATAATTTTAGTATCAGGTGTTCCCCTCATTAGCGGTGTTGTCATGATGAATGTTTCAATATGTTTTCTTGTAATTACCACCTTAAATTCTTATAAATTTTTTAATTTAAAATTTCAACACTCTTATTTTAATGACATTTGCTTGTCGCTTATTACAAACTAAAATAAGTATAACACTAAATCCATTCATCGCTACCCTTTTCTTGATTTTTCTTGTTGATGCTACTCATACACAGGGTGTCCCGGAATATGTGGGCATGCTCTCGGATTTGTACAGAGGACGTTAAAAAAACAAAACAAGTTTCTATAAAAAAATTCCAGAGGGCTCCCCTACGGAGATACAGGCCTCTAAAGAAGCCACCTAAGAATCGATTTTTTTATCGATCTTTTATAGAATCGATCGAACTTTTAGAATACTTCATGCAATTTAATTATTTTTTCATACGATGAACAGTACATCATTGCTCCTAAAAAGGACCCATGAAAATATTTTTAGCATTTCGGTTTGCCAGGGATAGACTAGGTGGAGCACAATAGTAGTTAATTTATTTTATCCTTTACAATTAAGACACGAAAATAATGTATTTAGGTAGCTTTAACATTAAACTAAAAAAAATACACTCTTGATTCATATCGATAAACAGAACGGTTTTCGAGGAAAAAAAAATTTTTTCCTCGCTCCATCTATACTTATATTTTATTCAAATGGATCAAAAATTGTCACGTTGTACAGAAGCGATGGACATAAAGAGGCAATTTAAGGTGTTTTTTACTTTGCGCACGGGTGTATGTCATCTGTTGTCATTTTCAAGTAAAAATCCCGCCAAATTTATTGTCATTACCTAGTAGTTTTCACTATTCGTTGCCTACCTAGTAGTTTTCACTATTCGTTGCCTACCAGGAGTTTAACTTTTGATTAAGTATCGTTATTATTTGGAAAACATGTACTATTTGAGAAAAATTAGGCTTTTTCAAAACTATAAGCATAAAAAAATTAACGTCAAAACTTTACTTGACAATGACAAAATCTAAAAAATGATACTGATGCAAAACTTTTAATTCCGCATTGAATACAATTCTCCAAATTTTAATTTGCTTCTTCTTCCTCTTTATCGCTCATCGCCTGTTTATTTGCTTATTGTTCGTTATTCTGATAGTTATGTGTGTGAATGTGGCTATTTCTGGGAATGCACACAGATTAAAAGCTCGTTCACACGGTTACATTAATGTCATCCACAACAGTGTCATTGTCTGAACAGTTGAACGTCACAGTATCGCGACGTTAGTGTCGTATATCAAACCATTTTGATAGCGTGACACTGGCTACTGTCAAGGCATTAGATATCACGACATTAATGTCACCGTCTGAACGAGCTTTTAAAATATGAAATTGGGACCATTGTTCCTGTTATTTCTCACAATCGAATTAAAAATAATATTCGATACGAGGCCGAAATCCGTTTTTCGATTTTTTGACGGATACCGTCATACGGACCCGAGATAAAGTATTGGGATTCCGATAAGATATCCGTAAGCTTTATTTAAATACTTTATTTAAATATCTATTATTTCAGGCATTCCAGTAAATCAACAAAAGTTACTATTCCGATTCAATGAACTAAAGGACACTACAACACTATGCGATTCAGGTTTAGAGAATGGTTCGACTTTAACTCTAGTGACTTCAATGCGCGGAGGGCCGATAACCATGAGGAAATTGTCGGGAAGCAGCGAACAATATTTAATAAAAGAACTGACCGGGCTTTTTGATAACGCTGGGTAAAACTTTACCGTTTGCCTCAAACATTTTTAATCGATTTATCATTGATTTTTAGAGAGGAAATTCTAAGATCGAACGTATCCCTAATCCTGTTCAGGAAAGGTGATAGCATTAACCTTCTACGTGTGATCGAAAATGAAGACGGGACTTATTCGCCATATAGCGACAACCCGATTTCCCCGCCTTCTAAACCATCACGCAAAGAGAAAATAGATGTTTTTGACAGGTAAGTAAATATGAAATATTTTGAGCTAAGCTTTTATGTTTCAATAGAGAAAAAGTATATATGAAAATGATGAGTCGTCGTGAAAAGACATTAATATAAACATCTAACTTAGAGAAAAGTGTAATTTCTTATTGAAAATTTGAATAAATTTAAAGTTTTTTAAATAATGTTTTGTATTGATTATACCGGGTTTAAAATATCAACAGACAAAAATATAAGTCAGTTTTAAAACAACACTTTTCAATGTTATAACAGCCTATTTAGTAATGCATACTTAAGTGGATTGTTGACAGGCTACGGGGTTTATAGTGAATGAGTTATTTATTGCACGATTTATAACTCCAGGTTCTACATAGTCATAAAGTCAGTGCAGGTTTGTCATACAAATAAAAGATAAAAATTGAAGAACATTTTATTTTGAATAATGGTATTATTAGTAGTCCCATGTATTCCTAGGTTTCAGTCAATTTTATTGTCACCAATTATGGCGCTATGTGATGATCCATGCGTTTCGTCCCGGGCCTACCTATTGGACTCGTCAGTAAGGTTTAGGTAGACCCTGCCTTATACGCCGGACACCGGTTATACGCGTTCGGACGTAAATGAACCGAGCCGGCGTAGCTCTTGTGCGGTGATATGTTGGCATCCCATGTTGCTGATGCCAACATCTCACCGCACAAGAGCTACGCCGGCTCGGTTCATTTAGGTACGAAAGCGTATAACCGGTGTCCGCGTATGGGGCAGGGTCTACCTAAGCCTTACTGACGAGTCCAATAGGTAGACCCGGGACGAAACGCATGGCTCATCACATAGCGCCATAATTGGTGACAATAAAATTGACTGAAACCCAGGAATACATTGGAATGAATTAAAGTGCAGTCAGGAAAAGAATATACAAAAACGAATTATTAGTAGTTCCAATGTATTCCTGGGTTTCAGTCAATTTTATTGTTTATTATTTAAAATGTTACAAATACGTTTCGGTGTCTTTATCCACCATCATCAGTTTGTGTATATAGTTGCTTTCAACTTCACATTTGACTCTGTCAAAGGTCAGGAAAACTTCACATTTGACTCTGTCAAAGGTCAGGAAAATATACGAAATTATTAGTAGTATTATCAACATATCTTGCAATATGGTAATAGTTGCGTAAATTAATATCGATAAAAAAAATTTGGTAGATATTTTCTGGCATACAGTAATTTTAACGATGCTGAGAATACAGATATGGGCAGTATATAGGGTGATTCAAAATTGGCGGCATTCGTCTTCGGGTGTTGTCTGCGGGTGTTTTGGGAGTACAGGAAACATAGTAAAAAAAAGTTAATTGATGTTTTTAAAAATTGAGATATTTGCAAAAAGCTATAATAGATCAGAAGGACAGCAACAATGTTTTCAAAGGTAATTTGCCTCATTAACATTACGCAAATACATGTTGCCTCTTAATTATCAAAAACTCCAGTAACCATAGATAAACAGAAAGTGAAAGTGACGACACTAAAATAGGTTAGCATACGTTGTCACTTTGCCCGCAGTGTTCCCAACCTTTTTGGGGCAAATGAGTGATATAACTGAATCCGCCACAGATGTGAACAAAAACCTCCTGTAAAACGTTATGAATCAATGATCTATTTATAATTAAATTGTTAAAGCGCAAGAGGTGTTCGAAATTCTGCCCGTTTAACTTAAACATATTTGTGCTCGTGTAATCACTTTATTATGCACCCTTCGGGTTCTATTCTGGGCTCACAAGTTGAGCAGCTTCTCGTGTTCGGTTAATCAGCTTCTGTTCAATTTGTACCGGTGTTCGGTAGATCAGAGATTTAATGTGTCCTTTCTTCGGAAATTATCTAGTGCCTGGGAAAGTGTCCGTTTTTGTGCAATGCTCCGAATACTCCTGGAAGGCTCTGCTGCAAGTATCTTCAATAACTGTTCCTCTATGTCTGGAACCCGAAAACCTCTTGGTCGTCCAGTGTCTATAGCCCTTTGTTGGTGTAAGTTCTTACAGCTTCTGCTATGTTACTGTGGCATTCCCCCATAACTATTAACATATCCGCATATTCGATATTGATGTACATTTTGTGCAAGAAGCTTCAAACTAAGTCACAATTTGACAAAATCTATCTATCTGAAACTTCCTATAATGACAAACCATATTGTTGCCGCTTTGAATTTTCATCACAAAATTGTGGAAGAATACTTTTTTAATATCAAAAATGCTTTTTTCGAATGCTTAAGTATTTCAATAGGCTACCAATCAAACATGGGACCATTTAAAAATAATACTTAATAACAAAGTTGAAATTCGATTTTCAACTGTTAATATATTTTAGAAATATTCAAAAAAAAATTTTTATATATATTTTTCTCGTACTATTTAAGTGAGCCCTTATAACCCCCTAAGAGGAATGACGCCAATTTTGAATGACCATGTATTTTGTGATAAACACCGACTTAAACGTTTTCGAACAGATTGACCATTACTGCTAATAGGCACTTATGAATCAGTTTTCAAGTGAATGCAGTTATGGAAGAATAAAGGCGAATTATAAATAATCAATTGAAACGCGCAGTTATATCCTGGTACTGGTGTTCCATAGTGTGTTTGTAGGTTATGCTTTGTCTATACAGGGTGAGTTTTTTTCGATGACCAGTACAGGGATCTTCGGAACTAGAGCAGTTACGAAGAAGGTCAAATGGACAAAGAATTGTAGTTTTGCATGCTCTCCTCCAACCCAATTTTATTTGTCTAAAATTTGAAAGCTGTCAAGAGATATTTGGGAAAAACTTATTTATGGTAAATTTTTAAATTACTCCTAGTTCCGTTGATATTAATTTGACAGGAAAACATTAAATAGAAAACTTGTAGGAAATTGAATTCCAAAGAAAATGGCATAAGACCTTTCTCCAAAATAATTTTGACATGACACAAATTTGAATTTTTTTAAATGGCAACCATACTTGATTATTACTTTACCCAATAGAGCATTTCATTACGATTTCTGTGATATATCACATCGTTAGGTTTTTTTCGAAAATCAAGATTCTGCGAACAATTTATACTTTCTCAATTTAGTTGATCGAAGTTAGCCATGGAAAATAGTATAAGACATAGCATTGTTTCCATAGCAACAGATAATAACAGTATGCTTCAGTATTTATACTGAACAACTACGTTAAAGTTGGCAATAACTTTATTATAATTAAGACGGCTGCTCATTTAAAGTGTTTATTATAAAAATCAAATCAAACCAATAATAATTAAAATTTAACTCTAGAAACTTTAATTTTTATTGTAAAACATTTTCAAAAAGTCCACCATCGTGCATCGCTTTAAAACTGAATGCGTTGCTTTTCTTGCGGAGCGACCATCAATATTTTCAAATGATCTAACAACAGCTTCTTTAAGTGCATTTAAATTGGAATATTTGTTTTTGTAAACTGTGTTTTTTACGGCTCCCCACAAAAAGAAATCCAAAGGTGAAAGATCCGTTAATCGAGGTGACCATGAAACAGGGCCGTTTCGTCCAATCCACGCCCCAGGAAATGTTACGTCCAAGTGATTCCGCACTTGTGAAAAATTATGCGGAGGAGCGCCGTCATGTTGAAACCATTGCACATTACGCCAAGTTTCTAAATCTAAGTAAGAATTGAATATACCGACTCCCATTTAACGTGCCTTCAAAAACAAATGGTTCAAGAATTTTTGAACCTACCATTCCGCTCCAAACGTTAAACCCACATTTAATTTGTGGTCTCCTTTGCTCAACGTTGTGGGGATTTGTTTGATTCCAAAGATGTTCATTGTGCCGATTAAACAACAATTTGTAAATCGAGTTTCATCGGTCCACAATATTTTATAAGGGAATTGGATGTCTGGTTGGCATTTGTTTTGGAACCATGTACGAAAATTCACACGCAGCTCCTCATCCCCTGGATGTAAGGTTTGGGATACTGATAATTTATACGGATGGAATTTTTGTTTTTTTTGAAACTCTCATCACGGTCCTTTGGGAAGTCCCGGATTCTGCTGCGATCTCTCTGGTTGAAGTCTGTCGATTCTGGCTTACAATGGCCAAGACATTGACCTCCACAGCTTCATTTATTACTTTATCTTCATTTCTTGGCTGCGTAAAACTTTCATAAGTGCCCAAATTGTCGTATAATCGCTTGAATTTTTAAGGACGGTTGACGACGGTCAAAATACCTCTCAAAATAGTAATCAGAGGCTCGTCCAGCATTTTTATCATATCTAATGTAGGTTTAATCATGTCGCACTTTTCTTGATTAGAATAATTCATTTTTACAATAAAATTAACTTAGATTTCTAAGTTGAATTTAAACTTGGTTGTCAAAAATTGAAAGGTGATGTTATTATCTGTTGCTATGGAAACAATGCTATGTCTTATACTATTTTCCATGGCTAACTTCGATCAACTAAATTGAAAAAGTATAAATTGTTCGCAGACACTTTATTTTCGTCAATAACCTAACGATGTGATATATCACAGAAATCGTAATAAAATGCTCTATTCGGTAAAGTAATAATCAAGTATGGTTGCCATTTAAAAAAACTCAAATTTGTGTCATATGTCAAAAATGACAGTTGTTTTGGGTAAAGGTAAGGGTAAAATCATTTTTTTTTGGAATTCAATTTTCTACAAGTTTTCTATTTAATGTTTTCCTGTCAAATTAATATCAACGGAACTAGGAGTAATTTAAAAATTTACCATAAATAAGTTTTTCCCAAATATCTCTTGACAGCTTTCAAATTTTAGACAAATAAAATTGGGTTGGAGGAGAGCATGCAAAACTACAATTCTTTGTCCATTTGACCTTCTTCGTAACTGCTCTAGTTCCGAAGATCCCTGTACTGGTCATCGAAAAAAACTCACCCTGTAGAACCAATACATTTGCTTGCTTACAGGTTTTATAGGTTATATATATTTTTGGGCAATAGACAAGTGAGGCAAACATCAAATAATAGAAAGCCAGGATAAGCTATGTCCAGCTAGGCATTTTCGCATTCAAAAAGGTACGGTTAGTAGTACAAAGTGGCAAAGTACTTCAATATTACAAAATTTTAAAAATTAATCCATATTGCAGAAAGTATATGTTAAATGTCGGATACACATTATGCCACTTATGGAAGAAATTTGAGTTATGTACGGTGGTGTACATATTTCCGTTTTGAACTTTTTGTTTATAGGAAATCTTGAAGTTGATTGATAGGCAATAGGCAAATAGGCGAATTAAGTAACTTTGCTAGTTTTATTAGTTAGTTGTTGTCTCAAGACGAAACAATTTTCTTACGGAAGTTGAAATAGTATTTCACGCCATAGGTATACAAATTGCTATTATTGATCGTTAAATTAAAAAACGTCACTTGGCGTTATAGATGTTTAAATGTTTGTGTCGTCGGCAGTTATCAAAACTTCCATTATCGATAAAATTATGTTCGTTGCCTGATTATTTCATAAAGCGTAAAAATATTAGTATTGCTGAATTCTGCTGAGAACCTGCAAAACTAAATAAGTAAACTGGTAAAGTAAAGCAGAGTCCAGACGAATGAACTGAATCTTCTTTGTTTCTATTTTAAGCTGGGTAAGGCCGATTGATTTTATACTTGGGCCACACAGCATTGGTTATATGGTGCGCACGTAACATAATGCAAAACTTGTTCGAACCTTTCTCAGGTTCTTACAGTCAGGACTTACTTAATTTGTAAACGCGCATATTATGACAAAGTATTGCTCATGAATGTCATATGTATGACCATACAGTAAGTAAAATAAGAGAGGTGGCGATCTTAAGGGCGACCTTGGCACCGCTTTGCGCTACCACTGACTGAGCGGCCACTGGCGGTACTAAAATATCGGTTTTTCCACCAAGAACTTCTGAGCATGTGCGAAACGTACAGGGTACGTTAGGTTAGTTCTGTCTTAAGTAAGCTGCCATTTGATGACTTCAATTAATAGGCAGGCCAAAGCTGATCTTGCTTGTTTCCACAGGGTTTATACCATTTTATGTTGTTTCTATAGGCGAGCTCAAATCATTTTCTACTGATTAATGTAATTTAAAAAACTAGACGAAGCCACCGACAGGTAGAACTAATAATTGCTCAGTTCAAATAACAAAATTAGTTTGACTTGTTTGATAAAATAATTTACGGTATACTAGATTTAACGTAGTATACTAGACTTAACGTTATATAATGGGATGCTTATATTATACTAAATATATATTATATAATATATATAATTGAATGTTACTTTACAGGAACTACGAGTTGTCAATGTTAAGGGGTGAAAACAGAACAGGTTGAGCTGTTTATAATTTTGGTGCGTAGGCGACAAGATGCTCATAGAGATCTTCAATTTTGAGTATTTAGAAGTGAATCTGATAATTTACAATGCGAGTCGGTTTACCGTAGAAGGAATCTGGCATTAAACAGAACATCTTAGTTGAACGTAAATTTGCCACACATAAGTCGGAAAACGTTTGAATTTTGAGATACAGTTTCAAAGTTTTAGAATTTTGGATTTCGATGCTAGTTCTCAAGTTTTCAGATAATGTAAAAGATATAAAAAAGTACAGGGTGCTATTTTTTGGAGAATTATGGTGGAAAAAATGAACTAAATTTAAAATAGTAGTAGTAGTAGTAAACATCTTTATTTCTAAAAAAGGCTATCGACCTATCGGTCTTTCTGTCCTTGTTTAATACATGCAGTCCCAATGCAGACAAAAAACCAATATGAAAATTCTCCTATTCTAGGTTAACAATAGTAGTAGTAAACATCTTTATTTCTAAAAAAGGCTATCGACCTATCGGTATTTCTGCCCTTGTTTAATACATGCAGTCCCAATCTAAATAAAAAACAAATATGAAAATTCTCCCATTCTAGGTTAACAATGTTATTAAATAAATAAGATTTCAGTGGCAAGAAGAAATTATTTTATTGTCCACTAGTCCGTTGCGTTTGTAAGTGTTCGAGTAGCGTTAATGTAAGGAAACGGAAGCGGGATTGTCTGGTTGGTCTTGTAAGACAAATGGGATTCAGTATGGTCCAGTTGTAGGGGTTGTTTGTCCATTTTGTCTGTAGCTGTATGAGTCTTTCCGAGATCTTTGTCATGTTTGTGAGTTCGTATAGTAGTTGGGTGGGGGGGGACTACTACTACTATTTTAAATTTGGTTTTTAAATTATTTACAGTAAATTGCTAAAAGTAGGTCTAGTCAGTTTCTAAAAATCTTCAAAAGCCTGAATTAATTCATTAAAATCAAGTTTTATCCAAATGCTTGTTTAGTTTCTGCGAAATATTGTGTACTTAGTTCAGATTTTAATTCCTCTAAATTCAAGTTTAATTCAGTAATTTTTTTGACGTTTTGTCGCAGCTGTAATCGTTGTTAAGTAATTTTAAAAAGACTCTGAAAGCGCGTGCTCTTAATACTGAATTAAAAGCGAACCCTAAACTTAGATGTTCAAAAAATACTATAAAAAGAACAAAGCGTTTCGTATATAACAAATTTAGCTTAAAATAAGATGCTCTATTGAATGTCAGCCTTGCTAGTATAAACTGACTCGCCCTGTAGCAACATGTAATGTGGTCTCCATTCTTGGGCGACGTAGAGATCGCAAAAATCACTGTAACAAGAAACAAAACCACATTATAATTTGATATCTGCATAGACGTAAAAAGCACTCTTTAAATTTTGTTGAGTCAGCTGCACTTAAAACTAATAAATCTTCAGGAAATCGATATTATCTTCTAAGAAACTGATTTGTAAAACTAGAAACATACATAAGGTAAAAGTGGAATATATTTTTCCATTATCAAGTTAAAAATACAAGCGCATGTTAAAATCGTGTTTAAATTTTGGTTTTACGCTTGGTTACTTCAATTTTTAAACGTAATAATTATTCATAGTTTTATTTAGCATTTGTCGAGAAATTAACAGCACAATTCCTTAGAAATGTGAATCAGTTTTAATTCTAAGAAAATCATAGACGTTGTTCTGGTGTCATTGACTTGAAGCTTACCATTGCGCAAACAAATCTGTAAATATAATGTAATCGTAAATGTTCCAAATATAGTTCTGAAATGCAAACCGAATCGTTTATATTATTTGTGTTGTATGCTGGAAATCGAGTTAAATTTTCCTCAAATAGGACCAAGAAGATCAAGAAGAAAAACCCGTACGCAAACTGCTTGGAATTGTATAATTATCCAAATGTTAATTTGGCATCAGTATTGATAACTCATAGTAAAATAACGAGTGTATATGTATTTCTTGTTGTTATTATTTCTGTTTTGTAGTTACTAAAAAATAGTCCATCTATTTATTTCAGACTCAGTGAAGATACAGAAATGTGTACAAAGATCACTATGTTACGTAAAAGTATGAGAATTGATTATAAAAAAGCGCATTAGAAGTAGGTGCTGCCAATGCCGATTGTTCTACTGCGGGTCAGGATACGATCGGTGGTGAGAAACCAAATTCGAATGATGATGAAAAAAATGAAGAACATTACGATTCATATAAATTGATGGAAGAATGTGCTGTGGTTTCCTTAGATAACTTTAATTTAACTTTATTCGAAAAACAATATGTGTAAGTATTTATAACCCGTAGGAAATCATGTACAAAAATCAAATTTTGCTTTGCGCAACCTTGTAAAAAATTATTTTCACTTATCTTAACTTTATCGATAACATTTATTGGTTATTACATCATTTTCCGTCAAAAGTTAATTTTTTTCTCGATTTCAGATTGTCATGAAATATTTCTTCTATACCGCACCCACTTTTAGCTTTTGTTAGTTTCTTGTTAACACAACTCACTCATTTTAGAGTTTTGTAGTTATTATTATTTTCATCATCAGATAAATAATAATGAGCCATATTAATGAGGTCTTCATTAATTCATTGTGTATATTTTCCTGACTGTATTTCAACTTAATTCACTTTTGAATTAAGTCTTCATTAATATGGTCTTCAACATTAATGAGATCTAATCGTAAATAATATGGATACCTGTATTATATTACATATATATTATATTTTTTAGTTCCAGATGAAGCAAATCAGTCTGAAAGTGAAGAGATTGCTCTTAAAGATAAACATCGTACGAAACCTAAAGTAATTCAAACTATTGCTGCCAAACAATCAATCTCAAAACATATCTGTAACGAGAAGAAAATCCAGTCCTCAACCTCGAGAAACTGTATCCAAAAACTTCGAAAAGGCGGGAACTCTCAAGTGAAATATTTGAGAGAAAGTCCTGACGGTTATTTAACGTTCTCCAGGATAGAAATTTAGATAAAATTGATGATTGTCAGGCTTCCAGTCTTATGAACAGTAAAAGTACGAAATTACGACGAAACGTTACCAATTTAGATATCAGTCTTGGTAATTCTTGTGTTTTGCCTAGCCTGACCAACTTAGAAAACAAAGAAGAAGTGTCGTTGACGTTAAAAAATAGCCAAAACCAATTTCTATTGGAGGGTTTACACTCTAACAAATTGCCAGAACTTACGAATATTGGATACAGGTAATACTATTTCTTCAATATCAATGTATACCGTGAGAAACAGAGGGTTCTTTTATAACTGACACTTTAACATAATTTTCAGATAATTTTCTTTCCAAGGACCTAGATGATACAGATCAGATAACGGAACGCCATGTAGGATGTAATGCGAATAAAACGGGTAATGGAATTTTAAAATTACCAGAAGCAAACACTGTAGGAGGAGTTCATCAAGATGTTGTATCGATGCTGCTAAGCGTTTACCAAATTTGACCAATAGGACTGGCAGAAGAACATTTGGTTCGTTTACTCCAGATTTAACGTCAAGAAAGTCGACTACAATGGGAAGTCGAACGACCAATTCGGCCAGTCTCATGAGTTCAGTTCCTTTAGCCAGTAATTACTACATACCAAGTGGAAATAGACCATCCCGACCCGCCTTCAACTATAACGCCTCTTAGTATCGGAAGTGTTCAAAATAAGCAAGCGAACATAGGAGGTAAGATGCAATAATGGTTAAAATGATTATGTTATATTAAAAGCTGAAGTATTTGCACAATGATTTCAACTAACTTATTCAGATTTCTCATTATCATTGCCTAAGTATATGTTGCTTATTAAGTTCTCATGGTTGTAAAAAAAATAAAAATGTATATATTGCTTGTTTGCGGAAATCAACATTATCAAGGTAAAGTCTATACAATCCTAATGGTATCCTACTTTTTCTACTTGTCGTCCTCGTTTGATGAATTTCCTAGAGTTAGTTCCCTACCACATTTTACTCTTTAGTCTATAGACTTGGGTGACTTCTGGATCTTTTGATTGTATGAGCTTGTGCCACTGCACAAGCTATCTCCTGTTTGCGTGCGCCCCCTACTCTAGTCAGTCCTTCCAGTTCCTTCTGCTGCACATTTAAGTATCCTTTGTTTACGCAGAGGTACTTTGTCTTGCAAGACGATAAAGAAAATTGCGGAGTATTAAGAAACGGTAATTTGATGGTTCAATTTTCGTTTATTATAGTTGTGTATACTTTCCTGACTGTATTTCAATTTAATTGAAAAGAAATTCCTGGGTTCCAGTCAATATTATTGTTTATTAGTTAAAACATTTTACAAATACGTTTCGGTGTCTTTCTTCACCATCATCAGTTTGGCTACAATACACATTCACAGTCGTCATTAATTTAAAACAAAAGCTCTGCTAAAATATACATACTAAAATACAAATTACAAACATTAGAAAGTATATTAAAAACATGGGATCACAGGTGATGAGTCAGGACAATCATGTTCGGGGAAAAGACTAGAATTTATTGTTTAGAGATTTAAATTTTACTTATATGTATGGCTGTTTTCTACCTTCGCATTTGGCCAACTATTGAAAAATCTTTACTAGGTTCAATATCGAGCGAGAGAATAAAAAACTGTTGAAAAACTGTATAATATTTGGCATTTTTTTTGCATTCTGAAGATATCACTTGCTCTGCATTTCTTCAATATACCAGGTGTTCATATTTTATGTAGTTGGTTTAATTAGTGTATGTAGGTGTTCATTTAATTAGTGTATGATAAACAGAGCTAAGATTGTCTGTGTCTGATCTAAAATTCATTGCATTCTGATGTTTTTTACAATACAATACAATAAATCATATACATATACAATCATAAAACGAAGAATAAATAAAATCTACAATTCCAATAAATGGAACAACATAAATAATAACAATAATAAAAAAGGAGGTGAGATCAAGTATATCATTACCGTATATTCCAGAAATCAACACAAAATAAAAATATTTTTAAAACCTCATAATATTACTATAGCAGAAAAACTAAAAACAACTTAGCAAAGAAATGTTTCACAAAATTTAAGCCTAAAAGTGATAAGTTAAACACACCTAATGTATATAAAAGATTGACTGTTTGAACTGTGACAACGCATACATAGGTCAAACAGGACAATATTTAAAGACAAGAATATACGACCATAAATATAGCTTAAGAAAGGTTACGAAAATGGAACAGCATTAGCACAACATGCACAACAAATGTTACATAGTTTGATTTTGATAACACAAAAATATTAATCAATGAAGACAATTATAATAAGAGAAGAATCCATGAAATGATATAAATTTAAAAACATCAGAATGCAATGAATTTTAGATCAGACACAGACAATCTTAGCTCTGTATATCATACACTAATTAAATGAACACCTACATACACTAATTAAACCAACTACATAAAATATAACACCTGGTATATTGAATAAATGCAGAGCAAGTGATATCCTCAGAATGCAAAGAAAAATGCCAAATATTATAAACAGTTTTTTATTCTCTCGCTCGATATTGAACAAGTAAAGAATTTTCATGGTTGGCCAAATGTGTAGGTAGAAACAGGCATACATGTAAGTAAAATTTAAATCTCTAAACAATAAATTCTAGTCTTTTCCCGAACATGATTGTCCGACTCATCACCTGTGATCCTATGTTTTTAATATATTTTTTAATATGATTGTAATTTGTATTTTAGTATGTATATTTTAGCAGAGCTTTTGTTTTAAATTAATGACGACTGTGAATGTGTATTTTAAACAAACTGATGGTGGTGGAGAAAGACACCGAAACGTATTTGTAAAATGTTTTAACTAATAAACAATAATATTGACTGGAACCCAGGAATTTCTTTTGAGTTTATTGTAGTATGCATCTTGTTGATTTTGAATACTATTTCGGTTTCTGATTTTAGGTTTGAGGAGTTCTTGGAGTTGATTTAAGTTGGGGTTTCGGGTTTAGGGGGGTTCTAGGGACTGCGGAGCTGGCTGTCTTTTTTATCGTTGGAGTTCTGTTTCCACTTTGTTGTTGGTGGGCTAGTTTGCGTTTTGTTTGCCTCAGTTTGAATCTGAGTAATTAGGATTTGTTGGACTTTTTCAGTAGCTGGTAGTCTGAGGTCCTCCACAGTTTATAGCATTTTACTGGGATTTCTGCTGACTTTTACATTTTTAATAGAATGCTGGTTTGAATGCTATATATGAACCGCTCCATGTATACTGATTTAATATATGGTACTGTCAACGAACACGTGACAAGCTGTAAACAAGTTTGTATTTTTCCTAGTCTCGGTTACATAAATTTGTGTGTGAGAGAGAAATCGGGTTTTAACGTTCACAACCTTCTTCTAAAAAGGGGTGATGAATGTTCTGAAAGATGTCGCAAGTGGAGGAATTTGGTTGACGAGTGGTTATTTCTGGTATTGCGCCATGGGCATCATTAATACGTCATATTCTGGTTTTACAAGCGATTTCGCGCACACACTTGCGGGTCAAACTTAAACAGCTGATAAAAAACATGTAACCGTGACAGGTTTGTGTTGATGTTAAGAACCGTTTACACGCTCAAGCCATTTCCACGAATTGGCTTGTGTAAACCGGTTTGCACAAATAAATCGTTACTTGTAAATGCAGGCGTGAAATTATTGAACCCAAATAATTTGGTTGGAGTCAAATTTGTCAGACAATCTGATTGAAATTGCTCTATTGGCTTCAGCGTCTAAAAGCTCGTTCACACGGTGACATTGATCTCGTGACATCTAATGCCGTGACAGAATCCAGTCAGTGTCACAGTGTCGTGTAGCAAACCATTTTTATATTTGGCACTAATGTCGGAACACTGTGAACTTCAACTGTTAAGACACTGTTGTGGACGACATTAATGTCACTGTGTGAACAAGCTTTGGGTGGACTTACTCGCTCATGCCTTTGCACAAATGGGTTGATCATGTAAACGCATCATAAGCGAGTTGATCTGACAAATCGCCATTGTCACGCGTAATTCAAATAGGTTTATGTCTCTCCCGCAAACATAAACATGCGGGAAATTTACAGGTGTATGATGGTAACTGATGTTGGGCTCCTCTTTTATTAGCACGGAGCGACATGCCACAATCCACTAACTTTTCGCGGAAAATACTTACATATGTAACCGTAGCAAGTTCGGGCAGTTTGGTGCGAGTTTATTTTACTTTACCACTGACGCGAAATCGCTTGTACTGTAGCTGTTTCCTAATGCAAACGTCGAGGTCTCTTGAGGTTATACTTCACTCCCCAGATTAAATAATTTTCTTGGTGCCAGAAGTGATTACCTTTTTTGCAAAACTTGATATGTTATCATCTACTACGCGAGGAGCCAATGAATAATATTGGCCATGTTTTGAATGAAATGGATATTTTGACGTTTTGGACTTCGTAAAGCTTTTGACATTTTTTTATAAGACAGATGTCACGATGTCATGTACACACCTTCCACTCCCTTAACAAATATATTTTTGAACATCAAAGAAACTTTCGTTCATTTTGAATATCATCAGAGCCGTCTTGAGTTTCTGATGTAAACAATGGCCGATTTCGAGATGTACTAATCTCGTGTGCAGATTTTCGAGAGTGCTATTTTCAGGCTCGAAGCAGGTCCTGTAATCTGCACTTGATTACATAAAATGTATTTCTGCATAGATTGCAGCTAGGCCCTCTAGGAATTACAAGCTACGTAATAGGAAAATTTAATTAATCGATCTAAAAAATCCAAGCATATTTTTTGGAAGCAGTAAAACTTTTTTTGAATCTTAAAAAAATACACGAACATTTTATTTACACTTTGGCACCCTTCACCTCGGATACTATTAACTCTCGAATAAAACAGATTTGCCTAATACAGGGTACATAGTTAGCAACTTTTATGAAGTTTATGAAAATATTTTAGTATTTAATTATTAATAATAAACTATTTTATATTTTGCAGCTACACAGTGGACGGTGTAGGCAATATAGTTTCTCATTCAAGCAACAGTCTCGATACTTCGGTTCGAAATTTTACAAGACTTGAACCTATAAGGAATCTGACTAGCAGTAGAGGCGAAAGTCCTGTATCGGGAGCCACTGGCGGTACGTCTGTAGAAGAAATGAGTGCTCAGTTCGCTGAACAATTGCATCTGCTCGATGGCGAATCTGCTTCAGACGTATATGAAGAAAGTCTGTCTGTTCCTGCAAGGAACAGGGTTCACCTAACTCGGTTAGTAATTGCGTCTGAGGGAACCGAAAGATCAAAAAGTTCATCAGACAGCATCGAATTGGACAAACATACTCAGGATTTTTGGGAAATTCACGAATCTGCCAGCAATAGATTAAAGCGCAGTGCCACCTGTAAGGTAAGCAAATTTGAACTATTTTCCGTTGATTCATGTTCACTTCCGAATGTCAACTGCATTTCTAAATAAAGTAAAACTATAATATAGAGTAATCTAGATTGCTTAGATTCAAACGAAATAAGTAATATTTGTTAAATGAAAATAAAGTTATTAATCTTTGGATTAAGTTGCAACCAAATATTTGTCCTTTAATTGGACTGTGGAGCTGGGTTTGCTCAAATAACCTTTTTAGAAATGGATTGTATTTTTGTAATTGAAAAAATTATTTCTGTTTTAAAGTTTCCACATGTCTTCGATCACAACTATTGTATCTCATATAATAAATAAAACGCACGGTTTGATCCCGACTTCTTGGGTGCAAATGTTATTGATTTTTGGTATTTAAAATTGGTATACCAACACCATTCCAAACGGTGTTTAACACATTATTACACAAGTTCTGACAACTTAAAAAAATATTGAAAATTAAAACTTTACGATAGTTAATAGAATTATTTATTTATATTGTATTGTTAACATCTACTCACCTGTTAATATTACATATGAGAATTTATTCACAACAATTTATTTGGGAAATATGGGTTTTTATTTCTAAAGCTAACATATTTAAGATTCATAAAAGCTACGTATCTAAGTAGCAACAATTATGCTGATTAAATGATTGTTCAATTTTAAGTTAAAATAGTTCAATGTTCAAACAGTTGCAATTTTAAAACAATTTGAATATTGGGCTAATAAGTTTAATTAGCAATAACGTTTCAAGGTTGGAGTGCTAAAACGACGCCAAGAAGTTGAATATAACTACGACAGCTTGGGTAATTCACAGACCAATATAAAACCCGACCTGGGAAATTTTTCGAAATCATCTAGCGATATTGGAGTATGTTCAGGAGCGACAAATTACTGCATACCGCAATATATGGCGGCACCCAGTGCCATTCCACCACAGTATGCGCCAAAACACCATCCTAAATATTGTGATTTATTTTTTACGGACGAACCTAGATCGCCTTTATATAGCAGAAAAAATAAGTAAGTAATATTATAATATTTAGCTTAGGAAAGGAGTTATGTACAGGGTGATTTACGAAGACCGTGCATTAGAAGTTTTGCAACATATATATTTAGAGAACTAAATGTATTTTATATGGTTTTGGCACGACTCGTTATGACTGGAAACAAAATTTTAAGTTTCTGAAACAACTGCAAGTTGGAAAACTTCTAATGCACGGCCTACGTAAATCACTCTGTATTATTCCCCAAGCCAAAAAACCATGTACAAATACAAAAAATGTACAATTTGTCTACGAACTAGAATTTATGCCAACTTTGCATTTGTGGTTAGTTTTTAAATTGTGCTCTTCAAAATTTAGAAGTGAATGTAACCGCAACTGAACTGCTAATTGCTGAAGTTATATTAGGAGCAGTACTCATAAGCAACTATAAAAACTAGTTTGATTTTAATAGCAGCAACCACTAACATCGTCATGGAAAACTATTTAAAGGATTTGCATATATTTTGATTGATGATTTCAACTTATACGCAATTCATTAGCAATTAGTAGAGGCAGCGCTATATTTCTCAGAAAATATTTTCACCAGAAAACTTTCCTTTTTACCATCAAGCTGTACAAATTGAAACATTATGTCTCGTAAGCAATGTAAGCTAATATTGTGAAATAACGATAAAAATGAAGTTGAGCAGTTTTGTAATGTAATAAGTGTCCGCTCTGAAATAGAGTTTCTATCGTTGCTTTGGGAACTCACTTGAAAAATTAAGTTCTTTGCAACTGATTAGAGTAACGAATGTATGGTGCCATCTATTAGTGTGATGATTTCCGCATAAGCAACATGTATTTTCGTAGTGTTAACTGAAAAACGTCATTTGCAGAGCACGAATCAACGCATTGTTACCAAGTTTATAATTTAGGTCTGTTCAAATATCAGTATTTAATGGAAATTTTATTATTTTACTATTTTATCCTGTGTTAAATACCACACGCCGAAAATAATGACAAATTAGAAGCATCCTGTATAAATGTAAATAATATTTTCACTTCAATTGATCAGAGCTTGCTAATATTTATAATATAGTCAGTCTACCAAATCAGTGTTCTGGCGTAGTCATTACAAAACGGGACTTGCCTATGGTAAGGTACTGGATGTCTCTCACAGTAGATTATTATTATGTTCGCTTGTTATATCGCATGATCACTGAACGCTAAGTTGAATCCGACTTTCGATTAGATAGAAAAATAAAATCAGAGCGGTAGATAAAAGCAAATTATTTGTATTATGAAACGGACCTCCTTTATTATTAATTAAAGCAGTTGCCCATAAATATTTTTTAATTGCCTTGAATTTACAGAAAGGAAAGTTTAGAGAATAAGGTGCAAGAAGATAAGAAAAGTAGACAGAATTCTGAAAACGATTGTTCCAGCATTCAGAGGATAAAAAATGATGAAACTTTATTCGAATCTAGAAAAGAATTTAATGCTGATGGCTTAATTGGATATTATAATTTAGGCTGTTCCACTGATGTTATTGAAAAGTAAGTAAATTACCATTCACATTTGATTACAAACCATCTCACTATAATAAACATATTTTGTGACTTTTTTTAAGTTTAATAGAAATTTTTTCTTCTGCTTTTGGAATCGAATAGTATTGCCAGATATTAAATTGATAAAGTAGAAAGATAAGAACTTATTACTTCTAGAACCGAACATAGATGTAAGTCCTTTTCATGGATTCATTCAATCAGCGATTTTTTGTTTTAGGGTTGAGGAATTAGAAACAGTTGTAAAATTACCGGCTGTGGTGAAAAAGAAATCAAGATGTAATCATTGTAATAAACGACTTAATATCACAAATATTTATGACTGTAGATGTGGAAAAATATTTTGTTCTCAGCATCGATATTCTGAAGTAAGTTTGCGTGAAGTGTGGTGTAAAGTCTGTAAATAATGCGTACGGTTTTAGGTGCACAGTTGTTCATACAATTACAAAACAGAAGGTAGAAAACTTTTAGAACGACAGAATCCGTTGGTAACTGCCGAGAAAGTGCAAAAAATTTAAAGGAAGATGGATAGAAGAAAACATATTAAGAAGAGTGCCTCTTGTGTATATTTTTCAGTTCACTATTTACGCTGTATTGTCGATACTATCAAAATAATATTAAAATAATACCCGGTTTTACTTCACTGCTTCATACGTTTAATTAATTGGTATATTCAATAGGTTAGGTGTTTTACTAGTTTGATTAAATATTATAGCGGTTACCAAGTTTAGATGAAAGAGATATTTTTTTTGCTATGCAACGGGAGGATTCATTGTTAGACAGTGATACCATGATGATTAAATGTTATATTTTGGAAAGTTCAGAGTGTCCTACAGTGATAGAGCATCAGGAGGCTCAAAATAAGGGCATTACTTGAAATGTTCTTTTTTTTTGGCTTTAATACCACTTATAGGTTCAAAATTATACAAAAAAAATGGAAAATTTACCAAAAAAAATTAATTTAATCTGTTGAATTAAAAATTAGGTTGTAGAAGTTCCTTATTTACACTTATTTCTATATCTGAATTTACAGTTATTAGGCTGCATTTAACTTACACGGTCGAACTTAACATTTCTAATCAATTTCAAGTCAATTTTGTGGGTGTTCTCATAAACACTCTTAAAATTCCGTTCGATTCTAGTATGGCATTATTATCGAGTGTATTGTTTTTCTGAAATTGGCAAGAATTATTTTTTTCAAAATGGAGCTCTATACATTTTATATGATTTTCGAATTCCTTGGAACGAAATTTGAAAATCGCATTAAGTTTAATGGGTTTCATTCAGAAAAAACTAAAATCCTGTCAATTTCAGAAAAACGAGACACGACAATCTTTCACAGTTAGATCGGGCGTTAGTTGTTATCTAAGTGTACAAAATTTGATACAAATCGGGTGAGCGGGCTGCGAGATCTTTTGATTATTCCATACTTTTGTATCACACTGTACGAGTATATTCGTATGAATCAATGATATTATAAGAAAAATATTGTCTGTTAAAAAGTCAATCAATAATATCACTTTTTTATACAAAATACTATTTTGCCCCTTTTGTATGCTCCATCAATTGTGAGCACTATTTTGGTATATAAACGAGAAAGTTAAGTAGGCAATGAATTGAAGTTGTGAAGCTAAGTTGAAAACCAATTTTAGGTTTTCTAACTTTGCAGTCGTCAACCAATGTTAAAGAACTATGATTTTACTATTTAGTTGTAGGGTGTTTTATTTTTAATAAAATTGCTTGTAAAAATGTTTCCAGTCTTATAGATGTGGCATAAACTTGTTTATTAAACCGAAGATATAACTCGTTTCAGTACCCCAATGAACTATATTACTGTCTGACTGTATATCAAAATACTGCGTAAAGGTACGGTGTCATTGGTGCGACTGGATGATTGCGGTTTGCAACTGTGTTCGCAGTGTGGCTCCAGTGATCTGTTCAGAGCCGCAACCGTAAAATGTACAAACTTGTCTATATCAATGACCGCAACAATTCACTTGCAAAAATGAGTGAGTTCACACGGTGACATCTAATCCCGCGAAAGTAGTCAGTGTCACAGTGTCGTATATCAAACCACTTTGATATGTGACACAACGTCACACGTCGCGACACTGTGACCTTCAACTATTCAGACAATGACACTGTTGTGGACGACATTTAATGTCACCGTGTGAACGAGCCCTTCCAGATGGTCGATATTCAACGTAACAGCGTTCCAGACATATAACTTGTTAATGCAGTAATAAATAGGTACGCGAATTACTTATTTTTGGAACCGTCGCACATTAATGAAAGTTTGCACCAGCACAGAACAGAAGTGACATCGTGGAACCGCGTATAACTTCGAAGTCCAGAATTGCCAAACACGTATTTTTTGTTTGAGAGCGTTATTGTTATTGTATAATGGATTGCGAATTGGTGAACTTTATGAATATTTAATATTATATTGGAACGTATAGTGTGCGTATAGTTATAAAGTATAGTTTGAGGTTAGTTACGTACACTTGGTTTGTAGTATTTGTTGAGATAACGTATTATTTACTACTATAAAGTAAAATCTGAAAAATATAGGTAGGCTTTAAAATTGGTTTTATTATGGAGTAAGCGACAGAAGACAATTATTTATGAGGATATTTCACGGTAAAAGACACGAAGCAAAAGATTCGCCAGTGCGATCTTTGCAAGCAAATATTATGCTTTAAGTCCGCAGTGTCTAATTTAAAATAGCACATGGAACTAGGTCATTCAACTATAAACTTAATGGCACTATATAAAAAACAGATAATCTGAAGGTGAATCTATCACAAGCTACATATTCTGCACTACCGGTTTCGTTCAGAGAGGCGTCAGAGAACTAAGTCTAGTTCTGCAAAAAAAATATTCTAAAACGCTAATTTATTTTTAACTGAAAATAAACGTTTTAAACATTTTTGCATCTAAAACGTTTATTTCATTTTATCCAGTCTATTTTATTTTCCTCCGACCCATCCTTTGTTTTTGTTTTAAGAATATATTATTTTTAGTTTACGAATGTTAGGAATTATTGTTTTAATAAACAAAATCATTATTTATCATCACTATTTTTACCACCATCATCATTGCGCAGTTTTAATAACAAAATATACAGTAAAAGCTAGTTCACACGGTGACATTAATATCGTGACGTGAAGGCCGCAACAATATCATTGTCTGAATGTCACAGTGTCGTGACGTTCGTGTTAGGCCTGGGTAACACAGTAGATTTTCAAGTGTTCACACAGCGACACCGACACAGCTTGCCGTATTGATACAGCGACACGGCGCGCCACACTTTTATATGTTGGGAAATAAAAACAGAAGACGCTGTGTTTAGTGGTTCGTAAGTTCGCTAGCGGTCCTTTTAAGCGGTGCATTAGCGGTGTTTTTGCTTTGTTGAAATATCGAAATCCCAGATGTTGTACTGCGATCAGCATCCTATGCGAGCCATATCGAACCGAGATAAATAACAATTCATCAGTAATCAGCAGACAACCCAAAAATGGACTGGACAATACACAACCGAGCAACTACAGACCAATTACACTACTTCCAGTACTAAGCAAAATTTTTGAATACATAATAAAGCAGCGGCTTGAAAAAGTGATTGGAAAATATATACCTACCTACCAATTTGGTTTCCAACATCACTCGACTGTTCATCCGCTCTTTATTTTGTCCAACAATATATAAACTACCCACCTAACTGACAGAAAGACAGCTTTCCTGTTTATGGACATTAACAAGGCTTTCGATAGTGTCTGGCATAGAGGCTTACTATACAAACTACACACACCAACATATCTACTACACACCATAAAGAACTTACTAGAAAACAGACAACTCCAAGTACGAATTGACAAAACACTGTCATTTTCTTTTTCCCCTGAACAAGGGCTCCCTCAAGGATCCCCGCTCTCACCGTTTCTCTACAATATATACTGCCATGACATACAATTACAACTTACCAGACAAAATCAAATCGACAGATCGGCATACATATTACAATACGCAGACGACACGGCACTTATTGTACATGACAAAACTACTGAGAGAGCAGCTCAAAGACTCCAAACACTAACAAACAACACAATGACATGGTTTTATAAATGGAGACTAACACCAAACGCGTCAAAAAACCAACTTCTGCTCACAAACCACAGACTCAACGCTGACTCCCCTACAATAACTGCAGACGGCCAAACGACACAACCAAAAAACGACGTAAAATACATTGGAATCACAATTGCCCACCAACTTAAATTCACTAGACACATACGAAACATCAGGGCAGAAACAATAAAGAGAACAAAACACTTCCGATCACTAACCTACAAAGACAGAGGAATTAGCACAAACACCGCCACCAAAATATATAAAGCGATTTGTAGACCCTTGCTAGACTCTGGACATATACTCATGACCAACGGAACAGAAAGGACAAAACGTTATACACAAACAACAGAACAAATTGCACTAAGACTAATCTTTTTCGTATATTTAATGTATATTGGATTTAATGTATATTGGAACTAAGACTAATAACACGAATAAGACACCCCCAAAACCCACTGCACAACCCCCCCATCCAACTACTATACGAACGCACAAACATGACAAAGATCTCGGAAAGACTCATACATCTACAGACAAAATGGACAAACAACCCCTACAATTGGACCATACTGAATCCCGTTTGTCTTACAAGACCAACCAGACAATCCCGCTTCCGTTTCCCTACATCAACGCTACTCGAACACTTACAAACGCAACTGACTAGTGGACAATAAAATAATTTTTTTTGTCATTGGAATTTTATTTAATAATATTGTTAACCTAGAATAAGAGAATTTTCATCATTGTTTTTTATTTAGATTAAGACTACATGTATTAAACAAGGGCAGAAAGACCGATAGGTCGATAGCCTTTTTAGAAATAAAGATGTTTACTACTACTACTCAGCAGACAATTATTTCGAGCACAAAGTAGTTTGTGGTTCTAAAGTTTTGGTTTCTTTGGTAATTGTGGTTCGAAACTCCATGTTCGTGCGTCTTTATAATGTAGGTAAATAATCCCTGCCGAGAGGTTCGGAAACCAGATGGTAACTGCGCGTGGCCTTTACGTATGAGTGATGATTACGTATGAATGAGATTAAATGTTAAGTGTTGTTGAAAGTGCCGCGTCGTAAGAGGCCAAGTGTCGCGGCACATGGACAAAGAGAGCAGCATCAACACACAAGTGCCTTAAGTCACAGTATTACTGAGGCCTAGTTCGTGTCACATAATGAATAATGACACTGGCTGCTGTCCCGTCATTAGATGTCACGCCATTAATGTCACCGTGTGAACGAGCTTTAACTTGTTACTTTTATAACAGGATTTTGGAACCTATTGCCAAAGTAGAACTGGAGAGTTGTAACCTCTTACAGAAAAATAACAGTTTAACGCACCTCTAGTGAGTCAGGTCGACTGGAAAACTTGAAAAAAATAGGCGACGTCGACATTTAAACTTTAATTTTGTTAGGAGAGGAAGATGCAGAACTGTTGAAATGAGACCCTGTTACGTTCCAAAGTCGTTCAGAAGAAAACTACTTCTTATAAATGACCATTTAAAAGAGAATGAGAATTCTTTCACTTAAACTCTCATTAGTTTGATGTTGTCATTGGTATAAAAAGAGATAAGAAGATGTGTAGATCTTTTCTAAGAGAATATGAATCTATATTCATACCGCGTAACGCAAGTAAGATGTGTTTCAATTTATGTTGAATAGTTTTAAATAAAACAATAATGAACTAACAAGTGGTATACCTCCAAGTATTTCTTCCTAATTCTTTTACAATATTAAGTTGGCTTTAGAATTTTTATTTTTCTCTTTGTGGAATTCAACTTGTACAGCGCGTTTTAAACTAAAAAGTAAAATATTAAGGGACCCATAGTCCTGCAAAGTAACCGTTTGGGAAATCTGATATTATCTTTTTTGCAATTAGTATTCAATCCTTATTTACTTTGCAAAAACGAATAAAAAAAGTTTTCAATTTAATTAATATAAGATTTTTAGCGATGCTATTTACCCTTAACGTTTTTCTGATAATTTCTATTATAACTTACAATACAATATATTGTGCATTATTTTGTTGCAATAAATTAATTATGTCCAAGTCTGAACTGCATTTAGTTCCTCTATTTAAATAAAACTTTAGATGAGAAAGTAAAACGCGTTAATATGTATGTATTAACTAATATTTTTGAGGAATTAGTCAGATAAGTAGGCATAATTTTGTAGAAATACTTGCGACCTGCTTCATAAAGTAATTCAATTAATGTTAAAAATTAAGTCGTCTGTTTTAAAGTTTGGCGCCATAATAATAATGAATGCATTTTTATTGATTTGTAAATCGATTTGCAATTAAGGGCCCTTATTCTCGTTCTCTCGTTATTCTCTGATATTCGTAATTGATCCGTTGAGCTGAGAGCCGACTACAGGTTTCGAATCTTTCCGAATATCCGGATCTTCATAATTTCTTAGTAAGAAAAAAAGAAAATGCGTTGAAGAAACTAATAATAATTATTTATATTCTTCTTGTAATAAGTCCTATGGAATAGGATATTTGTTACCAATTCAATAAGTTTTTCAGTGTTGACCATTTTTTTACATCACGAAACACGAAAAACATGTGACGAATTTCCTGGAGACTGCCAAATGGGGAAAAAGTTGCGCAATCAAGTGCCTATAAATAATCTGTCATCAACTTCTTTGAACTCGGAATAGCAACGGATATACAGGGAAAAAAAGAAAAAAGTGCGTTTTATAAAATCCTTTATATCGTGTTTATTATAAAAGATACAATAACGAAATTTTCAGGGTGGGGGTAAGAAATGGGCGTGAATTTGAAAATAAAGTATAAAATAATCTAGGCCCACTATGTTCAATGAGGCCGAAGTCAACTTTTGTTTTTCTTATGGGCGCCATATTGAATTTCTGCATTTTTAAATTCCCCTTTAAATATGCTCTTCAACCATGTATAACATGTTTATGTTCGGTCAAGAGAAATAATTAAAATTAACAAAATTCAGATTTTATGGTAGTAGGCATTGATATTTCTCTTCAATTTCCCCATAGTGACGTTCGTTGTCTGTTTTAATTACCTAGGTAACTGTCAAAGTAGAATTTATTGTCAGTGTCAAGTGTTTGTAATTAATTGTGTTTCAAAATTAATCACTTTTCAAATTATGAAAAATACGATATGTTGGAGTGTTTTATTCTCTGTCGCCGAAATGAAGCGAAAGCTGAAGAAATGTGTATTTAAATAAATATCCAGAAAGGCGACAACCTGGTAGAACTATGTTTAGGCGTCTGAAAGACAACCTTGTATCTTAAGAAAGACCAGTAAGATGGCCTGCGAGATCCCCTGACATAACACCGCTTGATTTTTTTGCATGGGGTTTCCTCACAAATGTGGTACACTGTAGATCATACGAAACCGAAGAGGAGCTGAGACACGCTGTTATAGAAGCTGTTAACAGAATTACCCCAGAAATGATCAGAAAATCCTGTGAAGCAGTAATGAGACGATGTATGTTGTGCGTGCGAGAAAACGGTGGCTTATTTGAACACCTACTTTAATCCTAAAATGTTACTTGTTCTTTTGCAGTGTTCGATGTATGATCAATAATAATTTAAAGTAATAATAAATAGGACTGCGGGCAACTGTAATTTCATTCACCCTTGTTTGTCGCGATATTTTTGTTGCAGTAAATGCACCCTTCACTTCCATATCTTAGCGATTAGAGGAAAAGAAAAAATTCGCATTGACTGCTGATCTTTCGCGATGGTTTGGAGGATCTTTTAAGGTAACAAACGGATAGTTTTTTAGTGGATGAGAATGAAGTTTTAAATAAAAAACTCCAAAAACATCCCGGACGACATTTGAACGGTCCCATTTCTTTTCTGAAGTGGTGGTTTTATATATTATTACTTATCTGCCTATTATTCTAAAAAATTAACAGCTGAAATACCGACGTCGTCTTTTTTTAAATAAAATCTCATCTCTTAAGCGGAACTGATGGAACTCTTGGCGCAATACTGAACCGTATCTTAAAACAGCTTGGTCGAATATGCATAAGTCATGAATTTCGGGTGAGTATAAAGACTATTATTAACTAATAAATAAAAAAAAGGTGAGGTCGATGTTAGTCGCGACAATTATATTGTTTGGTTCTGTTATAGGACAACAAGTATAAACATTTACAAGGTATGGCGCATTGTACTGTTATAGAAAGAATAAAATATGTGCTATTCAAATATTATTTCGGTCTCTCAAGTGAAAATTAACAGTTTTCTGGGAGATTTAATCGGAGATGTTGGATTTTCCAACTTGTTACCCACTCATTCAGATACACAAAAACATTATAACAAGACACGACAGACCTAGCGGATGACGCAGTAGCAGAAAATTTCGTACTCAAAATACAACTGGATAGAGACGAAAAGTGGTCTAATAGCACAGCATAATTTTTTGCGTATTTACTGGAAATTTCGCTGTAAAATTAAGAACAAGTTCAAATCCGTTCCCAAAGATGAATCTAAGCCAGGAAGATAAATTTATTCGTTATCTGTTACGTGAAGTTTAAGAAAACATAAAGTGTGGACATCAAAAAAGAAAACTTTCTATTGAGCTAAGAAAATGTTTTCGGACTAATGGGAGTGCTAAAGCAAGAAATAATTAGCAGAAAAGCAGTGCTGCAATTAAAATGTTTTCAGCAAAGTATTCTAAAGGGGCAATTCGGTTTACTTCTTTGAAGTTCACACAGCCTGAGAACAGTGTAAACGATATTCTTCCGAAAGGTACTCCCAACCGAGCTTTCCTTCGGTTTGATATAGTGCATGAGAGCATTGAAAGTTAATGCACAACACAAGTTGCATCAGTAATCACCTTTGCAAAGAAGAATGAAATCAACAAAAAAAAATGCATAAAAAATACATTTCTTCTAGAGGTATGCAACTGGATCTTACAAGGCAGGCCGAAATATACACGTATAATTCGGTCGTGTATACTTTGTATCTAAGAAAATGCTTAATTGAACTTCCTCATAGAAAAGTAACGACAGTTTTTTCCTCAAGTACCTACTATCTCCGTATTGATTGGATACAGCAAATCTATGCAGAGCAACTGAAGCATTTTTCCTACCAGTCTTCTTGTCACACTTGTATTATTAAATAAATAGAAATATATATTTTTTAAATAAGTGATAAAAATAATTCAATCGATAGTGCTCTATGTGCTCCTTAGAACACCCGAGCAGCAATCTGCTTTCCTCTTGTTCTGCTAAATCAAATTCGTGATTTGATTTCAGCTGCACTTAAACCAGCGTCATCTGTGTTATTGATTAGTTGAGCAGAGTCGGTTTGCTTGAATGGTGAATTTTTACGCGACTTTTTAGTTCGCTGCTTTTGTGGATTGCTGATCGGTTGACGATTATTCACTTTGTGTACTATGGAAGTAATATACAATTTAATACCAAGACATTTTTTTTAAATATTTATACGAAGGAAGAATCTAAAGAAGAAGGATTAAAAGGAAAAGTAGGGCATTACCAGAGATTTAGTGATAAGCCGGACTGGTCTTGGTTTTGAAAAAACCAAGACCAAGGCTATGTATTGTATGTAAGAATAAGACCAAGACCGTGTTCTGCAACACCAGGACTTTCGCAAGAGTCTTGCTAGAGTCTCGGAAGACTTTTGCAAAAGGAAATTCGATATTGAACCGCATTAAATATTTCCTTGAAGCCCTTAAATACGATAAGAAAATTGAACCTTTTTAAACGCTTAACATAGCAACGATTCACTTTAAGTGAGAAACTAGGAACCTAAGCTTTGAACAAGTGGGAGATAAATAAAACAGGACTTAACATATTGTTCAGATGTTTTTCCTTCTCTTCTATTGTAGATGACCTAAATCGGGAGGGTAGTTGGTACGACTATATGTTGTAATATTTTTTACTTTTACCTGAAACATGTTTTTTATGAACATTCTTTAAAACCGTCAAACCCCAAGCAATAAATAAATACCGCTAAACAGTTTACAGTATACATTTTCATGATTATTCTTCCAATATCCCTTACAAGAGTCCTGAAATAAGTTGATGTGTAAACAGTAAAAATACCTAAACCTTACGAAGAACTATTCGTTTATTATTAATAATTGAAGAAATGTCCTCATATTTATGTCCTATGCGCGGCGGTTGAAATTTATATAAAAAACGTAAAATATCTGCACCATAAATCAAATTTCTTGTACTTTTATTAGATTATGTAAATCATACTGCATGAAAATATAATCGAGTTGGGTAGGAACTGCCTGCTGGAGCTTATTAGACAATGGAAATGTACGCATCAATAATTTTGAATTACAAAATAATTAAAATTATTGTATTTTATAGAACTTCAGATATTATCATTAATAAGAAAATTATACGAAAATCAAATAGCAAACAGCCTGAGATTATTTTATCGTTGTGTATTGATTATTATTATTATTGGTATTATTGAATTAATTTTATTTAATTTTTCGCCTTATGTAAAAGCAAGGCAAAGACCGAGACGGTCTTTTGATCAGCAAGACCAAGAGCATGCAAGTCTTGCTCTTTGCCTTGCTTTGCTTATCACTTACAATATTATTATGTATTGAAAAATCTGGTGTAAACAGAGGAAAAATTTATGAACGTAAATTTAATAGAAACATTTATTTAAAAAATATCTGGATTTGTAAATGCAACAAAAATGCATTATACTGTTTTTCCTTTTACTCTTTGGTGGGGAGATAAAGCTTGGACGGTACGGGGGTCACGGACCTAGAGCACTTCAGTTTAAAGATCAAAAGTCGAATTTTTTTAAAACGATCGTGATAAAACAACCGTTGCAAATTGAACTGTCTGATATTTATCCAAGAAATGATTGCATGGCATCAAATAGAGACTAACTCTTCGAAAATTTGAAAAACAATCTTTATTTAGGTATTTATTTATTTATTTATAACTAAGGACGCCTTAACGTCCAAGCTTTTTCTTAGACAGATTCTGCAGGTATTTTGATTAGTTTTGGTTAATCGCTGTTTATTTAATGTTATTAAATATCATAATAATTTTATGAAACATTATTAATATTAATATTGTTTAATTCCCCCAAAACGGAAATTTGGAAACAGGTTATAAAGTACTAATTTTTTCCCGTGCAGCATCTACTTGGTCCACGCATTCCCTCAAGAAATACCACTAAGAAAAGTTGTTATTAAAGGGTGTATCTATAAGGCCTATATTTAACGAATTAAATATTAAAATCGAACGCGGAGAGCGTGTAAACTTGAAATTTAAGTTTTTTTGCAAAACACTTTAACATTTCTCGAGAGTTCGTTGAGTTTCGAGGTTTTATGAGAGGTTTATTGAGTTTAGGTCCAAGGTATGGTGCATAAAGCAGATATAAAATTTAGATCTCATTTTAAAAAATTAATTCCAAATAGGTAGACGTTTTTATCTGAAAAAAAAAGATCGTTACTTATTTTGAGGCCACTCAATTTATCGACGTGTCTTTATCAACGCGGTTTTTCAAGAACGAAACCCTTGAACTTAAAATGAAGTTGCTCCAACACACACGCAACTGTGTAATGTGGACTATTTATATGCGGCTTCAACACAAGGTAAAGTATCTGCATATTCAAAATGTTCCATTTACATTTGTCCAGTTAACAAATAAAAACTAACCACATGATGTAATTGTTGCAAGATAATGTAATGTTTAACAAAAAATACCTGAAATAAATTTTTTAAGTAGGAAAATTTCTGTTGTGCAAGCAAAGTTCGCAGTTTTCCCATTTGAATTTTTAGCTATACTGATGGTATGCCAATTGTCCCTAGCAATATTTTTAAACAGTGCATCGAAGCAAAGTTTAAATTGGTTCTAAGCTAAACTGCCAATTCTAAACAATTTTTTGCTGTATTCTCTAAGTGGATTTGAATTATTTCTGCAAAGAACTGCCGTGAATGAGTCTTTAAATTTAAGCCACTCAACATCTCGATCTGATTCGATAGCATAAAATAGGAGCAATGGCCAACTTCCATTTTTTTTATAACAAATTATAATAGCAAAAAGCATTAAATATAAACTTCTGGTATTTCAAGACAACTAAAATGTCAGCGATTTTTTCAATAGTTTTTTTCCTTTTTTTTAAACAATAAGCCCCAGCGCCTTATGGCCTGGTTGCATGTGAATGTACAGTTATTTTGCCAAGTACGCACTTATTTGGAAGCTCAAAGCGTGCTGGATTCGCTTTAGGGCGTACTTGACTGCGTGTTCTGATAGACAGCTCTAAAACTAGACCAAGCGCAATTAGAAAAATTCATTTGCGCTCTGAAGCACCGCTACTTATGGCATGAACTCTCATTAACTTCTAAAAATTAATTGGCTGGCGGGATGACAGTCAGATTAATTCTAAACCTATCAGCGCTAATCAAACTGTTCCCTTTCTATTCTAACGCTCTCAGAAACACGTCTCTATCTTTATCAAACTTATTGCTCAACTTTTGGTGATAACATTTATCTCTTATTTAACTGCTAAAAACTCCTAAGTACCTCCTGTCTTTAGCAGGAGGTGGGCCCTTGGAACATTTATTGTGACTTTTATTTAATTTTTTATAAATATTAAAATTTTCTAACCAACATATCTACTACAGACCATAAAGAACTTACTTATTGTACATGACAAAACTACTGAGAGAGCAGCTCAAAGACTCCAAACACTAACAAACAACACAATGACATGGTTTTATAAATGGAGACTAACACCAAACGCGTCAAAAAACCAACTTCTGGTCACAAACCACAGACTCAACGCTGACTCCCCTACAATAACTGCAGACGGCCAAACGACACAATCAAAAAACGACGTAAAATACCTTGGAATCACAATTGATCACAAACTTAAATTCACTAAACACATACGAAACATCAGGGCAGAAACAATAAAGAGAACATAACACTTCCGATCACTAACCTACAAAGACAGAGGAATTAGCATAACCACCGCCACCAAAATATATAAAGCTATTTGTAGACCCTTGCTATACTATGGTCATATACTCATGACCAACGGAACAGAAAGGACAAAACGTTATACACAAACAACAGAACAAATTGCACTAAGACTAATAACACGAATAAGACACCCCCAAAACACACTACACAACCCCTCCACCCAACTACTATACGAACGCACAAACATGACAAAGATTTCGGAAAGACTCATACAGCTACAGACAAAATGGACAAACAACCCCTACAACTGGACCATACTGAATCCCCTTTGTCTTGCAAGACCAACCAGACAATCCCGCTTCCGTTTCCCTACATTAACGATACTCGAACACTTACAAACGCAACGAACTAGTGGACAATAAAATAATTTCTTCTTGCCACTGAAATTTAATTTATTTAATAATATTGTTAACCTAGAATAAGAGAATTTTCATATTTGTTTTTTATTTAGATAAAACTGCATGTATTAAACAAGGGCAGAAAGACCGATAGGTCGATAGCATTTTTTAGAAATAAAGATGTTTACTACTACTATATATTTTAGACAAACTGATGATGGTGGAGAAAGACACCGAAACGTATTTGTAACATTTTAAATAGTAAACAATAGAATTGACTGAAACTCAGGAATTTTTGAAATAAAATAATAATAATGTAGTTCCTGTGTACTTTGGAAGTCGTTTTCAATTTAATTGATGTAAAGACATTTTTTAAATAATCCCACAAAGAAACGATATAATTAAAAGGAAAACGTAGATTAATACCAGATATACTTATTCAAAAGTAGGGAAAAGTTCTACACATAAATTTAATAGGAGCATTTATTTAAAGGATATTAAAACAAAAGACAGAGGAATTAGCATAACCACCGCCACCAAAATATATAAAGCTATTTGTAGACCCTTGCTATACTATGGACATATACTCATGACCAACGGAACAGAAAGGACAAAACGTTATATACAAACAACAGAACAAATTGCACTAAGACTAATAACACGAATAAGACACCCCCAAAACACACTACACAACCCCTCTACCCAACTACTATACGAACGCTCAAACATGACAAAGATTTCGGAAAGACTCACACATCTACTGACAAAATGGACAAACAACCCCTACAACTGGACCATACTGAATCCCCTTTGTCTTACAAGACCAACCAGACAATCCCGCTTCCGTTTCCCTACATCAACGCTACTCGAACACTTACAAACGCAACTGACTACTGGACAATAAAATAATTTTTTCTTGCCACTGAAATTTTATTTAATAAGATTATTAACCTAGAATAAGAGAATTTTCATCTTTGTTTTTTATTTAGATTAAGACTACATGTATTAAACAAGGGCAGAAAGACCGACAGGTCGATAGCCTTTTTAGAAATAAAGATGTTTACTACTACTAAAATTTTCTAGATAATTTTAAAAAGTTAGTTTACAAAAAAGGTTTGAAAAACGTATGCTCGATTGCTTTAAATCGAAATATCTCAAAAACAGTTTTTTGAAGTGATAACTTCTAACGGCACGGTGTGAGTTGAATGGAATGCGTGACGGCGCTGTTACGTCTGGCACAGATAAAGACAAGCCGCTACGAGGTTTCTCTCGCACGCACACAGCCGCCCGCGAACCTTATCGTACCATTAGGCCAGTAGCGTGTAGTCTGTGGGTAGTTGGCGTGTATATAATAGTGTGTAGTCTGTGGGCCGGTGTCTGGTCCCATCGGACGAATGATTTTACTTCGGACGGCGCAAATTTTTTGAATCAAAGTTACAATTAAAGATGATAAATAATCCAGAACAAGCTACAATCGGGCAAGATAAAATCGAGTGTCACAATTCGTTTCTTATTACAGTTATCATAAACCAAGTGTCACTTTTGTAGCTTTAGATAATGATAACGTCAATACCCGCACTGTCAACTGCAACTATTGAAGAATGTTAAATGTTGTAATTAAAATATAAATTTTACATTCAAAAGGAAATTAAATTTCATTTTACCCTGATCCATTTATAAATTATTAGACTAACAAGAATATTGAAATTATAAATTAGTATTGCCATCATGCGTTAAACAAGTTCAATATTTTATGGTTTCTATAAATAATATGAAGTTATCACTTCTGTCGAGCGTCCCGTGACGCACACTTTTCGTTTTTTGCCACTTTTGTTAAGAATACCTTTTTACGTAAAAATTTTAGAGGAATTGATTTTCTTGTTGAAAAATGTAATACATGCATGAACGAAAACTTATGATTCTTCGAAATGTAAGAACAAAACCAAGATCAAATTTAAGCTCTCAATTCATGTTTGTTCATTCATGCTTCAAAATATCCAAATATCACGTTTCGTCCAAATGTCGACATTATTTCAAAAATTACTTACGAAAACAAAAATTTAAATTAATATTTTAACACCCTGAATCGCATTGTGAAATATCAGACGCATATAAAAAAACACTGTATATTTTGCGTATTTATACTGAATATGTTTTTTTCATTATTCAGGTGTACAATGCCCGGTCGCTTCTATAATACAATTACCTAGACCGGTAGCTCTAAATAAATTATACTATAGACACTAGCAAAATGAATTAAACTACTTAAAAAACTTAAAAACTACCCCTTACATAGCTACCCACACATAGCCGCAGTTGGGCAAAATAAACCTAGCCCAGGAAAATCGAACAAGATTTCCTCCGCGCTTGATCTGAGAAAGAAATTGATAACCGGGTGAATCAAAATGGATTTTCCAGAGAAGCTGGCAGAGTTTCCAGGCGAACGTAAGTCGTAACATAGCGCAGATAATTACCAGCAGGCCAGCGACTACATCGACGCGACAAGGATTTCGCCAATGAAATTTGCAGAAGCGCACAGGCCGTGCTGCGGCGTACAGCAACTGCAGATCATTTTCAAGACCACAGTTCTGTTTCCAGCTATAGAAGTGTCGGGGTTTTGGCCTGCATCCCGGGCGAATTATATCTTCCGGCCTTTCGGGGAGTTGCAACAGGAAAATGGAGGTTAAAAGTGTTAAGTGATCCGATACATTTTATGTAAAATCACTATGACGGATATTGCTACTTTATAGAAAAAATCCAGGTTAGTCCCGTTTAATGGTTTTACTGTAGCTGAAAACTGGAAAGTGTTCCTACAAGTGTTTATTTCCAAATTTTATTTACTTGGTGTAGATTTAAGTTTATTTTTTGCTTGTAGATTTTTATTATCAGTCGTTTAGTAGCTTTGGACCATATAAATCATGTTTTTTTTACGTATATTCATTTTTATTTTCAATGTTCAACCAGCAAGTTTATTGATGCTTGTAGTTTTAAGTGACAGCAACTGTGTTTTTATTATAAAACTTTCCTAGTTTTAAATTGTTAATTATCTATTGAACAAAGCATTCCACATCTACTAGTGGTGTGTGAATTAATTATTTAAATCACACTCTTTTATTAATAGGTTTACAACGCTTTAAACCATTTCAATAATATTTTTGCGGCTTTTTAAAACAATTTTTCTTTATTTCCTTGACCAGTTAAATCGGACCGGAAATTCCCTGGGTGTACCCATCAAGCATGTTGGTTGTTTTTTTGTAAAATGATATCATCCTGCAGGTTGTTGACGGTGTTTATGTAAAAATTAAACATTTATGTATTAGGCTTTTGGTAGTGTGTGTCACCTCGTTATACAGGGTGAGTTTTTTTCGATGACTATTACAGAGATCTTGGAAACTACATCAGATACGACGAAGGTTAATGCTCTACTCGTAACGAATTTTATTTTTGTCCAGGTCCATTTAACCTTTTTCGTAACTGCTGTAGCTCCCAAGATCCTTGTACTAGTCATCGAAAAAAAATCAACCTGTATATACCAGTATCTAGGCTCGACTTTGAACATCAGGAAAACTAATAATACCTCAAATAGATATTTATGTTACGCAGCTATTTAATTAATTATTTTGTGGAAACTGATAAAAACTAAAAAAAAAATTGTTAAAAATGAAAGGGTGAAATTAGTCGTTTTTATATTGCTGAAATTTTTATTGCTGAAAAAAAATGTTTGCGAATCTTGAAGAAAGAAAAATATATTTCTATTTGTGTCTTAAAAAAAGTATATTAAAGAAATTAATTACAAAATGTTATTGCTTAGAGAAATAACTTTCTTTGAATTAGCTTGTAAAAACCTAAGAAGATTTTAAGATAAATTAAAAATAATACGAATGAAAAAAGTTATTGCGCATAATATAAAAAGGAATACATATTACAATACGCAGACGACACGGCACTTATTGTACATGACAAAACTACTGAGAGAGCAGCGCAAAGACTCCAAACACTAACAAACAACACAATGACATGGTTTTATAAATGGAGACTGACACCAACGCGTCAAAAAACCAACTTCTGCTCACAAACCACAGACTCAACGCTGATCCCCTTACAATAACAGCAGACGGCCAAACGACACAACCAAAAAACGACGTAAAATACCTCGGAATCACAATCGACCACAAACTTAAATTCACTAAACACATACGAAACATCAGGGCAGAAACAATAAAGAGAACAAAACACTTCCGATCACTACCTACAAAGACAGAGGAATTAGCACAAACAACCGCCACCAAAATATATAAAGCTATTTGTAGACCCTTGCTAGACTTTGGACATATACTCATGACCAACGGAACAGAAAGGACAAAACGTTATACACAAACAACAGAGCAAATTGCACTAAGACTAATAACACGAATAAGACACCCCCAAAACCCACTACACAAACCCCCCCACCCAACTACTATACGAACGCACAAACTGACAAAGATCTCGGAAAGACTCATACAGCTACAGACAAAATGGACAAACAACCCCTACAACTGGACCATACTGAGTCCCCTTTGTCTTACAAGACCAACCAGACAATCCCGCTTCCGTTCCCCTACATTAACGCTACTCGAACACTTACAAACGCAAACGGACTGGTGGACAATAAAATAATTCTTCTTCTTGCCACTGAAATCTTGTTTATTTAATAACATTGTTAACCTAGAATGGAAGAATTTTCATATTTGTTTTTTATTTAGATTGGGACTGCATGTATTAAACAAGGGGCAGAAAGACCGATAGGTCGATAGCCTTTTTAAAAATAAAGATGTTTACTACTACTACTAAAAAGGAAATCAAACGAGACATAATATAATGCTAATTGCCCGAACGCCCTTCCGTCGGCGCATTCCAGGCGGATTGTATTAATTCTAAAGTTTAGCTTTAGAATGCGGATTTCATTTCGGACGAAATAGACGGGAAGATCTGAAGTTGTCTGGGCATACAGGGCGATTAAAAATTGGGCGGGGAATATTTAGGAACTAAAGAGAAAATTGTAAAAAATATGTTATTTCTAAAAACTGAGATATTTGCAAAAATTCAATCAGAAATTTTCCCATAATATATTCGATGCGCACTTGTAAACGACGTTCTTTTAATAAGCCTTACGTAAATATACGGGGTGTTTCTCTCTTACAGTTAAAAATATGAAAAATCGAAGACACGTCAATTTTATTGGTAAGGGGGACACTTAATATTTTGAGCCTTGTTGTTCCAACCCCCTAGGAGGGCTACCCCTCCATTAAGCTTTTATTGAATTTTTATTTTTGCGACTATTTTTTCAATTTTTTCAAAATCGAAAACTATTGAATAAATCTACACCTTTCATTTTTCTAAACTGAACTTTTAAATCCCTAAGAAAATAATCAGTAAAACGAGTAATGAAAATATGGCGTCTACTGAGCTTTAAACGTGTTTGTTGCAAAGAAACAAATCCGTTGTCAATTCAAGAGGTTTACTTCAATCCCTTTCAGAACAAAGCGAATCTATGTATGTATTTTAAAAGGCTTTCAGCCGGTTATTCTCTTTTGTTAGAGAGCCAAATGGAAAAAACCGTTAATGCGGGTAGCCCTATTTCCATAGTGGGACAAAAAACGCTCAATCTATTAACTCTCTATAAAATCAACCCCAATCTTTTCATTTCACGATCTATTTTACTTTCCATTGAAAGACAGTTATTAATTGCTCAAAAATTGCACATACTTATTAAGCCAAACATTGTTTAAAACTGTTTAGATTGTCACTATGTTTTTTAGAATAACTTAACAGAAAATTGTGTCTTCCTACATTTTTTCGTTAAAGTCGAAAAAGTTTAATGGAGAAACCTTTTCAATTGAATGTCTGATGTGTTTGGTGCATGATAGGGTGTTTGGTCAATGGTTTGCGGCAAAAATAATTACAGCTTTTCTTGAGACGACTTTTCCGCTATATTTTAGTTATCGTCAGGGAAGAAAAACGAGTACTTTTAGACGTTAATGTGTTACAATCATATGACAGCAATTCAGTCAAAGAGAACAAAACGGCCACCACTATAACTGGCACTATAAGTTAAAAATTGGAAAAACAAATTAAATATTTAAAAAATTCCAAATACTTTTTACATTTTTTGAAACCACTGATATTTTGATGAAAAATTTAAGAAAATGAAACATTTTTATCATAAAATTTTAAAGCTAAAACTCTACCGCCAATTAATATAATCTCTATTCTAAAAGTTAACTTTCTCACGTCATTTTATCATCCCCTTGCCTATTTTCCGACACGGAAGCACTTAATTTAGTTTTAGTTGTGCATGTGTCTCCAATTACAATTGTATGTTGATGTCAAGTATGATTATTGTTAATTTTACCAGTGCCATAAAATAATAAAGCATTTGTTCTTTTAAATTCTAATTTGTTTTTTCATCATTTATATTATGTGTTTTCAGCGCTGATGCTTCTCTTCGTCATTTTATTCCCTTTTCATTAGTACACGTTTATTTTCGGTAGTCACTAGTAATATACCGTAAAGTTTAAAAGTACTCCCAGAGCCCTGATCAGTGGCGGTTACTTTTAAAAATTGTAAGTGTTCTGCAATTTTTGCAAAAAAGCTCACCTACTTTTTCTAAATTAAGTATATTCATAATAATAAGTAAGTAACATTATTGTCCGCTGGCAATTCTGTAATCACATTGTCGCATATTTTGTATTTTGCAGATAAACTTGTTTAGTGGGAAGAGATCCTCGGATTCCAGGAGTTATTACTACAATTTCTAATCATTTTTTAGTCTCATTCACCGTATTTCTTATATTTTTTACTAATTCAAAAATTTTCAAATTGGCATTCGTGGTCCTGCATTAGTTTATTAGATAAATGACCGAGTTTCGTTCTGAATGGTTCTTCAAGAGTGGAATACAAGAAACATACGGAAGTGAGTTTATCATCCGCAAATTTAGCACAATATTGTCCAAAGCATTCTGATGCAACCACTAGATGCTCTTTAAAATGAAATCGATCGTTTCCACAATTTATAATAAAATTACATCTTTAAAGCGGAAATCCGGATATCAAATTTACTATTGTATGGATGATAGCGTTTATAACCTGGTGGCTTGTCCCTATTATATCTCATGCTTCACTAATGAAGTAATCAATATTATTTCAAACTTGAACGATGTTGCCTTCAAAGTTATTGATAGTGTCTTTTACTCTAGAGGGGTTAATTATTCGTTGCCGCAATCGATGGCATGATCGAAAAAAGTCATCCAAAAAATGAAGATCGGATTATTTAATGTACGACAAATAGAGCGGCTGACATACAGACTGTGTTGAGACTGTTGGAGAATCGATCTTCTACAATGCTTCATCCATATACTCAATAAGAACGTTTCTATTTTCGTACACAACACTAATGGTCCGTATATTAAAATTCCCACAGATTGTCGTGCCGTGGGGAGTCTTTCTGTTCACAATCCTAATCAGCACTCTACTCGTTAGGGTCAATTATTTAAAAAGTCAGGAATGTACTTGCTTATTTGTGGAAGGAGATTTAGACATAATCAAATTTAACTGCTGAGAAGAACACGGTACTTCAACTATTAATTCTTGAATTTCATATTTTATTTTACTTTTTTGCTTTATTTGGGCAATCAGTTTGTTAAGTGAATTTTGAATTCACTAAACTCAACCTGAACCAGAACTCTTACCACAAGCCAAATTTACACTTAAACCTACCTTGAACTCGTACTCAGAGTTCAGGTTTAGTTTGAGTTCAGTTGAAGCCAAGCTTAAGCTTTCATGTACAAACGGATCTAAGTGTTTATGTATCAAATCTTTCAGGAATCAAGTAGTTCTAAAAACGTCCAATTGTCTCACCATCGCGATAATATTTGAGAATCTGCAGCAACATTCGATGTTTCATCCACCCTCATAGTCAAAAATGAAGAACTAATCTCTTTATTCATTGCCTCATGACGGACTTCAAGTGTACAATGTAGCAGATAGTTTTGCATTTCTTTGGAGGTTTCTTTAAATATTAAAGAATTATTCATATGTTCACTTAGAGTTGCATCGACTTTAGCCGAAAAATGTATAAGCCCACGAAATAATCCCGGATTTACAGAAGGAGCGTTCTCATCATGCCCCAAAGAGCCAAACCACAAAATTTAACGAACTTTAATATCCTTTAAATAAATGCTCCTATTAAATTTATGTGTAGAACTTTTCCCTACTTTTGAATAAGTATATCTGGTATTAATCTACGTTTTCCTTTTAATTATATCGTTTCTTTGTGGGATTGAAGACGACTTCCAAAGTACACAGGATTCTTTAAAAATGTCTTTACATCAATTAAATTGAAGACGACTTCCAAAGTACACAGGAACTACATTATTATTATTTTATTTCAAAAATTCCTGGGTTTCAGTCAATTTTATTGTTTACTATTTAAAATGTTACAAATACGTTTCGGTGTCTTTCTCCACCATCATCAGTTTGTCTAAAATATATAGTAGTAGTAAACATCTTTATTTCTAAAAAATGCTATCGACCTATCGGTCTTTCTGCCCTTGTTTAATACATGCAGTCTTAATCTAAATACAAAAACACATATGAAAATTCTCTTATTCTAGGTTAACAATATTATTAAATAAATAAAATTTCAGTGGCAAGAAGAAAATTATTTTATTGTCCAGTAGTCAGTTGCGTTTGTAAGTGTTCGAGTAGCGTTAATGTAGGGAAACGGAAGCGGGATGTCTGGTTGGTCTTGTAAGACAAAGGGGATTCAGTATGGTCTAAGTTGTAGGGGTTGTTTGTCCATTTTGTCTGTAGCTTGTATGAGTCTTTCCGAGATCTTTGTCATGTTTGTGCGGTTCGTATAGTAGTTGGGTGGGGGGGTTTGTGTAGTGGGTTTGGGGGTTGTCTTATTCGTGTATTAGTCTTAGTGCCAATTTGTTCTGTTGTTGTGTATAACGTGTGTCCCTTCTGTTCCGTTGGTCATGAATATATGTCCAAAGTTAGCAAGGGTCTACAAATAGCTTTATATATTTTGGTGGGCGGTTGTTTGTGCTAATTCCTCTGTCTTTGTAGGTTAGTGATCGGAAGTGTTTTGTTCTCTTTATTGTTTCTGCCCTGATGCTGTTTCGTATGTGTTTAGTGAATTTAAGTTTGTGGTCCATTGTGATTCCAAGGTATTTTACGTCGTTTTTTGGGTGGTGTCGTTTGGCCGTCTGCAGTTACTTGTAGGAGAGTCAGCGTTTGAGTCTGAGGTTTGTGAGCAGAAAGCAGTTGGTTTTTTTGACGCGTTTGGTGTTAGTCTTCCATTATATATTGTAGAGAAACGGTGAGAGCGGGGATCCTTGAGGGAAGCCCTTGTTCAGGGAAAAAGAAAATGACAGTGTTTTGTCAATTCGTACTTGTAGTTGTCTGTTTTCTAGTAAGTTCTTTATGGTGTGTAGTAGATATGTTGGTTTGTGTAGTTTGTATAGTTTGTATAGTAAGCCTCCATGCCAGGACCACTATCAACAAGCCTTGTTAATTGTCCATAAACAGGCAAGCTGTCTTTCTGTCAGTTAGGTGGGTAGTTTGTATATTGTTGGCCAAGATTAAAGAGCGGATGAAACAGTCGAGTGATTGCTGTTGAAACCAAATTGGTAGGTAGGTATATATTTTTCAATCACTTTTTCAAGCCGCTGCTTCATTATGTATTAAAAATTTTGCTTAGTACTGGAAGTAGTGTAATTGGTCTGTAGTTGCTCGGTTGTGTATTGTCCAGTCCATTTTTGGGTATAGGGATTATTTAAGCCGTTTTTTCATTGTTTCTGGGATTTCTGCCATTTGTGATGCAGTTGTTCAATTCAGTTAGGATCAGTTTGTTGGTTTCTTGAGTTAGGCTTTTCAAGAGTTTCGCCTTAATTTTATCTTTCCCCGTGTTGATAAGGGTAAAATATATATTTTTACATTTATCATCAATTTAAATAAAAAACTTTCACAAAATTCAGTCTGAATTGAACTACAGTCAGGAAAATATACACAAACAATTATTATTATTTTAATTTGAACTCGCCCTATGGTGAATTAGAGTCGCGTAAAAATTTGATACCGACAAACAACCTATACTACTGTACCACTCAAAATGCGGTTGACGCACAACTACATGTGTTGCAACCACATGTCTTCACTTAAATCACGGCTTTTTTTGTAGCAGGAGAGTTGAGCGGCTGTCCGAAGGAACGCATAGAGCTCTATCGAGTGGCCCAGTTTAAATAATAATTCAGCGAACAGTCTAAGTCGTTTGGTTATTCTACTGGGCGACTTTACCTGCGTGATTCTCACTTGTCTTGCAGTTTCTTATAATTTATACATCGCGAATGGGAAGTGTTTAGTATTTTTTGTTGGGGTGGCTCCGCCGCACTGTATCAATTATGCACCAACCGCCACTTGCTCTGATGTCTGAAATTTACCCGAAACGTTGGCCCGAGCAAAAATATTTCTCATCATTGTCGCAACATCATGTACATACGAGTTTAACGGTCGATACAAACTGGAACTTCTCAATTAAGTTATTCGTAAGTTACAATATTTTTAAAAGTTCCGGTTCATTCGAAACTCGCAATCTGTACATGTAGATCTTTTCCACAATTTTTGGGTTTCGGGAATTTTGATCTTGTTCGATTGACCGATAAACATGTGAACTAAAGTTTTGCTTTGCAGTTATTGAAGCTTTAGATTTCAGAAATTTAACTTTCTACTAAATTTTGATGGAGATTAAAACGGCCCTGGCAGAAGTTTCCTGCAAAGTGCAAAGTTTTACCTTAAAATCTACAACCATCAATGAATATGCAGATAAGCTAACTTTCCTGTGGAATACTTGTAAATTTGCGAGGGGTCAGAACTAAGGCCATCTATCAACCCAGCAGTTTGACGAAAAGTTCACAAACTTGGACTTTGAGGGTAAATTACGTCCCAAATATTTGATGAGTAAGGATTGCAACATCTATCTCTACCATGCTTTCAGTCCCTGTTTTTTTTTAACAACTCATTTGAAATTTATTAGGTATTAAAAATAAGGTATTCTTTATAAATTTTGCGGTATTTTAGAGATACAGCGTTGAATTTCATCTTTTAAGGCTTCAATCGTTGTTGGTTTGTTCACATAACTTGTGACTTTAAAAATCCCAAAGAAAAAAGTCCAAAGGCGTTAAATCGCATGATCTGGGCGGCCAATGCCGATCTCCAAACAAGAAATAACACGACCAGGAAATGATTCGTGCAGTAATTCAACAGTTTCTCTGACTGTATGGCATGTTGCACCGTCCTGTTGAAACCACATGCTGTTGAGATCCACATTTTGCAATTTGGGCACAAAAAAGTTAGTTAACATTTCACGATAACCAACACCACTCACGGTTAATGCTTGACCAACTGCATTTTCGAAAAAAAATGGTCCGATGATGTCCCCAGCCACATTGCACATCAAACAGTGACTCTTTTTGGATACATCTGTTTCTGAACGATCACTCGTGGATTTTCGGAACCCCAAATGCGAAAATTTTGTCGATTAGCATCAAGATGAAAATGGGCCTCGTCACCAAAGATGATTTTCGTTGAAAAATCACCGTCCAATTGTCGTTGTTCCAAAATCCAATCAACAAAGGCTCTTCGTTGCCCATGGTCTTCCGGCTTTAGCTCTTGAGCCAATTCAACTTTGTACGCATGAGGCTTCAAATCTTTTGTTAAAATTCTATGCATAGTGGTTGTGGAAACACCAATTTCCTGAGCTTTATGCCGAATTGATGTGGTTGGATTTTCCTCAGCATTTGCACGTACTGCTGCGATATTTTGAGTCGAGCGACCAGGACGAACGCGTGTTTCTGTTGCACTTCATTAACAGACCCAGTGTGCTGAAATTTCTTCATTAATTTTCTCACAGTGGCTTCCGTTGGAGCATTCCGATGGCCCATAATTGTACGCAACGAATTCGTTGCTGTGTATTGAACCGCTCCATTTTACTTAACCTCCTGCTGTCTACTAACGAACGGCCTTTTTGTTTTAATGTCCAATCATGACACTGCAAATGGCGCGCAATTCAAAACAGTCATTCTTATTGGAACACCCTTTATTAAGTTATCTTCATGTTAGATGTGATCTGAAAATTCATTTTCAGTGTTCAACAATGTGCATGAGCATATTACATTACACATGCATTTAACTGAAACTGGATATTAACTAACATTAAATTAATAAAAGTGCGATTAAAATTTTCTGGCCTTCAACCGTTAAACCTATATAAGCGGGTACAATATTAACTGGTCAATCTTATCTGGTTTTTTATTTCATTTGTTGTACTTATCTTAGTTTGACGCACGATTTATTATTTTTACATTTTTTTTCGGTCGCATTGCAGATGCAGAAACAATCGGCTGGAGAATAATTTTGATGGCCGCGGTAGGTAATATATCAGAAGAACTCATTAAATTTATATGAAGTTAAATACATATTTTTTATATAAATCCATACGTTTTTGTATGTAATTTTCCATGTATACAGTGGCAATGATGGGGTTTAGTAAAATTGCAGAATGTTTTAGTACTTTGCTAGGGATAACATAAGCAAAACATAAAATGCATTAAATTGACTATTGACGTATTAAGAAAGATTGGATATACATTTTGTCATTAATGCGTATTAAATAAGCGTATTAATACCAAAAGGTCGAATTACCGTTTGCTGCAAGTCTTGTTGAAGACCGTTGGCCAAAAGTGACTACAGTGCTAAGTAGTGAATGAGCTACAAAAATAGTAACTTTTCTCTCACTTAATCGAGTTAATATTTCATCAGTATCGAAATGCTCGTGATAGACAAGCTTAGGTATCTTAAACATACCATACTGAATACTAAATCGAGCATAAATTTCACATTCTACATTAAATTTTCAGTCAATAGCTGTGATTCCTCAATTACAACTGAACACTGATATCGAACATGGCGCTGCTAACAATTTACAGTCGATTTCAATCGAGAACGAAAAGTCGAGGCGTAAGTTCTATTTAAAAAAATTAGTAGTAACTGCTTTAGAAGCCACCTGAGTAATATCCTCTAAATTATGCTTGATCGTAAAAACCTTTTTAAATCGAAAATTGTTCTCCTAAAACTTAAAATAAGTGCTAATGAGGTGGCGAACTTTCAATCAATACTCCAATATTACAATTCATTGTTTGCTACTATGGAAGTCTTGAACGTGCGGTTAGAGTGTCTGCTAAATTATTGCTGATTTCGAGTGTGACCTTCGTCACTGACGTCAGTACCGAAGATTTGTATAAGAGTATTTTGCTGAAATACGTAAAACTGCAATGGAATGGCTTGTGATGCAGTGCATTATTGGCTTTATGTTTCTTGTGTAGGGGAAAAGTACATTTGCGGTAACATGACGGCGAATTGCCCAAGCAGAAGAAACAGCATTTATCAAAATGGCTCGATTTCCAAGAGCTGTGGCTGATATTGATTGCACCCTCATCAAAAATGTATCAGCTGCTGGCGAAAATGCGGAAGTTTGTAGGAATGAAAGTGGTTTTGTCTTTTAGTTTATAGAAACTACAGAATTACAAAATCGCCAACTGAGATTCCCGCTGGTCTAGATCAGCGTATAATCACTAGACTTAAAAAAACTGTTGATAAAGCGAAGCTTTGGCGTGATGAGTTGAATAAAGTTCGTTTAGCCAATACAAAATCCCAATTAGATTAATTTAATTGCATACTTTTCGAAGAATCTCAAAATGTTTCTACCACACAAGGATATGTTTAGGAATGCAGTCGAAATGATCAAATATTCAATGAATTTCAGCAAAAAGACAATGGGATTTAAGTTTAACAGAAGACCGAATATTATTAATCTTAACATGGAACTCTTAACAGAATGCCAATAACGATTTGTTAAGAGACCATTCATATATCCGGCGATATAATAGATCTTATAAGAACTCGTATTTATAGTAGTATACATGTAGATGTACCTACCTAATGTGTGTTGAATTAATTAATTGCATTTCCTACATTCTAAATTTTTGTTTCCCTAATCTTATTAATAATTTTCTATGATTAATATCATATAATAATCTTGATATTAATATGTCTTTTTCATTATCGAATAGTTTACTTAATTTCTTTATTTTAAGTTACACCAGCTTATACAATATAGCATAATCACAGAATAATTCCAATTACTGAATTCTTTTGTTCTCATCACTCTTTCGTACACCGCTCCATTAACTATCGTTTTTTAACCGCGAAGGTTTTTTTCTACTCACTCGACTACACCCTTCACTATCGCTTCTCAACATAAGATGAGAATCGTTGTATTTCTCCCCTCAATACATTCCCCAAATAAGATATTTTCGGAATTTAAGAATTTCGACGCATAAGAATTTACAATTTGAATGATTATTATCTTCTCAATCGTATAAAGAAGATGAGACAGTGAATCAGCTTAACAGTAGGAAGCCCAATACTTATATGAACAATAAGTAGTTGTAATAGGTTAATAGTAAAAGGTTTTTAACTGGAAGAAATATATGATTGGAACAGAAGGAAATTCAATAAATTTCGTAAATCGTGATAAATGATGTGGAATAAACTGGACGTTAAATGATCTTCCTTTGGGCAGAGAATTAAACGTTAAGTAAAGAGTTCTCCAATAAGGACGAATAGTGCGAGTGTTCTTATAGACGAACGAGTTCCAATATAATAAATAATAATAATAATAAATTGAATTATATTACTGGATTAATCACAGGAATATATTTACATTACATATTCTGTACAATAATAAGTTTACATAGTAAATATACAAAAAGAAATCTATTGGAGTTAAATCATAACTTGTTGGAGGCCATTTAACAGTTGCATTTCTGGATATTATTTATTCACCAAACTTTTCTTCTTAGTAGAATTCACAGTAGAATATAACGGCTAATTCGGCTTTAGAAGGGCTGAAGGGACTAGAGAGGCTGTATTTTCGATCCAGGTGCTGTTTCAGCGCTGCAGGGATGTAAACTGCGATATATACGCACGTTTCGTGGATTACAGGAAGGCGTTTGACCAAGTGCGACACACGAAAATGATGGCAGATCTGCAGAGAGCTGGCCTGGATGGGAAGGATCTCAAAATCATCAGGAATCTCTACTGGAATCAGAGGGTTTGTGTCAGGATAGGCAGAGAGACAACGGAGGAGATACAAATATTGCGGGGTGTGAGACAGGGAGGCATACTGTCTCCTGTACTTTTCAATCTGTACTCGGAAGGCATCTTCAGAGAAGCCCTGCAGGATACTGAGGCCGGAATTCTGATAAATGGAGAACGATTGAATAACATAAGGTATGCAAATGATACCGTTATTTTTGCGGACAAACCTAGCTTCCTTGCAACTCCTAATGAACAATGTACATCATACAGACGACAATATGGTTTGGAAATAAACACCAACAAAACAAAGTTCATGATAATCAGTAAAACGAAAACACCCGCGGTACTTTATTGGTAGACGGAGCTCCCTTAGAGAAAGTCAACAAATACACATACTTGAGCTCGAACGTAAATGATAACTGAGACCATTCTGTGGAAATCAGAACGCGTATTGAAAAAGCCAGAACAGCATTTATCAGGATGAAAAAAGTTTTTACCAGCCACGACTTACAGCTGGCAACAAAAGTTCGCCTATTGCGATGCTACGTGTTTTCGACCCTTTTTTATGGGTTCGAATCGTGGACGCTTACAGAGGCCTCCTCCAAAAAACTCGAGGTATTTGAAATGTGGCAGTACCGAAGAATCCAACGAATACCTTGGACAGATAGAATGACCAATACGCAGGTGCTGAGAAGGATGGGAACGGAAAAACAAGTCCTGAATACAGTTAAGACTCGAAAGTTACAATATCTGGTACATATAATGCGCAATGAGAGCAGATATTCCTTTTGCAGAAGATCCTACAATGCAAGGTATATGGAGCTAGAGGAGTGGGAGAAGGAGAATATCGTGGTTGAAAAATTTAAGAACGTGTTCACCCAATCAACCTCTCAGCTGATCCGCGCCGCTGTTAACAAAGTTCGAATTGCCAACATCCGGAAACGGTTAGGCACCCTAAGAAGAAGAAACTTTTCTTCAAAGAATATGATAGTGGCATTTGCAAAATGTGGTGAGGCTCCATCTTTTTGAAACCACAAGTTTGCCGAACCAATTTCGTCCAATTGTGTGATGGCCACAGTGTGTTAACATCGAGCGATAGCGCTTACCATTTATAGTAACCGAAACAGCAACTTCATTTTTAATAATACACACCAAACAGTAACTTTTTCTGATGCAAAGGCTTGTCATGAATCCCATGTGGATTATTTTACACACCAAAACGACAGTTTTGCTTATTCACAAAACCATGTAACCAAAAATGTGCTTCATCCGAAAAGATGATTTTTTTTACAAATTCAGAACCAATTTCAAGCTGCTCTAAAGCTCAATCTGTAAACAAACGACGCTTTTGATGGTCAAGTGGCTTCAGTTCTTGAGTCAACAAAAATAAGGATGTAGACATAAGTCAATACGCCGAGTTATGGTCTGTAAAAAGCGTAATTGTTGAAAACGTCGTGAAATTTGTAATTTCAGAAAAAAATGGCTCTTTCAGCATCAATATTTCCTTCGTGTAAAGTTTATCCACACCCAAATTTATCAACGATTTGACGAATAGCAACCACAAAACAACTATCATGTCGTCCATAAGCTAATTTCATGAAGGGAAAGTTGAGTTTGAATAAAATAACGTATATTTTGATAAACCTTTGGATAATTTTCATGCGCTAAACAAGCATGCACGATGATAAAATGGCATAATAAACTGAACACAAATGTCATTATAAAATCGGAAAATGCGATTAAAATAGAAAATAAACTCGAGTCTTAAACCGAGCTTCGTGGTGATAAGACGTGTCAGTGAGCATATTTAAAGCAAGGTCGTTTACACTACGGCAAAGAATTTTAAGAATCCAATCGCATTTATCGTTCAGCGAGAATATACGAGTAGAATTCAAACGAAAGGATGAACCCTGGGAGTTCGCAAGAATCCGAATCGGATTATGCCTCCCAGGATGGTGGGTTCAAAAAGCCACAATCGAAAAAACGGGGCAGAAAACCGAAGACGACCCAGGCCAACCCAGCCAACCCCCTCAACGCCAACACCTGAGGCCAACGAATAGCTTTGGACTATCAGTCTACAACCAATAAAAACCAAACAACAAACAGCAAGACAACATCAACAAGATTTCCCACGTATTCGCACACATTCACAGCGAACGCATTGTCGACCATCACCAGAGTCCAACTTGCAATCAGGTGGGAGGGACTCAACCCCAACAACAAGGATGTGATTGTCAGACAAGATAATCACTTTCTAATTAAAACCAACAATGAAGACAAAGCAACACAAATTTTACAAAAACTGAAACAGGAAAACCTTATAACAGCATTCAAACTTGCAAACGAATAGTAACCTCCCACTAATCCGACAACAAAAGTCAGGTCAACCACCATATTACACCATCATATTCAGTCGTCGCCACTGGGGTCGACTGGACATTGAAGACAGCATGTTTCTGGAACGCCGTGCGGTTCATTTTTTGGGCCGCATTTTCAAAATCACCGAAAGCAAACCACCAGCACCCGTGCCTGCGCCGTGTGGCAAATGCAACCTGTTCAGCCACAAAACTGAAGATTGCAAACAATCACCAAGATGCAACAAGTGCCAGGGACCCCATCCAACTTCCAAATGCGAGTCACCACCGCCAACCAAGTGCGCAGCGTGCAACTCAGAGGACCAAGCAGCATGGAGCATGAAGTGCCCAAAACGACCGACAGCCCCAATCGTCGGGATACCAAACGTAAAAATAAAATGTGTAAACACACGTACGTCCGGGATTGCGGAGACAACGACGGTGGCAAGTAGAATACACACACCCATTACAACACATGACCACATCATAAACAAATACAAACATCAACTTAACAAGACAAACAATACCAACAGAGACGAACTACTAAAAAAAACTACGAAAATAATTTATAGAAGACTTCGACATTGACACCTCCGTTGTTTTCTTCGGGAGCCATGTCCTACATCCTAATGTTTGACATGCTCCTGCCCGAGGGACGCTCTCCAACTGAGCCCTGCGAACAAGTGAGACAGACAGTAACGAGCATACAAGATTCAATTTGAAAGTACTTTACTCGAACATCAACGGACTTAACAGCAAAAAACCACTTATTTACAATTACATAGAACAAAAGGACACAGACTGCTGCATATTTGTAGAGACTAAAACCAAACTAGGACAAACACCAACGTACAGAAATTGGCAGTATATCTATAGGCATGGAAATACCATCAATCATGCCAGGGGCGGGGTCGCAGCTCTCCTAAAACCAACATTTAAACTTGGAAGAGCAAATCCTCCTTCCCTCAACAACCCTTTGAACGACTGTCTACATTTTACCATACCCTACTTAAACGACCTGATACACATATTTCTGACATACATACACCCACACTCCAACCTAGAACAAAACATACTGACTAAGGCGAGCATCTATAAATATGCAATAATTATAGGCGACTTTAACTTGAATAGAAACAAAACGAAACAACTTAAAAGATTTTTGCAAAATTCCGACTTTATAAAACAGCACACCCCCACCAACTTTTCTGATGCCCGCAAACCCAGACTCAACACCAGACGTTCTACTGCACACAAGAAACTTGACAAACACCATCAACAACATAAACTTAACCAACGAACTTGGATCCGACCACCTGGCTATTACGTTTAACATAGACTTACAAACATACGCAACCTACCTCCAATACACCTCCTATAGAGAAAAACTTAAACCTAACAAAGACTGACATAGACAAAGTGAAACAACAATATACATGACTACATTCAATCACAAGCACAGCACATTTCAATAGAAACCATACAACAACAACTTTCACTAGCCATAGGAAAATTTAGCCCGGAAATAAAAAATGCTTTTCTACCGACATACACTACCCAAATATATACTGAGACTAATAAAACATAAGAGAGAACTGTACAGACTATATACAAACACTCAAAAAACGACCTAAAAAAGACACTGAACCAACTCAAAACAAAAACTTTGATTGGACAATACCGACAAGACAAATGGCTAGAAACATGTAAAGAAATACAGAAGGACAAAGGCAAAACATACTGGCGAAAAATTAAGAAACTGGCTCAATACCGGAAGACTGGCACTACTGACACAATTGACGAAAACGGAATAGAACGCTACACAGACAAAGAGAAAGCGGACGCATTCGCCAGACACTATCAAAGGGCCTTCAGCATATCGACAAACCTTAACTTCGACAATGACAACTGGAACTTGATCAACGACTGGTACTTAAACTATTTTAACAGCTCACCAAACTACACCTACAAAACTGATCACAGACACAGAGTACGATGAAGCCCTAGCGCACATCAAAAACACTGCACCGGGGAAAGATAAAATTAAGGCAAAACTCTTGAAAAGCCTAACTCAAGAAACACGCAAACTGATCCTAACTGAATTGAACAACTGCATCACAAATGGCAGAATCCCAGAAACATGGAAAAAACGGCTTATAATCCCTATACCCAAAAATGGACTGGACAATACACAACCGAGCAACTACAGACCAATTACACTACTTCCAGTACTAGCAAAATTTTTGAATACATAATGAAGCAGCGGCTTGAAAAAGTGATTGGAAAATATATACCTACCTACCAATTTGGTTTCAAACCAGCATCACTCGACTGTTCATCCGCTCTTTATTTTGGCCAACAATGTACAAACTACCCACCTAACTGACAGAAAGACAGCTTGCCTGTTTATTGGACATTAACAGGGCTTTTGACAGTGTCTGGCATAGAGGCTTACTATACAAACTACACACACCAACATATCTACTACACACCATAAAGAACTTACTAGAAACAGACAACTACAAGTACGAATTGACAAAACACTGTCATTTTCTTTTTCCCCTGAACAAGGGCTCCCTCAAGGATCCCCGCTCTCACCGTTTCTCTACAATATATACTGCCATGACATATACAATTACAACTTACCAGACAAAAATCAAATCGACAGATCGGCATACATATTACAATACGCACACGACACGGCACTTATTGTACATGACAAAACTACTGAGAGAGCAGCGCAAAGACTCCAAACACTAACAAACAACACAATGACATGGTTTTATAAATGGAGACTAACACCAAACGCGTCAAAAAACCAACTTCTGCTCACAAACCACAGACTAACGCTGACTCCCCTACAATAAACTGCAGACGGCCAAACGACACAACCAAAAAACGACGTAAAATTACCTTGGAATCACAATTGACCACAAACTTAAATTCACTAATACATACGAAACTCAGGACAGAAACAATAAAGAGAACAAAAACACTTCCGATCACTAACCTACGAAGACAGAGGAATTAGCACAAATACCGCCACCAAAATATATAAAACTATTTGTAGACCCTTGCTAGACTATGGACATATACTCATGACCAACGGAACAGAAAGGACAAACGTTATATACAAACAACAGAACAAGTTGCACTAAGACTAATACCACGAATAAGACATCCCCAAACCCATTACACAACCCCCACACCCAACTACTATACGAACGCACAAACATGACAAAGATCTCGGAAAGACTCATACAGCTACAGACAAAATGGACAAACAACCCCTACAACTGGACCATACTGAATCCCCTTTGTCTTACAAGACCAACCAGACAATCCCGCTTCCGTTTCCCTACATTAACGCTACTCGAACACTTACAAACGCAACTGACTAGTGGACAATAAAATAATTTCTTCTTGCCACTGAAAGTTTATTTAATAAGATTGTTAACCTAGAATAAGAGAATTTTCATATTTGTTTTTTATTTAGATTACGACTACATGTATTAAACAAGGGCAGAAAGACCGATAGGTCGATAGCCTTTTTTAGAAATAAAGATGTTTACTACTACTAGAAAATAAACGCAAAGAAATAGTTTAACGAATTGATGGAAACCAAAAATAAATTAAAAGTTACATGTAAGAATAAATGTATTGCTGTTTTAAACAATGACAATTTAATAAACCATTTTGAGACCAATAAAAGAATTAAAAATTTGTTCGAAGCGTTTTATTTCCTTTCACTTCTATTCATTAATAGAAGATCAAAACACGTACACAAAGGTAGAGCACAAAAAATCAGAATCGGCTGAGAGAAAAAGCACCCATTGTCAGATTATTTACTTATACAGAACTCAACAGGAAAATTGGAAATTTCTGATGCTCATTTGAACCGGCTTCGAACAAGCTTGTTCCATCAATTGGATTTGCTTAATAAGAACCGATCAATGACACATTAAAGCTGAGCGAAGTACATGAGAATGCAATCGAATGGAATCAGAGTGACCAAATCTAAGGACGTTGGAGAATTAATGACCAGATTTATCAAACACTTTTTGGGCGCCTAAAAGCATCATAATCAACACAGCAAAACCAAACGCAGTAGAAGAACATTGAACTTTTGTAGCCTCCTGTTGCCAAAGCAAGGGTTTAAGAGTAAATTTGCAAAGCAAATGAGGACATACATTTGAGCCCCTCGACGTCGACAATAGTGAAGAAACAGTAAAAGCTGATGTAGAGATGTAGGAACAAGCCAAAGATAGGAAAGACAAACTAGAATCGGTAAACTAAACAACTAAGCGGGACCATATTCTTCTTCTTCTTCAAGTAGCACTACAACCCTATGTGGGTCCTGGCTGCAAGCACAATTTGCCTCCATGGTCTTCTATCTAGCATTGTTTCCTGTTCACTTTCAATGCCCATCTTCCGCATATCCGATAGAACATTGTCCCTACATCTCATTTTAGGTCTTCCCGGTGGTCTTCTGCTCGTCGATGCTTCCTACCATGCAATTTTCAGTATTCTGTCATCCAGTGTTCTGTATATGTGTCCCGCCCATCTCAGTCTTTGTGGCTTTGCTTCTCTCGCAATATATCTCTGGTACAATTATTCTAACTCCGCGTTTGCTTTTATTCGATATTACCCTGAACTAGGATCCTGGGTTGGTCCATATATTTTTCTAAATATTCCTAGCTCGAATCTTCGCAGGACGTCTTCGTTTGCGTTGGTTAGGGTCCACGCTTCACATTCGTACACGACTACCGGTCTTATAGTAGCATGGTACAATTTTAGTTTTGAGGATCTCGGTATTTGAATTCTGAGACCCGTTCAAAATTGTAATTGTCAATGGTTACATTTTGCCCTAGTCGATCTCTTCCCTGTCTCCGGGAGTAGTAGTAGTAAACATCTTTATTTCTAAAAAAGGCTATCGACCTATCGGTCTTTCTGCCCTTGTTTAATACATGCAGTCTTAATCTAAATAAAAACAAATATGAAAATTCTCTTATTCTAGGTTAACAGTACTATTAAATAAATAAGATTTCAGTGGCAAGAAGAAATTATTTATTGTCCACTAGTCCGTTGCGTTTGTAAGTGTTCGAGTAGCGTTAATGTAGGGAAACGGAAGCGGGATTGTCTGGTTGGTCTTGTAAGACAAAGGGGATTCAGTATGGTCCAGTTGTAGGGGTTGTTTGTCCATTTTGTCTGTAGCTGTATGAGTCTTTCCGAGATCTTTGTCATGTTTGTGCGTTCGTATAGTAGTTGGGTGGGGGGGTGTGCAGTGGGTTTTGGGGTGTCTTATTCGTGTTATTAGTCTTAGTGCAATTCGTTCTGTTGTTTGTGTATAACGTTTTGTCCTTTCTGTTCCGTTGGTCATGAGTATATGTCCAAAGTCTAGCAAGGGTCTACAAATAGCTTTATATATTTTGGTGGCGGTGTTTGTGCTAATTCCTCTGTCTTTGTAGGTTAGTGATCGGAAGTGTTTTGTTCTCTTTATTGTTTCTTCCCTAATGTTTCGTATGTGTTTAGTGGTTTTAAGTTTGTGGTCAATTGTCAATTTGTGGTCAATTTTTTGGTTGTGTCGTTTGGCCGTCTGCAGTTATTGTAGGGGAGTCAGCGTTGAGTCTGTGGTTTGTGAGCAGAAGTTGGTTTTTTGACGCGTTTGGTGTTAGTCTCCATTTATAAAACCATGTCATTGTGTTGTTTGTTAGTGTTTGGAGTCTTTGCGCTGCCTCTCAGTAGTATTGTCATGTACAATAAGTGCCGTGTCGTCTGCGTATTGTAATATGTATGCCGATCTGTCGATTTGATTTTGTCTGGTAAGTTGTAATTGTATATGTCATGGCAGTATATATTGTAGAGAAACGGTGAGAGCGGGGATCCTTGAGGGAGCCCTTGTTCAGGGGAAAAAGAAAATGACAGTGTGTTGTCAATTCGTACTTGTAGTTGTCTGTTTTCTAGTAAGTTCTTTATGGTATGTAGTAGATATGTTGGTGTGTGTAGTTTGTATAGTTTGTATAGTAAGCCTCTATGCCAGACACTGTCAAAAGCCTTGTTAATGTCCATAAACAGGCAAGCTGTCTCTCTGTCAGTTAGGTGGGTAGTTTGTACATTGTTGGCCAAAATAAAGAGCGGATGAACAGTCGAGTGATGCTGTTTGAAACCAAATTGGTAGGTAGGTATATACTTTCCAATCACTTTTTCAAGCCGCTGCTTCATTATGCATTCAAAAATCTTACCCAGTACTGGAAGCAGTGTAATTGGTCTGTAGTTGCTCGGTTGTGTATTGTCCAGTCCATTTTTGGGTATAGGGATTATTAAGCCATTTTTCCATGTTTCTGGGATTCTGCCATTTGTGATGCAGTTGTTCAATTCAGTTAGGATCAGTTTGTGTGTTTCTTGAGTTAGGCTTTTCAAGACTTTTGCCTTAATTTTATCTTTCCCCGGTGCAGTGTTCTTGATGTGCGCTAGGGCTTCATCGTACTCTGTGTCTGTGATCAGTGTGCAGGTATAGTTTAGTGAATTGTTAAAATAGTTCAAGTACCAGTCGTTGATCAAGTTCCAGTTGTCATTGTCGATATGCTGAAGGCCCTTTGATAGTGTCTGGCGAATGCGTCCGCTTTCTCTTTGTCTGTGTAGCGTTCTATTCCGTTTTCGACAATTGTGTCAGTAGTGCCAGTCTTCCTGTATTGCGCCAGTTTCTTAATTTTTCGCCAGTATGTTTTGCCTTTGTCCTTCTGTATTTCTTTACATGTTTCTAGCCATTTGTCTTGTCGGTATTGTCCAATCAGAGTTTTAATGTTTCTGTTAAGTTGGTTCATTGTCTTTTTTAGGTCGTTATTTTGAGTGTTTGTATAGTCTGTACAGTTCTCTCTATGTTTTTTAGTCTCAGTATGTATTTGGGTAGTGTATGTCGGTAGAAAGCATTTTTATTTCCGGGCTAAACTTTCCTATGGCTAGTGAAAGTTGTTGTTGTATGGTTTCTATTGAAATGCGCTGTGCTTGAAAACTGCGTGTTTGTCAAGTTTCTTGTGTGCAGTAGAACGTCTGGTGTTGAGTCTGGGTTTGCGGGCATCAGAAAGTTGGTGGGGTGTGCTGTTTTATAAAGTCGGAATTTTGCAAAAATCTTTTAAGTTGTTTCGTTTGTTTGTATTCAAGTTAAAGTCGCCTAATTATTGCATATTTATATATGCTTGCCTTAGTCAGTATGTTTTGTTCCAGGTTGGAGTGTGGGTGTATGTATGTCAGAAATATGTGTATCAGGTCGTTTAAGTAGGGTATGGTAAAATGTAGACAGTCGTTCAAAGGGTTGTTGAGGGATGTCTCCGGGAATTAAACATGTATTTTGTTTTGTCTTCATTGATACGTAATCCTACTGTGTCTGCCTTCTTTTCTATTTTCCAACCAACTCTTTGATTTCAATGGTTTTACTGACAAGATCTATATCATCTTCAAATGCCAGGATCAGGTTTGGTCCAATATTACCAAGGATCATCAAGGGTTATACAAAGGATTACTTAACTATGTAAAGTATAAAATCCACACCCAAGCCCAAGCTGACATTGATTCGTGTGGAAAGGCGAGAAATATCTACAATATTTCCCGTTTAATAGAGACTCAGGGCTAACAGGAGGGCATGGGTGCCAATGTACACTGATATTCGAACTAAAATTGGTAATTTCTGCAAAATTTACACTTGGCCATAGTAGCGATCTCAAATTCTCTATTGCAGCGAACATTTATTTGCCACTAAAACTTAAGTAGATTCTATAAAGTTTCGCGATTGTGGTGCATTAAATGCACCGTTAACGGACCGCCTAACAATACCTGTTATGTTGTTTGTTGGCGTCATTAACAGACAATATGGTCATTTTCTTGTCAATATTGATATTTCGTGTTGTCAGAAGGACCAAGTGGTAATGGTTAGTGACCCTTTTAATTGTAATTTAATTTAATAACAATTTTTTATACTGTGAAGCGCAGTCATTGGACATACACCGTTATAAGAGAGGTTTAAATCTTTATTCAAGATTTTAATGGACAGAAATCAGACTCAAGTATTTCTTCTATTTTGAACAATTCCTGCCCGTTAAAGGTATATGTAAGGTAATATACAAAATACATCGTATGAAGTTAAGAATTTTGAGACGTAGCTTTTTGACTTTAAATATATAGGGTGGGCCAGGTTTTTCGTAACAAGCTTCGACAGTCGATAGGAAATGTTTTTCTGTGAAGAAAAACGCATTTACTAAAGTGCTTTATTTTCGAGATACAGAGTTTAAAGTTCAATGTTCAACGCAGTCTGTGTTTTTCTGAGAATAGAAAACTCTCCCTATTATTTATTTCATTAAATTCAGCTTGCCTGTTTCCGATGATGGCATGAACGTTTTTTTAGAAACCCCCCACACACAAAAAATCTAACATGATAATATTCATAGAGCGTGCGACAAATATCGATTTCTTAAACAGCATCAGGCAAAAAATGACTAAAATGAATATTAAACTTGAACACAATTTATACAAGGCTGTATAAAAAAGCCTTGTAGTAAAAAAAGTATTATAAATATAATATAAAATATATTTACATTGATATTTTTGTCTTAAAAGAACATGTTATTTATGTTGTTATGTTGTCTTAAAAGAACATTTTATCTATTTTATAATACTGTCAAAGTTTAGCACAAAAAACCTTGCAACATAATACGAATTTTCAATGAAATCTGTTCAGATCGAGTCTATTTAATGAATTCAGATTGATGAAGGTTGCGAGTAGGCGAATATACGTGAAATTAGTATGCAATATATTAATAATTATAATTTACTGCGAAGTTATTAAAAATAAATCGGCAATTCTTTTTCGCGTTAGAAGACATTTTTTAAAGAGTATTCTAAAATGTATTCAAATGAACGGAGAAGATTTTGAGAATAAGTTGTTCTGTTTTGTTTTTTTTTTCCTAGTGTTTGATTAATTTTTTAATTGTTCTACACAATTTTAGATTATAGAGAAAGAGAAGCTTGTGGCATAAATGCGTTAAAAATGAAAAATATATTAAGGTATGACTTGTTTGAAAGTGATAAAATTTTATGTCGATTTGCTCCTAAACGAAGAGATTTTCGAGTTATGTGAACAGAACATTTTTTGTCTAGTATTTCCTAATGTTTCAATAGCATATTCCTTTTCGAAATTTAGATTACAGGTAGAGTGCGATCTAATGGCAAAAGGAAGAACAATTGTGATCAGAAAGTTAGAGATCACTAAGCTAAAACTATGTGCGAACACCCTCTATTTCATTCTGAAATTTTCACTTTACAAATCTCGATTTCTTGTTCAATAAAAATCAACATTTTGCACATATCAAAATTTAATTTTTAAATGATTCCGTAAACATAAGTTTGTAGTTGTAATTTTGGTTTCAGATGCAAGTAAACGATCGTCTACCAGTGACGGTCTAAAACATCTCACGAAATGGTGGAAAACATCACGTAAGACTGTTATGCCCCCTTGCCTTCTGCAAAGCACACCCTACAAAGGGCTATTTATTCTTGTTCTTCTATTTGTGGCCCTAGAGTACATATTCAATACTGTGTCTGAGATAAGAACTGATATTTTTAATTCATCCACGTAAGTACCTACTTTGCTTGCCGATTCAATCAATATTTGATCAAGGCTTGGTTTTCAGAAAAGTCGAGTTTCTGGAGAAATCTGCAATTAATTATGGTCCCCTATTGAAAACTCTTTTATTTAAGGCATACTCAAAAAATATGTCAAATATTTCTTCGATTCAACAAGCCCGTCAATCGAACTCACAAGCTCACTTGAAAGCTGGCAATTTTGCAGTTAGTATTTCCAATTTGAATTACGTTGTTACCATTCCTCCATTCTTGATTTGGAACATCACAGAAATATATACAAACAATTATAGTGTAGAATCACCAGCTTCCACATTTAGCAACAAGGTGAGCATTGATAATGGAACGGCGGAGCTAGAAAGAAGTTCTCAAAATGGAACTTTTTGTCCTGATGTTTCACAAAATCTCTGTAAGTATACTTGTATATTTCATTTTAATTGACTAGAAATTCAAAACGAAGAAGACTAGCTTTAAAATAACTTGTTTCAAAAGTTTTAATATACATTCATTTAAAATGTAAATTATTTTATCCAGAGCTAAAGTTAACCCTGAGTGGGTGTGCACTCATTACCTGATTAATCCATTCATAATTTATCAAAGACCTATACATAACATGACAGGTACTTCATAAAAAGCTTCCTCAGTTTCACTATTTAATGATATCTAATTGCACTATTCCGTGCTAAAACAAAAGTTTCGAGAGACACTGCAAACTTGATAGAAAAATTCGGATGTACCCCTTCTTCAATTATTACTTAAAACGGAATTTCAGACAAAACTTCAGTAATTCAGTTGTGGGAATTTTTTGCAACCCTTTTTACTTTCTCAAACTTTAATTATTTTGTAATGCACAATACTGATCTAACCTTTTGAAGATTTGATCGAACTTGAATCTTTTCTACATTGTTATACAATTTAAGATAATAATAAATTTTAATATAATAAAAATTTAAAATAATAAATTTTTGGTAATAAACACCGAAACGTATTTGTAACATTTTAAATAATAAGCAATAAAATTGACTGAAACCCAGGAATACATTGGAATACAATTTAAGCTTTGAAGAGTACAATTGAAAAATTAACCGCAAATGTAACGTTGACATTCAAGACATCTGCCATTGATATTTGTTGACAAACAATCTGCCTGACAGTGTGAATGTCACTGTGGTTTTTCATAAACATTTTGTATAATTTCCTGACTGTATTTCAATTTAATTCAAAAGAAATTCCCGGGTTCCAGCCAATATTAATGTTTACTAGTCAAGATATTTTACAAATACGTTTCGGTGTCTTTCTCCACCATCATCAGTTTGTCTAAAATACACATTCACACTCGTCATTAATTTAAAACAAAAGCTCTTCTAAAATATACATACTAAAATACAAATTACAACATATTAAAAAGTATATTAAAAACATAGGATCACAGGTGATGAGTCAGGACAATGATGTTTGGGCAAAGACTAGAGTTTTTTGAAACAAGTGGGTTTTTCGGGTTTTTAGGCCGTCGTTCGGTAGAATTTCTTCTTGACGTTTCGCAAGCACGTGTGGCTTGCATCTTCAGAAGTGGTTTGCTTGAACGCTTACACTGTTCTGATGCGATTCCTCGGGCGCAGTCCGTATTTATGCACCGGTCGCGATGACGTGGTTTGTGATGACGTGGCCTGTGTCATCGGAGCTTGCGCATTCTGTTGGCTGTTGCTATCCTCCGGTGTACAGGATTCTCTCTCCTGTCCTGAGCTGTTGCTTTTTCTTGCTGTTTTTGCGTTGGTGAGTGCTGGAACCATATCCTGTTCAGCGCCTTGTCTCTTCTTTTCTGTTAAAATTGTCGTCGTGTTTGTAGATTTCAATGGCTTCTCGTATTAGTCGGGGGCGATACCCTGTTGTCGTGGCCAGGACCTGTGCCTCTCCGAAATATATGTTGTGTGTTCCATCGCTGAGGGCATGTTCCGCCACTGCCGACTTCTCCACATGTCCAAGTTTGCAATTCCGTCGATGTTCTTCTAATCTTGTCGCAACCGATCTCTTAGTAGTTCCTATGTAGACGCTTCCACAGGAGCATGGAATCCGGTAGATTCCCGCAGTTGCTAGGTGAGGTCTTTTGTCTTTAACTGACCCTAGACATTCTCGGATCTTTGTTGTGGGCTTGTAGACCGTTCTTATGTTGTGTTTCCTCAAGAGCCTCCCAATTCTGTACGTAACCCTGGGAACATAGGGTAGGAAAGCTTTCCGAGTGGACTCACTTTTTTCAGCACGTCCCACTCCTACAGCTTTTTTGATGTCCAACTGGGAATATCCGTTCTGAAGAAAAGCTTTTTCCAAGTGCTGTAGTTCCGTTGTTAGATGTTGTGGTCCACATATTTTTCTGGCTCTATCTCTCACTAAGACTCTCACGGATATCTCTCACTAAGACTCTCACGGATAGACACACACGTGCTTGCGAAACGTCAAGAAGAAATTCTACCGAACGACGGCCTAAAAACCCGAAAAACCCACTTGTTTCAAAAAACTCTAGTCTTTGCCCGAACATCATTGTCCTGACTCATCACCTGTGATCCTATGTTTTTAATATACTTTTTAATATGTTGTAATTTGTATTTTAGTATGTATATTTTAGAAGAGATTTTGTTTTAAATTAATGACGAGTGTGAATGTGTATTTTAGACAAACTGATGATGGTGGAGAAAGACACCGAAACGTATTTGTAAAATATCTTGACTAATAAACAATAATATTGACTGGAACCCAGGAATTTCTTTTGAATTAAATTTTGTATAAATTTATATTCTTAATAAAAAAATTACCTAAATTTGGGTAATATGTTTTACATTAGGTTAAAAGACTGCTTAGTGAAGATTGAAAAATCGTTTTTAAGTGCTATATATTCTAGAAATAGACTCAAAATCAATTAAAAACGTTTTGCGTATCTACTGTCCTCATAAGCCTCACTAACCCTTTAAAAGAAATGACACCAATTTTGCATCACCCTGCATAGAAAGTGAATTTAAGCTTTATTTAGTATTAAGGCTGATTATGTAGGCTATATTGGTACTCTTCAATTGGTTTAATTAAATTTTGTTAGTCGAGAACACCGTATTAGACAATTTCATAATTAAATTGCACTCTTTTGCTCCTTTTTAGTTGGTAGAGTTCAAATACAAACATATCCAGTGCCTTCTGTACATACGTTAGAATCTAGATTTCATGGCTTCAGCCGGGGGACACTGGGCCCCTTCTAATTGTACCGTAGAGAAGAAGGGGGCTATTATTATACCGTTTCGATCCAGAGGAGAGCATTTACTTCTGTTCTTACAGCACATGCATCCACTTCTTGAAGAAACAGCAACGGACTATACTATATTTGTGGTGGTGACAAGACGGAGAAGGACCATTTATAGGTTAGCAGATCAATACCTATTAATTATATTAGATGTATTCCTGTCATCACGAAAAAAGTTAGGGTGTAGGTACAAAGCTTGAAGCGCAAAAGCTTGTTTTGATGTTCTGACTGTATTTTATATTAGATATTACATAAAGGCATTGCGAGACTAACAAATATTCTATTTGGGACATTCTATACTCAGGGTGTTTCAATAATGTAGGCCAACTCACCGGATTATATATCTATATGTCCTTAAAGAACCTAGAACTTGGTTTTACCACTGAGACAGAATCGAGTAGAATAAAATATTTAATAAGTGTTAAAGAATATTATACCATTTATTTATTTAGTAGTAGTAAACATCTTATTTCTAAAAAAGGCTATCGACCTATCGGTCTTTCTGCCCTTGTTTAATACATGTAGTCTTAATCTAACTAAAAAACAAATATGAAAATTCTCTTATTCTAGGTTACAATATTATAAATAAAATTCCAATGACAAGAAAAATTATTTTATTGTCCACTAGTCAGTTGCGTTTGTAAGTGTTCGAGTAGCGTTGATGTAGGGAACCGGAAGCGGATTGTCTGGTTGGTCTTGTAAGACAAAGGGGATTCAGTATGGTCCAATTGTAGGGGTTGTTTGTCCATTTTGTCTGTAGATGTATGAGACTTTCCGAGATCTTTGTCATGTTTGTGCGTTCGTATATTAGTTGGGTGGGGGGGTTGTGCAGTGGGTTTTGGGGGTGTCTTATTCGTGTTATTAGTCTTAGTGCAATTTGTTCTGTTGTTTGTGTATAACGTTTTGTCCTTTCTGTTCCGTTGGTCATGAGTATATGTCCAAAGTCTAGCAAGGGTCTACAATCGCTTTATATATTTTGGTGGCGGTGTTTGTTGCTAATTCCCTCTGTCTTTGTAGGTTAGTGATCGGAAGTGTTTGTTCTCTTATTGCTTCTGTATTTATTTTAAAATTATACTATAACCTAAAACCGTCGCTTCTCACACGCAAAATTTTAATTTTATACGAAGACCGGCCGACGGCAACGGCCACCCGACGTCATAAAAAATATTCCATCCCGGTCCACAAACGCTTTGTTACTGGAGGATGTTAAAACTTTTCCCAAAGCACAAAGTGATTGGTAAGCTCTGGCCAATCCAATTATCACCGTTATGATATTAGGGTAAGTTCTTACATCAGTGGAAAATTGGGCATTATTTCTGATCTCAACGTTGAAAGCAATTCTGGCTACTCGTTTTCTCAAAAAATGTATATGCTTAAAATAATTTAGGCTCTCAACCGAGACAATACAACAAATGGCCATCGCGAGTTTGAAATTCGCATTAAATAGCGATTCTCTTCACTTCACATGTGCAAATTATGAAAACATTATAATTCCTTATAGAGTAAAATCGCCTTTTATTGATAAACTTTTACTCGTGACCCGCGTTAAATGAATAGGTTTAAACTGGTTATAAATGATTGGCCAGAATCTGGGAATTGGCTTCAGTTTTTTCGTAGTTGTTTGTGGAAACTTTCATTACACAACCGCACCGCACCGTTTCCCTCAAACTTTCTTGGACTTCCAAAATGAACTCACAAAACGAGGAGATAATCAAGAAATAATAATCAAATAATCAGTTTATTAAATCGCTTTGTCGATATTCTAAATTTAAATGTTTTACTATTGAATTAAATTTTTTAATTTAGAAAAATGTGCAATTTCATGGAACACCAACACCCTGTAGCTCAGTCAGGAAGCGTTTGCGGAATTATTTTTATATGAACTTTTTACTCCATTTTAACTTGGTTTATCATAATCCGACATTTGGCGTACGGTTTTTGAAACACCCTGCTGATGGTTAATTTTGCATGATAGTATGTTTTTCATCAATTGAAATTCCCTGGTTTTGAAAAATAAAGAGTATATGTATAGACAGTTCTACCTGAACTGTACTATAACTTAAATAACGAATACATTTTCAGCCACAGGTTTCACTAGGTACACACATCCACAAAAGAACTGCTCAATTTCACTTCATAAGCTCACTTCACAACATCAATTTTCATTGTTTACAAGAAACAATTCTCGAATCTGCACAATTCGACGTTCAAAAGGAAGTTTTTTTTTGGAAAAAATTTGTTAAGTTAATAGAACGGTAGAGATCCTTGTCACTGAGTTCTTAAAAATTGGAGAACAGGGAGAATCGTACGCGGCATTAAATGGATTTCTATGACTAGTGCGTGTTTCTATCAAACCCAAAACAGTTTTATTCGTTACTTATGAGTATCTTCAGTAGTTCAGTTGCGGCCACTTTCACTTTCTCAGAAGAAAAAATGTGTTTGTAGCCAACTCTACGGGTCATTTAACCCGTAGAGTTGGGCGCCTACTATGTAGACGATTTTTCCAATCTAATTTTCTAATTTTCGAAAACTAGTCTTGAAGAGCGCAATTTAAAAATTAACATAGGTGTGCCACTGTACTTTATGCACTAAAAATAACTAGAAATAGAAAAGTTTTGGCAAATTTGTTTGGCAAAATTGCAACAATGTTTTAATTGTTATGTTTAGCTATAGTATTAGTCTGCAAAATGACCATTAAAGTATTTTAAAATATTGCTTAATAGCAAGCAAGTTAAAATTGCAGTTTTAAGAGCTGTTATCTACGAGAAATAAACTCAAAAACTTTCGTATTACATCTTCAACCCTTTATTACCCGTCCTAAAATTATCAGTCGCTAGAATATTCACGGTATCAACCATCATTCATCCCAAATATCGGGGAATCATGCTTGTATTTCCTCCTATAAGAGATATAGAAGAAGAATTTTTTAGGGCGATGTTAATGAACATCGGCTACATAGAGGGCTTGAAAGCAAGAATGTATGACTGCTTTATTTTTCATGACGTTGATCTATTACCTGAAGACGATCGAAACCTATATACGTGCCCTGAACAACCCAGACATATGAGCGTGGCCGTCGATATGTTCAACTATAGGTACTGATCTCAGATCGTTGAAAACTTGGTTAATTATATTAGTCTTTCCTGCTTTTAGATTGGCCCTATCCTGCAATCTTTGGAGGCGTATCAGCTATTAGCAGAGCACATTTTAAGCTGCTCAATGGATTTTCGAATTCATTTTGGGGCTGGGGTGGCGAGGATGATGATATGTCAAACCGAATAAGGCACCAGCAGCTTTACATATCGAGATATCCTATTACCATTGCTAGATATACTATGTTGACGCATAACAAGGATTTACCGAATCCGCACAGGTATTAAATTTTAGTCCGCTGCCTAAACCTATTTGGTAACATTTGAGTTCCCAACACTTGGGTGAAAAAAAAACAAACAAAAGGTGATATAATTACGTCTAGTGAGACAGATGTTAAAGACTTATTAACACGCAATTTCAATTTTTTTAACATAGCACCTAGCCAGCACAGAACGTGACAATCACGTAAAAAAGACGTTGCAATATAGAAGGTCACCAATTCCATGACCGTTTATTGACGTGTTTATCACGGCACTATGTCACAGTGGAATGATGTCCATCAATGACGTACACGGACGTCAAGAAAGTCAAAATGTCACTTCATTCTTGTGTCTTGCCTTGACCTAAATTGTTTTTCGCAAAACAGCATCTTATGGTGAAAACAATAAATTGTGTGATAAGATTAAATGAAATAAAATAATATAAACATGTTAATACGCACATTGTTATTACATACACTGCACAACAGTTGCTTGCCAAAGGAAACACTAAAACAGCAATTTAAATAAATGGAAAGTACATAAAAGTAGTGAAAAAAAAAAACGTAATAAGAACCCTTGATCAGAAAATGTGCTTTCTGAAAATATGTTTTATTTATATATCCAAGATTTTGCGTTGCTGCAGGGTTAACAGCGAATCATAATAGGCACTTTACTCAAATGAGAATAGAGAATTATTGGACTAATGCATAAAATGTGCAGGCTTGTGCTGGTGAGTTCATGGCTTTCATTGATACTGCGGATACAACCACATAATAGAAATATCAAAATGAAATAAATACTTAATAATAAATTTATATAAAAAGAGGCAACACCAAAAACTATCATCATCAGAAAAAATACGGGATATTGGTATTTCTAGGATTTAGGACTTTCCAGAATTAGGCTGTTATTTTCACAATTTACACTTAAGCATGATAAAAGGCCATATGTTTATACTGTCAGAAAGTGTTTTCCCAATAAATATATTTTCGATTTAGGGAACATTTATTACATGCATACAGCGTACTAACTAATTCACCAAACGGCTCTAAAAAAATACTCAAAAGTAGGTTGCATATGGCTTATTGTGACTCATAAAGAATGCAACGTTGCCAAACATTGCCAAACGTTGCCAAACATTTCAAAAAAACCATAATATTTTCAATAAAAGGAAACATATTGCTTTCTTCGTTAAGAAATTTTTGAAAGAAATATATATGTATAATGAGCAATAAGATGTCAACTTAGCTAGGCAAAAATTAATATAAATATTCTTCTAATATTAAATATTCTTATTAATAATTTTATCGTGGAATCTCTACGTTATTATTCGCTATAATTTGGCTATACTGACCACGGTCCACCAAAGAATACAGATATTTCGCGATTTGACATTATTATTATTACAGCAATTAACAAAAGTATTCTTTCATATCTAATTATCTTCTCCTTAATTCGTTACAATCGACTAAAACAAAACGCACTTTTCTTCAGTTTAATTTTTTTATAAAATATCGCTGCATAGCAAAGTATTTCTGCAAACTCTTCATGAATATTAATTTTTTATTTGTCAATAGTTGCACTTTTTAAGATTGAAAACGAAATTCAGAACTTAAGTCAGGACTAGTACTAAGAATAACGTCTTACTGACGTTGACTCCGATCCAAAATATCACATCTACAAATCTGAGACCAATATGACGTGATAATCACGTTATTGAACGTCAGAGCTCTGACTAGGAACTCTTACTAGCGTAACTCATTTTCCTTTAAAGAATAGTGATTTTACAGACAGACTAATGGGGAATAGATAATAGTTGAAACGATCGAATGAAGAGTCTCCCGATTGGTCGAAGATTTATACTCATTCTTGGCTATGAATTTGTCACTAATTTCTGATGAATTTTCTTGTTGCAATCAGAATTTATAGCTTTCAAGTATGTTGAAAACTTACATTATTAATCTCTACCGCACTTTATCTGAATGTTGTTGCCACTAACAACTAAAGCCATTAAACCTCAGGTTCTGTTCTAAATTATCACGAGTTAATAGCGTGCGCTAGCTGCATACGTTCTATTAATTATTCAATTTATTCAAAAATATTAAAAATATTTAGTGTGATAAAGGATTAATAGACAGAATTACCACATAGAAGAATTGATACCTATTCGAAATTACTATTTGCATCACATATTTGAAGAATAAGGTACATTTAAGAATACATAGGTATTTGCAAGATCTTTAAATTATGTTTTACTGTCTACTTCCGTAAACATCTATTGTGTAATGTATGTAATAAATATTTGCATTTTGAAGCGTTTGAATTGTTTTATTTTGTTTAAAATTCTGCCCCAATTCATTAATTGAACCGTAAAAGATACACTTTTTAGGGCGAGTCAAGATACAAGAAGGAAAACTTTGAATGTTTCACTGTGACATATTTCCGTGATAATCACGAAAACATGACGTGATGAAATTGGTGACTGCTGTACACTATTACGTGTTTTTCATGTGATTATCGCGTTGGATGCTAGCTGAATGTTGGCACCGTTTCCATGTGATCATTTTTCACTTGTGAAATTATTTATTTTGCCAATATTTAAACCATCTAATGCATTTTAAAAAGTTAAATAAGTGTTATTGTTTAATAGTAATGTTATTACTATTTATCACATATTAATTACCTACCTTACCAACATTGTATAACTTTCTCATTCTGTAAGTAAAACTTAATGTCTTTTTATATAAAATTATCATTATAAGCAAAATAATATGTATTATAGATGTACTTACTTTGTTTGTCCCACTCTGACACAATCTGTAACACTTAACAGTGTTACTTCTGAAAGTATCTTTTGCGTCGATGTTGTAACACACGCGATTTATCAGAGAATTCTGATCCCACAAAGAAATACGTGTTTTGAGTATTTTTTAAACGTTTTTCAATAAAAATGTATGTAAAACATTGCTTAATGTTATTTTGACAAGAATATGTGGTTGATTTTAAGATACGACGTGTTAAAAAAAGGACAACAGCTGTTCGACAAAGATGGATTGAACAGTTTAAAGTACCAACTTTTAATGAGAAAAGAAAAACTATTGTACACTGGATATTAGTAAAACTAAGTTCGCCGCAACGAAGATAATGGTTATTTTAGGTATTATTAGTGACAAATTTTGAAGCATTTAGGGTAACTTGAACAAGCATCTGATTAACAATATCTTTAGGCGGAATTGTTCTGAACTAGATAACTTATTGCACATAAGCTAATAATACTTAATGCTGATACCAAATATGTTTGTCCATGATAAAAAAAGTTAATACAATTTGTAATTTGCTGATAACTAGCAATTTTTTTTATGAAATAAACGAAGTATCTCTGAATAGCTTATGGTTTTATTACTTGTCTCCGATATTTTGTTTTTCCATCAATTCCCCAGCGTTATTTTATTGGAATAATAATTGCAACCTTTTAGCACTCAGGTTAAAGTATTGTGGGCTTAATCTGAAGAAGCAACCGTCAAAAACGGGAAATATTCTGCCTGTAAGATCCCATTAAATTAGTTACAGAGCAATATGCTGTGGGCGGATTTCGAATCGATTTTATGTCTCGTTTATAACTTAAATGATTCAAATTTAATTCACAGATATCAGATATGCAGATTGTATTATATAATTTTAAGCAAGTAATTATTTAGTTTGTGACCTCAACAATTATATTTAATGAACCTAACATAAAAAAATACAACGAGGAAATTATGCGCAGTCTACAGGGTAATTTAGGTGTATTCCTTGATAACTTCAGAAATCGAAAGAAATTGCATCGTTTCGGAGATACAATACGTTGAAAGTAGTAGTAGTAAACATCTTTATTTCTAAAAAAGGCTATCGACCAATCAGTCTTTCTGCCCTTGTTTAATACATGTAGTCTTAATCTAAATAAAAAACGAAGATGAAAGAAGATGACGAAGATAAGATGAAAATTCTCTTATTCTAGGTTAATAATCTTATTAAATAAACTTTCCCAATTCTAATGACAAGAAAAATTATTTTATTGTCCAGTAGTCAGTTGCGTTTGTAAGTGTTCGAGTAGCGTTGATGTAGGGAAACGGAAGCGGGATTGTCTGGTTGGTCTTGTAAGACAAGGGGATTCAGTATGGTCCAGTTGTAGGGGTTGTTTGTCCATTTTGTCTGTAGATGTATGAGTCTTCCGAAATCTTGTCATGTTTGTGCGTTTCGTATAGTAGTTGGGTGGAGGGGTTGTGTAGTGGGTTTTGGGGGTGTTTGGTTGGGGTCTTATTCGTGTTATTAGTCTAGTGCAATTTGTTCTGTTGTTTGTATATAACGTTTTGTCCTTTCTGTATTCCGTTGGTCATGAGTATATGTCCATAGTCTAGCAAGGGTCTACAAATAGCTTTATATATTTTGGTGGCGGGTGTTTGTGCTATTCCTCTGTCTGTGTTGGTTAGTGATCGGAAGTGTTTTGTTCTCTTTATTGTTTCTTGCCCTGATGTTTCGTATGGTGTTTAGTGAATTTAGTTTGTGTCAATTGTGATTCCAAGGTATTTTACGTCGTTTTTTGGTTGTGTCGTTTTGGGCCGTCTGCAGTTATTGTAGGGGAGTCAGCGTGAGTCTGTGGTTTTGTGAGCAGAAGTTGGTTTTTTGGCGCGTGTGGTGTTAGTCTCCATTTATAAAACCATGTCATTGTGTTGTTTGTTAGTGTTTGGAGTCTTTGAGCTGCTCTCTCAGTAGTTTTGTCATGTACAATAAGTGCCGTGTCGTCTGCGTATTGTAATATGTATGCCGATCTGTCGATTTGATTTTTGTCTGGTAAGTTGTAATTGTATATGTCATGGCAGTATATATTGTAGAGAAACGGTGAGAGCGGGGATCCTTGAGGGAGCCCTTGTTCAGAGAAAAAGAAAAGGACAGTGTTTTGTCAATTCGTACTTGTAGTTGGTCTGTTTTCTAGTAAGTTCTTTATGGTGTGTAGTAGATATGTTGGTGTGTGTAGTTTGTACAGTTTGTATAGTAAGCCTCTATGCCAGACACTATCAAAAGCTTTGTTAATGTCCATAAACAGGCAAGCTGTCTTTCTGTCAGTTAGGTGGGTTGTTGTATATTATTAGTCAGAGTGAAGAGTGGGTGAATAGTCGAGTGCTGATGTTTGAATCCGAACTGATACGATGGTATGTACTTCCGACCAGTTTACGTTGAAATAAACATATTTTCCCGATTTTTTCTCATAAATTTTGAACCACGCATCTGATTAAGATGAAATTCTGAACATTCACCCTTTTTATGAATAATAATTTTAATGACTTGCTGCATCGAAATTTTGGTGAATGGGGCGCTACATTATCTCGATTTTATTCAATATTTCAGGAATAAGATAAAATATCAAAAAAACCCCAACAGATAAAAAGTTTCAAATTGAATCACTGAATGACTTGTGCAGGTATTTTATTGAAATGCATTTTTGTTGTCATAGTTTTTAAACAAAAGAAGGGGGAACTAGAACACAAAATAGACTCCTAAAAAAGTTGTGTGGTTAAAACTTTAGGAAAATATGCAAAATTGAAGAGAAAAAAATCCCGCTCTATCTCCGAAAGGATGCGATTCATGGAAAAATGTATATCATGTAGGAATGGCATTCGAACCTGTTCTATCGATTCCTTAAGTTATCAAGATTAGACCTGAATCACCAGGTATATTTTTTCGTTGCGAGCATGTTGAACTTAATATGAGCGCGTGCTCGGAATACCACGCTGTTTAAACAAAATCTGCAATCAAAGTAGAAACTCCAAAGTCAAAGCAATTCTATCCGTTTCTATCACAAACTCTCAAAATGAATTGGCTTGGTGAACTTGAAAACAGATGATGAAAAAATCTAATCATTTTCAACTGCAAAATCAAAAAGTTAGGTTTAATTACGAATCAAATAAATTAATTTAATTAAATAAAAAAATCGACCAAAATTATAACAATACATTCAGCGTAAGTTAAAAAAAATGATAGTTTCAGGACGCTTAACAAACTGCTGGGAAATATTAAAACATAATTACATACTAACTTCTAACTAAAAAAACTCTCCCCATGTTAATATGTATAATGAGTCACGGTAAACACGATTATAATTTCAAAATATACATAATTTTACTGTACAGAAGAATATACGACCGTAAAGAGTGTTATTCTATCAATATAGGTATGACTTACGTATCACCAGTTTGTTTTGTAATTTTGCGATCAACTTCCTCAAAGACTTTTTCAGTTACAATATCTGACTGGTCTAAAACCTGCTCAACTGCTACTACTTCAGGTATGTAAAATTGTAACATATTCTGAACACCATTTTTCAGTGTCACTACAGAACTAGGGCAACTTGAACAAGATCCTTGCATTTTCAGTTTAACTATACCATCCTCATAACCCATAAAAATAATATCACCTAGAAACATATTTGATTTGAATTCGGGATATTCGGATACTATAGATAGAAGTATGTGTTAACACTTCTCCTGTGGAAAATTACCTCCGTCTTCTTGAACGGTTGGGCGAATTCTTGTATCAAGAAGTTCTTTTATCATTTGGACAGTTTCGTCGTCATCTTCATTAATATCTATAATATAAACAGAGTGTTGAGAGTCATAAAACGATAAACATTTTATTAAATTCTCCAATTCGAATTATTTTGCCTAAATTTCCTACTTTTTAAAATAGAAAATAAGAAAAGCAGAAATACATCGAAGCGCATATTTCAATGGAATCAGTCGAAGTTTCTTAAAACATATATTTCAATAGGACTTGTGGTCATGAGAAACAAACATATTTCAAACGAAGCACCTCGTATATTTTTGAAAATTTAAATATTACAGTATTTAAATATTAAACATTTCAAAAATATAACTCTCTTTACTTTTGCTTAAGTCTTCACTCCCAGACAACACCCCCAGAGGAATGACGCCAATTTTTAATCACCCTGTATAAGACATATTCAAATCTGCAATTACTCTATAGTCCAAGAGGAGTGATTGTATCCTCTGCAGTGACTCTATGGTTTTATTAAAAATATTTTTTTTAAACACACTTCAAAAAGTAAACTTGCGTGCATAGAAATCGACCCACTGTAAACTTTAGACTTTAACTATACTACTAAAAAACTATTCATCAGATCAAAAAAAGAAATATGGTGTTTGAAAGATAATTTAATATGCTTTAATGTGAGTATAAATTTATCAAGAAGACTTGTCGTTTATATGCGTAGCAACCGGTAAACCAATGAAACGTGTTTATGTGGTGATTGTAACGAAAATAAAAAAATTGTCAAATATTAAAATTATTGCGTTTGCAACTGAAATTTTCATATCAATTCGTTTTTCATAATCTCAATAGTGTTTAAGTGTGTTAGTTTAATGCATACTGCACCACAAAAAGCCGGCCAAGTTATTGTTTTAATCGAAAATGGACTTAGTCAGCGAGCTGTTGCTAGACAATTGGATATGACACGCGCAGCGGTTCGAAGAGTGTGCAAACGTTAAGAGGAGACTGGATCCTTTCATAGCCGACCTGGAACAGGCAGAAGGCGATTTACAACCGGTCGTGATGACCGCTTTATTGTGTCAACAACATTAAAAAATCGTCACCTTAATGCCGTTCAAGTGCAACGACAGCTCCGTGAGGCGCGCGGAGTGGTTATTAGTCAGTGGACAGTAAGACGAAGACTGCAGGAAAATAACCTGACCCCTAAAACACCTAAACCGATTGGTCCAAAACTTACTCCAACTCATCGGCAAGCACGCCTGCGTTTTGCACGGGATCATCTGAATTGGACGTTGGAACAATGGGGATCTGTTCTGTTCTCAGATGAGACCAGAAAAATGTCTCCATGGTAGCGACCAAAGAAGGAAAGTGTACCGAAGATCAAGAGAGCGATTTGCAGATTGCTGCTTTGAAGAGCGGAGTGCTTATGGAGGTGGTTCCTGTATGATCTGGAATTTCTATAGGAGCACGAACCGACCCTGAGTTCATTCTTAGGGGCGATCGTGTTCACGGAAGAAGAGGTTTAACGGCTGTTAGATATATGGAGGAGATTTTAGCAATTCGTGTGGTACCTCACGTCGACTACATTGGAGACGAATTTACCTTTATGCATGACAATGGCAGGCCGCATTGCACACCGCAATTGTGCCAATTGCACACCGCAAGAATCGTGCAAGATTACATTGCAGAAGTCCGTTTTCGGGTTATAGAGTGGCCAGCATACAGTCCTGACCTAAATCCAATCGAACGCTTATGGGATGAGCTAAAACGAACAATTCGAGCTAGACTTCATACCCCAAACTCGATCCCAGAGCTTATTGTTGCAGTAGAAGAGTGGTTTAACATCCCTCAAGAAACAATAGCAAACTTGATTAGATCTATGCCTAATCGTATGAGAAAAGTTATTAGGGAAAGAAGAGGTCATACCCATTATTAAAAAATTAAGTGATAAGTTTTAAATTGTCAATAACCCCATTTATGTTAATAATAAAAAAGCTTAATTTGCTTAATGCATTAATTTCACTATCTTAAACATAGGATACTCACAATAATTTATACTCACATTAAAGCATATTAAATAGTCTTTCAAACAGCATATTTCTTTTTTTGGTCTGATGAATAGTTTATAAACATATAGTTAAAGTGAAAAGTTTACTGTGGGCCGATTTCTACTCACGCAAGTGTATATATGAATATCAAAAGTTTGCAATAATTGTTAAAAGGCAGTATACAGGCGATTTATTAAGCATGGACAACTAACTTATAATCAGACCCTGTAATATTAACAGCACTTACGCGTATCAGAATTTGGTTTTGCCTCACTAAGTACTGGTAAATTACTAGCAAAAAAATCCATAACAGTCGCAAAGATTTCTGGTTTTATAATTTTCCATTCGACTTCTTCATCAATCTTTGTAATCGTAATAAAATCAGGTCCTAGAAAGACTCCTTTTACACCCTCAATGCGAAACAGCAATTTCGCTAAAGGCGAACAGAACGCATCTTGAGGTTTGGGAAAATCAATTGTTTGCCCTGGTTCCAGTACTTTTGTACCCGGCAAAAATTTAAGACTGTTCGGATTTGGAGTTTCTTGGGTTTGTATGAACATTGATAATGCATTTGTTGTAGTCAAGTATCTAAATTCTTTTGGTGCGGTTATCAATTTAAAATTTAATGGTAGACTATAAAAAAAATGTTTGAATTAAAGACGTATAATAGTCCATTATTATCATTCACTCACTTTTGGAAAACCTTACAGACCGTTGAGGCGTTCTTCGCACAGCTATGAGTGGAACTTAATAAACTACGAAACATGATAGTTTCTTATTTTTTAAAGTAAGTAACAATAAATAATTAAAAATCGTCAATAACGAAAGCGGTTATGTTTGAAAATGGTCTTCTTTAGTTTGAGCTGGTTGCCCAATATTTTCCATATACAGGGTGACTCAAAATTGGCGTCATTTTCTGAAGCTGTTGTCGGCTGGGGATTTATTAAGTACAGCAAAAAGAGTAATGTTGCAAGTACAAAGTGTCATTTTCTGATTAACATACCGTAAATATATGTGGATTTGACGTAAATAAACTTCTTTGCTTAACGGGTTTTGCGTAAAAAGTGAATCAAAAAGATAAATGTTTAAAAATCATATTTTTAAATAATAAAATATATACATACCTACATACAAGTGGATTCAATCGAGTTCAAAATCTTCGACATTGTTATACATTTTAAAGTTTGAAGAGCACAATTTAAGAACTAACCACAAATACGCTGACATGTCTGCCAACAAATATCTGCCTGCAAGCATGATTGCTGTAATGCTTTTGCATAAATAGTTGATAGAAAAGTAATTTTTGTAATAGAAAAATTTTGTTGTATTAAGCGAATATTTACTATTTTCGCAAATTTAACGCATTTTCGACTAATTTTGCTGCGCAATAATATGATAATTACGTGTTTTTCAGTGTCATCACTAAGTTCACCAATTTTATAACATTCGTGAATAATTTCGCATTTCGCACAGAGCGTAAAATAAACATAAAATACCTGATTCCTTGTGCGTTAAGCCTAATTGTTAGTACGAACATAATTAACTTACTACCATTTTACAAAAATAGCTTATCGGACGTCGTTTCATTTTATGTTCAGTAATAGTAAATATCTTTATTTCCAAAAAAGGCTATCGACCTATCGGTCTTTCTGCCCTTTTATGTTCATTGTGTGTATGTAGCATGATTTGAAGTAAAGCTTATTATAATTGATATATCCACCAAACAGTTTATAATAATAACAGTTTCTCAAGATGATCAAAAAATCTGATCCAAAACAGGCGCATTTAACGGCTAAAAACAAAAAAATCAATACAAATTTTATTGGTTTATTTAAATTTAATGCGATATTTAGATAATAATAATAGTAAATATATTTATTACAAAAAGGATTAAAAAAAGGAATATTAAGTTATATTCAGTAATTTTAATAGATAAAAAAGAGATAAAAAAGAATCTTTTTCGTATATTTCTTTTTCCTGACTGTACTTTTAATTCATTCCAATATATTCCTGGGTTTTTCAGTCAATTTTATTGTCACTAATTATGGTGTTATGTGATGAGCCCTGCGTTTCGTCCCGGGTCTACCTATTGGACTCGTCAGTAAGGCTTTAGGTAGACCCTGCCTTATACGCCAGACATCGGTTCTACGTGTTCGGACGTAAATGAACCGAGCCGGTATAGATCTTCTGCGGTGAGATATTGGCAACCCGTGTTGCCGATTAGCATTAGATTGAAAACCACTCGTTCCATTCTGCTTTTTTTCTCCTCTAATTAGTGACAATAAAATTGACTGAAAAACCCAGGAATATATTGGAATGAATTAAAAGTACAGTCAGGAAAAAGAAATATACGAAAAAGATGCCAATATCTCACCGCAGAAGATCTATACCGGCTCGGTTCATTTACGTCCGAACACGTAGAACCGATGTCTGGCGTATAAGGCAGGGTCTACCTAAAGCCTTACTGACGAGTCCAATAGGTAGACCCGGGACGAAACGCAGGGCTCATCACATAACACCATAATTAGTGACAATAAAATTGACTGAAAAACCCAGGAATATATTGGAATGAAATAAAAAATAATAAAATAATAAAAATTTAAAAAAAAGTACTTTTATTAAAAAACTTTGAACGCAGATGTTTCTTAACCGATTTATAGGGAGCAAAAGTTAAAAAAGGAAAAAATAACAATTTTTTCATGATAGCTTAACTATAGTAATGATTGAACTAGTTTTTTACTTCAACGTCGGTGGCGTATTAACAGGGGCGGGAGAGCGCTTCTTTCCTTTTTGCTCCTAACTGTAACGCCACTAAATATTTTAAAATAAATAAAACATCTTGAAATTTTTTGATATTTAGGCCTTCACTTCTGAGATTTAAAAATTAAATTTAGTTTTGAATCCGTCTCGTTCGCGGATCTGTGAATAAAAATTAAACAAAATTGTGATATTAAAAATTGAAATGCAATGTAAAAACAAATAATGATTTTATTAACGATTTAAAAAAATTAGTTGATTTTAACTGCATGATACAGAAATTAACAGTCAAAAGTCAATAAAAACGTTTTTAATGTTAATGTTTAATTGTTGTTGACAGAGTCAAGACTACTTGACTTTATGATGTCAAATTGTACTACGGGCAGGCCGGACCCGCAGCTCATTCTAATTTTGAAATATCAGAAATCAATCGCCAAATCGAAATTTTACAAGAGCAGTTTTTCCTTTAGAAATGAACATCCAACTGAAAAATTTTGTTATTATTTTATATTTATTAACATTATTACAAGTTGGGAGTTAAGAAAAAAGAGGAGCCCCTCCAGTTAACGCGCCACTGATATTGAACTAAAAAACTATTTTAACCATTATATCTATTACACAGTACGATATGAACAAAATTTAATGCACATTAAATGAATGTTTTGAAAATTATCATAGAAAACTTTTTTTTACAAACTTTGACACCCTGTATTTCTGTTAGGAAACATTAGCGAGCAAAGTTTTTTAATGTAAGCCCACTTTATTTTTGATAATATTTAAAAACTAATTACGTTTAACACGGATCACCTTGTAATATCTACAAAATTTCAAGAGTGGCAGTGAATTCTCCATATTATGCTTGCACAACACATTGTGTATTTCAAAATTTTTTAATTTCTGAGGATTATCTACTAGTATTTAATTTACATTATTACTTACTTTATATATCGGTCTTGTTGTATATCATTTAAAAATATGCAACTTTCCACTCATTTTGTAATGTTCTGTATAAAAGCCAAAGAAAAAAATCACGTTTCAAAGCATAGGTATACAGAGTGTTCCAAAAATATATATACCAACACACTTTTAGGAGTGCTAAAAGACATCAAGACACACATTTTTGCTTCATAAATTTGCCCGTAAACGCATCATGGCGTTGAAATGTAAAATTTCCACACCCTGATTTATGTGTTTATGAAGCAAAAATGCTTGTCTTGATGTTCTCTACCAGCAGTAAAACTTTTCCGATGTATTTGTGGAATACCATATACATTATTTCTTTTATGTATAGAAGTGAGTCTATATATAATTCCAAACTGAACAAGAAAATACAAAAAAGATTAAAATATTTAATTAATATAAGTAAAATTTCAGTATCGTATCACAAAAAATTTGAGGGTGGTAAAAATAGCCAATAAAAAAGGCCATAAAAATTATCCTGTACATTCTTACATCCGTTTCAAATTTAAGATAAATCTCTCAAAAACTGGCAGTTACAAATCAAAATTTCACTACATCATTCTGTATCTCAAATGCGAACCTTTGGCGGACATATTTATATATAAATTTTTCCACTGATTTTTGGGACTTTTATCAAAAACTGCTTTGTATTAACCTAATAGCTTTCAACTTCAAAGCTTTGACGAGGTGCATGGACAAGAGTAGTAAATTAAGACTAAGAAAGTAATAAACTAATTTAGAATTCAATGAACAATGTATTTGCAAAAGTAAACTATAAACTGGTTATTTATAGTATGTACATGAATTTAAAACATACTGATGCATCAAGTTGCTTGTCCCTTAGAACAGTGAAATAGTTGCGAACACATCTACATTACATTGATTATTAGTCCTGAATGGCTTCACACACCCTTTCTCCACTTTTCCGCTGTAGTAAATTCGGTCATGGGTTTTCCACTAATACCACACGTGCCTATACCAACTCTCCCAGTCACACTTTCTGGTGAAGCAAAAATGCTTTTGTTTGTCAATCCAGTTTTCTTGGTTTTTATGGCCTTATTAGCAAAATTCAGCCATTTCTTCTTTTCTTGTTCTCTTTCTTCTTCCAGCTCCTTGAACCTCTGCTGCTTCTTCAGTTTCTTCTTTTTCAGGTATTCTTTATTTACTTTGCCTTTTTTCAGTTTCTCTGCTTCTGATAGAGTACGTTTCTGTCCTGTAAACTCTTTCAGTTCCGCCAACGTTGTTACGCCTCTGTTTTTGTAGGCCTCAAATGTGACATTCACTTGCCCGTTGGAATGGATGGCATCAATTTTGGCTTCATAGTATTGACCATTCTCGTTCCATTTGGCCATGCACGTATCATTGACTCTCCAGATCTTCTTTGTTTTATTCCTAGCCACAAACTCTTCAACAGCAAGCAAAGACTTTGTAATTTCATCTTCTTCGTCAATTATTCCTACAGGCTCGGTGTACTCAGGTAAATTTGCGGCCTCTTCTGCTTTATTCTTTAAATCTAGAGTCAAATCTATTACCTCCTCTAAATCGATTTTCAGCTTCTTCAATTCTTCGTTATTTGCATCGGTTAACAAAGCAGCTTCCACTTGCTGGAGCTGAAGCTGGTAGTTCTGCAATTCGTCACTCATTTTGCTGAGCACAAGGTTAAATAGAGAATAGACAATTAGTTACCTTCGATCACTGGCTAGTGTAGTTGCAGAATTTGACTAATTATATTGCAAATATTTACTTATTATGTTGCAAGAATTTTGGGTAAAAATGTTCCAATTCAGAAATCATCAACAAACACGTAGAAATCGCGAGTTAGTGGAAAATTATCTGGAATTGTCAATATTAACCTGACATCTTTCATTCGTAAGTTGACTTTTTAAAGATGCGGCATGACCAACGTGAAGCAAGCTACAGACACGCGGAATATGATCGATTGTGACATCATAAAATAGGGCGTGTATACTTAACTCACTTTTGTATATACATGATCATTATTTGCATATGATGCTTCCAAACCGTTTTTTTTATCATTTTATTATTGTGCTTGGTTATAAAGTTAGTTCATAAAGATAAGTTAAACAATAAACTATCATTAAGAGATGCCTAGGAAATGTCGCGTGCCTAAATGCCGGAGCAATTGCCACAGAATTGACCGATCATTCTGGTGATTTTCTTTTCCGAAAGATGATTTTTTGCGAAACAAATACACGCCGACTGAATATTTTTGCGTTCTTTTTTATACCAAATATCGTTCCAGAAATGTTTCTAGTTTTTCCGGAAAATGCGAAAGTTCAAAATTAATGCGTGACTTCAGAACCGCTCTTAGTCTTTGGTTCGTATTATAAGTACCGATTCAGCTACAAAGCTCTAGTTTTCAATGCGCGATAGAGAATTAAATTGCGTACTTTTTATACTGTTGATATAGTTATCACGCAAAATGCGAAAATTTAAGATCAATGTGAGTCTTCAGAGGCGCACTTATCCGTTGGCGGATATTAAGAGAGTTTTTATTGCCAGATAGACAGTTAAATTTCGTACGCTTTTGTACCAAATATCCTCCTAGAAATATTTCTAGTTTTCATGCAAAATGCGAAAATTCTTCGGAAGTATCCAAAATTAGTTCATTAAGGCTCTGACAATTTGTCGGGGGCAACCCTTCTATTTGACCAAAAGTGAATCTTTTAAATGTAAAAAACACAGATGACAAACGCACAGATTTAGAAACTCGTGGTGCAGTTTTTATTCATGACTGGTTGCAAAATGACGAGATACTTAAGTAAGACAATTTTGAATTAAAGAGCTGAAGAAAAAACTTGATAAACTTTTTATTCTTTATTCGATATAGACATTTTTGTTTTTTTTTTATAGAAAGTGCCATACAATTTCCTAAGAGTAGTATCCAGTTTTAAAATTGGCAAAAATTTTTAAGTTTTATTTTTGAACAATATAAAACTCTAGCTTGTTCTAATTTTTCCTGGTTATTAGGGAAATATGGTAGTTGTATGAATTCATTTCAGATCCAGACAGACAGTAAAAAGATCGAACTTTTAAGTTAGCTGTTAGTTAGTTATTATATCAACTGTTTCTAGTTGTATTTCTAGGATATTATTACCGATCTTGTGATAAATACTTCTCAATATAATAGTAGGTATAACTATAAGTAGACTTATTTAAGTAAGAGTTTAATTAAAAATAAACAGTCGTGCAAGAAGTTTTGATAGATTGGAAAATAAATTACACGAGAATCGACCGCCCGAGATTGCGCCACCCAAGGCAAGGAAAGATAGCTCGATCTTTATCTAAGGTGCCACCAATACTATTAGGTTAGGTTCACTTAACTTCTAAACTTTCGAAGAGAACATGCTTTACAGATGACACTCACCCAAACTAACCTCTGTGATCTGTGCAGGCATTTATCATTTTTAGCTGATTTAACTGACGTTAACATGGTGAATGTTATGAAAGGAGTTCTTGTTAAATGGTAAGTAAAAAATATGTAGTTAAGAGAAAAATACCAATTTTACAGGGTGAATTTTTAAAATCTTGCAATTGCTATATCTCAGAAATCACGAAACCAAGATTATTTAACAACATACTCACACTTACCCTCTAACCTCCAACCATCAACCATCCCAATCTTATAATTTTACGTAGTAACCCCTGCTTGTAATAACTCATATGAAAGCCCTATAAATATGAGATATGATTGTCTAAACATCACAGTTGCAGTTATCGAATTATGAAATGAAAAATAGAGTCTGTTTTTAAATTCCTGACTAAGGTTTCTCTTGTTAGAAACCGGCATGCTCAAATCTCCCTTTTATTGTAGTGCCTCTATTGTTATAAACACAATACACTTTTGTAAAGAGCATTTCGTTCTTGTTTTGCATTGCCTGGTACTTACTGCTTCTCGTGTTGCATGTGTTTCGTATTTTGTAAAAAAACTCAGTTTTTAACCGGAAGCAGCAAAGTTTTATTAGGCTAATCAGTTAACAGCCTGATATATTATCAGTAGAAAAGATTACCCCAACAATCGTTTTCATCGGATTAAACTTAGGGTTGTTTTAGGAAGGACAAATTCTTCCCTCTTTTCTATATTTTTCACTTTTTGTGGGTAATGCTTAGAGATTTTAAACGGAAAAGTAATTAATTCTTGTATGCTCTTTTAAACTTCCAAGGTAACATATAAAACAAATATATCAAAATGAAATAAAATGCAAACAACTAACCGAAATTACATCAAAGTTAAATAAAAAATTAGCTTATTCACTGTCATCAATTAACTTAATGAAATTAATAATAATCTAAATATGCAATGGTAATAATATGACATCCCAAAGAATTCTTCGAACCAATTATAAAACAAAGAATCAATAAAATATACAATGCAAATAAATGGAACAACATAAATAATATAAAAAAGAAAAAAGAGGGTGAAATCAAGTATGTATCATTACTACACATACCAGAAATCAACACAAATATAAAAAATGTTTTAAAACCGCATAATATTACTATAGCGGAAAAAACTAAAAACAACTTGGCAAAAGAGTGTTTTACAAAATTTAAGCCTAGAAGCGATAAGTTGGACACACCTAACGTAATATACAAGATTGACTGTTTGAACTGTGACAACACATACATAGGACAAACAGGGCAATATTTAAAGAAAAGAATATACGAACATAAGTATAGCTTAAGAAAGGTTAACGAAAATGCAACAGCATTAGCACAACATGCACAACAAAAGTTGCATGATTTTGATTTCGATAACACACAAATATTGATCAATGAGGACAACTATAATAAGAGAAGAATCCATGAAATGATACAAATTAAGAAACATCAGAATGCAATAAATTTCAGATCAGATACAGACAATCTTAGCTCTGTGTATCATACGCTAATTAGATGATCGCATGTATGAACTGATTGGACCAGGTAAATGAAATGTAAACATCTGATATTGAAGAATTGCCAAGCATTCCTAGAATGCAAAGAAAAGACGAAAGATAAACAGTTTTTTTGTTTCGCTCGCTTGATATCGAATAAAATATGGAAAATTCAGTGACCAGTCAAATGTGAAGTTGTTAGCATCTATATACGTAAGTTGAATTTAGATCTCTAAACAATAGATTCTAGTCTTTTCCCAGACATGTTTGTCCTGACTCGTCACCTGAAAACCAATGTTCTGGATGTACTTTTTAATATGTGTGTGATTTGTATTTTAATATGTGAATTTTGGTGAAAGTTTTCTATTTAATTTGATGATAACTGTAAATATATACTTTAGACAAACTGATGATGGTGGATAAAGACACCGAAACGTATTTGTAACATTTTAAATAATAAACAATAAAATTGACTGAAATCCAGGAATACATTGGAATGAATAATATGACATATTATTAGAATAATCAACCCAAACATATACTTGACTGTATTGGCAAGTAGGTACAATACAACGTGATTTATTATTCTTCAACTAGCAGAAAAGACTTTGTCGAGCATATTTTGGATTCTGTGATGCACAAAGATAATTGTTTCTTTTATTACTTCTTTAAAACTCATCACGAAATCTTGCATGCTCACCAAGAATAGTTTGCATTGTAATAACTACTCGCATAACGTGGAAATTTATATTACTGTTAAAAATCGTTAAATGGTCGAATTATTTATTGCTAAATCATGTTCATCACTCCGAATAGATGCTTGTCATAATAAAAAGTTTGCTCTAGTACAATTTCGTTTTCTTCTGACTTTTGTTGTATGTTTGGGAAGTTCATTGGAAGAATCAATTGTCATCTTATAAACATTATACTTTGGATTCTATGCGTCCATTTTCGAAAAATTTACCGATTTAGACATTCCATAAGAAAGGTAAAGTTCAGATTATCCATTTTCAGTTTTTAAGAGCACAATTAAAAGGCTAACCACCAACACGATGTAACGCTAACATGGAAAGATTGCCTAAAGTTAAACCAGTTTGCAATGTCTTATTAAACTAATAGTTTGCTAAATTACAATGATGATCAAATTGTTGTTTCGTCCGATACTTTAGAATATTGCTTACTAGCAAAGTTGAAGATCGATACTTTAAAATCTTCAAGAGTTCTTCGAGAAATAAACTCAATTTTTTAAAAACAATTCTATTGGCCTTTAAGTGAGCCCCAATAAACCGTTAAAAGGAATGACGAGAATTTTGAATCACCATATACAGGGTTATTCACGCTATACGGCACGGAAGTTTGCGGGTAAACCGTGTGATTTTGACAAAGTATTATTTGATGAACCCACAGACGCCTCCCGGTCGCACATTTTAAAAATATTTTTGTAATGTACAGGGTGTCCAAAAGCCTTAAAGGTTATCAAAGTTGTGTTTTTTTAAGTGAAATACCCTATATAATATTACATTTTTAGATTCTCTGAGCAATATAAGTGTTTGTTTTAATAAGGTTTATAATACCTAAACCTTACTGTTTTAAATTATTTTACTATTTTAAATAATCCGAATTTTATCAAAATGTGATTCATTCACATTCAAAATGTGTCAAAAAGATGACTATCAAAATAATTTTCATGTGTCAAATACTTTAGAACTATTTAAGTTATGTAAGCGTAATTTGTAGTGAAGTGTAACAAGAAATCATATTTTATATTCCAATGATAATAAACTTACAATTTTATACAGGGCGTCCATAAATTTAAACTAATCAAATACGAACTTTAAGTGGCTATAACTTGATTAATTTAAATACAACCCCATATTTTTTAACTTACCAGGAAATGCAATTTTTAATTACCTATCGAACGGTATTAAGATGTTAATAGCTAAGTTGTGGCCTTTTAACAAAATACGCCAAATAATCGTTCTGTGCACCAGTTGGTTTAATTAAAAGCTCTAAATAACATATCAACAATAACGTAAAAGAAAGGCAAATTATTTTTAACAAATGTTCGAAATGTTGACCGTTCATTTCCAGACTATTGTAAATTCTTTTTTCAAAACCACTGCTAACTCTGGACAACATTTGCGGAGTTACAGTTTTAAAAGCGTCTCTTATGCTTATTTTCAAATCGTGTGAAGTTCTCGGAAGCGTATGGTAGACAATTCCGTTTATGTACCTCCACAAAAAGAAATCTAGTGGAGTTAAGTCTGGAGATCTACGGAGCCAATTTTGAAATCCATTTCTGCCAATCCACCTGTTTTGAAAGTTGGCATTGAAAAATTGCGGAACTTCGCAATGATCATGAGGCGGAGCTGCATTCAATAGTAACCACATGTTGGTTCTAATGTTTAAAGAGACTTCTTCTAATAATACTGAAAGATGGCTTATTAGAAACTGGAGAAACATCAAACCATTTAGATGTCCTTCAAAAAAATAGAGTCCAAATAAATATGGGCCCAGTATTCCACCCCACACATTAACTGACCACATATTTTCATTCTTCATGACCCTGTATTCGTGCGGATTCGTATCAGAATAATAATGAAAGTTGTGTCTATTCACCAGAGCATTGTTATAAAAAGTACATTCATCACTAAATAACACATTATCGAACAACTTTTCATTTTCTGCCACTTTATCTAACAGCCACATGCAAAACTCAGTTCGTTTTCAAAATCATTTCCATAAAGTTCTTGGCAAAGCTGATTTTTATAAGAATAAAAGTTGTGCTTTTTAATAATTCTGGAAATATTTGATTGACTAATGTTAGTACTTTTGGATATTAGAATTTGACTAATATTGGGATTTTCGATAACTGAACCAATTACCGTGAAAACACTTTCTGCATCTTCAGTGACGGGTTTCCTTGTAATGGGTTTTTTATAATTGACACTCCCACTTTCCTCAAACTGCTGTAATAAGCTCTTAAAAACGGCTGGCGTAGGATGATTTCTTTCAGGAAACTTTTGAACATAAACTCTAGAGGCCAATAAACAATTTTTATGGCATTCTCCAAGGGTGAAATTCATGTCAATACACTCATCTTTTGGATAATTCTTCATTTTCACTAAGCAACACAAATAAAATAAATGATTTCACATGTGTAAATGCCATAGGCAACTTAGATACATTGGAACCTTAAATTAAACAACACCAAATGGTGCTCAGAACGATTATTTGGCGTATTTTATAAAAAGGCAAACATCCTAACACCATTCGATAGGTAATTAAAAATTGCATTTCCTGGTGACTTAAAAAATATGGGATTGTATTTAAATTAATCAAGTTATGGCCACTTAAAGTTCTTATTTGATTAGTTTAAATTTTTGGACATCCTGTATAACATGGTAAGTTTTTTATCATTGGGATATAAAATGTTATATTTTGTTTCACTTCACTATAAATTACGCTTACATAACTTAAATACTTCTGAAGTATTTGACACGTGAAAATTAGATTAGATTTTGATTAAATTCATATTATTTAAAAAGCCTTGAGATTTGAGAAAAGAGACACTTATTTTGATCCGAGAATCCAAAAGTGCAATAATATACAGGGTATTCCATTTTAAAAAACACAACTTTTTTACTTTTAGGACTTTTGGGACACCCTGTACATTACAAAAATATTTTTAAAATGTGCGCCCGGTAGGCCTCTGCCAGTTCATAAAATAATACTTTTTAAAAATCAAACGGTTCAGCCGCTTCCGTGCCGTATAGCGTGAATAATCCTGTAACAGATAACACATCAATTTAATTCTGTACAAGTGATTGAAATAGGGTGCATATGGCCTAGTCTGATGCATAAAGAATGTCGATGCAATAGAGGTAGACCAAAATTTGCCGGAACAAATCTTCGTCAAATTTATCATTTTATTACTCGCAGTCCGGCTTCACTCTTCTCTATTTCTTCCTTATTTATTAACTTATTAGATAAATATGAAAGAACATGTTTAGTGCCCGTTCAACAGAAGTAAAATAAAAATAAAATTGTACCAAGCGTAAAGAGTGTACAAATAACGGCAGGCACAAGCCTTATTAGTGGCAGGTCTTACTAAAAATCAAATGCGCATGTGCATATTGTCAATTTAACGGCGGCACTATTAGTGGAATAGCTGCAATGTGTGTTCCATATCTTTCTATTGAAATTAATAAATATTGTTCAATAAAAATTGAAATATAAATCCAATAAGCATTTAGTTTATTTGAAATATTTTTTTCTATAACTTTTAATATATGATTTACTTTCTATATTTAAATGTTGGGTGGTATTACCTGCCTTAAAGGTTTGAGAAATTGCCAAGGTTGTCCCAGTTTTTCTATTATTGCTTATTCAAATAAAGATTTCAATGAGCTGGTATATTGAAAACCAGACTAATGACATTTGACGCCAAAATAAAATTTGAATGCGGAAGTGTAAAAACTCATCGGAGTTTTGGATTTTTGAATAAACTCAGTTTCACAAAACGGTGTTAGATTTTCCACTGAAAAAACCCGCCACCGAAATCTTTGGCCTACGGAAGTCTGTTACAAAGTTGTAACAGTCGACATCTCGAGGTTAACCACGGCTAACTGATAATCCATACCACGGAGCCCGAAATTAATTTGGCATTTCTTACGCCAAAAGAGCTGAGTAACAAAATTAGCTTTATTCTAATCTCTAGTAGTTATAAAAGTTTGTGTGCTTTCACATTATTTTATCGTTGAGTATTTAATAAATGTAATTTTATTCCAGTGATCCTGCTATGAAACAATTTTACTTCATTTGGATGAAACTCTGAAGCTTGGAAGAAAATTCATTATTCAAGAACTGGATGAACATCACCTTTTCATTTCGGCGGACATATTGGTTACGTTTGCAAGCAAAAATCGATGATTTGATGGAATCAGATTAGTTTTCCTTTGGCAGAGAAAGGATACTAGTTCAGCACGTTTTTAAAGCTAGTTTTTTACTATTCGTATTAGTATCAATCAACGTTATTAAAACTTAAAAAAATTAAAAGCAATCATGACTCTACCAAAGAACGTACCGCGAGGATCCAATCGCATCAAAGAAAATGACAAAAGAAGGATCATCGATGATACGCAGAGAAAAAGAAGGCAGAGGAAAGTTATGGAAATGCTGGAGTCAGATAATTATCACGATGATCCACATGCTGATTTGGTTATGAGTAAAAAGGCACCAAAATTTGAAGACTAGTTTAGAACAAAGGAATGTTAGAACGAAGAAGAAGGAAAGGACCGGTTAGTATGTAATTATCTCTTTAAAATAAATATGTACAAAAATAACATTTCGACTTCAGTTGACTACTACCAGTTCAAGTACCGAAAAAATTTTCATCAACTAGTGGATGAAGACCGAGCTGAATCAGAAGCAAAGCAAAGACCATCGTACATGGACATTCAGGCCGAGCAATCCCAAATACCACCAAGACATTTTTGTGCTGTTTGTGGATTTTTAGGACATACAATTGTTTATCTTGTGGAACCCGATATTGTAGTCTTCGCTGTATGGAAACCCATATGGATACAAGGTGTTTAAAGTGGGCCGCGTAAATGCAGTGCTTTTATATAATATAATTTTTTTATAATTCACTAAAAAATTATGTTTCTCGTTCCGTACATTTAAAATGAGGAACTCAATAAAAATCACGTCCAAATTTATACTAATAAAATTTAAATTATAATTTCGTTAATTTTATTATTGATTAGGTCTACTTCATACAAAAAAGTGTCTATCATGCTTACATACTTCAAGTTTAGGTACATGTTTCGAACGCTCTTGACATGTTTTGTGTGGAACCAAAGTGCTTTAAAAATATGTAGAAATTGACAGGAAGTCAGTAAGTATTAAGAAGTTTTCCTATACAAGAATAATAATGTTTTTTTATTATTTTGATTACTAAGAAGTTGTGAAGAACAAAATCAATTTTTTGTTATCTTTGTTTATTTGTTGTCTGATGTTAATGTTTTGTTTAAATGTTTGTTAAATCGTTGGAGAATATCGCAAAACAGATTTCCCCTAAGTGAACTTAACACAATAAAAACTTGTACTCAATAAAACCCCAATAAACAATATCAGGTACGCCGATGATACGGTTATAATAGCCAACGATGTACAAGAACTGCAAAGTATCATAGATTCCGTAGTTCACTATAGCGAGATGTTTGGATTGCATCTCAATGTCTCCAAGACCAAACTATTGGTCTTTTCTAAGACTCCAATAAATGCACACCTGCGTGTCAAGGGACAAACAATCGAACAAGTGACCTCAATAAAATATTTGGGAGCTAAAATCAATAGCCAGTGCGACCCGAAAAGGGAAATACTTTCAAGGATTGAGCAAGAGAGAAAAATCTTATGAGCATGAATCATTTTTTACAAGACTAGACCTTGGTTTGGAACTCAGAACTCGAATGATCAGATGCTACGTCTTCTCTGTCCTTACTCTATGGATGTGAAAGCTGGACACTAAATTCACCAGACAGAAAGAGAATAGAAGCCTTCGAAATGTATGTGTAATAAACGGATGCTGCGAATTTCATGGTTACAAGGATCACCGACGATGAAGTACTCCAGCGCATGCACAAACAAAAAGAACTACTGAACACCATCAAGGAAAGAAAATGCAATACCTGGGTCCTGTGATGAGAGGTGATAAATACGAAACATTACGCCTCATAATGGAGGGCAAAGTACGGGGGAAAAAGATCAGTAAGGAAGACGCCAGAACTCATGGCTAAGGATTGGAGAAGATGGTTCGACCGCTCGTCTGCGGAAATCCTTCGTGCTGCAGTTTCCAGAGCTACAATTGCCATTTGGATCGCCCAACCTTTGGCAGGAGACGGCCATAAAGAGAAGAATGGTTTAATGACCTACGATGAAATCGGTTAATGAAACAAAAATCTTATCTGGAACATTCCTAATGTCCATTTTGAGAGGATAACAGAAAAGACCCGAAGAAGAAAGTTGGAAATATTCCATTTTACGGCGCCTCATATAATAGGATTCGACTTTACGACAGCTAGAGGTTTTGGGCCTGAATCCAGGAAGTTCTGTTTTAATTTGAATTCTTCTCAATAATAACATACCGCTATTTAAAGAACTTAGGTCGTCTACCGCTGTCGTGAGAGGGCCAGACCCGAGAATGTGTCTATTAGGTACAATCCAACTAAGCTCTCAAGCCCAACACAAAGTGCATTTCCGGAAGGATCCACGTGCCGACGGTTATGTGCGTTTCCAAGATGTTATTTTGTTGTCATAAAACCACTTTAAATGTTTTATTTATCTATATTTCCAAATGCAAGAAGCTAGGAAGTTTTAGCATGCATGGTATAAGAGAAGAAATTAGTCTTTAAAATAAATTGATGTTGCACCAGTTTATAATAAAGTCGAACACAGTATCCATTCAATACAGTCTAGTAGAACCAAAAAGTTATTTCTGAAGAAATAAATGTTCGTGACCACATTAAGTTCAAAGCGGTCTTAAGACTCTTAAGTGTTTCTTATGAGCGCTACATTCTTTATGAGTTCAGCACTAATTCAGTTGCAGTCTTTTTCACATTCACAGCTAGAATCCAATTTGCTTGTGTGAGGGGAATTGCTTATACCGTGTGTCCCACCGGGAACCGCCGCGATCGATTAGTGGCAAACTATAATCAGGAGAAATTTGAAATTGGACATTATACAGTAGTCATTGAGGGCAAGCGATCTAAAATATTTTCAAGATGACCACACTTCCGGTTATACCGGAAGTATGTATCAACTTGCTTATTTTAAATGGGACAACCCTATATATTATTACATTTTTGAATTCTACTCCAAATTCTAACATATTTCATGTACAATATCATATACCTAGGTCTAACCGTTTTTGATATATTTGAAATTTTATGTAAAAAATGACAGTTGCAGCCACTCGATAATTATTCATTTTTCCTATAAGGAAATATGTGCTACTTAATTTGAGTCGCGTATCCTGTTAAAAAGGATTTACTTTAATGGGATTTCGACAAAATTTTGATAACTATTAACACAAGTGAAAATAAGTTTCAAAATGACGTTGAGAAAACCGCCCAAAATCAATTCTTTGAAATAGAAACCCACTTTTTTGATAATGTTATCTTATTTAGTGTTAAAATTAGAGTAAGTTTGGTAAAGATGTCTATTCCAAAAGAGTTTAGTCTTTCGAAATATGTTAATTTAATGTTTTCATATGGCTATTTTGCCGCATCTTATTTTAAATACTGTCACTCTTAGTTGCCATGACGAAAGTGGCCATTTTTAATGCAACCAAATGCCTAAGGAATGCTTACAGCTGTCAGTTACCTTATGAAAATAATGAATAGTAAAGACGCTTAGATTATACAAACGAAGATTTTTTAAACTTATTTATTATTTATGGAGAATGTGATGAAAGATCAAGAATGGTTTATATATTATTAATGACTATTATATCAATTGTAATTACATCAAGAACTAAAAACTGTTTTTTTTAATCTAGGGTTCTCTAATTTTTCTAAAATGCACTGTTATTTAAACGTATCCAAAATTCTTGAAATTTTGTTGAAATGTGATAAAGTTATATCAAGAATGGTTTATATATTATTAATTATTATTATATCAAGAACTAAAAACTGTTTTTTTTTAATCTAGGGTTCCTTAATTTTTCTCACATGCACTGTTATTTAGACGCATCCAAAATTCTTGAAATTTTCTATAATTTGTTCAACAGCACACTTATATATTCTCCATAAATAATAAATAAGTTTTAAAAAATCTTCGTTCGTATAATTTAAGCGTCTGGGCATCATTTTTAATTATTTTCAAAAGGTAACTGACAGCTGAAAGCGTTCCTTTGGCATTTGATTGCATTAAAAATGGCCACTTTCGTCATGACAACTAAGAGTGACAGTATTTAAAATAAGATGCGACAAAATAGTCATATGAAAACATTAAATTAGCAATATTTCGAAAAATAAAGACTTTTGAAATAGACAACTTTACACAAACTTACCCTTTATTTTAACACCGAATACGATAAAGTTATCGAAAAGGGGGGTTTCCATTAAAAAAAAATGAGTTTGGACGGTTTTCTCAACGTCATTCTCAAACTTATTTTTTTAATACTTTGTATTAATAGTTATTGTGTATATTTGCCTGACTGTATTTCAATTTAATCCAAAAGAAATACCTGGGTTCCAGTCAATATTATTGTTTATTAGTTAAAACATTTTACAAATACGTTTTTCATACAATTTTCCGCTTGTCAAATGTGAAGGTGGAAACAGCCATACATACAAACTGATGATGGTGGAGAAAGACACCGAAACGTATTTGTGACATTTTAAATAATAAACAATAAAATTGACTGGAACCCAGGAATTTCTTTTGGATTAAATTAATAGTTATAAAAATGTTGTCGAAATTCCATTAAAGTAAGTCCTTTTCAACAGGAAATGCGACTCAAATTAAGTTGTACATATTTCCTTTTAGGAAAAATGAATGATTATTCGAGTGGCTGCAACTGTCATTTTTTACATAAAATTTCAAATATATCAAAAACGGTTTGACTTAGGTATATGATATTGTACATGAAATATGTTTATAATTTGGAGTAGAACTCAAAAATGTAATAATATATAGGGTGTTCCATTTACATTAAGCAAGTTGATACCTACTTCCGGTATAATCGGAAGTGCGGCCATCTTGAAAATATTTTAGATCGCTTGCTCCCAATGACCTACGTATACTGTCCAATTTTCAAATTTCTCCTAATTATAGTTTGCCAGATATTGATCGCGACGGTTCCCGGTGGGACACCCTGTATAAACCCTCACACAATAATTCTGCGCGTATATATTGTGTCAAAGATTTGGCCGATTTAGAGTCTTCCCAATGAATTTAAACTTGAGACATTTTCGATATGGTTATACATTTTCTGTTTTGAACAGCACCAATCGCATAACTAGTGCCTACTATCAAATGACATGGAAACCGTTAAGTTTTTTTTCAAAAAATTAAAATTTTTCAGGAAATTTCCAAAGGTTTAAGCCAATTTTGCAATGTTTTTATTAATGTTAATACAGTACTTACAGCGAACTGCGTACAGCGAACTGAAACTTGCTTCTTCAAAAGCTAAAAGCTTCTATAAAAATTGAAGAAAATTATTAAAATTTTTTCCACGTAAACCTCAATAACTTTTTAAAACGACGCCAATTTTGATTTCGATTTATAAAAACGTTCGATGAGGGTGAAAAGAATATTTTCATCATTAATTCTGTTCAATCACATGTATAACTAAAATAAGATAACTTCGCTTCCATAATATATGTTCTGTAGTAGTAAGAGGTTGCCAAGCTGCAGCACAGTGTAGTAGTATGTGGCAAATGAATAAATAAGTAAACCTGATCTACAAATGCTGTAAATCTGATCTACATTTAAAGTAGTGGGGATATCGTTTGCGTAAATAATCTCTAGTAGGAGATTTTAAGGTTTTGTTACATTCTTATATTTATCTTATTGTTTATCAATCGTGAATGATTGGATTGTGTACAGTGAACAATGAATTGACTGGTTTGTTCGATATTTGCTATTAGTAGTGCAAGCTAAATTATTACAATCGTCGAAAACACCAGTCATCTGCAGGTTCTTTATTGCAAAATGAGGAGCCAATAAACCAAAATTGTTGAAAGTGCATATAAATATCGTATTTAATGGAGGTTGAAAAAAAATATGGAAACGAGGTTTGTTGCATGCTTAAATTCTTGTACCTAATATAGAATGAACTTTGTTAATAGGTAGAGCCAAAACCACTAACGGCATTGGACTCTGCATTAAATGAGCTAGGAATGCTGGCTGCAAGTAGTAATTCAAGAAAAGAATATGTGACTGAGATTAAGACTCAAAACTATTTAAATATGCTCACTATTAACACAAGATATGTCAGCAATGTGGCTTTTGGATTTAGGGTAAGACCAAGTGCTCCTCATGTACGGTATAAACCATATCAGTTGCCCTTGAAGGAGAGACATAGGTATGTTAAATTTCTCGTAAAGACAATCCACGTGACCGGTATTTTTCCAGAACAAAGTCGGAGAATAACGATGTAGATGGTACATCAACTTTAGCACAAAGAATTGTAGAAGACTGCATTTCAGAATCCATAGTTGAAATTGCACAATTAAAAAGGCCAAGTCCCTTGAAAGTCTTGTCGCCGATGGAAATGAAAATATAGACTTGAAATGTATCCGGTATTCAAGCCATAGTGATCTAGAATTGGTGTCGGACGGGGTTCAAAACCTAAAAGTCGGAGAATAAAATTCCATAATTAAGCGTAGAGGCATCACTAACAAATGTATTTCTTAACTGTGACCCACAAGTTTTAGTCTGATTATAACTTGAGCTTCAATATTTCTGTTAAATGTTGTACTCACGTGAAAAATATCATTGTCGGTATTAAACTGAATTTTATGTACATCAATCGACGTTTTCGTTAGATAAACTCACATGAAATTCAGTTCGTTTATGTATCTAGTTAAATGTATCCCGTAGATGTTTATGGCTTGTTTTAAATTTTGAATTGAAGCCCATTACAGCACTGTTTTCAGTCATTTTTCTGTGAGTTTGGCATTAATAGCAATATCTCGAAAATGTATAGTTTTATAAATAACAAAACTCGTGATTAAAGGCGCATAGGATTTTTGTTAACTGACCCTAAACATGTTGGTCAACAAATATCCATAGGAGTTATACAGGGTGATTCAAACGTGACGGTATTTCTTTGAGGGAGCCGTAGAAGAGTATTTTGGGAGTTACGATAAAATATTCGAAATAAAGTTCTCTAGCTTAAAACTCAAACTTTTGCTAAAAACTAAATCCTAATTAAGCAGCACTAAAACTTGGGTACTCGAATGGGAAAATGCCCTCATTATCAGTACACCCACAAAAGTAAATGGCTTGCACACTACTTACAGAAGCGAATGAGTTTAGATTATGATACTCATTAGGGTGATCACTTCCAATGTTTTAGAAATTTATTTATTTACCATCAGATTCACGGGGATTTTATCTTATGAACACCTGTATTACTTGTAATTATATATAATATATAGATTTACTAGCACTTGTATCAGTTTGTCCCATGTTCTGCAGAAATTGTGTAGAAGAAACTATCTTCTGGAATTTTTCAAACTACACAGGGTGTCCCACGAATATGGGCTGCTACCCGTAATTCGAAAAAACAGTTACAATAATTCCGACGATTTCGGGTCTAGCCAGAGGCTTTACTATTACACCTCTAAAATATTTTTTAAAAGGTGTACTCTTTTTTTAAATATTTTAGATGTAGACCGCTTTGGCATGACCTGAAATGTTCGGGATTATTCTTAACTTCATTCCAATGTATTCCTGGGTTTTCAGTCAATTTTATTGTCACAATTATGGTGTTATGTGATGAGCCCTGCGTTTCGTCCCGGGTCTACCTATTGGACTCGTCAGTAAGGCTTAGGTAGACCCTGCCTTATACGCCAGACATCGGTTATACGCGTTCGGACGTAAATGAACCGAGCCGGTGTAGATCTTCTGCGGTGGGATGTTGGCAACCCGTGTTGCCGATGCTGCCACTCGTTCCATTCTGCTTTTTTCCCCGATGTCTGGCGATAAGCCGATGTCTGGCATATAAGGCAGGGTCTACCTAAGCCTTACTAACGAGTCCAATAGGTAGACCCGGGACGAAACGCAGGGCTCATCACATAACACCATAATTGTGACAATAAAATTGACTGAAAACCCAGGAATACATTGGAATGAATTAAAGTACAGTCAGGAAAAAGAATATACAAAAAGATATAGATGCTTGGGAAAAAAAGCAGAATGGAACGAGTGGCAGCATCGGCAACACGGGTTGCCAACATCTCACCGCAGAAGATCTACACCGGCTCGGTTCATTTACGTCCGAACGCGTATAACCGATGTCTGGCGTATAAGGCAGGGTCTACCTAAGCCTTACTGACGAGTCCAATAGGTAGACCCGGGACGAAACGCAGGGCTCATCACATAACACCATAATTGTGACAATAAAATTGACTGAAAACCCAGGAATACATTGGAATGAATTAAAGTACAGTCAGGAAAAAGAATATACAAAAAAATTATTCTTAACTGTATTTTTCCAGTTACGAGTCCCATGTTCATGGGGCCCCCTGTATACATATGTTATATAATATTTTTTAAATTTTATTTCATTTTGATTCACTTTCATGGTTAGCAAAAATACAATTTTTTATAGTCGTTATCCTCTAGCACAGTGATTATCAACCTTATTTTTGTCGCGGCATACTTTTAACGATTTTGAAAATTTGACGGCACACAAAGAAAAAGGTAAGTTTCATAGTTGTTTAATTACCAATAATAAACTGTTTAAAATCGTTTATGATAATAGTTTTGAATGTAAAACAGAGTAGTGGATTACGAGATTAATTACTATTTAATAATAATAATACTTGTGAAGAGAAATTCGAGATTAAAATTCTTGATTACACAAGTTATAACTTTTTTAAATTAACTATTATTTAGGTTGATTTAAATACCTACTATTTCTATAAAAAAATTAATTGTACATTTTTTTAAATTATAGTAGTAGTAGTAAACATCTTTATTTCTAAAAAAGGCTATCGACCTATCGGTCTTTCTGCCCTTGTTTAATACATGCAGTCTTAATCTAAATAAAAAACAAATATGAAAATTCTCCTATTCTGGGTCAACAATAGTAGTAGTAAACATCTTTATTTCTAAAAAAGGGTATCGACCTATCGGTATTTCTGCACTTGTTTAATACGTGCAGTTTTAATCTAAATAAAAAACAAATATGAAAATTCTCCCATTCTAGGTTAACAATATTATTAAATAAATAAGATTTCAGTGGCAAGAAGAAACTATCCTACTGTCCACCAGTCCGTTGCGCTTGCAAGTGCTCGAGCAGCGTTAATCTAGGGAAACGGAAGCGGGATTGTCTGGTTGGTCTTGTAAGACAAAGGGGATTCAGTATGGTCCAGTTGTAGGGGTTGTTTGTCCATTTTGTCTGTAGCTGTATGAGTCTTTCCGAGATCTTTGTCATGTTTGTGCGTTCGTATAGTAGTTGGGTGGGGGGGATGTGTAGTGGGTTTTGGGGGTGTCTTATTCGTGTTATTAGTCTTAGTGCAATTTGTTCTGTTGTTTGTGTATAACGTTTTGTCCTTTCTGTTCCGTTGGTCATGAGTACATGTCCAAAGTCTAGCAAGGGTCTACAAATAGCTTTATATATTTTGGTGGCGGTGTTTGTGCTAATTCCTCTGTCTTTGTAGGTTAGTGATCGGAAGTGTTTTGTTCTCTTTATTGTTTCTGCCCTGATGTTTCGTATGTGTTTAGTGAATTTAAGTTTGTGGTCGATTGTGATTCCAAGGTATTTTACGTCGTTTTTTGGTTGTGTCGTTTGGCCGTCTGCAGTTATTGTAGGGGAGTCAGCGTTGAGTCTGTGGTTTGTGAGCAGAAGTTGGTTTTTTGACGCGTTTGGTGTAAGTCTCCATTTATAAAACCATGTCATTGTGTTGTTTGTTAGTGTTTGGAGTCTTTGAGCTGCTCTCTCAGTAGTTTTGTCATGTACAATAAGTGCCGTGTCGTCTGCGTATTGTAATATGTATGCCGATCTGTCGATTTGATTTTTGTCTGGTAAGTTGTAATTGTATATGTCATGGCAGTATATATTGTAGAGAAACGGTGAGAGCGGGGATCTCACCGGGGATCTCATTTAAATTATATTATTTCATAATTACTTTTTCAATGAAAGCTTTATTTGTTATAAACGAAGCATTATAATTTTTACTATATAGATCTGTAAAAATTTTCCGGCGCATTTAAAGAATTTCGTAGCGCACTGGTTAAGAATCACTGCGGTCTAGCATATTATGAAAACGCCGCGTTAACATTATTTATCATATTAACATATTATTATTTATAATCCTTAATCCAAATTAATCAATAATAAATCAGAATATGTTTTCTATTTGTTCAATTACTTTCAGTTCTATTCTGCTGCGATGATTGATTAATCATCGCAGATTATGATTAATCTCAGAAATTCTAATTATTTCCTAGTGTTCAGAAAATCGAAATATAATACAGTGATCAAGTATTTAAATGTTTTTTTCATTTATCAGTTCTATTACCAATAACAAGTGCTATGTTTTTGAACGGTGTAATGCTTTACTAAAATGAATAAAAGCAGCCTTTCTTTTGTTGCTTTTGAGAAATATTGATCAGAATAATTAAAAAAAAATTAATATACCATATATCACTTTATTGTCCATTAAAGTACATACCATTGTGTGTCGTAATCCCAAGTAGTGTTGTGCGAATACAATTTATAATAATAATATATATATTTCCGCTTTTCTTAACTTTAAACGAACGTAAAAGTTAGGATTCATACAATTTATTGCATCGTGCAAAAGTCGTTAGCGGTATTAACGTCGATGGGCATATAATTTTTATACTGTATCAATAGACTTTACATAGAGCCTACCGTCGTTAGTTTACTATTGAAGATGTCATATTTACAAATCTGTACTTAACATTCGTGATATACACGTTTCCGCCGAGGTATTCGAGATATTTCGTATATGAATTATGCGCTGAATTTTAAGCAAAAATAATTCTTTTAATTTTTGATGAAAATTAGTCATTCATAGAAAATATTCGAAGTATCTCGAATATCTCTGCGGACACACTATATAGGTTTCCGATATTTAGCACCAACCCTTCTAGAATTTATAAGTATAGTAAATACTGAACAGTGATTTTTGACGGCTTAAATGATTCCGAAAGCTCTTTTCTGCTATTAGTATTATATCTCTACCCATATAATTGAGGCCTCTGCTCTCTCGGAACAGCATTACGATACCATGACAAGTATTATTTAGATTATAAATCTGTTTTTCTACGTCTGTTTTTAATCAATCGGGATTCCTTTACTTTTTAAAATAGGGAATAAAACCTCTCTTACTTTTCTTTGTGTTGTACTATTAAAATATCAAGATCATTTTATTTGCAGGCAAAGTGCTAAATTGTAGCCTTGTGTTTGCCCTTTCGTGTTTCGGATATGGGGGACAAATTACAGTTTCCAGCGACTGTCAATGCGTTATTATTATTGTAAAACGCAAACAAAAAAAGCATGCAACCCCTGTCAAGAGCTTTTGCGCATCCATCTGCATGCATCCCTTTGATGTAACTCTCAAGCCGAAAAGAATTAAAGATGACCACCCTCGGCGGTCCATTGGACGTCCATATATATCTGACTAATAGACGTCCACATATTGACGTTTTTTCTAAGTCAATTGACGTAGCGACCAAAAATGACTTAATATAAGTAGACGTCTGGCAGACATCTAATTGGTCAGTTGTGCTACCTGGGACGCAGCAGTTTCAAATTAACACCGAGAAATACACGGTGATTCAAAATTGACATCATTTCTTTGAAGCAGTTGTCTGGGAGTAAACAAAATAATTCTAAAAGAAAATTGAGATATTTGCAAAATATAGTCTACGCAGCTGGCGTCACTGTTATTGTTTTGCAACTACAAATGACCGGTTTTCTGAAAAATATTACTGTTTTATGCGTAAATCAACAAATGTAGCAAGTAAAATCATCAAGCAAATATAAAAAAGGTCTTTTCCTGATAGAACTATCATCACGTTTCCGTCATTCTAATATTCTAATAGCTTGAAAATAGTTCTAATTCAAATTAACTATATAAATACCTGGATTCCAGTGCTTATCTACATTGCATATCCATAGCTTACCATCGAACCACTACAAACACTTCATAACATACTACACCAGTTCCGCTGCTCAGGATAGTAGAAAGATGCACCAAAAAATGAATCAGTACCGATCGACTGGAATACTCACACTGGATGTCGAAAGAGCGTTCGACAGAGTGTGGAGAGACGGTCTCATCTACAAGATGATGGAAACAGGTATTAACAAGAAATTGTGCCAGTTAATAGACAGTTATATTTGCAGAAGGAGCTTCAGCGTCAAAGTTGGAGGTCACCGGTCAGAAACCAGAAGCACTGAGGCAGGAGTACCGCAAGGAGCAGTGCTCTCCCCACTGCTATACAACATATACACAAGCGACATTCCAAGACCTGCCAATACGACCCTGGCACTCTTTGCAGATGATACCGCCCTTCTGACATCCTCATGCGCAAGGACTGCCACCAGGCAACAGCTCCAGCTTGCAATTGACGAAACTACATCAGTGTGTTCATCAAGTGGAAGCTGAAGATAAATGCAGAGAAGAGCCAGGCCACTTATTGGCAGGAAGCAGGACAGTGTCGATGGCAACATCACCATAGAGGGACAAAACATCGAATGAGAAAGAGCTATTAAATATTTGGTGTTGTTTTAGCTAAACAGCTGACCTGGAAGAAGCACATAAGAACAGCCCATCGACAAGGTTAAGGCAACACATCTGCAAGTGTACCCACTCCTCAACCGAAGAAGCCAGATGAGTATTAGGAACAAGCTACTCTCATGAGACCATAATCAGGCCGACACTGACTGTAAGCTTCCACTGCGTGGGGATATGCAAGCCGAGTGTCACTTGAATAGACTTCATGGCCACAGAAAACAACTTCTGCGGATGACCATAGATGCGCCCTGGTTTGTTAGAAAACTCCCAAATCTACAGGACCTGGAGTGGGAGCCACTAAGAGAGTTTCTCACAAGGAAAGCGAAAGCAGACTTCGAGAAAGCTGGAAGGCACTCGAACGAAGAGCTGCGAAAACTCGTAAGTTACACGCCAGAAGATCTGGGACCCAGGAAAAAAAGGAAAACGACACCAACTAGCCCACTAGGGCAACAGGTAGAAAACGGCGTAAGCTGTAAGTGTGTGAATAATGTAGTGTTTGTAGTAAGTAGCATGCATGTATAAGTAAGGCGTTAAATTAATAAGATGCCCATGCTAGCAAGCAACTAGCATGGAGAGAATGCGATGATATGGCATACGGATGCCGGACCTGACAAATTCTTAGAGAGGACTACAAGTTTTAAAGAAGACTCCCGAAAACTCATAGTACAAAAAAGGGAGTTTTTTAGTTGGTAAAAATCCAACACTACCCAGGGTTCGGAACACTTGTCTACACGGTGTCTTCGCAAGATTTTTATTCCTCCAGCCGCCGGGCAAACAAAAAAAAATACACCAGTTCCACTATGAACTGTTCATTATGTTATTATTTATTATGTATATGTTGAAATTTTGACCAATTTAGGTTTCCTCAAGAAAGGTATATTTGATGCATGGTCCGACATTGTTATATATTTTAAGTTTTGACGCACAATTTAAATTCTACCCGCAAATGTAACGTTGCAATCAAAGACATCTGCGAATGACAGGTTTGTCAAAATCTATCTGGATGCGTGTTTGCTGCTATGCGGTTCATTTACCAGAATAAAAAAGCATAATTTTTAAGTATTAAACATTTGCCTAATTTAAGCAATTTTGCAATCTTTTATTTGTAATGTTAGCCATACCACTAGTCTGGCAAGTGACTATTAATACCGTTTAAATACTAATACGAAAGTCGAAATTGTATTGATAATATAAAATAACGTAATATAATTTTCCAGCAGAAACAATTCAAGAAACAGTCTAATAATTAGCAGATAATCTGTCAAAAATCGCTTCGTTTACATAACAGCTAATCTACCGCCACATCAATAATCTCCAGCAGTAAATAAAAAAGAGAAGACGGCAATGTTGCAATTATATGTCATTTAAATATGAACTACAACTGCCGCTGCTGTCAAACTCAATAAAAGTGATCCCGGGTATTGTTATGCTAAATATACAAAAACTGAGAATATTGGTGAAATCAATGAAAAACATTACTTGAAGCTAAAGGTAAGTGCATCCGCATCGTTTTAACTTTTTGTTTCTTACCTCTCTTAAACATGTAAACAACTCAAACACACTTTGGGGTTATCGCAAATTGCTCTGATCTGTAGGTGACTAACTTGAAACTATTGAAATGAAAAGAAACCCATGTATTTTACCAAGTTATCACTGCTGTAAGCAACGTATAAGAGGGCTATTTTTGTTACATCTAAACAAATATAAATTGCTATTTTCATAAACCTTGAAGTGAATCATTAAGGAAGTAATTGAACAGGAAAAAACTGCGGTATTTTTTTCAACATAGTTAATAACATTACAAAGTTGTTAGAAGAATACAACAAATTATAAGTAACATACATTTAGACTGAAGCCATTCCCATAAATAAACAAAACTGGACAACGTCGTTGACAAACGTTACGTACAAAAGGCTTTAATTAGAACTGTTCGCAGGAAAGATAAATGGACTCCCCCAACAGAAATTAGTCAAAGTTTAGAAAGAATATAAACCCTATTATCCAACATCAAGTATGTAATGCTTGCATGCCCAATAGCGTTCGAAGTTAAAAACAGTCTACCCTTGTAGATAATTCCTTTACTAACAACTATTTTAGTTGTGTTTCTTGGGAAAACCCGGTTTGCAACCACTTTTGGTTCAATAAAGTTTTCCATTTTCCTAAAAGAAGTGGCTACACTATTTTCGTTGACTTTGTAAACGCCTCTTATTGCAGGTGTGCTAAACTGTTATTTTTCCCTAACAAGTTACATTCCAGTTCCACTTTGGTAATAGGTTCCATTCCATCGATGACAGCGCATACAACAGCATAAACAAAATCATTAAATAAAGGTCCGTCAAGCCAAGGAAAGAGACATTAAGGAAAAGTGTGCTGAAATAGAAACACTGCAGGCAAGGCACGATACTTTCAACGTACACCGAAAAGTTAAAGAGTTAACTGGAACGTCTAAACGTAAACATGAGACCACCCTAACTAACAACGAGGGAAAACCTATAACTAATGTTGCTGACTTGAAAAACACATGGAAATCATACATAGAACAACTATTTTATGACACAAGACACGAACCTCCCAAAGTAAATGATGATACAGTCCAGATATCCTGATTGAACGAGGTCAGAGCAGCAATAAAGTCCATGAAGGAAGGAAAACCTCCAGGACCCGATAACATAAATATAGAGTTCTTGAAACATTTTCGATGAAGGCAGCATGAGGTGGTTAACAAATCTGTTTAATAAGATATACAGTTTTGGGTAGGATTCCGCACCAATGGCTCACATCGGAGTTCAAATCAGGGGCTAAAAAGTGGTGAAGACTTTAGAACAATAAGTCTGGAAGCCATCTACTAAATTATTTCTGAAAATCATAACACAGAAGAATCTACATGATCTGTGAAGAACAAATAGCACCTACACAGTTTGGTTTCAGAGATGCAGTAGGAACACGAAAGGCCATATATAGCATCCAAGTTTTATTTCACGATGCAGAGACATGAACTGTGAAGTGTTTTGTTGACTAACAGAATGCTTTGATAGAGTAAAACATCGAAAAATGGTAGAAATTCTGAAAGATGTAGGCTTGGATGGAAGGGTTATTAACATAATAGTCACCTGTATTGGAATCAATCAGCTTTTGTCAGAATACGAAATGAGACAACAGAGGAACTGGAGATACTGAGGGGTGTAAGGCAGGGCTGCATTCTCTCCCCATTATTGTTTAATATTTATTCAGAATTCATATTTAGAGAAGCATTAGAACGCACAGATTCAGGAATATCCCTGAATGGAGAAAGAGTAAACAATATTCGTTATGCAGACGATACGGTCGTTTTTGCTGACAGCAGAGAGGGGTTGGCAAATCTCATGAATAGAATAACAGAGTGCAGTCAACTATATGGCCTGGACATTAATATTAAAAAGACAAAACTAATGATTATAAACAAAGACAACATCAACATCAATAACTGTCAGCTTATAATCAACCAAAAACGGATAGAACGCGTGAGCAGTATTACTTATCTCAGAACTCTGGTGAACGAGCAATGAGATCATTCACAGGAAATAAGAAGCAGAATTGAAAAGGCCAGGACTGCATTCAGCAAGATGAGACATCTGTTCACAAGCCATCACATAACATTACACACCAAGATAAGACTTCTGCGCTGTTACGTGTTCTCTGTCCTGTTTAACGGGGTGGAAGCATGGACGCTTACTGAAGCTACAACGAAGAAATTGGAAGCATTCGAGTTATGGTTATATCGAAGAATATTGAAAATACCATGGACAGACCACATAACAAATATCGAGGTTCTCAGCAGAATGGGCAAGGAAAGGCAAGTGGTTGATACTGTGAAGGAACGAAAGTTCCAATATTTAGGACACGTTATGAGAAATGAAAACAGATTTCACTTATTGCAGACTATCTTGCAAGGAAAAGTACGAGGAAAGCGAAGTGTGGGTAGAAGACGAATCTCATGGTTGAAAAACCTTAGAACCTGGTTTGGTATGAGTACAACTGAGTTGTTTCGGGCTGCAGTCAACAAAGTTAAGATGGCTTGTATGATAGCCAACATCCGAAACGGATAGGAACTATAAGAAGAGAAGAATAGGTTCCAAAATAGTGTTATAAAATTGACATGTTACTTTATAATTTTTCATTCAAAATGCTCGATGATGATGTTTGAAGAAAAAGTGCTGCTGATAATACTGCTTTGTTTATTAAAACAATAATGTTTAACATTGGTAACCTATGCTTCCTGTTTTGGTGGAGATATCAGCTTAACGTTACAAAAGAAAGAGAAACAGTTAACCAATAATAAAATGTATATAGTCCTTATGAAGTTACTTGACCAAACGTAAAAATTCAAAATTCACGATCAGTTTACTGCATAAAGTGTTCGTAAAATCCAAGCAATTTGTATGTTACCGATCCCCGTACTTGTCTGGAGTATTTTGATAGGAGTCTCATCGGGTCAACGTGGACTCGATGTTGCATTAAGATTTCATTGGTCGCTCTACTTCATTAGTCGAACTTAATTGGTCATATTGTTGGATGCCTTATTTAGATTAATGTCCATTCCAAGAAACAACCTTATTTTTATCAGACAGTGTCGTTGAGTTATATATATGACCACTTATGTAGACTGTTGGTGCATCATTTAATTAGTAGCCCCATATATTAACAGCAACCCATATATCTACAGAATGTATGTGAGAAACAATCAGGTACAAACAAAACATAGATTTGGCTAATGCGCGAAAATTTTCTTAACGCAAATTCGTCGCCGTTACGGCATTGTCGTAGAGAGCGTGAATGTGATTGCGTCCTTTTTTTTCTTATAGAACAGTGAATTTCAATGAGTGAAACGTGGTGGAAATAGGATTTTTTCAAGAAACAATATGTATTAATTGAACTAAGAAAAGTTGTTAGTACAAGACTATCTAAAAGTAAACCTACGTTTAACTTCGAACGCGATTGGGCAGTAAACTAGTCAATTACCGAATACATTATTCATTATAAGCAAATCATCCTGAACTTTGGGATTAATTCAGATATATTTACAGGGTTGGTCGGTATATTTACACAGCTTCTGGCAAGTTTATTATTAGAGGCAAGAAAAAAAAACGTATCAAAATTGACTCGTCTTGAGAAAAGATAAATTCAGAAAAGATCAATTCAGCATGGCAAAGTTAAAAAATACTATGTAGATGAATTTCTAACTGAACACCCTATACAAGGAGTTTGATGGGGAATGGGCATTATTTTAATCACGTATTCTACGTTCGAAAATACCCTAATTTGCTATATAAACGATAGCCCAAAAATGCTTCGTTACGAATACAGGGTTTTGAAATTTAATTTAGTAGTAGTAGTAGTGGAGGAAACAAAAGAAAAAATGACTTTTTCATTTTTTATAATAGTATTAATTTCTTGAATATTACACAATAATTTGTATTTTATTTTCGAAATTACCAAAATGGTTTTTTTGACTAATTTGTTTTTCTCTTGCAGTAGGGCTTAGAGCATTGAAACATGAATAGTTCGGAAGTTCGAGATGACAGCAATATTCCCGAGTTGGTACTAAAGCTTTGCAAGTACTTAGCTCCTGATAGTGAATTATTGCAATCCAAGCTAACGGGCATCGCCTTTCAGTGGCTCACTCAGTCCAGTAACAATCAGGAAAACGTCCTCAGTGATGAACCACTTGTCGTGAACAATATTCACGAACTGTTGAGTTCGAGATCATCAAAGGATGTGGAAAATTTTGATTTGTTGTATAGTAGCCTTAGCAAGTCGGGGATTATAAGAGATCGAACTACTCTGTTGAGTTTTTTATATAGAATCTCCTTGGCACACCATGAACGGCCTTTGCGTTCACTCTGTTGCAAGCTAGACAAACTACATATGAAAGAGTTGCGTGGGAGCAAGGCATCAATACAGAGAAGTGTAAATAATCTATCTTCCATTGATTCAAATAGTGTTCGACATATTTTTGAACGGAATGAACGAAAATTTAATGATTCAACTACAGCTTCAACGTTGGCTCGAGCGAACTCACAAGCTACGACGATTTCATCAGCAGCTTGGTCACATCATGACATTCCTTCTTCATCTAAGGCTAGTATTTGCTATCCTGTGACTGAACAGGAATTATTACACGATGTTATTTACAGCCTGCAAGGTATTCAGGGCAAATTTCTCAGAAAAAATCTCTCTGGCTTTGGATACAAACTGGATCCAAAAACAAGTAAGCCATTATCACATATTCAAAAAAGTTTACTAGAAAGGATAGTGGGGACTAGTTTGCTACACAATCAATTGAAGCAATTTTGCGAGGAACACGAAAAGCAAAGCGGATCGATTTGCCAAGCCTTTATTGCTACCTTAAATAATGAATTGTCTGAATATTATAAAACCTATAGCAATTTTGCAACCGAATTCAGAAATGACTCTCAGGAGAGTGCTTTTCATATTGCAAGATCATAGAACTCGATTTGAATGGTTGGCTCACATCGCCGAACATTGTAATGATCCTAAGGGAGGCGCATTGATCACTGCAGTTCACGGATTTCTGCAGCATGGGTCCAAGGTGGTTCAAGAAGTAACGCGAAAAGTACTCGAAGCTGTCTGCAATCCTTTGTACATTATGCTATCGCGATGGTTACTAGATGGGGAAATAAATGACCCTTGCAATGAATTTTTCATAGAAGCAAAGCACGTGATACTGGCGGAAAGGCTTTGGCATGATAAGTACATCGTTAGAAAGTCTATGGTACCGTCATTCATGAGCATGAAACAGGCTAATCGAATTTTAGCTAGTGGAAAAAGTATAAACTTCTTGAAGCAAATATGCAAAGATGGTGGGCAACTACCGGGTCGAGAAGCATTACAAAAGCTATTCAATACTACATCTGCTGATGCCTTATTCACACCAGAACAAAGCATTGAATTTCATCTCACTCTGGAGACCGTCTACAAAGAAACGTCGTTCCGAGTTTTAGATTTGTTAAAGAATAAATATAATATATATGAACATCTACAATCTCTAAGAAGGTACTTACTTCTTGGACAAGGAGATTTTATAAGACACCTGTTGGAATTGCTTACTCCAGAACTAAATAAGCCTGCAGACGCTATTTATGGACATACGTTATCAGCCATCTTAGAATCAGCTATAAGAGTCACTAACGCCCAATACGAAGATGAGGATACTCTGAAAAGGCTCAACATCAGTTTTATGAGTCATTCGATAGGTGATGTGGGCTGGGATGTGTTCAGCTTGATCTACAATGTCGACGGTCCTATTGGCACTATTTTCCAAACTACAATGCCAACATATCAAAGTTTATTTGGGTGCATTATGGAAAGCGAAGAGAACGGAATATGTATTAGCCAATATGAGACGACAGCAGATTTCGATGGCAAAACTTTTTCGGAAAGTCAGAGAGCTGAAACCTGTAATGCATATTATTCACATTCTGACCAGCAAGATGATTCATTTTATTCATCAGACGCAGTATTATTTCTTATTTGAAGTATTGGAGTGCTCTTGGGCTGAACTGCAGACCCAGGTCAACAAAGCTGAATGTCTCGACGATATTATCATGGGGCACAATAATTTTTTGGAGTCAATTCAAAGAGGCGTTTTGATAGATACTGAATCTCGACAACTATTTTCACACTTGATTTCCATCTACAATTTCGTTGTAAATTTGGAAAGCCATCAGGAAGCCATATACGGAGCAGCGAGCTACGAATATGAGGCGTTTATGACGTACAAAGAAAAACAGAAAGTACTGAAGACTTTGAAATTACAAACGAGCTGGAAGCTGCAGCAAAATTGAGAATTAGCAAGTTTCATCAGTTTCTAAATACGACCAGACTTAAAGTGAAATCAACAGTGCAAACGTATGATATAATAGTAACCAAATTTTTAGAACTTCTCGCTTGCAGTTCAAATATGAAACTTCAGTTACTTAGTGTCAGGCTTAGCTTTAACAATTTTTATAAGTTGTCATGTTGATACAAAAAATATCCAGTTATAGTTATAGCAAATTTAATTAAAATAGCATGTAACATAACACATAGTTACAGAATGAACTCTATTTATTCAGTTTATTTTTTTAAACATTTTTCTTACAGAAATAACTTATATTGTTCTTAACTCGTTAATAGAATGCATTTGAATATCATTTAGAACTGTTTTTTATTGAGAAGGGGGAGAAATGGTGCTGGCTTTTAACTACTGTGAAGTTATCAACACATTTCTGCATAAATATTATGGTAATCAAGGGCAGTAGCAAGTTTAAGGAGGTAGCGAGCAGATATCAGGAGCAGGAGTTTAACGTTACGTTATTTTTTATGTGGATCTAGTAGCTCTATTAGCAAAATTTGAATGGCAAAACCTAATAGTCAGACGGATTCTGGTCGCTGAAATTCCCTAGCACGAATCGTTTGCCAAAAATAATTAGTTTAGTGTGTGAAATGGGGTGAAACAGTGCAAAATCTAAATTATTAGGCCAGAACCACTTGCAGCCAATGTAAGGCGCTATCCACTAGGCTGTCACAACGTAATAAATAATATTCACCTACCTTTAGGCACTTTAGTCTGGGGTATGAGTACATTTCGAAACAGAAAACTATGAAATTTACCGTAGAAAAACACTAATAATTGACATCTTTGCTATGCAGAAAATGAATTGAAGGTGTGTTCGCAGCAGAAATCCCCTATTTTACATAATAAAGCAGTCTACTGTGGAAAATTTGACGATTTAAAGGAAAAACTGAGCGAAAATTGTAAACAGTTTTTAATCCGAGAAATCACTACTGAGAGTTCAACAATCGTTTAATGTTTAATTTAGAGTGTGTGTAATTAACAGCAGAAAAACACGAATAATTAATGCCTTTGCTCTGCAGAATATTAATTGGTGTGTCCGCAGCAGAACACCCCTATTTTGCATATTAAAGCAGTCTACTGTGGAAAATTTGACGACTTAAAGTTGAAAAACTGAGCAAAAAAAGTTAAAAACTGTAAATTCGAAAAATCACTATTAAGAGTTTAACAATGGTTTAATTTAGAGTGTGATTAACAGCAGAAAAACACGAATAATTGATGTCTCTGCTCTGCAAAAAATTAATTGATGGTGTGTCCGCAGCAGAACACCCCTAATTTGCATAATGAAACAGTCTACTGTGGAAAATTTGCCGATTTAAATATGAAAAACTGAAATGAGATTTAAAAAATTTCTAATTTGAAAAATCGAGCGGTCCCCATTGAAAATACAAAAAAATTTTAACTTAGGGTGTAAATCACAGAAAAAAACGTCAATAATAACGACAACTTTCTTTTACGACAATAAAAAATGTAGTTCACAGCAGAACACTCTTGCTTTATCCTTATATTTTAAAGGTTCAAATAAAACTCACAGTTAAAAAACTGACTAGTTGAAGTTGAAAAAATGAGAGCAAAACATTTCAGATTTGAAAAATCGAACGATCCATATTGAAAATGCAAAAACCGTTTAATTAAGGTGTAAATCGCAGACAAAAACGTTAATAATTTCGCAAACTTTCTTACACAACAATAAAAATTCTAGTTCACAGCAGAACCACTCGCTTTATACTTATATTTCAAAGATACATATAAAAAAAATTCCACAGTAAAAAACTTGGCTAGTTAAAGTTGAAAAAATGAGATTAAAAAAAATTCTAATTTGAAAAATCGAACGATCCTTATTGAAAATACAAAAACCGTTAAATTAATAACGTCAATAATAACGCAAACTTTCTTATACGACAATAAAAAGTGTAGTTCACAGCAGAACTAATTGATTTTACACTTAGACTGAAAAAGTTCGTATAAAAATCGATTACCATTGAAAATTTCTAGTTTGAGAATAAAATGTGACTTTAAATTAGTTTCAGAGAAATCAAATAAAAACTTATGCAAAGTTTGCTTAAGAAAAATTAATAAAATGCTGTCCGGATCCAGATCGCTGAAATTCCGTAAAACTCATATTTTCCTCAAAAAACTCAATGCCATTTATTGGCTTAAATTTAGAAGAACAGGCGCAATTTGTTTTTAATCTTGATCTGGACCACTTACGCCTAGGAAGGTACTGGACAGAAAAAAAAACGGGAATTATCGCACGGATCCTGGCCCCTGAAAATCCCTACCACGAATTGTTAAAAAAAATAATTTGTTTAAATTTGGAAAAACAGTGCGAAATCTGAATGGTTTGGCCAGGTCGCATGCAGCCTCTTAAAGCGCTATCCTCCAATAATGCAATAAACAGAATTATATGCAATTATTCGGACGGACCCTAGCCCTTGAAAATCCCTATCCACGAAATTGTAAAAAAAGAATTGTTTAAATTTTTAAATTTGGAAAAACAGTCCGAATACTAAATGGTTTGGCCAGGGTCGCTCACAGCCTCTTAAGGCGCTATCCTCCAATAATGCAATAAACAATACATTGCAATAAACAATAAAATGCAATTTTTCGGACGGTCCCTAGCCCATGAAAATCCCTACTACGAATTGTAAAAAAAATGTTAAATTTTTAATTTGGAAAAACAGTCCGAAATCTAAATGGTTTGGCCAGGGTCGCACGCGGCGTGTTAACGCGCTATCCTCCAATAATACAATAAACAGAATTATATGCAATTATTCGGACGGACCCTAGCCCCTGAAAATCCCTACCACGAATTGTAAAAAAAAATTGTTTAAATTTTTAAATTTGGAAAACAGTCCGATACTAAATGGTTTGGCCAGGGTCGCTCACAGCCTCTTAAGGCGCTATCCTCCAATAATGCAATAAACAATACATTGCAATAAACAATAAAATGCAATTTTTCGGACGGTCCCTAGCCCATGAAAATCCCTACTACGAATTGTAAAAAAAATGTTTAAATTTTTAAATTTGGAAAAACAGTCCGAAATCTAAATGGTTTGGCCAGGGTCGCATGCGGCGTGTTAACGCGCTATCCTCCAATAATACAATAAACAGAATTATATGCAATTATTCGGACGGACCCTAGCCCCTGAAAATCCCTACCACGAATTGTAAAAAAAAATTGTTTACATTTTTAAATTTGGGAAAACAGTCCGAAATCTAAATGGTTTGGTCGGGGTCGCACGCAGCCTCTTAAGGCGCTATCCTCCAATAATGCAATAAACAATACATAGCAATGAACAATAAAATGCAATTTTTCGGACGGTCCCTAACCCCTGAAAATTCCTATCACGAATTGTAAAAAAAATGTTTAAATTTTTAAATTTGGAAAAACAGTCCGAAATCTAAATAATTTGGCCAGGGTCGCACGCGACGTGTTAACGCGCTATCCTCCAATAATGCAATAAACAGAATTATATGCAATTATTCGGACGGACCCTAGCCCCTGAAAATCTCTGCCACGAATTGTTAAAAAAATAATTTTTTTAAATTTGGAAAAACAGTCCGAAATCTAAATGGTTTGGCCAGGGTCGCACGCAACATTTTAACGTTCTATCCGCCAATGGAAAAGTTATGTTAAACTTACCGAAAGCAGCATTTTACCACCTGGAAGGAAAGAAAAAAATATGTATTGTTACATAAACTTAGTCTAAAATGCAGTTATTTGATTGGAAAGAAAAAGAAATAGAGAACTGAATAAAACTTCAATTGTTTCTCGAAAAACTGAACTGAGTTCAAGTTAAGGGTTGATAGATTTATAATCCTTCTTACCTGCTTTTTTTGCAAACTGGCTTTCCATCCTTCATTCTCTATCCATTAATACTACAATAAGTATGCACACGGAGTTACAAATAAATGTGGATCAAATTCAGTAGTTAACAAGCAATATGATCGACCGCATTTGCCTAAATGGCACTAAATCCGCACATTTATCCCGTTTATGAACAAAGGACCGTTGCACACAATAAACTGAACTAAATGCTCAGCTTTTCAAAAAAACTTCGTACAGAACTTACATAATGATATAATTGTTTGCTTGCTGGCCCTTCGGATGACTCATTGCCTTTTCCTTTGTTGCTCGATTTCAGTTTGTTTATTCTTCACATTTTTGTAGAAAGTGTCTGTTCGCATGGCATTATTTCCAATGGCAAATTTAGGGCCATTTATATTTGTCTGAATTTGATTCAGCTGCAGTGATGAATGCACAACGCCAAAACTAAAATTTTCCTTATTGACGATTTTCCAGAAATTTCCAGTTCGCGATCGAACTGGTTTGGACATTTGCCGTAAACAAAGCAGCTTTTTCAGCCAAAGATAAACAAACATAGCCGTTCATGCGGCCACTTTTGAATGCTAAATTAAATACTCGCTCTCCGATCAATCTTTTGCTCAATTTTGCTGAAACTTGAAAATCTTTTCGGCTTGATCTGTTGTGAGAGGCTGTCCCCAATTGTTAGCAGAGCCACCAAAATCAAAGTAAAGCATTCACAAATCATGCCATGATTTGGGAATGCTTCACTTTGATTGCACTATTAAGGGCCAACTGCACCGCTGTTTGAACCTGACTTAAATCAGTCTAACTGGCACTTAGCCTAAGCCTCAGAGTCGAAGTTCGGCTTAGGGCCAACTGCACCGTTTTGCAACGCACTGCACGCAAACACCGAAAAGAATACGAACTCCGAATTATTATTAAGTCGGATTTTAAATACAACATGGCCACGTTGTAGAAGAGAAAAAGTTGCAATGATGAAGTATTATTCATTTTAAATTTCCTCGACAAATAAGCTAAGGAAAAATTATAAACTTTTTCCAAATTTTGGTTTTTTCCTCTCCGGAAGTAGCAGAAATTATTTAAAATTTCAAAGATCATTTTGCTTAACTCTAGATTGAGCTACTTTGCCTCAATTTAACCAATCTCGTATCTTATATGGTTACCGAGATCCCCATGGTTGAGGTCCAAAAACGCACACTCGGTATACAGTATGTCCCATAAAAAAACATTAAGTTTAAGATATCTCGAAAATCCGATGTTCGATGCTCTTTATCATCGCAAAAAAAACAATTATTTCCCATTTAAACATATAGGCCAACTTTAGTGGTAACAAACTTACCAATAGTGCCAACTTAATTTGGGGCACCCGTATTAGCCCAGTACTAGGTAGGCTGGTGTATAACGCTGCAGAAAAACGGTCTTTTATTCAAATAATAAAGACCGCATCGAAACAAAACCCTTAAACAAACAATATTATATTACATTATTTTATGTTTAATATTCAGCAAACTTAAAAACAATTTTACCAAAAAACTGGACGTATAGTATTTAATACCATGTGGAAGAACATAAATAAACCTAGTAACAACACATGATACTCAAGAATATTGATAAAAGAAAGCAAATGTGGTCGCCTTTTAGAATGAAAAACAAAATAGACAAATGAGCTACATTTTTATTTCAATTGCCGAAATTAAACTAATATATGGTGATGTATCACAAGAGTTGGTATTGATGTAATCTCCATCGATGCCTCTCTTAACAGAAACCACCTACTTTATGATACCTATTTAAATAATTAGAAAATCCCTCTAAAGATTTCTCTAATATTCTACAACATTCTTCTTTGGTATACTCTAGTTTATGCTGACACTCGGATATGGTAAGTAATGGATTTTCTCTAAAAGCGTCAACTTCTTCAATGAGGTCAAGCATCTCAACTTCGTTCCAGGTGTTGGTGCAATTAACTGTTTGCCATAGCTTGAAAGCATTCAACCACATTGGATTTTTCTGAATTTTCAAATATTTTTCGAAAATCGACCGACAGGTTTGGTCAGTGAGGCAGTTTTCTATGCGACTGCTGAATCTTTCAATCTGTTGAATGGTAAACGTTACTGAATTCGCCATTATTTATCCTGCAAACAATTTTTCAATTATTTTACGTATGTCAGAGTTTATATCTCTTAAATTAACATCATGAAAATTTGTGTATTTTTTTGCATTAGTACCATTTCTATTAACGGATGCTGTCGAGTAAAACTGGGTTAATGATTCTGTTATGCATGATATACAGGGTGACTCAGAACCATGCATACAAACTTCCAGAATATATAAGGTGTTTATTGTTCTTTAAAGGGTTTCTTAAGATAGCTGCAAGCCCTAAACGAAATGGTACCAGAAATGTTTAAATATTTTATTTTAAGTTTAAACAATTTTACATAAAATTTCCCATTGTGGCTAGACCCGATTTTTCTTATTTGAAACTTATTGCACGTTTTTTGGTGATTGTTCGCCATCAATAATTGCATGAAAATATTTATGAGCAAAAAATATTATGAAATTTATCTTTTTAACGGGCATGGTTTCAAAATATTTAACTACGATGACAGTAAATCGTACGTTGATTGTTCTTCTTTGGTAATTGTCTAGTTTATAGACTAATCGCGTTCGAAATTAAGAATGCGCTTAGGTACCTTGTAGATAATTATTTACTCACAACTTTTCTTAGCGGATTTCTTGGAGAAAAGCTGTCTTTCATCAATTTTCTCTCATTGAAGTTTGCAACTTTTCCCTAAGAAAACAGGGCACGGCACCTTATTTGACGGTTTAAACACGCTCTAAACATGGCGATGCTGTATGGTTAAGTATCAATGCTTTATTTTTTCATTTCGCAAAATATGCCAAATTTCCCGTTTTGGTAGAGATAACTGCTTGAAATTATTTAAAGAGGCTTAATCAATGTTAACAAAAAATAAAACAATTAACCGAACGTATCCAAAACTAATCCAAACACCTGCAAAATGTGTAAGAAAAAATCAAGTACAAACTAAATATACACTTGGAAAAAACAGACAAAAAACAGTACTAAGCAAAACTAGTAAATTAGTTTCATTGTTAATTGTTTTTGTATATTCTTTTTCCTGACTGTACTTTAATTCATTCCAATGTATTCCTGGGTTTTCAGTCAATTTTTAGTATACCACCATAACACACCATAATTAGTGACAATAAAATTGACTGAAAACCCAGGAATACATTGGAATTGTTAATTGTATAACAATATAGATAGAAAAGCAGTAAATTTCATTGAGTGAAAAATGATGGAAAAACGCATTCTGCTAAGGAAAGTTGTGAGAAAATGATCATCTACAAGGAAAGCCTATTTTAAACTAAAACAAAAACAACGTGATTGCGTGGACAATTACCATTTAATTATTTAAATTATTCGTTACTTTGGTAATTGCCTAGTTCATAGTCCAATCCAGTTTTTTCTTAGGCATAATGTGTAAGTATTTGGGTTAGTTTTGGTTAACTTATTTTAGTTTTTGTTAGATTAGTTAGATTGGCCAACAGCTTTATTTTTATTTTTAATAATTTCAAAATTTCCTGGGTTTCAGTCAATTTTATTGCTTATTATTTAAAATGTTACAAATACGTTTCGGTGTCTTTCTCCACCATCATCAGTTTGTGTATATAGTTGCTACCAACTTCACATTTGACTGGTCACTCTTACCTATCTTGCTTTTGTTCCCAAGCATCCCATTCATTGTTGTGCATATTTTCCTGACTGTACTTCAATTTATTTCAAAATTTCCTGGGTTTCAGTCAATTTTATTGTTTATTATTTAAAATGTTACAAATACGTTTCGGTGTCTTTCTCCACCATCATCAGTTTGTGTATATAGTTGCTACCAACTTCACATTTGACTGGTCACTCTCTCAAAATTCAATTTTTAATAATGTTAAGCAGGTCTGCATCAAAACGATAGTTCACCGACAGAGACTTTAGTGGAAATTTAGCAAGCTGTTGCAGTGGTCAAAACCCAAAAGAAATGTTTTTAGTAAGAGATTATCTACAAGCTAAACCTATTTTTAACTTCGATTGCGATTGGGCCATCAACTAGTTAATTATCCTTTTTTTCTGAGTTGTCTATGGTGGGAAAACGTTCATGTAATTTATACTTATTACAATTTATAATTAATTTACGACAAAAATGTATTGTTACATTGCGCAAATAAGGATTCGATTTTTTCCTCATTCATGGTTGAAAATGGAATCCTTCAGAGAAATACCAACTGACTGATTCTACCTAAAGATAAATATGACCTCCCACCTCGTATAGATAATAAACCTCGTATTTCGGATGATTCAGGTTCTTCAGGTGATGAAAAAAACTTGTCACTAAATCAAATTCAAGATAAAATGCAAGAGGACAAAGGGAGAACCATCAGATCAGTTATACAAATAATTAAATGCTCAAAAAAAGAAATGTTATAGAGCCAAATTTGCCCTACCTTAGGAACTGGATACATTTTGATTGCTGTGAACGATTTGATTTGTGTTTGGAGCGTTATTTAGCCCCATTTGTTTTCTGTTAGTCAATGTTTTTGCGAAAATTTAGTGCTTCAGATAAAATTGATTTAGCCTACAGGCTGGAAAATAAAAGGCATAAAGAAAGACCTTATATCTCGGAACGGGTTTTGAATTTTTCGCCTATCTCTTGTGACGGTGCCGCCTTGAACAGGGTGTTCAAAAAATCAACCTTTTGGTTTTGCTGGGATAACATTTTTCCTCACAAATGGCAGAATCCCAGAAACATGGAAAAAACGGCTTAATAATCCCTATACCCAAAAATGGACTGGACAATACACAACCGAGCAACTACAGACCAATTACACTACTAAGCAAAATTTTTGAATACATAGTGAAGCAGCGGCTTGAAAAAGTGATTGGAAAATATATACCTACCTACCAATTTGGTTTCAAACAACATCACTCGACTGTTCATCCGCTCTTTATTTTGGCCAACAATATACAAACTACCCACCTAACTGACAGAAAGACAGCTTGCCTGTTTATGGACATTAACAAGGCTTTCGATAGTGTCTGGCATAGAGGCTTACTATACAAACTATACAAACTACACACACCAACATATCTACTACACACCATAAAGAACTTACTAGAAAACAGACAACTACAAGTACGAATTGACAAAACACTGTCATTTTCTTTTTCCCCTGAACAAGGGCTCCCTCAAGGATCCCCGCTCTCACCGTTTCTCTACAATATATACTGCCATGACATATACAATTACAACTTACCAGACACAAATCAAATCGACAGATCGGCATACATATTACAATACGCAGACGACACGGCACTTATTGTACATGACAAAACTACTGAGAGAGCAGCTCAAAGACTCCAAACACTAACAAACAACACAATGACATGGTTTTATAAATGGAGACTAACACCAAACGCGTCAAAAAAAACAACTTCTGCTCACAAACTACAGACTCAACGCTGACTCCCCTACAATAACTGCAGACGGCCAAACGACACAACCAAAAAACGACGTAAAATACCTTGGAATCACAATTGACCACAAACTTTAATTCACTAAACACATACGAAACATCAGGGCAGAAACAATAAAGAGAACAAAACACTTCCGATCACTAACCTACAGAGACAGAGGAATTAGCACAAACACCGCCACCAAAATATATAAAGTGATTTGTAGACCCTTGCTAGACTTTGGACATATACTCATGACCAACGGAACAGAAAGGACAAAACGTTATACACAAACAACAGAACAAATTGCACTAAGACTAATAACACGAATAAGACACCCCCAAAACCCACTGCACAACCCCCCCACCCAACTACTATACCAACGCACAAACATGACAAAGATCTCGGAAAGACTCATACATCTACAGACAAAATGGACAAACAACCCCTACAACTGGACCATACTGAATCCCCTTTGTCTTACAAGACCAACCAGACAATCCCGCTTCCGTTTCCCTACATCAACGCTACTCGAACACTTACAAACGCAACTGACTAGTGGACAATAAAATAATTTTTTCTTGTCATTGGAATTTTATTTAATAATATTGTTAACCTAGAATAAGAGAATTTTCATATTTGTTTTTTATTTTGATTAAAACTACATGTATTAAACAAGGGCAGAAAGACCGATAGGTCGATAGCCTTTTTTAGAAATAAAGATGTTTACTACTACTACATTTTTCCTCTTGCACCGATTTTCAAAATATAGAGCTCATGTTGAAGCTAAAACTTCATAGTCGACTGAGGATTCAATATACGGGAAAATTCAATATACAACTCAGTAATATCGTAGATTGCTTCATTTTTTTTAATTTGCCACAGAACCAGTCCCTTCAAACTTCTGTATTAACATCTTAACGTAAAAAGAATTAAGGTTCATTCCAGGATGTGACTGGCGAATTATTTGTGCAATTTGTAAAAAGCAACGTTTCTGGCTTCATAAATGAAAACAATTTCAACCCCTTCCTCAATTGAATCGAATGTTTCGATTGAAATGTTGCAAGATACTTACAAATAATTACAAACATATTTCAAATATTTGGTAGACAGAAAAATATTGATAAATACAGAAAAATCAAAATAATTATTTACACATTTAACATTATTGCAACGGACACGACATACTTTTAGGGTCGGAGTTAATGAAACCAGTTTCAGTACCATTGAAAAGGTTAAAAAAATGTTTTCCGATGATATGTCGCAATCATACCAGTCCTATTAAAAAAATAGTTGGGCTGGTCTAGGGTGCATTGCGCTGGAGGTAGTGAGTTAATCATACTCAATTATATTCCCCATCATATCGTAGTAGATGTTTTTGTGGATTTTTTCGTTGTTGGGGACTATTTGTAGCATTATGGTCTTCTAAACATGTACAGTGATAATTAAAATTTTTGTTGGTAACTCCACATTTAAAAGCTTTTTAGTCATCATTGGTTGTGTTAAAAAACCACAATTATTAAAATTTCTAATGGAAACCAAAGCATATTATTGCCAGTGGCTGATTGATATTTTTCGTCAAACCGACAGTGTAATGTTATCACTCCGTCGGATAGATTTCGGTTTTCCGGCAGACATATTCTTTCCAAAAAATGTTTTATCCTGTAAAATTATATAAAAACAAAGAATAAAAGCCAGTAGTAAAACTCAAAGCAAAAATGATGCCTCGCATTGATGTGCGACCATTTCCATACAAATCAACACGCGATACCTATACAAGTTTCTTTTATAATAAAATTCAATAAGACATTAAAAAAGATGCTGTTCGTTCATAGAAAGCTGCAAAAAATGGCACATGCACAAGAGAAAAAATCGTGTTTTTACATTTAAATTGTGATTGAATTAGAAAGCAACCCTAATTTTTTAGTCTATAGGGTGAGTCAGAGCTGTGTATTTCTTCTTCTGTAGTTCGATTGCGGAAAATGTCATATAAAAGTAACAAACAAAAGTTATACATAGCAGCGGAATTGGAAAACTCTGGAATTGAAAATGAGACAGGTTTCAGAAGGATTCCCTGTAGCTATATCTCACTTAATTCGAGAAATTCATTATATTAAAAAAATGTCATTGTTTGAAGATGCCTACGAAACAAACTTTCCATTTTTCAAAATTTTTCTAAATGACTTGAAAGTTTTCATTCCCGGTGAATGTTCTCCATACCATGACGCTTCGGTCTGCATGTACTTAGATTCATAAATTAGCGTCTGGGAAAATACAGAGTGATTCAAAATTGACGTCATTACTCTTAAGATTTTTTTGTGGATTGCTTGGAGAGAACGGAAAAAAATTCAGGGTATTTCTCAAAAATAGTATCTGTTGAAGATGCACTTTCAACAATTGGTATATCTAACATTACAAATTAAATCAAAAAACAGAAGATACCTAAGAACCATCGCCTAATATCGCTTGATGTAGTATCGCTATACACAAACGTCCCGGTAGATTACTCAATACAGTGCATAAGAAATAAATGGTCTGAAATTAGGGAATATACATCATTGCCCGAAGGTGAATTTATTGGGGCGGTAGAGCTGTGCCTTAAGTCCACGTACTTCCGGTACGAGGACAATTTCTATTCGCAAATATATGGAGTAGCTATGGGGTCCCCCATAGCTGCAACAATTGCAAACCTTGTAATGGAAAGTCTGGAAGAAAAACTAATACCTGATTTAGACTTTAAATGTGGATTTTTTAAAAGATACGTGGATGACTGCATAATGTGCCTGCCAAACCAAAAAATTCAATACACACTAGATAAGTTTAATGCATTCCATGAAACCATTAAATTCACCATTGAGGAAGACAAAAACGGGTCATTAAGCTTTTGGATGTGACGGTTGTGTATGACAATAATGGGGAAATAAAAACAAACTGGTACACAAAGGATGTGTGGTCTGGTAGATACTTGAATTACCAATCATATGCACCTATTCAATATAAAAAAGTGTGGTAACAGCTCTTACTGATAGAGCGATAAAATTATCACATTGTGGATACAGACAAAAAAATATTGAAAAAATAAAAAAGGTACTAATAATGAACAACTATCCCAAAGAATTCTTCGAACCAATTATAAAACAAAGAATTAACAAATAAATGGAACAACATAAATAACATAGAAAAGAAAAAAGAGGGTGAAATCAAGTATGTATCATTACCACACATACCAGAAATCAACACAAAAATAAAAAATGTTTTAAGACCGCATAATATTACTATAGCGGAGAAAACTAAAAACAACTTAGCAGTGTTTTACAAAATTTAAGCCTAGAAGCGATAAGTTGGACACACCTAACGTAATATACAAGATTGACTGTTTGGACTGTGACAACACATATATAGGACAAACAGGGCAATATTTAAAGAAAAGAATATACGAACATAAGTATAGCTTAAGAAAGGTTAGCGAAAATGCAACAGCATTAGCACAACATGCACAACAAAAGTTGCATGATTTTGATTTCGATAACACACAAATATTGATCAATGAGGAAAAGCTATAATAAGAGAAGAATCCATGAAATGATACAAATTAAGAAACATCAGAATGCAATAAACTTCAGATCAGATACAGACAATCTTAGCTCTGTGTATCATGCGCTAATTAAATGATCGCATGCATGAATTGAATGGACCTGGTAAATAAAAATTAAACAGCAGATATTGAAGATTACAGAGCAATTCCAAGAATGCAAAGAAAAGGCGAAATATAAATTGATTTTTCGGGCACTCGCTCGATATCGAATAAATAGGTAATTCAATATCCAACCAAATGTAAAGAAAGAAACATCTAAACATGTAAGTCAAATTTAGATCTCTAAACAATAGATTCTAGTCTTTTCCCGAACAAGTTTATCCCGACTCATCACCTGAGAACCAAGGTCCCAAATTGTACTTTTTAATATGTGTGTGATTTGAATTTTAATATGTTAATTTTGTGAAAGTTTTTTTTAATTGAATTGATAATAAATGTAAAATGGATATTTTAGACAAACTGATGATGGTGGATAAAGACACCGAAACGTATTTGTAACATTTTAAATAATAAACAATAAAATTGACTGAAACCCAGGAATACATTGGAATGAATTACAAATTAAACAAATCGAATCTTGCTTACAAATTTCTAATCGAGACAATTGCGATTCTATAAATTTTGTAAGAAAAATCACATCAACATCCAGGCATATATTTTTGTAAATTTTAAAAAATTTCGAAGATGCGTACTTTGTGGAAACGAGTTTTCCTTCCATGCGGAGACTGTAAATCGAGCCAAATTTCTACATGGGAAAGGCGACGAATCCACGATGGATATATCAATTAATTGATTCTTTTAAAGCTAATTTCATTCTTCTGAAAAAGTGAGAAAGAAGAAAGTGCCCCTAACTGAACAATTGATTGCTGAAGTAAAACTGAACACAGTACTCATAAGCAATCATTAACACCGTGTTGAGTTTCATGAAAACAAGAAGAACCATAAATCAAAAATCCATTCAAAGGTTTCCTCCTGATTTTCCTTGATATAGAACTTTTGAAGAAAGTCCGTATCAAGTAATAGGTTAAAGGAGGCTGCAACTCAATATGCTGGTAAGGTATAACTTATATATAAATATAAGTATAACTTATATATAAGTATAAGTATAACTTATATATATTAATAACTTATATATAAGTTATACTACAGCCATATGAGGATACGTTATACATTCTGTGTCAGTATCTTAAAATAGAAATGTTACAATCAAATAAACATTTAATGTGTTTGTTTAATGAAGGGTTATCAGTTCCGTTCAGATGCTTAGGGGTTCCCAAATATATAATGAACATATTGAAATTATATACTTACATTATACATTCATACAATATCGTTGAACAGCTGCGTGATAGGCAAAGAAGGAGGATCTAAACATTATATTGAATATATAATCTAATCGTTCTGTCGAATCCACTGATAATTTAAAAAAATGGACTCCGAGATTTACTGGAAACTGCACCAAAAATACCAATCAACATTTGCTATGTGATTTCTCACGATGTTTTGTTTCACTTTGTCGTATAATCATCAGTATGTAATAATTGGAATTTTAATTCTTAAGACTATTAAGTAGAATTAATAAACGCAATGTAAGTGTGATAAGTGTATTAAAAAAAATGTATTGCATACTAAAAAATAAAATAGTTTCTATAACAATTCATAATGTAAACAACGATGAATTATGAATCAGATATTAAGGTTATGTTGACATTTATGTTTAAGCGCATCCAAATTAGAGAAAAAAATGGAATCAAAGCTGCACGTATCGTGCTGGTTCTAAGTGACGTCACAGCGCTTCTTATCCCAGCGTTTCAAATTATAGTAGGTAACAATTTGGAACCCAACTTGTGAGTCGCATGTGTGTATTGTCGTAAAATATCATAAAAACTATGATAAATTTTGTTCTGTCCCATATTTATATTAGTAGCAAAAGAAACCATATTTGTGAAATATTCAATTAAAGCAGGACAAGCAGGACATTTGAATTGCAATACCCACCGCCTGTCAGATCTTATTTTACTGTGTAGTTTAGCACTGATTGTTGTTTAAAAATTCCACATGAATCGGTTAAAAATATTTGCGGGCTTATAAGCAGTGGGTCATGCGAATTGCCTCTTAACGTTTCGTTCACACCTGCCGTGAACAATATCGAACGCTATTATGTTAACAGTAGAATTAGAGAAGGCTGATTATTCTCATCAGAGACAAACTTGTCTCTGATTCTCAGTGTTCAAACCAACCAGTTACTAGAGAGTAACGCTATGTCCCTACAAAAATTTCGCGAATGTGTGAATGTTTCTGTGAAACCGCACATCTTTTAACTGCTGGTCGAAGTCGGCTCTAGAAGCACGTTAAAGAATCCGACACAATACTGTTAACAAATGTCAACAACAAAACGACTTTATTTTCGTAAAACAGAAAATAAAATAAAAACAAAGCAAAAAATAAGCATAATCTCTAACAAAAAAAATAAGAAATTCTGAATCTTAATCAGACGCAAATGTATTTTCATCCATAACAGTTGGAAACTGGATTATATTTTTTTAATGTATTCATTTATTGGCTAGACCTTTGTAAATATAGTTCTTTAAGTAAATACGTTGTACAGCTTTTTTTTGGTTATTAAATCAACTTCAATTCTTAGTAGATCACTTAAGCTTAAGCAGGTATCCAACGAAAGACGATTTCTTTTTTTAATTAACATCTGAGATGATTGAAAATACCCCTTGCATATCCGCGTTACCATGATTAATTAAAGCAAGTGGACTAATGTAAATGGATATTTGTCATTAACGTTCTTCATTTCCATCAAAGTTGTACAAAACTGAATTATATTATTATCGCACAATAAAGAATTAGTGCCATCTTCAGAAAAATATACCTTAATAATGGTATTCAGATATCGGTTTTTCTGCATTCAGTTTTTTATAAACTAACTTTCTGCAAGGTTGTGTTTTGTACTCACATATCAAGCTTTTTAGTTTCAAGCATTTTATGGTAGCTCAAGTAAATGTTTTTTTTTATAAACGTTCCTTAGTAGCCAACCTTTTAAATTTATGGGCAACTAAATTTTGATACAAATTTTAGTTTAAATTGTTCATTATCAATTGGGCTGCAATATTTAAGTTAAGAGTACCGTTAAACGCATCTAAGCGATCAAATTCAACTTCATTAGAATAACAAGACGGTTTCACGAATTTCCATATATAATTTTTACAAGTCTCGTGCTTTTCACGTAAATTTTACCAACGAAAAGTTTTGAAGATTGGAACATACTATTAAAGGAATTAAAAATCGGAATGTTCTAATATAGCAATTCCCCTATTTCAGATGCCTAACTTTTAAGAAGGAATCCTACTGAATATGAGAAAAAATATATATGTACACATGCGGTTTGAATAATTTTTGCGATATTTGATTTTGTGAGTATTTCAATTACTCTTAAGTGGTTCAAGTAATAGTTTTGAACTTTTTGCTTAGGTTTTGAGCTCATTTGGAGCTATAGCTACCGCCCCTCTTGAGGATAATTTCCGCTACTTGCGGCGGAAATGCGCTGTGGTTGGCAACCATATCTTCAACTGGTGCTACTGCCGTATTTATACTATCCTGCGTGAAACGGTGATGAGAAAAAGTAGGGCAAGAGCGCGCAGGTTTCGAGCGAAACCGTTGCTCAGTGCAAAGCCTTCCTCCGCTTCTGGTTTAGCGCACTGACTTCTTATACCCACTTAAAAACAACGAAATTCACACAGACCACATCCCAACTTGACGTTCCTAAGAACTGAGGACACAACACGAATCAAGAGTATATATACAATTGACGTTACACATAAAGCAGACGGACAAACGATACTAGGGATTCACATTGAAAATGAGGACGATGAAAAATTCTACACTAACACTAACTATAACAAACTAACAAATAAATTGAGAGACCGGTAAAAGTTCTACACATTATCAGGCACATATTGTGTTCGTTCCGTAGAGTGTCGGTTCCGCAAAATTTTCAATGGTTTATATATGGCCACTGACAGATTTCTACACTGCGAAACTTAGAGGAGCGAATTTCCCGTATCCAATTCATGACATAACTTTCATTGAAAAAACATATATTACCACAAAATATCACATAATTACCCAGGGTGCTTTCTTATTCCTCTTTTACGTGCAGACTTTTGTATGTGTCATTAGCAAACTAAACCCATTTGACGAGGGCTAATAGGTGCGGTTTCGGACCTATTAGCTCTCATTTGGGAGTACTCGCTGGTGATACAGCGAAAAAGTTTCATTGGCTAAGCGATCAGTCATTGAAACGTTTTCATCACATAATTAATTAGAGCATCTAGCCTTTGAGCTTCAATGTTCACAAATACGGCACTCAACAGCTAATAACCACCTATGTAAATTATTGAAATTTTGAACAAATTATTTATAATTTTTATTTCGTTGTAAGTAGGTACCTATACATATTATCACCATAATCGAAAATGTTTAACTTTAAGCTTTTACGTGTAAATATAAAACCATGTTATCTAAATGCATTTGTACCTCATTATTTTTATCAAATTTCTAATAACTGTTTAGCTAGCTAACTACAAAATACGTAGTAGGAAACTGTAAATTAAAAGCATTATAGCGCTATAAACATGTAATGAATTTTTAGTTCAAGTACATTTTCTAAACATGCAGACTAAAAAGAATAGCCTCATGTTAGCAGTAGTTACATTTGGAATTTTGTTGAATTTTCTGGCATTTTCTGAAAGTTTAACATTGGGTAATCTTATTAGTGGGATGCTACACGTTGTTCCAGATTCCACTACTAATAGTAACACTTCCACCTCCAATAGTAAGTAGCTACTTTGAGTGCAGTACACATACTACAGTAGACTTACTATATTAAATTTTTGGCAAGTGTTTTTATAATTACCTTCTCTCTAAGGGTATCCATACCAAACTACCATTATTATAATCACTATAACTAACGCAAGAAGTGATCAAATTATACAGAATATTTAGAAGTCATCAATGGTCATTCCACAGACCAGTAGTATTCGAAATTGCGCAATATGCTCAAACTTACGCAAATGTTCTGTTTGGACGAATTAAACTCAATTTTCTATGAAATAGCACAACGACAACCACGCATCCTTGCAGATATTTATTGACAAACATTTTCGCGTTATAGTCTGTTTTTGGTTAGACTTTAAATTGTGTTCTTCAAAACTTAAAATGTAAAACGATGTCAAAATAGCTATGTTTATTTTTCTTCGCTTTATAGGCTCTAAATCGGTAAAACCTTCGATATACTAAATACGGAAAGTGGCAGCAACTGAACAGCTGATGTAATACTGAGACAGTATCTATATTTGATAGAAACAAACATTAAAATGTTATTGTAAATCATTTAAAGTTTCCACACAGATTTTTTCTGGGTTGCTATCTCTTGAAGGAACCCCTTATCAAGTAATTCTTGACGAAGAGCTACCTCATCTATTTACCACTTAGTGTCTAGTTAAAATTTCTAGTTTCTTCTATACGCCTATCATAATCATTGTGTGCAGTCAAAAAATCGCTAAATAATTTGTTCTAAATATTTAATTAATTATAATTTGTTCTATTTACAGGCTTGGCACCTCTTTTCACTAAGTTGAAAGACGTCACCGAGCTTACCACCGATCTTACGCAAGGTGATTATGTGAGTGCTCTGATAGATGGTATCGACTTTTTAGAGACATTCAGCGCATTGCCTGAGCCAGTAAAATTGATACTGAAAATATACGAAACGTTCTTGAAGATTCTACGCTCAACCTATCTGAGACTGTTCAAACGCAAGGTGCATTAGCGCTCGGCTATACGTATATACAGTGGAAGCTCCGAAGCATGTAATAATAAAACTGAAAATCATTTTAATAAAATAATTAATATACCATAAAAAATATTCAAATTATAGGTTTTCTACCTTTATGTAGTATAGTGTTGTTCTATTCAATGAAAGTATGTGCTTTTTTGCACCATTTAAATACACCATTCAGAGCTATTGTTTTAAATTAATTTTGAATGCAGAAGTGTACATAATAGTTAGGAAATTACAATGTAGCTGAGCGCAGTGATAGCGGTTTTTTTGGCGCCACGCCTAAGAATCATACAAATTAAAGTATCTTAATACGAAACTAAAAATTAAAAATAAAACATATACAAATAGTATGCATATAAGCAAGTGATGTTAGTAAAACTCAGCTTCTCACAAATACAAAAAGAAAAAATCATCAAATTTAAGTAATCGGTTTGACATACATATACAGATTTGAAAATGCGATTTGTAGGTAAGAATCGCACGAAATATCTATCAAAAATGGTACCAAAGCCGTACGTGAATTGTTTTGACTCAGAAATGCTTTTTCAAGCAGAAATGAGTCGGTATCTTTTGAAACGTTCCCCCCATTTCGGCAAAATAATAAAACTTAAAAAAAAAACAAAGAAATTACGATCATATTGTAACTGAACAGACCAAAATTAACATTCTGGTATATTTTATTACAGAAGCCACGCTCCTATAAGGTTTTCTGCACGATCCTCTAATATTACTGTATTATCTTTTTTTTCTGGGAAAAATATAAAAATCCAGAAAGACAGAAAATTTTGCAAGTATCCGGCAGTATTTTTGAATACCTCTTGTGAGCATTTTTATTTATTATTAGATTATATAATATTATAGTGCACATTTTCTTAGTGTATATCCACCCTCGCTCCAACATAGAGCAAAACATTCTAACGAAAGCAAGTCTATACAAATATGCCATAATTATTGGAGACCATAACATGAATAAAATGAAAAAGAGACAATTAAACAGATTCTTACAAAACTCAGATTTTATAAGACGACACACTCCACCGACATTTTTGATGCCTGACAACCAAGACTCAACACCAGACGTTTTACTACATACAATAAACCTTACAAACAACATCGACACGATAAGATTGACCAACGAACTCGGATCAGACCATTTGGCTATGACTTTTAACTTCAACTCACAACAAACTGTACCTACTATCCCCACAGCAAAACCCAGCTCCGAAAAACTCAACTTAAACAAGACCGACTTGGACAAAGTTAAATCACACACACTGGACTACATAAAGGCAAACCCCGGACTTATCTCCATCGAAGATCTGCAAGAGCACCTTTCACATAACATAAAAAAATTCTCACCACAAATTAAAAATACCTTTTACGAGCATGCTCTACCCAGGTTTGTACTAAGACAAATGAAACATAAAAGAGATTTATACAGACAATACCGAATTACACAGTACGACTATCAAAAGAACAATTAACAACTTAAACAGAAACATTAAAGCTATGGATTGAAATATGCCAAGAAATCGAAAAAGACAAAGGAAGAACAATATTGGCGGAAAATAAAAAAATTAACTAAATACAAAAAAACAAATCCGATAGGTATTATCAATGAGCAGGGAACACAACGATACTCGGACAAAGACAAAGCGGACGCCTTCGCCGGCCACTTTCAGAGGGCCTTCAAAAGATCAACAAATACTAACTTTGACACAGACAACTGGGAACGGGTGAACAAATGGCATGACGAATTCTCACGAAACACGACCGGTCTAAATCACGAAATCATTACAGAGACCGAATATCTCGAAGCCTTCGCACAACTGAAAAACACTACACCCGGAAAAGCCAATATTAAAAGCGATGTACTTAAGCATCTAGCACAGGAGACACATGACTTCATATTAGAAAAACTTAACGAATGCATCACGACTAACAAAATACTCAAGTCATGGAAGAACGGAATAATAATTTCTATTTTAAAGAATGTACTAGATGACACACTAACGAAAAACTACAGACCCATCACGCTACTCCCGGGGTTGAGCAAACTGTTTGCACACATAATAAAAAACAGATTACATAATTTAATAGGACATCATATTCCAAAATACCAGTTTGGCTTCAAGACTAAAAACTCAACTATACATCCACTTTTTGTACTTACTAATAACATACAAACCACACACCTGACCGGAGGAAAAACTGCCAGCCTGTTTTTGGACATAAATAAGGCCTTTTACAGTGTTTGGATCGAGGGCTTACTGGACAAACTACACAAACTTGGCACTCCAAACTACTTAATACATATTATTAAACTCATACTCGTATAGAAACTCGAAGACAGACAACTGGAGGTACGAATCAACGACGACTACTCTATCCCCTTTTCACCTGAGCAAGGCTTACCTCAGGGTTCTGAGGTCTCACCCCTGCTTTACAACATATATTGCCATGACATATACAACCGCAACAGACAAGACAAAGAAGGTATAGACCAAAACGCTTACCTGCTGCAATACGCTGACGATACTACCCTTATCGCGCATGACAGAACGACCGCCAGAGCAGTGGACAAACTCCAGACACTAACAGACACAATAACAGCATGGTTCTACAAATGGAGACTCACACCAAATGCATCAAAAAACCGACTGCTCCTCTCAAACCACCGAATTAAACCAGACTCTCCAAACATCACCACGAACGGTCAAATAACAAAACCCACCGACAATGTGAAATACCTAGGAATAACAATGGACAATAAACTAAAATTCACAAAACACGTACAAAACATCAGAACAGATCTAACCAAGAGAGCAAAACACTTCCGCACACTTACTTACAAAAACAAGGGTATCAGCACCAAGACAGCAACTATCATATATAAAGCGATCTGCAGACCTCTAATAGACTACGCTCATATTTTATTCGCCAACGCTAGAACTAACGGTATTTACAGACAACAGAAAAGATGCACTGAGACTGATAACGAAGATCCGACACCCATCAAACCCATTACACAATCCACCAAACCGACTCCTCCACGAACGCACAAACTTGACGAGGATCTCGGAAAGACTACTCGTCTTGCAATCAAGATGGAAAGACAACCCTCACAATTGGACCTTCCTGGACCCCCTCTGTTTAACAAGACCGACCAGACAAACGCGTTTCCTCTTCCCAACCTCAACCCTATTGGAGCGTATCTCCAGACATAAATTATGTACATGTTTGTTAATTATATTAGTTATTAAGTTTCCATACAAAACTTTGTAATCAACCCAGGGCAGAAAAACCGATAGGTCGATAGCCTTTTATTAGTAATAAAGATGTTTACTACTACTACTACTACTATAATATTATTTAGTTAATTATTAATTATTGTTTTATTTTATTTTTCAGTTCATAGTTTTAAAACATTTCAACATTTTATCTGCTCGGGTAATTTAAAGTAACAAGAACTTTTTAATAAAGTAAAATAATTTTTAAACTTGTGATTTTAGAAAAAAAACACTGATGCGATCAATTACGTTTCAACACTTTTAAGTTGCCATTATTCCTGCATGTTTTTTACCAAATTCTCCTGAGTTTGATTTAAATCAATTCGGATGATCCAAGCTTCTTAAGCGTGGCAACTCTAGTAGAGGAATTAAAATGTATAAATAATATAGAAACTTATATTTACTTTTATTTGCTTCGGTAACACTTACTGACAATCATTGTTGCAATGTTGCATACCGCAATTTTGAGCCACTACCTGTACTTACCTATAGCAGAGATTAGTTAGTCAACTAATCTCTGCCTATAGCCTGCTTTGAAGCTAGAGGGAGGGTTTTAAATGCTAGGCCCCGAATGGAAAGCATTTCATTGGCTAGGAAGTACTCAGATTCACACAGCCTCATTTATTATTTACGCCCACATTTATAACCTTAAACTCTAGAGAGATTGTTAGGCTATGAACAAATATGACATATTTCATAACAATAACAAATAACTAACTAACAATAAGAAAAATGTTCAGAAAATTGTTTTTCTCCAAAGTAAGCCCTTCCAATTACCAGTTCCAAATTTACTGTTTGTGCTTTCTACGAACAAACTGAATGAAATCAATCATTTAGATTTTTAGGAATGATTGTTCATTGATCCGGTGCCTTTCCAACCAATCCTCCGCCCCCCAATTTGTTAAAACTGATTTTACAAACGGAATAAAAGAAATTGTAATGTGCAATTCTAAAACCAGGTGGGTGCTAAATACTACTGAAGGTTCCAGATTATAACTATTCTTAGTTTAGTGAATGCCAAGCTAAGATAGGCGAATTCTTACTTTACTCATTACTCAAGATCCCGTTAGGTAACAGGGAGAATATTTGAGGGATTTGGTAATAATTCCCTTACAGAACTTGTGCTTATTTTAAGTTTGTTCATATTATCTTTGGGGTGTTATAAATATGTTTATACATATTTGTATATTACTAAAAAATATATAAAATACATTCTATTACAGAAATGCTCTTTCTATAGCAATGATGGAAACGCTTACTGATCATTTATTATGCGATCAACAAAATAACGATTTAAGAGCCATTGTCATTTCTGCAGAGGGACCTGTTTTTTCGTCCGGGCATAATTTAAAAGAACTGGTAAGAGTAAAGATATTAATTCTGCAAGGTGCTTGGCAATGATGTGCACATCTTTTTAAGGGTAATGTTAGAACGCAGTTTTATTTCGAAGTCCTTCAAAAAGTTTTTCTTTGAAGACTCTGCTCAAAAAAAAAATCAAATACAATTGCAAAAACTTCTGAAGGTGGCATTTTGTATTTTTAGTTCCCGGTAAAAGTGGTCGGTCTTTAGAATATGGCGGTAGAAATTCAATTTCATGCTTATATTGAAATTCAGAATAAGTCTAGGGGAAAACATAAAAAAAATGTATTCTCAATTGGCGCCAAAGAAGATCAAACACTCCATGATAGTGAAAAACGTACACGTAAAAAAGCAATTTGAATAAAATTTTATGTTATATAATGTTTTCTAGTTTCTGACTTTTGTCAAAATTTGCGGTGAGAGCATAACTTTTTATTACCCGGCCCTCAAAAGATGTATGATGAAAACCTTCAGAAACTGCGAATCTCATTCTTTGCCGTGATGTTTTCAAAGTGTTAAATTCGTTTAGGGCCGATCTGGATAACTAGAAAACATGCTAAAAGCTCATTTTAATTAGTAAAACACAACTTTTGTAAAGGCCGATTGAAATGAAGTATTATGCGAACGTTTTATGTTCTCGTATTTTGGCTTCTGTCTCTTTAGAGGTTTTAGCTATTTAGTGTACCAAATTAATTTTTTGTTTATTTATTATACTCACCAAATTCTATTGATTCTAATGATTGTCGAAATATATTCAACCTTTTTTGAGATTGAAACTTTGAGCGCAAATAATGTCTGATAAAATATAATTTGATAGACGCTCTATTGAAAAGGCTCTACGTATTATTCCGACATTTTAACCGTCGAGGTTAATTCGTAGAGTTAGTTTTCATCAAAAGACAATTTAGATTTTTTCTGAAAAAGCCTAATTAGGGAAAGTAAGTTCTAAATGCGCTCTATCGAAAAAGTCCTAATAATTAATAATTTATTAAATGCATTTTTCCAGCTGTTTTCAATCTGAATCGAACCAGACAAAATTGCAATTTTAACCCTGCAGAAACTTGAAAATGCAAAGTATCGAAAAATTGTGTAAGTTATTCAATTCTAAAAGCAAGTGAGGTAGACAATATTGATATCTCAGATGATTATTGCATAGAAATCAAGGGTGATAATATAATCGCGTTAGTCGCGTATAAAGAGATTGGATTAGGGCATAGATAAGGGTTAATATTTATTATATTGCCTGTTATTCTTCTTCTTTACTCAAATGGCGCAGCTCCTCTAGGCTATTTGCCAGCTCATTAGTGGAGAGATCTAAGATCTCAGGAATTTATTGCCTGTTATGGTTATTATGATTTCCTGAAGTTCTCCAGTGCGCAAAACACCACCAAAAAGATTCGATTCAATGCGAAAATTTCATGCCTAATGTTGGCAGGAAAATTTCGTTACTGTTACCAAAAAAGTACAAAGGTATACTTTTTATTTTAGACTAGCCTAAGATGAGTGGTGATGTACATCTTGAGAAGTTTTAGTACCTATGCATATTAAAATTCGATTGTTTTAAGACAGTAACAAATGGACAAATTGGAGAGAAAAAAATGTGCACATCGTTCTGAAACGCCTTGTATATTAAAGTTGCACAATGTAGAAGCTTTAGATTGTAACACATCAGCCTAATAATTTTAGGCAAATAATCGGGAAACACAAGAAGTTTGTTTTAAAATAGCCACGCAATTAATGAACAGTATAATAGATAGTCCTGTGCCAGTTATAGCGAAAGTAGACGGTGTGGCAGCGGCTGCAGGATGCCAATTAGTTGCGCAATGCGATATTGCTATCTGCTCGGAAAAAAGCCAGTTTTCCACTCCTGGGTAAATAGACGATCTAACTATAAAACATACATCTAATATGATTATTCATTTGCAGTGCAAATTTCGGTATATTTTGTTCCACCCCCGGCGTCGCTCTATCGCGTTGTGTACATAAAATGCCGGCTCTCTACATGCTTCTAACTGGCTTGCCTATATCCGCCCAAGAAGCTTTTCAAATCGGCTTGATAACTAGAATTCGTTCTAGTGAGCAACTGAACGAAGAGATTGAAAATATTTGCAACGCAATTAAAACAAAAAGTCGAGATGTTATCGAACTAGGAAAACGATTTTACTACAAACAAATTCAATATGATGTCAAAAAAGCTTATGAACTAGGTGGCGATAAGATGGTAGAAAATTTGCAGCTACCGGATTGTAAGGAAGGCATTCAAAGTTTCATTGAAAAAAGAAAACCGCACTGGGGAACGGGAAAGGATTAGTACGTTGAGTGTATCCACGAATTTGTTATTCGAACAATAATTTTGTCTTATAAAATGCAATAAATCAATTGAGTCAGCTGTTAAATTATTATTATGATTTAAATAATATTTGAAGGCTCAAGGACTGACTTGCAACGCCAAATATTCCCCAAATAAGCGCGATGCGCGTACAGCGTTTTGAAGACACTCCCGTAAATAATCAGCACATCAACTTATTCATTATTTTAGAAGAGTTCGGTTTTGCAACCACGAGTAGCTTGCATCTTCAGAATTGTTTCACCGTTCTTTCACTCGAATTAATGCATGGATTTTATCCATTACAATGGTTTCTTTGCGATAAAGTTTTTCCCATAACTTCAAACTTCGCCTCGCCAAATTTCTGTTAATTTTGATATTAGAGAAAAAATTGTAAATTAAAATAACGATTATCTTTTCGGTCTAATCTACTGCTAAAGGGAAAAAAAACCCAAAAACCACCTTGTGTAATGCAAGAATATGGAGTGAAACTAAATACTAACTTTTATAGTGTATTATTATAAAAACACATATCATGTCTCAAGAAATTGAAATAATATGGCTTAAATGAAAAATTTTAATAACAAAGTGATTTGTATTATTGTATTGTGAAAAATGGATTTTTTATCGATCGTGACGATGAAATATCGTCAATATTTCAAATATCAATTTCGCATCAGATCAGCAAAAATTAAATCCACATTTAAAAAAATAACCGGATCACTAGTTACAAAGTGAAAATCCTAAATTAAATCTTAAAATTACTTTTTTCCCAGCGCCTTTTGAGTAGCTGCACTTTTGGCTTTCGCAGCATCTTCCCTTTCTAAAACAAAATTTACAGAGCAATTCAAATAATGATATTACATCCAATCCACGAGACTAAATGGAAATTTGGTCAGGTATATATAATTGAGCCCTCCAACTTGCCAATCACACCCAATAAAAATATTCTTACCTTTAATATCAGCCTCTCGACGTTTCTTCGCTTCTTCCCGTTGTTGTCTAATTATCGCTAAACGAGCCAAATCAGCCCTAGCTTGCTCCGTCTTGCCTTCTGCATGAAGCTTTTGATAATGAGCTTGGGCTTTTTGCCTGAAAAAAATGTTCCTATTACAAATGCACTTTTACTGCAGTTTAGTGTTCTTAACTAATTGGACAATTATCTTTACATGGAATTAGTTGCTAGTAAATTGTCCACTGATGAATTTCTTGGGAGATTTAAAAATATTTTATGGTTCCAAGTGTAGCAAGTAGAATTAAGGTATAACTTCGAAATTATTAAAGATTTCCATTTCCATAACAATGCATGAAATAATTACTAAATCTGCTCCTTACTTTTCAATTTCCTCCCTTTCTCTTCGAGATAATTGTGGCTTATCAACTAAATCGGTAGTTTCTAATTTTGTAACTTTCTTCATTTTTTTTTGGATCCTGTTTGGATTCTCTATTTCAATTAAGCTGGAAACGCCCTTCGCTTTCTACAGAAAAAAATAGTATTTACGTTGTTCTTGAAATAGATAATCAGTTATTGATTTACCCCTGTGTCTTCTTCATCGCTACTGCTTTCTTCGTCCTCGCTTCCCGATTCCTCACTAATTTTTTTCTCTGCTTCTTCTTCGCTGCTACTTTCGTCTCCATGCTGCTGCCTCCATTTCTTTTTCTGTTCCTCCTTCCTTCTTTCTTCCTCCAATTCATCGGGATTGGTGAATCTGCGACTGCGACCCTTATGGTTGGTAAACTTTCCTAAGTAATTCAATAATATTCCAATTGTAGCAGGCGAGAACCATGTTTTACGGTTCAACGAGTTGAACGAACACAATAAATGTTTATAATCTATATTCTATTGTGAACAATTACAAATGAAAGTCGATTGAAAACTGGCACCGTGTTCCCTTTGTTTATATAACATTGTGGAGTTTTTCTCAATAAAGGTTGATCAAATGTAGGGAACAAAACAAATTTATTAGACAAGGAAAAGGAAATAAATCGGGCCCCTACTAATTCCGTACAAAGCATTAATAATTATAGCGCGATCAATGTTCTACCTTGGCTAAACATTAATGATACTGAAGGCTGATTTTGGAAGCTTTTTTTAGAAACAATGAATGAACTAGGAAATGTATAAAGAAAGAATTGAAATGTACTTACTGGAACAAAGAAAATGTGCATACTTTAAAATAATTTTTTGATGTTTGGATGTTCAACTGGCTACTCGATGCTTTTTTTAAATTGTAATTAGGAGTGATGAAACATTTAAATATATGTCAAAACAACATTCGGAGTTTTCTGCTGACTAGTAGGATTTTGTATGAAGATTGTTATTGTCGCTCATAGGAAAACAACCAGAGAACATGAAATAGACCAACGGTCTATTAATAGAGTGCGTTTCGGGGTGTGAAGAGTTTTAAAACATGTTAATGCTTTTAAGCATGTTAATGGCATCAAATAAACTATGTATTGTTACATTATGTTATAATGCTACAGGTAATTGTTTTTATCCACCTCAAGCAGACAGTAAACAGTAATTGTTCTTAGGAGCTCATTGAATTGGTTCAAAGGCGTGGAAATGTGATGATATCTAACCTTACATATTGCAATTTTAATGCTTACCTCGTGGCATTGTAAAAGATGTTTTGAATTATTCGCTGATATGGAAAATAAGAAAAATTTATACTATTTGCCCGGATAATTTGGAATAAGGCTAATAAAGATAACTGTATGATGAAACTCCTTCTGACACTCCTGACAAACTAATCATCGATAAAGACAAGAAAATAATCAAATAGAGACAGAAACCAACTGATCACAAATGGTGCGTCAAAACAGAATGTCATGCGTTCTTTATTCATTCTTCTTCTTCTCTTCCCCATCTATGTGGCAAAAGCTTTATCCTTAGTAACACGAGAGCGAGAGGGAATGATCAGACATTATTATAGTCATCAACATCGCTTTAATTAAAAAATATTCCAATATATTCCTGGGTTTCAGTCAATTTTATTGTTTACTATTTAAAATGTTACAAAAACGTTTCGGTGTCTTTCTCCACCATCATCAGTTTGTCTAAAATATACATTTTTACATTTATTATCAATTTAAATAAAAAAAACTTTCACAAAATTCACATATTAAAATACAAATCACACACATATTAAAAAGTACAATTAGGGACCTTGGTTCTCAGGTGATGAGTCGGGATAAACATGTTCGGGAAAAGACTAGAATCTATTGTTTAGAGATCTAAATTTAACTTACATGTTTAGATGTTTCTGCCTTCACATTTGATTGGACATTGAAATCGCTATTTTATTCGATATCGAGCGAGGGAACGAAAAAAACATGTTTATACTTCGCCTTTTCTTTGCATTCTTGGAATTGCTCTGCAATTCCTCAATATCAGCTGTTTACTTTTCACTTACCTGGTCCATTCAGTTCATGCATGCGATCATCTAAATAGTGTGATACACTGAGCTAAGATTGTCTGTGTCTGATCTAAAATTCATTGCATTCTGGTGCTTTTTAATCTGTATCATTTCATGGATTCTTCTCTTATTATAGTTGTTTTCATTGATTAGTATTTTTGTGTTATCGAAATCAAAACTATGTAATTTTTGTTGTGCATGTTGTGCTAATGCTGTTGCTTTTTCGTTAACCTTTCTTAAGCTATATTTATGCTCGTATATTCTTTTTTTCAAATATTGTCCTGTTTGACCTATGTATGTTTTGTCACAGTCTAAACAGTCAATCCTGTATATTACGTTAGGTGTGTCTCAAGACGGCAAGGGGCGAGCATATTTTCAACTTTGAACGATGAGGATGGAAACTGGAAAATTACCAGTTTTCTGTAGTGTGTGATACTAAAGACTATTGTAAGACATACTTTTAAATAAAGTAAAAGCAAATTGATAGTTACTTGATAAATTTTCAGTAACAAATTACTTTTTGGTCCAGTCAATCACCAAAGAAATCATTAAAAATTACCGTGTAAGAAATACATTGTTTTATTTCGCAAAAATCTTAAATTAAGTATTAAAAGGTATGTTAAGAGATGACATATATAAAGTGTTCACAAAACAGATATTATTTAAACACCACGGTGTCCAGCATTGCACCCAAACATTGAACAATATTGTTTGTCATCAGGATATCAACTTTTTCCTCCAAATGTCTCTTTGGGTCTTGTTTACCGACATTTTTAATAGCCAACTGTTCTGGGGTCATTTTTTCTTCATCCTCAAGAGCTGAAAATTTAATAAATGCAAATTAAAATTAAATAGTTATTTGACTTTTTATTAGCATGCTAACCCTGAAAAAAGCGAGAGAAATACATTATCAGTTTTATGCTTCGCCTCCAGGAAACCATCATCAACGTTTTTTCAAATACGACTCTATCTGTTTAACAGCAAATTCTGAAACCTCTGTTTATTCTGAATTCATCGATGTTTAACAAGTTAAGGTTTAATTATGTTTTGGTTACTTTTTAAACTATTATTGTAAAATTTGTGAACACGATTGTGAATATTTTGGCGTTTGGAGATAAAATTAGCAGACTAAATTAGTAAACATATAAAAAAACTACAATATTTTTTTATAGAAAAAAAAACAGTTTTTTTGTATCTGTAAAGAATGGTGCGAAAATTTTCAAATATGGAAAAGTTTGATATGTTATGTTTTATTTCGAGTCAGAGAAACTCCTGTGTTGCGAAGCGACTGCACTTGTATAAGTATCCGGAAAAGTCCCTACGGACCCCGCACCATTCTTGGGATATTTCTAGATAAAATGAAGTTTCATTTTGCACCTATAGTATAGAATCCAGTAAATGGATTATTTACAAATGTTAACACTCACTTTAATATAATAATTTTTTTTTATTTTGATAGTTTTTCTACAAATTTGAAAAAATATTTTATTGCAGACAAAAATCAAATCGACAGATCGGCATACATATTACAATACGCAGACGACACGGCACTTATTGTACATGACAAAACTACTGAGAGAGCAGCGCAAAGACTCCAAACACTAACAAACAACACAATGACATGGTTTTATAAATGGAGACTAACACCAAACGCGTCAAAAAACCAACTTCTGCTCACAAACCACAGACTCAACGCTGATTCCCCTACAATAACAGCAGACGGCCAAACGACACAACCAAAAAACGACGTAAAATACCTTGGAATCACAATCGACCACAAACTTAAATTCACTAAACACATACGAAACATCAGGGCAGAAACAATAAAGAGAACAAAACACTTCCGATCACTAACCTACAAAGACAGAGGAATTAGCACAAACACCGCCACCAAAATATATAAAGCTATTTGTAGACCCTTGCTAGACTTTGGACATGTACTCATGACCAACGGAACAGAAAGGACAAAACGTTATACACAAACAACAGAGCAAATTGCACTAAGACTAATAACACGAATAAGACACCCCCAAAACCCACTACACAACCCCCCCACCCAACTACTATACGAACGCACAAACATGACAAAGATCTCGGAAAGACTCATACAGCTACAGACAAAATGGACAAACAACCCCTACAACTGGACCATACTGAATCCCCTTTGTCTTACAAGACCAACCAGACAATCCCGCTTCCGTTTCCCTACATTAAAGCTACTCGAACACTTACAAACGCAACGGACTAGTGGACAATAAAATAATTTCTTCTTGCCACTGAAATCTTATTTATTTAATAACATTGTTAACCTAGAATCGGAGAATTTTCATATTTGTTTTTTATTTAGATTGGGACTGCATGTATTAAACAAGGGCAGAAATACCGATAGGTCGATAGCCTTTTTTAGAAATAAAGATGTTTACTACTACTATTTTATTGCAAGAGTCGTTTACACTGGCGATGAAATGTCCGGTGTCTTATTAGTTCATAGCATTTCAACGAAATCCCAAAAATATTTGAGGGTTTACTCAGAAAGGTTACCAAATCGCCAGACTTTTACAGCAATTAAAATACGACTTTGAGAAACCCGCACCTTTAGGCCTTTAGCTATTATGGACGTCAGCAAGTAACTGAAAAAATCCGAATTGGAGTACTAGAGATTTGAGCTTTAATCTTCCCATTTTCGTGGGCCCCGACATGTAAGGCAGAAAAAAAAGCAGCTACCTATGCAACAGCTAATGGTACCAAATTGAATATTATGCCTGAATTTGAGGAAAACTCACATACTTCTAGTGTCAATCTGCACAAATATCCAATATACCAAAATTAATACATACAGGGTGAGTTTTTTTCGATGACCAGTACAGGGATCTTCGGAACTAGAGCAGTTACGAAGGTCAAATGGACAAAGAATTGTAGTTTTGCATGCTCTACTTGAACCCAATTTTATTTTTCTAAAATTTGACAGCTGTCACGAGATATTTGGGAAAAACTTATTTATGGTAAATTTTTAAATTACTCCTAGTTCCGTTGATATTAATTTGACAGGAAAACATTAACTAGAAAACTTGTAGGAAATTGAATTCCAAAGAAAATGGCATAAGACATTTCTCCAAAATAACTGTCATTTTTGACATATGACACAAATTTGAGTTTTTTTAAATGCCAACCATACTTGATTATTACTTTACCGAATAGAACATTTTATGACGATTTCTGTGATATCACATCGTTAGGTTTTTTATTGAAAAAGACTTTTCAACTTAGTTAGTGAAGAATAGTATAGATCGAATAGAATCGAAGTTAGCCATGAAAAATAGTATAATACATAAAGCATTGTTTCCATAGTAACAAATAATAACATTATATGTCAGTATTTATTTTTACAACTACGTTAAAGTTGGCAATAACTTTATTATAATTAAGAAGGCTGCTCATTTAAAGTGTTTATTATAAAAATCAAATCATAATAATAATAATTAAAACTTTAATTTTTATTGTAAAACATTTTCTTAAAGTCCACCATTATTATCAATGCAAACATTGCAACGCTTTAAAACTGAATAAGTTGCTTTTCTTGAGGAGCGACCATCAATATTTTCAAATGCTCTAACAACAGCTTCTTTAAGTGCATTTAAATTGGAATATTTGTTTTTGTGAACTGGGTTTTTACGGCTCCCCACAAAAAGAAATCCAAAGGTGAAAGATCCGGTGATCGAAGTGGCCATAAAACAGGTCCGTTTGGAGGAGCGCTATAATGTTGAACCCATTGCAGATTACGCCATGTTCCTAAATCTAAGTCGTCCAACATAAAATCCAGGTTATTCCGAAGGAATTGAAGATACCGACTCCCATTTAACGTGCCTTCGAAAATTAATTGTCTAAGAATTTTTGAACCTACCATTCCGCTCCAAACGTTAAACCCACATTTAATTTGTGGTCTCCTTTGCTCAACGTGGTGGGGATTTGTTTGATTCCAAAGATGTTCATTGTGTCGATTAAACAAACCACAATTTGTAAATCGAGTTTCATCGGTCCACAATATTTTATAAGGGAATTGGATGTCTTGTTGGCATTTGTTTCGGAACCATGTACAAAAATTCACACGCAGCTCCTCATCCCTTGGATGTAAGGTTTGGGATTCTGATAATTTATACGGATGGAATTTGTGTTTTTTGTGATAATTTATACGGAAACTCTCATCACGGTGCTTTGGGAAGTCCCGGATTCTGCGGCAATCTCTCTGGTTGAAGTCTATGGATACTGACTTACAATGGCCAAGACATTAACCTCCACAGCTTCATTTATTACTATATCTTCATTTCTTGGCTGCGTAAAACTTCCATAAGTGCCCAAATTGTCGTATAATCGCTTGAATGTTTTCAAGGACGGTTGACGACGGTCAAAATACCTCTCAAAATAGTAATCAGAGGCTCATCCAGCATTCTTATCACATCTAATGTAGGTTGCAATTATGTCGCGCTTTTGTTGATTGCAATAAGAATTCATTTTTACAATAAAACTAACTTAGATTTCTAATTTCAATTTAAACTTGGATGTCAAAAATTGAAAGGTGATGTTACTATCTGTTGCTATGGAAACAGTGTCTCATACTATTTTCCATGACTAACTTCGATCAACTAAATTGAAAAAGTATAAATTGTTCGCAGACACTTTATTTTCGAAAAAAAGCTAACGATGTGATATATCACAGAAATCGTAATAAAATGATCTATTCGGAAAAGCAATAATCAAGTATGATTAGCATTAAAAAAAAACTCAAATTTGTGTCACATGTCAAAAATGACAGTTATTTTGGAGAAATGTCTTATGTCATTTTGTTTGAAATTCAGTTTCCTACAAGTTTTCTATTTAATGTTTTCCTGTCAAATTAATATCAACTGAACTAGGAGTAATTAAAAATTTACCATAAATAAGTTTTTCCCAAATATCTCTTGACAGCTGTCAAATTTTAGAAAAATTAATTTGGTTTCGAGTAGAGTATTCGAAACTACAATTCTTTGTCCATTTGACCTTCTTCGCAACTGCTCTAGTGTATTATGCACATATAATTCAAATACGCCGTTTTCATCTATTATTTTTTACCGAAGTTTGTACAGTCAAATGCTGTTCATTCAGGTCTTGAAATTTTCGGATCTATGTATAATACAATATATTATATAATAATATAAAACATATTATGATATAATTATACTATAAATAATAAAATTATAACAAAATCACGTTAAAAAAGTGTTTTTAAATCAATCACGTTTTCGTAATATCTTAAAACCATCACTAGCAACGAATCGTACTTATCTCAAAAAAATATAAAATATTGTCATTAAATAAAATCTTGAGTAAATTGAAAATAGGAAAACTATAAACACTATAATAAGTATAAATTCTGAAATGTTACCTTTGTTATAGTTTTTAGCAAGCTCCAGCATATCTGCTACCGTTTTCTCATTGGTGCTACAATTTTCCGAATAATCAGCTAGAGTTAGTCCGTCCATCCAAGACTTTTTATGCAAGTTTAATAGCATCTTTTGCTCTAATTCGTTTTTCCGGTAATTAATACTTATTGAGTAGTAATGCCTGTTAAGGCCGTGGATTAAAGCCTGCACAGATGGTTTTTGAAGATGCCCAAGATTGGACGTGGTCTGGCGAGGCTCTTGACCGAGTACCATCATGTTTGCATTTATCAATCTGGAAATAATCAAAGTTAGAAATAAAATATTCATTCATTATGTGATAAAGAAATATTGATAGAGTTTGAAGGGACGAATAATTACCTAAATGCATCTATAACAACTTTGCCTTTAACAGATTGAATTGGATCAACTACCACAGCAACAGCACGCTCAGACAAAGCCTCGAAGGACTGCTGAGTGTTTATGTCGACTCCTGAGAGCCAACATCCAAACCCTGGATGAGAGTGGTACCAGCCCACTACCATTTCGGGCCTTCCAGTTTGTCTTAGCATGTCTAACATTTTCGCCTATGAACAAGTAGTGTTAATAACAATTAACTGGGGAATTAAAGAAGTTTTACCTGGAAAACTGGATCAACCGCTTCCACACTTACACCAGTACCTGTTTGCGGCATGGCGAAAACATCTATCACTCTCACTGTATAGTCATCTACAAATTCACCTACAACAAGAGGTAAAGTTCAAATGTGTGATTGTTCTTGGATTGAACTGGACTGGATTCCCGTGGAATAAATGTACCTATTTATTCTCAGGTGATTGAAATAAAAGCAATTTAGTTTACCTAGCATAAGGCCCATGACTTCCATAGGTACTCCAGCTCTTCCATGTTTTAACATCTTTAGAAGGGCCAGGGAGGAAATGTAGACCTGCTCTGCAGTGTCCACAACTGGGGCATCACTTGCAGGGGCCGCCTGACTTAAACCCGGCATTCCACCACCCAATCTCAGTAATCTGTCCATTATAAATGTGAAGTCTCCTTATAATCGTGCCAAGGAAAACGAAAGGTTTGGAGTGATTTTTACAATGCCGAGATGACTTAGGTTGTTTAGTAACTGACTTGCAAATAATCAAGTTTTGACGTTGTCAGCATGTCACCTTAACGTGAGTAATGTCAAGTGCCATTACCAACAAAAACCGTTTTATGCTCTTATAATTTTTCTATTTTCCTTCACATACATCTTAAGCTGAAAGATTAAAATAAAATAATATAATAAAGGTCCTTTTTTCAAATAAATATCTACATTATTTGTACAACTTGTCATATTTTAAGAAGTAGCGCCTTTGTTGACACATATGCTAGATAAACAAAGGTAGCGCACGGTCATAAGATTAAGAGAGAACTGACGTGGTGTTCTTCAAAAAAACTCAAAAGTAGGGTTAGTAGTTGTTGTTGATTACTAAAAATGACTTGGATAGCCGATAACTATCTAACGATATTCCAAAAGTTTTGTATCAATGTCTTAAAAAGTGGCCCAATTCCCAAGCACATTGCATTTATAATGGATGGTAATAGACGGTATGCCAAAAAGCACCAAGTGGAGAAAATAGATGGTCATTCTAAGGGGTTTCAAAAACTGTCCGATTGTCTGAATTGGTGTTTAGAATTAGGAGTTAAAGAAGTCACCGTTTACGCATTTAGCATTGAAAACTTCAAACGTACAAACGATGAGGTCGACCAATTATTACAGCTGGCCCGAGAGAAGTTTACCAAGCTTTTTGAAGAGAAGGACAAGCTTATGGAGAATGGTGTTTGTATCCGAGTTATTGGAAATTTAACTTTAGTTCCCGAAGATTTAAGGAAGCTGATAGCTAAGGCGATGCTGATGACCAGAAATAATAATAAAGCTATATTGAATGTCGCATTTGCATATACATCAAGAGATGAGATCGTAAATAGTATTAAAGTGATCAATGAGGCAGTGAAAAATGGAGAAATTGTTTGCAATGATATAAATGAAAATCTTATATCTTATTGCATGTACACTAATCAAAGTCCCAATCCCGACCTACTGATAAGAACATCAGGCGAGGTAAGACTAAGTGACTTTCTTTTGTGGCAGACTGCAAACAGCCAAATATGCTTTACCAAGGTGCTGTGGCCCGAATTTGGTATTTGGCACTTATTGGCATGTATTTTCCAATATCAGCGTGGTTGTAAAGAATTGCAAGTGGATGCTAGTCTGCCTTCCAGTAATATTGAAAATAATAATGTAAAAACATTTCTGCATAAGCTAGATGAAAGAAGGCTAAAGCAGCTTGAAATTTACGCCAGTGCATAATGCAATAAATATAATTGTACATAGAAGCCACTTACATTTCAATTTTTTATGAAAAAGTTGTATAAGTACAAATTTTTGGTTGAATATACATTGTCATTCCAGATAAATAAAGCGATGTTACTGTTTCCTTGCTTGATTTATTCTAGTTGGATTTTAAGAAAGCCTAACTTTCCTCGATACATAAATTAGCCAAGAACTAGAACTACTGGTATTGCAAAAATAGTAGGCGTGTTACAATGCATTGTATTCTATACGGCTCATCAGCATAGTCAATCGATGGTAAAAAAATACAGTGAAATCTCTCTTAGGCAGAACTGTTCTCAAAGCACCGAAGGGCTCGTGTTTAACAAATTCTACTAACCATTGTTCCATTAATTTTTAAGCCATCCAGTCCTTGATGACTTTCCAGATCACATAGATCGATAACATTTATATTTTTAAGGTGCCCTTTTTTGCTTTTCAATTCACTATTCCTCTTTTCCCCCTGCTAACAACGCAACACAATGCAATATTGTTGATCTCAATTTTGCCTGTGATTTATATGGCAAAGCCCGAATTAACTTCAGTCTTGTCCGCCGTTATAATTAATTTCAGTCTTGTCCGCCGTTATAGACGTCCCTCGGTGAATAATTGTTTACCAGTACCTTAAAAAAGTATATAGTTTCGTCCTCAGCATTAATACTTAATACTTAATATTACGCTCTACTTCTAATTAATACTCTCTCTGATTATGAAGCGGTGATATCCAAATTCAATATTTCTCTCAAGCTCTCGAGAAGAGCTCGACGTTTGGGTAGAATCTTCTCATCTTCAAATTTTGCATTATTTCACAATCTTTGTCAAAGCACGATTTGGAACTTTAAGTCCGGTGATCCAAACTTTCACTTCAGAGATTTCTTGAATAAAATTATAAGTACTTTCAATGAGGCCTTTCCGCTTAGGGCCATTAATCCTAAACGCCATAAACATTGGATTACGACAGGTTTGCGCACTTCTGCGAAAAATATGCGCTCTCTCTTGCATATAAAAAAGTTTACTGACTCCGCTCAAGTTCTTGAATTCATTTCAAATTATAGAAAGATCTATCTAAGAGTGATCAAGTCAGCAAAGAGACTATATTATCAAAATCGTTTGACAAATGCTAAAATCGTTTCCAGGGAAACCTGGTCCATTGTCAATGATCTCAGAGGTAGAACAAATCCCGTGAATGAAGGTATGCCAAGTCCAAATGAGGTAAACGATTATTTCATCAACATCAGCAAAAGTGTTACTTCAGGTATTTTACCTGGCTTCGACCCTCTTTCGTTCCTTCCTCCTTCTAAGAAGATCGCTGATACCTTTTTCCTAAGCCCTGTAAACAGCGTTGAACTACTACAGGTAATACACAGCATAAAAAGTAAATCGTCGTGTAGCACGGATAGTCTATCAGTTAAAATATTCTGGAGCCTCCCACTTTCAACTCTGGATGTCCTGACAGACCAAATAAATGATTCCTTTGTGCACGGAGTTCTTCCAGAATGCCTCAAAACTGCGATCATTATTCCTCTTCATAAAGGTGGCGAAAGGGATATCTCATGTAATTATCGTTCAATTGCAATGATCCCTGTGTTGTCAAAAATAGTTGAAAGGTTACTAAAAAATCGCCTCATGCCATTTATCTTCAAACATGGCATATTATCACCTGAGCAGTTCGGATTTTCGCCAACAAGTGCACCAATGATGCAGTATTTTCCTTGCTTCATAATGTTTACTCATCGCTAAATTGCAGTCGCCCCACAGCTACAATCTTCTGTGACTATGCAAAAGCGTTTGACTGTGTGAGTCACAGCATTTTGTTAGATAAGCTTGATTTTTATGGAATTCGTGGTATTTCTTCCAACTGGTTCAAGTCATATCTTGAAAATAGACAACAGTTTGTCAGAGCAAACGGGTCTGTCTCTGAGTGTAAACTGATTGCCATTGGAGTTCCCAAGGGTTCTGTGCTTAGACCTATTCTTTTCCTCCTATTTATCAATGACATCACCTACTTAAAAATCAATGGCAAAATTACCCTCTTTGCTGACGACACAAGCATAACATGGAATGATTCTGATACTGTGTCCCTTCACTCTAAGGTTTCCAACGATCTCGTTACAATCAAGAGTTGTTCTGACTCTAGTTTGCTGGGTTTTAACCTTAATCCTTTTAACGGTAGCCCTAACTTATAGAAGACCTTTACAACCCTTGCTACTCCATAACAGCAATATTAGATACGTTGAGTCGGTGAAATTTCTGGGCTTGAACATTAATGCCAACCTTAAAGTGGTCTACCCATATTGACTCCTTAACAAAAAAACTATCTTCCGCTTGTTTTGCAATTCGATCGGTTTCGAGGGAGCTGAATGTGTTCTCCCCTAAACTCGCTTACTTCTCTCTATTTGAGTCTCACATCCGTTACGGCCTTCCTTTTTGGGGCTGCTGCAACACACAGCAATTTCAAAGTATTTTTAAACTGCAGAAACGAGCAATTCGCTCTCTATTTGGCCTGAAAAGTAGAGCTCATTGCAAGTACTACTTTGAAAACTATAAAATTCTCACACTTCCTGCTTTATTCATATTAGAGACTGTCTGCTTGATACGCAAACATCGAGTCACCTTTCCAGAAGCGCCACAGCATAGGTGCCCTACCAGAAACTTAAGCCAAGTTATATGTCTTCCCTTTCCCTCCTCTGAATTAATAAAAAACCCAATTATTTACAACGCCAAGAAATTGTACAATCATCTTCCATCGCATCTTAAATCTCTCCCTACGTCTCAAAGTTTCGGGAAGGGACAAAAGCATACTTCCAAAAAAGACCTTTTTATTCTGTAAATAATTTTTATGTGGCGTAAGATCTTTTTCTAAATTTTACCACTTCTCAATCTTACTAAATTAAACTTTTCCGTTTGGGCATCACATGCGGCAGTTACGTTATATGTATTGGACGAATAATTATTTGTATGGTAGTTACATTTTAACTAGTTCCTTGTTATGGTTTAGGGTGCAACTTGACTTCACTCACCCCTGTTTTTCTTAATTTTAATTTGTGTTTGTTTTGATGACTATTTTGTGTTATGTTTTATGTTGTTCTTTTATTTTTTATTTACCATTGTTGATTGTCCTTAAATGTGCTATATTTTGTATTATATTGTTTTACACGCTTTCTCCATAAAATTTGTAAATTTTCCTGTGGCAATAAAGCATATTGTGATTTGATTTGACTTCCACCTTTCTCTGTTATGGCTGATAGACTTTCATGGCCCGAAGAAAGTTGTACTCTCTTCTGGCGCCAATTTCAATTCTGTCACCTCAAAACCAACTTCTGCTCTACACCTCCACCATAAGGCCCATACTGACCTACGGCTCCCCTATCTGGCACTCTGTCTGTGATTCCACGAGACGACGTGTTCAAAGGACCCAAAATAGGTTCCTAAGAGGCGTTCTATCGGCTGACAGATACACCAGAATAACCGAAATGCACGAAGCAACAGGGATGGCCTATATAGCCGACTATATAGATACCATCGCTGAAAAATTTTATCATAGCGGAGTGCAAGACTCAGTCCTTACGCGAAATATCACCCAAGTAAGAGCAAACGATCGCCCAACCCATGGTCCCCTGTATAAGCGACTTCCCATATTTTATGAGGATTTTGTCCCTGACAGTACGTGAAGACAAACAAACATTGCCTGCCAGTTGCAGACAGTCGTTTCTAGCAGGCTGGAAACGCACAAATCCAACATAACGTGACTTGACGGGTTCGTCCTGCCTCGTTCTGGCTGGTGTTGGCTGGTCCTTGCACCGATCGGGGCGGGGGCGGATAGATTTGGTCATCTAGTTGAAACTGCCGGCGGTTAACGCCACGGCTGACAGTATCAAACTTAAAGGTCGAAGCAAAAAGGGTTTTTGGCTTCCCTTCAGGAAGACCTTTTTTCCTTAATGAATGCCCCTCGAATAAAACCAAAACCGCTGACTCAAACCAAATCTCCTGACGTTGTCGTGCGTATGGCTAGCTCGGGAATGTCCATGTTAGGGCACTGCCCAGGTAATGGACGACTTAGCGCGCCTATTTAGATCATGGGCAAAGAGCAACCGGCCGAACATCTGGCTAGACATGGGAGTTATGTTTTTTAACTTTGTTTGTGAGTTTTATTAATGGGAATGTTCAATAAATTTTTAATCTATCTATCTATCTATCTCTGTTATGGCTTTAAAACTAACGGCCTCTTACTAAAATTTTCGAGCCATCCAGGCGAGGTATTGAAAATTTCGTCTGCTTTAGCTGGAAGCCTAGAAAATTTAAAATGTACGATAAAGTTCCCAAGTTTTTAACTTCAACTTATCTCTAAACGATAATACTTTACTTCGCGCTTTTGCAAACCAGTCCAAACACTATTAAAGATCACGCACTTGGGATTTAGAAAAAATAGTTTTCCAGCGACATTAACATTCAAAAGTTTGGTCCTATTTTTATAATCTCAACTGCTCGCGTCATCCCCATATTAAAACGTTTGGACAAATCTCTTACACTGGGTTCTTCCGTCTCATACCAAAGCACAAATCATTGCTCGGGAGTTTTTGAAGAAATGCGAATGATCCGATCGGTTAAATTGCGAGTGTCCGTTCAAAAGATTAAACATTTTTTTTCAATCCAAGGGTGTTCGCGTTTGCCCAAGGAAGCGTTCGCTCAAAATCAGATACTCCATACGGTATTTCCTAATAACGAATTCCGGATGTGAAAAAATGTCCGAATAATGAATATCTACGCGTGACAGAGATGTTGGTTATTTCACCGTATTTAAAAACGACATTGTGATAACATACGATATTTACTTTAATATAGACAATAATGAAACAAATCACTAACGACTAGTAAAAGATTAAAGTTATATACATATAATGTTCAAGTAAAATGTATTCCAAAATGGCTTAGGAATGTTGATTTTAGCGAGGCTATTACTATGCGAAATCGTTTGAAGAGCAAATTTGAATCGAATTCTAAATGGTTTCACAATGTTGGATTAAATAAGGGAAAACATGGGAGCCGTTCATTATCTTCAATATTTCTTATCCTAAAAAGTCAACTGGCATCAACAAATTCTGCCTAATTTTATACAATATGAAAACTACCAAGTGTGGTGTAATTCTTGCAACTACATGTATAGATTAATTAAATCCAAGTAACAGACGTATCAGAAGTCGACTGTACTTGACTTCCATGTCTATAAACACAATAAAAATACTGTTTGAATGCTGGCTGAATTTTTAGCTACATAAAGATTACGCTTTTCCCGCGACTTGAGAACCGCCCTTTGAAACGCCTTTATCTGCGCCGGTATCTTGTTCTAGTTGACGGCCCAGATATTCCCAATTATGAACCATCAATTTTTGCACAGCCAGCAATGCCTCGTACCGTACGTTTGGATCTTCATGGCCAAGAAGTTGCATTACAAGTGTTTTTCCACCCAGTTGCTCAATAACGCTAAAAATATGTATATGGTTCGGCAATCTTAAACATCCTAGATTAAAACTTGTAAATTTACTTACTTTTCATGTCAAATTTCAATTTGGTACTTTAATCAGTCGATAATATAAATAATTATTGTGTATATTTACCTGACTGTATTTCAATTTAATCCAAAACAAATTCCTGGGTTCCAGTCAATATTACTGTTTATTGTTAAAAAAAAATTACAAATACGTTTCGGTATCTTTCTCCACCATCATCAGTTTGTATGTATGGCTGTTTCCACCTTCACATTTGACAAGCTATTCACACATACAAACTGATGATGGTGGAGAAAGACACCGAAATGTATTTGTAATTTTTTTTTAACAATAAACACTAACCCAGGAATTTCTTTTGGATTAAATATAAATAATTGTAAACAAATATACTTTTCAACTCACTTTTTTCCGCGGGGGTAATGTCTGACATACTCCCCGATGTCGAAACTTGCCACAGACAAAACGAGGGGATCTTTGCTCGTTTCTAGAAGGTGAATCAAAATGCGCAGAAGTTCATAGTTCTTCTCGTTGAGGCGTTGAGCGTTCTCACGCCAAAATTTGCTCTTGTGCACTGGTGACCATTCCAATCGTCCCGATTTCACCTAAAATCATTCTCGATAAAAATTATGTCTATAAATAGGGTATGTGCCCAGTAACGACGCCAAAACTTAATATTGCCTATTCTGAAAGCGGGTTTGCAACTGGATTGAAACTCAATTCGTCGGCAATTTTTGGAAAATAAAACGAATTTCAATCCCAAAACTCGCCATCAGAGCGCATGATGTGTACAGAGAGTTTCGTAATGTGTAAATATGCAAAGGACGTGTTTAGAAAGTAATTTTTATGTGGATTTTGCAATCCATGCAACTTTTGACAACAATTTGACCATGCAACATTTTGTCGAAATACCTCACTAACACTCATAATATCAATTTTCAATTAAACCATACGAGCTCATACGAAAACCCCATTTTAGAAGTCTACTAAGTTTAACTAACTCTTTTTTATACATATGTGCAATCAGTAAAGAAACATATTGATTTTTTTAAACATCAAGAGTAAAATCGTTTTTAAATTTTCAGGTGTTTTATTTGTTCTGGCATTTGCTATCGCGGAAAAAGTTCTGAGTGAGTTGAAAATAAGCGTTAAATTATTTTACTCAAAGACTTATGCTGCACAGAAGCTAAACTAGTTGTTAACGCACTAAAATACGTTTTCAGCGAATCAGCAAAACATTGTGTGTTCATTCTCCAGTCCGACTATACCCTAATATACCTATAGCCCAAATAAAAAAGTTATCCCTATAAAATGACCTTCGAAACACCAACAAAATATTTGCACATTCGAAGACTCTATACAACATTTAACTGAAACTTACTTCCGTAGCATACTCATCGAATGAACTGAGATCTTGCACCGAAGCATGCAATTTCTCAGATAGGAATTCAACATCAGCAGTAATATCCTCATCGTCACACTTTCTTTGTTCCAAAATTTGCAGTTGTTTAAGAACCTGCAAAAAGCATTCACGCAATTAACAAAAATTACATGATATAATTAATGTTATTTTTTACTTTGCTCTGAACCATTGAGATGCAGTGCTCTTTGGCAACTTGAGCATCTTCAGGTTTTTCAATTAAGTTTCTGAATACAGCCAGAATAATTCTTGTAACCTTCTCCTTGACGGAGTCGCTTAAAATATCGGCCAAAATTGGAATCACGTTGAATTTGTTCATTTTTTCGGCGAGCAGTGGGTTGAATGTTAGCACCCACAAGCAGAAAATGAGCTGGTATTGAACCTTGAAAACATTAAGCATTGAGATTAAGACAAAAAATATCCATTACATTAACTTACCTGAAAGTTAACTCTTCCAGCTAAGACAGACAAAAGAGTCGAGATACCATCGACTGAAACGAATGCGAATCGATAGTCATCGATGCGAAGCATCATCTGGAGACATCTTGCAACAGATTGGATGTATTCATTGTTCTACAGTTAAAAATAAAAAAATATATTTTAGCCAATATACTAAATATACCAAACTATCAATGTAGGAATATTATTTTGGATAACTATCAATGTTATTTACTTGTACTGAACATATAACTGCCATAGTCTATGCTAGGCGATGGCTTTTGAATGGCGCATAATTATATCAGAAGAACGGATAATTAATAAAAGATTTTTTTTAAACATAATCAACAATTTTTTCGCATCACATGCTGCTTTGTCGAATGAGTTGCTTTTTAATAAACATTAATAGAAATTTCATGCAAAATCTAACATGCAACCATTGTTAGGTAATTAATCTATCAACATATTTTAACGAACTACTTGCAACGCTATGGTAATCAGTTGAAACTCATGAGATGTTTGTCCATCATTTTATCAACAAATATTACATTTTATATTGAATCACAAGCAATGAAAAAAATTAGTCGTATTTATACAAAAAAAAAACTATTGGAAGAAGATTCTTACATAACATTGCAAATTATAAATAAAGCCATAGAGCAAATATTGTAGAAACTGTCTAATAGATGCCTATAACCCAAAAAAAACGAATGCATGCAAATTCACGGATCAAAACTTACTTACCTGGTGATGGCTGAATGTAGAATTATTTAATAAACTGATTTAGTAACTGATCAGCAGAGCAATGTTTCTGCTGCTTTATTCTGTATTAGACGTAAAAGATCAGATTAGGCGTAAAAGGTATTGTTCTTAAGTAATTCACAATTAATTGATACACTTAGATAATTGCTATTGCTTATTTCAAACTTTACTTGACCAATATGGACTTTTGCAGAACGTTGCACCGTTAAAATACCAATTAAATATTCCAGGAGTTTCAAAACGTAAATCTTTGCGATTGCGAAAATAGAACAAATCACCTTATCACAAATAATATTGGTTTTGATTTGATTACAGGAAAACTTAAAAAAAATATATATCTTAATATATACCAAATTATATATAGAAATATTCTTATTGAATATATACTTTTAAACTTGGGTGCATAGAAATCGGCCCACTGTAAACTTTTGACTTTAACTATATATATTTTTAAAACTATTCATCAGATCAAAAAACGAAATATGCTGTTTGAAAGACAATTTAATATGCTTTAATGTGAGTATAAATTTATCAAGAAGGCTTGTCGTTTGTATGCGTAGCGACCGGTAAACAAAGGAAACGTGTTTATGTGGTGATTGTAACGAAAATAAAAAAAATTGTCAAATATTAAAATTATTGCGTTTGCAACTGAAATTTGCATATTAATTCGTTTTTCATAATATCAATAGTGTTTAAGTGTGTTAGTTTAATGCATACTACAACTCAAAAATCCGGCCAAGTTATTGCTTTAATCGTAAATGGACTTAGTCAGCGAGCTGTTGTTAGACAATTGGATATGACCCGCGCAGCGCTTCGAAGAGTGTGCAAAGGTTATGAAGAGACTGGATCCTTTCATAGCCGACCTGGAACAGGCAGAAGGCGATTTACAACCGCTCGTGATGACCGCTTTATTGTGTCAACGACATTAAGAAATCGTCACCTTAATACCGTTCAAGTGCAACGACAGCTCTGTGAGGTGCGAGGAGTGGCTATTAGTCAGTGGACAGTAAGACGAAGACTGCAGGAAAATAACCTGACCCCTAAAACACCTGCGATTGGTCCAAAACTTTTTCCAGCTCATCGGCAAGAATGCCTGCGTTTTGCACGGGATAATCTGAATTGGACGTTGGAACAATGGAGATCTGTTCTGTTCTCAGTTGAGACCAGAATATGCCTAAATGATAGCGACGGAAGAAGGAAAGTGTACCGAAGACCAAGAGAGCGATTTGCAGATTGCTGCTTTGAAGAGCGGAGTGCTTATGGAGGTGGTTCCTGTATGATCTGGGGTGCAATTTCTATAGGAGCACGAACCGACCCTGAGTTCATTCGTAGGGGCGACCGTGTTCACGGAAGAAGAGGTTTAACGGCTGTTGGATATATCGAAGAGATTTAAGCAATTCATGTGGTACCTTACGTCGACTACATTGGAGACGAATTTACCTTTATGCATGACAATGCCAGGCCGCACACCGCAAGAATCGTGCAAGATTACATTGCAGAAGTCGGTTTTCGGGTTATGGAGTGGCCGGCATACAGCCCTGACCTAAATCCGATCGAACACTTATGGGATGAGCTAAAACGAAGAATTCGAGCTAGACTTCATACCCCAAACTCGATCCCAGAGCTTATTGTTGCAGTAGAAGAAGAGTGGTTTAACATCCCTCAAGAAACAATAGCAAACTTGATTAGATCTATGCCTAATCGTTTGAGAGAAGTTATTAGGGAAAGAGGAGGTCATACCCATTATTAAAAAATTAAGTGTTAAGTTTTAAATTGTCAATAGCCCTATTTATGTTAATAATAAAAAATCTTAATTTGCTTAATGCATTCATTTCACTATGTTAAACATAGGATACTCACAATAATTTACACTCACATTAAAGCATATTAAATTGTCTTTCAAACATCATATTTCTTTTTTTGATCTGATGAATAGTTTAAAAAAAAAACATAGTTAAAGTCAAAAGTTTACTGTGGGCCGATTTCTATGCACACAAGTGTAGTTTTGAATTATCCTGTATTTAATATGCAATATACAATATACGAAGCGGAAATCGTAAATAATAAAGTTGGTTCAATGAGAAACAAGTTGAACCATTAAAAGCCTAATAAAATAGAGCTTCAATACGAATTTTCGTTTTTGTCTTGAACTTGAAACAAGTTAATTTTTTTTATTTCATTATTTTTGGGCCTAAATTCCTCAAAACTGGAGCAAAACCGATTACACTTTCTTAAATCAGCTTTTCAAGTCAATATGCTTCACAATATGCAACACGATGTTTCGTTTTAAAGAAAATAGCCTCGTTTTTTTAATACGACCCTATTAACATATAGTTATGTTTTGATCAGTTAAAAAAAATTCAGAATATTTCTGAACACGGATCTGTATTTTAGACGCTGGTACTTACAAAATAGGATATTATTTGCAATTAATTTGAAAATGTCAATACTGTTGAACAAAACAAAATAAACTGCTCAACAAAATAATCGTTACGCGGCCAAAGTTGCCATAAGTTTGGTACGGGATAACTTTTGATTGCTGTGAGCGATTTGATTTTTGTGTTAAGCCTTTTCTAGTACAATTCTTTTTCAGTCAGTAAGTGTTTTTGAAAAAATGTAGTGCTGCAGATAAAGTTACTACAGGATGAAAAATGAAACAATCCAAAATTTCTGAAAATTCGGCATGTTTTCAATTTGAAAAAATATATTTTTTTGATTTCAAGATAAATGGCATAACGATAGATATACAGTATTTTAAAAACTTGATGATCGTTTCCTGAAAACGAAACGTTTAAGCAAAATCATACCGACCTTAAATTTTGTATGAGAAAGTATAGTCGGTTTTGCTCCAGCTTTGAGCTACTTTTTTTAACTACTACTAACGCCGAAAAAGAATTTAATTTAAATTCGAAAATGTCGTTTTTTTTTTAATAAATAATGTGCGACAACACTTATCAAGTTTTAAAACCCCTGGTCATTAGTCTTTTAAATCGCTTACTTTTTTCTCATTTAACTTCGACTTCGAATCATTTACAATTTTCGATATCCTCATAGTCGCTTTCTTATTTTAGACACAACAGGGTGTTCCTTACTTGCATGGTAATATTTAAATAGGCGATTAAACTTATTTTAGGCAAAAACTTTATATGAACTTATGTCGTAAACGTCCTAACTTCCTGGAATTCCCGGAAAAGAAAGAAATCATTTTTTATAACGACAGTGATACTAAACTTATTTTCTGAAGTACAAAAAAAATTTAATATTTTTATCAGTGCTGTGCACGCGTACGGGTTTTGCTTTGAATATTTTTGAAGAAAAAAAGTACGTCATCTCTGTCTTTTTTTTTAACAAAAAAGCTTATCTGACGCGAAAAATGTAATTTTGAGTTTTCATTCATTTTTGACCAAATTTGGTCTCTTGATTTTCTTTCCGAGTATACACAAGCGATTTAGTAACACGACTTCAATTTTGTTTAAAGCGAAAATGATGTGCCGAACGAAATAAAATCAAAAGATTAAATCTGATCAGAAATGAATGAGAATTGAAAAAATAATTTTTATTTTAAGAGAAAGCAGTGGCGTACGGTTCGAACGCCACTAGCATAAATAATAAAATTCTTTGTACATTAGAAAATGCAACTTCATGCGTTGAAGACGTGCACGAAATTTCATAAAGGTATCTACAATAGTATTACAGTCGTGATAAAGAAATATTTTTTCCGAAAATTTACTGCCTTGCATCTCGAAAGTTTGAATAACACATAAAGTTCTTTCATAAAATGGGTCCGAGCATTGTCGAAAGTTGAAACAAAATTTTAAAAAAAGTTAAAATAAGCATGAATTTTGGAACACTTAGGTGCAAGTTATGAATAATATACTTATGTACAGAAAAATAATTTTTGAATGTCCATTTAAATCCTTGAAAAGCTAGATTATGGTAAAAATGTTTAATTTTTTGTGCTCCTGATTCCGATGAAAACCTATGACATGAGTGTATGTATATCTTATCTATTAAACGTTATGCTTTTGCAAAAACCATTTTGATAAATGCATTTATTTTTAATTAACATACATTTTTCTACTTTGAATTTCTCTACGAAAATAAATAAATAGACTTATCAAAATTGCACAGTGTGTAAGTAAGCATATTTAAGTATTGCTGAAATAATTATCTTTTGAAAACAAAATTAAAATTCAAAAAGTGTATTGGTTTCATAGTAGAGCAATAATTAAATACACTTGTATTGGTGTATGTAAGTATGTATACCGAAATTTCAGACGTTGATAGGCCCTGCTCATCGAAACGATTCTTTGAATAATGTTCTGTAGCTTCACCCTTAAGTGAATCGGAGGTCTGTAAGGCTGCCAAAGCATCATACTAAAACCAACCATTCAACATAATAATGAGTAGTAAAAGTGATTTTTTAAGACCTGACAATATTTCGTGAAAGGTAATAAATCAATGATCAATACTGATCAATCATTAATCACTATTACCTAACATCAAAATTACGAAAGGATAAAATAATTTTTAAATAGAGCGCCCATCTTTGTAGCCCCCAACCTGATCTCAAGCTTCAGCGTCTCAATGGCAAAACATCGACGTTAGTTTTGGAATCAATTTCTGACAAAAACACAAAGTGATACAAACCAACAATCAACAACACATGAATTATTTTAATGCATTAAAATGTGAAATAATTAATTAATGAAACTTTTATCATTAAATATACAGTGTGAGTCAAGGAGTTTTAAACTAGCAAAAAGGTGGAAGAACTTTGTTAACATTTTTCTCAATTAGAAATGGATGAAACCATTTGTTGTTACACAGAAAATAAATGATCTCCGAAATGGGAAGAAGTTTCAAAGTGAAAACGGAACAAAATGTTTTTTTTTTGGTAAAAAATGTGCAACTAAAGACCCTATCCCTATAGTCATCAATGGGCTACTTGCATGCTGCAGTAATAGTTTGCTCTTAAATTCTTAATTAATTTTATTATCTAATCTATTTATTATCTAAATTAATTAAATATTAAATTAGTTTACCAGCTCAGATGAAATTATAGTTGCAAGGTGCTAATATTTGTAAAATAAACCACGCAACTAAAAAAGATTTTGACTTGTTAGCGACGCAAACGTTTTAAAAAAAAAGTGCAGTTAAATAAAGCTTGAAAGTAATTTAGGTGTTATAATTCACATAAAACATGTAGATAAATATGCGAATTTTGCCTTAAATAGCTTCTTATATGCAAAATATAAAGAAAGATACAATTTTATTAGTAGTAGTAGTAAAAAATATTTATTTCTTTCGAAAATGCAATCGCTTTCTACCCAATTTTCTAATTATTCCTAAAACTTTTAGCATTTATTCTCAAGGATTTTCAAGCAGTTTTCTATAAAAAATTGAGGATACAGTGGGGGCCATAACATTTCAAATAAAACCAAGAAAAAACGTGCATGCAGCCCATTAATTTCTCAATATTTAACGAGGTTTGCAGTAATAAAATTGTCTTCAATAATAGCAAAAGAAAAAACGTCTGGTCGTTTCCGTTAACTTACAAATTAAAAATATGTATATTATTTCTATGCAGCTAGTTTAGTAACAAACACAAAATCACTTCTAACGTTAGTGTGTAGTCCCGAGAACACAAACGACACTCAACATTGAACGTTACCAGCGCAATGTAGGGTACGCATTACCTCTTGAGCCACTCTGGTGGCATCCGCTAATGACATACCAAATAAGATGGAGTTTGCCCCCGCTATAATGCTGTAGCAGCCGCGGGATTCCCGTTTTGGAACCATTTTTGCAGCGTGTAGCTTGTTTTTTAGTTCCTATATGGGGGACATAAGATCTATTCCTTTTCTTAAATATTTTCGGTCAGTATTAGAGCGAATAACTTTATTTTTAGGTATTGTATATGGAAGGTTATTCTAAAACTCATTTGGAAAACTCTTACATGTATAATAACGTTTTACTAACCAAAGTGGATTGATATCTGAGATGCAGTTTTTCAAATCTGGGCTCGAATTCAACTATAGAAATGATTGTGCTTTTCTATCTTGTTTTCTGCCTAATTTGCTTGGATATATAAATGTGCAGATTTATATTCGTTTAAATATTTCGCTTGTTTTTAAGGGTCCTGTAACTTATTTTCAAACTCTTTTATTCTTTAGAAAAAATGTTGAAGAAAAAGTTATAGCTAGAAAGAATATATTTTTGCATATATGAAAAATCACAAAAATGTGAGGCAAGGCAAAGTTTCATTTATGGGGTGCCGAAAGTCAACAGCTTCGACTGGTTGAAAAAATTTAGATAGAATGATAGTTTTTTAAAATAATTGTATTTTTATTTTCAAATGAGAGTAAACTAATTTTTTCTCTTTTTATGAAATTCAGAAGTAGTAGGTTTTAAGTGTCTTCTTGCTTTTTCAAAGTGCTAAACTTTTCTCATTCAAAGTGTCATCAGTATTTATCGTTTTTCTGTTATTTAAAATGCTATTACTGTACATACAATTGAAAACACCTCAATACAACGTATTACTAATCTCCCATCATTTAAATTTTGGAAGCATTTTGTATTTGTCTGTCGTTGTATATTTACTATTTATTATTATCTTTGCCCTTTTCAGCTTGGGTTTTTTGCAACAGCGCTTATAAAATGTTAAAAATATTGTCCTTTTAGTACGTATATTTCTATTTATCGCAGTAATGATATGCAATACCTATTTAAAATTAAAATTAATAAAATAATTAGAAAAAGATTGAAAAACAATAAAATGATCAAATGTTATCATAACACTGTTAGATTTTTTTTCAAATTTGAAAATGCAACACATATGTCTCACGTATATTTGAAAATGCTACTCGTAACTCAAAAAAGAAAACAGTTACAATAATGATTAAATTTTCAGGTCGCTCAAGCGGCTCTACTCTAAGAATCTAAAATATTTTTTTGGTGGAAGAAAGGTGGAACTTTTTTATACGTAAAGTAGACGTCAAGTCAAGAATACTTTTTATGCATGAATTTTTATCCCTATTGCTAAAGGTTTTTGAAATATTTGCATTTCATTGCAATAAATGATAGATGCAGTCCTGTACGTTTTTATCGATATTGCCCAAATGACAAAATATTCTGCAATGGAAACTAGTAAAAAAAATGTAATTTACTTAGGCAAGCATATATCAGCTGTTGTTCCTAAAAAAATAATTGCCATATAAAATTTAAATCTGCAATTTTAAATTGTAACGCTCATTTTTTTTTTCATAGAAACATGTTCAGCTTTAAAATTAAGTATCACTTTCCTCTAACTTGGCTATACAATGAACAGATTTTATTTTATAAAAAAAAAACATTTTCTTTCCATCATTTGGGCAGTATCGGTATTAGTAATATATAAGAATATAATGCAAATATTTTCAAAACCATTAGAGATAGGGTTAAAATATACATAAAAAAGCTGACAATTTTTTGGGAGAATTTAATAATAATAATAGAATAAAAATACAGGAAGTTTCATTTAAAATAAGCGCCTTTTATAAAGTGTGACAAAGTGTTACAAATAGTGCTCTCTAGCTAAAACTTTCATATCCATTTTCTGAAAATCGTTATTTAAAGCAATAAAACCACGGTAAAAACGGCCTGAACTCTGCGGTTATATCGTTTAGAGTAAAACTTTATTAAGATGACCAACAAGAGTAAATCGTAAATATGTGCCAGTATTTACTTACTCTTGGATATATACTAATTTTTCAATCTTTAGTTGCTCTAATACCGTTTCATTAAAACGACGTGCTATGTACAGGTTTACAACACCTCCCACGAACTATAAAATATATTATTTGGTCGTAGTATATGCCACTGAATTATTTCAAAAAATATTGTTAATAAAAGTATTGAAATGGTGTTATGGACCTAAGGTGCTAGTTAGATGAAGCAAAATTACTAATAAACCAAAACATACATTTACACAAGCCGACATGTTATTAGTTACAGTCAAGCATTTGCAAGCTTTAGTAATAAAAGCCAAAAAAAAACCTGTAATATAAATGTTCAAAAGTTTTGTAAAACCGTTTGCCGCACATTAGAATGAAACGAGTGAAAACATTCCAAAAAACCATAACCAATCTATTTACAATACTTTCAAACATGCAAGATGCAAAATAAAATATAAAAATATCATGCATGAACATGCATTTAATTCATTTTCATACCTGAGATTTCAATTGGTCCTTCAACCAAGTTAAGTAGAAATGTAAATCGGACCTTTCCATGGGTGTGTGAGACCAGCAAGCGATCTTTGCAATGATTCTTGAGGTCATGTTTGTGATGAAACCATCTTGACGATTCAGAAGATTTAAGAAAGGTGCCCACATCGGCTCTTTCCTGAGCGTAGCGTACTCATGGAAAATTTCGACTCTTGAACGATCTTCCTAAAGATAACAGTTTGCAAAAGAGCTTTTAAATATGTACGTGTCTAATGTGAAACTAATAACTAGTTGTTAATAGAACAGGATAGCTACTTGCAACATATCGTCGACCAAAACTAAAATATACTGCAGAGTTTGATCCTTGGACACATGCCCCAATAAGTTGAGTAAAGTTTGAGCTGCCTGGGTTCTATCCCTCCTCAACAAGGCAACTTTATTTTGGCTATCGTTCACATCAAAGGCCACAATAAAGTTGAAGTCTTCTTGGGAAATCATCTGAGACCTAAACATTGCGCAGTTCATAATGAAGAAATCCGGCAAAGTCTAACATGTTTAACTTACTGGAAATACGATTGCCAATTCACTTTTTGGTTACGTATATCCGTAGCCTTTTGTTGTAGGACACTGGTGGCAGCAAGCATATCTGAAATTGTCATTTTATAGACCAAGTGTTAATAAAGACAGGTATCGTTGATCGTGCACTAACTAAAATATGAAGCAATGGGAGTGCACCAAAATAGATTTTGTAAAGAATGCCAACTTTTTCAAAATAATAATGCATCGCTGTTATTCAAAGCTTATATAAGTTGCAAATATACAAGGTGTTCCTTAGTAAATCATAAAAAACTGAATACGTTTTGAAAAATCTTTTCTTCTAGACTGCCCGGCGGTTTAATTAAAACGCCAACTGCACATCTATTGCAAGTTACGAATTTTTTACCACTAATAGCATGTAGTACGGTTTATAAATTGTCATTAAAGCTAAATAAAAAGAGATAATAATTAAAATTTTTGTTGTGTATATTTTCCTGACTGTACTTCAATTTATTTCAAACAATTTTTCCTGGGTTTCAGTCAATTTTATTGTTTATTATTTAAAATGTCACAAATACGTTTTCACAAGACACCGAAACGTATTTGTGACATTTTAAATAATAAACAATAAAATTGACTGAAACCCAGGAAAAATTGTTTGAAATAATAATTAAACCAAAAAGTCTTAGTGAATGAATATGGGGGTCCGCATTTTTTTTACCTTATTTCTATTTTCGAACTTGTATTTTCTAACGCATATATAAATTAATATGTTTAGTAATGAATACTTAAATAAATATTAATAATTAAAATTATTAATAAATCATTAGTCTATGTTTACCTCCTAGAGGAGTTTCAGCTACGAGTTAATAAAAAAGTCAACAAATCCCAAACGCAGATATTAAAAATGGTAATCCAAAAAAATTCCTGGGTTTCAGTCAATTTTATTGTTTATTATTCAAAATGTCACAAATACGTTTCGGTGTCTTTCTCCACCATCATCAGTTTGTGTGTAAGGCTGTTTCTACCTTCACATTTGACTCAGACCTTTTGACTCAGACCTCTTGACTTGAATCAAATGTGAAGGTAGAAACAGCCTTACACACAAACTGATGATGGTGGAGAAAGACACCGAAACGTATTTGTGACATTTTGATTAATAAACAATAAAATTGACTGAAACCCAGGAATTTTTTTGGATTAAATTGAAATACAGTCAGGAAAATATACACAATAATTAAAAATGGTTCAACATGCTTCAGATATTGAACATTTTTCATAACTTAATTTTGTGATATTGGATTTGGAAGCTTGTTATGTTTGTAAGATATAACATATAAGTAATAAATGCTTCAAAACGAATAAACTACCATTTCTTTAAAACCGGCACCTTAAAATAGAAAACCGAAAATTTATGTTGTTTTTACTGAAATTGCACCAATTTATTGTGAGAACAATATCCAAGTGTAAAGTCGATGACTGCCAAGATGACCTTCGTTATTTATTGGTCAATAAATCAGAGAAAAGCGGCTAGTGTAAAATCGTTACTGATTAACGGGTAGAAGTTATGGTTCGAAAGACCGAATCGTTACTAGAGTTATTGGAAATTATAAATACTGTAATGCAGTAATTATAAACATAATCCGCAGAAAGCGGATTATGTTTCGCGGACGTTAGACACAGAGGTTAGAAATGTCAACTGCCAGTTTAATGTAGAAATAAAATGTGCAGTATCGCTGCACAATTAGCACAGAACAGTATCATTATTAAAGGGTCCCTTATTTTTATACTCAATTGCGCCGGCGTATGAGTCAAAATACCACAAACTTTATTACTGCATCCCCTTATTGACCGTCCAATAACTCTCTACTATCGGATATTTCGTTATTCGGTACTGGTATGGACGAATCCAACTGTATGAGTGAAATTTTCGAATGCGAATACGACGATACGATTTGAAATCTCGAATTGTTTTTCCGTCGGCAGTTTGGCGGTCGTTTGGTGTTTCAAGAAGGGTGCAGTTGTTCAAAGTTAAAAAGTTAAAAATAACCGAAGAGCTATTTTTAACTATGATGACCAAAGATTTTCTGTTCATATCTTAGTTATTATCTTCAAGTAATAAATTTGTTATCAATTAATTTTTTTTTTAATATTTAAAAAACATCAGAAAACAATGGGACTGAAATATACATATGTAAGTAGGTATAAGTAAATATTTTTTATCAATGCACCATTTTGGTTGCATTCGTGTAAATAACTCACGGTCATATTTCTATTTGTTTTTGTTTCTATTGTTTTTAAAAACAATTTGTTAGTGTACTCCTTCCTATTACACTCAATTATTTTTTTCCTCAATCTAGACATTTGGATTTTAAATTAGTAAAATTTTAAAACGAATTAATTTTTAATACACATTCAAATTTGTTTGAAGGTGCAATGTAATACCTTCATTCAAACCATTCGTACTTATCACACCACACCCTGTACACAATTCACTTAAAATTAGAAGTGAATACTTTAAATATTATAAGATTATTTGTGCAAAAAAAAATTATTATTCATGCAAAATTTACCAGTTCCCATGTTTACGTTTCTTGAACCAATAACGAAAGTAACGAGTAACGAATACATACGAGTATTCAGTTTTTCGTTATTTTTACCGCACTAGTAAGGAGTAAAAGTGTAATAGAGGAAGTACGGTGAAGTATAAAGTAGTAATGAGAACGAACGGGGACGTATGGAAAGTATGATGAATGCCCCAAAGAACCCAATGCCCCAAAGAGAAATATGCATCAGAAATCAAGGGCAGGAGTTAGTTTTCCCTTCGAATACAGTAAAACTCATTTAATACGAACTTGCTTTTATCTGAACTTTTAATAATCCGAACGTCCGAAAGCTGCCGCTATAGTCCGAACAACAATTCATTTATCCGAACAGTGTGGGTCGAGACAGATCCCTTACTTCCAAAATGTTTGCCTTCCAATGTCAGGAGAAATTTTAAAGGAAAAGGCCCAAGTTTTTGAAGTCATAACTTCTTATGGGACGGGGTAAATCCCTTGGAATTCGATGACGGCGCCACCGTTACGTCTTGCCTCAGCATGCGGTCTCTTGCTTTCTCTCTCGCGCGCAACGGCGACCCAGCTGAGACCAACGACTAGTCTTGGCCAAAACTACCATTAATTACCACTTATTCTAAGTGGCGATTTTAATGTTGATTTTTCTTCTGATCGAGCCCAAAATTTAATATCATTTCTCGAATCTAAGTTGCTATTAAAGATGATAAATAATCCAGATGAAGCTACTACTAGTCATCGACTACGCTTTAGTTCTGACAAAACGGACGAAGACGTAGAGCCCCAACGTATTTCTCACGGAGAAACAGTCAAATGATCCGAGATCGAAATCGAAAATTCTGACTAGGAACATCATATTTTAACTTTAACAGAATTAAAAAAGGAATTTTTAAGGCAGAGCAGAGATACTAAACCAACTAAAATTACAATTTTTTTACATCGACTTAGATTTACACATATGTATTTGTATGTATAAAAATTAAACCATTTTATGTACAAAGTTATTCTTTTAATGCATGCCTAAAAAAATCAGTTGAGTCCAGTTACCAAACAAAAAGTGCTGGTAGGTTTTGTATCAAGACACTCAAGAGTTCACCACTTGCCTCAAGGGGATGAACTCGGTGGCTTCATCAAAATAAGGGTCTTACATAGGAACAAATTTACAGCGAGTTTCATTAAAATCCATCGTTTCATTTTCCCGATATTTCAAAAAGAAATTTTGTTTTTGAAATTTTCAGCATCAATAGCAGAGGAGTCAGACATTTTTTCTTAGTAAAAGTTAGCCAGATGGTCTTTTTTGATCCATATAATATTGCAGTGCCCTTTTGATCATCTGCTTACGGGACACCCTATATGTTGTATTTATGTAGAAATCTCTCAGCTTGTATATTAATATGATAAATTATTAATTAATTAATGTGGGCATATTACAAAACAACAAAGGACACGGAAATACGTGGTTAAGGAAGTCATGTCTAAGGAACATCATGTTAAATAATTGTAACATAGTTGCATCTCTGTCTGTAGTCTCAAAAATAAGGTAAACAAATGACGACCAGTAGCCACAGTGAAAATAAAACTTGACCAATGTCACGTGAATAGAGTTTCATTATCCACGCCCAGTTTTCATGTTTTCTTTAAGAAAATAAATAAGTAGTTGAGTTTTCATAATTTGCAACTAGTAGCACTGATACTGGAAAGTTGCATAAAGGTAAATTACAAGAATTTAATTGCAAAAATAATTAATTACCCTACTGGCACATATTAAAGTAGGAATTCTTTCCGCTTACCTATTTTGTCATCGTCCAGCGACGTAATTATTTCCTTGATTTTAGGGTCAGCCCCTGCTAAGTTTCCAGCCATTATTCCCAAAGAAAAATCTCTTGATACTATTAGAAACAACTTTTCACAAAGCTGAAAAGTGGATTTTTACGAGTCTTGTGATTATCGACGTAGTCTCAATCAGCTGACACTGGCAGATTGATCATATGACCAATCTTTGAATGAAATACTCGCTGCTATTGGTAACACTGATGCCCGCCAGTATTTAAAATCAAATATACGATGGAACTTCCACAACCGAAACCAAAGAAAAATTGTAGACTAGCCAAAGATTTACCACTACCGATAGTTTTCAAGAAAGATGGAACGTTGAAAACTTTTGCAGCGTGTTTTAACGGATTTTCTGTTACTTTGACCAACCCAGACGACATGAAAACACTTATTTCCAAAGGGTATTTTGGTAAAGCCAATTTGTCTCGAAGTCATCCGCAATTTTCAAGCGGCGATAAAGTACAAATTGTGAGACAAAGGCAGTTTTCAGGTAGAAAAGCCTGCTCAGAACAATTTGCCATTAAAATGAAACCTGAGAAAGTCATAGTAGTTCCTGATAGCGATTCAGAAAACGAAGATTACTTTACGAATTTACATCCCAAATACGCCATAGACAATTCTTATTTGAAAGAGGAACTCTGGCTAGGACTAGAGGAAGCGTTTTTCCTTACGAGTGTTGTCAAATGTCTTAATGTGAGCTTCCAGGGGGAAATAGTCAGTATCGAAAAACTATGGGGCCTGTTTCAAAACTCGCAACCTAATTTCACCCGAAATTATGTGGTCTATTTTTACTACAGGTGCAAGAATTGGGTTGTAAAGCCTGGTATCAAATTCGGAGGAGATTTTAGTAAGTCACTTATTATTAATCGAAATTATACAATATTATTTTGTAAAAAGATTAAATAAGTGATTTTATAGTGTTATACAAAGAAGGGCCTTCGTTTTACCATTCCACTTATATAGTGGTTATCGACGTTGTTGACACAACCGGAAAAAGAATAGATTCATTAACAAATCGATCTATGGATAACATCTCCATATTAGGCTTAAATAGACTTTGTGAGACTGCAGGAAAGGTAACCACTATTCAGTGCTTCGGAGTTTGAGGCTTATTACAACTTATTTCTAGGTTTTACTAATATGTAGGTTGAAATGGCCACAGAACAGTTCTGTAACATATGAAGACTTGACGAATATTGAAATACAAGAAATCCTGGTAAAGAGGTGGATTGCATCACAAGAGAGGGGTGACACTGCCTGAATAACACTATGCCAACCAATCCAACTATCACTATATTCAATTAAATTACGTGTTACTGAGTCACATATTTGAGCCTATTCTATTTTGCCTGGGGTTTTTAGCAATTCCAGTGGTTCTATAATCACTTCGTTCTTCTAGATATAGTTTTTTACATCGTTCTTTAAACTCTTCATCGTTATACCATTTTGTTAGACACTCTTTTAGTGCACTGTTTTGTTTTCTGCACTTAACGACCATCAGCAAATTGCTAGCTTTACAACATTCGGTAAATTGTTCAACTTCTTCGAAACATTTCTCAACACGAGCAATATCTCTCATTTTCTTGGGAATTAAAACATCCTTTTCAACTTTACGTAAGAATTTATCGTTGGGATCTCCTGCAAATGGTTGGGTATGTAATCAGCTATAGAAAAATGTGATTTAACTACCTAAACCATGAGGTCCGCCAGTAAACTTTGAGGACAACACAGTACGAACTGACTCCTTTGGCTCTTCAGTTGACATGGCTTGCCAAAACTTTCGTTTTTTGGTACCTAGTTTCACTATTTTCTATATATGTGAGTGGAAAAACAAAAATTGTAACCTTAAAAATAAAAGTGGAAGCCGTGTGTCTAGCTAGTGATGGGCAATTCGGGTTATTTTAAAGATCTGTATCCAATTCGAATCAGAGATTAGTTGAGAGATCGCGATCTACTAATCTCTGTTCGAATACTCATTTTTTCGTAGAGGTGCAGAATTTTTGGTCTTCAGCGGGTATCAAGATAGTTGCTTAGATACTGTACTTTTCTAGGGATAGAAAGAAGTCCAAACTGTTTTGATTTGCAAATATAAAAATCTCGGTCATTATTTCTTCATCCCGTTTGTTCTTAATTGCTCTCTAGGAATTCCGAGTCTAAATGAAACCATTTAGGACTTCTCAGATTTAATGGGACCGTTGCCAGTTGCTAAATCAGGGTAGAAACTCAGTTATTAAGTATGTTTGGTCCTTCGAGCCGGAAATACAAGTCCTTGTTTAAAACCTCACTTTCGTTTTCAAGCTCTTTTTGCCTCGGTTCCTCATCGGCAAGTTTCCAATCCTAAATCACAGATTACCAAACTCTTGTATATACTCTAAAGGTAGGTTGCATAGAGAAAAACTGCTACTTAAAAGAAAAGTAAAAGAGTTTTTTGAAACTTTTAATTTGTTTGGACATTGTATTGTTCTAGTGATAGGAAGAAGTCGAAAGCTTTCAAATTTGGAATTGTTAAAATATGTGTTTTTCCCTCGTTTGTGTTTTGGTCCTTTTTAAGACATAAGCATCATTTCCTCTTGTCTCAATCTGCAGTTGATACCCCTGATGAATTAGGGTCGAGACTCACTTAAGTATTTTTGGTCCTTCAAACCGGCTTTGCAAGGTTTAAAATCTCACTTTCTTCTATCTGTTCTTTTTGGCTCGTTTTCCTATCGCTAGGCTTCCAATCCTTAATGTACGTTGAATAGAGAAAAACCGTGGTGTTTAGTTGCTAGCTCCAACAATAACGTTTAGCTGGGTAAGCTAGCCGTGGAATTTTTTGGATGAGAAAGGCACTTGTTTAATTCACTTGATAATGAACTGTATTTATTATTATTATTATACGCTCGTGATGAAAGGTACAAAAATCATAAATGGGATGTGTGTGGATTTTTATTCTAGAGCGAGTTCTTACGAACTTTGGCTCCTTCTGGGTGCCTTGTTGGCTTGATGGAATGTTTGGCTTGGAAAAATCATAAATGGCGTGTGTGGAGTTTTAATAGACTTAGCCAGTTAAGGCTTTTAGTCTTTTCTGGTGGTCCATGAAAGAGCCTGGTTACCATAGGGGTGGGGGTTTGGGGAGTTAGTGGTTTGTTTGGGAGAATAAAATTAGAGAGAGAGAGAGAGAAAAAAAGAAAAGAAAATTTTTTATTTTTTATTTTTATTATTTATTTTTATTTATTATATAAAATAAACGTGAGGTGGGTGAGGGTTTTAGTTAGTGGGGGAGGGTTTGGTTGAGTTTGGGAAATCATAAATGGAGCGAGATTTACCCCTTATATAGGGGCGCCGCCTCTACCGTGATAATCACTAACTAAGCGACATACGACGTTATCAAAATTTAATTAGGAGAGAGAGAGAGAGAAAAAAAGAAAAGAAAATTTTTATTTTTATTATTTATTTTTATTTATTATATTAAAATAAACGTGAGGCGGGTGAGGGTTTTAGTTAGTGGGGGAGGGTTTTGTTGAGTTTGGGAAATCATAAATGGGGCGAGATTTACCCCTTATATAGGGGCGCCGCCTCTACCGTGATAATCACTACCTAAGCGACATTGTTATCAAAATTTAGTTGAAACCAAACCCTTCAATGGGGGGTGCTTCAATCGCTCAGCCACGGATAATTGTTTAAATCTTTCACAGAAGTATATATAATGGAAGTTCCTACAAAAGTTGCATTTGGGGCGATACGTTGCGCCAGAATTAACTCCCACGAGGGACTTGGAGTTGTAATTTTGTTTTTTATGGTTTAAGCATGCGTCACTTAAACTTAAGGTTGCCCTGTTGGTTTCCATAGCTTCCAAAATTTGACATAGTTGCGTTAGAAAATTATTGAAATCGTCCTTGCTTGGCGAATCAATTTCCTTTGAAAACGTTTCCCACTCGCGTCTTGATACAGTATCTAGTTTCGATATGAGAATAAATATTAATATCGTGCTCCATTCCAGGCCGTTTTCACCTAGCGCTTCTAGAGACCGATAGTTTTTAAAAAAGGTGTTCATTAATCCCCTCACATCGGCACATGATTCTTTTGTGAGACTTGGCATGCTTATTATTTCTTTTATGTGGGCGTTTGGCATTATTTTTTTATTTTGATACCGCCTTTCTAACAGAGCCCAAGCAATATTATAGTTCGAGTCTGTGGGAGCTAAGGATGCGATTATGTTTTTAGGTTCGCCCTTTAAGGCTGCCTCTAAATAATAGAACCGTTGTACGTTTGAGTGACCGCTGTTATTGTGCACTTTTGCGACGAACATATCGCGAAACCTATGCCAATCGCTTTAAAGTCCGTTAAATTCTGGCAAAGTTAACTGTGGCAATTTCGCGGCCACGTGTTGAAGCGTGTTACAAATCGTCGGATTTGAGTTACCTGCCGGCGCTTGGCTATGGGCTTGCACGGCGTTATATGACTGTGCAGATCCATTCAATATCGTCTCAGCCAAAACCAATTCTTTAAAATATTTTTCTTCGAACTCCTCCCGTTCATTATTGGCTTCCTCTTCGAAAAAATTATCTGGGTAACTTTTTTAGAGCTCTTTGCTCAGAAACGTTTGAAACCTGGATAGTTCTCGTTTGATTTGAGCACGTGCATTTTTAATGCGTTTAATGGCGACGTCAGGGTTCTCCCTATCGTGGACATCGCCCGCTTGTGACATGTTTAAGTCTTACGAGAGGTATAGAGAGATATTTAGACAAAAACCTTTAACTTGGTCGATGATAATTTTGGCAAACGATATTAAAGGGAAATAATTGGAATTCTTTGACAAATGAGAAATATAACGAGTATGTGGTTAATAAATCGAGAACGTGGTTAACAAATCGAGCACGCGGTTAATATTGCAAGCACGCGTTTTTTTGAATAACGTGAATAAACGTGAAGTAATGAGTTACGGTATTTAATAACCGAGCACGTGGTTAATATCGCGAGCATTTGGTTTTTTGATTAACGTGAATAACGTGAGGTAACGATTAACGGTATTTAATAACCGAGCACGTGGTTTTTTGAATAACGTGAATAACTTTTATAGAATAACGTGAGTAAACGATTAACGGTATTTAATAACCAAGCACGTGGTTTTTTTAATAACGTGAGTAACCTTTATAGAATAACGTGAGTAAACGGTTAACGGTATTTAATAACCGAGCACTGGTTTTTTGAGTAACGTGAATAACTTTTATAGACTAACGTGAGTAAACGTGAAGAAACGAGTTACGGTAACGAGTAATGTGATCGATAGGATTGCAAGGAATTTCACACTTCCCGAACCAAATGAGACTACAGTACTACGAGAATGCACTAATAATCGATTTCAAACGGACTGACCTTAGTTTTCCTCCTAGCTAACTTCGTGCTATTCTATCCGGCTCGAAGGACCATATGTTTAGTTGCTAGCTCCAACAATAACGTTTAGCTGGGTAAGCTAGCCGTGGAATTTTTTGGATGAGAAAGGTAAGACTGACAGCCAGGTAGGCAGTAACTAAAATATTTTTGGTCCTTTGAACCGGATATGCTGCAAATCTTTGTTTGCAATTGAAAATCTCACTTTCCTCTTCAGAATTTTTTGCCTCGTTTTCTCATCGTCAGGTTTCCAATCCTCAATGTAGGTTGAATAAAGAAAACAACTGCAAACTACATTTTTTGAATTTTTCTATTTTCTTTGACAACGTACTTTTTCAAGTGGCACAATGCTGTTTGAATTTGCAATTGTCAAAAGTCTCAGTTGAATAGTTAGTAAGAAGATTAGAAACTAACCTTGAATTTTGAGAGCAAAAATCATCTAAACCGGGAGATATGTCAACAAATGGGGTTTTTACAAAACTGCTTAAAACTGAGGATATTTTCAACCCGATTTTATTGTTCGCAAGCAAAACCGAATGTTATGAAGTATCTTAACGTAGCAGAAAAAAATGACGCTGCTAAGAACATCGCTTCAATTTTATCAAGGGGCAATTCAAATAGGGTAAGCCCAACTTAAATTTTAAACAGTCTGATACATTATACGTATTATCTATTAATAGAGAGAAGGGCTTTCTCCTTACAACAAGATCTATGAGTTTAATGCCCAAGTTTTCGGTACAAACTGCCAAATGGTCATGACTTCTGTATCTGGCCATTTGCTTAACTATGAGTTTGTATCCTCTTATCGAAGCTGGCAAAGTTGTAATCCATTAGTTTTATTTGATGCTCCAGTTGTTAAAAGCTGTCCAAAAGATTTCGAGAAAATTAAGGTACGGTACCCAATCTTGCTCAATACTTTTTATCTAAGATGGCAATTTAATTGCAATCCAAATTATACCTGGTAATTATTGTTTAAAGAAAACCCTTGAAAGGGAAATTCGTTCCTGTCAGGGCTTAATAGTATGGACAGATTGTGATAGAGAAGGCGAAAATATTGGGTTTGAAATAATCAAGGTTTGTACAGATATTAAGCCGCAGTTGCAGATTTACCGGGCAAAGTTCTCAGAAATCACTGCAGCTTCAGTTTTTAGGGCTTTAAGTACTTTATGTCAGCCAAATAAAAATGTTAGCGATGCAGTTGATGTAAGGCAAGAGCTAGATTTGAGAACTGGTAAAGTCTATTCTTAAACAAACATTTTTATTTTCACAAACACGAACTCATTTTAGGGGCCGCATTCACTAGGCTTCAAACCTTAAGATTGCAACAGGTGTTTCCTCAGAAATTAGCTGAGAAACTTATAAGTTATGGGTCTTGTCAATTTCCAACATTAGGATTTGTGGTGGAAAGATATCAAGCAATTGAGGATTTCATTCCAGAAGCCTTCTGGAGAATAAAAAGTAAGACCGTTTGCAGATCTACAATTCTGACCACTTTTTCAATTTTAATAAGTAATGTATGCACCTCGCGTATTTCAAAATAATACTTAAAAGACAGTTCAAAAAATATATCACAATTTACGTCGTAAAGATTTCTCAAAACACGCTTCTCGCTCTTCTAGCAGCTTCTATCAAAATCACCTATTATGTGGTCTTGATAGAAGCATAATCGACTTCAAATAATTCTGATTTAATTTTAACTTGGATCTCTCTCCAAATACATCTGGTAATCTAACTGGTAGAGTAAAAAGTAAAGAAATGTTGAAGTTAAGTTATTACTGTAAACATTTTGTAAACATGTGTTTAGATCTATTGACGAATTTTCTACAAAATGTAACTAATGCGATAAATTCATTATACAAATCAATCCCGTGGATCTCAAATTAATTTCCTCAATCGTTTTTGAGCTTCATATGTAATATTTGTTTGCATGTTTTGTTGTTTTCTTGTGTTAAAGAGTTCTTGAAAAAAATCGATTACAAACTTTTATCTCTTCAAATCTATTTTTTAAGGAAGTTAAGTCTGATTAAGGATTCTAAAAACACTCCACTTTAGAAGGCTCATTCACCTCATGTGTAGAGATCTTGATTGCTTTAGTGGTGTCAACAATCAGGATTTTTACTGAAACGTAACTAAAGTTTCAGTAAGATACTTATACAGTGTGTCCAGTATAAAATGATGTACATGGGGATATTGGAAACCGTTAGAGTTACAGGGTGGACCAAATGGGGAAAAAGTTGCGCAATCAAGTGCCTATAAATAATCTGTCATCAACTTCTTTGAACTCGGAATAGCAACGGATATATAGGGAAAAAAAGAAAAAAGTGTGTTTTATAAAATCCTTTATATCGTGTTTATTATAAAAGATACAATAACGAAATTTTCAGGGTGGGGGTAAGAAATGAGCGTAAATTTGATAATAAAGTAAAAAATAATCTAGGCCCACTATGTTCAATTAGGCCGAAGTCAACTTTTGTTTTTCTTATGGGCGCAATATTGAATTTCTGCATTTTTAAATTCCCCTTTAAATATGCTCTTCAACCATGTATAACGTGTTTATGTTCGGTCAAGATAAATAATTAAAATTAACAAAATTAAGATTTAATGGTAGTAGGCATTGATATTTCTATTTATTATTACTTTAAATTATTATTGATCATACATCGAACACTGCAAAAGAACAACTAACATTTTAGGATTAAAGTAGGTGTTCAAATAAGCCACCGTTTTCTCGCACGCACAACATACATCGTCTCATTACTGCTTCACAGGATTTTCTGATCATTTCTGGGGTAATTCTGTTAACAGCTTCTATAACAGCGTGTCTCAGCTCCTCTTCGGTTTCGTATGATCTACAGTGTACCACATTTGTGAGGAAACCCCATGCAAAAAAATCAAGCGGTGTTATGTCAGGGGATCTCGCAGGCCATCTTACTGGTCTTTCTTAAGATACAAGGTTGTCTTTCAGACGCCTAAACATAGTTCTACCAGGTTGTCGCCTTTCTGGATATTTATTTAAATACACATTTCTTCAGCTTTCGCTTCATTTCGGCGACAGAGAATAAAACACTCCAACATATCGTATTTTTCATAATTTGAAAAGTGATTAATTTTGAAACACAATTAATTACAAACACTTGACACTGACAATAAATTCTACTTTGACAGTTACCTAGGTAATTAAAACAGACAACGAACGTCACTATGGGGAAATTGAAGAGAAATATCAATGCCTACTACCATAAAATCTGAATTTTGTTAATTTTAATTATTTCTCTTGACCGAACATAAACATGTTATACATGGTTGAAGAGCATATTTAAAGGGGAATTTAAAAATGCAGAAATTCAATATGGCGCCCATAAGAAAAACAAAAGTTGACTTCGGCCTCATTGAACATAGTGGGCCTAGATTATTTTATACTTTATTTTCAAGTTCACGCCCATTTCTTACCCCCACCCTGAAAATTTCGTTATTGTATCTTTTATAATAAACACGATATAAAGGATTTTATAAAACGCACTTTTTTCTTTTTTTCCCTGTATATCCGTTGCTATTCCGAGTTCAAAGAAGTTGATGAAAGATTATTTATAGGCACTTGATTGCGCAACTTTTTCCCCATTTGGTCCACCCTGTAACTCTAACGGTTTCCAATATCCCCATGTACATCATTTTATACTGGTTACACTGTATAGTTTTAATTCAATAAAAGTAAAAGCATCGTAGTTGTAGCAGGTTTTGTTTCAACTATATGTATACAAATATATGCGTAAAAAGTGTATTTTATAAATTTTATTTTATTTTTTAAACGTGTTCTTTTGATTTGAAATATTTTTTATATTATCTTTTGTTATGTACGGTTTTAAGAATTAAATAAAAATAATGACAAACCATAACTCATTATTTTAATGTTGATATAAATTACCGTTCCCCTACTTAGTATATGCATTAACCTTTGCAGCGTTCAATATAAATTTGTGTGCATAGAAATCGGCCCGATGTAAACTTTTGACTTTAACCATATTTAAAAAAAATTATTCATCAGATCAAAAAAAGAAATATGCTGTTTGAAAGACAATTTAATATGCTTTAATGTGAGTATAAATTTATCAAGAAGGCTTTTCGTTTATATGCGTAGCAACCGGTAAACCAATGAAACGTTTATGTGGTGATTGTAACGAAAATAAAAAATTGTCAAATTCCTTTTTCATAATCTCAATAGTGTTTAAGTGTGTTAGTTTAATGCATACTACACCACAAAAAGCCGGCCAAGTTATTGCTTTAATCGAAATTGGACTTAGTCAGCGAGCTGTCGCTAGACAATTGGATATGGCATGCGCAGCGATTCGAAGAGTGTGCAAACGTTATCAGGAGACTGGATCCTTTCATAGCCGACCTGGAACAGGCAGAAGGCGATTTATAACCGCTCGTGATGACCTATTTATTGTGTCAACAACATTAAGAAATCGTCACCTTAATGTCGTTCAAGTGCAACGACAGCTCCGTGAGGTGCGAGGAGTGGCTATTAGTCAGTGGACAGTACGACGAAGACTGCAGGAAAATAACCTGACGCCTTAAACACCTGCGATTGGTCCAAAATTTACTCCAGCTCATCGGCAAGCACGCCTGCGTTTTGCACGGGATCATCTGAATTGGACGTTAGAACAATGGGGATCTGTTCTGTTCTCAGATGAGTCCAGAATATGCCTCCATGGTAGCGACGGAAGAAGGAAAGTGTACCAAAGACCAAGAGAGCGATTTGCAGATTGCTGCTTTGAAGAGCGGAGTGCTTATGGAGGTGGTTCCTGTATGATCTGGGGTGCAATTTCTATAGGAGCACGAACCGACCCTGAGTTCATTCGTAGGGGCGACCGTGTTCACGGAAGAAGAGGTTTAACGGCTGTTACATATATCGAGGAGATTTTAGCAATTCATGTGGGACCTTACGTCGACTACATTGGAGACGAATTTACTTTTATGCATGACAATGCCCAGGCCGCACACCGCAAGAATCGTGCAAGATTACATTGCAGAAGTCCGTTTTCGGGTTATGGAGTGGCCAGCATACAGTCCTGACCTAAATCCAATCGAACGCTTATGGGATGAGCTAAAACGAAGAATTCGAGCTAGACTTCATACCCCAAACTCGATCCCAGAGCTTATTATTGCAGTAGAAGAAGAGTGGTTTGACATTCCTCAAGAAACAATAGCAAACTTGATTAGATCTATGCCTAATCGTATGAGATAAGTTATTAGGGAAAGAGGAGGTCATACCCAGTACTAAAAAATTAAGTGTTAAAATTTAAATTGTCAATAACCCTATTTATGTTAATAATAAAAAAGCTTAATTTGCTTAATGCATTAATTTCACTATGTTAAACATAGGATACTAATTTATACTCACATTGAAGCATATTAAATTGTCTTTCAAACAGCATATTTCTTTTTTTGATCTGATGAATAGTTAAAGTCCAAAAGTTTACTGAGGGCCGATTTCTATGCACGGAAGTGTATTTTTGGATCCATTCTTGTCTGATTGAGTTAATTACATTTTTAGTGAACCACACAGTCAAGAAATTAACTACCGATTTTCTATGGAAACGAGAACGGCTATTTGATAAAAACGCTTGCCAGGCAATTTTAGACCATTGTAAAGAACAGCCACTAGCAAAAGTTGAAAGCGTCGAGAGTAAACCAAAAAGCAAGTGGAGGCCACTACCTCTGGATACCGTTGTATGTAAATGATTAAGTATATTTTTATTTGTTGTTTGTTTGTTTTTATGATTAAGTATATACGAAACGATATATTTTTATTGCAATAATTTATTGTGTTTTTTTAATGCAGGAAATGGAGAAAAATATCTCAAGAAAGCTGCGAATAAATGCAAAAGAAGCGATGAAAATTGCTGAGAAACTATACACGCAAGGTTTTATTAGTTATCCACGTACTGAGACCAATTCTTTTCCCAAAGAACTAAATCTGGCCAATTTAGTTGAACAACAACAGAATGATAACCAGTGGGGTCCATTTGCACGCCGTGTTATGGCTGAAGGTGGACCCACGCCCAGGCAAGGAAAAAAGTCTGATCAGGTAATAATTTATTTCTCAACTATTTTTGCAGCTTTATTGCGAACGGTTTTTTCAGGCTCATCCTCCAATACATCCCACAAAATATGCTGACAATCTTCAAGGAAACGAGAAAAAAGTTTATGAATATATTGTACGACATTTCTTAGCTTGTGTACATAAAGATGCGCAGGGCTTTGAGACGGTAGTTAATGTTGATATAGCCGGTAAGTATATTTTCAAATAATACAAAACTATTTTAAACACGCCAAAGTGCGATTTAATACGTTCAAAAACATTTTTTTCAGGCGAAAAGTTTACAGCTAAAGGGTTAATTATTTTGGAAAAGAACTACCTAGATGTGTACATTTATGAGAAATGGAATGCTAAGGAAATAAACAATTATGAGCAAGGAGACACATTTAACCCAACTGTTTTAGAATTGGTAGGGTATGCTTTTTGTTTATTAAAATCTTTAGAAAACCATTTTGTAAAATGAATGTTGAAATAATTTAATTTTATGGCAATGAAATTAATTTATGCAGGTTGAGAGCAAAACAGCACCTCCAAAATTGCTTACTGAAGCTGATCTTATTGCCCTAATGGAAAAGCATGGAATTGGTACCGATGCAACACATGCCGAGCATATAGATACTATCAAGTCAAGGGAGTACGTCGGCTTACACGATATATATTTTGTTCCTGGAAATCTAGGAATGGGATTAGTAGAAGGGTGAGTTTAGTTAATTTTCAAATATTATACTAACTTTTTAAACAGTGTTTCTTTGACCACTATTCACTAAGAATTAATTGCGGATGATTGGAAAATTAGGCCTTTTCTCTTAAATATTGTAGATTCACCCAACTACTATACGAACGCACAAACATGACAAAGATTTCGGAAAGACTCATACATCTACAGACAAAATGGACAAACAACTCCTACAACTGGACCATACTGAATCCCCTTTGTCTTACAAGACCAACCAGACAATCCCGCTTCCGTTTCCCTACATCAACGATACTGGAACACTTACAAACGCAACTGACTACTGGACAATAAAATAATTTTTTCTTGTCATTAGAATTGGAAAGTTTATTTAAACAGATTATTAACCTAGAATAAGAGAATTTTCATCTTTGTTTTTTATTTAGACTAAGACTACATGTATTAAACAAGGGCAGAAAGACCGATAGGTCGATAGCCTTTTTTAGAAATAAAGATGTTTACTACTACTATTGTAGATTACTTGTTACAGGTACAACGATATCGGGTTAGAAGTATCACTGGCCAAGCCCACTTTGCGGGCAGATTTTGAAAAAAATCTGAAATTGATTTGTGATGGACTCAAAAATCCTGAAGTTGTTAGACGAGAGCAAGTTGAAAAGTACAAGACCGTATTTATGACCGTAGCGGAAAAAATGAGGTATTTTCTTATAAGATGGGACGTTTTTATAAGTGTTTCGATATTTTAAGTATAAATATTACTGAAGCTGACGCGTTCGTCAGACACTATCAAAAGGCCTTCAGCATATCGAGAAACCCTAACTTCGATAATGTCAACTGGAACTTGATCAACGACTGGTACTTGAACCTGTTTTAACAGCTCACCAAACTATACATACAAACTGATCACAGACACAGAGTACGATAAAGCCCTAGCGCATATCAAAAACACAGCACCGGGAAAAGATAAAATAAAGGCAAAACTCTTCAAAAGCCTAACTCAAGAAACACACAAACTGATTCTAACTGAATTGAACAACTGCATCACAAATAACAAAATCCCAAAAACATGGAAAAACGGCTTAATAATCCCTATACCCAAAAATGGACTGGACAATACACAACCGAGCAATTACAGACCAATCACACTACTCCCAGTACTTAGCAAAGTCTTTGAGTACATAATAAAGCAGCGACTTGGAAAACTGATCGGAAAATATATACCTACCTACCAATTTGGTTTCAAACAACATCACTCGACTATTCACCCGCTCTTTATTTTGGCCAACAATGTACAAACAACTCACCTAACTGACAGAAAGTCGGCGTGTCTATTCATGGACATTAACAAGGCCTTTGACAGTGTCTGGCATATGGGCTTACTCTACAAACTTCACAAATTCCACACATCAACATATCTACTCCACATCATAAAAAACTTACTCGTAAACAGACTACTACAAGTACGAATTGACAACACATTCTCTTTTTCTTTTTCCCCAGAACAAGGACTCCCGCAAGGTTCCCCGCTCTCACCGTTTCCCTACAATATATACTGCCATGACATATACAATTACAACTTACCAGACAAAAGTCAAATCGACAGATCGGCATACATATTACAATACGCAGACGACACGGCACTTATTGTACATGACAAAACTACTGAGAGAGCAGCTCAAAGACTCCAAACACTAACAAACAACACAATGACATGGTTTTATAAATGGAGACTAACACCAAACCCTTCAAAAAACCAACTTCTGCTCACAAACCACAGACTCAACGCTGACTTCCCTACAATAACTGCAGACGGCCAAACGACACAACCAAAAAACGACGTAAAATACCTTGGAATCACAATTGACCACAAACTTAAATTCACTAAACACATACGAAACATCAGGGCAGAAACAATAAAGAGAACAAAACACTTCCGATCACTAACCTACAAAGACAGAGGAATTAACACAAATACCGCCACCAAAATATACAAAGCGATCTGCAGACCCCTCTTGGACTATGGACATATACTCATGACCAACGGAACAGAAAGGACAACACGTTATATACAAACAACAGAACAAATTGCACTAAGACTAATAACACGAATAAGACACCCCCAAAACCCACTACCCAACCCCTCCACCCAACTACTATACGAACGCACAAACATGACAAAGATTTCGGAAAGACTCATACATCTACAGACAAAATGGACAAACAACTCCTACAACTGGACCATACTGAATCCCCTTTGTCTTACAAGACCAACCAGACAATCCCGCTTCCGTTTCCCTACATCAACGCTATTCGAACGCTTACAATAGTAACTATCTACTGGAAAATAAATCTAAGATCTCTGTTTGCCAAGATCAGTATTTGTTTGTTTAAATTAAGACTGCATGTACTAAACAAGGGCAGAAAGACCGATAGGTCGATAGCCTTTTTTAGAAGTAAAGATGTTTACTACTGCTACTATTACTGAATTTGTCATTTTTTCTGCAGGCTTATCGATAATAGTCTGGCCAATAGACTAGACGATAGACCTCAAAACGTCCCAGATGCAATCGTTGCTGGTAGTGGTCAGGATTTTAAACCTGCCTTAAAATGTCCAAAATGCGGCCAAGATATGATAGTTAGGTAAGTCCAAACGCGATATTAAAAGGTACAAATAAATAACTTGTGAGCGATGCAAAGAAATATTCATATTGGTGGACCTATTAAAAATAAACACATTGTGGCAGATAAATGCAATATCACCATGATATCACCGTAATTGCTAGTGCTATAAATGTGCTATCATCCATGATTTGTTATATTTTTGGATAAATAATTTAAAATTCTATCATTTCAGGTTAAAGTATTTAGGGTGTTCCATTAAAAAAATGAGCTTAGGTCCGATTTTTTTTTATCTCACCGCATTACTTATTCTAAAACTGCAGATTATTCAACAGTTATTATAAATAAATAAAAAGTTTTCGCATGGCACATTTTATGTCTGTATTTTGTGTCTCTTTAAAATTGACAATTTTTTTATTTTCCCTCGTATCTTTTAATCAAGCAAATATTTTCAAATGTTGAGTTTATAATTTCAAATTTAACACAAAAAGAGCACCTGACTATTACTTTTTTGATAACAGTGACAATTACGAGTGTCGAAGTTGGGACATCCTGTACACCCTTTAAGTCTCATATATAAACTAGTTTCGATTTGCCGATTTTTTAAAATATTGTTTTGTTAAAATCTGGTTTTAATTTGCAGCAGCAAAAAAGAGCTTTTAGTCTTGACAAAATCGAGTCACCTTTTCGAATACTTTTCGTATTTATTCCGGATGTTATAAGTGCTCGTTTAGTATGAGGCTTGCATAAACTGAGGAATGATTTAGTAAAACCTTGTTTTTTTATGACGATAGACAAATTTTGTGCTGCATAGAGTTTTCGTTGCAATAAGTTTTTCAGGGTGTATTTTCAAATTTTATCAAATATTGCCAAAACTGTAACTCCTTCATGTAGACCTTTCTTGATTTTTTAGGACTAAAAAGGATGGAAGTAGTAAATTTTTAAGTTGCTTGGGATATCCAGATTGTAAAAATTCTGCATGGTTTCCGAGTATGGTTAAAAATATTGAAGTTACTGATGAACATTGCCCGGAGGTAATATACATCAAACTTCTGTTACAGGCGATAGCGTTTATTTTATTATAAGACACTTAATTAATTTCCGTTTCAAAATTGAAATGTTGAAGTTTCTAGATGGAATCTAAGTCGTATTTTTTAATTTCGAGTGTGAATTTGTGCTTTTTAGTGTGGACCAGATTTTAAACTGCTCAGAATTACATTTAGGCCAAATCCGTTTCCAGGAGAACCCAACCCGAATAATATATGTATAGGTGGATGTGATCCCAATGTTATAGAAATGCTGAATATTAATTTAGCAAGTGTTAGAAGAGGTAAATTCGATTCTGTATAATCTGAATAATTTCATTTCGATATAAAATGTCTGAAGATTTTTTGAAACTTCCAGTAACTATTTCTGATTTATTAATCTTATTCTAAAATTGCTATAAGTTTTTATATGATATTAATATTATTTTAGCTAATGGTGCTGCCTCCACGGAACCAGTTCGCAATTTTGCAAACCAAAGAAGTAAGTTCCAATTAAAATTTTGAACAGCTTTCTGACCATATCTCAGGAGTATTTTTAAACTTTCCTGAATTTTTTCGGTGATCTCTTATTTAATTTTTTTAAGTTTAAAAATACTTTTAAATATCAAAATGGATCGGCATTTGTAGTGAACATCCAACCAGTTGTGCCGCGTGTGTCTCCAAGGCAAACTCCAGAGAACACTAGCTACAATATTCCTCAAAATAATTTTACAACCAGGAATCAAAATCAGAGTTTCAATGATTCTGGAAATAGTTCTCCGATAGGTAGCACGAATTTTGGAAGCATTAGCAATAGGCCAAGTTTTGGGAGTATGCCTGGATCATCAGGTAATGCACGCACAACGTCGGAGTTATTTTCTAGTTTTCAGCCATCAAATATTTGTTATTCATTTGTTGTTGATAATTTAGGACAGTTTAGGTATGGCAATAACGCAAATGCTGGAAATTCTTCTAATAATACTGATATAGTTTGTCAGTGTGAACAGCAGGCAGTTCTGCTAACAGTTAGAAAAGATGGGCCAAACAAAGGTAATTTGAAATTATTCCATAGAAAACAATAGTTATAAAGCAAATTTAAGAATGAATAACTCTTTAGCTTTTTAGTTGTGGGTAATAAAAATAAAATTATAATTGTGTTTTAGGAAGACAGTTCTATAAATGCGCACAGTCTGCTTGTAGTTTTTTCTTATGGGATTCAAACGATTCAAACGCCACTATACCCGGCAACCAAACTGTAACTAGTGTGAGAAGGAGTAGCCATGTGGATGTGATGTGCAGATGCAATCAAAAGGCTGTTCTCAAAACGGTTAACAAAGACGGACCGAATAAAGGAAGACAATTTTATTGTTGTAGAACTATGGGGGATGGTTGCAAGTTCTTTCAATGGGCTGATGAGGTAAAATATACGTTATTAAATTAAAATATTGCTGACTTCTTTGAACTTTTTTGCCAGGTTCCTAACGCAGGTGGAGGAAATGACGACGATGATTTTGGGGGCGGAGGAGGTGGGGGTGATAGTGGTAATCTCAATTGGAGTTTTAAGCATAAGACGTCGAGAGGAAGGGGCAAAAAAACGAATACTCGAACAGCTCCATATACAAAAACAAAGGGGGCTGGACCTTCAGGAACAAGAGCCAAACGAAAATGCGGAAAATGTGCACAAGAAGGTAAGTTAAATTATATATTCGAAAGCAACGCTCAGGGGTTTGTGTTTTGAAAGAATTCGCAGACACGTCGATTTTTATTGCTGGTAACTATTTTCTGGTGGTAAATTTATTTTGCAAGGTAGCATCAAAACAAATTGCGATTTTTTTTAAGGGAACACCTATTCTATTTATATTTCAATTGAAATATGTAACAAATTTTAATTAGCGGTAAACTTTTTTCTTAAACAATCACGGTAAAAGTCCGAACTAGTTTGGGACTTTTACCATTTTATCATCTAAAATACTGATATGTTCAAATCTGACAACGTAGTTTATAGTCTTTAGTTTAAACTGAAGAAAACATTTCTTTGACAATTATTGATTAAGATATAAACTTGCGTGCATAGAAATCGGTCCACTGTAAACTTTTGACTAACTATATATTTTTTTAAAACTATTCATCAGATCAAAAAAAGAAATATGCTCTTTGAAAGACAATTTAATATGCTTTAATGTGAGTATAAATTTATCAAGAAGGCTTGTCGTTTATATGCGTAGCAAACGGTAAACAAATGAAACGTGTTTATGTGGTGATTGTAACGCAAATAAAAAATTATCAAATATTAAAATTATTGCGTTTGAAACTGAAATTTGCATATTAATTCGTTTTTCATAATCTCAATAGTGTTTAAGTGTGTTAGTTTAATGCATACTACACCACAAAAAGCCGGCAAAGTTATTACTTTAATCGAAAATGGACTTAGTCAGCGAGCTGTTGCTAGACAATTGGACATAACACGCGCAGCGCTTCGAAGAGTGTGCAAACGTTATGAGGAGACTGGATCATTTCATAGGCGACCTGGAACAGGCAGACGGCGATTTACAACCGCTCGTGATGACCGCTTAATTGTGTCAACAACATTAAGAAATCGTCACCTTAATGCCGTTCAAGTGCAACGACTGCTCCGTGAGGTGCGAGGAGTGGCTATCAGTCAGTGGACAGTAAGACGAAGACTGCAGGAAAATAACCTGACCCGTAAAACACCTGCGATTGGTCCAAAACTTACTCCAGCTCATCGGCAAGCACGCCTGCGTTTTGCACGGGATCATCTGAATTGGACGTTGGAACAATGGGAATCTGTTCTGTTCTCAGATGAGACCAGAATATGCCTCCATGGTAGCGACCGAAGAAGGAAAGTGTACCGAAGACCAAGAGAGCGATTTGCAGATTGCTGCTTTGAAGAACGGAGTGCTTATGGAGGTGGTTCCTGTATGATCTGGGGTGCAATTTCTATAGGAGCACAAACCGACCTTGAGTTCATGTAGGGGCGACCGTGTTCACGGAAGGGGTTTAACTGCTGTTAGATATATCGAGGAGATTTTAGCAATTCATGTGGTACCTTACGTCGACTACATTGGAGACGAATTTTTCTTTATGCATGACAATGCCAAGCCGCACACCGCAAGAATCGTGCAAGATTACATTGCAGAAGTCGGTTTTCGGGTTATGGAGTGGCCAGCATACAGTCCTGACCTAAATCCGATCGAACACTTATGGGATGAGCTAAAACAAAGAATTCGACCTAGACTTCATACCCCAAACTCGATCCCAGAGCTTATTGTTGCAGTAGAAGAAGAGTGGTTTAACATCCCTCAAGAAACAATAGCAAACTTCATTAGATCTATGTAGTATGAGAGAAGTTATGAGGGAAAGAGGAGGTCATACCCATTATTAAAAAATTAAGTGTTAAGTTTTAAATTGTCAATAACCCTATTTATGTTAATAATAAAAAAGCATAATTTGTTTAATGCATTAATTTCACTATGTTAAACATAGGATACTCACAATAATTTATACTCACATTAAGCATATTAAATTGTCTTTCAAACAGCATATTTCTTTTTTTGATCTGATGAATAGTTTAAAAAAAATATATAGTTAAAGTCAAAAGTTTACTGTGGGCCGATTTCTATGCACGCAAGTGTACATATAAAGGAACAGACTCGTAAAAAAGTTTTGTTTCTATTCTACCTTGGGTTTCGATTCATCCCGTTTTACGGTATGATTATGTATCATGTACTGTTATACCTAAACTCAAAGGGAACTTTACGATTACTTTGCTTCATACTTACTTATATTGCGATAAAGAATTGAAAAATGAAATTAAAAACAGTTATTTACAGTTCCAAAAGTGAAGTGGAGGTCCTAATTGTTCATAGACCGCCTGCATAAATATATTTATCATCAGAAAATCACCAATAAAAACCCGTTCATATCAGCGATTTTCTAGCAAAACCGGGAACTTTAAATGGATTTGCTCCAATCACATATTTACTGTATGTACATCACAGCTATAAACGAAAGCAATGTTTTTGATTTTATGGGTTCTTTATATTTGGAATTATAATTATCATAATGCTTTCACAAAAGTTTGCTGTTTTAGTTTTGAACTCATTCTCGCCGCGTCGTTAATAATAATCGACAATTATAAATTAACAATAAATCGATAATAATAATTAATAATTTAACTTACAAATGTATTTTTTTTATTTAAAGAGCAAGACGATTACGACAATAGTTCATGAAATAAATAATAATAATGCTATATTTTGCTATTCAATTTATTTGTTTTAGGACACACCAAAAACCACTGCCCCAACTAAAAAATCAGTCATACCGATTCATTGTATAAAGTATTGAAGACCGAGATGTCGCCATTCAATTAGTTTTCATTTATTCAATTCTTGTAAGTTTTGTCAAGATCTTGTAATAATAATGTTTTTCTATGTTCGTTGTTGTCGGTTGACACAAATACAATTCTAGATCATATAAATTCGCTACTATTGTAAGAAATGAATTACGAATTATATGTTTGAAATATTTTATTTATCTAAAAAAATACATCGTTAAATGATATTAATAATCACATGTGCAACTGGATACTCAATTGGGAAACGTAGATGCCGATCGTTTTGATAATTTTCGGTATTTGTCCAATTCCTTTTCTTTCGTTTGATGTTCGGCGGTGGTTTCAGATAACTATTATTATCAAATAAAACTTCGATGTCAATGAAAAATGATCGTCTTTAGTTAGAAGATCATCATCAATTTTGTGTAGAATTAAAGGTTTATTTTATGTTTGCGTTGCAAACTATGGTAACTTGAGAATGAAAAATCTAACCAACTGTTCCAAGTTTTGTTATAATTAAATAGATTTATTTTCCAAAATATTGACTTACCATATTTAAAATGAGTTCATACTTAATTCTAAGCAGGTTATTTTCCTCTTGGAGCTCCTGGTTTTTTTTCTTCAACTTTTGGTTTACTTTATGAGTAGAACTATTTTTGCCAGAACCTTCAAATTACATAAGTGAATTCAATACATTTCTTCGTATTAAATTCACTTTGTTGCTTAATTTTTACATCACATTACAGATATTGTTTTGTATAATAAATCATATTGATAAGTTTTCCTGATTATATTGAATAGACCAAAATAACTAGTTATATTTTAAACTAGACTTTTCATTTGTATTGGATCAACTGAAAATCACGTAAAAATATTCTTTACTTACTCGGTATCCATTCACCATTGTCAAACACTAATTCCTGATCACCAAGTGATATTTTCACAGAGTTGTGCTCCCCGACTAAGTCTTCGAGGAGCTTATCAGAATTTACGTTAACATTGCTTTTTCTAATGGGTGTTTTTCTCGGAGAAAATTTGTTTCCAAAAATAGGCATTTTCTCTTTGAGTTTTCTTCTTCAAAACAATATTACTTTCGATTAATCTTAGTATTATGTACTGTGAGCTTCACTATTTATTACATTTTTATGTATGTATTCCATTCGCGTTTAATGACTTTATTTGTATCATTTCTGGTAACTACGCGACAACGCGCGTTTCTTCTGCGTTTATTGGGGTCGCCAGGACCGGATCTGGGCTATACAGGGTGCTCCTTAATGACATGCTAATTTTTAAAGCGATTCCTTGGCCCTTCTAAAGAAAAGTCTTCATATGAACGTATGTCGAAAGCGTCTTAATCTTGCATATACAGGAGGGTTAAAGTTTGCACAATTTTTTTAATGTCGACTTTGATACTTTTGTATTCATCGTTATAAAATTTGATGCACGTCTTCAATACATCAAGAGACATTTTTAGATGTACAACCAATTTTATTGGAGAAAAATGGTACGCTCCGGCTTTCCCAAGAATAAAAATAATTTAGTATATTTTCCTGACTGTACTTTAATTCATTCCAATGTATTCCTGGGTTTCAGTCAATTTTATTGTTTATTATTTAAAATGTTACAAATACGTTTCAGATACCGTACCAAGAAACGTATTTGTAACATTTTAAATAATAAACAATAAAATTGACTGAAACCCAGGATTTCTGCGCTTTGGAGATGTCAGCGAAACGTAGAAACTGCTAGAAGGCTGACAGACATCAAAGAACGTAGGAAGCGTTATAAGGCAGGGTCTATCTAAGCCCTACTGACGAGTCCAATAGATAGACCCGGGATGAAAACGCAGGACTCCATCACATAACACCATAATTGTGAAAAAAAAAAATTGACTGAAACCCAGGAATACATTGGAATAAATTAAAAACACAGTCAGGAAAAATAAATATAAATATAGATGGATGCTTGGGAAAAAAAGCAAAATCGGTAGCACGTTTCGCTGACATCTCCAAAGCGCAGAAACCTGTCCCCACATGGATAAATAAATATGCAAAACCATATACCAGATGGCGTGACATAGGTGGCTTTGGAGAGGGAAGCAAAAATGGGTTACAGTATTGACAAGAACGGCTGATAACATCTCGCCGAACACACCTAGACCGAATTAGGATATATATGAGTACACGCATGGAACCAGATGTCGAGAAAAATAATATTTGAAATTCATGAATTTCCCCGGCTCTTAGAGAACGTTTGTGATCTGTGTTTATTTCTGAGCAGATAGAATATATTGCTTTTTTCGGCGGTGGATGGTTTTTACTTAAAAGAATAAGAATGGTTTTACTTCAGGGTCAAATCGGTTCTGAAGTCTGATTTAGAGACTGTTGTATGGAAATAGCTTGTGAATCGGCTGACAAAAAAATACGAGATCAAATTTGTTCAAAAAAAATGGAATGAATCAAAATCAAAAAAGAATGGTCGGAGGAATTCTTAATGCATTACTTCGATTAAAAAATTAGAATTAAAAAAAAGAACAATGTTAGCGACTTGACTCTGTAAGTAAAACGATTTTTTTATGCGAACACTACGTCTGACGAAATAAAATCATCATATCAAATTAGCTCAGAAATGAATAATAATTCCAATAATAAAATTGGAGAACTACAGCTATTTTAATAGAAAGCAGTCGCGTACCATTTTTTCTCCAAAAATATGCCATGCAAAACCCGTACGGAAGGCACTTACAAAAATAACAAAATTCTTTGTACATCAAACAATGCGACCTTGATGCATTGACGGCGTGTAGCAAATTTCATAAAAAAATCTACTTGTTTCAAAGATGTTATAAAAAAATCCGGAAACTTTAGAATTTTGTATCTGGAAAGTTAGGGCGTTGACGACATACGTTCATATGAAGTCGTTTTCTTAAAATGGATCCTGGAATCACCCCCTCAAATACTAGCATGTCATTAAAGAACGCCCTGTACAGCGTTTATCCATCAACACCAAAGAGCACGAACATTTTTCCATAAACATGGGCTTCCTTCTGACTGATAGAAACACTGCTAAATCAAATAATAGTATACAGTTGAAAAGATTTATTAGATAAACTTATTCTATTACAATATACTCCCACAATACTTGCCGAGCAGCTGTAAAGTTTCCTGATGTTTTATAAATTAAGTGAAGATTATAAGCGGCTTCCTTTTTAAGATCTAAATAGTCTGGATGGGCATCGACGACTTCGTTTTGGACTTTAAATACCTGGAACATTAACATAAAAACCCATATTGTTAGCAAACACTGAAGTTCAATTAGGTGTAATGGGTCTGACCAGTTTATAAAAATGTTCAGCCAAATAAAAAACTCTAATTTGTTGGTACATTCTTCCCAAATTGTAGTAGACTTCTTGTTGGGCATATTTGCTGCGAATGTTTGCGTAATTAAAAAATAGATACGTTACAGTTTCCACCATCGATTTCTTCTGAATAGTGTTCTTCTTTCTCTGGCAGTATTGTTGCAACATTGTTAATCCTAATAAAGGGAAACGTTGTGTAAAAATATCCATGAAATGTAAAAATACATATGTAAACTTGCGTGTTTGGCGTCACGTACAATTTATATTTGCTACTATTTTGCGAAATCACTTATGGCCTTATAATTAAGTTTACTATTAAAAGCTGGCTGAATTAAAAGCCGCATAGCAAAAAAAACTACTCGCCTTAGAGGCCGAGAAAAACGCTTTTTTGATTTTTATGCCTATGTATGTGAGATGGATTGGTTCGTCAGGTCGTGAGTGCATTTTTTTCAAGACATCAAGCTGAAACTTGGCACACATATTGGACTTCTCATCGACTAGACCAATCAACTTTAATTTGACCGACCGGCGTTCAAATCGGAGCAGGGCTTTAGAGGATCTAAAGCCGGATACTTCGAGCGATTGATTTTTGATTGGTAGAGATTGAAGCAAAAATGTAAACTTTTTGCGACCCTTAAAGGTGAACAGAATCTGAGGCACAGAAACAGTTGGAAATATGCAATCAACTGTAAAGATCTTTTTGGCCGCCCTTCTTAAGAACTATGTGTAACAAAATGGAATTTATCAGAAACTCTTAACCTGTAAAGGCATTATTATTCCGACCCTCCAAGTCAAAACATCCGATATCTGAAAACAGGTTGGAAGTATGCAATCAGTCGTAATGAACGTTTTGATAGCCCTTCTTGAGATATATATTTCACTAACTAGGTTTTATCAAAATCATTAACCCGTGAAGAGATAGGAGCAAAAATGTTAACATTTTTGCCTCGACCTCTAGGTTGAACCAGCTTATATTTCAGACCCGCTTGGAAATACGAGATCAATCGTTACGACTTTTTCGATAGCCTCTCTCTCTCGAGAGATACCTTTCACTAATTAGGCTTCATTGCAAATTTCCAACTGGCAAGGAGATTGGCGGACTTCAAGGTGTAAGACCCTATACATCAGAAAGTAGTTGAAACATGCAAAAAGTTCTTAGAATACTTTCGATCGGCCATATCGAGAGCCAACTTTCACCGAATAAAATTTAGAGCTTTTCCTAATATCCAACACAACAGCTTTACGAAGCGAGATCGCCAGCTTTTACTCTTAGGCCATGATCCCATCGAGGCGAAAAAGGCATCAGTTAGATATATCTGGATGGTGACACTATTTATTTTAGAATTTTATAAGCTGTCTCTGTAAAAAAACTTCAACATGTCATCTTCATTTGAGACGTTTCAAAGCTTTTCTAATCATTCTTAAAATATATACAGGGTGTCCCGTAAGCACATGATCAAAAGGGCATTGAAACCTGACTTATCTGACCTAACTTCTATTAAGAGAAAATGTCTCCTTTGATATTGATTGTCAAAGTTCTTGACCAAGTTCTGAACGTTCTGAAACTCGCTGTGAATTTGTTCCTATGTAAGACTCATGTTTTGATGAAGCAACCGATTTAATCCGTTTTGGACAAGTGAGGAATTCTTGAGTGTCTTGGGACAAAAACTATCAGAACTTTTTATTTGATAGCTGGAATCAACTGATTTTTTCTGCTGATGTACTAATCCTTTTTGAACATTTTTGGGCTCTTTGTAAAATCTTGTAGCATTCAAAGCTTTTGCGCAAAAAACGATTTCTGTTTTCTAATTAAAAATTTCGTTTTAATTAGCGAGTCAATTGTGGTTAAATTTTGGACGTTTTATTGTCACAATGGATGCAAACTTTTAACAACGAAGTCACGTTAGCAGCGGGGCGAAAAAACGTCAAATAATTTATTTGGTAATTTTTATTCGAAAAAGTATGCGTAGGGTTTTGAGATCCCGGAAAAAACATCCACATTTTGCCAGATTCTCACTTAAGTTTAAGTTGTAACTTGTTATTCTTCTTTGAAATTGATCTTTAACATCAACCTATTCAATCAATAATTTTAATCAGACTTGTTGAGACAAAGACAGTTCTCGAAACGTTATATCCAAAAAATCATTACGACTAATCAGATATTTATAAGCCGATTACAACACTAACTCCCATTTTAGCTTCTAACTTTGAAACGGTATGAAATTTATGATAAGGCTCAACTGATGAATTGAAATTCTCTATTGCAAAAGTCTTAACGTTAATTTCGACATTTTAAGTTTTTTAGATAGGTTAAAATGTTCACATATTTTTAAAAATTATTGTGTATGTCATATCCCCAAAGAGTGTGAGTTTTATTGAATCTTGCTGAAGAAAAGATAGTCAAGACACTCAATCAAAAAGGCTCTTAGGCCTCATAATGGTGGATATTTTCCCCTGGTTTCGTAATAATATATAAACTTGCGTGCATAGAAATCGGCCCACTGTAAACTTTTGACTTTAACTATATATATTTTTTAAACTATTCTTTAATTTAATATGCTTTAATGTGAGTATAAATTTATCAAGAAGGCTTGTCGTTTATATGCGTAGCGACCGGTAAACAAAGGAAACGTGTTTATGTGGTGATTGTAACGAAAATAAAAAAATTGTCAAATATTAAAATTATTGCGTTTGCAACTGAAATTTATGAATTATGAGGAGACTGGATCCTTTCATAAGCGACCTGGAACAGGCAGAAGGCGATTTACAACCGCTCGTGATGACCGCTTTATTGTGTCAACAACATTAAGAAATCGTCACCTGAATGCCGTTCAAGTGCAACGACAGCTCCGTCAGGTGCGAGGAGCAGCTATTAGTCAGTGAACAGTAAGGCGAAGACTGCAGGAAAATAACCTGACCCCTAAAACACCTGCGATTGGTCCAAAACTTACTCCAGTTCATCGGCAAGCACGCCTGCGTTTTGCACGGGATCATCTGAATGGGACTTTGGAACAATGGGGATCTGTTCTGTTCTCAGATGAGACCAGAATATGCCTCCATGGTAGCGACCGAAGAAGGAAAGTGTACCGAAGACCAAGAGAGCGATTTGCAGATTGCTGCTTTGAAGAGCGTACTGCTTATGGAGGTGGTTCCTGTATGATCTGGGGTGCAATTTCTATAGGAGCACGAACCGACCCTGAGTTCATTCGTAGGGGCGACCGTGTTCACGGAAGAAGAGGTTTAACGGCTGTTAGATATATCGTGGAGATTTTAGCAATTCATGTGGTACCTTACGTCGACTACATTGGAGACGAATTTACCTTTATGCATGACAATGCCAGGCCGCAGACCGCAAGAATCGTGCAAGATTACATTGCAGAAGTCGGTTTTCGGGTTATGGAGCGGCCAGCATACAGTCCTGACCTAAATTCGATCGAACACTTATAGGATGAGCTAAAACGAAGAATTCGAGCTAGACTTCATACCCCAAACTCGATCCCAGAGCTTATTGTTGCAGTAGAAGAAGAGTGGTTTAACATCCCTCAAGAAACAATAGCAAACTTGATTAGATCTATGCCTAATCGTATGAGAGAAGTTATTAGGGAAATAGGAGGCATTAAAAATTAAGTGTTAAGTTTTAAATTGTCAATAACCCTATTTATGTTAATAATAAAAAAGCTTAATTTGCTTAATGCATTAATTTCACTATGTTAAACATAGGATACTCACAATAATTTATACTCACATTAAAGCATATTAAATTGTCTTTCAAACAGCATATTTCTTTTTTTGATCTGATGAATAGTTTAAAAAAAATATAGTTAAAGTCAAAAGTTTACTGTGGGCCGATTTCTATGCACGCAAGTGTACATATAAAGGAACAGACTCGTAAAAAAGTTTTGTTTCTATTCTACCTTGGGTTTCGATTCATCCCGTTTTACGGTATGATTATGTATCATGAACTGTTATACCTAAACTCAAAGGGAACTTTACGATTACGTTGCTTCATACTTAAGAATTGAAAAATGAAATTAAAAACAGTTATTTACAGTTCCAAAAGTGAAGTGGAGGTCCTAATTGTTCATAGACCGCCTGCATAAATATATTTATCATCAGAAAATCACCAATAAAAACCCGTTCATATCAGCGATTTTCTAGCAAAACCGGGAACTTTAAATGGATTTGCTCCAATCACATATTTACTATATGTACATCTCAGCTATTCTATGCACGCAAGTGTATATTTATTCGTTTTCTTGTTTCTGTTTAGCGCTGTAAATTCGCAATATTTGGCCTAAATCGCTTCAGATTTTAGGAAATTCTGAGTAAACCCAATTGGCAAAAGTTAGCTGTTGAGCAGTGGCGATCGGAAAGGTTATTACGACTGATGCGATATGATGAACCGTTTTTGAAAAATCAAAATTATTTGACGCTCTTTTCCAGGCGCAGTACTGCCCAAGTCTTCAATAGTTCTTAGCGTAAAAAGTGAAAAACATTGGAAATCACATATAGAAATGTTTTTCGAGCTTTGAAGGGAATTTCTTCCTGACGTTTCGACCACAACTGCAGTGGACATTATCAAAGGCGATGGGGCAGTGGGCGAAGTGATCTCCCGTGTTTTCCGACTAAGACTGAGAGATCACTTCCTCATCGCCTTTGATAATGTCCACCGCAGTTGTGGACGAAACGTCAGGAAGAAATTGCCATGGACCACGGCTTCAAAGCCCGAAAAACATTTCTATATGTGATTTGACCGGCCGTGAAAGCCTTCATAGTCTAACATTGGAAATGCTCTAATAAAATGGTCTTTCAAACTTATAATCGATTATCAACCGTTTCCAATAAATATCTTTTCAATTTTGAAGACAGCTTCATGTACTGAACGCTACTCAATATGCTGATTTCTGAGATGTAAAAGTCAGTTGTTGAAATGCTCACTCCGAATAATCATAATACTTAAAAATTTAGAGTCATATTAAGAAGCAAAGCTATGAATTTGTTTTACGAAAATATAGTTTTTGGCACGAATGTTTCTTACTACTTTCAGCTAATCTCAACTGTTAGAGATACTAATCCCAAACTTTCGTTCAGAAATTTTGAAAAAGTACTATTTTATCAATAGCAAATCGATACTGCAGGTGGATTTCGATATATTTCTGTCAAGGGAACAGGTTGCATATTTTCTCAATAAAAAAACTACTAGTCATTTAACATTAGCAAACTATTCAAATTAAAACTTTACACATGCTCTTCCAAAAGCGCTAATAAAAATAATTGTTACTTACCTATCATCAATGCAGAATATGAAGATTGAGTATTTCTGTATTCTTTTAAGAAATAGTTTAAGCAATCGGCATAGTGCGCCACTGCGCAACAATGGTTTGCTTTTACTAGCTCTGCAAGATTCATTGGAAACTTCCCTTTTAATGATGGCGCATCTAATCAGCAAAATTGATGATGAGCATTAAATAATTTATTATTAGTACAAATCAGCTTTCCTTACTTATAATTTTTTATGTGCGAAAATATTTGTGTGAGAAGAAACTATAAGCTCAATTTGACTTACCAAAAAGTCTGCCCATTTTAGTTTCTTCTTCCGATTTGCTAACTATTATAGAATATAAATTCCAAGCATTATTGTTGTTAGGATTATGTACGAGCAAATCCTTGGCAATTATATAGCCATGGTAAAAATCTTTGCTGAAAATACACGCGTAGCAGGCTATAAGGAATATCTGATCTGTAAATTATAAAACAATAAACGTTTCACATAAAAACAATCAACAACTTTTTTCTCGCAATAAAATTAATGTATACATACGAAAATACGCCTGAAAACGCTTGGATACAAGCCCCATGAAAGCAAATTTTTGAAGCTGTGCATATTCCATATTTTCAAACGCAAAATGAAGAATATCTAAGTATAACTTATATTCATCTTCAACCGATGGTTCAAATATATCTGAAATCGATCACTTTAGTGATTCAAGTCGTTGAATGACTAAAATTAGTCGACATACTTTCCAAATTTAACTCCAAGTCATCATAATCTTTTTGAACTATTCTCATTCGTGCAATCTTTTGTTTCTTTGCAAAAACTGAAGCTCTTGATAATAAACCAATTCGAAGTTCGGAGTAATGTTTATAGATTATGCAATGCCTAGAGAGAAGCAGCTCACAACATTTCCAATAATTTTCTAGATCTCCTATTTGTTTCAGTAATTTCATTTGCTCGATGAGAACCGCGACATGTAACTTTCCTGAACTAAAATATAGTAGAATTATTTTTAGTAAAAGTTAAACTCTAAAACTAAAAAAATTATTATTTGGTAAGCAATAAAGATAATTAAAATAATTGACCTTAGATCTTGTGACAAAACTGCCAATGCCTCCTGTTTCCTGTCTTGCTTTAATAACAACATAGCTAAAGGATACAGAACATCTACATGATTAGGAGCTAATTTTATAACAGAGGAATACGCTTCAATAGCCTAAAATTTTCCAAATAGAAATATATTCTGATATTTGACCATCATTTATACCTGTTCATATAAATTCAAGTGTGTCAAACATTCAGCATGTTTTAACCAAATGGCTGCCAAAGAAAAGTTTTTGGTTTTGACTAAAGGAATCAGTATAGTTAAGGCCTCCTTATAATACAGTGAAGTCATCAGTGCTTCAGCTATATCAAAGTAGAGCATGCCATTCACTTCCATATCATCTTTTTCTAGCATTTCCTTTATAAGTCCTTCCACTAAATGATAGGACTGTAGTCCGATGAGACACACAATGAATTTTGTTATGATATCAAGCTGTAATATTAAATATGCAGGGTGTTATTTAATTTCGTGGCCAAACTTGGATGAGGTGATTCTTTGAGTTATTTGAGAAGTCCGAAAATTATTCCTTTTCAATCTAACACTTTTCATTATCTGTTTTATCGCTAAACAGTTTTCATCCGTACGAAAAAAATCAATAGATAAATGATTTTCATTTATTGGAACTATGCGGCTTTTTATTTTAATCTTTCAAATATTATAGCGGCAGTTGCTTCATTCTAAGGAAATAGAAAATTTTCTATTGGACTAGTTATTCTCTGGGACGCCACTGGGCTTAATAATTTTAGTCTATTTAGGGCACAATCAGCTCCTTACTGCTGCAAATACTACAAATTCATTTCGTTTATCTATAATTTGCTTCCTACTCTAGGAAAGGATGGATAGGTATCCTTTCGGATTCCAAAAGACTGGTGCTACTTTTGTGTTTATGGGCATCATAAACTAGGCTATCCATTCTTTGCTACAGTAGGGAGCAAAAAATAGGGAATATAAATGGAGTTGGAGAAATGTGTATTAAAATAAAGTTTTTTTAATACAAAGCATACATGCAAAATCTTTTGACGAGCTTTTGAACTACGATCATTGCCGAAACTAAAATGCAAAATAATAGTAGTAAACATCTTTATTAGTAATATCGATCGACCTATCGGTCTTTCTGCCCTGGGTTGATTACAAAGTTTTTTATGGAAACTTAATAACTAATATAATTCACAAATACGTACATACTTTATGTCTGGAGATACTCCAATAGGGTTGAGGTTGGGAAGAGGAAACGCGTTTGTCTGGTCGGTCTTGTTAAACAGAGGGGGTCCAGGAAGGTGAGATTGTGAGGGTTGTGTTCCCATCTTGATTGCAAGACGAGTAGTCTTTTCGAGATCCTTGTCAAGTTTGTGCGTTCGTAGAGTAGTCGGTTTGGTGGATTGTGAAATGGGTTTGCTGGATGTCGGATCTTCGTTATCAGTCTCAGTGCTATCTGTTCTGTTGTCTGTAAATGCCGTTTAGTTTTGTCAGTAGCGTTGGCGAATAAATTATGAGCGTAGTCAATTAGAAGTCTGCAGATCGCTTTATATATGATTGATGTCTTGGTGTTGATACCCTTGTTTTTGTAAGTAAGTGTGCGGAAGTGTTTTGCTCTCTTAGTTAGAACTGTTTTGATGTTTTGACCGTCCGTGGTGGTGTTTGGAGAGTCTGGATTAATTCGGTGGTTTGAGAGGAGCAGCCGGTTTTTTGATGCATTTGATATGATTCTCCATTTATAGAACCATACTGTTATTGTGTCTGTTAGTTTCTGGAGTTTGTCCACTGCACGACCTGTCGTTCTGTCATGCGCGATAAGGGCTGTGTCGTCAGCGTATTGCAGCAGGTAAGCGTTTTGGTCTATACCTTCTTTGTCTTGTCTGTTGTGGTTGTATATGTCATGGCAATATATGTTGTAAAGCAGGGGTGAGACTGGTGAACCCTGAGGTAAGCCTTGCTCAGGTGAAAAGGGGATAGAGTAGTCGTCGTTGATTCGTACCTCCAGTTGTCTGTCTTCGAGTAGTTGTTTAATAATATGTATTAAGTAGTTGGAGTGCCAAGTTTATGTAGTTTGTACAGTAAGCCCTCGATCCACACACTGTCAAAGGCCTTATTTATGTCTAAAAACAGGCTGGCAGTTTTTCCTCCGGTCAGGTGTGGTTTGTATGTTATTAGTAAGTACAAAAAGTCGATGTATAGTTGAGTTTTTAGTCTTGAAGCCAAACTGGTATTTTGGAATATGGTGTGCTATTAAATTATGTAATCTGTTTTTTATTATGTGTGCAAACAGTTTGCTCAACTCCGGGAGTAGCGTGATGGGTCTGTAGTTTTTTGTTAGTGTGTCATCTAGTCCATTCCTTAAAATAGGAATTATTATACCGTTCTTCCATGACTTGGGTATTTTATTAGTCGTGATGCATTCGTTAAGTTTTCCTAATATGAAGTCATGTGTCTCTTGTGCTAGATGCTTAAGTACCTTGCTTTTAATATTGTCTTTTCCGGGTGTCGTGTTTTTCAGTTGTGCTAAGGCTTCGAGAAATTCGGTCTCTGTAATGATTTCGTTATTTAGACCCGTCGTGTTTCTTGAGAATTCGTCTTGCCATTTGTTCACCCGTTCCCAGTTGTCGGTGTCAAAGTTTGTATTTGTTGATCTTTTGAAGGCCCTCTGAAAGTGGCCGGCGAAATCGTCCGCTTTGTCCCTGCTCATTGATAATACCTATCGGATTTGTTTTTTTTGTATTTAGATAATTTTTTTATTTTCCGCCAATATGTTCTTCCTTTGTCTTTTTCGATTTCTTGGCATATTTCAATCCATGTGTGTTGTCGGTATTGAAATATCATAGCTTTAATGTTTCTGTTTAAGTTGTTAATTGTTCTTTTGATAGAGTCGTCCTGTGTAATTCGGTATTGTCTGTATAAATCTCTTTTATGTTTTGCCTTAGTACAAACCTGGGTAGAGTATGCTGGTAAAAGGCATTTTTAATTTGTCGTGAGAATTTTTTTTATGTTATGTGAAAGGTGCTCTTGCAGAACTTCGATGGAGATAAGTCCGGGGTTTGCCTTTATGTAGTCCAGTGTGTGTGATTTAACTTTGTCCAAGTCGGTCTTGTTTAAGTTGAGTTTTTCTTAGCTGGGTTTTGCTGTGGGGATAGTAGGTACAGTTTGTTGTGAGTTGAAGTTAAAAGTCAGCCAAATGGTCTGATCCGAGTTCGTTGGTCAATCTTATCGTGTCGATGTTGTTTGTAAGGTTTCTTGTATGTAGTGAAACGTCTGGTGTTGAGTCTTGGTTGTCAGGCATAAAAAATGTCGGTGGAGTGTGTCGTCTTATAAAATCTGAGTTTTGTAAGAATCTGTTTAATTGTCTCTTTTTCATTTTGTTCATGTTAAGGTCTCCAATAATTATGGCATATTTGTATAGACTTGCTTTCGTTAGAATGTTTTGCTCTATGTTGGAGCGAGGGTGGATATACACTAAGAAAATGTGAACTTTGTCGTCTAGGTAAGATAGAGTAAAATGAAGACAGTCGTTCAGAGAGTTGCCTAGGGAAGGAGGATTGGGCTTACCCAGTTGCACCGTTGGCTTAAGTAGGACTGTTGCACCCCCTCTCGACAAAATATTAAGGGTTTATCAAAATATCGGTTTTGGTCAATTTGCAAAAAAGTGTAAATAGCTCGAAAATCATGCGAAGTATTGTCGAAAGTTTACGGGACGCCCTGTATAAATATGATTATGAAGTTATTTTCGAAAAATCGTTCCTTTACATTTCAACACCTTGTATATTAAAAAGGAATCATTTCCGTTCATAACTTTGATAAACAAAATTTCCTTCTTAAAATCACTCAGAGAATCACTTGCTGAAGTTTCGCTATTGATAAAGTTACTTTTCTAAGATTATCCATTAGCAATATTATCCAAAAGCTTTATTTCTCATAATCATTGAAATTTTTGCTCTCAATGCCAATTTATATTTTGCTAGTTTGTTAGCAACTTTATGACTATGAGAGCAACTTTAATTAACAATAATTTTGATATTTACAAATAACGAAACGTTCAGTGGTTTTCCACGTATATATATTACTTACATGTAAATTTGCAGGAATGACATATGAATTAACAGTAATAGATGTTTCTTCACCAAGAGTTATATCAAACTGAAAGCCGCAGAACTGAGTGAATATATCCAGACATTCTGAATATCTGGAAAAAAAAATTAATAAAATATAATTGAAAGATACTTTAAATGCATATCGTTTCAAATTTACCGGAGTGTTTATTTAACAAGTCTTCGTTCCCATTGGATCACTGCGGATTAAGCGATTTTTCCGATTGAATTGGATAATTAACGATTTTTTCGTTACATTAAGAGTAGACTTTCAAATAAAAGGTGAACCAGCTTGAGAGCGATACATATTTTGTGGCTTTATACATTTTTCGGATGAACTAGATGCAACTTTCACTGAACAACTAAAGTCTTTTTTACTATATTTTGTGAACAGTATGGACTAAAAATTAACATAAAAATACCAAATATATGGTACTAACGAAGAAATCAAACATACATTTATTAGGTCAACGAATAGAAGGGGTTCAAAGATACAAATACCTGGCACCTGGATTACAGAAAACAACGACCAAACAACAGAAATAAAAACTCGAATAGCAACATCAAGAAATGAGCTTGTGAAATTGAAAACAATCCCCTGTGCCAAAGACATCGCAATAGAGCTAACGGCCATTTGCACCAGTGAAACTAAGGTACACCTTAGCATAAGAGTGACAGTTAAGTGACAGAATTCGTTTGCACCACTCTCACCTAGCGTTAAGGTGAACCGTAACAGGCAAATAATTTAAAGAGCGAGAACAGTAAGGTGCTATGTGTTTGCAGTACTATATTATGGACTGGAAGGCTGGACACTTAAACAGGAGCACATAAACAAACTGCAATCGTTTGAAATGTGGTGTTACAGAAGGATGCTCAGGATATCATGGACAGAAAGAAGAACAAACATGGATATACTTCGAGAAATGGGAAAAGAATGTGAAGTAATTAACACCATAAACGCAAGAAAATTACAATATCTGGAGCAAATAATGAGAGGACAGCCGTATGAGATGTTTAGATTAATTATGCAAAGGAAAGATAAAGGGAAGAATGAGCTTTGGCAGAAGCAGAATTACATGGTTGAGAAATTTGAGGGATTAGTTTAATTGTAGCTCAATAGAACGTTTCAGAATAGCGGCAAATAAAATGAGAATAACAATTATGATATCTAACCTCCGGTAGGAGACGGCACTCAAAGAATATATTTAAAATAAATTTTTAAAAAGACACGAGATTTTTATTTCTTGCGTGTCTCTAACAGTTTAGATATTATATTAGCAATAAAGCTATTTAACTTAAAAAAAATAGATACATTGCTGTTTATTACGTGAACTCAACTACTAGACATTCTTTATTTAATATATTACCATAAGGAAGTAAACTATTTCGGCACGAACTACGTCTTTTTGAGCAATCGCCATGAAATGTTTCGGGAGGAAGTACTTTGAAAATTTAAATATTTTCTCTTCCATCAATTTATATATTAAAAACTTTTGATTAATCATAGTGTGTTGCAGAAGCTGAGAGTTAGAACATTTCTGATAAAACCTACTTAAAGCGCAGACCTTTCTGAAAACCCGGTATCAAAAAAATATTCAACTATCAACTATTTCCGGTATATAAAGTTTGTCAACTTTTACGTTTTTGCTTTTATACGTTTTTGGGTTTTATACCCATCTGTATAGCATACCTCGAGCTGTATTTATTTAAAAAATAACATTGCTGCACGGCTTGGCATTGCATCGGGCGTTTGAAAATGAATAACCTCATACCTCTAACGATTTTTTTCTATCAATTGGGTTTTTTCAGAAATTCTTAACCACTAAACAGGTGGATCTGATCCTTTTTTCCATCTTTATCACATCAAGTGATTTTTGGGTCAGCTAATTTTTTATACGCAAGATAGTTGTCCATAAAACTCTACTAAATTCTAATGGAATATAGGGCTCAATACATGTTCAACATTTTTTGTTCACATATACCCCATAAAACAGTGCATTTTTTGGATAAAACTAGGCACCCGTCAATAGTTCCATATTTTAGATACTGATTTTTAAAATTTCCTATTTGTGTCCTTGAAAGGTGCAAAACCCCAGTCCCGGTTTGGACGTCCATCAGATCCAGAATGGACAAAACTATAGATATCTGGAGAAAGTACGACACATACATGTAAGTAGGTACGTACACAAAGACAAAAAAATAGTTTATAGATTTTTCCTGGTATTAGTTTGATTTAAACCTGATTAAACCCCGCACCTTTTATTATAAATGTTCCAAAAAAAGGTAATTATAACTAATTAAAGTCAATCGATCTAAACAGTAGCTTTTACGAAAAATTTACGCATCTAGATACCTTTCGCTTAAGAGCAATAATTCCAACATCATATTCAGCACATCTTCAGTGGTGTGGTTTGGTATTCGTCTAATGCATATTTGCAAAGCTTCAATAGCTCTGACATAATTTTTAACTTTAAAGTAGTCATTAGCTACTTCAGTACAAATCTGCAATATTTGAACGTGTTTGCTTTTAGGTAGAGCTTTGGCCATGTTCAGTTTTAAGAGAGGAACGCTTTTTGATCTTGTTGGAACTGAAATAATTTTAGATATTTTGGTGATAATAATTCCTACTGAACAATATACCTTTTTCTTGTACCAAAGTCAATCTTTTCATGTGTAAATCAATATTTCTGGGTTCGGCCCTAATCGCCTTGTTATAACAACTAACTGCTGCGGATATTTTATTCTCTTGAAACTCGACATCAGCCAGGCGAATCCAAATATCAGCATTTGATGGTTGTAAATGACCAGCAAGCATTAGAAATCCTATAAAAATTATTACATAAATGCTGCCGATTTCGTAAAGCAATTCCCGTTACACCTCGATATTTTTTAATGTTCTGATTTTCGTACATTTGTGCTAAAGTTAAGTATGGCTCAAATGCTTCAGGAGACTGTCTGATAACTTCAAAACACATTTTCTTGGCTAATTCCACTTCTCCTCTGGCAAATCTCAAATTAGCTTCGCCCATAAGGCCCCTCAGATGCACGGAAAGTTTCGAGGTACTTTTCTTGGGTTTGGACACATCTACAAACATATTATTTGGCAGATAATGTGGACATTTCTGTAGAAGCCCCATTGGGTAGTACCGAGTTCATCTCCATCTGAAGTGCTTGAATTGTCACAATCTTCTTCAACATCTTCCACAAGCTGAGGAACATTTTCCAATAAGCTGTTTTCATCCATTTGTATGTATTTGTATGTAAAAACCAGTTTGTGTTGTAAGATAAAGTTAGGTTAGCTATTACTCTTTTTGGCATCTTCAGATGCCGTTCGCTCCCCTGTCAAAGTTGTGGTCTCAGTGGTCTAATATTAGTAATAAATTTCAAAATAATTGTGTAATTAATATAAATATTTCTATTAAATTAAGTAAACTAAATGTACAAGTAGTGATGGGCGGGTCGGGTCTTAACGGATCTTTTGTATGTCTATAAAGACAGCAGCGTTCAACTGTAGAAGAAATCAGTTAACATTTTCTTTCAAAACTTACAGAAACTTGTGAATTTGAATGAAAAGAAGTGAATTCAATTTAATAAAAAGAAAAATCTAAGCTACTTTGCTTTCATTTTCATTAGTACGCGGAAGTGAATCATCGGCAAACCCGATCGTTGAATCAGTCGAGACTGGTGGAGACCGAGTGGATCCGAGATTCGGGCTCGAAAGACGGGCCAAAAGAACCATGCTTCGGGCCAACGGGTTAAAAGAGCCGTTTTACGGGCCAACGGGACAAAAGAGCCGTCTTACGGGCCAACGGGTCAAAAGAGCTGTCTTTCGGGCCAACGGGTCAAGTTGAGCCGTGTTGCGGGCCAGAAGAGCCGAGCTTTGGGCCAACGGGTCAAAAGAGCCAGCAGAACCGTGACGGAACCTCAAGTCCCGACAGAACTTTAGGGCCCGACGGCTCTTCAAAATTGTTCTGTTCTCGAACCGAATCTCGGATCCACTCGAAGTGTGGTTCTGCATTCCGCGTAACGTAAGGAAAATTTGGGAAACGTGGGTCTGCAAAGAAATCGTTTGTAAAATCTGGTTTCTTTTTTATTCATTTATTTGTTATTAGTATTTAATACTTACTTATTATAGTCAATGTGCATATATGCACAAACAAATAACATGCGCTTTTAATAATTTTCATGTGCAATGACAATTCAATATTTGTTCCTATGAATAAGAAAGTTTGTCCAAAAAACTACAACACAGCTTAAAACAGTACATAATTCCGAACTTAGAAACAAGTAATAAAACGTATTCCCATTCAGAAATAAAAATAAACAACTAAATTCAACAATTTATTTCTAGTAATGGCGAACAAAAACTTGAAACACTTTTATTATTTCTTAAGAATAAAAAATTTAAATTAACATAACAATTAAATTCAAGCTTGTGAATTTAATTGTTATTTTTTTACAAAACAGCCAAATTCCTTTTCTCGATAAATTAATTAAGAAAACTTTAGACAATTTTGATACTTTGGTATATAGAAGTAGTTTTTACTCTACTACTAAAAATTGCGAACATATGTAGGCAATTTCAAGCGTATTTTTGCAATGGCGTTCTGAACAAAATTAGTTAATTAAATGCGATATAAAATAACATAAACAAACTTAATAAATTAAGTTAAAATTAATCAATAACAACCACTTTTACCACCCGGGATCTGATACGAAGTCGAATCGCCGTCGTTGCTTCGCGAATTGCCGTGTATTTTTTGCTTTCAGAAATTTGGTAGTTAAATATGAAGAATTACATATTTTCAATATATAGTGTACACTTGCACGGTGAAAATTATGAAAATAATATTAAAACAAGCATTAAACTTGTATTTACTTTGCGTCGTTTTATTTAATGCAAGTATCTTTTTTAACTAATTTAATTTTTTTCGGAAACATTTTTCTAATCATGTTTATTATAACTTACAATATAACTCAGTATTTTGTTAGAAGCAATTAATTATGTCCAAGCCTGACCTGTGTTTTGTTCATCTATTTAAATAAAATCTCGACTATTATCAAAAATAAATAAGAAAGGAAAACGCAGCAAAATGTATTTACAAATGTTTTTGAGAAATTACGCAGATAAATAGGGATTTGTTTAGATGAGGAAAGACAATTATTAAATAAAACATTGCGTAATGAAGTAGTTTAAATTTTGTTAAAAAGAAGCAAACTTTTTTTAAAGTTTGGCGTCATTTCAATAGATAACGCATTTCATACTGATTTGCCCATCGATGCGTAATGAAGCGGTATTGTTCTGGTTCTGGTACTGACCCGTCGACCCGACTACGGGATCCGAATCTTTCCGATGACCCGGATCCGAATCTTTGAAATGATCCGACTTGCCCACCACTATGTACAAGACATTACTCGTACCCGGTCACAGTGCTTCGTGTCATGCGTGGAACATAGGATCCTTAGCTACTGTCTCGCTCAGCTGATTTTTCGCGGCAATTTTAAAGATTTGAAATGTTGGTTATCTACGAAGAAATTTCTTCAAGGTATATATAATTATACATGTATAACCCATACAAAAAGTTATAGGGTGGTGGAACAGATAAATGCAAGGGTATTTAATTAAAACCAAGTACAGTCAGGAAAATATATAATATAAGTTGAAGTACAGTCAGGAAAATATACACAACAATAATTAAAACCAAGCTACATGGAATAATATATTTAATAATTGATTTAAATGATATTTAATTGATATATGATTTTTGATTGATATAATTAATTTAAAATTAATATGATTAATTAAAGCTTTGTTTTTTTGTTGACAACAGTTGTGAGGCTAAAGTGTAAGCCTGATTTTTAGTGAAGATTTCCTTGTCACTTTTCTGGTTGTATATTCAACCACTCGTCTCTGCGGCTGAACACTTTTATTGGTAGAGATGTTTATAGCAGATGGCAATAAAGAGCTAGATTCTGGATTTGTTCGGACAGCTTGTAGTGTAAGGGGAAATGGTGCAGTAAGTTTTTTTAATATATCCAATTCTTCTGGATTTCTGCATTGATTGACATATGTTGATAGAGTTAGGAGAAAGTCTTTCTTATCCTCTTCCAATTTTGCTTCCTTTTTAGTGGTACTGGCTGCTTGCAAAATTGCATCAAGTTCTTCATCCCTTTTATGTTCATGAAGAAATAAATATCCTATAATAGAAAAAAATATATAGTTGAGAGTCATTTTATCAAGAAACTCGGTTACAACAGTTAGTTAAAAAAACGTGACCAAAAAATAATCTGTATAAAGACATTGTTATATAGTTGCTCCTTTAGATCAGTGAATGAAATATTGACACAATAAAAAAAGAGATAAAAATTAAGATTAATTTTCAAAAATACCTGATTGCTTTTGGACTTTCTCTTCGCATGAGATCTTGCTGATGAATGTGCAGACCAAATGGATATGTTTGCACATGTTCCATTTGACACTGCAGTCCAGACAAGAACATGTATACTGATGTATACACGACTGACATTCATCACAGACAAGTTTACATGTGCAATCTAATGACAACCTCTCCACTACATACATTTCATTGATAGATTCCGAGGGCACCAACCAGCCTATATCAATCTTTGTCACCTTGTTCAAATCCAGTTGTACACTGGTTTTATGTTTTTTCGCAAGTCACTTAGCTTACTGCATCCTTTACCTTTATGAATACTAATCAGCCGATTAAACATTTTATCCCTTACAAATTTGAGAATGGCACAGATAGCCTTGTCAAGTCTTTTGACAAACTTTCCATCCAGGTATAAATACTTAATAATTCTGTGCATTCGCTCTAGATGCATATTTGTGTTTAATCTCGAGTGCAGCCGATAACAGTAGGCCCAATTTGCATATCTGAAAGCGTAGTGTGACTCGAAATACTTTCCAAACTCCTCTGTGACGTTTTGTGATTGGCAGTATTCCAGGAACTTCTGGAGCAAGGTGCAAGCAACATTTTGTATACAAGTGCCTTGAAAAAAATTGAAGAAACATTCTATTTTAATGTATAATAAAAGGAATACAAACTCACTTTTTCATCTTTTCTGCTAATCTTGTCCAAATTTTTCCGCCAGGCCCTGTCCACGTGCCAAGTACAAAATAATCTGGAATGTTGTTAAAGGTTGAAAGTTTTGTGGAATACAAATATTAATACAGCCAATCCGATAAGCTAAAGACAGTGCGAAAATATATCTGCAGATTGTAGCAAAAGAAAACAACTATTAGAAATTATTTATTAGCTTACCGGAATTCCGGTGGGTGCATGATGTTGATCCTATCCGTATAATAAGCCTCTGCCATATCAGACATAAATGTTTTTGGTTTAAGCTGTCCAATTGTCTGTTGATCGAAAGAGTAAAAAATTTCCATTACAGTTCCATCACATTTATTCGAAATGAGGAAGGCTCCTGGATAGGCCTTCTCGCAGATCATCAAGAACTAGTAAAGTATGTAGATCAAAACCATATCCATTGAGGCCATGAGTGCCATCCATACAAACGCAGTCATTGCCAAACCTTTGAATATTTAGAACAATTAAAACGAATCTATTCATAAACATATTTTAGAATGTACCTCAGCAAAGGCTCTTTTTGTCCAGGAGTCATGATAATTAAGATAAAATATTCATCTCTCATACCAGGATATTCAGAAGAACTGTCCTGTGACTTATAATATAAAACTGACTCAGATTCTTTAAGTTCATTCACGCAGGCATCAACACTAATGGTATCATTTTTATGTCGCATACCAGAGTTATTTAAGTTGAATGACCTCTGAATATTATATAAGTCCTGTTTCTGTAAAAGATGAATTCGGTCAAGTTGACAGTTTGAAATCGAATCTCTAATTTCATCCAGAATACTTTGGAATGGTATTTGTGCAGAAATCCTGGCAGCTATCTTTTCTCTATCGGTTTTTGAAAGAAAAAGATGTCCTAGGTCTCTGTCTTGTTGATGTCCAACATGGGTCTTACAAAACTGAACTGAACATTTAGTTTCTACAAACACCACATCCATTTCAGCTGCACAGAAACAATTTATTTTATTGCTGCCTTGATGCTTCAGAGACCGAATATCCTTGCCTTCGGTTTTAAACTTCCCTGAACGATGACATTCGTATTTAATTTTGTTAGAATTTGCTGCTTTTTTAATGCCATGCTTATTCACAAAAGACGACAAGGTTTATTTCTCAATCTTTCCTTTCCAAGCGGGAAATCATGCAGTGAATCAAACTCTAAATATTCATTATGCACAGCGATGTCATGATCTCTGTTGTAATGGACCATAATATCTGCTTTGGTAGCACTTAAATTATCACACAAAGCACATTGGATTTTTTTAGGTGTAATATCTCTAACGTTACCTACAAATAAATATGATCATGGTCAATTTTCTATTGTCAAATCTTCGATGAATTGTTGAAAAAAATTACAATAGTTGCTATAATATTTTCCACAAACCTGATGGATGCTTCTTTTGCATATGTTGATTTAAACCAGACAAACGAATAAATCTTTCTCCACATTCTTCGCATACATATGACCCAGTTCTTGCTTTCTTTGGAACTATGTCAATTTGTTCTAGAATAGATACATGCACATTAGATACAATATTAGATATTAACATGCCAAAAGTTTACCTGGGTGCTTTCTTTTCATATGAGTTGCTAAATTGGAAAACTTGGAAAATGTTGTTGAACAAACTTTGCAAATAGTTCTATCCATCTGTTCTTCAATCCTGTTTTCTTGGATGGAAACCATATATTATAAAGATAATAAAATCAAAACTGGTATTTTATACGATGTATTGATAGCCTGCCAATAATGCAATAATAACCTGTTAACTGACAAAGAATCAGCTGAAACGCTATAAACATCTGACATCTGACAGACAGAAATGAAATGACAACACTGCGAAGTTCTGTGACCGGGTTTGGCTAATGTCTTGTTTTTGAAATGGCTTGACCGGTGATTAGTGGTGGGCAAGTCGGATCATTTCAAAGATTCGGATTTTCGGATCCGGGTCTCCGGAAAGATTCGGATCCCGTAGTCGGATCTCGGGTCAACGGGTCAGTATCAGAACCAGAACAATACCGCTTCATTACGCATCGATGGGCAAATCAGTATGAAATGCGTTATCTATTGAAATGACGCCAAAGTTTAAAAAAGTTTACTTCTTTACGTCCGAACACGTAGAACCGATGTCTGGCGTATAAGGCAGGGTCTACCTAAAGCCTTACTGACGAGTCCAATAGGTAGACCCGGGACGAAACGCAGGGCTCATCACATAACACCATAATTAGTGACAATAAAATTGACTGAAAAACCCAGGAATATATTGGAATGAATTAAAAGTACAGTCAGGAAAAAGAAATATACGAAAAAGATATAGATGCTTGGGAGAAAAAAAGCAGAATGGAACGAGTGGTTTTCAATCTAATGCTAATCGGCAACACGGGTTGCCAATATCTCACCGCAGAAGATCTATACCGGCTCGGTTCATTTACGTCCGAACACGTAGAACCGATGTCTGGCGTATAAGGCAGGGTCTACCTAAAGCCTTACTGACGAGTCCAATAGGTAGACCCGGGACGAAACGCAGGGCTCATCACATAACACCATAATTAGTGACAATAAAATTGACTGAAAAACCCAGGAATATATTGGAATGACTTCTTTTTAACAAAATTTAAACTACTTCATTTCGCAATTTTTTTTAATAATTGTCTTTCCTCATCTAAACAAATACTTATTTATCTGCGTAATTTCTCAAAAACATTTGCAAATACATTTTGCTGCGTTTTCCTTTCTTATTTATTTTTGATAATAGTTGAGATTTTATTTAAATAGATGAACAAAACACAGGTCAGGCTTGGAAAGGCTGGGAATTGCTTCTAACAAAATACTGAGCTATATTGTAAGTTATAATAAACATGATTAGAAAAATGTTTCCGAAAAAAATTATATTAGTTAAAAAAATACTTCCATTAAATAAAACGACGCAAAAGTAAATACAAGTTTAATGCTTGTTTTAATATTATTTTCATAATTTTCACCGTGCAAGTGCACACTATTTATTGAAAATATGTATTTCTTCATATTTAACTACCAAATTTCTGAAAGCAAAAATAGTAGTTTTAGATACAATAGCGACGAGAGCCGTTTTTTCAAACAACGACGGCGATTCGACTTCGCATCAGATCCCGGTTGGGAAAAGTGGTTGTTTTTGATTAATTTTATTTAATCAAAATTGTCTAAAGTTTTCTTAATTAATTTATCGAGAAAAGGAATTTGGCTGTTTTGTAAAAAAATAACAATTAAATTCACAAGCTTGAATTTAATTAATATGTTAATTTAAATTTTTTATTCTTAAGAAATAATAAAAGTGTTTCAAGTTTTTGTTCGCCATTACTAGAAATAAAAAATAAATTGTTGAATTTATTTGTTTATTTTTATTTCTGAATGGGAATACGTTTTATTACTTGTTTCTAAGTTCGGAATTATGTACTGTTTTAAGCTGTGATCTTGTTTTTTGGAGAAGAACTTTCTTATTCACAGGAACAAATATTGAATTGTCAATGCACATGATTTCCTTTGTTACGGCAGTTTTATTATCACACTGAATTACATTATTAAAAGCGCATGTTATTTGTTTGTGCATATATGCACATTGACTATAATAAGTAAGTATTAAATACTAATAACAAATAAATGAATAAAAAAGAAACCAGATTTTACAAACGATTTCTTTGCAGACCCACGTTTTCCAAATTTTCCTTACGTTACGCGGAATGCAGAACCACACTTCGAGTGGATCCGAGATTCGGTTCGAGAACAGAACAATTTTGAAGAGCCGTCAGGCCCTGAAGTTCCGTCGGGACTTGAAGTTCCGTCACGGTTCTGCTGGCTCTTTTGACCCGTTGGCCCAAAACTCGGCTCTTCTGGCCCGTTGGCCCGCAACACGGCTCAATTGACCCGTTGGCCCGAAAGACGGCTCTTTTGACCCGTTGGCCCGTAAGACGGCTCTTTTGTCCCGTTGGCCCGTAAGTCGGCTCTTTTGACCCGTTGGCCCGAAGCAAAGTTCTTTTGGCCCGTCTTTCGAGCCCGAATCTCGGATCCACTAGGTCTCCACCAGTCTCGACTGATTCAACGATCGGGTTTGCCGATGATTCACTTCCGCGTACTAATGAAAATGAAAGCAAAGTAGCTTAGATTTTTCTTTTTATTAAATTGAATTCACTTCTTTTGTCACACTACCGGTGATACGCGTTTGAGAGGTTGGCGACCTGCGCTAGGCGCAAGTTTGTTAAATCGTCGGTTCTGCCGAACTGAAGAACGCATTGTGAATCTAGACGCGTCTTCATGCAGTGGTGGTTCGAGGCTTTTTTTTGGGAGTTGTTTCAATCTCGGGTTGTGGTGAAGTAGTGAGTGTTTTAGGTAGAAAAATGCAAAATGAGCATCATAACAGTGTCACCATGAATATGGGAGGTAAAGAAAGGGACATTGAGAGTCTTCACTTTCCCTATTGTAAAGAGGCTTCCAAATACCAGATAGTGGCCAAAATCGGGCAGGGCACTTTCGGTGAAGTGTTTAAAGCTCGCGACATTAATAACCCGCAGAAATTCGTCGCAATGAAGAAAGTGCTGATGGATAACGAGAAAGAGGGTTTTCCAATCACTGCTTTGAGAGAAATTCGCATTTTGCAACTGCTTAAACACGAGAACGTGGTCAATTTGATTGAGATCTGCCGCGCGAAGCCATCCATTTCGAATCGGTACGGATCAACGTTTTACTTGGTGTTTGATTTTTGCGAGCACGACCTAGCAGGACTGCTGTCCAACGCGAACGTGCAGTTCAGCCTGGGAGAGATCAAAAACGTGATGAAACAACTGTTTTCCGGTCTTCATTTCATTCATGTCAGCAAGATCTTGCATCGAGACATGAAGGCGGCCAACATTCTGATTACCAAGAACGGCATCCTAAAACTTGCCGATTTCGGTCTTTCCAGAACTTTCAGCACTAGGAACACTGGGGCTCCGAATAGGTATGTTTGTCAGGGTTGATTCCGTGAAAGCAGCTGTTGCTAACCTAATTTTGTTTCTGAGCAGGTTTACTAACAAAGTAGTCACTCTGTGGTATCGCCCGCCTGAGTTGCTGTTGGGCGACAGGAATTATGGTCCTCCAGTTGACATGTGGGGCGCCGGCTGTATTATGGCCGAGATGTGGACCAGAAGACCCATCATGCAGGTGGCTGCTGGAAAATTAATGCGCCATGCGTGATTTATCCATCTTGGTCTTTCGCAGGGCAACAGTGAGCAACAGCAACTAATGCTCATAACTAAGTTATGTGGGTCAATCAACCCGACAAGTTGCCCAGGGGTGGAAAATTTGGACATGTACAACAACATGAAGTTGCCGCAGGAGGAGAAGCGCAAGGTCGGTTTAAAATGTGTCTCAAATCTATTTGGAAATAGGGATGACACGAAATTCTTGTCACAGGTATCGAAACGGAACAGTCGATACCTGTTATTGATTTTTAAAATAACAGGGCCCGCCCACGATGATGGTCAGTAACAGTGAAACATCTGAGGATTTCGATATTTCAACAAACAACAAAGGCAAATACTTGGCCTTTGTGCCTTTTGATTCCCCGCGGCGTGGTCAATTGGCCTGATTTTTAGTGAAAGGAGATATTTTATTCTGCAGTATGCATGAGGCTGCATTTTACTCGTAAAGAGTTACACTACAATAAATGAAAATTTCATTACCGACTGACCTTCAAAAAAAGTTATGGTACGATTTTCTTGAAACAGAACTAAATTAATTATAGAAAATTAACAAAACGCTGAAATCGACGGTTTTTTTTTCAATTTTTGAGTAAACAAATGAACGGATTTTAATGTAGTTTATCTCATATCAAAGGTATTTTTAATACTTGAAAAAAAAGGATAAAACTTTTTTCAATAGCATCAACGGTTTAATAGTTATGCACAACAAAACGGGCTTTCGCACTTTAATTATTTAAACAATGTTCCACAGCCGGAAATCGAGCACAACTATTGTCTCAATATTCAGACATCCTTCCGAACAACTTCCAATAATCTTTTACCTTCATATTTTTATTGCCTGAAACAGGCCTTTTACAGTGTAAACCAATGTTTATGGCACACAAATACTGGTTTGTGTCATCCCTATTCGGAAACGCAGTCACAAAGACAGGTGCAATAAATAGCACAGGTGTGACTCTCTCCTTTGTCTTGATAACGGTACAATTCCTATAATGTGTATCACCCCCTGAGGCTCAGGGTCGTCGATTCATCGAAGGATGGCCCTACATTTTTTCTTTTTTTTTTGAATGATTTAGGTAAAGCAACGCTTGATGCCGTATATAAAGGATCCTTGGGGAGTCGATCTTCTGGATAAATTGCTCTGTCTGGCCCCTTCTATGCGGATCGACGCCGACACCGCCCTCGCTCACGACTTCTTATATACGGATCCCAATGCCTACCGACTTGGGGAAAAATGCTGGCAAACCATACGCAGAGCATGTTTGAGTTTCTGGCGCCCGCTCGTCGAATCACTCAAATCAACAGACATCACTCGAGGCCCAGGCCATCTACGTCCGCTGTACAGGACGGCGGATATCAGGACAGGGTTTTCTAGTGGAGATTTAACAAGTCGGCTACACATCATATGTGAGGTCAGAGTCAGATTAATCAGCGTTCGAAGTGAGTGCTCTCACTTCGAACTGAAGCTGCTGAAGAACTGAAAAGCTGATTAATCTGACTTCTAAATCAAAGTGAGTCAGTTACCGGTTGCGAATAGTAAGAACAATAAGGCCATTTTCCATCTGACCTATATCATTTTCTTTGTGTAGGTCGCATTAATATTACTGTGCAAATCAGCTGTGATCGAAACTGTGATTGAAAACTTATTTCTTTTTAGCTGCAAGATAATATGTATTCAACCTTCTTGTTTATTACTGTGTCATAAGTAGACTGAATTAAATACTTTCGCAATTTAAGCGGTTTTTTTATTTAGTCGACGCACGTTTTTTGCAGCCTTTTATTATTAATTTTTTTTATTATATATTATTTATTTTACTTTTATTTATTAGGGATTTGACCCTAAAAATTTTGCACGCTTACCTTTTTCTTTACATTTCTTCTTAATTGCAATTATTTTTATTATTTTTGATATCGATTTAACCCCTCCTTCTCCCTATAATTGTAATCAAAATACCTCTAACTATTGAGCTATTACCTTAACCCTAACAATATTTATTTATATTAACTAAGTAATTATTATTAACTAAGTAAAACATTCTTCTCTTAAAGAAGTACTTTCTTGTTAGGGAAAAACTTAGTGAAAGGAAAATAAAAATTGTAGACTATAAATAACAGCAAAACACCTAATTGAATTAAGTACTATGAGAAAAAGACACAAAAACGCAGTCATGTGTAATAAGTGCCTTCAATTAAAATTATATTTTATTCCATTCTGGAGCTATTTCTGTCTTCAACTTTCTCTTCTTGTTAACCTTTTAGTAATTCCTGCTCCTTCTGGTGCATTTTTTTCTTTTGCTTAATAATCCGTTATGATTATTATTACTGTTATTATTATTATTATTAGATATTATCGGATAAGGATAAATTGGAACGTCGAGAATGAAATCAATATTGATTACAGTGAATGATGACTTAATACAAGTATTTAATACATTTGTTCGCAAAATATGTATTATTTTGAAGTCTTCCACAGATATTTTATAGCAGCTGATTGTCCAACAAATTTTTTAATGTATGAGGACCACATAATTGATTCGAATTCTTTAAAATTATTCTAGATTTGTTTCTATTTTCCGATTTGTAATTTCTTCTTGTTCATTCTTCAAAACATACAGTTTTCTGCAAATTACTCAAAATATGTCTCACTGCAATCAACTTCTGGTAAATTAAACTGTTCAAATTGCCAAATAAAATAAAATGACAAAAAATTTCATAAGATTCCAGGACAGGCTAAAGTGACGGAAAAAATGAGTAAATGAAACATGCAAACAGCGTCAAATTCATCAAGTAACGATAAAATTGTATGCACAACTTTCATTTCATTTTATCGCTTCTAGAATAGTAGTAGCAGTAAACATCTTTATTTCTAAAAAAGGCTGTCGACCCATCGGTCTTTCTGCGCTCCCCAACAATATTTAGTATCATTCTAATCTTTGGTGTGTACCATGAAGCCAACCAAGGAGCTTTAAATTGATCAAAATAAGATAATAGTTTATAAAAACATTTAATTTGCATTTAAAAAATATCTTATGATTTATCTTAGTAAGAAGCAATTATTAAGCTTTTAGTTTCGACCTAAAATATGGTAGAATCACTACCTTTACTTGAATCAAAACCAAATAGAGGTACATCATTGTTAATGATTTTATTGAATTAATTATTCTGAGATAAGGAACCCAAAAAAAAGCTTCTAACTTTATTTTAAGCGGAGAATCCCCGTTTTTATCTCTTTTGTATAGTTTAAATAAAAACATTACCTTTTCACGGTAAAATTATATAATTTATATTGTAAATATTTAAGAGTAACAACTTCCTAGGTATCTTCAATACCTTGCTCTTGGTATAAGCTACTTAAATATAAATTTATAATAATAATTAAAGAAAAAGATAAAATTTTCTTAAAATGATTTAAAGAATTTAACTGCAAAATATTAAAATTTTCAACTAATATTGTAAAAAGACCCTTTCTTCCATAATACTCAAGTCACCCTTGATCAAAAGATTTAAAATAAAATTTACCCATAAAAAGAAACTTGATTTATTAAGTAAGAAGCTATAATGGGTAAATTTCATATGTACCCTATAAATATAGAAGTACTGTGTCATTGAGAAATTTTAGAAGTATAAAAATAAAATATATTATTAAATTCATAGCCTAAGTACCCTCCCATTAAAATTACATTTAATGTCAATAATTTCATAAAAAGGGGTAATAAAATAAAATTGGCAGTAATATGTATAATCCATCTTATTATTCTTCCTATAAAAATAACAAAAAAAACTAACCCTATTATTAAATAACTATTTTTTTCTCTAATTTGATTCAAACTTACTAAATTATTTTTCCCAAAAAAAATATAGTAAGACGAAAAGAGTAAGAAACAGTTATTCCAATAGATAAATAAAATAAAAAATATAAAAAGATATCAACTTGTAATGAAAAAAAAATTCATCAATTAAATCCTTGAGTAAAACCCCGCTATAAAAGGAATACCACATAAGCAAAATTACTAATATTTATACAAGTAAAAGGTATATAAGAAGTAAGTCCTCTTATTAACGAATATATTGACAATTGCCCTTCTATGGATAATCCTCCCCGCACATATAAAATATAAAGCTTTAAATAAAGCATGTATAATCAAATGGAAAAAAAGCCAACTCTCTACCACCTAAACATAAAATAACAATTATTATGCCTAGCTGTCTTAATGCAGAAAGAGCAATAATTTTTTTAAATCAAACTCAAAATTGGCACAAACCCCAGTCATAAATATAGTTAATAGAGAAACAAATAATAAAAGATATAAAAAATTTACTGAAATTCCTCTTTCGATCCGAATAAGAAGATACACCCCTGCAGTAATTAAAGTAGAAGAATGCATCAAAGATGAAACAGGAGTAGGAGCAGCTATCGCAGCAGGAAGTCATGAAGAAAAAGGAATTTGAGCTCTTTTTGTTAAAGCAGCCAAAATTATAAAAGAATATAATATTAATATCAAAATATCATTTTTATAAACAGTTAAATAAAATTAAAAATTTCACCTTCCAAAATTAGAAGCTAAAGCAATAGTCACCAGTAAAGCAGCATCTCCAATTCGATTTGATAATGCAGTTAACATCCCTGCATTAAATGATTTTACATTTTGATAATAAATTACTAAAATATAAGAAACACCCTAATAAATCCCAACCTAATAAAATAGTTACTAAATTTAAGCTTATAATAGTTAACATTATGGAAAAGATAAATAAAACTACTAACGAAATAAACCGTTTTAAATTTAAATCTATATAATTCTCAGTATACTTGAAAATTATAGAAGAAAGAAATAAAACAAATCCTATAAAAATAAGGCTAATTCAATCAATATGAATCACATATGAAACTAATAAAGAATTTAAATTAGCTAGATATAACTCTAAATACAAAGAATAATCTAAGTATAACAAAACTAGCCCTATATACGCTAAAAATATAGAAAAAAATAAAAACCTTCAAAAATTAATTTTACATCTAATTGTTTAAAATGAACCCATATCTCTAATCCCACAAATTAATATTTAACTAGTCTAATTTCAAAAAATAAATAAAAAATAAATATATTCAAAGAACTAAAAGTAATAATAAGACTTAAAATTAATACTAAAATATTTAAAATAAATAAACTAGTAAATACTTTATTGTTATATAAATTACCTCTTGATACAAACATTAAAACACCTCTGTGATCTGTGATTTTATCATAACCCTAGTTTTTATCAGCCGCTTGAAACGCATGTTATATTTTGTTAGGTATAAACGTGGTTAGTATTTAAAACTGTTCAACCTTTAGTTAATATATTAAAGACAAATTAATGGAGGCACAACAGTCTGCTTTTGAAGTTTATCAAAAGCAAAATAAAAGAAAACGCGCCACAATTGCTGCAAACGATGTGTCGCCCAAAAAGCAAAAAGGTAATTTGCCAGTTAAGCAATTAAAAAAAGCAAATGGAAACCCAGTAGTGGCCCAAAAAGCAGTAAAAGCTAAGGCTAAACATGCCCGAAAAACCAAATCAAGCAAAATTTTGCAAAATCAGAAAAGAAATCAAATCAGTGATTCTAGTGATGAGGAAGAGATACCTATGTTGATACCTATAGAAGGTGATACGGGGGGTCGTAAGAAAGGTAGCAACAGTAAAGACCAGACCAATCAAGTAGTAACTAAGAAAAGTGTTAATTCTTGCAATGGCAAGTCGCGCAAAAAAACGACTCAGAAGCCTAAAGCGCTTAAGATGCCCTTCAAAAAACCTGGATTTCAATATCGCGAGTATACAGTATTCAATCCTGTCACCCAAGGATTGGCCATATTTAAGTGGCTTATAAATCCTATTCTGCCCAAGAAATTCTTCGATAAATATTGGGAAAAAAGTGTGCTACACATTAAACGAGAAAGTAGAAGATACTTCAAGGATGTATTTAGTACAGTGGAGTTGGATAGTATTTTGAGAGAGTATCCCTTGTATTTCAGTAAGAATGTGGATGTAGTAGAGTACAAGAATGGCAAAAAGGAAGTTGTAGAAGAGGAAGGTAACTATAATATTTTTTACTAAATTTTAATTCAATTGTTGGTTAGACGAATTTGGCAAAGAAAAACATTTTTATCTACTTCATTTATTCTATAAATATACATAACATATGTCGTTTGATATCTTGAGAATTTACTTCGTTAAATGAGTTGTCTTAATACATTCAGAGCAAAGGTAATTTCTTATCAATAGCAGATATATGTATTTAACTGCAACACTTCTGAAAGTGTTCGAACATTGAACTCTTTTCCATGTTTCAAGGGTGACTAATCTTCTTTTCTTTATGAACATTTGCTCTATTTTAAATCGTTTACTAAACGTCTATGAAAGCACATTGTACAGATAGTAAACTGTAATTAAGTGACTTCTTTTACTCTTGGAATTCGACTGCAAATATTAATTAAAGTTCACCAAAAATTGCTTGTAACTTCTCAAGCTCCCTCTACTGTTTTTACGGGCATTCAATAGGTACCAATTAGGTTTTTCTAATCTCTAAGGAGATGGGATCAAAAATGCCTGAACTTTCAGGGAGGTAATCTCGCATATTAAAACATCTTAGAAGTAGTTCGAAAGCGGTTGGAAACGTACAATCAGCCATTATGAATTTTTTAAAAACGCATATAGATAACTGTTTGTTGTTGTAATTAGTAATGTTGAAACATTTTCAATGCTGAAACAACGAGTTTTCTAATCTCACAAAAGAATACCGAAATTTGTTGAATACGCACTTAATTTAAATCGCAAATTGAAGAAACTATCTTATAAAATAGATAATTGTGTATACTTTCCTGACTGTATTTCAATTTAATTCAAAAGAAATTCCTGGGTTCCAGTCAATATTAGTGTTTATTAGTTAAAATTTTTACAAATACGTTTCGGAGTCTTTCTCCACCATCATCAGTTTGTTTATATGAATTTTGGTATGATGGCCAGATCTGCTCTGGCATCTGGTTTTTTCTGTTCCTCTCTTTTGCTAATTTTGCGTGCAATTTCCTATATGTCCCTTTCATATGCAATTTCCTATATGTCCCTATCCCGCTTTTATTCCCAAACATCTCAACTATTGTGCATACTTTCCTGACTATTTCAATTTAATTCAAAAGAAATTCCTGGAACCCAGAAAATTTTTTTAACTAATAAACACTAATATTGACTGGAACCCAGGAATTTCTTTTGAAAAAAATAGATAATAGAATATAAAAAATATATATACAGGGTGAGTTTTTTTCGATGACCAGTACAGGGAACTTCGGAACTAGAGCAGTTACGAAGAAGACCGAATGGACAAAGAATTGTAGTTTTGCATGCTCTACTCGAAACCAATTTTATTTTTCTAAAATTTGACAGCTGTCAAGAGATATTTGGGAAGAATTTATTTATGGTAAATTTTTAAATTACTCCTAGTTTCGTTGATATTAATTTGACAGGAAAACATTAAATAGAAAACTTGTAGGACATTGAATTCCAAAGAAAATGGCGTAAGACATTTCTCCAAAATAACTGTCATTTTTGACATATGACACAAATTTGAGTTTTTTTTAAATGGTAACCATACTTGATTATTACTTTACCGAATTTGTCCATGTAGGAATGAATCCGGAAGGTCTCACTTATCGAGCTATAGGGTATTAACTTTGGTTTTTTCTAAGTAATTTTGGATGTAATATCGATATTTGGACAAAACTTGTTATTTGGGGATTTTGAAACATACGAGACTTGCGTTGATTACTTTAAATCAAATATTTCGAAAATTTTGTAGCGACTTGAAAGTAATAATTTTTTACGTCAAAATTATAAAATAATTGATTTTCTTTCTAAAAAATGTGATACAAGTCTGCACGGAGAAGTTATGACCCTTCAAAAGAGAAAACGACATGTAGGTAGCACTCTGTACATGTAAGCGCAAATCAAAGTTGAAATTTCAGTTTCTCATGTTAAAAAACCCACAAAACTAAGTTTTGTGCAAATATCGATGTTATTTCAAAAATTACTCAGAAAAAACGAAAATTAAAATGAATGTCTTAACAACTTGTAGCTCGATAACATAAAATAACTAATAATAATAGCTAATAAATCGCACACATTAAAAACACGACGCCGAGAAAGGACAATATAAAAGGCAAACTACTGAAAAATCATACTCCACAAACACAAACCCACACACACATACTGAACCTATTCAACAACTGTATTGAAACTAACACGATACCAGATACCTGGAAAACAGGAATAATAATACCAATTCCTAAAACCGGACTAGACAATACACAAACACAAAACTACAGATCTTTCACACTACTCTCTGTACTGAGTAATATTTTTGAAACTATAATAAAAAATAGACTGCAACAATCAGTTACCACAACACATACCACAATACCAATTCGGATTTAAAGCTAAACACTCAACTGTTCATCCACTTTTTATACTAACCAACAACATACAAACAACTCACCTCACGAATAAGAAAACAGCATGTCTCTCCAAGGACATCAATAAGGCCTTTGACAGTGTCTGGCACAAAGGACTTTTATATAAACTTTACCAGCTTAAAACCCCCAAATACATAATTCACGCAGTCAGAAACCTACTCACAAAGAGACACCTAGAAGTACGCATAGACAACACCCTCTCCTTTGCTTTCTCCCCTGAACAAGGACTCCCGCGCAGATCCCCGCTATCACCCCTTCTTTACAATATATACTGCCACGACATATACAATCACAGTCTTCACGACAAAAGATACATTGACAAATCTGCTTACATACTACAATACGCCGACGACACTGCATTGAACGTGCACGACAAAACTACAGTAAAAGGAGTACAAAAACTTCAAACACTAACAGACAATACAATTGCTTGGTTCTACAAATGGAGACTTACACCAAGCGTCACGAAAAACCAATTACTTTTACCAAACCACCAAATTAAAGACGACTCTCCATCAATAACAACAGACGGAAACAGAACTAGACCAAAACAAGAGGCAAAATATCTAGGAATGACACTGGAGCAAAAACTAAAATTTACAAAACACGCACAGAACGTAAGAACAAAAATCATTCAACGGACAAAACACTTCCGATCACTGACGTACAAAGACAAAAGAATTAGTACAAAGACCGCCACAAAAATTTACCAATCAATATGTAGACCTCTGCTTGACTACGGTCATATACTGACAGCGAATGCATCTAGGAAAACTAAACAACACACTCAAACAACAGAACAGATTGCCCTGAGATCAATAACGAAAGTAAGACATCCTCAAAACCAACTACACAACCCCTCAAACCAACTACACTACGAACGAACAAAAATAACGCGAATAACAGAAAGACAACTCCAATTGCAAACGAAATGGAAAAACAATCCCCACAACTGGACCCTACTGAATCCACTTTGCCTCACGAGGCAAACGAGACTATCCCGCTTCCGCTGCCCAGCAACACTACTTGAACACTTCCAACACGACTGAACCAACCTGCTAGACGATGAAAAGACATGGCATAGAAGAGAGATATTTTTTTTTGCTTTGTAATAATTTTAAGTTTACAGTTAAGATAGTTTAAGTTAGAAAATTAACACAATACAAGCTATACTCTGATCAATCTCATTGCAACATGACGTCACAAAACGTGACGTCAGGCGCCAAATGAGAGACGTCTTTAATTAAGTCGTGTTTCCCAGGCACAGTTGGTGTGTTGTGAAAGCTCAGCGAACTATGAAAAAGGACTCCCATATAACATACAATCTAGCAACACTGTATTAAAGGCTATATATTATTTTATTTCTTTAAAATATTTTCGATAATTGCATAAAGTGGCCCTTCGTCTTATATTGCATCAACATAGTCAGTTTTGTTTTATGAACCCACTTTTGGATGCCGGAACAAGTTCGTCTGAAAGTTGACACTTTAAAAGAAGCAAACGGTTTAAAATATTGTTCTTAATAGGCAAACATGAAAAGCATACATTGGAATGTCAGAAAATGATTAGTTTTATTTTGACTTGCAATTACATCTTTGTAAATATTTAAAATATTTAGAAAATTGTATTTAATTTTTTTTTTAAATTGGATGAATGAATGATGATAATTGATTGATTTGAATGGATTGAAATGAATTTTGAATTGTTAAATAACACTTGAGAAACCAAAGGAAGAAAACTAACGTTTGGTATAATTTTATTGAAATTTATTTAAAACCACAGAATTTTTTTTTGTCGATGAGGTTTACGAAATGCCATCTTACGCACTGTCCAGAGAGCTACCATTGTAGCGCTCTAGGTTGTGTGGGACTCCAGCTTACCTGTTTACCCACTAAAACCCATTCTTCACCGTCACAAAAGCCTAAAAAAATATAAACCAGTTAACCAAAAACGAATCAAACACCTCCTAATGTGAAATATAAACCAAAATCATAGTGACCTTCTAAAAAATTTGAAACTAATTAACTAAGTAACCTAAACGAAGCAAACACCTCCTAATGTGAAATAAAAAGACATCATAGTGACCTAAAAAATTTGAAACTAATTGACTAAGTAACCCAACGAATCATGTCACTATCAGTTTTGTCCAAGTTCTAATTCTACACACACACACACATATCACTAACGCACTAATGGTCCATAGAAAGTTCTTGGTCACTACTGTCACTATCTGTTTCGTGGATGTTCAACCCAATAGGCAAAATGTCCGATGCATCAATCTGCTTCTCTTGCTCCCAGGATGTCTTTATAATATTGTTGTACATTTGAAATAATTTTTCCACTTTTCGGGTGTAATGTAAAGAAAGAGAATGCTATTTCCATATACTGGACGTATTATCACAGAATTTTTAAATCACGAATTTTCCAACAAGTGGATAGGCAACCTGGGACCAGTAAGATGGTCTGCGAGATCCCCTGACATAACACCGCTTGATTTTTTTGCATGGGGCAATGCTGTTAACAGAATTACCCCAGAAATGATCAGAAAATCCTGTGAAGCAGTAATGAGACGATGTACGTTGTGCGTGTGAGAAAACGGTGGCTTATTTGAACACCTACTTTAATCCTAAAATGTTTCTTGTTCTTTTGCAGTGTTCGATGTATGATCAATAATAATTTAAAGTAATAATTAATAGAAATATCAATGCCTGCTACCATTAAATCGTAATTTTGTTAATTTTAATTATTTATCTTGATCGAACATAAACATGTTATACATGGGTGAAGAGCATATTTAAAGGGGAATTTAAAAATGCAGAAATTCAATATGGCGCCCATAAGAAAAACAAAAGTTGACTTCGGCCTCATTGAACATACTGGGCCTAGATTATTTTTTACATTATTTTCAAATTCACGCTCATTTCTTACCGCCACCCTGAAAATTTCGTTATTGTATCTTTTATAATAAACACGATATAAAGGCTTTTATAAAAAGCACTTTTTTCTTTTTTCCCCTGTATATCCGTTGCTATTCCGAGTTCAAAGAAGTTGATGACAGATTATTTATAGGCACTTGATTGCGCAACTTTTTTCCCCATTTGGTCCACCCTGTAACTCTAACGGTTTCCACTATCCCCATGTACATCATTTTATACTGGACACACTGTATATATACCTACCTACCAATTTGGTTTCAAACAACATCACTCGACTGTTCATCCGCTCTTTATTTTGGCCAACAATATACAAACTACCCACCTAACTGACAGAAAGACAGCTTGCCTGTTTATGGACATTAACAGGGCTTTTGATAGTGTCTGGCATAGAGGCTTACTATACAAACTATACAAACTACACACACCAACATATCTACTACACACCATAAAGAACTTACTAGAAAACAGACAACTACAAATACGAATTGACAAAACAATGTCATTTTCTTTTTCCCCTGAACAAGGGCTCCCTCAAGGATCGCCGCTCTCACCGTTTCTCTACAATATATACTGCCATGACATATACAATTACAACTTACCAGACAAAGATCAAATTCGACAGATCGGCATACATATTACAATACGCAGACGACACGGCACTTATTGTACATGACAAAACTACTGAGAGAGCAGCTCAAAGACTCCAAACACTAACAAACAACACAATGACATGGTTTTATAAATGGAGACTAACACCAAACGCGTCAAAAAACAACTTCTGCTCACAAACCACAGACTCAACGCTGACTCCCCTACAATAACTGCAGACGGCCAAACGACACAACCAAAAAACGACGTAAAATACCTTGGAATCACAATTGACCACAAACTTAAATTCACTAAACACATACGAAACATCAGGGCAGAAACAATAAAGAGAACAAAACACTTCCGTTCACTAACCTACAAAGACAGAGGAATTAGCACAAACACCGCCACCAAAATATATAAAGCTATTTGTAGACCCTTGCTAGACTTTGGACATATACTTATGACCAACGGAACAGAAAGGACAAAACGTTATATACAAACAACAGAACAAATTGCACTAAGACTATTAACACGAATAAGACCCCCAAATCCACTACACAACCCGCCCACCTAACTACTATACGAACGCACAAACATGACAAAGATTTCGGAAAGACTCATACATCTACAGACAAAATGGACAAACAACCCCTACAACTGGACCATACTGAATCCCCTTTGTCTCACAAGACCAACCAGACAATCCCGCTTCCGTTTCCCTACATCAACGCTACTCGAACACTTACAAACGCAACTGACTAGTGGACAAAAAATAATTTTTTCTTGTCATTAGAATTTTATTTAATAATATTGTTAACCTAGAATAAGAGAATCTTCATATCTGTTTTTTTATTTAGATTAAGACTACATGTATTAAACAAGGGCAGAAAGACCGATAGGTCGATAGCCTTTTTTTTTTAGAAATAAAGATGTTTACTACTACTAATTGACTGAAACCCAGGAATATTTTAAAGTGAATTATTTATTTTATGTAAAACCATTTTAGGGAGAGCTGTACCAGTTAAAGTTTGGGATTTCTATGCCAATGGTTGTAGTGTGAGAATTTTAAATCCACACACTTATAGTCGGAATGTTCACTCAATAATATCAGGTCTACAAGAATATTTTGGTACCATGGTAGGCACTAATGTATATTTGACGCCTCCAGCAAGTCAAGGATTTGCGCCACATTTTGATGATATTGAAGCTTTTATTGTTCAGCTTGAAGGAAGTAAATATTGGAAGTTGTATAAACCCAAGTATGTTTAGAATTACTTTCTTAGTTAATCATTAACTTAATTTTTCTTACTAAACGTATTGTACAATTAATTCAAACATTGTCACTGGGACAACTGTTCAATCAATATTCAATTGCAGAGGAAGTGACGTGCTTGCCCGGGATTCAAGTAAAAATTTTAGTGCTGAAGAGTTGGATGACCCTTTTATGGAAGTAAAGTTAAACCCAGGCGACTTACTGTACTTTCCACGGGGAACAATTCATGAAGGTACATTTTTTAAAAATTAGAGACAAATCTATTTTACAAACGATTAATATTTTAAACTTGAATATTGATTCTTCTTTTTTGTATCCTTAAATTGACTTTATTTTTCTGCATTTAAGGCCGTACAAAAGAAGAACATTCTTTACACATTACTATATCTGTCTATCAGCATACTGCATATGCAGACCTTCTTGAGCATGCAATTCCAGCCGCTTTAGAGAAAGCGGCAAGTGAAAATTTGGAATTCAGGTGAGTTTCACAGACTGAACATTACCATGTAACTGATTCGAGAATTTTTTCTATAGTTTATTCTTTTGGTCTTTTGCTTTTTAAAATTATTTTTCTTTTCCAATGCTTATAATATGGCAAATGCATTAGCAAAGCAGTTACTAATCAAGTTACTACAATACTTTATTCCTGCTTTGAAGAAATATTACGTTAAAATATGTATGTCTCTTTCTAGAAAATTTAACAAAAATATTCAGAATCTCGTTTAACAATTAAATTAATTTTTTTATGCATACATTATATACTTAATTGGGGTTATATGAAAACGGACGATCAGCGACAAATCAGGGGTCCATTTAAATATATTTGAGATGTACAGGGAGTCCCAATTACCAGATTACGAGAGAATTACGAGATGAAAAAGATATTTAATATATTTTAGTTTATTTTTCATAATATTTATTTATATTGTAAATTTTTGCTACTTGACTCATCCAAAGTAGGTGCAGTAGGCGGTTCAGGGGAAATTAGCTAGGTAACATTAGGTTGATACGATAGTCGATGCTTTGATTGCTTGGCAAAAGGATATTTTGAAATTACAACATTTGATTAAAATACGCGTTTTAAAGAAATTTATTATTTTGAATTTTTCGAATTAATTTTCAACCCCGTTTTAATCACGAGCAAAGCTGTTTTGAGCTACATGTTTCATAAATAACGTTTATATTGCAATAATGCAAAACTAGGAATATTTTCGGCCAAAGTTTTCTTTACAGCATTAGTGATGTAATGATCTATTACAAGACTAGCTCTGAAATATGCGCCCCGACGATAATAGAAATGTTTACAATTATTATGTGTTCATTCTAATAAATTCAAGTAAATAAAAATAGTTAAGTACAACATGCATTTGATGAGGTCTACGAATAACTAGTAGTTAAGAAGTGAATTTATTTAACTTAATAATTATAATATATTTTAATATTATTGTTAATATGATAATTTCTTTTATTTTAGAAAAGGGCTTCCTTTAAATTACCTAAAACATCTTGGTGTTGTAAATCAAGGCGACGATTCAGATAAAAGAAAATGTATTATAGATAAGGTCAAGTCATTAGTTGGTGTCTTAGTTGATTATATAGATGTTGATTCAGCTGCAGACAATTTAGGTCGCAAATTTATGCATGATGCAATGCCGCCTTTATATTCCGCAGAAGAGGCTCAACATTCGTCTTTATATGATGGAGACGTAATGATAAAGGGACATCTTTTTAACAGGTACTTATATCATTTTTTGAGAGCCATTTTTAAGCAGCCAGTGTGTTTAAAAAAATCCGATTACTTGTTCCGAATAGCTTGTTTATAAATTTACTTTACTTTACTTAATTATAGATTTACTTTGTGTGAATAATTTTAAGTATGCCATGAGTTAAATATCCAATTGTCAGTTGATAAAAGTTTTATTATATCTAAAGTTTTCTATTTTAGGGTAGAGATAACTCCAGGAATTGAAATACGATTTTTGAGATATTACGCTTTGAGGGTGGTAAAAGAATCGACAACTATGTCAAAATTGTACTTTTGCACTCATAATGACAAAGTTTATCATGGTCAGGAGGAACAATGGCTGGAGATTAGCAATTCCTTATTACCGGCGATTGAAGTATTACAAAAATCTTATCCAAATTTTGTTGGTATGTATAAAAAGTATTACTTACATTTGCTAGCAAGTGGAGTTCATTTAATATTTATGCAATTTAAAGCTCTATTAGTATAATTAAGTACATTTATTTCTTATATAGTTGCTGACAGCTTGCCAATAGACGATGAAATTGAGAAATTAAGTTTTATTTTCTCTCTTTGGGAACATGGTCTTTTGGTCACGAATCTACCTTTGCCAGGTCTTGAAGATAACGATACAAGTTTTTTACTCACTGACTCTGATTCAGGCGCCAGTGAGTGATCTGGGTTTTTTCGTCCGAATTTTACTTTATTCATTTTGTCAAGTGTCGCTTTTAAGAATTCTTCTTAGAGTGCCTATCCGTTCCGGATGTTGGATGTTTTAAGAATTCTTTAAGTTTTTTTCCTAAATATTTGTTGTATCCTTTTTTTCTTATTAGTGTTTTGTAGCAATTCTACATAATAAAGCAATATTAAAAAAATGTAATAAAATTGCATTTCCTCAGTACAAAATAGACTTTTATTCTACACTTTTATTCCACTTATTTTTTTTTACAATTATGTGGCGCTTATTTTCATTCTATGCATAGATGCATGTTCCTTTTTTATTCATCATATCTGTTTCTGGTTTCGAGATTTCACTCAACCTTCTGGTATATAATAGCTGGTATATGATAGATTTTTTTACTACTAACGCGGATAATTGCCTAAATTGATTTAATTAGATTTTGATTGATTGATTTTGAATGAACCACGAGATAAAACCGTCGAGAACAGAAATGTAAAATACACAATAATCGCTATACTAATGAAAGAACAAGAACACACACAACATGAAATGCGCAAATCTGCTATTTAGAATAGCCAATAATTTCAACTTAAAATCCGCAAAACCCGGAATGTAAAATCATCCAAACCTATAAAAGAGACAAAAACCGCAATATAAAATACCGCAAGGTGCAGAAGTTCAATATAATACAACTCTGCATGTGCTGTAGCAAAATAATTTCAATATAGACTACAACCCTGGTTGTACAATCGAAGACAGCAATGTAAAATACGCAATAAACGCTATAAAGGGACAGAAAAACCCAATATATAAAGCGCAAAACCGCTATTTGGAATACCCAACAGTTTCACCATAAAATTTGCAAAGCCCAGATTATTAAATATGCGAATATTCAATATACCTAACAGAGGCAGAAGCCGTGATATAAAATAATGCAAATTGCAAAACAACCGTAAATTTAAGATTAAAAATCGCAATATACAAAATGCAGAAATTGTTAAGCTGCACGTGCAGCAGCAAAAATTTTACCATATAGACTACAACCCTGGTTGCCACCTACAACTACAAAATGAATTGACGCCCGGATCCAGACCGCTGAAATTCCCTAAAAACGCTGACTTTTACTCTAAATAATCTCAACGCCATTTATTGGCTTAATTTTTGAAAAACATTCTCATAATAAAATAATGTGGGTCTGGACAGCCTGAAGGGCGCTGGACTGCCAAAAACTGGAATAATCGGACGGATTCTGGCCGGTAAAATTCCCTAGTATGGATTGTTTGACAAAAGTGAAATGTTTAAAGTGTTGAATTTGGAAGAACGATTGGATTGGCCAACAATGTACAAACTACCCACCTAACTGACAGAAAGACAGCTTGCCTGTTTATGGACATTGACAAGGCTTTTGACAGTGTCTGGCATAGAGGCTTACTATACAAACTATACAAACTACACACACAACATATCTACTACACACCATAAAGAACTTACTAGAAAACAGACAACTACAAGTACGAATTGACAAAACACTGTCATTTTCTTTTTCCCCTGAACAAGGGCTCCCTCAAGGATCCCCGCTCTCACCGTTTCTCTACAATATATACTGCCATGACATATACAATTACAACTTACCAGACAAAAATCAAATCGACAGATCGGCATACATATTGCAATACGCAGACGACACGGCACTTATTGTACATGACAAAACTACTGAGAGAGCAGCGCAAAGACTCCAAACACTAACAAACAACACAATGACATGGTTTTATAAATGGAGACTAACACCAAACGCGTCAAAAAAACCAACTTCTGCTCACAAACCACAGACTCAACGCTGACTCCCCTACAATAACTGCAGACGGCCAAACGACACAACCAAAAAACGACGTAAAATACCTTGGAATCACAATCGACCACAAACTTAAATTCACTAAACACATACGAAACATCAGGGCAGAAACAATAAAGAGAACAAAACACTTCCGATCACTAACCTACAAAGACAGAGGAATTAGCACAAAACACCGCCACCAAAATATATAAGCTATTTGTAGACCCTTGCTAGACTTTGGACATATACTCATGACCAACGGAACAGAAAGGACAAAACGTTATACACAAACAACATAACAAATTGCACTAAGACTAATAACACGAATGAGACACCCCCAAAACCCACTACACAACCCCCCCACCCAACTACTATACGAACGCACAAACATGACAAAGATCTCGGAAAGACTCATACAGCTACAGACAAAATGGACAAACAACCCCTACAACTGGACCATACTGAATCCCCTTTGTCTTACAAGACCAACCAGACAATCCCGCTTCCGTTTCCCTACATTAACGCTACTCGAACACTTACAAACGCAACGGACTAGTGGATAATAAAATAATTTCTTCTTGCCACTGAAATCTTATTTATTTAATAGTATTGTTAACCTAGAATAAGAGAATTTTCATATTTGTTTTTTATTTAGATTAAGACTGCATGTATTAAACAAGGGCAGAAAGACCGATAGGTCGATAGCCTTTTTTTAGAAATAAATATGTTTACTACTACTACTGGAAGAACGACGCGAAATCTAAATAGGTTGGCCAGGACCACTTGCAGCCTTTTGGGGCGCTATCCACTAGACCATCACAAAGTAAAATACATAAAAACTGTACATACAATGAAAAAAAATGGGAAAAAAAATCAAATACTCGCTATGTTCGTTATTAAAGTTCATATGAAAACCTTCTACTGTAGTAGAAAACTTGATAAGCTGATGATGAAAAATAAAAAATAAAATTTGATCTTGGAAAAATGAAAGAATCTCTTTTGAGAATAGAAAACCCCTTATAATTTAGGCTGTATTTTACAGGAGCAAAATTTAATTGCACTTGAAATGGAACCAACAAATCATGAAGTTAACAAATAATATTCGGAAACTAATTTATCGTTTCTACATTTTAAGGAATATTTTAAGCAAAAAACTGTTGATTCTAATATATCGGTCATTGGTTGAATGTTTGCTACGGTACGGGGTTATTGTCTGGGGAGGTCTGTATAAAAATTCATTGCAGCAACTTAATGTAGTACAGAACTTTATTTTAAGAGTTATATATAAAAAACAAAAACATTTCCAACTCAACACCTCTACTCTGAGAGGTATTTAGCCTACGTTCTATATACGTTTTGTCTACATGCATTTATACACATAAATCAAATGCCTTCAAGACTTATGTTAGTCACACACATAGGACCAGGAACAAGGTGAACAAACACCTGAAAGTGCCAAACACCAAAAAAAATATGGGGCAACGATTTTTAGATTATTTGGCTCCTAAATTTTACAATGTCCTTCCAAATGAATTGAAAGAGGTTACGAATATCAAAAAGTTCAGTAAGGGTTGCAGAAAATTTATTTGTCAAAACATAGACAAGTTTAATTTTTCTTAGTGGTTTCTGATAATATTGTGTCATTTTAATGATGGTAAGGTTGATTTAAGGAAACTATATGTAGCATTTTGTTTTGGTTAGTTCATGTATCTGTCTTTTCATCTAGGTTGAATATATAAAGTTAGTGTTAAGTTAATTGAATTAAATTGTGGTAATTTGTATTAAAAAGGATATTTTCATTTGGATGATGCATACAAATGTTAGATCATTTAGGCATCATCATGTAGATTGAGTTAAAGCTAGAGTTGAGTTGTGTTATGATTATGTTGTATTATCTTTGGTTTTTTGTTATTATTAAAGATTAAAAGATTAATTCACAACTGAAAAACTGTCTTTTTTTTACATTCTGATTGCTTACGTTCGTATAAAAACTGTACTTTTTCCAAACCTGACTGGTTAATGGATATCAGATGGAAAATAGGTTTAAATTTATTTAAGTGAACTTCAATTTACGAAATTTTGACAATCCAATTCAGAATCCAGAAATTCCCTCGTCGTTTCTAGTCGAATAAATATTGCATGCAACCATATCATAAAGGCAACAATATGAAACTAAAATCAATCTACATGGCAACCAGGGGTAAAGTAATGCCACTCACCGAAAGCTGCATCATGCCACCTAGAAAAAAGGAAAAAACGCTTTTTAGCATAAAAGAAAATCATTCCTAAGTTCAGTTTTTTTAAAATCAACTTCCATTTTAACTTAACATCTTACCAGTTTTCTGCAAGCTGGCCCCCCATCCTGAACCATTCTAGTATTGAGTATCCAGTATTTTGAACATGCACCACTTTATATAAACCCATCAACCACCACTTTTACTTCTCGATACTGTCGTGCAGTGAAACCCCATTATTACAGCGGGAGCGCACGTGTTTCGCAGGGGAATCCCATATTACAGGGAACCCCCTTTCTGTCGGGATAAATAAGCCCGCACCGCGGGAGCGAGGGCAGTTGATTAGAAGGCTACTTCGCGATACATTCGGTCATCTCGGGAGCGCGCCTGAAAAAAAATCAGACCACGATTGGTTAATTAAGCGTTAACCAATCATCATAGTGCTTGGCTTAGACTATCAAAGGGTAAGTCCTTTGATTCGTCCTTGATCCTAAAAGACATTTCGCATTTCCTTGTTGGTTACGGCTAAACCAACTGGCATCCCTGAAGGAAAATTTTTTTTCTACGACCCGTTGGTCCGTACTATTAAGTTTTCTCTAATTTCGTTTCAATTTTTATTTCCCATAATTGAAAGCCCGTTGGTTAGAGATTTAGTTATGTTGAATTTTTTAAATACCTTAAGTATCCGTATCCTTTACTCTATTCCTACGCTTTGTTGCCAATGATGACAACTAACGCCAAAAGGGGTACAAGGCTCTGAGGTTACAAAGCTAACGCTTACAAAGTTACTTTTTTCCCTCCCGAAACTTAAAAAACAGTTCCGGAATAAAAAAAAAATTATATATAAAAGGGCCCAGTCCTAAAAGGTCCCCCTGGCCAAATTCTTTTTTTTTTAATTTTATAATTCCAGTCATGAATACTGCCAATAAGCAGGTTCACCGCTCTGGTGGGGACGACCTAGTGCTACAGGACACCGATGTGGTGCAAAGAAGTTTGTTCACAAACTCTATCGAGCATATTACGGCATCTACGGACCGCTGTGCGGACGAATCTCCTGCGTCATCATCTATCGGCGAATGTTTTGGTTTTCCGGAATCCCCTTTACGCAACAATACCAAAAGGCTAATTTCGATAGCCGCAATTCTCAAACCGATATATTCCAGCTCCAAAAACGACTGGCAATTTACTCGGTTCATTCTTTGTAGCAAAGAGAATATTTATTCAGCTTTTCAAAAAAAATTGATGTTTTTGCCACATACCAAAGGACCCGGGCTACTTTACCAACATCATGATAAACTGTTTGCTTGAGCGTACTTTGTATGTGTGATCGTTTTTGCTTTGTTGTTCCGATTAGAAATTTATTTTCTTCACAATGTAGCCGAGAATTTCAATTCATGTTTCCGAAGACAAGTTTCACGTTCAAACTTGTTTGAATGAGGAATGTATGAAAACAACAGCTCGGCCAGCCAAAGATAAACATATCCAATCAGCGGCGCAGTAGACATTTTTATGCATGCTAAATTAAAGGCCGGAAGTACACCAAAAGCAAACCTTCTGGAAAAAATCCTGAACATTTTACGTTCCATGGATAAATACGCGTTTAATTACGTTGATACAACACGCGTTTGATACTACACAGTTTACCGAAATTCATACTAAGACCAAAGAAAATCAAACGCAAAAGGGAACTGTATAGACTATACGCAAATACTCAAGATGACGAATTGAACAGAAAACTAAACGAACTCAACAGAAACGTCAAAACACTAATAGGCCAGTACAAACAGGACAAATGGCTAGAGGCATGCAAAGAAATAGAAAAAGACGAAGGTAAAACGTACTGGCAAAAAATAAAAAAACTGTCACGAGAGAAAAAAAAAACATTATTACTGGTATACTAAATGAAAACGGTACAGAACTGCATACAGACAAGGCCAAAGCGGACACATTTGCCAGACATTTTCAACATGCCTTCACAACCTCCACTAACTCTAACTTTGACGACCAAAACTTTAACGCAATAAATGATTGGTTCGAGATCTACTTCACAAACGAAACAAACAACGCACATCAACTAATTACTGAAGCAGAATACGACAAAGCACTCGCACACATTAAAAACACGGCGCCGGGAAAAGACAATATAAAAGGCAATCTACTGAAAAATCTAACTCCACAAACACACACACACACATACTGAACCTATTCGACAACTGTATTGAAACTAACACGATACCAGATACCTGGAAAACAGGAATAATAATACCAATTCCTAAAGCCGGACTAGACAATACACAAACACAAAACTACAGATCTATCACACTACTCCCTGTACTGAGTAAAATTTTTGCAACTATAATTAAAAATAGACTGCAACAATCAGTTGGACAATACATACCACAATACCAATTCGGATTTAAACCTAAACACTCAACTGTTCACCCAGTTTTTATACTAAGCAACAACATACAAACAATTCACCTCACGAACAATAAAACAACATGTCTCTTAAAACCCCGAAATACATAATTCACGCAATCATAAACCTACTCACAAACAGACACCTAGAAGTACGCATAGACAACACCCTCTCCTTTGCTTTCTCCCCTGAACAAGGACTCCCGCAAGGATCCCCGCTATCACCCTTTCTTTAAAATATATACTGCCACGACATATACAATCACAGTCTCCACGACAAAAGACACATTGACAAATCCGCTTACATACTACAATACGCCGACGACACTGCATTGATCGTGCACGACAAAACTACAGTAAAAGCAGGACAAAAACTTCACTGTCACATTTCACTGACGTACAAAGACAAAGGAATTAGTACAAAGACCGCCACTAAAATTTACCAATCAATATGTAGACCTCTGCTTGACTACGGACATATACTGACAGCGAATGCATCTAGGAAAACTAAACAACACATTCAAAAAACAGAACAGATTGCCCTCAGATCAATTACCAAAATAAGACATCCTCAAAACCAACTACACAACCCCTCAAACCAACTACTCTACGAACGAACAAAAATAATTCGAATAACGGAAAGACAACTTCAATTACAAATAAAATGGAAAACAATCCCTAAAACTGGACCCTACTGAATCCCCTTTGCCTCCCAAGACAATCCCGCTTCCGCTTCCCAACAACAACACTACTTGAACACTTCCAACACGACTGAACCAACCTGCTAGACGATGAAAAGACATGACATAGAAGAGAGATATTTTTTTTGCTTTGTAATAATTTTAAGTTTACGTTAAGATAGTTTAAGTTAGAAAATTAACACAAATACATGTACATATGCAAGTGCAGAAGGCCGTGGGCTGATAGCCTATTGGAAAATAAAGATTATTATTATACGCGTTTGATAAATTGCGAACAAATAAGCTGCGGCGTTCAAACAATTTACCATTTCAAAACAATGATTAATTTTCAAAGACAAAGATCGGGAACTCCTAAATACCATAAAAGCAAGGAAGACAAGAACTTTGGATATATAATGCGAGATACCAAATACCACATTCTCCACATGATCATCCAGGGAAAGGTTGAGGGTAGAAGATGGATAGGCCGCAAAAAGCTAACAAAAATTGGATTGGACTAGGAGTGGAGCAGCTGTTCCGAGCAGCAAAGGACACAGAACGGTTCCGCGAAATTGTCATGGGGATAGCTCACGCCTGAAGCCATGCACGGCACCGAGAGATAGCGAGATCTTTACTACAAAATTTTCTCATGATGTGGTTGTCTCTGTCTCTGAGATATACGGTTCCCAACACAAATGTTACAAAAAGAAGTAAAATATTCGACTGATGTAAAGCGTATCCATTTCAGCTGGATGAACGCAGCTCACGACAGAGGAAATGGAAATTACCACGGGAGGCTTATTTACAGAGGTGGACGAGAACAGCCGATTGATTGATTGAAACAACTTAATAAATTTACTGCAAGAGCTCTGATGGGATTTTATTTATTTTCAAATAGGGGTTTTCTAGCAAAGGCAAAGACAAAAACATTCATGGTTTCAAGATTGTTTTAATACTTTTATTACACCAACAATTATATTGTAATATTTATAACAAAAAGTATCATCCTAAGTATTATAAAATTTAAATGATCAATTCTTAAACATAAAAGTGGAAGCATTTGCTAATTTGAACAGTGCTACATCAAATCTGTAGGTCACTATACTTGACAAAAATAGCAGCTATTTTTAACAATAAATAGTTCTATTGTTAAGGTACGTTATCCAGGCATTGTTTGACTGTAGCACTGTTTCCAATTTATCAGCTGATAAAATGAAATCATATCCCGAAAGCAAAAACTACTAATATGTACAGGGTTGTGATTTAATTAAAAAATTATCCAAGTGATTGAATATAAATACGTCTTTAAAATGCTACACATTTACAGTTTACAGACGATGCTCCTGAGTTGTTTTACGGATTCATTAATAATAACTACCTGATGAGAGAAATGAATAATTAGTAACTTAGATTCAAAAACGGTTAAACTACTCTTCAGCAGTAAATGCGTCACTCACTACGCAAGTGAGTGTTCATTAGTGGATGATTTCATGATAAGCAATGTAGTAGCATTTTCAACAAAAAAAACTACAAATAGTAGATTTTGTTTGTACAGATTTTTTGTGATTTTGTTTCATTGACTTTTCTTACATTAAATACATTTCACAATATAAGTACATCTGCAGATATTCTGAGTATTGAGGTAATATTTTTCATTTTAAGGACTTCGGGCCAAAAAGGCATATGGTGTGGATGAAACATATGCTTCTTTGGTTGAAAAGTTTCTTTCATAGCATGTAGTTAAAAATATGTGTGTTTGTTGTACTGATATCAAGGCAGCTTGTTACATTTCAGGTCTGATACGCGCTAAAACATTGCAATAATAATGGTTTTTAAGATTTCTAAAATGGTATTTTCCTTTTCATGAATGGTATTCGTCGAGTTACTAGTGGTAAACTTGAATTAGTGCGCTTCAGACTCGTATATTAATTAGATTTCTTCGAATGAATTTTACTCGAAAAATTACGGCAGTGTAGTCGATTATGGAGACAAAACTATTCTAACTTTTCGTCTTGCAATGATGTGAACTTCATATATTTTCAAATGATTTTACGCAATGACGAGTCGTTCTGAGTCTAAAAATGTGATATTATGAAAATAGAGGTATATGGTATTTCCCTGAGAATTCATTTAGACTCAGAAAATGTTAATTAACGTTATCATTTTCGATTTGCTTGGCTGTAATTTTAAATAAAAGTGAAAATAGTTTCCGTCGTAGTTGCAACAAGACGTAGGCTATAGCCGGATTTGTTTTCTCTTTATAGATAGCGCGTATACCTAATATTTTGTCCATCAATAAATTATTAAAATATTTTTCCAAGTCCAAAGAGCTTTCTAAATTAGAGCCTTAATTTAAACATCTACATATGTATACTTATGAAGTAATTTTCACTTGTATGTAAAATATCTGATAACTTTGCTACCGTTTTTATAGGTACAAATTTTAATACTGGTATAGTGATTCCTTGATATAGTTTTCACTTCTTCGTAAAATATGCCTGGCATGAACGTAGATATGCTTGATTTTTTTCCTAATAGTAACGATCAACGCTTATTTGTAAAAACTTATTCTAATAACTTATTATTAATATACTGAAAATATTTTTACACAAAAAAAGTTAATAGACATCCTATACATTGCTGGTTTGGTATACATCCGCTATATTATTTTCACCTTTTAATAAATGTCGCTTCGTACCTTATTAGAACTGCTGTTTAAGTAACATGCTGCGAAATACATTGACAATTTTATTTAAAATATTATTTATAATGTAGATATGTCTGATTCGTTAAAAGGTGAACTGGTCGGCAATAATACTAAAACGATGTACAAACCTAAAGTGGCTGTAAACAAAAACCAACAGCAAATACGTGAATTTCAGACAAAAATGCATAACCCCAGCTGTATTTGAATACACTAAAACAATGACACCTAGAGACATCGTTTAAAAATCTTAACTTCTCAATGGCACGTTTTTCAGAATGTGATGCAAACCGGTAATTTGTTTTTCTTTTCGCAAAAAATGTAATTTCAAATTCAAATTTTTCTTTGGTAGGGCCATATCACAAAATAAAATAAATATATTTTTTTAAACCTAATCAGACAATAATTTTTTTTAATCCCGAAAGTTTGTAAATATTAATAAAGTCACAGCACTAAAGATACAGTCATATAAATGTATGCTTAAACGGTTTCAACTAGAAATAACCGTGCCTACTTGGTTCAGATCAAAGCTTAATTTAGTCTGGCACAACAAATACAACGACGATTTTGACACGAGATTTCAGAAATCATTTTTGTTAAAATGCTTTAGATGATTGCTGGAAACTCATGAGGGGCATGAAGCAAATTACTTCAACCGCATGATATTTAATGAATCCCATTTTTATACAGTTTCTGGTAGTCTTCGACAATACTCTTTCATGTGGCGTTAGATGGTTATAGGTTCAAAAAGATTTATTATAAATCATATGATAAATATTTTATATCGAGTATTTATTTGCTATAACTCTTTGCATTACTGCCTTTGTCTCAATTTTAGAAGCCGATAACATGTTGTTTTTCCCCCATGTTCAGCCAAATTTTTAATAAATTTGTAGAAACACATTTCTGAAGAACTCTTTTCGTATGAGACAAATATACAAAATATAACACGCATATATTTGCTTTTAATATTTATTTATTTACATTTTTTTTAAATTTCACTCAATAAGGGCGAAAGTATGTGACCACCAAGATAATTATGTAATGGTTTTAGGATCTCATTTTCATTTATTTCTCGTAATTGTAGCAAAATAAAAACTATTTTACCAGCATTTCTGAATTTTTTAGTTTAAATCATTTAATAAAAGCAATTTTATTGGTAAATTTATGCCTTTGTTAAAGACATTAATATTAATTATTAAATTTTCTGGTAATACAATTTCGCCAATGGGATAATTTGGGTTAGTTTCGTCTCCCCACACGCATTACGAAAAGAGTAGAACTTTAATTATTGATTATGTGCTACTGACAAAAAAATAGTTTAGGGTACATTTAACACCCAGCATTAGTTACCGCTGTATAATGTTCTTGCAGCTGGAATGTAGATTAAATGATGAAAATAACATTTTTTTTAAGTAGATCCAGAAGAGTTGCAGGATTGTTTGTGGAAGTGTTAATTTCTCGCAAATATTTTCGTACGTAACGTCTCAAATACTTTAAATATATCTAATGTTAAACAGAAATACTTGCATAAGGCTTGGATAACTGTTGGTGTTAGGCAAAGCATAGAGCAGTTAGGCAGAACAATGATGTGAAAAAAATATTGAATAATGTAAATATAAAACAAGCTTATTTCACGAATGATGTGGTAGATAGGAGAGCATATAAAAACATGTGCAACTGTGCAGTTAACCAAATAAAAATTGAAAAATATAAATATTTCAGAGAAGTTATAGATAGCAATAAACGAAAAGTGGAAAAGCTTGAAAGTATTCCTACCTGAATAAAGTGAAAATGTTGGAGATACTATTTCAAATGAGCACGCTTAATACATAACTTTTGCAACTGTTTTATAAATGGTATAAATGAAGTTATAAATATTATTCCCAAAAGTTTCATATTGCATGAAGGGTTTTTTGGAGTTTTTGATGAATGCAGTGAGTTGTCCAAATTTCAAATAGTCTTTATAAATGATATGAAAAAGAAAGAAAACAATTAAAAAATGTGACTCGTGGCAGGAGTTGCAAAAAAGCTTTAACTGGTGCTTGTGCTATGGTTGGTAACCCTATATTAGGTGTAATTAATCCGTCATTAACAAATTGCCATTTTCCAGAAACATCGAAGTGATTTATGTTGCAAAGGTGAAAAGCACAAAAATATTCCCAATGTATTCAGGCCAAGAGCTACTATTAAAATTTACGAAAAACTCTTAGAAAAAGCTGTTGAAACCCAACTGCAGGATTATTGTAAAACACGTTTTGTTGAGCGGCAAATCAGTCACGGTTTTGCGAACATTATCAGCGTGTGTCTGTTGTGGTTAATGTGGGTCAATTTTATTGCTGAGAAATGGATAGGAATTTTATTTCTCTCTATTCTTGGACTTGAGAAGTTTGAAAATTTTAAAGTGAATCTTTTATAGGAAGACAAATATCAGTTAGAATTGTTAGCTACTATACATACTATAATGTAGCGGAGAATGCTACAGACAAATGCAGCATGTTGTGCATAAGTTTGCAAAACTCATTTGGGTGGCTCTGTAGAAACAAATTAATTCTAAAGTTTTCAAAATCAAAGTTCTGGTTATTTGGAAAAAATATAAATTAAATAACGTTAATCTGAGGAAACAAGTAAAAGAGATAAAATGTTTGGAAGCATTGTTTGACGCTGATTTAACTTCCTATGCCCCTGCAAACTATATCATTAAAAAGTTCATTCAAAAGGTTGTTTTTTTTGCGAGAGCGGACGCAGCTTGTACTTGGGTACCAAATTGATGTTGTATAAAGGAATATGTGCTCTAGCTTTACATGACAGCTGCAAATATTGCAGAATAGAGCATTTAGAACCATTTTGGATTGCAGTAAATATACACCTAGTGCAACAATGCGTGAAGTTTTGAATGTTCTCTCAATTAAGCAAAAACTTTTACAATTTTTGATACAAATCAAATGCTCAAGCCATCAATCAATACTCACTGGTATGACGATTACTTTATAATATTAGACAACATAATTAATTGTGTAAATTTTAATTAAAAAATAAACTGCTTAGCGCACATTTATTATCTTGGACATCTTACTTTTGTTGCGCGTTTGTTACTTGCACTTTTTGTTACTATGAATTGTGATATTGTGTTGCAAATTTTATTGCTTTCATTTATTGCTGAATATGACAAGTAACGTTATTATTGCAATTAAATAAATATTAAAATATGCGTGTTAACTCTTCTAAAACTTAACAGCTCTGAAAATTTTCTTCAATGTATATTTCACTCACTAATGTGATGTTTGAAGGAAATTAAAGAAATAAATACATTTATGTACACATGTTTTAAATCCAGGAAAAGGTCGCTTTCCAACGCATTTCCTTTTTTTTTACTTCTAATTGTGCTATAAAAATAGCTGTATTCATTCCACTTGCCTGTAAAGTCACAAATTGCGTCATAAACTCCGAAGACTCAGACAAACTGAAAAAAATATTACTGTATGAAAAAGTCGATTCCAATTAACAATAAAATATGCGATGTTTTTTGATAGTTAGGTCAAAATCGTTGTTGTCGTTGAGACCTAGTTCACTTGCATGTTCTCGAAGTTGACAAACGTACAATCTAAATATAAACAATCACAGCAATTTTCAAAAATATCAAAAACAACAATTTCTATTAAATCATCCTAAACTAAAATATTACCAGCGACAAAACAAATAACCACAAAATAATCACAATAGTTCGAACGAAAGACCGTTCATAAAAGAATTTTGCCATCACGCCCAAACTTGTTTTGAGAACACGCAAATAAACGATTTGGCATACATGATTTCATATTGACTTAAAATTAATTCTACTAATTATTTAAAAAGTAACTAACCAAATTTAATGAAAAAATTGGCACATATTTCTATTTACATTGATATTATATAACCCTGGGAAGATATGTAAATTTAGATTAAAATATTTTTGAAGTAATTTTATTGTTATTAACTTACTTCAATAATATTGATTTAGTGCGAAACATTCCCTTATAGAAAACCTGCTTTTAGGCTTAACAATTATTAAACCATAGTATAACATATGTTACGTACATATACAATTAATTCTAATTGGGCCTACTATTTAAATGTAGGCGCCGTAATAACTTACTATTAAGTTGCTTTTAAATATTTTATGAGCAATGCTTTGCTTATCGTATTTACCTTAATAAAATATCTTCCACTTCTGCGTAATATCTCCAGAAAATGATGATCAAAAAGTATACTGCCAATCCAGAGGGATTATTTTATTAGGACAAACAGATGGTATGTGATGGGATTTGGCCGCGATGAATTAGTTGAGGTTTTTATAGAAAACTTATAGAAACCATTAAGGAAAGATAGTCTTTTATGCGTGTTGCAATCACTGATAATGGTGTGATTACTTTTCACAATACAAATAATAATGAATACATTTTTTGATATGATTACGATATGTAATTTAATTCTTCCACAGTTTTAGTGTTGAAAACTCATACCAAAGTGTACAGTTTTCATCTAATTACGCATTCTGAACAGCTTGTAATGGGCTATTACTTTCATATAATCTGTGTGATTTATTTAGCACAAACACAATGCAGGACATTCTGAAAGTTGTGTTTATCTTGCTCTCAGCTTTTGAGTACCTGCTTTAGAACAACTCAAATAGAACTTTTGGAAACACCCATTTTAAGAACATTAAATGGAATACAATATCGTTTTCTTAAAAATAGGTTTTCAAACACCAAGAGAAGATAATTTTATAAAGTTACAGGTTTTTTGTTCTATTTTAGTTTGTACTTTCGTGGAGGCTAGGCCGTCACCAGAGGGCAGTGACATTGTGATCTTTACAAGCCAAGTTATCCATTTTAGTGCATTTGAACATGTCTAAATATTCTGGTTTGGTTTTATTGTTGTGATTCGGTATTAGATTAATTTTTGCATTTGCACAAGGGGATGTTAAAATTGAGGCAAAAATGAGCTATTATAGAAGCTCTACATTAAAATTAGCAATACTAATTACCTCACTGGGCGATTAAAGAAATCTTTCAAAATATAGCGGAGAAAGTAGTCTAAAATTCAACTCTTTACGTTAATACCTCCTTCTTGCCTAACAGAGCCAACAGCTGCTATGAAAAAAAAAATTAAACTACATTTTTCGATGTGTTATGTTTCTCTCTTTCAAAGTTTCTTTTCTCAAGAATTTTTAGATAACAGATTTAGCTATGAGCAGCAAAATTTACTTCAGACTTTTCTTTGATATCGGAATCCATCGGAAGAAACCTATGACACGGTTACGTGCAATATTATATTACATTTGCAATAGGCCGTATAATACCATGAGTTTTTTTAGCTTACAGGCTTTTTTTGGAACCCAACATATTTCCAGAGCAAGTTTTAAAATGTACGATTGCTTTGATTTTGAGTCAAACTTTTTTCAAAAAGAATGTGATAATCAAAATATTTTAAGGAGAATACGAAAATAAATGTTGACTACATTCCTGTACATTTAAATTTAAACAGCTTTAAGAAGTAGAAGTATTTTTCTGCAAATAGTGCAAACCATAATCAGTTGAATTTCGTTTTAATTCTCATATTAACCGGTTTATATGGTGGAAATTCAACATGATGTATAGGAATGTAAAAAATACTAATTCCATCTTGGAAACTGTTGAATCAGATTTTCTGAATTATAATTTTTCTAGTAAATTGGCTTAAAATCAAATTTTCAAAACATCGACAGTCAACTAAAAAGTTCATTGGACATTAATTGAAAAACACAGAAATTTAAAACATACGTTTTACTCGGCCCCTTTCTGTATTTAGTTAATCTTAGGCCTGAAGGAAAAACACAAGTGGCAATGGCCAAAGCGATCCACTTTAACACTATAAATAAAGCTTGACTTGTTAGTTAATGAATAGAAAATGTATTGTCCAATAAATGACAATTAAAGATTCGGTTAATCCGTAGATGTATCAGTGGCTCAATAACTCGTTTTTTAATTTTTGTTTGCCTCGTTTTTGTTCTTAATTTTCTAAATTTTGTATCTGAAGAATCCTACATTGCAACGCGATTTTTCGAGTGTTATATCTTATTAGGAACCCCAATAATGAAAATATAGTTTTTAAAGTATAAAACTTTTAGTCAAAACTGAATTTTAGATTATAATTGATACAATATTGGACATAAAATATCAGACAGAATTTCGGAATATTAATCCAAATTATCCAAATGCCGTTAAAATATTTGAAATATTTATGTAGTAAGATCACTTTTAGTAAAATATTATTTATCCGAAAATTTATAATTTAAACAATAATTGCAACTATATTTACAGTTTGCCCCGTTTTATAGACCTTCTCCCCACATGAAAACAACACTAGTTGTTTCACTTATAAACTGTATTTGCCAAATAATTTGTGAAGGAAATACAGGGTTCTAAAGTTCCATATATTTTAAAGATTGTTTATGAGATTTGTTCGAACTTTTTGTTTTGAGAGATTTTAGAAGTTTAAATTTTCTGATTAGTTGAAAAAGTTTAATGCGTTTTGAGAATGTTTATTGCCGATATATTTTTGAATTATTTGCAAAATAATAACGTGTCTTCCAAAACTGCTTGGTACTGTCGATTCACTGATCTAAGGCCTTCAGCTTTAGTCGAATGGTGCGATTATCTTCATTCAGAATAACTCTTTTATTCAGGACGTGGCGTGGAGAAGGTCTAAGGCAAATTCAAAATGCTGCTTTACGATAATTGCTCACAATTTGGAAATTATTTATTTAACTTTGCAAGTTAGGTGCAGAACTTTATTGAAATTATTTTACACAAATTTGTAATGTTAATTATTTCATAAATTTTACGATGCTCAATTATGCATTTGCATTGCAATTTGCAATGGAATGTATTTTTTATTATTTTATAATAAAAATAATTATTAATATATATAATAATATTTATTATTATGATTTTATACTTTGTATTTCTCTAATATTCTTCTTGAATGTTAAATTAACGATGTGATAAATGTGTGATTAAAATTCCATTACAAAAACTTAGACATCCGGTTTAAGCATCTGTTTACTGTAAAGTCTCTATTTGAAAATATACAGATAATTCATAACTTGTTTAAACCATTAAAAAACCCAGCCATTTATTATTTTTTGTATGTATGTAAATTAAATATATTTTTATTACACACTTATTTTTTTTGTATCTATATTTTCGGTTTTATGAAACGCAATAAAGTTTAGGTAAGTACAAGCAAATGCATTATTGAAAATATTATGTTGTACAGGATGGCTGGTTCTTTAGATATTCAGTTTTTTTTTAATATTTGCAGTTCCCTCATAGCAATATGAATTTACATTTTTCTTAGTTTGGCTTCGTTTTTTGCCCCAAGTGGACACAAAAAACTAATCTAATTTTGTCATATATTGCCTAAATGTGTTTCAGCGCCTGCAAAAAATGGACAGTTGGCTTTTGAAAAAAAAAGAACATTTAACATAAAAGACTTAAAAATCCAAACAGTAAATTTACTTTGGCCTTTGTACTCCTTGCGGAGGACTTACACTGACTGCGGCTCCTAATACACTTTTAATGGCTGTAGTCTTCAGTAGTCTTTTTAACATACCACTAGAACCGCGATGCTGCAAACTCTTGTGCGTGGTCAACGAGTTCTTCGTTCTGTACCTTCGATGGCAAAATTCGCACACATACAGAGTGTCCGACTGTTCGTGCTTATCCTGGAAGTGTCTTTTGAGTGAGTAGTAACAACTGAAGGTGCGCCTGCAGTACGGACATTCTTGCGGCTCGTTAATGCCTCCGCTGGTTGGGGGCGGCATTCTCATGGGTCCTACAAGAGTATTGTTACTTATGGCGGGTTGTATGGAAAAGGGACTTGGCATGCGTAGCGGCGGTAGGGCTCCGCCATCACAAGACGCAGGTAAGCAGGCTTCAAGCGGAGTAGCGAATTTGGCAAAACTGCAGGTGGCTAAGGACGAGTACAAAAGCTTTTAAGGGACTAATTATATCAACAATTTTACATAAACTTAATTGTTTGTTTATGATACAATTCATGGTACAGAGTGACACGATGTTGTTGCGTTTGCTGGCTACTTGGCGTTAATTTTAACTGTTTCCAATCGATACAATTGAAAAAGCTGACGCCCGCAAACTTTGGGGACTACTTTTCTCAATCCATGGATTTGAGAATAAGAAATGAGAGAAACGGTATTCTTTCTACTGTTCAGCGGAGCGCTGGATGCCCCTGATTCGTTGCCCCACATTTAATTTCGAGTAGTTCCGAACTTTACACTTGCAGAATGAACATTTTGCTTATCAACATTTTCAACCACGAAGTTTTTCTGAGCAATATCTCAATTAATGTTTTGCTACTAAGTTAATTAACTAAGTTTTCGTAAAGTAAGGAAAATAGAAGAGTTATGTTTAGCACCGATTTATTATCTACCCAAGTTATTTAACTGTTAAAAAAATTGAAACGTTTGTAAATATTCCAGTTGCGTCGCATTCTGTATAGAAACCAAGTGAAAACTATGCAAAATATCCAGTAAATCGAACGATATTCGGATACCCTGTACCTCAACAAGCAACGGGAAGTATATCTTTAATGCTTTACAATTTAAAGTACTTACCTATGTCTACCATACATTTTTTAAATAATTAGCAGTTAATTATTTGCTACTGAAACTTGGCTCCTAATGTTCAATGCTCTTACATTTCTTTAAAACATGTTTTCGGATAATAAATTTAAAACCTTTGTTATCAATTTATTTGATTTAGCAAGTCGGTCCTTTTCAGTTGAATTTATGGCTTCGTTATAAACGTACATATTGTTTTAAAATGAAGATGTAAAGTAGTTAAATTTGCCCAGTTTGTGTAGCAATGAAATAAAGCAGAACGGGGGCTGACAGGTGCACAACATAGTGATGAATTAGCAAATTGGTAAAACCACAATTGTATGAACTGGTTAAAATGTTCAACAATAAAAACATTTAATTATAGATCGCATTAGTTTGCGAAATCCATACTCAAAAGCAAAAACAAATTAATGTTTTTGCTGGTTATTACCCTCACATTCTGAGCACACAGGTTTTTTTCTGGAACAACTCTGGTCAATTTTATAAAATTATATGTCTAAAAGCCTAAGAACATTGGAAACGTCATTTAGTTAAATGACTAAATTATTAAAATAAGCGTAATTACTACCGTTTTGAAAAATTACTATAAGCCATCATCTTAATAGTAATAATAATAATAATAATAATAATAATAATTTATTTCAAAATTTCCTGGGTTTCAGTCAATTCTATAATAATAATAATAATAATAGATAAAATTTTGTTGGCTTTAACTTCGTAACTTTCCAAGAAATAGTTTGATGGATTTTCACGTTTATCTTAGTCAAAAGTCTTTGAGTCAAATGTTTTAGAACCCACTGGAAAACATTTTACATTTACACTGTTAATGTTTTTTATTTTTTAATTTAAACTTTCCCTTTCAAACTTTAAGCTAAACGTGTTAATAAATTTGTTTTCAGTATTGACGAAAATCTTGTATTAATCCAAATATTTCGCAAAACGCCCACCTGATTTCTATTAAATCGGGTTTGAAAAAAAAATTTGATTATTCCAGACTTGCATTCAACAATGTTATCCGATTATGCAGAGGGGACCAGGTTTTTCGTAACAAACTATGATAGTTTTACTAGATAGGAGATATCCGGAAGCAATACATCCTAGTTACAATGTGTTCACAAGAGTTCGCCAGAAATAAATAGAAAAATGTTTTCAAAATTAAACAAAGCTAAAATAATGACTTATATGGCTCGATACTTCACTCAGTTTAAGAAAATAGCAAGTTTTTTTTTATTTTAACGTTCAATTTAGCGTAAATATCTGGGTTGGAATCTACAGCAATAACTTGTCTGGGCTCTAGTTTTTAACTAGGCACTTAAATACAGAGAACTTTCTAGAATTTGGACATGTAGGACAAAATACCGACAATTTAAATATAAAATACCTATGTTTTTGATCCCCTGGTGAAATGTACGTACTTTCGCCACTGTTTTCGATGACGAAAGCATAACTTTTACCCAATACAATAGTTTTAGCCACGCACCTTTCTGACTCGGCAACTAGCAACGGCGAATTTCGTTGATAAATCGTTTCAGACGCTTTGTCAACATTTTCAAAGCCGTACTTATATGTTAGATTCTTTTGTGTGGATGTTTCTAAACGAGGCATAAAACCGCATAAAAAATGATAGCAATGAAATAAAACCACATATAGTTAATTTGAATCGATCTATTGTACGTCGATGCGAGTTATGCATTGAAAAGAATTATTTCCATTTTAAACAATTTTTGAAACGGTTTTTGCTAATGTTTTCAATTATTGCGTTAGTTATTAATTCTGCAAATAAACTTTTTTAATATAGTAAATCACAGTTTCGGAAGAGAGTAGAGGTTTCAACGAGAAAAAAATTAATCCATCAAAAAAAAGTAGAGAAAGCTTCTTATTATCAGCAAAACACAAAAAAACACCTCAAAAACCTGTAATATCAGCCGAATTAGTGAAGAAACTATTGAAAGGTCTTAACCTTGTACCTCGAAAACAAAACAAATTATAAAATATGTGTATACGCTCTTTTTGCTTTAAAAATCGTTTTGATCCATTGTGAAAGTTTGTCACGATAAACCTGGTACGTTTGATCGTTTACATGCTGACTAATATCGCCAATGATTACCCTAGTATTAAAAACATTAAATTAAACATGTAAATTCAACGTTTGTTATTTCGTTAACTTCTACTTTTTGATGATGTCTTATTCAGATACTATTTCTAGCATATTCTTTAAATATTCCGTTTTTAATAAAATGTGTGTCACACATTCACAAATTATGCATACATTTAATAAATTGAAGATTAAGATATTTTTAACCATTAAAACAAAAGAGTGGTAAAACTTAGCACAGTAAGTACAAAAGCTCATATAAATATCTGCCCACAAATGCTTCAATTCCAAGATACAGGGTGTTTACTTTAGAGTTTTAATTTGCTTCTTCGTTCTATCTGCTGCTGTATTTGAAATATTTGTCTGAAATCCTGGGAATACGTTGCCCTCCAGGGTCTACATCTCTTGATATGTCTAACGGTTCTGAGCATGTACAGGATTATGCTTTTTTGAAAGATCATGTCCTATTTACCATCCCAAACTTTTTTGTGTAGCGCTACTAAAAAGAGTTGAACTTTTCGAAATCGCTTGTTAAATTTAGATATTTTCTTGTGCCTTTCATACGTTTTTCATTTTTTCATACGTGTCGCCCTTTCCGTGTTAATTGCAAAATAATTACTCAATTAAATTTTGCAAGTATTAGGACGCTGCCAGAGGTTTGTCGCTTCTTCGGTGTCTCTGAACCTTTTGTGCATTTGTCGACTTTGAGATATATATATCTCTAAAACAGCAATGTTTAGAACGGTAAAACAAAATAAATAAAGTTTCTGAATTCATCGCCATGTAACCGGGAAACGAAGCGTCTGTAGATGATTGTTTATACGGACTTTTCCGCAAAGCCTTGTGAGTGGCATCTCCTGGTCTACAGGGTTATTCAGATTAAACGACACACTGAAGATTGCGGCTAAACTATTTCACTTTTAAAAAGTATTATCTCATGGATAAATGGGGGACCTCCAAAATTTTGAATTTCGAAACCAAGTTCTACCTTGCGGCTACTAATAGATGCCGAAAGACATACAAGGCTGTCCCAAAATTGTGTTCAAAGAATAGCACGTTTTGAACGGTTATAACGTGCTTAATGTAAATGGAACACCCTGTACTTTATGGCAAGAACAGATGAAAAATTTCGTTTTCTAATGAATACTATAAAGGTATCCTATACCTAACTCCAGCAGTTTTCATGGAAATCGCACACTTTCAGGATTTATGCCGATTTTATTAAATTTAATAATTAATCGAGTTACCTTTCGCAATTTGAGAGGTCTAAAATAGTACATTATATACCTAGGTCGAGAAGTACGCTATTATATACCGATCATCATCGCGTTGATTTCCTGAGGCGCGTAGCTATAACGTGCGAGGTATATAATGGCCTTCTCGACCGAAGTATATATAGATTTTTTTACCACTAACGTGGATAATTGCCAAAATTGATTTAATAAGATTTTTAATTTCCCATAAAATTTCTGACGTGCCGCCAAGTGGTTGTCAAAACTGGCCTCCGCGATCACCAGATTTAAATCCTACGGATTTTTTTTATGGGGATATGCAAACGGAGCGCCCCTAACATAGGCGCCAACAACATTAGAAGTTAGTTGAAGTTAAAACAATATGAGGGAGAGAATAATAGAAGCTTTCCAAAGTATAAGCATTGAAATGTTGCTGGAGCGTTTAAAAAAGTGTGCATTTATGTGTGGAATCAGACCGGCATCATTTTTAACACTTATTAGGTATAAGTTAAGTATTGCCGCTGTGACATATGGGTGCATGTTAAAATTATAATTGCCTCACAAGTTATTACGGTTCAAAACGTGTAATTGTTTGACCATAATTTTGAGACACCCTGAATGAATTTGGATTAGAAGTTTTTACAATATTCTAAATATCTCAGCAACCTTAAGTTTTAAGTAAGATAAACCGTAATAGAAATCACATTTATTTCGCTCGCAGACACTCATAACATAATAATATACAGGGCATTCCATTAAAAAAATTCAACTTTGAATTGAATCTAGTAATTTGGACATTAGAAAATAATTTTAAAATGTACCCGGAGGTCCATTATTTATTCATAAAACGAGACTTTTTAAAAATTAAATAGTTCATCAGTAATCTTCCTTGTCGTATAATCTGAATCCCCCTGGATTTTCCCAATAAAAACTTGAATCATCCTGTATTTAAAAATATTATAGATGTAATAAATTTCATAATATTTTGCTAGAAGAATGGGTTAATTCATCACTAGTTGTTCCACGTATTTGCCAGTTCCGGCATGGGCATTTAAACTTTACGTTAAAAAAACCTTACTTACATGTCACCAAAAAACTCGATATCTAGCGCATATTTAAGAGGTAATTATAAAAAAATTGTAATACCTGCAAAAGTGGTCGGATGAAACTCAAAGTGTTCTGGCTAAAAAAACTTAATGTCAATATCTCCAGGTCTAGACTTGTGATACGTGTAGATGTGTGTCATAAGGGAATTCCTAGAGCAATAGACGCGTTCGCAAATCACGCACCGGTATTCCTCTTGTCGTTCTGCATGTTTGTCCGCGATATGTCTCTTCAGAGATGCTTTCGAACAGAGCACTTTGCCACAGAGCTGGCAAGTGAACACCTTCTTGGGCGATACCCCTGCAAAAGTAAAGACTATGTTCGTTCTAGAAAGTCCTATTCTTAACCGCAGGGCGATATGGTGGTTAGTGACAAACAAAACGAGAGTAGAACGGTCAAGAACAGGCTCTCTGGTCTGGTACTTTCGCGCGTGTCGCCACCAGGTCCGAATACAAATTGGCATGAATTTTTATTTTTTTTTTCAAAATTGAACCGATGCCGCTTTGCCATATCACTGACCGCACACTCGCGATCTGTGGGCTTTGTTTGATTGTGTTTTGCTTGAATGGAACGCGACTGTATCAAAAAAAGCCCATTTTCCCGCAGTCCCTGTTTTCTTAATATTTGGACAGACTGGTGGGACGGATTTATGTCGAACGTTAGAACGAACTTAGAAATTACTCGAATTGAGCCGTATTCCCAAGAAGGCGTCTTTAGTGGACGAAGTTATCGATAAATTATAAAATTAACTCCCTTAACCCTCATAATACACTAGGAGTTGCCACCTATAGTTAATAATGTAAACCTGAAACAATTAGGAATAAAAACATCACTAAAGAGGATTGATAATGAAGTATTTTGTGGATCTTCAATAAAAAAACATCAGCAATGCAGATTTTTAACAAAAATTATTCCAAATATTGAAACTTACAATAGACTAAGCGGGAACGTCTTTGACTAAATCTAGGTGGCAACCCAATAACTGCGTTTTTGCGTAAACTAACACTTGTACAAGAAGCAGATGTAACTTTGGAAACCATGGAAATTTGAGTGTGCGGTTTGGAAAAATGGCTGGCGACGTATCATAATAAATTCCGATATACTTTTTTATTGTGGTGGCAACACTCGTCGTGTTGAGAACCATGTATATATTGCAAGCGATTCTCAGCAAAAAACCCTCACATATAAACAGAATGCTGCGAAATATAAATGGTTCTGTATTTTAAAAATGAAACATACAAGCATACATATCACGCACAATTAATGGGAATATATGGATGTTCCTCAAAAAGGTTTCTATTAGTTATTGATACATTTCAATGAAAAACCTTGTTAAAGCGCACACATACCTAGAGGCAACATTTCATATATGGCAAGCATAAAATAAAACCCAAGCTGTTGCTTTTGCAAATGTAAAAATATATTTAAACATAAATAAAGGTTATACAACAGTTACATAAAATATAATAAAATATTGCATTAAACAACATTTAAACATGCCTAAAATGCAAAAACTAAAAAAGAGAAACGTCACTACACAGGACCAATTTTGAGAAATTGCAGAAAATGCCCAAACTAACACGACATGAATTGTGCATTGATTGTGGATTTTTGGCGTATTTTCTGCAATTTCTTAAGAATTGAATAATTAAGAACGGGGTTGCCAATATTAATAAAAACTTCAAACGATCAAAGGTTTAATAAATAGATAATTTAACGGGGAAAATCAGTCGAGATTATGAAGGTTCAGTCTTAAAAAATACCTCGAGTCTCAAATAAAAAATTTCAGTCTTTCCGTAAACAACTTAAGTCCTGTCCTCTCCATTGCAAGATAATATGAACATGTTTCTATAATAATATAAGATTAATAAGTATTTGAATCAACATAATTAGAAGAACCTTACATATTTCTGCAACCATATCTCAAATCCCGAGCAGTTAAGTAATAATAGTACATTTTAAGCCGATGTGGATACATTGAGATATTGTTGTAGTTGCAATAAAACTAAATATCAAATAAATATATGAACTAAGAACCTTATGGTGGTAAAGCCTCTTATACTAAAAAATATAATTGTTTTAACGGTACGCATGCAGTACATAAAACAGCTTTTTATAATGTAAAAATAAAATATTTTCGAAATTAAAAAGTTGACTAGACAAATGCGTTCCAAAATGTCTTTTTATTGCACGATTTTTTTAGCGATTTATGAACTGCATATCCCGCCGGCGCTCACCTCAATAAATTATGATTACATTAATATTTATATAATTTCTTAATCAGAATGCAAAATATATTATTAGATCTATAACCTCCCGTTCACCCAGTGAATATAAAAATGCCATTAATACTCTAATGCAAGCAAATAATAACTAAATAAAATCTATACAGTATTTAGTAAAGTATGTACAAAGCACAACATTACACTTTCAAAATGATAAAATCTTTAGCAGTAAACAACAAAATATATCACAGAGCCTAAAAAGTAATCAAATGCAATGTTGGCTAATAAATAGTTTATTACTAGAAAAATTGTACAACACTTTGTATTTAAATTATCGAACACTTTATATACTCTGATCGATTTATCATTTGCTAATCGAATTGCAACACCTGCCTGAAATGCCTCTTCATAATACTTCATTTCGCACAATCACAGCCAAAATTCTCAAACCCTAGCCTAATTTTGATTATCTTTCAGTCTTTCTTCATTGTTAAAAATTTTCACGTATTTTATATTATTCGAGATAATATCACGATCGTCAGAGCATTTTCAGTGTTCAATAATGTTATTAAAACGATGTATTCGATTATAAGTACTAAAAGTATAGTAACTCTGTGAATGTTTAGAAAAAAATAGTTGGGATATTTAATTAGTAATGATTTAAGCTAATGTTAATGGAACATTTGGGATTAAACCGCGAATAAACTAAATTGGAAATTACCCAATTAGACCGGGGTTTTGCTGAAAACTATAAATATGGCCAAAATGCTGTTTGGCTATAAAACTTGTTTCATCGTAAATTAAAAGAAATTTTAACCGGCAGTGAACAGGCGATAGATAGAATCATTAATTAAAAAAACGAATAAAACATTGAGATTTGACTCTCCTTAAGAGAAGAGTGATCAAGTCGACAGCTTTGAGAAACATTATTGTTACAAAATAGCGAAAAGCGATTGCTGAAACTATGAAAACATTTACTTCAAAGTTAGCTGTGGTTTTGGCTTATTTTCCCTTCGTTTCTTTTCAAACAACGAACATTATGTGGAGGTTGTTTTGTGAGAAGTTTATTTTTAACACGTGAAAAAATTACAACACATACGGTGTATTCAGGCGTTAAGGCATACACGTCTTGTCTACCATCTTTGAGTATGTAGCTTGTTACCCATTTAACTTGAGAAATTATAGTTTATAGCAAATTTATTATTTTGGCAACATTTTTTTGCAGACGAGTCAAAATAAATTTATTAATCATGTAAACAAAATTCAGAAAACTGACATTTGAAATTCGTTGCAATAAAAAAAACATTCAGTCAGAGAAAGCTATAGCAGATTTAATAACGAATAATAAGCAAGAAAACTGCAGCGACAGTTGAATTAAAGATTTTATTTTTATATTTTCTTCTTTCCAAAAGAAACCTTTAAGATTTAATTTAAAAAATGGATAATTAATAGTCGTGTTTTCTGTAGCAAATAACCCAATTCAGAAATAATTCCCTTGTTAAATGGAGCAGCAGTTGGAGATTTATGAGGGAAATCAATTCAGTTCTGAAAATTAAAATTTTGCTATGCTTTTGAAATGGAGCAATAATATTCCCAAGTTTTTGGAAAAACACTTTTAGGATTTTTAGTGGACTCAACTGGAACGTTTTTGAAGTTTTGCTTATTTAGTTGTTGACACTTTTTTCTATCTATCGTTTGTTCGACCACCATTGTCACTTCTTACAGCATAAAAACGAAATTGTTAAAACATTTGTTATTTTCTTAAGTTATGATTTCAGATCCACTGTTTCTATTAGTTCAGAGGGATGAAGTCTGCGAGCACTCCAAATATTCAGGGTGTTTGGAAAGTCGTGAGCAATATTATATCTGCATGTATTACGACCAAACCAGGATTTTCTTCTACATGAACTTGGGTTCTCAGATGTTTTTGAAACACAAAGTTAAAGTTGATTATTGAAAATTTACAAAATCAGGTCAAGTGTGTTGTTTGGTCCCCACCAGGTGATAAATTACGTTTTGCTCAGAAATTCTTTCTTTGTATAAAAACAGCACCGTGTTCATTGAATAATAAAAAATATATGAAAAGCTCTTTCAAAAAGCTCTACATTTTGAGGCAAAATACCAAAAATAGAAGGTTCTTTACCTAAAAAAGAAGGCGGAATATATTTATTTTCAGTTTTTGGGAAGACTCATATAGCAGTATACAATTTGGGCTTGCTATGCTTACGGGGACAGTTAGATATGTTTTTTTTTCTTCCAACTGGCTTCAACTATTTCTCCACTTTGTATTCCAATGTTGGATCAATACTCAACTTTTTTCAAAAATTTTCAAAAATCAACTTTAAAGAAAATGTAGAATAATTTTCGTCTGTTCAAGTAAAAATTCTTCGAAGTTTGAACGGTAATTTTTTATTTTTGTTACTATTTATTGGAACTCAAGTTTTAAGTACTTTGTTTTTCAAATATCAAGCATTTATGGATTCACATGAACCATCAGTAAACACCTATTAGAGCGATAAACACCATTCTAATTGTAACATTGATTTCCAAAATGACTTTTTGGAATAAGCCTTTTTCAAAATATTAACTGCTGAAAAGATAAAAGAATGCTTCATTTTTTAATAATCCTAAATCGGTGATTTTTTTGATAGATATAATCTAAAACGTGTTGAGGAAAATTGGGTTTCACGTTATTAACCCTTAATACATGGGAATATTAATCAGAGGATGGAGCGTACTACTTTGCGCCTTATTCTATGCAGATAAAATATTGCTAAGTAATTTCCAGACACTCAAAAAATATTTTGGATATGCATCTACAATTGTTTAAATCTGTGCATGAGATTCAAATTCGTTTACCACATTGCTTTATTGGACCTGCAAAGCTTTACACAGAGGGTTCGTAAAATTTGGAGTAATTTCAATTTTCATAATTCTTTAGAGAAAATCTGTGGGCACGACAACGTTCTTTTTTATTTCATTTTTTTCTTACACAGCCTATGGGGTGGACTTGCCGATTATGGATAATGTTTCTTTTAAAGGCCAGAATTGCATTAAAACATAAAGTCGCATGCATATTTTGAAGTCAGTTTACCAAAAATTGTTGGTTGCAATGGCAAAAAATTTACTTTCTTTGATGATTCCAACGAAACATATTCATTAAATTGTAAAAACTGTAAGAAATGTAAATAACCATAGAACCAGAGAAGAATTGACAAGAAGTACAATACAAAAAAAAGCGCAAAAAATATTCCATTAGTGCGGATACTTGAAAACATTTCACGCGCCGAGGCTCTGGGATAGTGGTATAATCGAGTTCGAACCATTCGATTATGAGGTAATTATATATCAATTAAATTCACCTTCGTGAGGAAGAAGCGATATACGCGTTTATTGATATCAAAGAGAGATGGAAAACGACACATTTTATAGAAAAGAAGCATTTCGATATACAGATTACCAAGAAAAGAGAAAAGCAACAAATAGGAATTTTGCGTAAGCGTAATATGAGGTATGCGTTTGGACAAAGCAATTCGAATTAAAGACGAGGGAAAAGAACATAGCAATTAAATAGAAAATGAAATACAAGACAAAATAAGTTTAAAAAAATTATCAAAGTCAGTGACATACTAAATATAAAATTATTATTAATATTGAATTAGGATGGAAGATCTGGGCTTTCTTTTAGTGAACTTGAGGATGGTTTTTGTCCATTGAGTAAACATGATGCTGTTGATTAATTCATCACCTGCGTGATTGTTACAGGGTCGTTTTTTGGGATGTAGGAGGAATCTGTTAGCAAATTGAGATTGGAGCACTAAACAGTACCATCTCGATTATAAAAAGAATTCCATTATCGCTATTCGGTTAAATTAAATTTATTCCAAGTTTTACGAGCGAATTTCGTTGGTGATACCGCATTACAATAGCGTAGTAATTCGTTTTTTGCTTTTAGATTAATTACGTTTCGCATTTGGAAGCAATCGATGTTGTAATTAGTCAAAGCAAGTCTGCGGGGGCCTAATGGATCATAATTTCAGTGTGTTTCCGGTAACTGGGCACTTTAGCACGAATACCCACTTCACTTTTGCCTTCTGTGGTATATGCTGCGATGATTGTTAAGTGAGTTAAGTGTACGGAACACTTTTTGGCACAATTGGCAAACGGCGTTGTTCAGCGGTTGGAGGTGTTGCTGTTCCTTGTGCCTCTTCAGAGTAAGTTTGGTGCTCAGCATCTTGCCGCAGAGATCGCATCGGTGGTGCGACGCAGAGTTGCCATATGGCAATGGGAGGGCTCTTCTCGTTCCATCTGCTGTGCGCCACCGAAAACATATAACATCCATTAGGCCTCCGCTTTCTTACGATACGATTTATTTTTTGTACTCCAACTCGATCGGTATTTCTTAATTTTTAACTCTTTAACGGCCGCTTTAATCTTGTTCATTTTCATCAGATGTCTGTGTTACATCACATACCATTGTTAACTGTTTGTGATGTTAATTTTGGTTTTATTTTGCCGCCATTAAACAGTTGAGTTTAGCTTTTAAATGCACTAGCCAATAACATGAATTTGTAAAGCTGCGCTCATCCAGTTTTCCAGAGAGATTCAAATGAAGTACGCCTGGTTGCTTTTACTATTGCCGCCACCCTATCAGTTAAAGACCAATCTGTTTTTCCGTAATGAAAATGTTTAAACATTTTTTCATCATATGCAGTTAAAAACCAGAAAAAGCGACAGAATCTGTTTGTGCTGTTAGCGATTATTTTTTAACTTTCGACTTTTTTTAGATAGTAATTCTTGTGAAATCATATGTTTTGAGTTTTATAGCAGAATATTTTTCTTTGAATTCTCTGTTTGAGCCTTTGAGCATCTTTTCACTTTCAAGTTCAACACTTTAAGCCAGGACAACCATTTAAAAAAATGACACTATAAATATATTTTTGAGAAGACCCAAATTTACACATTCATACCGGTGTGACTAAAAAACAACTAATTTCCTGTCAAATGTTGGTCTTCACAGAACCGAGTGTTGAGTGTTAATTCGAGAATGTGATTTCCTGATAGCGGAAAACTTGCTTGCATAATCCGTTTAAGGAAATATTTCTGGAAGGCCTATAAAGTTTAAGACGCCCAACTAAAAAATTAAACAAATAAAAATAAATTTGGTTGGTCCATGACACCATCGAAATTACCGTTAATAAATTTCGTCTTCTGAGCTTATTTGTAAAATGAAAATTTTCTAAACGATATGCTTATTTAGAGCATTTGAATAACCATGTAAGACGCGGGTAACTTGCTGATGTGAGGAGGATGTATTAAGCAACATGTGGATTCCTTTGAAAATGTATTCTAAACTCTGTTGAAAATTACGATTCGAGAACCTTGATTGCATAAGGTGAATACTTTTTCCGGAACTTCTTACGTTAAACTGTCGGTTTTAGAAGTTTTTAATTCCGTGGTTTTCATATCATTTGAAATTCACATAAAAATTCGTATAGTTTTTGAAATAATTTGCTCCTTTTTGCTCAGCTAATGGGAGCTGCACCAAAAAATATTTTTAAAGAACCGTAAAATTAGATATTTTCGGTTATGTATAAACTTAGGGTGTATACATCCAGAATATCGTATGCTATAATAAAAATAATGATAGTCTAAAGCTCTGTTAAAACAGTAAAGCAGTTCGTTGTTTCAAGTTTCCTTAAAAGCAAAATTTTTTCAATTTATCCAGCAGAAAAAGGAAGTGACTGCTAGTTTATCCGATATCGTTGTAACAATAATAATAATAAAGTTACCAATAGCACACACTTCATTTGAAGCACCCGGTATATATACAAAAAGTGTTTCGTGACGTATAGTTGAAATGTTGTGGAAGACGCGATGATAAGAAATATTGCGAGCCTTTTTACAAAGATGTACGGTTTTGTTGACATTTTGTAACTTTTGCTTTTTTTCGCTTGATACACGCTTTCTTAGCAAATATTTGAATCCAAAAATAACCACAAAAATGGATAATTAGGTCCGGATTATCATCTGAATTAGTACGATCATTCAACTATACGCCGGCAAAATGGGCATATTGTATATTTTGTATTTAACTTAAACTTTGATTTAAATATCGCATATGCTGGTTATACGTACACTATCTATTCAATCGTTTGCATAAATCAGGGTTTTGCTTAGCGAATCTGGCTTTGCTTTTGTTTTAGTTCAAGTTAATTTAGTTGGTAGGTATCTTTAATACTCTTGGAATATTTAGTCGAAATAATAACTTAGCGAGGAAAGACTGAAGGCAAAAATCAACAATTCGTCGTTTCAGACAGTTTGGAAACAAAACTTATATGCTCGAATTTGATTTACCGAAAGTGAGAGTAACGTGAACTTAGAGAAGAATAATATCTCGAAGTTAGAATAGAAAATAACGCTTTAAAGAAAATATTTTTGAAACACATTCAATTATCTTGATATCCAGTTACAAGTTTTGAATAGCAAGTTAAACTTTTTTTTCCATGTTCGATTTTCTCATTTTCTGGAAAGCATACTTTTCTCACAGATGTTTGCACATGCTTTTGGCATCAAACTGCCAATTTGGAGTTTTTTAAGTGTTTCACCCCTCCATAATGCAGGCAATAACACTTTTTGTCGCTGCGCCTTTTGCTTCCAGGAAATGTTTAAATTTTTATGTCTAACAATAAATTTGTGGTTTTCGTTTTCCAATTTTCCAAAATTACAATTACAAATTTGTTTTCTGTCTTCATAAAGTACGATTTTTTCCAGGGTACCTAAGGTTGAATGTCAAATTTAGCCACAAGTCTTGTGTTAACTTTAAGCAGATTAATTTTTTTGCGTAATTACTTTGTTATTTTTCGCTAATTCTGGAGGTATAGCGAAGAAACCACACTCACTTTTTATAGTTGCTTTTGTAAATTATATTGCGCAGTAGATTCGTTTGTGCATCAACAAATATTCCGATTCTTAAATTTTTGTTTAAATGCGACCAAAAATTTCGTTTTTCTTTAGATCACGAATACAAGTTCAAAGTTAGCTTTCCTAGTAGCTCAATTTCGCCAGGACATTAGAACATGGAGTACAAAAAATAACCTCGATTTATATCTTTTAAGTGTGCTATTTGTGGTTGGGTTAACTGGTTGGTCATATTTCAGCAACAATTGTTGTCCGTTGCGTCTTTAACGCGTATTCAGTCTTCCTGTAGTACTTATTTGTCAGTGCGATTGGGAGACGCTTAATAAATGTCTTATAGTCTAAGTATCCTAATACAAAGGAAAAGTAGAAAAGCATTAGTAGCTCTACAAGTGTAACGAGTCTAAATGTACTTTGTACGACCGCATTTTAAGATTATTTAATTTTTCCATGAGAGATGTCAGTGTTTATTTAAAAAATTGCTTCCAGACGTTTAAACAGCCTTTGAAACAATTTTTTATTTTATTGCGTTTTTTACTGCAGTTAAGTGATTTAAATTCTTGCTCTAAAATAATATTTGCAGGCTGTTTGGCTCCTATTTCTGTTTCTGCAGTTATACAAGTACATGCATTAACTTGCTTAAACATCTGGAAGTTTTATGATACATCTTAGTGGCAACATTTACAAAATTATTTTGTTTTAGATCGTAAAAATATTCGATGTAATTGGCGCGCACTTAAGAAGAACTCCCAAATTTAACATAAAAATGCGTTTGCAGCCTTGTTTGATCCCTCAGAGATAAAACGAATGGTGCGGCGGAGGAATCAGCTCGTCCGTCTTAATATTCTTAACGTTTCTGTGATATATGCTCTTGTGATTTCGAAGCGAGTTGAGACTGCTGTACACTCTCTTGCATATGTTACACACTGGCTCTCTTGATGGTCTCATATGCACATTTTGAATATGTCTTTTAAGTCTTGTGAGGGAGCTAAGACTCTTGTTGCACGGTTGACATCGAAAATCCTCCATACCTATGGGCAAGAAGCCCGATTTTAGCCTCTCTCTTAGCCCTTTTTGCAACAATTCTAGTTGTCTAGTATATATTGTGTTCTATTAAGCCATTATGTACAGCCGATATTAGTTTATGTGGGCGTAGCACATTGCTGTCACCACTCTTTCATTCTGGATTAGATACAGGACAGTTTGAAACGTTGCTTGATATTGGGTGGTAGAATACAATGCAGTTTTGACTCTGATGTTTAAAGACTTTTGATATTGGGCATTTTGCTTCCCAACTTTTCAATCTTTCTATTAGAATAGCTTCTACAGAATCTGCAGCGATCAGATATGAAAATAATTTATGCGCGTTAAGTATAAGAACTGGCTGCCACTCAGTTTTGACAAAATATCTACCCAATAGCTAACATAATATTTAATGAGTATTGAAATTTTATTTTATTTATAGGTATTTGAAATTAGTGTGTCACACAGCACAATTTAATACAAAATCATTCACTTTATAAAAAAAAAAAGAATTCCACAGAAATTCTTCAAAAATAGAACAACATTACTTGGACAATTTGCCTGTTTCGATAGGAAAATAGAAATCAAAACGAATGGAGTTACAAAGCGTTCAAGTTTCAAATTCAAAACCAAAATCGGATTTAACCGAAGTTGTCTTATCGAGTAACCTCCGCATTTATCAGACCTAACTCCGTCTGACTTCCTTTTATGGAATTTCGGTTATTGCTAGTGGAACTAGTTTTGCTTAGTACAAATTTAAATTTAATTCAGGAACTTTAAACTCCCTCTAACTTCGTGAATACTGACGCTTGGACAAAGGGGTAATTTCAGATGTAAATCCCTTTGGCCTTAATTTTTTATGAAAGGACAAAATTAAGTCAAAAATGTCGTTATAATTGGAACACATAACTAGTCAAAGAATGCATGCTTTAATGTATATATTTTTTATTTTTATTCCCCGAAACATAGATTTAATTTTGTAGAATGTCATGATTCATTTAGACTATTTAGACACTAGCGAATTTTTATATTTATAAATATTCTGTTAAACATTCTCCTTATACACTTCATTGTGTATGTATGACTTGGCAGCACGTGTGATAAACTATCTATATTTTCATAATGTTGAAAGAAACCGTTTCAATACTCATCAAATATGTTATTTTGCTCAAAATATATGAAAACTTTTTAATGTTTGAGACTTAATTTGGGGTTTGCAAAAGCCAAAGTTGAAAATAATCAATTTTCGGCATCAGTTTTAATAAATAAGTAATAATAATAATAAAGCTGCAAATTAGCAGCAATATTACCCCTCTCAACCAACTTTTCAAACTGTTAACGTTATAATGTATTTTAACATTTCTCTGGAACAACTTTGCAAAAGTAAATTTGGCAAATTCATTTTAGGATTATTAATAACATTAATAAGATTGCTCTTAAGATACTTAATAAATAACCTCCTAGCTTCCATGAAACCTATTTCTAGTAATTTTCTTTAAATTGGCTTCCCCAAGAATCTTACAGTTCGGAAGGAATAAACAAAAAAAAATAAACACACGCAAGACTAAAACACAAAGTAACCAGACCAGAAAAACAAATCGAAACATTTCAGAACACAAACAGAGAAAAACACATACTTGGATTAAAGACACTTTTGGATCAAAACACATTATCTTTAACGAATTTATGTGAATGATAGTTGTTCTTTGCGTTTTTCCAAAGGAGTCTCTATCGAATGTACCAAATGCCACTATAATCAAAGTGGCATTCGTACTGGATTAGATATATCGGACAGTATTACTAGAGTTTTATAATTTATTGGTTTGCTATTTCAAATTTGTAGCATATAACTGAAAGGTAGTTAAATTTTGCGTATCGAATGTTTTCAAAGTTTTTTAGTTGTCTACCCATGCTATGGGTAGAGAGACGTAAAACGACGCTAAGAAATATAAGTTAAAGCGTATTAAAACATGAAAAAATATGAACAATTATGTTTATTTGTAACAATTGTAAGCTGAACCGTAAATTTAATTTCTTACGTTTCGTAATACTAACCGATATATTGTTTTAGAACGAAAATATTATAAATTGCAAAAATTCAAAAAGATTGCTTACCTTGCGATGTCCCTGCCAATGTGTCGTTTCCTTGTAGCGACTGATTTAAACCTGGAACAAATAGATCTACATTTATTATGCAGTTAACTTTCCAGTTAACTGCCTAAATTTGCAACAATTAAATAAAGAAACTTAAAATTAATAAATACACTTAATTACGTTCCTAAATGAGTATAGATAGATAATTAAACACTACATGCAATAAGTTACTATGTTAAAGAGTATTATACATACATTGATGGACATTGTTAGATGTGGTATACCTTTAATATATATATATATTTTTTAATGAATGAAAACATAACGGATAGATAAAAAACTATCCGAATTACAAATTTTTAAAAATTTGTTATTTAATTATAATGTAATTTAAATTAGCTTGGTTAATTTAATACAAGTTTTAAAAATGTATAAATATATTAGTTAGTGTATTTAAATAAACCTTTCCTTTAAATAGAAAATAATTGTACATTCATATTTTGATGTTCATTTTAAAAAACTCTTTGTTTGTACCTGACGTACATTCTTTTTATAGGATTGACTTAAAAACTGTTGAAACTACTGAACTTTTCGCAATGCTGTGTTGATTTAGTGTTCTACGACAAAAAACTGAAATCAAAACTTTTCTCATTTGAAAAATTTAAACTTCTGTTGGGATTTTCAAAACTTGTGTTTAAACGTTAATGAAAATATTACCTCAACAACTTTTTGAACGACTGTCTACATTTTACCATACCCTACTTAAACGACCTGATACACATATTTCTGACATACATACACCCACACTCCAACCTAGAACAAAACATACTGACTAAGGCGAGCATCTATAAATATGCAATAATTATAGGCGACTTTAACTTGAACACGAACAAAACGAAACAACTTAAAAGATTTTTGCAAAACTCCGACTTTATAAAACAGCACACCCCACCAACTTTTCTGATGCCCGCAAACCCAGACTCAACACCAGACGTTCTACTGCACACAAAAAACTTGACAAACACCATCAACAACATAAACTTAACCAACGAACTTGGATCCGACCACCTCGCTATTACGTTTAACATAGACTTACAACATACGCAACCTACCTCCAATACACCTCCTATAGAGAAAAACTTAAACCTAACAAAGACTGACATAGACAAAGTGAAACAACATATACATGACTACATTCAATCACAAGCACAGCACATTTCAATAGAAACCATACAACAACAACTTTCACTAGCTATAGGAAAATTTAGCCCGGAAATAAAAATGCTTTCTACCGACATACACTACCCAAATACATACTGAGACTAATAAAACATAAGAGAGAACTGTACAGACTATATACAAACACTCAAAATAACGACCTAAAAAAGACAATGAACCAACTTAACAGAAACATTAAAACTCTGATTGGACAATACCGACAAGACAAATGGCTAGAAACATGTAAAGAAATACAGAAGGACAAAGGCAAAACATACTGGCGAAAAATTAAGAAACTGGCGAAATACAGGAAGACTGGCACTACTGACACAATTGACGAAAACGGAATAGAACGCTACACAGACAAAGAGAAAGCGGACGCATTCGCCAGACACTATCAAAGGGCCTTCAGCATATCGACAAACCTTAACTTCGACAATGACAACTGGAACTTGATCAACGACTGGTACTTGAACTATTTTAACAACTCACCAAACTATGCCTGCACACTGATCACAGACACAGAGTACGATGAAGCCCTAGCGCACATCAAGAACACTGCACCGGGGAAAGATAAAATTAAAGCAAAAGTCTTGAAAAGCCTAACTCAAGAAACACACAAACTGATCCTAACTGAATTGAACAACTGCATCACAAATGGCAGAATCCCAGAAACATGGAAAAACGGCTTAATAATCCCTATACCCAAAAATGGACTGGACAATACACAACCGAGCAACTACAGACCAATTACACTGCTTCCAGTACTGGGCAAGATTTTTGAAGGCATAATGAAGCAGCGGCTTGAGACGGTGATATACCTACCTACCAATTTGGTTTCAAGCAGCATCACTCGACTGTTCATCCGCTCTTTATTTTGGCCAACAATATACAAAGTACCCACCTAACTGACAGAAAGACAGCTTGCCTGTTTATGGACATTAACAAGGCTTTTGACAGTGTCTGGCATAGAGGCTTACTATACAAACTATACAAACTACACACACCAACATATCTACTACACACCATAAAGAACTTACTAGAAAACAGACAACTACAAGTACGAATTGACAAAACACTGTCATTTTCTTTTTCCCCTGAACAAGGGCTCCCTCAAGGATCCCCGCTCTCACCGTTTCTCTACAATATATACTGCCATGACATATACAATTACAACTTACCAGACAAAAATCAAAACGACAGATCGGCATACATATTACAATACGCAGACGACACGGCACTTATTGTACATGACAAAACTACTGAGAGAGCAGCGCAAAGACTCCAAACACTAACAAACAACACAATGACATGGTTTTATAAATGGAGACTAACACCAAACGCGTCAAAAAACCAACTTCTGCTCACAAACCACAAACTCAACGCTGATTCCCCTACAATAACTGCAGACGGCCAAATGACTCAACCAAAAAACGACGTAAAATACCTTGGAATCACAATCGACCACAAACTTAAATTCACTAAACACATACGAAACATCAGGGCAGAAACAATAAAGAGAACAAAACACTTCCGATCACTAACCTACAAAGACAGAGGAATTAGCACAAACACCGCCACAAAAATATATAAAGCTATTTGTAGACCCTTGCTAAACTTTGGGCATGTACTCATGACCAACGGAACAGAAAGGACAAAGCGTTATACACAAACAACGGAACAAATTGCACTAAGACTAATAACACGAATAAGACACCCCCAAAACCCACTACACAACCCCCCCCACCCAACTACTATACGAACGCACAAACATGACAAAGATCTCGGAAAGACTCATACAGCTACAGACAAAATGGACAAACAACCCCTACAACTGGACCATACTGAATCCCCTTTGTCTTACAAGACCAACCAGACAATCCCGCTTCCGTTTCCCTACATTAACGCTACTCGAACACTTACAAACGCAACTGACTAGTGGACAATAAAATAATCTCTTCTTGCCACTGAAATCTTATTTATTTAATAGTATTGTTAACCTAGAATGGGAGAATTTTCAAATTTGTTTTTTATTTAGATTGGGACTGCATGTATTAAACAAGGGCAGAAAGACCGATAGGTCGATAGCGTTTTTTAGAAATAAAGATGTTTACTACTACTGAAAATATTAACTAAGTTTAATACGTTGTTGTTTAGTACTAATTTGTGTCGTGATTATTTGATATTAAAACCAATGTGATTTCTTTTGTTAAAATAAAAATTCGAATTCCGTTTGGAAGCATGGGGACTTTGGGGCTATGTATTACATGCGTAACATAAAAAATATATTCATAGTTGTGTATATTTTCCTGACGGTACTTCAATTTATTTCCAAAAATTCCTGGGTTTCAGTCAATTTTATTGTTTATTATTTAAAATGTTACAAATACGTTTCGGTGTCTTTCTCCACCATCATCAGTTTGTGTGTATTGTTGTTTCTACCTTCACATTTGACTGGTTATTGATAATTATAAATAACCAGTCAAATGTGAAGTTAGAAACAACTATACACACAAACTGATGATGGTGGAGACAGACACCGAAACGTATTTGTAACATTTTAAATAATAAACAATAAAATTGACTGAAACCGAGGAATTTTTGGAAATATATTCATATTAAGCTTTTAGCTGGCATTTATCTGAGAACGGTTAAATAAAAATATCCGACAACTTTAAAGTACATATTGAATAATTTCATATAATTTTTGAGATCGTATGTGTTGCATTACATAATGCATGCATAAAATGGAAATGATTAGTATTTATACAAAATTTGTTTGTGTTAAGTGCTGATATTGCAGTTTTAATACGGGGTGTTTTATAATAACACGTTTATATGCTAGCAGATTTTTAGCAAAAATATTTAGGAGAACACGAGGAGATCGTAGGTTTATTTTATGGGAAATTCTACTGATATTTTGAGTACGAAACAATTCTTATGGTTCTCATCATTGGGCACCTCAAACCATTGCAAGAGTTTACATGGTGACAATTTTTCGTTTAATTAGACCTGCCTTTTTCTGCTATTAAGAAAGTTTTGTTACTGTTGTCAATTTCTTAACAGAAAAGCTGATTTTAGTTAAATTTGGTATTGCTGAACAAATAACCAAGATGCAAATTAAACTAAGTCTTGCTTTAGAAAACTTGAGCGGTTTAAAAAGTTGCTATATATTTCGAAATTTAAAAAACATTCAAAAGCTAAAGAATTAATTGAGGAAAGTGTTTAAACATTTTCTGCTAAAATCACGTTATTAGTCTTTTTTATATATCCGCATGTCCTCAATAAAAACGGTAAAGAAGCAATGAATTAATCCTGCTTTATTTTCGGGAATTACGAACATTTGTGTTTCTTTGAGCATAGTTGAAAAAGCTACCTAAGATAAAAGGGGGAATGCAATCACTCTGAAATATTCATGCACATATTTTTTCCTCAAAATCATGCACATATTTCCACTCATGTTAAAAGGCTTGCATTTTTTTATAGGATAAACTGAAAATGACCGCATGAGAAATATCCTAAGCACAAATAATGGTGTGCCTAGTATTTAAAGAACTCCTTTCGTTCTCATACAGCATAAGCAGAATTTATAGTAGTAGTAGTAAACATCTTTATTTCTAAAAAAGGCTATCGACCTATCGGTCTTTCTGCCCTTGTTTAATACATGTAGTCTTAATCTAAATAAAATACAAATATGAAAATTCTCTTATTCTAGGTTAACAACATTATTAAATAAAATTCCAATGACAAGAAAAAATTATTTTATTGGCCACTAGTCAGTTGCGTTTGTAAGTGTTCGAGTAGCGCTGATGTAGGGAAACGGAAGCGGGATTGTCTGGTTGGTCTTGTGAGACAAAGGGGATTCAGTATGGTCCAGTTGTAGGGATTGTTTGTCCATTTTGTCTGTAGATGTATGAGTCTTGATGATATGGCGGTGTTTGTGCTAATTCCTCTGTCTTTGTAGGTTCGTGATCGGAAGTGTTTTGTTCTCTTTATTGTTTCTGCCCTGATGTTTCGTATGTGTTTAGTGAATTTAAGTTTGTGGTCAATTGTGATTCCAAGGTATTTTACGTCGTTTTTTGGTTGTGTCGTTTGGCCGTCTGCAGTTATTGTAGGGGAGTCAGCGTTGAGTCTGTGGTTTGTGAGCAGAAGTTGGCTTTTTGATGCGTTTGGTGTTAGTCTCCATTTATAAAACCATGTCATTGTGTTGTTTGTTAGTGTTTGGAGTCTTTGAGAAGCTCTCTCAGTAGTTTTGTCATGTACAATAAGTGCCGTGTCGTCTGCGTATTGTAATATGTATGCCGATCTGTCGATTTGATTTTTGTCTGGTAAATTGTAATTGTATATGTCATGGCAGTATATATTGTAGAGAAACGGTGAGAGCGGGGATCCTTGAGGGAGCCCTTGTTCAGGGGAAAAAGAAAATGACAGTGTTTTGTCAATTCGTACTTGTAGTTGTCTGTTTTCTAGTAAGTTCTTTATGGTGTGTAGTAGATATGTTGGTGTGTGTAGTTTGTATAGTTTGTATAGTAAGCCTCTATGCCAGACACTATCAAAAGCCTTGTTAATGTCCATAAACAGGCAAGCTGTCTTTCTGTCAGTTAGGTGGGTAGTTTGTATATTGTTGGCCAAAATAAAGAGCGGATGAACAGTCGAGTGATGCTGTTTGAAACCAAATTGGTAGGCAGAATTTATATTTTATAGACAGATACATAAGCAATCTTTACATTACTCGGGTTACTGAAAAATAATTTTAGAGTTACTTTGAATTAAATCAAGTGATATTTCAAACCCGCCAATGCAATGAAAAGTAGTTAATCAAATTACAACAGGGATGCATGATACATTATTTTAAGATTTGAAAACGTAGATACAGCAATGAAAAACTCTGGAGTTAATTTTCACACATGACTCGCATACATTTAGAACAAGTAAAAAATCAAAATTGCGGCTGTAAAATCCGCTTGTTTGCACCAAAAATTAAAACAGGTAAATGACCCGAAATGTTAAAAGAAAGCTGAACCTGAATGCATAAAATGTTGTTTCATTCGACTTTTAAAGTTTGCGGTTTTGCAAAATGGTTTGCTCATTCAAAAAATTATTTTTAAATATTTTTAGAATGACGCCTAAATATCATAGCAAGCTAGCTGTTATATATAATAGTAGTAGTAAACATCTTTATTTCTAAAAAAGGCTATCGACCTATCGGTCTTTCTGCCCTTGTTTAATACATGCAGTCTTAATCTAGATAAAAAACAAATATGAAAATTCTCCTATTCTAGGTTAACCATAGCAGTAGTAAACATCTTTATTTCTAAAAAAGGCTATCGACCTATCGGTATTTCTGCCCTTGTTTAATACATGCAGTCCCAATCTAAATAAAAAACAAATATGAAAATTCTCCCATTCTAGGTTAACAATACTATTAAATAAATAAGATTTCAGTGGCAAGAAGAAATTATTTTATTGTCCACTAGTCCGTTGCGTTTGTAACTGTTCGAGTAGCGTTAATGTAGGGAAACGGAAGCGGGATTGTCTGGTTGGTTTTGTAAGACAAAGGGGATTCAGTATGGTCCAGTTGTAGGGGTTGTTTGTCCATTTTGTCTGTAGCTGTATGAGTCTTTCCGAGGTCTTTGTCATGTTTGTGCGTTCGTATAGTAGTTGGGTGGGGGGGGTTGTGTAGTGGGTTTTGGGGGTGTCTTATTCGTGTTATTAGTCTTAGTGCAATTTGTTCTGTTGTTTGTGTATAACGTTTTGTCCTTTCTGTTCCGTTGGTCATGAGTACATGTCCAAAGTCTTGCAAGGGTCTACAAATAGCTTTATATATTTTGGTGGCGGTGTTTGTGCTAATTCCTCTGTCTTTGTAGGTTAGTGATCGGAAGTGTTTTGTTCTCTTTATTGTTTCTGCCCTGGTGTTTCGTATTTTACGTCGTTTTTTGGTTGTGTCGTTTGGCCGTCTGCAGTTATTGTAGGGGAATCAGCGTTAAGTCTGTGGTTTGTGAGCAGAAGTTGGTTTTTTGACGCGTTTGGTGTTAGTCTCCATTTATAAAACCATGTCATTGTGTTGTTTGTTAGTGTTTGGAGTCTTTGCGCTGCTCTCTCAGTAGTTTTGTCATGTACAATAAGTGCCGTGTCGTCTGCGTATTGTAATATGTATGCCGATCTGTCGATTTGATTTTTGTCTGGTAAGTTGTAATTGTATATGTCATGGCAGTATATATTGTAGAGAAACGGTGAGAGCGGGGATCCTTGAGGGAGCCCTTGTTCAGGGGAAAAAGAAAATGACAGTGTTTTGTCAATTCGTACTTGTAGTTGTCTGTTTTCTAGTAAGTTCTTTATGGTGTGTAGTAGATATGTTGGTGTGTGTAGTTTGTATAGTAAGCCTCTATGCCAGACACTATCGAAAGCCTTGTTAATGTCCATAAACAGGCAAGCTGTCTTTCTGTCAGTTAGGTAAAATAAAGAGCGGATGAACAGTCGAGTGATGCTGTTTGAAACCAAATTGGTAGGTAGGTATATACCCTCCAATCACTCTCTCAAGCCGCTGCTTCATTATGCATTCAAAAATCTTGCCCAGTACTGGAAGCAGTGTAATTGGTCTGTAGTTGCTCGGTTGTGTATTGTCCAGTCCATTTTTGGGTATAGGGATTATTAAGCCGTTTTTCTATATATAATATTTTAGCGAAGTTATCAATTTTCATTACCATTTGAAAATTGTCTTCGAAAGTACTGATGATTTGTTTTTTTTCTCTATTTATTTTGCTAATATTATAGCAATTGATTGCGTGCTAGATGAAAAATAAAATTCTGTGTGCTGGTTAATTAAAACAACTACAGTTTTCAAATTTTAAAATTTTTTTCAGTGCTGACTATATGCCAACTCAATGCCATATGCCAGCCTCAACCTGCCTCATTGGGTTAATCTCTCATTTCTGATGGATTGATTATGAAATATCCGGCTTTTTATCTAGAACACCCTGTACATAAATCAAAGCTGTATAATCTGCTTCTGACTCTAACTCTTTTTATGTTTTTGTTAATTTGCTCTCATATTAATTTTTTTTTGGATATTTGGTTGTTTAACTGAATTGTTCAAGTTGTTCGAATTTGTCGATTCTTTAATTTCAAATTCTCATTAAAGAAGGAATTAATTAGTACAAACAGATATTTTTATTTGGAAGTTAAATGAGCTGCAAGTATTGGCAATAAATTTCCCATTGATACTGAATTCAACATTATATCAGCATGCATACATTTTCGTTTTGTATTATAATTCATACTTTTTCCGACACGATCATTCTAATATGTATCATTTTACTATATATTAATAAAACATATTAAGTAAAATCAGAGAAGTCCAAAAAAATCACTGTACAATTATTTTGAGTTAGTTTAAAGTTAGCACCTAAAGACATTCTTGCAGAAATTCGTAAGCAGTTAATGTAGTTTAGTCCAAGAGAAAGTGAAACACAAAAAAAAAATCCCGAGACGAGCCCCTACACAAGCAAATAAAAAAAAAACGAACTAACCAAACTTACTTCCTAGAGCAGCGGGATCAGCTGCTAGTGCAGCCATACTAAAATTGAAGCTTCCAGCTGCAGTTGCAAATAACTTGCTTTCTGAGGGCGTCAAGTAAGGCCCTATAGGACTGTCATGGTCGTCGTGGTCTCCTCCTGAGCTTCCTCCAGAATGCGGCCCGTGTGGCAGATTATTGGGGCCGTTTTCATTCGGTGCACCTTCACCTGAGTCATTGCTGGATAATAATGGAAATATTAGTAAAAGAAGTATCGGGAGAAAGAAGAAATTGTGGCTGAGAAATATGAGAATGGACGAGTATGAGGGCGACAGAGTTTTTCCACGTAGTGTGGTCGCCAACTCCTCCAAATTAGTGGTCGCGAACCTCCGATAGGAGATGGAATGGAAAGAAGAAGAATTTATTCGTAAAATGTTAAAAAAATTATCTTCAAGTTGTTGCATTTGTTGATTAAAAGTCATGCAAAAATGTGCATAGGAAAGATGAAGTCGAATTGATTGAAAGCATCAGATTTACGTATCATAAAATATTCCTCAGTAATTTCCTAATATCTTTAACAACGTTTTTCTTTATATTGACCAGTATCGTAACGGAAACAAAACATTTATTTATGTGAATAAAGTGCGTATATGTATAAAATACAGTTTCACATTTTATACTTAATTTGCTGTGACTATAAGCGAAGCTGATTAAATAATTTCCTTCCATGAAGCCTTGCATTTAATTGCATATAAAAATTTGAATAGACTGATTTTATATCAAGTTTTCGGTGGCAGAGTTAGTGAATATAATTTGACAATTGCATTCAGAACGTATTCTAGGCAAGTTCTTCAAATAAAATTATATTTCATTTATTTTAGATTACATTTTATTATTGTTCACACTGAGCAGACTGCTAAGTACAGTTTTACAGATTTTTAGTTGGATTTTTAGTTTTGTATTTTTTAATAGATAGGCAAATCTTAAAATAGTTAAATTTTTATTCACATAAACCTAAAAATAAACTGGATCATCATACCTATTATCATCTGGCTGGTTACTACTACACATTAATTCCATTGGTTCATTTTTTACATTGTTTTCATTGCTATCACTGTGACATCGAGAAAGGGGATGTGTTGGAGAAGGCGAACAAGGTGAATTTTCTCGATCTGTGCTGCTTATTCCATTTCCTAAATGAAAAATAAGATATGTTCGTAAAACAATAGAATACAGCAAGAAAGCATAATAGAATATAGAATTTTGGTATATCCATTGTTTCGTTTTTTAATTGATTAACTGTTTTGGTTTAGCCTCTCTCGTCTAATTTGCATTAATTAATTTTATTATTGAGTGCTAATAATAAAAAAAAACAAAATCTTGTTTTTCTTGCAGATAATGGACCTCCGACGATTTATGAAATGTGTTTGCCACTGACATTGTTGTTTGAAGTATTCTTCAAAAATGAATAGTAGTAGTAAACATCTTTATTTCTAAAAAAGGCTATCGACCTATCGGTCTTTCGGCCCTTGTTTAATACATGTAGTCTTAATCTAAATAAAAAACAAATATGGAAATTCTCTTATTCTAGGTTCTGGTTCTGATGAAGTTGTTCAATTCAGTTAAGATCAGTTTGTGTGTTTCTTGAGTTAGGCTTTTCAGGAGTTTTGCCTTTACTTTATCTTTTCCCGGTGCTGTGTAAAAATTAATATTTAGTGAAAGTTCGTTTTTATGAATTCATTAGTTTTATTTAGTTACTTACTGAGGCAGATTTTCCTGTTCAACACAGGAGAAAGGAAAAATTATAAGCTGTTTAATTTTACAATTTTTTTTTATATTTTTCACTCAAACAAAAAGTTAAAAATTCTGACTGGAAGTAAACTTGAACACGTTCGAAACTGCCTCACCCTGTACCGTTATGTATATCTATTGCTACAACCATTTTTCGTGGCTGATGTTGCTAATAATAAATATTAATTTGTGTTTCAAGTAAGTAAATGTTTTGGATACTGAATACAAAACTAAAAGAAGAACATTTAAAAAAGCCTGCAATTTGCACCCCCCTGAATGGGAGTTTCCAAACGTACACGGGATTAATCTAGCTTTCGGCCGAAATACCTCTGAGGATGCAAACCACTGGTGCTTGCGAAACATCAGTAATAATTTATTTTTCACAATTATAGAAACCGTTTTTGCTAAAGCCATGCTCCTATTCAGTCCATTGTATATGGACTTCTTAAAAATATGTTTAATATTGTTGAATAGATCGAAAATTAAGGAAAATTCCCTTTAAACAATGCAAAACAAAATTAAATTAAAAAAATTGTCATTTGAATGGTAAATGATTCAAAACCCCACCCAACTACTATACGAACGCACAAACATGACAAAGATCTCTGAGAGACTCATACAGCTACAGACAAAATGGACAAACAACCCCTACAACTGGACCATACTGAATCCCCTTTGTCTTACAAGACCAACCAGACAATCCCGCTTCCGTTTCCCTACATTAACGCTACTCGAACACTTACAAACGCAACGGACTAGTGGACAATAAAATAATTTCTTCTTGCTACTGAAATCTTATTTATTCAATGGCGTTGTTAACCTGGAATGGGAGAATTTTCATATTTGCTTTTTATCTGGATTGGGACTGCATGTATTAAACAAGGGCAGAAGTACCGATGGGTCGATGGCCTTTTTTAGAAATAAAGATGTTTACTACTACTATTGTTAACCTAGAATAGGAGAATTTTCATATTGGTTTTTTATCTAGATTAAGACTGCATGTATTAAACAAGGGCAGAAAGACCGATAGGTCGATAGCCTTTTTTAGAAATAAAGATGTTTACTACTACTACTACTACTGATTCAAAAAAGATTTTGAACATTTTTCAAAAGTTATTCACATTTATAAATAAATTAGAATTTCACCAATGGAAATCACCCAATTTATCTCTGCGTAATTTGAGCTCCGCCATATTGATTGATGAACGAAGATATTTTTTTATGGTGAGATTTATTAAAGTTACATTTAAACTTTTTACTAAGTTATCGGGAAGTACGGCAGATGGTCATGCCGTAGTAAAGAAAATAACTGCAGCTGCGTTATTAAACTTTAATTAAAATTAAGGAGTAGAGAAAGAAAATACTAGAAGAAGTCGCAAGTAAAACCATGAATATATCTGCAAATATTTAATAAATATTGCACATAATGTCTGCCGCAAAATCTTAATTTTTAGGAGAAAGTCTGATGATCTTGATGTCTTTTTTTCAATTAAAAATGCAAAATGCAAACACGCAACGTGCAAACAAAATAGAAAACCTTTAGTTTTTGATATCCTCAAAATAGTTGGTCAGTAGCGGAAGGACTTAAATTAGCAAAAATCGACATTTCTGGTAATACATGTTTTTTACACTATTTCCTAAGCGAGCATTGAAGCTAATGATGTTTTCCTCAAAATCTGCTCGTTTCGTTGTAATTTCAACTTGAATATTACTTTCTGAAAAACATCGAAAATAATCTACGTCTCACCTTCTATGACTTCGGATTTGACCGATGAATTGATGTTCAGGTTCATAGCACTATTCTTCATTGCGCTCGGTGAAAAGTCTGCAGGCTGCGTCTGAGGCGGATTGTGAGATAGATTCAATTCGTTATTGTTGTTATTTCCTATAATGTGGTCTGAGCGCACTCGTTTGTGGTCACTTTCCGGATCAGATGATATTCTTCTAGGAAAAATTAACAAATATAGATACCGGTTCCAATTGGTACTAGTAGATATCAGCTATGACTTGTAAAGAAAAGTTATGCACCTTTCAAATCGTTCCCTCCGATATTGCATAGCAGCCCTACGGAGCAATTGATTTACAGTGGCTCCATGGGGCGGCGATGGTGGTGATGTGAATATGGCATCTTCAACCAGCTTATCTGAGTAGCTGCCTTGATGATTGGGAATGGGTGGTGTTGGAGGTGCTTGATGTTGCTGTTGCTGCTGTTGAGATCTGATCAGACTTTGTACTTGAGCCAGCTGGAACCAACATATAAAACTTTTTAGTACAAAATATTAAGCAATTTTTTAAATTAACAACTTGTGTTGTGAACATATGCAGGGAGAAAGTGCTAGTATTATGAGAACACGTTTTGTGACATGGAGTAAAATGGAATGATTAAATGCACTGGTAATGTGATTTGCAACAGAATAAGGAGGAAAAAGCTGTTGGATTTTCGCAATTTTTTTTTTGGATTTCGGAATTAATTTAAGCATATACAATTAAGCATAATACGATTACTCGAAATTATATAAGCGAGTATATTCTAATGGGATACTTGCATGCTCTTTTTGTTGTTTCTATTGCTTCTTTTGGAAATTTTTTCTCACCTACTTCCAAGTAGTACGAAAAAACTACAAACCCTAATTTTTTATTGCGGCAAATGAGCTTACGGCATATTTTATAACTCAAACCAAAAAACGACGTAAAATACCTTGGAATCACAATTGACCACAAACTTAAATTCACTAAACACATACGAAACATCAGGGCAGAAACAATAAAGAAAACAAAACACTTCCGATCACTAACCTACAAAGACAGAGGAATTAGCACAAACATCACCACCAAAATATATAAAGCTATTTGTAGACCCTTGCTAGACTATGGACATATACTCATGACCAACGGAACAGAAAGGACAAAACGTTATATACAAACAACAGAACAAATTGCACTAAGACTAATAACACGAATAAGACACCCCCAAAACCCACTACACAACCCCTCCACCCAACTACTATACGAACGCACAAACATGACAAAGATTTCGGAAAGACTCATACATCTACAGACAAAATGGACAAACAACCCCTACAACTGGACCATACTGAATCTCCTTTGTCTTACAAGACCAACCAGACAATCCCGCTTCCGTTTCCCTACATCAACGCTACTCGAACACTTACAAACGCAACTGGACTGGACAATAAAATAATTTTTTCTTGTCATTAGAATTAGAAAGTTTATTGAATTAAATTGTTAAACCAGAATAAGAAAATTTTTATCTTTGTTTTTTTATTTAGATTAAGACTATATGTACTAAACAAGGGCAGAAAGACCGATAGGTCGATAGCCTTTTTTAGAAATAAAGATGTTTACTACTATAACTCAAAAATGGAATTAGTTAACTTCTAAACATGTAGCTGCTGATAAATTGGTATAAGAAGTTTAGCAATTTGACTCCCGATGATTTATTTTTGAGAATATTACTTAAATTCTAAACTCTTTTTTAAAACTAGTTGAACATTACTCAGATTTTACAAAACAGACATTTATTTCATATTTGTAATAATATAAATATGGTAATTTTATATAAATTATCAACAGTTTTGTTTTCTATTTATTAAATTTGCTCGCTTCGTGAAAACTGGTAGTTCATCACATAGAAGCTTTTCATCTATACACAGTGTCCATAAAAACTTTACTAAACTTCCAACAATGCAAGTCAATTGAAAGCTTTTTCGTTTTCTGTTAATAATTAGATATATTTTCGAGTTGGTCCAGATCAACTATACAGGGTGTCCAAGATAAGGATGCATTGCATGGGCATCTCCGGAACCGTAAGAGATACGAAGTCGGTTAAATTAGGAAAAAGTTGCGCAATCAGCAATCAAAAAAGAAAAAATACTTTCGACCTGGCACGAATGACACATTTGAGAGGGCTACAAGATGGTGTCTATGAAAATATATTACAACGTTTCGTTTCTTTGAAACCATCATCAACTTTTGTTTTTCATATGGACTGAAAAAAAGCACTTAACGGATTAGTTAGCCATTTTAATATCTAATTCAACGATGTATGACACACTATTATTGGTTCCGGTTCTTACGCCAAAAACTTTTTTTATAAATTATACTCATGTTTATTAGTAAACGATAACAAAATTGCACTTATGAGTTCTAACATATGTCAATAAGTATTTAATACACATCAATATCACAATTTCTCGGGAGGTTTTCATTATGCTGAGAAACAATTTTGAAACGAAGAAAAATTTTGAATATTGGGACCTTTTATTTACCACCACACTTTAACCTCAGAACGTTACTTTAACTTATTGGAAATGCAATTAGAAAAAAGTTTAGATATTCTGCCACTAGAAAATGTACAAAATTGCTGGTTTCAACAAGACGGAGCTCCTGAGCACAATACCAGACAAATTCGAGAGTACCTGTCTCAACAGTTTCCAGGAAGATCGATTGGAACTTATGATGACGTTTCCTGGCCAGCACGATCGCCAGACTTGACCCCACTCGACTTCTTCCTTTGGGGTTACATGAAAAATCAAGCTTACATTCAATATTTTGACACTGAAGACCAACTTTTGAGGGCAGTTACCGATGCATTTAATTCCAAAACTCCAGATTTAGTATCCAGGGTTGTAGATTCAACGGTTAGAAGAGCGCCTGTGTTTAGAAAATAATTGTTACCTTTTTGAACAATTACTTTTTTGGGTTTTTTTTCTGGTTTTAGTAGGTTCATTTTATTTAAATTACTATTTTTGTATTACTTTTTCTTCATTGTAAGGTTTTATACTGGTTTTAGTAAGTTTTGTAAATGACGCGTACTCGTTAAGTTGAAAGCTAGACGTCTGAAATTTGACCTTTTTGATTGATTTGAATGTTTTTTTAACGCAAAAACCGGTACAATTCGTACTGTGCTAAACATCGTTGAATTCTTAATCTATTACCTTATGTACTTTTTCTTCGGTCCATATGAAAAACAAAAGTTGATAATGGTTTCTAAGAAATGAAACATTGGAATAAATTTTCAGCGACACTATCTTGTAGAGCTCGAAAAGGTGCTATGAGAAAGTTATTTTTGTTTTTGATTGCGATTTCAAATAACTTCAAAAATGGCACAGAACGAAAATCCGAAAAAAACACTTTTTCTGAATATCTCAAAAATTAAAACAAATAATGCTTTTTTGAAAACTGCATGTATATGCCCCTCTGATTGCGCAACTTTTTCCTAATTTAACCGATTTCGTATCTCTCACGGTTTCGGAGATCCTCATGCAATGCATCCTTATCTTGGACACCCTGTATACTCTTTAACGACTACAAAATTGTGAAGTTTGGAGAGAATTTTAAAATACCATTTCTTCAGATTATTAAAATATAGTAGCATTTTGCCAAGCCGTTAACAACATTAAAAATTTTAATTCTTAACATGAAACAAAACAACTTTATAAATTATAAATTTCATTATTAAAAAAGGACATTCTATTAGGCAGAAAGACGGATTAGGTCGATAGCCTTTCCTTATGGAATAAATATTATTTATATATATTTCTACAATTTTCGAAAATATAATAAATATCTCGGGAAATAATAAACTTCAAAAATTGAAAACTGACGAACATCGAACCACTGACTTTAATCTAAAAATTAGACCTTCGAATGCGGATGCCTAATAATAATAAATAAATAAAAGAAAAAGAATAGAATTAATAATATTTCCTTATCAGTTATACTTTCTTTAAGCTTTACACATTAAGAAAGAACCTAATCAGTTCAATCCTACACCTGCCTCTGGTAGCATGTTCTGGCCCTTATTCTGCCGGAAAAATACACTAAATTATTGGTAAGTGACCTTATTTATGATTGTGTCTCTCTATCATACCAAACTTCGTTTTGTTTTATAAGTATTGTTTGTTAACTGTGTTCTTCTTATATTACCGTTAAATTAATTTGTCCTTTGTCGCTTATATTTAATTTTACTTTTAAAGCGGTTCCTTTTATATATTTTTATTATTTATTTTATTTATTTTATATAATGAGAACTATATTTTATATATATGGTTTAAGACTGAAACCACTGTGTTCCGTTTTAGAGCCCCGATGATCGCTTAAATAAAGCCGAAGCGTTGGCCCAAGAAAATTAGTTTCTGTTTTTTTCCTGCCACTATTTATTAACCCAAGCACCGAAACTAACATCTATCGGAAAATAATGTTTTTTAAACCTCTGGTGAGAGAAAGGGCAACATCGAATAGAACAAACGTCCTGTTCAGAAAAACATGAAAATTAATTAAGAATATTTTAAATTACTGATGACCAACATTGGATATATGCAAAGCATTTTCTCCACTAAATAAATGTTGTCCAAAATTTCATGCTGGAAGATGTAATACATATAATCATTAATAAATAAATTATATACTTGACAGTTACTCGGTTATACATGGTATTTATAAAAAACTCGGAAATATTTCAAGAATGACTTTAATATCAGGACATTTTATGGAAGGAGGTCATATAGACACAGGGTACATACATTTATGAGAGTTTGCCAGTCAATAGCGAAAAGATTGGATTCTTAGAGCCGAGCTAGAGGTGGTCACTTTCAACAGTTTCTAATCTTTTTGAAAGGAAATTATTTCACTTATTTTTAAGTATTCCTTTATGTATGATAAACAGGCACGCAAAAATGTATTTATTATTTTTTAAATTTATTAAGCAAAACATCATACGACAACAATTTTACTATTAAAAAGTATTATTGTCGTATTCTCTTAAATTGTGCAGAGTTTTTTTTAAACGCCCCGTATACAAGGTAGTTCTTAAATATTATACGAATGAGAAACGTTTTAAACGGTTAACATTTGTTTTCTGATATACTGAGTGTTAAGATGAAAAAAATAGTTCTGGTTAATTTAAAAGAACTGATTTATAGTTAATAAGAAAAACAAATTATTAAACATTTAAATAAAAACTTTTGGGAATTATCGTTTAATGCTGACCAACATTGCACTTTAAAAAATGTTTATAGCTTGAAAACTTTTCTAGGAAAAGCAATTAAAAATGCCCCTTTTTGGAGAACTGACTAGTACTGCAGCTATTCAAGCAAACAGTATAACATTAGACAAAAGTTAAACATTTCACAAAATGTCTTATATTGTTATATGTTTTTATATTATGTTGTTAAGTTAGAATGTCGTTTATAATGCGACGTGATACTTCCACCAAATTTTTAACAAAAAATTAAAAAATTCTAAATGTTTAAGTTTAAAATTGGTGGTTTTAATGACGAGAGTAAACAGAAAGAGTACTTAAGACAGATTTTTTTGTAACAACTATAAAACATCTCATATACTTTTATACTGTATTTAAGAGTTTACCTCGTAAATCAGTTTTACATGCAAGACTCACTAGAACCAAAGTTATGTATTAGAATTTTTAATATAAACCTTAGTACAACATACATAAAGCAAATCAATGTTCTATAAATTTGTTTCACTATAACGTTAAATAGCATCTATTGAAAAATACCACTTAGGCGGTATCTTAGTTGATTTCTTGCCACACTTTTCGTAGTTTGCATGGAGCAACTTTCCTGTTTAACGATAAAAAATCTCCACATATGGAAGTCATCTGCTGATATCAGCAAAAGCGGAAACGTTGTCAGTAGCCCTTTCGAGATTCTTGATGATTAACTGAATATTTTTGATAATATTAATGAGCGAATGTATCCCATAGAATAACTCTCCTGATTATTTTGACTTTCTTTAATACTCGCTTTAAAAGTTTGGTGAGAGAACGAGTTGCCAGGTGTGACTTATTTTATTTGCCTTTGATCATTCAAGTTATTGAGATCAGTAGGCTATCAAGTCGTTTGTTTGAGTTCGCATTTTATAACACAGTCACTGCCTGTTGAAACTCCAGCAGCACTCAAGTAATGGTCAATTTAGACTGGACCAAAGCGGTGTTCCTGGGGAGGTTATATCGCTTTTGATGGCCTTACAAACTCAGAAAGAGGTAAAGGGCATTGCCGGATTTAAAGTCTAGGCCTTTTGGCCTTTGATGAAGTTAATAATGTCATGGAAAACAATTTCTGGCAAACGCTTTATGACCTGTCTATATAGTATTTTTTGTAAAGCCCCATCCATTAGTTATGCGAACTACGATCATGAGTACACAACTGAAGACCCCAAGTTTGAACCCCAAACAAGGGCAATATTTTGTAGAGTAAGTTGCAACTATCACATTTTGATGCTTGTAGCTAAAACTGTAACATTAGCAAGTATATTTGTAGTAATTATATTTATTTTGTTTTGGTTTAATTACTTTTTCTACACTACTTTCAGTACATCTGAAACCTCGATCGACCCTGTGACAAAATGCCCAAAGTTGAACCTTTCTTTGAATTAAGTTAATTTATGATGTTTTAAAGTAGGTAATACGTGCCATAACAAGGGAAATAAACTAACTCATTATACTATGAAGTCATATGGAAGCCGTACTTCAACAGTAGTAGAAGGGAGGATGTAGAAAAACCACATAAAACCGATTGCACTTACTTAAAACTGGGCGGAAAACGCAGAAAAATTGCTTTGTTTGAACTACCTGTCGGCGTTTATTAAAAAAGTTACCAAAAAATTAAAATAGTTGAAGCCATGGAACCCAAGACTTTCTTTTTCAATCTACATCAATATTAAGACGTTGCTATTTGATCCGTAACTTTAGAAGAGCCAACGGTATTAGCAACTTAAAAATATGTCTGTGATAGACTTTGCACTGATTCTGATCTAATTTCAAACCACTAGGCACTAGGTATTTACAAAAACCATCAAAACCTACATCTTGATTGGTAGTTTAAAAACCGCTACGTCGTCAATTTATCCTCAGTTCTAGATAAAAACCCGTTAAAAAAGTTAATGGTTAATTTTAGACGTTTCTGAAATATGACCCCACTGCCTAGCAAACTCCGTATAAATATCCGTTGTTTGACTTTCGATATATGGATTTGTTAATTCTGCACAAATAATGTCTGCAGTTTGTTTAGTAGACAGACTTCCTGTCCTTGCAGATTATACCAGAACCTTTTCGCATAAAGTGTACATTTTGCAGTATATTGCTGCAGAAATAAATCAATCTTATGGGCATGTGATCGGAGCTTGGAGTCACCATGTAAATAAAAATGAAAACTACAACTAAACTACTTTTACGGTCTGTTTTATTTTCTGTAAAGTTTTCGGCTTCAAGGCCTTATAACAGAGGAACCTCACGAATTTAAAACCAGTTCTATTTGATATCAAGGATTTAAGCATTAATTGAGCGATTGTTTCTAGGCATAATCTGGCAAGACCAATGATGGCTTCACACTAAGAAAAACTTGAGAATCGCAGGTCATAAATCATGCTTTACACAATGAAAAAGTTGATTTTGGCAAACTACCAAGGAAACTGTTGCTTCAAATTCATTTTTGTTGTCTTTGACGAATAATTTACTCACTTGTTCCCTTCCATCTCCATGCTGTTGAGTGAGACCACTAACCCTAAGAACCTCCGCCGTCTTGAGGAAGGAGGAGAGAGATCGTTGATGAACGTTGACTTCGCCATGGTAGATGAACTCCACCAAAGCGTGGAGGTCTGTCCAGGCAACGTCTTGAAGTACTATCACAGGATGCTTACAAGGAGTAGACTGCAAAAAAAGTTTTAGATGAAAAATGGTATATTTCGGTACAAGAGACGAAAGTCGAAGTTCCGCCACTGCTTGAAGTCATGCACGCAGTGGCGGGCCTTCGACTTTCGTCTCGCGTACCGTATACTATTTTTCTTGATCCTCGGTGGAAACTAGCCGGAAAAAAGTATAAGGTTTTGAAAAAAGAACAGCTTTGAAAATGTTGTCAAAAAAGTCAGTGACAAACAGTTAAGGTGTCAGCGTGCGTGGCGAAAGTTATTACTTTCCACACGGGATGAAGAACATTTTGTTCGGCGCGTTGATTTCGATGCTCGTACGGCTGTTACCGAGTTAGAAAGGTGCGTGGCGAACTCTATTGTAATGGGTGAAAGTGATGCTTTCGCCATCGAAAACAGTGGCGCAAGTACGTACTTTCTACCAGGGGACCAAGAAAACCAAATTCTAATATATCCAGCAGACCAATATTCGTGTAGCTATTGTTATCAATTGTCTAGTGTTTAATGGCAGCTAACGAAAGCACGTTTTACTCTGTTATATAAGAGATATCGATATCTTCAAGCTATAGGCCAAACTTAAATTTTTGTAATAAAGGTAAAATTTTTGGAACAAGAAATATTCTTGTACTTAGTTTATTCAGCGGAAATTCAGCAGAACTCCTGACTTTCACGCCTTAATTGTCTATTTAAGGCCGATTTGCATTTTTCACAAAATCGTCAAGCTATAAGTAGAACTGCGCGATCAAAAACTTCAATAAAAAAATTCCTCGACATAAAATAGTAACACCTTTTTTTTGTTACACATAAGATCAAGAATACGCCCTTCTCGTCATGCAACACGACCTGTACATGTAAAACCCTATGATTTATTGAAAGGATTTGAAATAACTTTAAATTGTTCTGAATTTTTTAAAACGTAGGTACATATGTTGTAAATTGTACACGTCAGATCGCGATATAATGGAACTAGGTACCGATTAAAAATTACTGCAATAGAATTTTATTAGTTGAAGTTAAATTAGCATTAAACAATTCTATTGTTTCGTCATTTATGTTCTGTTATTAATAAAAGCCATGTTTATGCTATTAAATGTGGATATTGCGAAATGTATATGAGAACTTTCAAATATAAGCATTAGTTTTTGCTATTCGGGTCAAAATTATGGTAAAAACTGAATCTAGAGTTGAAACTAAATATACCATATGTCTTTTAAAAAGCTCTCTTTGTTTTTTTTGGTTAATTTAAAAAGACATTTTTTAGATTTTCGCCAATTCTTATCAAAAATTTTATTACGTTGCGGGTTATTCATATAACTTTATTAGAGATATTCATGTACACAGAAATGTACTCATCAATCTTAAAGTCTTTATTATACAGGGCGTTTCACAAAACAAACTAGAAATATCGGATTACAATCGTTCAACTTAACTTGAATTGTTGAATTTAAAATGTTTATTTCATTTTAAGCAGGACAGCTGTCTATTTTTTAATATATTTTTGGTACCTAATTACTTTTCTATTATGAACGTTTTTTTTTGTTAATAAATGTAGTGCTAGGCCTAATTTCCTTTTATTCTCAGAAACGAAATCGAATCCGGCCTCTTTTCATCACAGAATCTTTTCTGACTCCTCAACTTTCAAATATATTTTGCAATAGTTAAAGAACACAACATTAAGAAACGGGGAATTTGAGCAAGCAAATCGATTGAATCTTAACGCACGTTTAGTGGGTGCAAAGTTGTACAAATTATGCCGGATAATACCTCATTCATTTATAGGAACTTTTCGTTGTATTTCAAGATGATTGATTGGTTAATCCAGCAACCAATCAATAATCGATTATAATCCGAGAATGTACGCTTCTTTTTTAAACACGATGTACATTTTACAGGGTGATTCATCTTTCGACACGTAAGATTGCGGTAAACTATTCGATTTTTAGAGATTATCACTTTTTAGATATATTGTAAGTAAACGAGTGACCAGTCAAATGTGAAGTTGGAAGCAACTATATACACAAACTGATGATGGTGGATAAAGACACCGAAACGTATTTGTGACATTTTAAATAATAAACAATAAAATTGACTGAAACCCAGGAATACATTGGAATTGTAAGTAATATAGATAAGTAAGTACTGGAAGTACATTTTAAACGTTTTTTTAATGTACAGGGTGTCCCAATTACCCTATTCAACTCGAATTTCTATTATTTTAGTGCCTGGAATAAAAATAAATGCGAAAGTAATAAGCGTTTATCTTGCTTAAAACTTACGGTTTCTGAGTTATTTGGGGTTTTGCACTTTGGAAACCAAATTTTAATTTACGATTACTAATCGATGCAGTTTTGTGACATTAAAAAATTAGAGCAACCGATACTAGAAAACTGGTGTCCCAAAATTGAGTTTAATTGTGTTCAATTGCACATTTTGAATGGTAATAACTTGCTTAATTTAAATAGAACACTCCGTATTTTATGCCACCAGCAGATACAAAACTTAATTACCTATTGATCATGTACAGAAATGGTGTAAAACAGTTTAGTTCGGTGCGCTTGGAGGCGATTCAGTGAAAGCTCTACTTGCGGGCAGCTCTAATAATCGGACATCTCTCTTAACTGGACATTATTCTTGGAACCGAATTTCGTCATATGGTTGTCAATGTAGAACACTTTCTTATAAGCGGGCATTCTATGAAACGGACGCGGACATGATATTTTTCACATAAGGAATTAAGAAGCTCTTACAAGCGAACACGAAGCTCAAATGAGCCTTTTTCATTCGGGGATTTACTTCACATATTCGTAATTCCCGTTTTAGATGTTTTGGGATGACGTTTTCAACGCAGATGAGACCGGACTTTTCTATCGTGCATTACCGGACAAAACTTTAACATTCAAATCTGAGAAATGCACCGGCGGTAAGTTATCTAAAGAAAGACTGACCATTTTGTTTTGCGCAACACTGGCTGGAGAAAAGGAGAATTTATTAGTCATAGAAATATCAGCGCGCCATCGTCCTTTGAAAAATATTGCCATCAAGGATTTGCCAGCAATTTGGAAATCAAACAAGAAAACGTGAATGACTCAAAAGATTATGTCGGAATGGTTGTTTCAGTTCGATAGAAGAAAAAAAGAAAAAAGAGAGATCTTATTTCTAGATAACGCATGATGTCATCGTCGTGAGCTTAAACTGAAAAAAGTGAAAGTTATATTTTTTTCCCCAAACACCACTTCTATAATGTCAGCCCTTGGACTAGGGAATAATTGAGAACTTCAACTTTTATTAGAGAGATCTTATTCTAAAACTTGTTTTAACTAAAATTGATGCCTCCAAATCTGAATCTGAGCCGTCAAGGTCCATTAATGTATTAGGGGCTTTATATTTCGTAAACACCGCATGGAATAAAGTAAATTCTGCAACAGTCAGGAATCGCTTTACAAAGCTGGATTCAAGAAGACAGAAGGAGAAATTCTACAAGATTAAAATCCAGAAGACGAGCTGCTTTTGTCACTATTAGCTGGACTAATGCGTCATGTAAAAGCCTTAGGTGCAAGTGATCCAGAAGCAGAAGGATTTGTAAATATGGACGATATGGTGCAAACTGAAGAGAAAACCTTTCATTCTGATACTACCGCCCTTTACATAACTGAACGTTTTATGAGTAGTGATGATGACGAATCAGCAGAAATGTTGAAAATTGTACCTAATGATTCATTCACTCATAAAGTCGTATGATGAAGGTGTAAATTAAATTTCCAAAAAACATTTTTAAACGATGATGTTATTGCGTTTAAACATCTTGAAAACATTGAAAAACATTTTCAACCTTGCATTATTCAAAAAAAAATTCAAAAAACTTGGCAAACAAGTATTTTGGATACGGCACAATAACATTTTTTTAGTTCCCTTGATGTAAAAAATATATATTTTAACTTGTGAATGTTCAACTAAAGTTTTACTTTAATTAATTAAACTATTTGAATGTTAAATGCGTTGAACCGTTGAACCCCAAGACATAATAACAAAACTACCTACATTAGCTGTTGAAGCTGAAGAAGCATTGTAAAACAGGAAATGGTTTTCAAATTGGTAAACAATTGGAAAATAGTAACTTTCAACTTAACTCTACATTAGAATGACTGTATTTATAAATAATTAAATAATAACTCACTTTAAGTAATTCGCGAAAATATGGGCTACATGCTGATAAAACAACTCGGTGAGCTTTCAGACTTTTGCCATCACAAGCCAGCGTCACGTCCACAAAGTCCTCGTCATCCCGAAGATTTTCAAATGCAGAAGTGATGCTGCTTTGGTAGTTGTTCCACCTCAGACAGAAGTGTTGAGTGTCGACCATGGTAAAATGTATTCAACTGCAACAACCAACAAATAATTGTTTAATCAATTATCTTTTTTATCTAAATCATACAATTATTGGCAAAGGTTTTCCCATATCCATAAGTTTCCTGATGGAATTGAAGAATTTCAAGTTGGTAGGAGATCAGACCATCAATCAGACCGAACATTTCTGATTTCATCATTGTTATAGTAAAACCGACTAATAACAAACATGTATTGTTTTATATGTTGTTCAGCCACCTATTTATTATTCCAACGTGGTAGTTTGAGTACAGGAGAAAATCGAGGATAATTTATTCCATACAGCATACATAGTCTTGTACTTTTGAAAAGAAATTAGAAATTCACTTCAGACAAGTATTAGTTTTGGAAAAAGGAAATAACTTAAGAATATATGCCAATATTTATATAACCAATTTTTATTTCCTTTATAGACAGTTTGATTAATGGTATTTTTAATCCAACAAACAAACTTATTACAAAAACAAATCAATAATTATAGACAAATAGCATTAGTTCATCACAAATTTGCGAAAACATCATCTTCCACTTTGATACACTTATTTGCGTGTCTATAAATTGGTCTAGGAGCGAGTTTCAGCCAATAAATATTCGTTCTAATAGACGCTGCAGCATTAAGAATGCAAACTAGTAACGCATCCTTTGTGACCACATTCATCCCCAACTGCAAAATCTAGAAGAGAGAGATCCGGTCATCTCGGTGGCCTCCAGCGATCAGCAAAGTGTGTGTGTGTCAACTCAGTAAATTTAAGAAGAATTTCGCCATCGATTTAAAATTTTTTTTAAGACACTTGTGCTTCAAATTGTAATTTGGGATACGGTTACTAAAGATAACTTAATTAACTTTTTACTTGCTCTGTTGGTTTTGTAATAATGTTTTTGTTAGTTTTGTAACTGATATTAATCAATGTATCTTCAAATCAAATAAAAATCCCACTTAATATATGAGCATATTTTAACATTCTAGACATATTTTTAAAATATTTCTATTTTGCGGGGATTCACAGTGCCATATCAAGCTTAGCGAGATACCGTTTTCTGATAATACATTCAAAAAATCCTTGTAAATAGAAAACAGCAATTTTTTGTACAAGGCACTGGTCTTATGCTATTGGCAAATAAAAATATATCTTGTTTTTTATTTCTAAATAAAGAAGCTATTCATAATGAGCAATTTGTCTCTCAAAAACGCTTCTCATATGCATGCTAAATAAATTGTTTCTTTTACAAAATTGTTTTGATAAAATCTAATGGAATATATTTAAGTAGCTAATAGAAATAATAATAGAAATGGCAATAATAGAAATGATTCTCAATTCCAAATATTAAGAACGACAATAAAAACAAACATATGAATGACCATGTAAATGAAAACTGGCTGCAATTAGTAGATGTGTGCACCTAAACTTTTTGAATGGGCCCCGTATTCCATGGAAATAAACTAAGACCTTGTTAATACGTTTACACTTAGAAATTGATTTGCAAACAAGTTTAGCCTTCAGACAACAAAATAAATGCTCCGAACTCTTTTTGTTCGAAAAACCGCAAATGCAGTGTCAAAAACCCCATTTGGTCGTTCTTTGTAAAGGTGATTCAATTAAGAAACTATTTAGGGCTCTTCCTGTTTCTTGCGGATTTAACAGCTCATAATGAAAAAGGATTTCTGGAATTGTATAGTAGAACAAAACAATTTATATATTAAACAATTCCATTGACATAAACTGATATGAAATCATAGCCTTGGAGTGAAGACATTTTATCTCTGAACGTGTTTCAATGAAGCTTTATAAATTTTATATATTTCTTTAACGACTTGTTGGTGGGTATATTCCCGGTAATTACTTAGCAGAAGGTATGGATTATTCTTGATCTTATATATACAGGGGATTTTATATCTAATGATGCAGGCACATTAATTCGAGGGAAAAGTTAGGATCAACTTTTACTTATCAAAACTTAATTTCATTACTATAACCGAAAGCAAAACAAGAAATTAACGTGACATATCATTGAAGTTAAAACAGCCCTAAAGACGCACTGTAGCAGCCATGTAAATCTTAAGATTCTAGAAAAACGCAGAAATTTTCAATAAAAAATGTATTTGTAAGACGGACTTAAGTGTTCTTGACAGTCGAGGAAACAAAGTCAAGCAATGGAACTACAAATATTCAAGAAATTGGAATATTGCCAGGATGTTGCTGGTGGTCGTCAAGAGCTGTTCGTAAATTCTCTTTTTTCATTTGCTTGAGCAGCAAATCAGTATTTCAACATTTACCGATGGGAAATCGATATTAGGTAATTTTATCTAAAAAAAGGGCAGACATCGGAATAAAGCATGTATTTTTGTGATTCGGTAATTTGAAATTGAAAGTTGTAAAGCCAACATTTCCATAATAAAATAATTGAACTGAAAACGGCAAGATTTTAAACATTTTTAATGCAAATTGGACAGGGACACAAAATAAAGTTATTCATTGATTCAGACAGAATCAACCACCGATATCGTAAATTGCCATAAGCTACATTAAAACACAGCTTCGGGAAAATTGCCATTTAAGAAAAATTTATCATCGTCCGATTGAGCTCAATAAATATGTCAAACTTCATGTACTTCTTACTATTCAAGAAATTTGTCATGTCTCCAGTAGACAGATCTGTACGAGACTCAACATTGTCCAGTCTTCAGTGCAGTGTGAGCATTCTCAAAACCAAGAAATTTCATCTTTATAAAATAACAACCATCTAGGAACTCTCCGAAGATGATCCAGATAGAAGACTTCAGTATTGTGAACAAATAATGAACTGGTTAGAAAACTTGTAAACATAGAAAACGTACTGTTTAATGAAGAATCAAGGTGTTCGTTAAATGCTGAGGTATTTATATTCGTCAGAATTGTCGACATTGGCCAGACAAAAAACCATACTGGATGAGGGAAGACCACACTAAACATCCAGAAAAAGTAATGTTTGGATAGGGGTTGTTAACTAACAACCCCTATCGAGTAATAGGATGCACTTTCTTCCAAGGAAATCGCATTGCATTTTGATATTTACGATTCTTGAATGAAGAATTAGTTCCAAGTTTGGTCGGTTTTCCGGAGAATTTCTCCGAGAAAACCAAAATTTTTTGATCTGGGTGAGGCTGATGTACCAAATGGAAAATCTGGTTTTATCAAGAGGGTTTGCAATTTCTCTTCATTGTGCAAAAATTGTCCTTGAATATATTGCAGGATGAATTTCCAGGCAAATGGATTAGTAAAATGATTCAAATTCAAATTCAAAATATGCTTTATTGCCACAGCAAAATGTACAAATTTTATGGACAAAGCGTATATACACAATATACTACAAATATAGCACAAATAAAGACAATGAACAATGGTAAAAAAACAACACAAGACATAGCACGTACACGCATTAATGGCCTCCAATTTCTCCCGATTCAACACCTATAAACTATTTCTTATAAACGAGTTTCAGTTTCGTCTAGGACATTGTCGGTTACTTACTTGATAACATTTTGAAGATTTATTGGAGGAAGATTATTGACTTGAATCAAATTTCTTCATTTTTCAAAATAGTGGATGTTTGTAAAATATCTTTGAAACAACACAAAATAAAATTTTAGTAGGGGCACAAAGACATTAAAAAATCAGGAAAGCGTTTTAAAAACTGGTCGATGACAGTTGGCACACGCTCTATAAAATTTTCCTAAATCAAAAAAAGCTGAATTTAAAATACTAATCGATGTGTCCGAGCATATTTTCTGCCTGTCAGGTCTGTATTTGATTTTCTGAATATGTTCCAAGTTGGTGACCCGCACTGTATCCTCTATTGCATGTTATTACGCATAACAAAAATAGCTTATGGGCAAAATGTGCAATTTGATACTTTTTTGATTGGAATGGCTTTCCAAAGTTTTTCTGTTACCACCAGTTTTTCCAGGGCTGGCAGCTACCTTAAAATACCTCTTATAGAATAATAAATTCATCTGACCGCCACCAAAATATATAAAGCGATTTGTAGACCCTTGGTAGACTTTGGACATATATTCATGACCAACGGAACAGAAAGGACAAAACGTTATACACAAACAACAGAACAAATTGCACTAAGACTAATAACACGAATAAGACACCATCAAAACCCACTGCACAACCCCCCCACCCAACTACTACACGAACGCACAAACATGACAAAGATCTCGGAAAGACTCATACATCTACAGACAAAATGGACAAACAACCCCTACAATTGGACCATACTGAATCCCCTTTGTCTTACAAGACCAACCAGACAATCCCGCTTCCGTTTCCCTACATCAACGCTACTCGAACACTTACAAACGCAACTGACTAGTGGACAATAAAATAATTTTTTCTTGTCATTGGAATTTTATTTAATAATATTGTTAACCTAGAATAAGAGAATTTTCATATTTGTTTTTTATTTAGATTAAGACTACATGTATTAAACAAGGGCAGAAAGACCGATAGGTCGATAGCCTTTTTTAGAAATAAAGATGTTTACTACTACTAAATTCATCTGGTATATTCTATTCCACTTTTAAGATTAATTAACATACTGTTCAATTTTTTATTTGTGATTTCAAGTTTCTGTACTTTTTCTGCTTTTTCAGCACTGCTTGATTTTCGTGTTAAATATGATTATCAGAAGATAATCCAGCGCAGAAGAAACGCAATGCTAATTATTAAACTCAACCTTCTAAATAGATTCACAAAGTTTCAAAAGCATTTTCAAGCCGAATAACCGAAAAAAAAAACGCGAAAATATCAGCGACTCAACACTCGCTTAAAAGGAAATCCCTTGCAAAAATTGCAGGATTTATCTTGAAATTACTGACACAAAGTTATTACTTGTTTTCCACTGAAATCTTGCGTTTTTCTGAGAATCTTCAATTTTACCTGTGGTTTACTTTCCCTATGCAAACATTCTGAGACAAATTGAGGTTACCAAATGTGCATCATAAATCCAAACTGTTGTTTTTCAATTTCTTATTGGCTATGTTTCTATAGATTTCCTGTGCTACAATTGCTTTAAACGCAAATGTAAGAAGGAAATTAAATAAATATAAAGGAATAATTTACAGTATGATATTGAGCAGTTTAGAACCGATATGTTTTATTCATTGATCTGTGCAAAGAAGAGGATCTGAATCTGTTTTAGTTATTTGATTTATTCAGTTCAGAGCAGACAGGTATCAACATGAATTTTGGGGACTAAATTTTTAAGTATTTAGGATTTTCCAGCTTAATTCTATGAAAGGGCAACCAATTCCAGCAATCTAAACATTTTGGCTTTCAACAATAGCAACTTAGTACATTTTTGAAAGACGCAGAAGCAGAAAACTGGCTCGAATGTAAATAATTTTATCTACCAATATCAATAAAAAGTTATTCAAAGCATTTTAAAAAGAAAATATTCAAAAAAGTATTGATGTTGCAACATCATACTTCAATAAATACATGCTTTAAATGGTGTAAACAAGTTCATTTTGCGTATATCCTAGAAAAAAAAGTCGATATTGATAGGCAATCAAACAAAAACAAAATTGTTTATATTGAAATGGTTACAATTAGCGTTTAGGCGCATTCGGCGTTCGACTTCTTTAACCAGCTTAATGCATATTTTTTGGACATTGTTCTCCTTAAGTTATTTTTGGGAAGCGTGTGATTTTAAGGAGATTTTTTGACGATTTACACAGACAATGACGCAAAATACTGTGGTTGAGAATGGTTCCGAATAGCAGAATCAGACTTTGCGGTAAGTCCTAGTCATTTAGAAATAACTTGAATATTTTATGTATGACATACTAACGCACTTGAAGTGAAATAACCGCAATATTATAACATGTGTAATAAAATTAATGAAATACATATGCATAATGAAATCCAAAGTTTAAATACTAAAATTCGTATTTAAATGGAGCTTTATGTTAACTTAAAACTTCATATAAATGGACTTCTGTACCTTACTATTAACGGTATGTATATCGTGAATTATGTAACAAATTAATACGATAAGTACGAATTTAATTATGCGATTTACTTATAAACTGTAGGAGATCAATTATGTCGTACGGAAATTATTAGATTAAATATCTGTTTCGTAATAACTAGATATATGAATGGGAAAATATGTTGTTCATTTTCTATTAAATCCTAAAGCTCAGCAAAATATGAAATTCCTCCCAAAACCTTACGAGAAAAATAATACGCCCGAAGAGGTATATTCCTGGTCTTTCTTATTTATGGTAAAACTTTTTGATTTCGCAGGAAAATACACCCACGTTTATGTATCAAGTTTTGCAATAGCACCTCAAGTACGCTTCCTATTCTGGTCTAAAAATATGTAAGAAAAGATCCACCTTTATTATGAGATATTTCATGCAATTCATTGATACTAAGTGTCGTAAATAACTAAACTTATTTGATTAAAAAGTAAACCCTTAACAGATATTTTGAGGTGTATTGTATATATGTAGACTAAGTGGAGTTTTGCTTTATAACATTTCCACATTATACAGGGTGTTTTACGTTTTCGGTAATAGTTCCTGGTAATTTAACCCAAACTTACATAGGTTAATATTTCGTTTCTGAAAATCCGGATATTCAAGCCAAAGAAATTTAAAGTGTATTGCGTTTAAATTTGGAATGAGTATGCCTGGATATTTGGTACGATCCAGCCTATTTTAATTAATTAAGTCCTATAGTTTTGTTGTAGCTGCAGTTGCAAAAAAGAAGTTTAATAATAAAATTCATTAAAATGCAAAAACATAAATTAAAACGTTGAGGTGACCTGGACATTTTCAGAAACATTATTATTTACCACCCCGCTGGCAAATTTATTCAAGTTAAATTATCCGCTGTGTATAAGAGGCATTTCACTTATTCAATAATTCCGCAAAAATCCGTTTATTTTATTTCTAAACTTTGAGCTTTTACGCATGATAAATTCGCTTGAATAAAAGAAAAACGCGATCCAATTTAAAAGTCTGTTTGAGTTACACCAAAGTATATTAAAAAATCATATTAAAATACGATTGCGTCAAGCGAGATAAATGTATTTAAAACTTAAGCGGGGTTTAATAAGACAATGAGGGTTTCTAATTAAAAAAGTAACTAATTTCATAAGAAAAAAATTAAGCAATTTTAACCAGGGCGCTTTCTCATATGAAAAAGTTAAGATTTCAAATATTGCCCTACTAAAAAATGTGAATAATTTTAACAAAAAATGTAAAAAAAAAATATTTTAATTTGAACACTAAGTGTCTTAAAAACGAATCGTGGTTGAGGGAGCCTCCTATCTAATGAAACACCCATTATTTAAGACGAAAGATAACATTTCTATCAAGTTCTCAGTTATTGTTATTTCTTAATTTTACAACTGAGATTACAACACATGTTGTCTATCTAAAATTAGTTCTTATTCTATTATCTTATCTTTAAAAGCAAATTCTGAATTTTCTGAAATAATTCTAATATTGGTGAAACAATAATGTAATTATTAAAAAGAACTGTCCTAATAATTGATTATAATTATTACAAATGAATTAATAACATTAGCTAAATCACTTAGTTTGTAAAGGGATTGCAAACAGAATTTGTTTTTCTCGCAGTCCCCGTACTCAATCCCTAATCCGCTCAAGCAAAAACATCTCCCTAGATGCGCTCTACATTTCGCTCTATGCCTCCGGGCCGCGATCATTAAAAAAGTTCATTATAAAAAATTTGATTGGACGGAGTCGGCATCCTGGTGGGGGAAAAGACGCGAGTGAAACGTTGGAGGGGAACGCCGAGAAGAATTAGGGAGAAATAGAAAGAACACGGAAAATAGAGCCGGGGCTAAAAATTCCGGACGCACTGTTACGCGGTCTAGAATGAAAGGGAAAGGAACAGGCGCGATGAAATGCTGGGTGATTCTCTGATAACTCATTCTGTTTTATTCTGTTCTATGCGTCGGCTGATTTAAAAATTTTTGGATGTTAAAAGAGTAAAAATTTTTTAGTAGGTACCAATTATTAAGTAAAAAAGCTTCTTTCTATTATTTGTACTAAAATACTAGGATTTACTTTGCAAAACATTTTTTTGAAAATTATAGCTATGGAAGCCAAAACCTGATGTATTTTACGTATATAAATCATCAATTTTTCATAACAACAAGAATTAGAACACAGTTTGATTATGAGAATATAAAATGAAAGAAAATAGTGCAGCCTTTTCTCAAACTAATTTATTACTCGGCCTTTCCGGGCCTACAAATTTCAGTTGCGTTAATATCTCTTCGAGCAAAAACTAACTCAATTTTATTTATTGATTTAAGTGCAACAATATCTGCGTAATTTAGGTCACATTTTCGGATGTATTCGGGTAGATATTTACATTTTTCGGATTTTTTTTAATGAGCTTGTATGTATGCAATTTTTTTAATTGAAATTATTTGTGTTGAGTCATGTGAGACCTTGTATACTGACAAATTTCGTCGACACATATGTACCTAACCAAAATCAACAATCACCGAAATAATTATTAGAAATGCGTAATGATTTCCATATGAAGCACAATTGATTTTATGTTGTAAGTCAATGACTTCTGCTCATTAGAATGGCAACATCATTTGTTTTATATCTATATTTTATGGTAATATCCAATGTAAGTTGGCATGTGCTTCATATAGGATAATACTCTATTAAACTTGAAGACTGTTTCAACTGACTTTGAACATTGCAAATATAGGCATTTGTACATTTTGAGTCAAGATATATGCATCGATCGATATATCGAAATAGTTGACTTAGAAGATGCTTGTTTATTAGAAACCCAAAGATCAGAGAGTGTTTTAAAATTACTTCTAAAATTTGCTTCTTTAAGACTCAATATATAGAATAACCAAAAACTTGCCATATTCATATCATTTTACAAGTTGCCTTCAGTAGTTCCTTGAACTAGAATACCCCAAAAAAAGTATGTTATCAACCAAAATCAGTCAACTCATTATACTTAACGAGATACTTTTCATGAATATTTATTGCAAAAATGTGTTTTTGCTCTTTCATATTCCGTTACCAACTAATGTTTGAACTTGAACTTGGAAAAACGAGTGTCTAATATCGGAAAATCCATTAATCATTGAATCACCTTGTATATGATCGAAAAAAATTAATTGACTAATCGAGATAATACTTATCAGTAGGACACTTAATAGACAATCATTTTATTAATTGGTGAAAGAAATTTCAATATTTTGAGATATAGTGAGATAACAGTGTCGGTGGTAAATATGAAGTTGTCCCCTATACTTTTCTCAATTTTTTACATATGACAAAGTGACCATGAAGCGATTATTGACACAACTAAGTAGATCTTTCTATCTGTACTGAACCGTCTTGCCTTTCAGCTTAAAAAGTTAATTTATGAAGGTTATATATAAATTATAGTACGGACGAACTGTGGCAACTTTCGATCCATTTAAACGTACCTATTACTTTTTAGCTTCCTTGGACGACGATTTTTGCAGTTCAATTTAATCGCACAACATTGATTGAAATTGTGTCTAAAATATCAACATTTACTTTGTAAATTTTTTAGATTCACTGTCATATCAGTTTCTTCTGGCTAGCAACCAGACCATGATGAACATTTACAAAATACTATTCGAAAAAATATACGTTTAACTTGCGTTTTCATTAACAGAAAGTTACTATTCCATATGCTTAAAAATGTGTTTCTTGATAGCAAGTCAATACGAAATAACTGTACACGTTGTTTCATTTTACTCAAAGGACCAAAGCCACAAAATTACACTCAATTTTGTTTATGAAGATTTTAAAAAAGAGTCAATGCTTATGGACATTAGATTCGGTTTTTTTCGGAGAATTAAGCTTTGTCATTCAGCTTTTACTATGATTCGCTTGAGTTTTCAGCACTTGCAGTGTTTCCGACACTCCGTATCTCATATAACAATGTTTTAATCATTGGATTTTATGAATTGTAAAGATCAAGAAGTTAAGAAATAAAACGAAGCTTGCAGAAACTTCTGGAAAATACGAAATATAATCTATAAGAAATAAAAAAACACGATTTCGACTTCAATGACATAAATAAATGGATATTTTTTGGAGTCTGTTTGCAGTTCGTTTAATAAATTCTCTTTTGAAAAAGCTGAAGAAAATTTAAATTTGGCGGTGGAAACACCTTCACGGTTGAACCTTGCACGATTAAAACAGTACAAAAACAATAATAAACCCTTTTTCTGATATAGCAGTGATTGACTTTGAACCTCATCAAAATATTACTGTTTTCCAGATTTTATGATATTTTTTATTTGGGATTTTGTCCTAATAAAAAGGAGCATATAATACACATTTTATTAGGCATCACACTCCTTCTGGCATAGCCTTAGTTATACGAAACTGGGGCTTTAACACGCTAAATTGCTTTCATATTGTAGCCTATAAAATTATTTAACTCAATTAGCTCTGGCGCTTTGTTAGATTAATTTTCACATTCATTAACCTTCAGTTTCATTTGATACATTTTACTTTAAATCTTGTGTGTTTTCTCAACTGAAAACCTGTTTTAAACTAGTTTAGGATAATTTTCATTACTGGTTCTTAGAGAAGCATCCTTTGTGTTGTGCTTGCTACAAAACGTTGAAACCAAGTGAAAATGGTGTCTCGGAACACACTGTATATTAGAGTGAGTTTGATCATGATTTACTCACATGTATAATGCTGATGCTGTATCTTCGAATGTAAATTAAATATTATTAGTTTAGCCGAGGGAATTATCTCGTTCGTTAATTGGCAGAAGCAAAATGAATTTGATTAAATTTTCCAATGTGAAGAAAAAAGTTGTTGGATGAGGAGCGGAGCAAAGGCACATTTTTGAGAGAATCACCTGTAATTCCTGCCGGTCAGGGCCGAAGACATTTGTTGTCAAATAGAGCAAAGGCCCAGATCGGCGAGCTGTGGCCCGTATCCAATCACCTTGAGACTGCAACGAATAGAAACGACCTACAGGTCGACAGAAAGCTCTACAATCAGCAGGATGTACCGGTGCTAACCAGAGGATAAACACAACGACTGTCTGTCTAGCCAAGTGTCTAGTCAGTCTGCCCACAAAGGAGTCAATATTTTAGATAAACCGGCCAGACGGTTGCAATATTAAGCAGCACAGTGCACTTTTGTTTATTTGGAATATTTGCTACTGCCGAAAGTTTGTGAGCGTGAAATCTTGCCAGGTAGGAGGTCAACTACAAGCGCGTCTAGTTGGGAATAATTTTTTTCGCTGGGATATTTTTGTAGTTTAGAATAGTTTTATAGTCTAGTGGGATTTTATGTCAGTCAGCTTCTTGGAATGTTGATATTTGGTTTGGTTTTCGTTGAACAGCCAGGGCCAGACTGAGTCAGTGCTTTACTTGGAAATTTTAAACATACACATATGGACAATGAGATTTGTTTAACTATTTTCGGCAATCGGCTTGTGGTTGGTTAATTTTCTTACGAAGAACTTGCAGTGTGGTTTCGACTGATTTTTCTTAAGCAAAAGACATTTTGAGCAGGATTTTCTTTTTATTTGAAAAATTAAATTTTTGGGACGACTATTTGAGTTCAATGTTCAAGCAAAAAAAAATTACCTTAAAACTATCCAATAGGTATGTTCAAATCATTCATGGCACAAATACTTCCTAGTAACGTCCATCCTGCCTCCAGCGCCAGATCACAAATTCTTCCGGTTTAATCACGTGTTCGCGCACAAACTGTTAAAGGCACTGGACTGAATACCCGCGCTCAGAATTCAAATTTGTCCGCGAAATTGATAAAATGTATTCGAAATTGAAAATGGGTTCAGCGATGATGTTGTGCAGGCAACGGTAGACAAATCAAACTATTCGCAAACATTCAAAAGTAACCGATGAAGTTGGCCCGTCGACCAGCAGTGTGCGAATATAAAAATTTTTGGAGCGCGCAAAAAATATCGAGGGCCACCAGAGTTATTCTTTATTGGGACATAGTCATGAGACATCTGCTGTAATAAGCCGGCACTAAAAAATAGTGCGTGCAGCAGGAAAAAGGGGGGAGCCCACCCCGCCTATCGCGAATGAAAATGCGCAGAATATAACGAGTACAGACCCGCAATTAAAAATATCAAAATAAAAAATCGAACGGAACGGTGGTGCTCTACTGTTGGCGAGTACATGGCCCCGCGCAAACAATTTTTTAAAAGTAAAAGTGTTTCTGGCACATTTTTGCAGGATGAACCGGGAGTGCTTGTTTCCTGCTGCTGCGGCTGCTGCAGACGTTGGATTGTCGCACCCTCGCTTTTTATGCCAACCTGCCAGCGCTCTTAGTTTCTTCCTCTGATTAGGAAAATATGAAACTGGCAGTGGCGCACCGCCCTTTCATCATTTTAACTACCACTTTACATACATTATAATTGTTTGCAGAAAACTACCCTTATACTAAAACAAATATTTCGCTGCATTTTATCATTACAAATTTATTTTCAAATGACTATAAAAATAGAAGAAAATAGGGCCACAGCATTCAGTTCAACAAACAAATTAAGGAAAATAACAATTACAAATGACACATCAACATTTAATAGAATATCCATCATTATGACATTTTTAAATGTTAACTTCTGGAAAATTTGTTTAAATCTCACTGATTTTTTAAACCAAAAAATGTTTATTCGGAAACATTTGTGTACGAATACGACGCTTCGCTTTCTTCTATAGATCGTCAATAGGCTTTAGGTCTGGAGATTGTGCAGGCCTATTCAAAATTCACTTTTCTCAATCCACTGTTGTTCAAAGTGTGAAAAGTGTTTTGGAAACGCAACCGTATTTTCCATTCTACGTTAACAACAATTATATTTTTCATAATTTCCCTATAAACAAATCGATCCATCATATGAATAATAAAGCCTTTAAGATCATGGTAGGTCTTAACATAAATAACATGAGAAGCAACATCATAAAAATACTGCCTACACCATTTTTAGTTGTGGGTATTACTTATTTAGGATTAAACCTTGTATTAGTCGCCTCTCACGAGATATTTTATCAGAGTTAAATATTTCAGAACTCATTTCTTATCTCCTCCATTCTTCTCTGTTGTTCCAGTTTATCTGGTTCTTTCTCGCCCATTTCCATTCCACTCAGCTTTGCTGGATTCTATTGTAATATCTGTTTTGCATAATTTGACTTATACTTTCTTTGGAAAATCTTTCCATTCTTGACCTGCATGCCTCTTTTCTCCTTCTTCAGAAATGCATTTCTGTTGCTTTGAATGTTTTTTCAATACCTTTCTCCTTCTTATTATTTTTATCTATATTTCTGTCCAATGACTCCTTTCGCGATATGCCTGTGCCTAGACGAGACTTGTATGTTTTGAAATACTTTATTATTCGATTATTTTCAAGTCTTGCACTTTGTTTGTTTTAAATGCACATGATATCTTGTTTTTGCTTTTCTTCCTTAACTTTACGGTCATTAAGTTCAGATTTTCAAATTCTTGTGCGATAAGCTCATTCGAACTCTTATGATTTTACTCTTTTTTCCACTCGACAAGAGCACATTTGGGATCGTTTTAGATTCGTTAAAATAATATGTTCACTCACTTTAATTGACAAAAAACTTGACTTTGTTTCGGAGTTTTGTGATAAACATTGTTTAAGGCATAGTCATGAAATGGTTAATGCCCTTAATGAAAAAAACATTTCTAACATGGTCTTTGAAAAAATAAATACAAAGGTCCGTGACACAAGTTGTTCGTCGAGCTTTGCAACACAGAGAAAAAAACGCAAATTTATTTTATGCAAAGTATTTTAATTGATTTCTTCAGCTGTTTGAATTGAACTGTTTAAAACCTTATCATTTTTAAATCTTTAGAAGTTAGTTTCCTCCAAAAATATACATTTTTAGTAATTGAATTAAATGACAATTAACAATAAATTCTGTTTGTTAGACAAAACAAGACAAAAAAATTAAATAATTTTTCAAAATGTTTTTAATAACATCTTTAGATAATTTGAATTTTTTTGACTCAATTTGTATTGGTACTAATGACAGATAAAGAGTTAAAAGATATATGAAAAAATTCTTCAATACAAATATTATATTATTAATTTTTCAACGATTTGCAAACAAGATGAATGTGTTGCCTATTGCTTTCAGGCTTTCTTATACACATACCCACGATCATAAAGTACTTTTATTTGCAGATATTTAAAATATTGCAGTTTATTTTCTCAAAAAGTGAAACCGAGACTATGAAAAATTATGTATTCTAAGTTTTCTACTGTTGTGGCTAAATGTATATTTTCATCGACAAAAATATGTTTCTTTATATCTTAATATTGAAATTTCTGAAGATATTTTAATATTTATTTTGCAATTGTACTGTCTAAGTGTAATACTTAAAGTTATTTTTTTAATTGTGAATTTGTATGCAAAAGTAGTTTCCAAGACAAAACAACTCTGGGCAGATTTTAATGAAACGCTGATTATAAATTGTATTGTATAATACGTATCTAAAACAGAATTTAATTTTCTATACTTTTATATCATTTAGTCGTCTTTTTCAGTTGGTAGTTAGTTATTTGACAAATTGATATTACAATTTACAAAATTAATAATTTAATTTGTACTTATGTGTGTATATTTCACAAATGTTTTTCCAACTCTCTAGACTATTCCTTCTTCTTGCACTGGATGTTTAACAGTTTCAGAGTAACAGCGTTTTCATATAAAATCTGAGGTAAACTAGGACAAAAAAGTTTATTTGATACGAGTGGATATTAAAGGAGTTTTAGTTACTGTTTTGAGCATTTTATATTAACAATTTTAGTGGTCGTCTTAATTTAATTAAAGCGAACGCGAAAACAAATTAAAATTTAATACAACTGGCCGAAAAAAGATACAAAAAAGACATGATTCAAATGAACAACACACATCTGTATGAGAACTGCCGACTTTGAGATATAACCAGCCACGTCTCAATAATATTCTTGACCATTTTGCACACAAAAAATGTTTTTACTAAATCCGTATTGCAAAATGAAGAGGTATTTTTGTCTTTGTTAAGTAACTTAAAAAATTTCAGGTTAAAAAATAAATATCTTATTCAATAGATTAATAATGGAAAATTAAGACTATCTACTTGATGTCATAATAAAGCACTTCTACACTTTAAAGTACTTTTTGAGCTATCCATATCATAAATTCAAGGTGAAAATTTACAGCAATAATTGATTATTACGAAAGCGGGTTTTTTAAAGTTAATTAATAAATATGTAAAATACATTTTAAAAAATTAGATTAAATTAATGTTCAATTTAATGTTTCAAAATATTAAATTTGATTAATTAATAATTAAATAAACGATAATTCCCTTACTAGTAAAACCCTTTTTGAGAAAAACACTTTTTAGACAGGCAGTTTAGTAGAGAAATTTCGTTCTGGTAAAATTAAGCAGCTGCTAACTGAAACTAGTAAAATAAAAACTTTTTTTAAAACACCAGTACCGTACATTGCTTATGCATTGACAAGTAGGTAGATACTCAGGAAAATTTTGAAAATAAATTATTGCACACGACTCGACACATTTTTGATAGAAATCTACATGGTTTCTCCTTTTATGGCGCTTTCGCTCTGACTAGAAATCAATTTCGATATACGAAATAATCAAATTTCCCAAGTGTCATTAAAAAATAATAAACAAAAATCCATTATTCTGCGGAAAACTTATTAAAAGAAATTTTAATTAGTCACTAATTTCTATAAGGTCGCTATCACTGCAAGATAGGTAATCTAAATTATTTTGTTATGACTGATGTAATTTAGAAGTGTATTATTTGCAAAACTATGCTGTTTCATTCACATCGCACTGTGGGAATTGTAAAAATGAAGCGGTTTATTGCCGAAATGCCTGTGTGTTATCTGATATCGAGAGGAAGCTTTAAGTTAAATAGTTCCATAAATTGATATAGGTTATTTTCTAAAATCACTCGATTTCCTTTGATCAGGGTTAGTTAGATTTGAATTGATAAAGCTTATCATGACAAACAGAAAAATAAATGCATTTTTAAACAACCACTTGATACTTTAGACCTTCGACAACGGAATAAAAAAAATGTTTTGTAGTTTTGCAACTGAAATATATTTGAAAACTATGGATGATAAAATTTTTGAAACATTTGAAAATATGAAATCAATAATTGTGTTTGTGAGTCACTTTATTTCAAATTGCAATGGATTTCTTAAATGTGTAATATAAGTTTCACAATTTTTGTTTATTAAAAGTAAGCTTATTATACTAGATTCATACATAATTAATACTAAGCACGTATTGGAGCGAATATTGAATAGTTTTCAATGAATAGATTTTTATATTTTATTTTAGTCTCTATTTAATTATAAAAAGCTTCTACAGGTAGGAACAGAAAAACGATTTCAGACAAAAACCCAGAATTAATTTTTTTTTTGAAGCAAATATGTTTTTTTTGTCAATCTTCTTAAGTTAGTTGCTTACTTAAACACCCCTGACAACATAAAGTATGATATTAGTAATTTGAGCCGAATATATTAATGTTCATGCCAGTTACTTTTCTGCGATAATGATATAATTTCACCATTTGTCACTTTGCACCATATCGCAATTGAATAATTAAAAAAAATTGACAATCTCTTATCAAATATCCTACGAACTACTAATTGGCAAGTAGGTCATCAGCTTATTATTATATACTGATACGAAATGTATTTACGCTATTTACTTTCCTAGAGGATTTTGCAGAACGCATGTTGTATTTGATAACCTAGATTTCGAATACACCGATGCTGTAATCTTTAAATAGGCAAATAAAAACTTATGTATAGAATTTCAGTTATAATTTGAATATATTGTTGTCCTGGGAGATGTTCCACAAAACTTGGCAGTTTCAACTTAGTATTCGCCTGATAGATCTCCTATTTATCAATATATTTGCGCATTAAATAATGAACTTTACTGGGGGTAGCCTTTTTATTGAAGCATAAAATCCTTTATTAACTAATGAAAGCACACAAAAAAATATTCATATAAATAGAATTATTGACTTTATTTAAAATTTTCCATAGCAAATAAAATCGTGACGTACGTGCAGCAAAAGTAGTCCTATTTTTGTTAAATTTTATTTCAAATTTGGGGTCAATATGCACAGAACCAAATACATTTCAATGTCACCTTATCCTAATGAATAAACTATTGTTTTGGGAGTTTTTATACACTGGAGCGTATAATAGTTCAATATTTATGTTTTCAATTCGGCCCAATACAAAGCACTGCTTCAGCTATTTTAACCTTCTATTCTATTATACTAATTAGGGTGGCTCCATTAACATTCTCAAATCTTCTCCATATTTGGGAAAACGACTGACGTTAATCGTTATAAACTTATAATTAAATAAATCGTTATAAACGTTATAAAATCAGAAGTTTACGTTTTGGTACAAACACATGGTGTTCTAACATTTTTATCTACTGGCACAATACTCATGCAAGACCTTTTAAATGTATATCGAGAAATTGACACCTCAACATTGCAATGTCCTGTTAATAACTAATTTGTAGCTTGTCAGTATGGATAACAATGTTCAAGGCTTTTTCAAAGAGCGTTCGAGCTTCGTCTAGAACTCTCAGACAAAAATTAGTCGAACTTTTTTAGATAATTATAATTTATAATAATGTACAAAGAATTAATTCCCTCATGTAACGGGCAGTCCCACTGTCTTGAAAATATTGCTGAAAATATCCCCTATTTCAGGAAACCTCAAGTCAATATATACAGGGTGTCCCGTAAGCACATGATCAAAAGGGTACTGCGATATTCTTTAGATAAAAAAAAGGCGATATGACCTAACTTGTATGAAAAAAAAAATCTGGTTCCTCTGCTATTGATGGTCAATGCGCTTCAAAAAAAAATATTTTTTGAAATATCGGGAGGATGGTAGGTGTTTTGATGAAGGCAACCGAGTTTATCCGCTTTGGGCAAGTGAGGAACGGAAGTCCTTGGGCGTCTTGGTACAAAAACTACAAGAACTTTTTATATGATAGCTGGAATCAACTAATTGTTTTGAGTTGATGCACTAATCCTATTCTGATATTTTTGTCCTATTTGTAAAATCTTGTAGCATTCATAGTTTTTGCGCCAAAAATATTTCTGTTATTTTACCAACTGGCAATTTTAGACATTCATTAACTTTTTACATTATCAAAACTTATATTAAGTTTTTTGTAACATCGGGAAAACGCTCAAATGGATTTTAATGAAACTTGCTGTGGACTTCTTCCTGCGTCTGGGCCATATTTTGCTAAAAACTCGCTTCTTGTTTTCGTGAGATTTCTGATGATCGCAATTCGGGCGAAAACGCTTCCAAAAGGCGATGGAGCCGTCAGTTAAAATTATAAAACGCTTGACAATTAATTGATCATAAAAAAACATTATCGATTACTACGACGTTTGCGGTTAATGTCTGAAATTGTTAAATAGCAAGGAAACAGAAATCACTTTTATGTGCAAAAGCTATGAATGCTGCAAGATTTTACAAAGAGCCAAAAGATCTTCAAAAAGGATTAGTGGCTTCAACTCAAAAAAAATCAGTTGATTCCAGCTACCAAATAAATAGCTCTGGTAGTTTTTGTACCAAGATACTCAAGAATTTCTCACTTGCTCAATTCTCACTCACTCCCCTCAATTTTTATAGAAGAACTTTGAGCCTCAATAACAGCGAAGCCGCAAATTTTTCTTAATAAAAGTTAGGTCATATGGACTTCATTTGAGCCATAGAATGCCTCAGTGCCCTTTTCATCATATGCTTAAGGGACACCCTGTATATTCAAGATAAAAAAATGGATATCAAAATTTTGTAACTAAACATAAAAAGTTACATTCTATAATTATAATTTAATAGTCTTAACTCAGCTTAATATAGTCATTACGTGACTTGTAAAGGTTCCAAGATTAGCACAGTTCTTGATAGAATGAAGTAGCTTAACTTACGCCTATCACTGGTACTTAATCCGTCTAAATAAAAGCTAATCATTAAGAAATCTGGAATTATTTAAGAAGTGTCAAGGGACGTCTTGGTTTATTATTTTAAATATCCTGGTGTTAAGGTCACTGCTGCCTTATACTCGACAGAGTTGTGAGCTGCAGTATATTACTTCATGTATTACATCCCAAAATAATTCGTAAACCTTCATTTCGTTTTTTTTGGAAACTATTTATTTCAGAAGTATTGATTAGGAGTAAATGGGTGTAACAGAAAGATAGGCGTGGGGCAACAATTGCTTTATATATGGATAGTTTAGCCCATGAACTTAGATCTTTTGATATACGTACCATTATGTTCATTTTTCACCATTTGTTTGCAATATTTCTAAAATGTTTGAAAAATTTTTTTATGTTTATTTAACATGCATAGCAATACATTTAATACGTTTTACATTTTCTAGATTTTCGTTATTTATACTTCTATTTAAATTAATAACTGTATGGCATTTTTATATTCATAATAAATGTAACTTTGGCTTCTTTGATATTTAGCTTAAAGTAATAAATTATTGAGTTTAATTTTTATTGGTCGTTATTTTGTTAATTTTTCCCATGAAATATAAAGGCTGGTATCATCTGCAAAGATCGTTGTATTTTATAGTTCTCAATATTTTTCAAAATCATCTCAAGATAAACTGTGTACCTACAGCACACTCTAGGCACATCATGAAGGGACTTCCTCTCACTTGAATTTTTAATATATTTCGTTATTTGCGAACAATTCACTTAAGGAATACTCAAAACAATTCAAAATTACTTGAATAATCCCGTATTTCTTCAGCTTCAGATGGAGAAACTTTCTATTAATAGCCTGAAGAGCACGTTTAAAGTATGATGATTCCTATGATTCAATGCATATTTTCACAAGAATTTTTGCTTGTTAAACCGACCTGAAATTTTATTCAGTGAAGTACATCTATGAACTCATTACATATGTATTTAGTCACCAACGCACGCTTCTAATATCTTATCTAGAGGCTAAAGAAGATTAGTTGGCATCAATTATTCATACTTCACATGGCCCTTCATTTTTTTAGTATCGCCACTCACTCTAGTTTTTTCCGCTCATTTGGAAAGAATCTCTCATCTTATTTTACGGAGCTTTAATTCATCATGTTGAGAAACTTATATTCCCTATAGTTTCAAAGGCACGTTTACGGAGTTTTGAGAGTCTTTATTTTCCATTTTTTTCAAAGTTGTCTGATATTTCAATTATTAATAATGTCATTCGATGTGATGGTTCCATTCGATAATTTTTTTTCTTTGCACATTCTTCACATTCGTCAAATATTATTTCATTTTCTTCAATTTCATCTTTTTTTGTGCTTGTGTTTCTAACGTTATTTTAAGGCTTTCTCATTTCCTTGCAGTTATTTTAACACCCTCTATCTTTTCATGAAACTAGTTTGTTCAGTCCATCAGTCTTTCCAAGACATACAACTTTGATTCTTTGTACTGTGAAGATCTTTAGGTCTTCTTCAGAGTGCGTAGCTACTGTTTGATGATATAATTGATCCCTTGTATTTATCTCTTCTCTAATTTCCTGATTCCTCCATAATTTATTATCGTAGTTCTCTTTCATAGCACTTTTTTCTATTTGAGCAAATTCATTGCGAAGGGAAGTAAAATTATTCCGACATCCAAATTAACAGCGAGGGTGCATGTATTTGAAGAATCACTGCTTATCCATAAATGTAAGTTCATATGCTGTTACATCCTTAATTGTGTAATTGGAATAATTTTTAAATATATTTTTTTTAATTCCGTTCATCCGAAATACGCACTTCATTAATGTGTAGTTCTGAGTAAGTGGCAAGTTATTTTTTGGAGCGCAAAGTACTTTGTATTTTAATTCTTTATTGTTTGAAAGTGTGAGAGCAATTTTTGTTGAAAACTATTTTTTAGGCAGGTCCGTAAGTCAGCCAGTTAGTGCAAAGCATATTTGTTATTTAATTTATTCAATTTTTGTAATGTTGAAGTTCTAATTACCATAAATGTGCCATAATCTAAAAAAATATCACGGACATTCAGTCTTCAGTTAAAGTACAATTATGCAGTTATACAAACATGTGCACAAGTGCTACTTTTTATTTGGACTTTTGGGTCCAAAACGTTCCACCAATTCTGGAATTAAAATATACCGTTCATATTTATTTTTGAATCAAAATAACTTAAAATCATCCCAAAGGACCCAAAATTATCCGGTTTTTAGAACAAGCATGGGGATCGCGGTTATAATAAGAATGACCAGGTGGAATAAATTAGAACAAATTTGCACATTTAACATTCATCTATTTTTAGAAGTAAAAAAATGTAAATTTCAGGTTATTGTTTTTGTTTTTCTACAGCGATATCAACAACAACAACACTGTAATGTTGGAAAGCGAATTATTTATTAAGGAAATTTTAAATTTTACTGTGAGGTAAAAATTTTCATTTCAGGTGAAGATTGATAGTAATGAAATCAATCTTGCCGAATTGAAATAGTGTCAGTGAGTTGTTTTTGTGTACAAAAACAGTAAATTAAACATTTCAGTTAAACAACTAAACTAAACAATTGGTTCTTGCATTTATAACTCAAACTTCGTTTATATTTTCACTCACTTATAGAAATTAATTCCTAATTTCAAGAATCCTCCAAAACCAAAATTCATACAAGTTTAATGTTGCTTAAGCAAACATTGGAACGTTGTTCCTGAATATTTATAAAACGTGTTATTGGTTTATATTACCAATAACTGCCATTTAACACAGGACAAGTATCAGCATTAACTCTGTTTTTTGTTGGTTTCTTAATGGAAACATTAACCACAGTTAAGGGTGCTCGTATAACTATTAAAGACTATAAATCATGCAACAGTTAAACATTTATGCCAAAAATTAATGTTTTTGCCGACAGCTTCGGTTCTGCGAAAAATTAAAAATAGGCATGACAAACCTGTCGTGATTTTTCAATCGTATTAACATAACTCTTGTTGTGCTAGGCCCTGGTCCACTATATGCTAGCACCGCACTAATTTTGTTATTGCAATGTCCCACGCTAACAGTTGCTCGTTTACATTATTTAGATTAACGTTTCAATATTCAATCAACGTTGCCCACTAAAAACTATCGATATTTCGTTTTTTTCTCACTAAACCCCGCAACTTTGATACTCATTATCCGCATAGTATCTTTGCAACATTCTATCATTGCGGTCCGCATTATCAGACTAACCTTCGGTTACGCAATCTCACTATTTATTTTTGTAGAAAAATTGTTCCTATTTATGATGTAAAATGTTTTTTAAAGCGACTTATTATCGCTATAGATATTTTATAGATGTAGTACGCAGATGAGCCGTAAAATAACGTTATGGGAAATGGTTTAAAGGCTAAGATTCTCATCTTCATTAGGGAATTTGTTTTGAAAATAATTTGTATTTATTTTAATGAATTTTTTTTAAGCTCCATTATACTTTATAACGTAAGTTAATACGTATGATTGGTTTACCAATTAACACAAACATGTCACCTTTTCTTGTTAAATATATATTATTTCTCTTTTAGGCCCAGCTAGTTTCTTTATTTTTTAACTGTAATTATAATATAATATTGTTGTGTATTATAATATAATACAACAATTAAATTTTGTCTATTTTAATTAAAATTGCTTATTAAATTCGCAAAAATGATTGCTTCGATGAATTAAAAATGATTGTCCTATTAACATAAATATTACATTTCAAATCACAATCAACAATCCATACGAACTTAAAGGAAGAGTAGACTTCTAATCAATTACGTGCTGTTGTATAATATCCCTAATAGACATCAGTAGAGTATTCAAATAACATAATAGTTATTTGTCTAACCTTTTTGGCAAAAAAATCTTGACTATGGCACTTGTTATCTTCGTCTGGGCTGTAATATGTGAAGGTAACAAGGCATAGGTAATCCAGTGGCGTTACTGAACTTATCAGATGCAATAGGTATGCTCATGGTAATTATTTACATCATAAGTCTAGCAATTTTGCTCGAATGCAGAGCACTACCATGACGAGTTCGTTTGGGAAAATTTGGAAAAAAACTTGAAAAAGAGGTTCCGCCAATAGTTTGATTAGTTGGCAGTATATCAACTAGTTTAAAACTTAGACACCTTTTTTAGTGCGAACTATTTAACGCCCTCTTTTACATACGTTGTATACAGAGGGCAAAAGCAGAGCTTACGAAGCAAAGTTTTAACAAATTTTAATTCTTCACTTTAATTGAAATTATTTTGCTTCGTATTCTATGCGCTTTTAATCAAATGTTGATATCGAGTTGGTATAGACGCAGCCATCCTGTGATGGCTAATAGGAGAATATAGTACTATTTGCTGATTATTACAACGCTTTTTACAGTTTACTCAGTGATGTTTTAAAAAGCTCTATCTTGGCAAAAATCGTTTACGTTAATATGACTCGAAAAAAGTTAACTTTCATCTTGTTAAAATGTATTTTTAAATAAAGGATAAATTTCATTCACGAAGAACCAAAAAACTTTGCAACATTTGGAGAGAAAAAATTCGCGTGTACAAATACTATATTTGAATGCCGTATCTAAAAAACTTTATATGGAATTTTTAAAACTCATTTTTAAGTTCATTAGCTGTTTAAGTTCATTATATTAAATTATTGCATCCTGTAGTACATGCGGTTTTCTATACAAGTTTTCATATCGTATAACGTTACATATTTTTTTTAATTTTAAAAATATTAATATTTTTAAGAATTCCTTTTTTACAAGCAAATTTACTATTTTCCATTACACATTTTTTAAATAGAATTTTCAAAGTTTCATTAAGTTATTCTATCTGCTCAGGTACATTTTTATTTTTTAATTTAAAGTACTGATGATTTTTAGAAGGTGGAATAAAACATAGAAAAACAACGATTAAAAAAATTATATTATTATTAACTTCTTCTAATGATCCTAGAAGAGATATTCAGGAAAGTGAAAAAAATATCCCTGTTAAACAACTTCCTTATTTCTGAAAATTGTATGTTTCATGGTAGCATTAAAACATTCTCAATGGTTTTATTACTTGTATACTATTCTATACATGTAAAAATAATTCTTATTTCTTTGGAAAATTCATCGACTTTGAGTCCATTTTATTGCGTAAGCTTGTTGTAAAAAATATTTACTGGGAATAAACTAACACCAAATAACTTTTATTTTGGGTTTTATATCCTAAACTCCTAAATATACTAAATGAGGCAAGGAAAAAATCGGAATCGGATCGTCTAGTTGTCTTGTTAAACAAAGAAGGTCAGTATGGTCCAGTTGTGTGGACTGTCCTTGCACTTTCCCTGGATTTGAGGAAGTCATTAAGTTATCCTTGACGTTTGCGTGCGTTCGTATAGAACTTTGATGGATATATTGTATAGTGGGTTCTCAGATTATCATATTTTTGAACTTATTTTATTGCATTCTATTCTGTATGTATTATTTAGTTTTCTCGATTGCGTCTACTTTTAGCATCATTGCATGGTCGAGAACGGATGCGATCTATATAAACATTATACATGGATTTGTAATTTTTTGTTACACTTTCGGTGCTCATATTTTGCCTTGGTATTTGATATTTGTATGTAAGTGATACCAGAATGTTTAGTTCTTTTTATAATTTCGGTTTCGTCTGTAATGATTTAGCAGATGTTTTGTACATTTCGATTTTGTCAGTTGTTATCTCTAAGTCTTTTATGTATTTTTTCGGTGAGTTGTTATGACCATTCACTATAAATGCTTAATAGCCTCTGTAATTTTGTGGTTAGATAGTACAAGTGACTTAGGAGCATTTGGAGTCTTTCGTTTATAAACCATAGTGATATTTGCTTAGTGTCTGGAGTTTTCTACCGGGCGTTATAAGTGCTGTGTTGATAGTCGCTAGTCCTTTCTTCATATTCGGTGTATGTGCTGATTTGCATGTGTTGTCTGAAACTCCAATTCTATTCTGAAAATTTAGTCTGTGTAGAGTTCTGTCCGTTTTTGTTAGTCGCTCCAAAAGATCTGATTTGGGTTACGTGAAACGAAAAACGCGTGTAAATTTTTCTTTTTTCCAAATACATTACTAATACTATTAGAGGACCAAACGTTCTACACAACACAGCACAATTGCACTAAGACTAATAACACGAATAAGACACCCCCAAAACCCACTGCACAACCCCCCACCCCAACTACTATACGAAACGCACATAACATGACAAGATCTCGGAAAGACTCATACATCTACAGACAAAATGGACAACAACCAACCCCTACAATTGGACAATACTGAATCCCCTTTGTCTTACTAAGACCAACCAGACATCCCGCTTCCGTTTCACTACATCAACGCTACTCGAACACTTACAAACGCAACTGATAGTGGACAATAAAATATTTTTTTCTTGTCATTGGAATTTTATTTAATAATATTGTTAACCTAGAATAAGAGAATTTTCATATTTGTTTTTTATTTAGATTAAGACTACATGTATTAAACAAGGACAGAAAGACCGATAGGTCGATAGCCTTTTTTTAGAAATAAAGATGTTTACTACTACTACTATTAGAACTAATTCGTTTAGTATCTTTATGACTATACAAGAAAGCAAGTCACCATATTATGTAATTATGAGAATTTTACTCTAAACAGTTGATTAAGAGCTAAAAAAACAAAAACTTAAAAAAGGAAAATGTAAAATTAGAACGCTTCAGCTGTTTATTAAAGGTTTTATTACTTTTATAATTATATGATTAAAGCAATTGATAACATTTGTTGACTAGAAATGCACATATGCTATTTTTGTTTTTCTGGTCATATATAAACTAATATAGCTGACGTTTATGTTTGCTATAATCTGTATACTCGACGGATTTTCAATCTGCAATTTCTATTTTTTCATATCGTCCAGGACTTTTCCATATTTTTTTGTGTTATAAGGTTTTCCATTTGTGTTGGTTTTTGGCCAAGTTGTCGTTTTATAGCCAAACTGTTATGCTGATGCAAATTTTCCTCATTTGGAGTTAATCAATTTGCTTCCGAAAGTTGATACTATTTAATATTAAAAAACACGTTTTCATGTCGTTTCTACTAATAAAAAACTGAATAATGAAAGAAACATGATTTGTTGCAAATATTATTACGTACAAGAGTAGAAAATTAATTTGAAAGTATTGAAAAATTATCGTGAATAGTGCAATTTAGGCAAAAGCGATTCAGCACTTATTGAAATAATTCATTAACCCAGAAGAAAATTTAATATTGTACATTATTGGAGAAATATTTTCATAATCTCATAATTTTCCAGTAAATCAATAATTTAATAGTAGTAGTAGTAAACATCTTTATTTCTAAAAAAGGCTATCGACCTATCGGTCTTTCTGCCCTTGTTTAATACATGCAGTCTTAATCTAAATAAAAAACAAATATGGAAATTCTCCCATTCTAGGTTAACAATACTATTAAATAAATAAGATTTCAGTGGCAAGAAGAAATTATTTTATTGTCCACTAGTCCGTTGCGTTTGTAAGTGTTCGAGTAGCGTTAATGTAGGGAAACGGAAGCGGGATTGTCTGGTTGGTCTTGTAAGACAAAGGGGATTCAGTATGGTCCAGTTGTAGGGGTTGTTTGTCCATTTTGTCTGTAACTGTATGATTCTTTCCGAGATCTTTGTCATGTTTGTGCGTTCGTATAGTAGTTGGGTGGGGGTGTTGTGTAGTGGGTTTTGGGGGTGTCTTATTCGTGTTATTAGTCTTAGTGCAATTTGTTCTGTTGTTTGTGTATAACGTTTTGTCCTTTCTGTTCCGTTGGTCATGAGTATATGTCCAAAGTCTAGCAAGGGTCTACAAATAGCTTATATATTTTGGAGGCGGTGTTTGTGCTAATTCCTCTGTCTTTGTAGGTTAGTGATCGGAAGTGTTTTGTTCTCTTTATTGTTTCTGCCCTGATGTTTCGTATGTGTTTAGTGAATTTAAGTTTGTGGTCGATTGTGATTCCAAGGTATTTTACGTCGTTTTTTGGCTGTGTCGTTTGGCCGTCTGCAGTTATTGCAGGGGAGTCAGCGTTGAGTCTGTGGTTTGTGAGCAGAAGTTGGTTTTTTTGACGCGTTTGGTGTTAGTCTCCATTTATAAAACCATGTCATTGTGTTGTTTGTTAGTGTTTGGAGTCTTTGCGCTGTTCTCTCAGTAGTTTTGTCATGTACAATAAGTGCCGTGTCGTCTGCGTATTGTAATATGTATGCCGATCTGTCGATTTGATTTTTGTCTGGTAAGTTATAATTGTATATGTCATGGCAGTATATATTGTAGACAAACGGTGAGAGCGGGGATCCTTGAGGGAGCCCTTGTTCAGGGGAAAAAGAAAATGACAGTGTTTTGTCAATTCGTACTTGTAGTTGTCTGTTTTCTAGTAAGTTCTTTATGGTGTGTAGTAGATATGTTGGTGTGTGCAGTTTGGATAGTTTGTATAGTAAGCCCCTATGCCAGACACTGTCAAAAGCCTTGTTAATGTCCATAAACAGGCAAGCTGTCTTTCTGTCAGTTAGGTGGGTAGTTTGTATGTTGTTGGCCAGAATAAAGAGCGGATGAACAGTCGAGTGATGCTGTTTGAAACCAAATTGGTAGGTAGGTATATACCCTCCAATGACTCTTTCAAGCCGCTGCTTCATTATGCCTTCAAAAATCTTGCCCAGTATTGGAAGCAGTGTAATTGGTCTGTAGTTGCTCGGTTGTGTATTGTCCAGTCCATTTTTGGGTATAGGGATTATTAAGCCGTTTTTCCATGTTTCTGGGATTCTGCCATTTGTGATGCAGTTGTTCAATTCAGTTAGGATCAGTTTGTGTGTTTCTTGAGTTAGGCTTTTCAAGACTTTTGCCTTAATTTTATCTTTCCCCGGTGCAGTGTTCTTGATGTGCGCTAGGGCTTCATCGTACTCTGTGTCTGTGATCAGTGTGCAGGCATAGTTTGGTGAGTTGTTAAAATAGTTCAAGTACCAGTCGTTGATCAAGTTCCAGTTGTCATTGTCGAAGTTAGGGTTTGTCGATATGCTGAAGGCCCTTTGATAGTGTCTGGCGAATGCGTCCGCTTTCTCTTTGTCTGTGTAGCGTTCTATTCCGTTTTCGTCAATTGTGTCAGTAGTGCCAGTCTTCCTGTATTGCGCCAGTTTCTTAATTTTTCGCCAGTATTGTTTTGCCATTGTCCTTCTGTATTTCTTTACATGTTTCTAGCCATTTGTCTTGTCGGTATTGTCCAATCAGAGTTTTAATGTTTCTGTTAAGTTGGTTCAGTGTCTTTTTTAGGTCGTTATTTTGAGTGTTTGTATATAGTCTGTACAGTTCTCTCTTATGTTTATTAGTCTCAGTATGTATTTGGGTAGTGTATGTCGGTAGAAAGCATTTTTATTTCCGGGCTAAATTTTCCTATGGCTAGTGAAAGTTGTTGTTGTATGGTTTCTATTGAAATGTGCTGTGCTTGTGATTGAATGTAGTCATGTATATGCTGTTTCACTTTGTCTATGTCAGTCTTTTGTTATCAATATTTTAATTAGCAGCAATTCTACAAAATGTTTGATAGTAGAAATTTTAGAAGGTAAAGCGTTGATAATTTACATATTTTATTACATATAAAAATGTTTATGGTTTATAAATTTATTGTGCGTTTCACTGTTTCAACTCGTCAGTCTAGACTATTAACTCCAACTTATTCATCCACTCGTAAAAATACAGGATTTAAATCCGGTTCTAAATATCTACGATGCATCTAATGATTGGAAATATTTGGCAAAATCGGTTATTTTTAAACCGAATGGTGCTAGTTTTTATTTTAAAAACCATGACCTTGCCAACAGCAAAATGCAATTTAGAAAAAAATCTATTTTTGCTTGTTGTTGTCTTGGATAGTTATCAAGAAACCCATGCAGTAGACTACGATGAGTTCAAAATTAAAATTGCAATTTTTGTTTTGAATCCTGGAGCTCTCATCTTTACCGAAGGTAAAATTTGTTATTATAATTCTTGCTGGTAGGATACGAATTTGCCTTTTGACTTGTAATCTATGGTTCTGGGTTTTTTCCTTCGGTTTTGTTCATCAATTCATTTAAAAATGACAAGTTGTTAAGTCGATAATATTTCGCATATAAAGTATATAAGAAATTCTTCATTGGTATAGAAAGTTTCATGAACAAAATTTTTCTTAAGAGAACCAATATTTAAATTTGATTATCACCGAATATTTCGTGGTAAAATAAAAATACCGATGAACGAATAATGTCAACTATCATTATCATTATTCAGTTGAACATCACTGTTATAGTAATGCAGACATAATATGTAAGTATGTATATCAAAGTTGTTTTCTCAAGCACATTTCGCGGAAAAAGGTGGTTGTTCGAGTTGCATGTCATATAGTTTTTATCTGCCATATTTTGCCAGTAACAAGCAGATAATTTTCTAGATAATGGCAGTTTCTTAGTTCGATATCTCATCGTTACTAACGGGAAATTTGCTGTTATGAGTGTAAATATCTTTCTGTTTGATTTGCAAAAAAAATATTTAAAAATCATATAATAAAAAAACAGTCATAGTAAAACAAAGATTTGGAAAGTCATCAACTTCCATTTGTATTGTAAATTCTGGCAAAAAAACTGATAAAGATCTGAGAAAGTCAGTTCAAGTTTAACATCATTGTTTTTTACAGATAAATGTGTTTAATTAAATTAAAATAGCGAAATTGAATATATTTTAGTGTTTAGCTTATTGCTTTCAGTTCAATATAGCATTAATACAAACGGAACATTTGCTGACTAGAATGTAAAAATCATTTTCGTCAAATGTATAACAAATAATTAAATAAAGGCGATAAAGAATCCTTAACGCCATATTAGTTGTTCTAATATTAACTATCGGCCGATTTATATTTGTATCATAGTTTATATAAACATTGTTTTAGTTGTGTGTAAAACGTTTTAGTTTTACATTTACCTGCTACGCCAGTTTCATATTATTCATTCAAACCGAATATTTAATGATTTGAGTGCAAATGTAATTTTTGTGTTCAACTAGCAGATTTTTTAAATTAATTTAAAAAACTAGGAACCAAGTTTTAATAATAAAAAAACATGCCCACAAAAAATATGAACGTTTAGTTAATACTCCTAAACAACGAGAGGTCTTCAAGGTCAGCAATTTTTTATTCTCTCTTTCCTGTCTTTTTGTAAGGCATCTGCCTTGTTCTCTACTTCTTAAAGTTGTATCTGGGATGATGAATTCCAGCTTTCAGGCCCACGTATGGGTGGACATCCAGGTGGTCTGCTGGATCTTGGAAGACCATCTATTGCAATCTTCGGCAATCTGTTGTCGTCCATCCGTTCAACATGATCTCTCCATTCGCGACGTCTGTTTCGGGATCATCTAACTATGTCTTGGACATCGCAAAGTTCTCGGATGTCTTCGTTTTTTTTGTGGTCCCTTGGTGTGTAGCCTGCTATGTATCTTAGAGACCTCATCTCTGCTGTGCGGATAATCTATTTTGTTGTGGAGTTTTCGGCTTCTACAGCGTAAGTCATTGCAGGTCTCACACTGATCTTATATATGCGGACTTTGCTTTTAATGGACATGTCTTTGTTTCGCCATATTATAAGGAAGCCTTATCAATAATCAATTAAAGCTGCTTTGGTTGTTTGAGACTTTACCTCTTCTTGGAGGTCTCTGCTGCTCGTGATGTTGACGCCGAGATATTTGAAGCTCATAACCTGTTCTACTGGTTTATTGTATATAGCCAATTTAAATCTTCTGGGCTCTTTTGAGATGGTTAGCACTTTTGATTTGCTACCGATATCTCCATGTTGTATTTGGTAGCTGTCTTTTCGAACTGATAAAGCATTCTCTGCAGGTTGTCCTCACCCTCTGAGACCAGCATGGCATCGTCCGCGTAGCAAATTACTTTTAGTTCTTGTCCCTTAGTGAGTATCCCTTTCTAACCTTTTTTACTTCCGCTCTAAGTTCGTCCATAATCAAGTTGAAGAGGATTGAACTGTCTTATTCCAGTTTGAATGGCTAGTCTGCGTGTCTTTCTGGCTTCCACTTGTATTTAGGTCCGGTTGTTAGTGTTTAACTGCGCAACAATGCTTGAAATATCCGGGTGCACGTTTTCACAACATCACTGAGTCTTAATGAGTGAGCAATTTTCCATTTGTTCCAACCGATTCAGTAATTCAGTTTAGATGCAACTTTATTGGATTTTTTGAGAAAGGGTAGATAAACTTGTGTTTTCAACGTTTGCGTGGACTGAATTTGACGACATTTCTCTAGTATCTATATTTTGGTTATTGGTTTGGTTGCTCATAAAGTCTCAATCGTAATTTGTGGCATCGCTGTATGAATAGAAAACTTTGCATTATACAGGATTTATTTCAACAAATATAATTATACAGGATGTTATTTCAGTACGTAGCTAAATTTCAGAAAGTGATCCTCTGACAGATTTTCTTGCTCAGTGTACAGGGTGCTGAAAACAATAATAAATAGTACCGTCAGGTAATGGTTTTACCTTTATTTGTTTTGTCGAAACCAGTTTCATCTCAACTTAGAGATTAATAGGCAAGAGGCTTTGGTATCATTTTAATTGTTAAATAGTGCGGTAGATTTACTTAGGGATTAATTTGTTCCAGAGTCTTGGAACAAACTGGTTTTTTGCTATTTGGAAAACGAAAACGAAACGGGAAAAGCTAAGAGGCAAAAAGTTGCGTTGGAAGTGACAATACGATAAAAACATAGAAATAAAAAGTCGCTGGTGTTCATTTTAATTTAGGGCACAATCAGCTCCTTACTGCTGCAAATACTACAAATTCATTTCGTTTATCTATAATTGCTTCCTACTCTAGGAAAGGATGGATAGGTATCCTTTCGGATTCCAAAAGACTGGTGCTACTTTTGTGTTTATGGGCATCAAGATAACTATCCATTCTTTGCTACAGTAGGGAGCAAAAAATAGGGATAAATGGAGTTGGAGAAATGTGTATTAAAATAAAGTTTTTTTAATACAAAGCATACATGCAAAATCTTTTGACGAGCTTTTGAACTACGATCATTGCCGAAACTAAAATGCAAAATAATAGTAGTAAACATCTTTATTAGTAATATCGATCGACCTATCGGTCTTTCTGCCCTGGGTTGATTACAAAGTTTTTTATGGAAACTTAATAACTAATATAATTCACAAATACGTACATACTTTATGTCTGGAGATACTCCAATAGGGTTGAGGTTGGGAAGAGGAAACGCGTTTGTCTGGTCGGTCTTGTTAAACAGAGGGGGTCCAGGAAGGTGAGATTGTGAGGGTTGTGTTCCCATCTTGATTGCAAGACGAGTAGTCTTTTCGAGATCCTTGTCAAGTTTGTGCGTTCGTAGAGTAGTCGGTTTGGTGGATTGTGAAATGGTTTGCTGGCTGTCGGATCTTCGTTATCAGTCTCAGTGCTATCTGTTCTGTGTCTGTTAAATGCCGTTCAGTTTTGTCAGTAGCGTTGGCGAATAAATTATGAGCGTAGTCAATTTGAGGTCTGCAGATCGCTTTATATATGATAGTTGCTATTTTTATATATTTTATATATGATTGATGTCTTGGTGTTGATACCCTTGTTTTTGTAAGTAAGTGGCGGAAGTGTTTTGCTCTCTTGGTTAGAACTGTTTTGATGTTTTGACCGTCCGTGGTGGTGTTTGGAGAGTCTGGATTAATTCGGTGGTTTTGAGAGGAGCAGCCGGTTTTTTGATGCATTTGATATGATTCTCCATTTATAGAACCATACTGTTATTGTGTCTGTTAGTTTCTGGAGTTTGTCACTGCACGACCTGTCGTTCTGTCATTGCGCGATAAGGGCTGTGTCGTCAGCGTATTGCAGCAGGTAAGCGTTTTGGTCCTATACCTTCTTGTCTTGTCTGTTGTGGTTGTATATGTCATGGCAATATATGTTGTAAAGCAGGGGTGTGAGACTGGTGAACCTGAGGTAAGCCTTGCTCAGGTGAAAAGGGGATAGAGTAGTCGTCGTTGATTCGTACCTCCAGTTGTCTGTCTTCGAGTAGTTGTTTAATAATATGTATTAAGTAGTTGGAGTGCCAAGTTTATGTAGTTTGTACAGTAAGCCCTCGATCCACACACTGTCAAAGGCCCTTATTTATGTCTAAAACAGGCTGGCAGTTTTTCCTCCGGTCAGGTGTGGTTTGTATGTTATTAGTAAGTACAAAAAGTCGATGTATAGTTGAGTTTTTTAGTCTTGAAGCCAAACTGGTATTTTGGAATATGGTGTGCTATTAAATTATGTAATCTGTTTTTTATTATGTGTGCAAAACAGTTTGCTCAACTCCGGAGTAGCGTGATGGGTCTGTCGTTTTTTGTTAGTGTGTCATCTAGTCCATTCCTTAAAATAGGAATTATTATACCGTTCTTCCATGACTTGGGTATTTTATTAGTCGTGATGCATTCGTTAAGTTTTCCTAATATGAAGTCATGTGTCTCTTGTGCTAGATGCTTAAGTACCTGCTTTTAATATTGTCTTTTCCGGGTGTCGTGTTTTTCAGTTGTGCTAAGGCTTCGAGAAATTCGGTCTCTGTAATGATTTCGTTATTTAGACCCGTCGTGTTTCTTGAGAATTCGTCTTGCCATTTGTTCACCCGTTCCAGTTGTCGGTGTCAAAGTTTGTATTTGTTGATCTTTTGAAGGCCCTCTGAAAGTGGCCGGCGAATCGTCCGCTTTGTCCCTGCTCATTGATAATACCTATCGGATTTGTTTTTTTTTGTATTTAGATAATTTTTTTATTTTCCGCCAATATGTTCTTCCTTTGTCTTTTCGATTTCTTGGCATATTTCAATCCATGTGTGTTGTCGGTATTGAAATATCACAGCTTTAATGTTTCTGTTTAAGTTGTTAATTGTTCTTTTGATAGAGTCGTCCTGTGTAATTCGGTAGTGTCTGTATAAATCTCTTTATGTTTTGCCTTAGTACAAACCTGGTAGAGTATGCTGGTAAAAGGCATTTTTAATTCTTCGATGGAGATAAAACTTCGATGGAGATAGTCCGGGGTTTGCCTTTATGTAGTCCAGTGTGTGTGATTTAACTTTGTCCAAGTCGGTCTTGTTTAAGTTGAGTTTTTCTTAGCTGGGTTTTTGCTGTGGGGATAGTAGGTACAGTTTGTTGTGAGTTGAAGTTAAAAGTCAGCCAATGGTCTAATCCGAGTTCGTTGGTCAATCTTATCGTGTCGATGTTGTTTGTCAGGTTTCTTGTATGTAGTGAAACGTCTGGTGTTGAGCCTTGGTTGTCAGGCATAAAAATGTCGGTGGAGTGTGTCGTCTTATAAAATCTGAGTTTTGTAAGAATCTGTTTAATTGTCTCTTTTTCATTTGTTCATGTTAAGGTCTCCAATAATTATGGCATATTTGTATAGACTTGCTTTCGTTAGAATGTTTTGCTCTATGTTGGAGCGAGGGTGGATATACACTAAGAAAATGTGAACTTTGTCGTCTAGGTAAGATAGAGTAAAATGAACAGTCGTTCAGAGAGTTGCCTAGGGAAGGAGGATTGGGCTTACCCAGTTGCACCGTTGGCTTTAAGTAGGACTGTTGCACCCCCTCTCGACAAAATATTAAGGGTTTATCAAAATATCGGTTTTGGTCAATTTGCAAAAAAGTGTAAATAGCTCGAAAATCATGCGAAGTATTGTCGAAAGTTTACGGGACGCTCCTGTATAAATATGATTATGAAGTTATTTTCGAAAAATCGTTCCTTTACATTTCAACACCTTGTATATTAAAAAGGAATCATTTCCGTTCATAACTTTGGTAAACAAAATTTCCTTCTTAAAATCACTCAGAGAATCACTTGCTGAAATTTCGGTATTGATAAAGTTACTTTTCTAAGATTATCCATTGCAATATTATCCAAAAGCTTTAGTTCTCATAATCATTGAAATTTTTGCTCTCAATGCCAATTTATATTTTGCTAGTTTGTTAGCAACTTTATGACTATGAGAGCAACTTTAATTAACAATAATTTTGATATTTACAAATAACGAAACGTTCAGTGGTTTTCCACGTATATATATTACTTACATGTAAATTTGCAGGAATGACATATGAATTAACAGTAATAGATGTTTCTTCACCAAGAGTTATATCAAACTGAAAGCCGCAGAACTGAGTGAATATATCCAGACATTCTGAATATCTGGAAAAAAAAAAATTAATAAAATATAATTGAAAGATACTTTAAATGCATATCGTTTCAAATTTACCGGAGTGTTTATTTAACAAGTCTTCGTTCCATTGGATCACTACGGATTAAGCGATTTTTCCGATTGAATTGGATAATTAACGATTTTTTTCGTTACATTAAGAGTAGACTTTCAAATAAAAGGTGAACCAGCTTGAGAGCGATACATATTTTGTGGCTTTATACATTTTTCGGATGAACTAGATGCAACTTTCACTGAACAACTAAAGTCTTTTTTACTATATTTTGTGAACAGTATGGACTAAAAATTAACATAAAAATACCAAATATATGGTACTAACGAAGAAATCAAACATACATTTATTAGGTCAACGAATAGAAGGGGTTCAAAGATACAAATACCTGGCACCTGGATTACAGAAAACAACGACCAAACAACAGAAATAAAAACTCGAATAGCAACATCAAGAAATGAGCTTGTGAAATTGAAAACAATCCCCTGTGCCAAAGACATCGCAATAGAGCTAACGGCCATTTGCACCAGTGAAACTAAGGTACACCTTAGCATAAGAGTGACAGTTAAGTGACAGAATTCGTTTGCACCACTCTCACCTAGCGTTAAGGTGAACCGTAACAGGCAAATAATTTAAAGAGCGAGAACAGTAAGGTGCTATGTGTTTGCAGTACTATATTATGGACTGGAAGGCTGGACACTTAAACAGGAGCACATAAACAAACTGCAATCGTTTGAAATGTGGTGTTACAGAAGGATGCTCAGGATATCATGGACAGAAAGAAGAACAAACATGGATATACTTCGAGAAATGGGAAAAGAATGTGAAGTAATTAACACCATAAAGGCAAGAAAATTACAATATCTGGAGCAAATAATGAGAGGACAGCCGTATGAGATGTTTAGATTAATTATGCAAAGGAAAGATAAAGGGAAGAATGAGCTTTGGCAGAAGCAGAATTACATGGTTGAGAAATTTGAGGGATTAGTTTAATTGTAGCTCAATAGAACGTTTCAGAATAGCGGCAAATAAAATGAGAATAACAATTATGATATCTAACCTCCGGTAGGAGACGGCACTCAAAGAATATATTTAAAATAAATTTTTAAAAAGACACGAGATTTTTATTTCTTGCGTGTCTCTAACAGTTTAGATATTATATTAGCAATAAAGCTATTTAACTTAAAAAAAATAGATACATTGCTGTTTATTACGTGAACTCAACTACTAGACATTCTTTATTTAATATATTACCATAAGGAAGTAAACTATTTCGGCACGAACTACGTCTTTTTGAGCAATCGCCATGAAATGTTTCGGGAGGAAGTACTTTGAAAATTTAAATATTTTCTCTTCCATCAATTTATATATTAAAAACTTTTGATTAATCATAGTGTGTTGCAGAAGCTGATACAATTCAATAATTCTGAACACTTCTGATAAAACCTACTTAAAGCGCAGACCTTTCTGAAAACCCGGTATCAAAAAAATATTCAACTATCAACTATTTCCGGTATATAAAGTTTGTCAACTTTTACGTTTTTGCTTTTATACGTTTTTGGGTTTTATACCCATCTGTATAGCATACCTCGAGCTGTATTTATTTAAAAAATAACATTGCTGCACGGCTTGGCATTGCATCGGGCGTTTGAAAATGAATAACCTCATACCTCTAACAATTTTTTTCTATCAATTGGGTTTTTTCAGAAATTCTTAACCACTAAACAGGTGGATCTGATCCTTTTTTCCATCTTTATCACATCAAGTGATTTTTGGGTCAGCTAATTTTTTATACGCAAGATAGTTGTCCATAAAACTCTACTAAATTCTAATGGAATATAGGGCTCAATACATGTTCAACATTTTTTGTTCACATATACCCCATAAAACAGTGCATTTTTTGGATAAAACTAGGCACCCGTCAATAGTTCCATATTTTAGATACTGATTTTTAAAATTTCCTATTTGTGTCCTTGAAAGGTGCAAAACCCCAGTCCCGGTTTGGGCGTCCATCAGATCCAGATGGACAAAACTATAGATATCTGGAGAAAGTACGACACATACATGTAAGTAGGTACGTACACAAAGACAAAAAAATAGTTTATAGATTTTTCCTGGTATTAGTTTGATTTAAACCTGATTAAACCCCGCACCTTTTATTATAAATGTTCCAAAAAAAGGTAATTATAACTAATTAAAGTCAATCGATCTAAACAGTAGCTTTTACGAAAAATTTACGCATCTAGATACCTTTCGCTTAAGAGCAATAATTCCAACATCATATTCAGCACATCTTCAGTGGTGTGGTTTGGTATTCGTCTAATGCATATTTGCAAAGCTTCAATAGCTCTGACATAATTTTAACTTTAAAGTAGTCATTAGCTACTTCAGTACAAATCTGCAATATTTGAACATGTTTGCTTTAGGTAGAGCTTTGGCCATGTTCAGTTTTAAGAGAGGAACGCTTTTTGATCTTGTTGGAACTGAAATAATTTTAGATATTTTGGTGATAATAATTCCTACTGAACAATATACCTTTTCTTGTACCAAAGTCAATCTTTTCATGTGTAAATCAATATTTCTGGGTTCGGCCCTAATCGCCTTGTTATAACAACTAACTGCTGCTGATATTTTATTCTCTTGAAATTCGACATCAGCCAGGCGAATCCAAATATCAGCATTTGATGGTTGTAAATGACCAGCAAGCATTAGAAATCCTATAAAAATTATTACATAAATGCTGCCGATTTCGTAAAGCAATTCCGGTTGCACCTCGATATTTTTTAATGTTCTGATTTTCGTACATTTGTGCTAAAGTTAAGTATGGCTCAAATGCCTCAGGAGACTGTCTGATAACTTCAAAACACATTTTCTTGGCTAATTCCACTTCTCCTCTGGCAAATCTCAAATTAGCTTCGCCCATAAGGCCCCTCAGATGCACGGAAAGTTTCGAGGTACTTTTCTTGGGTTTGGACACATCTACAAACATATTATTTGGCAGATAATGTGGACATTTGTGTAGAAGCCCCATTGGGTAGTACCCGAGTTCATCTCCATCTGAAGTGCTTGAATTGTCACAATCTTCTTCAACATCTTCCACAAGCTGAGGAACATTTTCCAATAAGCTGTTTTCATCCATTTGTATGTATTGTTGGTAGTTATTTTTTTTGTATATTTCTTTTTTCCTGACTGTACTTTAATTCATTCCAATATATTCCTGGGTTTTTCAGTCAATTTTATTGTCACTAATTATGGTGTTATGTGATGAGCCCTGCGTTTCGTCGGGCAGGGCTCATCACATAACACCATAATTAGTGACAATAAAATTGACTGAAAAACCCAGGAATATATTGGAATGAAGTTGATAGTTATGTATATTTATTTTTCCTGACTGGGTTTTTTAATTTATTCCAATGTATTCCTGGGTTTTCAGTCAATTTTTTTCCCACAATTATGGTGTTATGTGATGGAGTCCTGCGTTTTCATCCCGGGTCTATCTATTGGACTCGTCAGTAGGGCTTAGATAGACCCTGCCCTATAACGCTTCTTACTTTCTTGACGTCTGTTAGCCTTCTAGTAGGCCTCTGGTCTCGACATTTGGTTTTATGTGTGTACTTATATATATATTAATTCGGCTTAGGTGTGTTTGGTGAGATGTCATCTCACCAAACACACATACACCTATATCTCACCAAACACACATAAAACCAAATGTCGAGACCAGAGGCCTACTAGAAGGCTAACAGACGTAAAGAACGTAAGAAGCGTTATAGGGCAGGGGTCTATCTAAGCCCTACTGACGAGTCCAATAGATAGACCCGGGATGAAAACGCAGGACTCCATCACATAACACCATAATTGTGGGAAAAAAATTGACTGAAAACCCAGGAATACATTGGAATAAGTTGGTAGTTATATTAGAGAATGGCAATGTAAAAACAAGTTTGTGTTGTAAGATAAAGTTAGGTAAGCTATTACTCTTTTTGGCATCTTCAGATGCCGTTTGCTGCCCTGTCAAAGTTACTCAGTGGGCTAATATTAGTAATAAATTTCAAAATAATTTTGTAATTAATATAAATATTTCTATTAAATTAAGTAACCTAAATGTACAAGTGGTGATGGGCGGGTCGGAACTGGCCCGGCTCAGGGAGCCGGATCTTTGAAAAGACTCGACGGGTCTGAATCCCAAAATTTTCCAATACGGGCTTCGGGTCTTAACGGATCTTTTGTATGTCTATAAAGACAGCAGCGTTCAACTGTAGAAGAAATCAGTTAACATTTTCTTTCAAAACTTACAGAAACTTGTGAATTTGAATGAAAAGAAGTTAATTCAATTTAATAAAAAGAAAAATCTAAGCTACTTTGCTTTCATTTTCATTAGTACGCGGAAGTGAATCATCGGCAAACCCCAACGTCGAATCAGTCGAGACTGGTGGAGACCGAGTGGATCCGAGATTCGGGCTCGAAAGACGGGCCAAAAGAACCATGCTTCGGGCCAACGGGTTAAAAGAGCCGTTTTACGGGCCAACGGGACAAAAGAGCCGTCTTACGTGCCAACGGGTCAAAAGAGCCGTCTTTCGGGCCAACGGGTCAATTGAGCCGTGTTGCGGGCCAGAAGAGCCGAGTTTTGGGCCAACGGGTCAGAAGAGCCAGCAGAACCGTGACGGAACTTCAAGTCCCGACGGAACTTCAGGGCTGACGGCTCTTCAAAATTGTTCTGTTCTCGAAGCGAATCTCGGATCCACTCGAAGTGTGGTTCAGCATTCCGCGTAACGGAAGGAAAATTTGGAAAACGTGGGTCTGCAAAGAAATCGTTTGTAAAATCTGGTTTCTTTTTTATTCATTTATTTGTTATTAGTATTTAATACTTACTTATTATAGTCAATGTGCATATATGCACAAACAAATAACATGCGCTTTTAATAATTTTCATGTGCAATGACAATTCAATATTTGTTCCTATGAATAAGAAAGTTTGTCCAAAAAACTACAACACAGCTTAAAACAGTACATAATTCCGAACTTAGAAACAAGTAATAAAACGTATTCCCATTCAGAAATAAAAATAAACAACTAAATTCAACAATTTATTGCTAGTAATGGCGAACAAAAACTTGAAACACTTTTATTATTTCTTAAGAATAAAAAATTTAAATTAACATATCAATTAAATTCAAGCTTGTGAATTTAATTGTTATTTTTTTACAAAACAGCCAAATTCCTTTTCTCGATAAATTAATTAAGAAAACTTTAGACAATTTTGATACTTTGGTATATAGAAAAACTACTCTACTACTAAAAATTGCGAACATATGTAGGCAATTTCAAGCTTATTTTTGCAATGGCGTTCTGAACAAAATTAGTTAATTAAATGCGATATAAAATAACATAAACAAACTTAATAAATTAAGTTAAAATTAATCAAAAACAACCACTTTTCCCACCCGGGATCTGATACGAAGTCGAATCGCCGTCGTTGCTTCGCGAATTGCCGTGTATTTTTTGCTTTCAGAAATTTGGTAGTTAAATATGAAGAAATACATATTTTCAATAAATAGTGTACACTTGCACGGTGAAAATTATGAAAATAATATTAAAACAAGCATTAAACTTGTATTTACTTTGCGTCGTTTTATTTAATGCAAGTATCTTTTTTAACTAATTTAATTTTTTTCGGAAACATTTTTCTAATCATGTTTATTATAACTTACAATATAACTCAGTATTTTGTTAGAAGCAATTAATTATGTCCAAGCCTGACCTGTGTTTTGTTCATCTATTTAAATAAAATCTCGACTATTATCAAAAATAAATAAGAAAGGAAAACGCAGCAAAATGTATTTACAAATGTTTTTGAGAAATTACGCAGATAAATAGGGATTTGTTTAGATGAGGAAAGACAATTATTAAAAAAACATTGCGTAATGAAGTAGTTTAAATTTTGTTAAAAAGAAGCAAACTTTTTTTAAAGTTTGGCGTCATTTCAATAGATAACGCATTTCATACTGATTTGCCCATCGATGCGTAATGAAGCGGTATTGTTCTGGTACTGACCCGTTGACCCGACTACGGGATCCGAATCTTTCCGATGACCCGGATCCGAATCTTTGAAATGATCCGACTTGCCCACCACTATGTACAAGACATTACTCGTACCCGGTCACAGTGCTTCGTGTCATGCGTGGAACATAGGATCCTTAGCTACTGTCTCGCTCAGCTGATTTTTCGCGGCAATTTTAAATATTTGAAATGTTGGTTATCTACGAAGAAATTTCTTCAAGGTATATATAATTATACATGTATAACCCATACAAAAAGTTATAGGGTAGTGGAACAGAAAAAATGCAAGGGTATTTAATTAAAACCAAGTACAGTCAGGAAAATATTCACAACTATAATTAAAACCAAGCTACATGGAATAATATATTTAATAATGATTTAAATGATATTTAATTGATATATGATTTTTGATTGATATAATTAATTAAAATTAATATGATTAATTACCGCTTTGTTTTTCTGTTGACAACAGTTGTGAGGCTAAAGTGTAAGCCTGATTTTTAGTGAAGACTTCCTTATGCTTTTTCTTTGTCACTTTTCTGGTTGTATATTCAACCACTCGCCTCTGCGGCTGAACACTTTTATTGGTAGAGATGTTTATAGCAGATGGCAATAAAGAGCTAGATTCTGGATTTGTTCGGACAGCTTGTAGTGTAAGGGGAAATGGTGCAGTAAGTTTTTTTAATATATCCAATTCTTCTGGATTTCTGCATTGATTGACATATGTTGATAGAGTTAGGAGGAAGTCTTTCTTATCCTCTTCCAATTTTGCTTCCTTTTTAGTGGTACTGGCTGCTTGCAAAATTGCATCAAGTTCTTCATCCCTTTTATGTTCATGAAGAAATAAATATCCTATAATAGAAAAAAATATATAGTTGAGAGTCATTTTATCAAGAAACTCGGTTACAACAGTTAGTTAAAAAAACGTGACCAAAAAATAATCTGTATAGAAGACATTGTTATATAGTTGCTCCTTTAGATCAGTGAATGAAATATTGACACAATAAAAAAAGAGATAAAGATTAAGATTAATTTTCAAAAATACCTGATTGCTTTTGGACTTTCTCTTCGCATGAGATCTTGCTGATGAATGTGCAGACCAAATGGATATGTTTGCACATGTTCCATTTGACACTGCAGTCCAGACAAGAACATGTATACTGATGTATACACGACTGACATTCATCACAGACAAGTTTACATGTGCAATCTAATGACAACCTCTCCACTACATACATTTCATTGATAGATTCCGAGGGCACCAACCAGCCTATATCAATCTTTGTCACCTTGTTCAAATCCAGTTGTACACTGGTTTTATGTTTTTTCGCAAGTCACTTAGCTTACTGCATCCTTTACCTTTATGAATACTAATCAGCCGATTAAACATTTTATCCCTTACAAATTTGAGAATGGCACAGATAGCCTTGTCAAGTCTTTTGACAAACTTTCCATCCAGGTATAAATACTTAATAATTCTGTGCATTCGCTCTAGATGCATATTTGTGTTTAATCTCGAGTGCAGCCGATAACAGTAGGCCCAATTTGCATATCTGAAAGCGTAGTGTGACTCGAAATACTTTCCAAACTCCTCTGTGACGTTTTGTGATTGGCAGTATTCCAGGAACTTCTGGAGCAAGGTGGAAGTATCCTCAACATTTTGTATACAAGTGCCTTGAAAAAAATTGAAGAAACATTCTATTTTAATGTATAATAAAAGGAATACAAACTCACTTTTTCATCTTTTCCGCTAATCTTGTCCAAATTTTTCCGCTAGGCCCTGTCCACGTGCCAAGTACAAAATAATCTGGAATGTTGTTAAAGGTTGAAAGTTTTGTGGAATACAAATATTAATACAGCCAATCCGATAAGCTAAAGACAGTGCGAAAATATATCTGCAGATTGTAGCAAAAGAAAACAACTATTAGAAATTATTTATTAGCTTACCGGAATTCCGGTGGGTGCATGATCTTGATCCTATCCGTATAATATCCGTATAATATCCGTATAATAATGACATATCAGACATAAATGTTTTTGGTTTAAGCTGTCCAATTGTCTGTTGATCGAAAGAGTAAAAAATTTCCATTACAGTTCCATCACATTTATTCGAAATGAGGAAGGCTCCTGGATAGCCTTCTCGCAGATCATCAAGAACTAGTAAAGTATGTAGCTCAAAACCATATCCATTGAGGCCATGAGTGCCATCCATACAAACGCAGTCATTGCCAAACCTTTGAATATTTAGAACAATTAAAACGAATCTATTCATAAACATATTTTAGAATGTACCTCAGCAAAGGCTCTTTTTGTCCAGGAGTCATGATAATTAAGATAAAATATTCATCTCTCATACCAGGATATTCAGAAGAACTGTCCTGTGACACGCAGGCATCAACACTAATGGTATCATTTTTATGTCGCATACCAGAGTTATTTAAGTTGAATGACCTCTGAATATTATATAAGTCCTGTTTCTGTAAAAGATGAATTCGGTCAAGTTGACAGTTTGAAATCGAATCTCTAATTTCATCCAGAATACTTTGGAATGGTATTTGTGCAGAAATCCTGGCAGCTATCTTTTCTCTATCGGTTTTTGAAAGAAAAAGATGTCCTAGGTCTCTGTCTTGTTGATGTCCAACATGGGTCTTACAAAACTGAACTGAACATTTAGTTTCTACAAACACCACATCCATTTCAGCTGCACAGAAACCATTTATTTTATTGCTGCCTTGATGCTTCAGAGACCGAATATCCTTGCCTTCGGTTTTAAACTTCCCTGAACGATGACATTCGTATTTAATTTTGTTAGAATTTGCTGCTTTTTTAATGCCATGCTTATTCACAAAAGACGACAAGGTTTATTTCTCAATCTTTCCTTTCCAAAGCGGGAAATCATGCAGTGAATCAAACTCTAAATATTCATTATGCACAGCGATGTCATGATCTCTGTTGTAATGGACCATAATATCTGCTTTGGTAGCACTTAAATTATCACACAAAGCACATTGGATTTTTTTAGGTGTAATATCTCTAACGTTACCTACAAATAAATATGATCATGGTCAATTTTCTATTGTCAAACCTTCGATGAATTGTTGAAAAAAATTACAATAGTTGCTATAATATTTTCCACAAACCTGATGGATGCTTCTTTTGCATATGTTGATTTAAACCAGACAAACGAATAAATCTTTCTCCACATTCTTCGGATACATATGACCCAGTTCTTGCTTTCTTTGGAACTATGTCAATTTGTTCTAGAATAGATACATGCACATTAGATACAATATTAGATATTAACATGCCAAAAGTTTACCTGGGTGCTTTCTTTTCATATGAGTTGCTAAATTGGAAAACTTGGAAAATGTTGTTGAACAAACTTTGCAAATAGTTCTATCCATCTGTTCTTCAATCCTGTTTTCTTGGATGGAAACCATATATTATAAAGATAATAAAATAAAAACTGGTATTTTATACGATGTATTGATAACCTGCCAATAATGCAATAATAACCTGTTAACTGACAAAGAATCAGCTGAAACGCTATAAACATCTGACATCTGACAGACAGAAATGAAATGACAACACTGCGAAGCTCTGTGACCGGGTTTGGCTAATGTCTTGTTTTTGAAATGGCTTGACCGGTGATTAGTGGTGGGCAAGTCGGATCATTTCAAAGATTCGGATTTTCGGATCCGGGTCTCCGGAAAGATTCGGATCCCGTAGTCGGATCTCGGGTCAACGGGTCAGTATCAGAACCAGAACAATACCGCTTCATTACGCATCGATGGGCAAATCAGTATGAAATGCGTTATCTATTGAAATGACGCCAAAGTTTAAAAAAGTTTACTTCTTTTTAACAAAATTTAAACTACTTCATTTCGCAATTTTTTTTAATAATTGTCTTTCCTCATCTAAACAAATACTTATTTATCTGCGTAATTTCTCAAAAACATTTGCAAATACATTTTGCTGCGTTTTCCTTTCTTATTTATTTTTGATAATAGTTGAGATTTTATTTAAATAGATGAACAAAACACAGGTCAGGCTTGGAAAGGCTGGGAATTGCTTCTAACAAAATACTGAGCTATATTGTAAGTTATAATAAACATGATTAGAAAAATGTTTCCGAAAAAAATTATATTAGTTAAAAAAATACTTCCATTAAATAAAACGACGCAAAGTAAATACAAGTTTAATGCTTGTTTTAATATTATTTTCATAATTTTCACCGTGCAAGTGCACACTATTTATTGAAAATATGTATTTCTTCATATTTAACTACCAAATTTCTGAAAGCAAAAAATAGTAGTTTTAGATACAATAGCGACGAGAGCCGTTTTTCAAACAACGACGGCGATTCGACTTCGCATCAGATCCCGGTTGGGAAAAGTGGTTGTTTTTGATTAATTTTATTTAATCAAAATTGTCTAAAGTTTTCTTAATTAATTTATCGAGAAAAGGAATTTGGCTGTTTTGTAAAAAAATAACAATTAAATTCACAAGCTTGAATTTAATTAATATGTTAATTTAAATTTTTTATTCTTAAGAAATAATAAAAGTGTTTCAAGTTTTTGTTCGCCATTACTAGAAATAAAAAATAAATTGTTGAATTTATTTGTTTATTTTTATTTCTGAATGGGAATACGTTTTATTACTTGTTTCTAAGTTCGGAATTATGTACTGTTTTAAGCTGTGATCTTGTTTTTTGGAGAAACTTTCTTATTCACAGGAACAAATATTGAATTGTCAATGCACATGATTTCCTTTGTTACGGCGTTTTATTATCACACTGAATTACATTATTAAAAGCGCATGTTATTTGTTTGTGCATATATGCACATTGACTATAATAAGTAAGTATTAAATACTAATAACAAATAAATGAATAAAAAAGAAACCAGATTTTACAAACGATTTCTTTGCAGACCCACGTTTTCCAAATTTTCCTTACGTTACGCGGAATGCAGAACCACACTTCGAGTGGATCCGAGATTCGGTTCGAGAACAGAACAATTTTGAAGAGCCGTCAGGCCCTGAAGTTCCGTCGGGACTTGAAGTTCCGTCACGGTTCTGCTGGCTCTTTTGACCCGTTGGGCCCAAAACTCGGCTCTTCTGGCCCGTTGGCCCGCAACACGGCTCAATTGACCCGTTGGCCCGAAAGACGGCTCTTTTGACCCGTTGGCCCGTAAGACGGCTCTTTTGTCCCGTTGGCCCGTAAGTCGGCTCTTTTGACCCGTTGGCCCGAAGCAAGGTTCTTTTGGCCCGTCTTTCGAGCCCGAATCTCGGATCCACTAGGTCTCCACCAGTCTCGACTGATTCAACGATCGGGTTTGCCGATGATTCACTTTCGCGTACTAATGAAAATGAAAGCAAAGTAGCTTAGATTTTTCTTTTTATTAAATTGAATTCACTTCTTTTGTCACACTACCGGTGATACGCGTTTGAGAGGTTGGCGACCCTGCGCTAGGCGCAAGTTTGTTAAATCGTCGGTTCTGCCGAACTGAAGAACGCATTGTGAATCTAGACGCGTCTTCATGCAGTGGTGGTTCGAGGCTTTTTTTGGGAGTTGTTTCAATCTCGGGTTGTGGTGAAGTAGTGAGTGTTTTAGGTAGAAAAATGCAAAATGAGCATCATAACAGTGTCACCATGAATATGGGAGGTAAAGAAAGGGACATTGAGAGTCTTCACTTTCCCTATTGTAAAGAGGCTTCCAAATACCAGATAGTGGCCAAAATCGGGCAGGGCACTTTCGGTGAAGTGTTTAAAGCTCGCGACATTAATAACCCGCAGAAATTCGTCGCAATGAAGAAAGTGCTGATGGATAACGAGAAAGAGGGTTTTCCAATCACTGCTTTGAGAGAAATTCGCATTTTGCAACTGCTTAAACACGAGAACGTGGTCAATTTGATCGAGATCTGCCGCGCGAAGCCATCCATTTCGAATCGGTACGGATCAACGTTTTACTTGGTGTTTGATTTTTGCGAGCACGACCTAGCAGGACTGCTGTCCAACGCGAACGTGCAGTTCAGCCTGGGAGAGATCAAAAACGTGATGAAACAACTGTTTTCCGGTCTTCATTTCATTCATGTCAGCAAGATCTTGCATCGAGACATGAAGGCGGCCAACATTCTGATTACCAAGAACGGCATCCTAAAACTTGCCGATTTCGGTCTTTCCAGAACTTTCAGCACTAGGAACACTGGGGCTCCGAATACGTATGTTTGTCAGGGTTGATTCCGTGAAAGCAGCTGTTGCTAACCTAATTTTGTTTCTGAGCAGGTTTACTAACAAAGTAGTCACTCTGTGGTATCGCCCGCCTGAGTTGCTGTTGGGCGACAGGAATTATGGTCCTCCAGTTGACATGTGGGGCGCCGGCTGTATTATGGCCGAGATGTGGACCAGAAGACCCATCATGCAGGTGGCTGCTGGAAAATTAATGCGCCATGCGTGATTTATCCATCTTGGTCTTTCGCAGGGCAACAGTGAGCAACAGCAACTAATGCTCATAACTAAGTTATGTGGGTCAATCAACCCGACAAGTTGCCCAGGGGTGGAAAATTTGGACATGTACAACAACATGAAGTTGCCGCAGGAGGAGAAGCGCAAGGTCGGTTTAAAAATGTGTCTCAAAACTATTTGGAAATAGGGATGACACGAAATTCTTGTCATAGGTATCGAAACGGAACAGTCGATACCTGTTATTGATTTTTAAAATAACAGGGCCCGCCCACGATGATGGTCAGTAACAGTGAAACATCTGGGATTTCGATATTTCAACAAACAACAAAGGCAAATACTTGGCCTTTGTGCCTTTTGATTCCCCGCGGCGTGGTCAATTGGCCTGAGTTTTAGTGAAAGGAGATATTTTATTCTGCAGTATGCATGAGGCTGCATTTTACTCGTAAAGAGTTACACTACAATAAATGAAAATTTCATTACCGACTGACCTTCAAAAAAAGTTATGGTACGATTTTCTTGAAACAGAACTAAATTAATTATAGAAAATTAACAAAACGCTGAAATCGACGGTTTTTTTTTTCAATTTTTGAGTAAACAAATGAACGGATTTTAATGTAGTTTATCTCATATCAAAGGTATTTTTAATACTTGAAAAAAAAGGATAAAACTTTTTTCAATAGCATCAACGGTTTAATAGTTATGCACAACAAAACGGGCTTTCGCACTTTAATTATTTAAACAATGTTCCACAGCCGGAAATCGAGCACAACTATTGTCTCAATATTCAGACATCCTTCCGAACAACTTCCAATAATCTTTTACCTTCATATTTTTATTGCCTGAAACAGGCCTTTTACAGTGTAAACCAATGTTTATGGCACACAAATACTGGTTTGTGTCATCCCTATTCGGAAACGCAGTCACAAAGACAGGTGCAATAAATAGCACAGGTGTGACTCTCTCCTTTGTCTTGATAACGGTACAATTCCTATAATGTGTATCACCCCCTGAGGCTCAGGGTCGTCGATTCATCGAAGGATGGCCCTACATTTTTTCTTTTTTTTTTGAATGATTTAGGTAAAGCAACGCTTGATGCCGTATATAAAGGATCCTTGGGGAGTCGATCTTCTGGATAAATTGCTCTGTCTGGCCCCTTCTATGCGGATCGACGCCGACACCGCCCTCGCTCACGACTTCTTATATACGGATCCAATGCCTACCGACTTGGGGAAAATGCTGGCAAACCATACGCAGAGCATGTTTGAGTTCCTGGCGCCCGCTCGTCGAATCACTCAAATCAACAGACATCACTCGAGGCCCAGGCCATCTACGTCCGCTGTACAGGACGGCGGATATCAGGACAGGGTTTTCTAGTGGAGATTTAACAAGTCGGCTACACATCATATGTGAGGTCAGAGTCAGATTAATCAGCGTTCGAAGTGAGTGCTCTCACTTCGAACTGAAGCTGCTGAAGAACTGAAAAGCTGATTAATCTGACTTCTAAATCAAAGTGAGTCAGTTACCGGTTGCGAATAGTAAGAACAATAAGGCCATTTTCCATCTGACCTATATCATTTTCTTTGTGTAGGTCGCATTAATATTACTGTGCAAATCAGCTGTGATCGAAACTGTGATTGAAAAATTTTTTCTTTTTAGCTGCAAGATAATATGTATTCAACCTTTCTTGTTTATTACTGTGTCATAAGTAGACTGAATTAAATACTTTCGCAATTTAAGCGGTTTTTTTATTTAGTCGACGCACGTTTTTTGCAGCCTTTTATTATTAATTTTTTTTATTATATATTATTTATTTTACTTTTATTTATTAGGGATTTGACCCTAAAAATTTTGCACGCTTACCTTTTTCTTTACATTTCTTCTTAATTGCAATTATTTTTATTATTTTTGATATCGATTTAACCCTCCTTCTCCCTATAATTGTAATCAAAAATACCTCTAACTATTGAGCTATTACCTTAACTCTAACAATATTTATTTATATTAACTAAGTAATTATTATTAACTAAGTATCCTTCTATCCTAGTATTCTTCCTATCCAAACATTCTTCTCTTAAAGAAGTACTTTCTTGTTAGGGAAAAACTTAGTGAAAGGAAAATAAAAATTATAGACTATAAATAACAGCAAAACACCTAATTGAATTAAGTACTATGAGAAAAAGACACATAAAAACGCAGTCATGTGTAATAAGTGCCTTCAATTAAAATTATATTTTATTCCATTCTGGAGCTATTTCTGTCTTCAACTTTCTCTTCTTGTTAACCTTTTAGTAATTCCTGCTCCTTCTGGTGCATTTTTTTCTTTTGCTTAATAATCCGTTATGATTATTATTACTGTTATTATTATTATTATTATTAGATATTATCGGATAAGGATAAATTGGAACGTCGAGAATGAAATCAATATTGATTACAGTGAATGATGACGTAATACAAAGTATTTAATACATTTGTTCGCAAAATATGTATTATTTTGAAGTCTTCCACAGATATTTTATAGCAGCTGATTGTCCAACAAATTTTTTAATGTATGAGGACCACATAATTGATTCGAATTCTTTAAAATTTATTCTAGATTTGTTTCTATTTTCCGATTTGTAATTTCTTCTTGTTCATTCTTCAAAACATACAGTTTTCTGCAAATTACTCAAAATATGTCTCACTGCAATCAACTTCTGGTAAATTAAACTGTTCAAATTGCAAATAAAATAAAATGACAAAAAATTTCATAAGATTCCAGGACAGGCTAAAGTGACGGAAAAAATGAGTAAATGAAACATGCAAACAGCGTCAAATTCATCAAGTAACGATAAAATTGTATGCACAACTTTCATTTCATTTTATCGCTTCTAGAATAGTAGTAGCAGTAAACATCTTTATTTCTAAAAAAGGCTATCGACCCATCGGTCTTTCTGCCCTCCCCAACAATATTTAGTATCATTCTAATCTTTGGTGTGTACCATGAAGCCAACCAAGGAGCTTTAAATTGATCAAAATAAGATAATAGTTTATAAAAACATTTAATTTACATTTAAAAAATATCTTATGATTTATCTTAGTAAGAAGCAATTATTAAGCTTTTAGTTTCGACCTAAAAATATGGTAGACTCACTACCTTTACTTGAATCAAAACCAAATAGAGGTACATCATTGTTAATGATTTTATTGAATTAATTATTCTGATTAAAGAGATAAGGAACCCAAAAAAAAAGCTTCTAACTTTATTTTAAGCGGAGAATCCCCGTTTTTATCTCTTTTGTATAGTTTAAATAAAAACATTACCTATTCACGGTAAAATTATATAATTTATATTGTAAATATTTAAGAGTAACAACTTCCTAGGTATCTTCAATACCTTGCTCTTGGTATAAGCTACTTAAATATAAATTTATAATAATAATAATAATAATTAAAGAAAAAGATAAAATTTTCTTAAAATGATTTAAAGAATTTAACTGCAAAATATTAAAATTTTCAACTAATATTGTAAAAAGACCCTTTCTTCCATAATACTCAAGTCACCCTTGATCAAAAGATTTAAAATAAAATTTACCCATAACAAGAAACTTGATTTATTAAGTAAGAAGCTATAATGGGTAAATTTCATATGTACCCTATAAATATAGCAGTACTGTGTCATTGAGAAATTTTAGAAGTGTAAAAATAAAATATATTATTAAATTCATAGCCTAAGTACCCTCCCATTAAAATTACATTTAATGTCAATAATTTCATAAAAAGGGGTAATAAAATAAAATAGGCAGTAATATGTATAATCCATCTTATTATTATTCCTATAAAAATAACAAAAAAAACTAACCCTATTATTAAATAACTATTTTTTTCTCTAATTTGATTCAAACTTACTAAATTATTTTTCCCAAAAAAAATGTAGTAAAGACGAAAAGAAAGACGAAAAGAGTAAGAAACAGTTATTCCAATAGATAAATAAAATAAAAAATATAAAAAGATATCAACTTGTAATGAAAAAAATTCATCAATTAAATCCTTTGAGTAAAACCCCGCTATAAAAGGAATACCACATAAAGCAAAATTACTAATATTTATACAAGTAAAAGGTATATAAGAAGTAAGTCCTCTTATATAACGAATATATTGACAATTGCCCATTCTATGGATAATACTCCCCGCACATATAAATAATAAAGCTTTAAATAAAGCATGTATAATCAAATGGAAAAAATCCAACTCTCTACCACCTAAACATAAAATAACAATTATTATGCCTAGCTGTCTTAATGCAGAAAGAGCAATAATTTTTTTAAAATCAAACTCAAAATTGGCACAAACCCCAGTCATAAATATAGTTAATAGAGAAACAAATAATAAAAGATATAAAAAATTTACTGAAATTCCTCTTTCGATCCGAATAAGAAGATACACCCCTGCAGTAATTAAAGTAGAAGAATGCACCAAAGATGAAACAGGAGTAGGAGCAGCTATCGCAGCAGGAAGTCATGAAGAAAAAGGAATTTGAGCTCTTTTTGTTAAAGCAGCCAAAATTATAAAAGAATATAATATTAATATCAAAATATCATTTTATAAACAGTTAAATAAAATTAAAAATTTTACCTTCCAAAATTAGAAGCTAAAGCAATAGTCACCAGTAAAGCAGCATCTCCAATTCATTTTGATAATAAATTACTAAAATATAAGAAACACCCTAATAAATCCCAACCTAATAAAATAGTTACTAAATTTAAGCTTATAATAGTTAACATTATAGAAAAGATAAATAAAACTACTAACGAAATAAACCGTTTTAAATTTAAATCTATATAATTTTCAGTATACTTGAAAATTATAGAAGAAATAAATAAAACAAATCCTATAAAAATAAGGCTAATTCAATCAATATGAATCACATATGAAACTAATAAAGAATTTAAATTAGCTAGATATAACTCTAAATACAAAGAATAATCTAAGTATAACAAAACTAGCCCTATATACGCTAAAAATATAGAAAAAAATAAAAACCTTCAAAAATTAATTTTACATCTAATTGTTTAAAATGAACCCATATCTCTAATCCCACAAATTAATATTTTTATAAACTATTTAAACAAACTCAAATATAAATTTCTGATTTTAAAAATATTAAATTTAAAGGAATTCAATGTAAAATTAACAATGAATACTCACGGGATCTCACAGACCTAAAAGAAAAAAGACCAGAATATACCTGCCCATGTTGGGTGTACCTATATAAAAATAAGGAATATACGGCTCTATAAAAAAATAAAAGAAATATTAAAATAAGACTGTAAGAAACTAAAGAATTAATTAATAAAATCTCCCCTAATAAATTTAAAGAAGGAGGCGCTGCTATTCTAGAACATAATAGGAATCATTATAAAGATAAATTAGGTAAAATATTAATAAACTAGCCAAACAAAACAACCCTGAAGACCTTAACCCATGGGCTAATATTAAAATTAAAGCACCTCAAGCTCCTCATAATCTTATAGTTATAACCCTTCTTAAAACTAATCCTATATGAGAGACCGAAGAATAAGCAATTAATATTTTTATATCTCTTTGACGTGAACATACTCAAGAAATAAAAACTCCTCCAACTAAAGAAATAGTAATAATAAATAAATTTATGTAACCCCCCATGAAAACTATTAATTTTATAACTCGAAATAACCCATATCCCCCTAATTTTAGTATAACCCCCGCTAACACTATTGAACCTGAAATTGGGGCCTCTGCATGTGCCTTAGGCAACCATAAATGAATCAAAAATATTGGAATTTTAACAAAAAAAATTAAATTAAGACAAGAAGAAAAAATATTAGTAAATAATTATTATTTCTATTAAAAAAATAAAACTCAAGACTTCATAAATTTAAATTAAAAAGAAGAAAAAAATAAAAAAGAAGAAAAGAAAATTAAATAAAAAAGGTAATGATACTAATATAGTATAAAATAAAAGATACACACCAGCATTAATTCGCTCAGGTTGATACCCTCATCCTAACACTATAAAAAAATAGGAACTAGTCTAATTTCAAAAAATAAATAAAAAATAAATATATTCAAAGAACTAAAAGTAATAATAAGACTTAAAATTAATACTAAAATATTTAAAATAAATAAACTAGTAAATACTTTATTGTTATATAAATTACCTCTTGATACAAACATTAAAACACCTCTGTGATCTGTGATTTTATCATAACCCTAGTTTTTATCAGCCGCTTGAAACGCATGTTATATTTTGTTAGGTATAAACGTGGTTAGTATTTAAAACTGTTCAACCTTTAGTTAATATATTAAAGACAAATTAATGGAGGCACAACAGTCTGCTTTTGAAGTTTATCAAAAGCAAAATAAAAGAAAACGCGCCACAATTGCTGCAAACGATGTGTCGCCCAAAAAGCAAAAAGGTAATTTGCCAGTTAAGCAATTAAAAAAAGCAAATGGAAACCCAGTAGTGGCCCAAAAAGCAGTAAAAGCTAAGGCTAAACATGCCCGAAAAACCAAATCAAGCAAAATTTTGCAAAATCAGAAAGAAATCAAATCAGTGATTCTAGTGATAAGGAAGAGATACCTATGTTGATACCTATAGAAGGTGATACGGGGGGTCGTAAGAAAGGTAGCAACAGTAAAGACCAGACCAATCAAGTAGTAACTAAGAAAAGTGTTAATTCTTGCAATGGCAAGTCGCGCAAAAAAACGACTCAGAAGCCTAAAGCGCTTAAGATGCCCTTCAAAAAACCTGGATTTCAATATCGCGAGTATACAGTATTCAATCCTGTCACCCAAGGATTGGCCATATTTAAGTGGCTTATAAATCCTATTCTGCCCAAGAAATTCTTCGATAAATATTGGGAAAAAAGTGTGCTACACATTAAACGAGAAAGTAGAAGATACTTCAAGGATGTATTTAGTACAGTGGAGTTGGATAGTATTTTGAGAGAGTATCCCTTGTATTTCAGTAAGAATGTGGATGTAGTAGAGTACAAGAATGGCAAAAAGGAAGTTGTAGAAGAGGAAGGTAACTATAATATTTTTTACTAAATTTTAATTCAATTGTTGGTTAGACGAATTTGGCAAAGAAAAACATTTTTATCTACTTCATTTATTCTATAAATATACATAACATATGTCGTTTGATATCTTGAGAATTTACTTCGTTAAATGAGTTGTCTTAATACATTCAGAGCAAAGGTAATTTCTTATCAATAGCAGATATATGTATTTAACTGCAACACTTCTGAAAGTGTTCGAACATTGAACTCTTTTCCATGTTTCAAGGGTGACTAATCTTCTTTTCTTTATGAACATTTGCTCTATTTTAAATCGTTTACTAAACGTCTATGAAAGCACATTGTACAGATAGTAAACTGTAATTAAGTGACTTCTTTTACTCTTGGAATTCGACTGCAAATATTAATTAAAGTTCACCAAAAATTGCTTGTAACTTCTCAAGCTGCCCTCTACTGTTTTTACGGGCATTCAATAGGTACCAATTAGGTTTTTCTAATCTCTAAGGAGATGGGATCAAAAATGCCTGAACTTTCAGGGAGGTAATCTCGCATATTAAAACATCTTAGAAGTAGTTCGAAAGCGGTTGGAAACGTACAATCAGCCATTATGAATTTTTTAAAAACGCATATAGATAACTGTTTGTTGTTGTAATTAGTAATGTTGAAACATTTTCAATGCTGAAACAACGAGTTTTCTAATCTCACAAAAGAATACCGAAATTTGTTGAATACGCACTTAATTTAAATCGCAAATTGAAGAAACTATCTTATAAAATAGATAATTGTGTATACTTTCCTGACTGTATTTCAATTTAATTCAAAAGAAATTCCTGGGTTCCAGTCAATATTAGTGTTTATTAGTTAAAATTTTTACAAATACGTTTCGGAGTCTTTCTCCACCATCATCAGTTTGTTTATATGAATTTTGGTATGATGGCCAGATCTGCTCTGGCATCTGGTTTTTTCTGTTCCTCTCTTTTGCTAATTTTGCGTGCAATTTCCTATATGTCCCTTTCATATGCAATTTCCTATATGTCCCTATCCCGCTTTTATTCCCAAACATCTCAATTATTGTGCATACTTTCCTGACTATTTCAATTTAATTCAAAAGAAATTCCTGGAACCCAGAAAAAATTTTTAACTAATAAACACTAATATTGACTGGAACCCAGGAATTTCTTTTCAAAAAATAGATAATAGAATATAAAAAATATATATACAGGGTGAGTTTTTTTCGATGACCAGTACAGGGAACTTCGGAACTAGAGCAGTTACGAAGAAGGTCAAATGGACAAAGAATTGTAGTTTTGCATGCTCTACTCGAAACCAATTTTATTTTTCTAAAATTTGACAGCTGTCAAGAGATATTTGGGAAAAATTTATTTATGGTAAATTTTTAAATTACTCCTAGTTTCGTTGATATTAATTTGACAGGAAAACATTAAATAGAAAACTTGTAGGACATTGAATTCCAAAGAAAATGGCGTAAGACATTTCTCCAAAATAACTGTCATTTTTGACATATGACACAAATTTGAGTTTTTTTTAAATGGCAACCATACTTGATTATTACTTTACCGAATTTGTCCATGTAGGAATGAATCCGGAAGGTCTCACTTATCGAGCTACAGGGTATTAACTTTGGTTTTTTCTAAGTAATTTTGGATGTAATATCGATATTTGGACAAAACTTGTTATTTGGGGATTTTGAAACATACGAGACTTGCGTTGATTACTTTAAATCAAATATTTCGAAAATTTTGTAGCGACTTGAAAGTAATACTTTTTTACGTCAAAACTTATAAAATAATTGATTTTCTTTCTAAAAAATGTGATATAAGTCTGCACGGAGAAGTTATGACCCTTCAAAAGAGAAAACGACATGTAGGTAGCACTCTGTACATGTAAGCGCAAATCAAAGTTGAAATTTCAGTTTCTCATGTTAAAAAACCCACAAAACTAAGTTTTGTGCGAATATCGATGTTATTTCAAAAATTACTCAGAAAAAACGAAAATTAAAATGAATGTCTTAACAACTTGTAGCTCGATAACATAAAATAACTAATAATAATAGCTAATAAATCGCACACATTAAAAACACGACGCCGAGAAAAGACAATATAAAAGGCAAACTACTGAAAAATCATACTCCACAAACACAAACCCACACACACATACTGAACCTATTCAACAACTGTATTGAAACTAACACGATACCATATACCTGGAAAACAGGAATAATAATACCAATTCCTAAAACCGGACTAGACAATACACAAACACAAAACTACAGATCTTTCACACTACTCCCTGTACTGAGTAATATTTTTGAAACTATAATAAAAAATAGACTGCAACAATCAGTTACCACAATACCAATTCGGATTTAAAGCTAAACACTCAACTGTTCATCCACTTTTTATACTAACCAACAACATACAAACAACTCACCTCACGAATAAGAAAACAGCATGTCTCTCCAAGGACATCAATAAGGCCTTTGACAGTGTCTGGCACAAAGGACTTTTATATAAACTTTACCAGCTTAAAACCCCCAAATACATAATTCACGCAGTCAGAAACCTACTCACAAAGAGACACCTAGAAGTACGCATAGACAACACTCTCTCCTTTGCTTTCTCCCCTGAACAAGGACTCCCGCGCAGATCCCCGCTATCACCCCTTCTTTACAATATATACTGCCACGACATATACAATCACAGTCTTCACGACAAAAGATACATTGACAAATCTGCTTACATACTACAATACGCCGACGACACTGTATTGAACGTGCACGACAAAACTACAGTAAAAGGAGAACAAAAACTTCAAACACTAACAGACAATACAATTGCTTGGTTCTACAAATGGAGACTTACACCAAACGTCACGAAAAACCAATTACTTTTACCAAACCACCAAATTAAAGACGACTCTCCATCAATAACAACAGACGGAAACAGAACTAGACCAAAACAAGAGGCAAAATATCTAGGAATGACACTGGACCAAAAACTAAAATTTACAAAACACGCACAGAACGTAAGAACAAAAATCATTCAACGGACAAAACACTTCCGATCACTGACGTACAAAGACAAAAGAATTAGTACAAAGACCGCCACAAAAATTTACCAATCAATATGTAGACCTCTGCTTGACTACGCTCATATACTGACAGCGAATGCATCTAGGAAAACTAAACAACACATTCAAACAACAGGACAGATTGCCCTGAGATCAATAACGAAAGTAAGACATCCTCAAAACCAACTACACAACCTCTCAAACCAACTACACTACGAACGAACAAAAATAACGCGAATAACAGAAAGACAACTCCAATTGCAAACGAAATGGAAAAACAATCCCCACAACTGGACCCTACTGAATCCACTTTGCCTCACGAGGCAAACGAGACTATCCCGCTTCCGCTGCCCAACAACACTACTTGAACACTTCCAACACGACTGAACCAACCTGCTAGACGATGAAAAGACATGGCATAGAAGAGAGATATTTTTTTTTGCTTTGTAATAATTTTAAGTTTACAGTTAAGATAGTTTAAGTTAGAAAATTAACACAATACAAGCTATACTCTGATCAATCTCATTGCAACATGACGTCACAAAACGTGACGTCAGGCGCCAAATGAGAGACGTCTTTAATTAAGTCGTGTTTCCCAGGCACAGTTGGTGTGTTGTGAAAGCTCAGCGAACTATGAAAAAGGACTCCCATATTAACATACAATCTAGCAACACTGTATTAAAGGCTATATATTATTTTATTTCTTTAAAATATTTTCGATAATTGCATAAAGTGGCCCTTCGTCTTATATTGCATCAACATAGTCAGTTTTGTTTTATGAACCCACTTTTGGATGCCGGAACAAGTTCGTCTGAAAGTTGACACTTTAAAAGAAGCAAACGGTTTAAAATATTGTTCTTAATAGGCAAACATGAAAAGCATACATTGGAATGTCAGAAAATGATTAGTTTTATTTTGACTTGCAATTACATCTTTGTAAATATTAATATTAGAAAATTGTATTTACATTTTTTTTTAAATTGGATGAATGAATGACGACAATTGATTGATTTGAATGGATTGAAATGGATTTTGAATTGTTAAATAACACTTGAGAAACCAAAGGAAGAAAACTAACGTTTGGTATAATTTTATTGAAATTTATTTAAAACCACAGAATTTTTTTTTGTCGATGAGGTTTACGAAATGCCATCTTACGCACTGTCCAGAGAGCTACCATTGTAGCGCTCTAGGTTGTGTGGGACTCCAGCTTACCTGTTTACCCACTAAAACCCATTCCTCACCGTCACAAAAGCCTAAAAAAATATAAACCAGTTAACCAAAAACGAATCAAACACCTCCTAATGTGAAATATAAACCAAAATCATAGTGACCTTCTAAAAAATTTGAAACTAATTAACTAAGTAACCTAAACGAAGCAAACACCTCCTAATGTGAAATAAAAAGACATCATAGTGACCTAAAAAATTTGAAACTAATTGACTAAGTAACCCAAACGAATCATGTCACTATCAGTTTTGTCCAAGTTCTAATTCTACACACACACACACATATCACTAACGCACTAATGGTCCATAGAAAGTTCTTGGTCACTACTGTCACTATCTGTTTCGTGGATGTTCAACCCAATAGGCAAATTGTCCGATGCATCAATCTGCTTCTCTTGCTCCCAGGATGTCTTTATAATATTGTTGTACATTTGAAATAATTTTTCCACTTTTCGGGTGTAATGTAAAGAAAGAGAATGCTATTTCCATATACTGGACGTATCACAGAATTTTTAAATCACGAATTTTCCAACAAGTGGATAGGCAACCTGGGACCAGTAAGATGGTCTGCGAGATCCCCTGACATAACACCGCTTGATTTTTTTGCATGGGGCAATGCTGTTAACAGAATTACCCCAGAAATTATCAGAAAATCCTGTGAAGCAGTAATGAGACGATGTACGTTGTGCGTGTGAGAAAACGGTGGCTTATTTGAACACCTACTTTAATCCTAAAATGTTTCTTGTTCTTTTGCAGTGTTCGATGTATGATCAATAATAATTTAAAGTAATAATTAATAGAAATATCAATGCCTGCTACCATTAAATCGTAATTTTGTTAATTTTAATTATTTATCTTGATCGAACATAAACATGTTATACATGGGTGAAGAGCATATTTAAAGGGGAATTTAAAAATGCAGAAATTCAATATGGCGCCCATAAGAAAAACAAAAGTTGACTTCGGCCTCATTGAACATACTGGGCCTAGATTATTTTTTACTTTATTTTCAAATTCACGCTCATTTCTTACCGCCACCCTGAAAATTTCGTTATTGTATCTTTTATAATAAACACGATATAAAGGATTTTATAAAACACACTTTTTTCTTTTTTTCCCTGTATATCCGTTGCTATTCCGAGTTCAAAGAAGTTGATGACAGATTATTTATAGGCACTTGATTGCGCAACTTTTTCCCCATTTGGTCCACTCTGTATCTTTAACGGTTTCCAATATCCCCATGTACATCATTTTATACTGGACACACTGTATAATAGCTATTAAATAAAATAACCATTGTAAGCGCAGAGCTTTTTTATTGAAAGGATCACTATAGTGTGCGTAGTTCTTACATTTACACAAGATACAAGACACTAACTAACTGAAAGATAAATTTGCTTTCCAGGCCAAGATTTTTCGATTACACTCGCATAAGCAGTTTTTTCTTGATTTAGTAAAAAAAGTTTTTTCTTAATTAGTTTTTTGAATTTAGTATTCAAACACAAATATGATACTATTGGTTTCCACATTTTTGTACAAGTATTTAATTTTAACCGTTAACTTAATTTTTTTTAATTAGTATTAATTCTGAATTTTACCTTACGAAGAAGAGGGATCCAAAACTTGAAACGATTAGAGTGAAAGCAAATTGCAATTAATGCTTCGCCATGTTTAAAAATGCCTGTTGTTTCTTTGATGTTTACTGAACATTTATTTTCAAAGAAAACGTGGAAATATTCTCATTGTCGAATTAAAGTAAAGTAATAAAGAATAAAATAATTGGAGAAATATTATTAAATTTTCCAAACATATTTGGCAATAACAAAATTGAACAAACTCGGTTTGGAAGGTCTACATTTAGACATAGCAAAATCTATTTTTTGTATAAACGAATTTGGTATTCAGAACACAATTGTTGATGCAGAAAACACTCGTTAATTGACGGGGATCTACAATCAGCAAAGATAGTAGAACGGAAATAAAAAAAAAACGACCACTTGTTACAGTTGAGTTCAACTTTGCGTGAATATTTTCTAATTAATCACGTTATTTGCAATTTACTTCACATCTACCTTTATCCAAAAACGGTGTTGTAATTATTTATTTTCGTTGCGTATATTTTCCTGACTGTACTTTAATTCACTTCAAAATATTCCTGGGTTTCAGTCAATTTTATTGTTTATTATTTAAAATGTTACAAATACGTTTCGACGTGTCAAGTCAAATGTGAAGGTAGAAACAACTAGACACACAAACTGATGATGGTGGAGAAAGACACCGAAACGTATTTGTAACATTTTAAATAATAAACAATAAAATTGACTGAAAGTACTAAGCAAAATTTTTGAATACATAATAAAGCAGCGGCTTGAAAAAGTGATATATATATACAGAAAGACAGCTTGCCTGTTTATGGACATTAACAGGGCTTTTGATAGTGTCTGGCATAGAGGCTTACTATACAAACTATACAAACTACACACACCAAAATATCTACTACACACCATAAAGAACTTACTAGAAAACAGACAACTACAAATACGAATTGACAAAACAATGTCATTTTCTTTTTCCCCTGAACAAGGGCTCCCTCAAGGATCCCCGCTCTCACCGTTTCTCTACAATATATACTGCCATGACATATACAATTACAACTTACCAGACAAAGATCAAATCGACAGATCGGCATACATATTACAATACGCAGACGACACGGCACTTATTCTACATGACAAAACTACTGAGAGAGCAGCTCAAAGACTCCAAACACTAACAAACAACACAATGACATGGTTTTATAAATGGAGACTAACACCAAACGCGTCAAAAAACCAACTTCTGCTCACAAACCACAGACTCAACGCTGACTCCCCTACAATAACTGCAGACGGCCAAACGACACAACCAAAAAACGACGTAAAATACCTTGGAATCACAATTGACCACAAACTTAAATTCACTAAACACATACGAAACATCAGGGCAGAAACAATAAAGAGAACAAAACACTTCCGTTCACTAACCTACAAAGACAGAGGAATTAGCACAAACACCGCCACCAAAATATATAAAGCTATTTGTAGACCCTTGCTAGACTTTGGACATATACTTATGACCAACGGAACAGAAAGGACAAAACGTTATATACAACAACAGAACAAATTGCACTAAGACTATTAACACGAATAAGACCCCCAAATCCACTACACAACCCGCCCACCTAACTACTATACGAACGCACAAACATGACAAAGATTTCGGAAAGACTCATACATCTACAGACAAAATGGACAAACAACCCCTACAACTGGACCATACTGAATCCCCTTTGTCTCACAAGACCAACCAGACAATCCCGCTTCCGTTTCCCTACATCAACGCTACTCGAACACTTACAAACGCAACTGACTAGTGGACAAAAAATAATTTTTTCTTGTCATTAGAATTTTATTAATAATATTGTTAACCTAGAATAAGAGAATCTTCATATCTGTTTTTTTATTTAGATTAAGACTACATGTATTAAACAAGGGCAGAAAGACCGATAGGTCGATAGCCTTTTTTTTTAGAAATAAAGATGTTTACTACTACTAATTGACTGAAACCCAGGAATATTTTAAAGTGAATTATTTATTTTATGTAAAACCATTTTAGGGAGAGCTGTACCAGTTAAAGTTTGGGATTTCTATGCCAATGGTTGTAGTGTGAGAATTTTAAATCCACACACTTATAGTCGGAATGTTCACTCAATAATATCAGGTCTACAAGAATATTTTGGTACCATGGTAGGCACTAATGTATATTTGACGCCTCCAGCAAGTCAAGGATTTGCGCCACATTTTGATGATATTGAAGCTTTTATTGTTCAGCTTGAAGGAAGTAAATATTGGAAGTTGTATAAACCCAAGTATGTTTAGAATTACTTTCTTAGTTAATCATTAACTTAATTTTTCTTACTAAACGTATTGTACAATTAATTCAAACATTGTCACTGGGACAACTGTTCAATCAATATTCAATTGCAGAGGAAGTGACGTGCTTGCCCGGGATTCAAGTAAAAATTTTAGTGCTGAAGAGTTGGATGACCCTTTTATGGAAGTAAAGTTAAACCCAGGCGACTTACTGTACTTTCCACGGGGAACAATTCATGAAGGTACATTTTTTAAAAATTAGATACAAATCTATTTTACAAACTATTAATATTTTAAACTTGAATATTGATTCTTCTTTTTTGTATCCTTAAATTGACTTTATTTTTCTGCATTTAAGGCCGTACAGAAGAAGAACATTCTTTACACATTACTATATCTGTCTATCAGCATACTGCATATGCAGACCTTCTTGAGCATGCAATTCCAGCCGCTTTAGAGAAAGCGGCAAGTGAAAATTTGGAATTCAGGTGAGTTTCACAGACTGAACATTACCATGTAACTGATTCGAGAATTTTTTCTATAGTTTATTCTTTTGGTCTTTTGCTTTTTAAAATTATTTTTCTTTTCCAATGCTTATAATATGGCAAATGCATTAGCAAAGCAGTTACTAATCAAGTTACTACAATACTTTATTCCTGATTTGAAGAAATATTACGTTAAAATATGTATGTCTTTTCTAGAAAATTTAACAAAATATTCAGAATCTCGTTTAACAATTAAATTAATTTTTTTATGCATACATTATATATTAATTGGGGTTATATGAAACGGACGATCAGCGCCAAATCAGGGGTCCATTTAAATATTATTTTGAGATGTACAGGGAGTCCCAATTACCAGATTACGAGAGAATTACGAGATGAAAAAGGATTTAATATATTTTAGTTTATTTTTCATAATATTTATTTATATTGTAAATTTTTGCTACTTGACTCATCCAAAGTAGGTGCACTAGGCGATTCAGGGGGAATTAGCTAGGTAACATTAGGTTGATACGATAGTCGATGCTTTGATTGCTTGGCAAAAGGATATTTTTGAAATTACAACATTTGATTAAAATACGCGTTTTAAAGAAATTTATTATTTTGAATTTTTCGATTTAATTTTCAACCCGTTTTAAATCATGAGCAAAGCTGTTTTGAGCTACATGTTTCATAAATAACGTTTATATTGCAATAATGCAAATTAGGAATATTTTCGGCCAAAATTTTCTTTACAGCACTAGTGATGTAATGATCTATTACAAGACTAGCTCTGAAATATGCGCCCCGACGATAATAGAAATGTTACAATTATTATGTGTTCATTCTAATAAATTCAAGTAAATAAAAATAGTTAAGTACAACATGCATTTGATGAGGTCTACGAATAACTAGTAGTTAAGAAGTGAATTTATTTAACTTAATAATTATAATATATTTTAATATTATTGTTAATATGATAATTTCTTTTATTTTAGAAAAGGGCTTCCTTTAAATTACCTAAAACATCTTGGTGTTGTAAATCAAGGCGACGATTCAGATAAAAGAAAATGTATTATAGATAAGGTCAAGTCATTAGTTGGTGTCTTAGTTGATTATATAGATGTTGATTCAGCTGCAGACAATTTAGGTCGCAAATTTATGCATGATGCAATGCCGCCTTTATATTCCGCAGAAGAGGCTCAACATTCGTCTTTATATGATGGAGACGTAATGATAAAGGGACATCTTTTTAACAGGTACTTATATCATTTTTTGAGAGCCATTTTTAAGCAGCCAGTGTGTTTAAAAAAATCCGATTACTTGTTCCGAATAGCTTGTTTATAAATTTACTTTACTTTACTTAATTATAGATTTACTTTGTGTGAATAATTTTAAGTATGCCATGAGTTAAATATTCAATTGTCAGTTGATAAAAGTTTTATTATATCTAAATTCATTCCAATATATTCCTGGGTTTTTCAGTCAATTTTATTGTCACTAATTATGGTGTTATGTGATGAGCCCTGCGTTTCGTCCCGGGTCTACCTATTGGACTCGTCAGTAAGGCTTAGGTAGACCCTGCCTTATACTCCAGACATCGGTTCTACGTGTTCGGACGTAAATGAACCGAGCCGGTATAGATCTTCTGCGGTGAGATATTGGCAACCCAGTGTACCCATTGAAAAACCCAGGAATATATTGGAATTAATTAAAAGTACAGTCAGGAAAAAGAAATATACGAAAAAGATATAGATGCTTGGGAGAAAAAAAGCAGAATGGAACGAGTGGTTTTCAATCTAATGCTAATCGGCAACACGGGTTGCCAATATCTCACCGCAGAAGATCTATACCGGCTCGGTTCATTTACGTCCGAACACGTAGAACCGATGTCTGGAGTATAAGGCAGGGTCTACCTAAAGCCTTACTGACGAGTCCAATAGGTAGACCCGGGACGAAACGCAGGGCTCATCACATAACACCATAATTAGTGACAATAAAATTGACTGAAAAACCCAGGAATATATTGGAATGAATTAAAAGTACAGTCAGGAAAAAGAAATATACGAAAAAGATTATATCTAAAGTTTTCTATTTTAGGGTAGAGATAACTCCAGGAATTGAAATACGATTTTTGAGATATTACGCTTTGAGGGTGGTAAAAGAATCGACAACTATGTCAAAATTGTACTTTTGCACTCATAATGACAAAGTTTATCATGGTCAGGAGGAACAATGGCTGGAGATTAGCAATTCCTTATTACCGGCGATTGAAGTATTACAAAAATCTTATCCAAATTTTGTTGGTATGTATAAAAAGTATTACTTACATTTGCTAGCAAGTGGAGTTCATTTAATATTTATGCAATTTAAAGCTCTATTAGTATAATTAAGTACATTTATTTCTTATATAGTTGCTGACAGCTTGCCAATAGACGATGAAATTGAGAAATTAAGTTTTATTTTCTCTCTTTGGGAACATGGTCTTTTGGTCACGAATCTACCTTTGCCAGGTCTTGAAGATAACGATACAAGTTTTTTACTCACTGACTCTGATTCAGGCGCCAGTGAGTGATCTGGGTTTTTTCGTCCGAATTTTACTTTATTCATTTTGTCAAGTGTCGCTTTTAAGAATTCTTCTTAGAGTGCCTATCCGTTCCGGATGTTGGATGTTTTAAGAATTCTTTAAGTTTTTTTCCTAAATATTTGTTGTATCCTTTTTTTCTTATTAGTGTTTTGTAGCAATTCTACATAATAAAGCAATATTAAAAAAATGTAATAAAATTGCATTTCCTCAGTACAAAATAGACTTTTATTCTACACTTTTATTCCACTTATTTTTTTTTACAATTATGTGGCGCTTTATTTTCATTCTATGCATAGATGCATGTTCCTTTTTTATTCATCATATCTGTTCTGGTTTCGAGATTTCACTCAATCTTCTGGTATATAATAGCTGGTATATGATAGATTTTTTTACTACTAACGCGGATAATTGCCTAAATTGATTTAATTAGATTTTGATTGATTGATTTTGAATGAACCACGAGATAAAACCGTCGAGAACAGAAATGTAAAATACACAATAATCGCTATACTAATGAAAGAACAAGAACACACACAACATGAAATGCGCAAATCTGCTATTTAGAATAGCCAATAATTTCAACTTAAAATCCGCAAAACCCGGAATGTAAAATCATCCAAACCTATAAAAGAGACAAAAACCGCAATATAAAATACCGCAAGGTGCAGAAGTTCAATATAATACAACTCTGCATGTGCTGTAGCAAAATAATTTCAATATAGACTACAACCCTGGTTGTACAATCGAAGACAGCAATGTAAAATACGCAATAAACGCTATAAAGGGACAGAAAAAACCCAATATATAAAGCGCAAAACCGCTATTTGGAATACCCAACAGTTTCACCATAAAATTTGCAAAGCCCAGATTATTAAATATGCGAATATTCAATATACCTAACAGAGGCAGAAGCCGTGATATAAAATACTGCAAATTGCAAAACAACCGTAATGTTAAGATTAAAAAATCGCAATATACAAAATGCAGAAATTGTTAAGCTGCACGTGCAGCAGCAAAAATTTTACCATATAGACTACAACCCTGGTTGCCTCCTACAACTACAAAATGAATTGACGCCCAGATCCAGACCGCTGAAATTCCCTAAAAACGCTGACTTTTACTCTAAATAATCTCAACGCCATTTATTGGCTTAATTTTTGAAAAACATTCTCATAATAAAATAATGTGGGTCTGGACAGCCTGAAGGGCGCTGGACTGCCAAAAACTGGAATAATCGGACGGATTCTGGCCGGTAAAATTCCCTAGTATGGATTGTTTGACAAAAGTGAAATGTTTAAAGTGTTGAATTTGGAAGAACGATTGGATTGGCCAACAATGTACAAACTACCCACCTAACTGACAGAAAGACAGCTTGCCTGTTTATGGACATTGACAAGGCTTTTGACAGTGTCTGGCATAGAGGCTTACTATACAAACTATACAAACTACACACACCAACATATCTACTACACACCATAAAGAACTTACTAGAAAACAGACAACTACAAGTACGAATTGACAAAACACTGTCATTTTCTTTTTACCCTGAACAAGGGCTCCCTCAAGGATCCCCGCTCTCACCGTTTCTCTACAATATATACTGCCATGACATATACAATTACAACTTACCAGACAAAAATCAAATCGACAGATCGGCATACATATTGCAATACGCAGACGACACGGCACTTATTGTACATGACAAAACTACTGAGAGAGCAGCGCAAAGACTCCAAACACTAACAAACAACACAATGACATGGTTTTATAAATGGAGACTAACACCAAACGCGTCAAAAAACCAACTTCTGCTCACAAACCACAGACTCAACGCTGACTCCCCTACAATAACTGCAGACGGCCAAACGACACAACCAAAAAACGACGTAAAATACCTTGGAATCACAATCGACCACAAACTTAAATTCACTAAACACATACGAAACATCAGGGCAGAAACAATAAAGAGAACAAAACACTTCCGATCACTAACCTACAAAGACAGAGGAATTAGCACAAACACCACCACCAAAATATATAAAGCTATTTGTAGACCCTTGCTAGACTTTGGACATATACTCATGACCAACGGAACAGAAAGGACAAAACGTTATACACAAACAACATAACAAATTGCACTAAGACTAATAACACGAATAAGACACCCCCAAAACCCACTACACAACCCCCCACCCAACTACTATACGAACGCACAAACATGACAAAGATCTCGGAAAGACTCATACAGCTACAGACAAAATGGACAAACAACCCCTACAACTGGACCATACTGAATCCCCTTTGTCTTACAAGACCAACCAGACAATCCCGCTTCCGTTTCCCTACATTAACGCTACTCGAACACTTACAAACGCAACGGACTAGTGGATAATAAAATAATTTCTTCTTGCCACAAATATTGATAACCTAGAATAAGAGAATTTTCATATTTGTTTTTTATTTAGATTAAGACTGCATGTATTAAACAAGGGCAGAAAGACCGATAGGTCGATAGCCTTTTTTTAGAAATAAAGATGTTTACTACTACTACTGGAAGAACGACGCGAAATCTAAATAGGTTGGCCAGGACCACTTGCAGCCTTTTGGGGCACTATCCACTAGACCATCACAAAGTAAAATACATAAAAACTGTACATACAATGAAAAAAAATGGGAAAAAAAATCAAATACTCGCTATGTTCGTTATTAAAGTTCATATGAAAACCTTCTACTGTAGAAGAAAACTTGATAAGCTGATGATGAAAAATAAAAAAATAAAATTTGATCTTGGAAAAATGAAAGAATCTCTTTTGAGAATAGAAAACCCCTTATAATTTAGGCTGTATTTCACAGGAGCAAAATTTAATTGCACTTGAAATGGAACCAACAAATCATGAAGTTAACAAATAATATTCGGAAACTAATTTATCGTTTCTACATTTTAAGGAATATTTTAAGCAAAAAACTGTTGATTCTAATATATCGGTCATTGGTTGAATGTTTGCTACGGTACGGGTTTATTGTCTGGGGAGGTCTGTATAAAAATTCATTGCAGCAACTTAATGTAGTACAGAACTTTATTTTAAGAGTTATATATAAAAAACAAAAAACATTTCCAACTCAACACCTCTACTCTGAGGAGGTATTTAGCCTACGTTCTATATACGTTTTGTCTACATGCATTTATACCCATAAATCAAATGCCTTCAAGACTTATGTTAGTCACACACATAGGACCAGGAACAAGGTGAACAAACACCTGAAAGTGCCAAACACCAAAAAAAATATGGGGCAACGATTTTTAGATTATTTGGCTCCTAAATTTTACAATGTCCTTCCAAATGAATTGAAAGAGGTTACGAATATCAAAAAGTTCAGTAAGGGTTGCAGAAAATTTATTTGTCAAAACATAGACAAGTTTAATTTTTCTTAGTGGTTTCTGATAATATTGTGTCATTTTAATGATGGTAAGGTTGATTTAAGGAAACTATATGTAGCATTTTGTTTTGGTTAGTTCATGTATCTGTCTTTTCATCTAGGTTGAATATATAAAGTTAGTGTTAAGTTAATTGAATTAAATTGTGGTAATTTGTATTAAAAAGGATATTTTCATTTGGATGATGCATACAAATGTTAGATCATTTAGGCATCATCATGTAGATTGAGTTAAACCTAGAGTTGAGTTGTGTTATGATTATGTTGTATTATCTTTGGTTTTTTGTTATTATTAAAGATTAAATATTAAAGATTAAAAGATTCATTCACAACTGAAAAACTGTCTTTTTTTTTACATTCTGATTGCTTACGTTCGTATAAAAACTGTACTTTTTCCAAACCTGACTGGTTAATGGATATCAGATGGAAAATAGGTTTAAATTTATTTAAGTGAACTTCAATTTACGAAATTTTGACAATCCAATTCAGAATCCAGAAATTCCCTCGTCGTTTCTAGTCGAATAAATATTGCATGCAACCATATCATAAAGGCAACAATATGAAACTAAAATCAATCTACATGGCAACCAGGGGTAAAGTAATGCCACTCACCGAAAGCTGCATCATGCCACCTAGAAAAAAGGAAAAACGCTTTTTAGCATAAAAGAAAATCATTCCTAAGTTCAGTTTTTTTAAAATCAACTTCTATTTTAACTTAACATCTTACCAGCTTTCTGCAAGCTGGCCCCCATCCTGAACCATTCTAGTATTGAGTATCCAGTATTTTGAACATGCACCACTTTATATAAACCCATCAACCACCACTTTTACTTCTCGATACTGTCGTGCAGTGAAACCCCATTATTACAGCGGGAGCGCACGTGTTTCGCAGGGGAATCCCATATTACAGGGAACCCCCTTTCTGTCGGGATAAATAAGCCCGCACCGCGGGAGCGAGGGCAGTTGATTAGAAGGCTACTTCGCGATACCTTCGGTCATCTCGGGAGCGCGCCTGAAAAAAAATCAGATCACGATTGGTTAATTAAGCGTTAACCAATCATCATAGTGCTTGGCTTTGACTATCAAAGGGTAAGTCCTTTGATTCGTCCTTGATCCTAAAAGACATTTCGCATTTCCTTGTTGGTTACGGCTAAACCAACTGGCATCCCTGAAGGAAAATTTTTTTTCTACGACCCGTTGGTCCGTACTATTAAGTTTTCTCTAATTTCGTTTCAATTTTTATTTCCCATAATTGAAAGTCCGTTGGTTCGAGATTTAGTTATGTTGAATTTTTTAAATACCTTAAGTATCCGTATCCTTTACTCTATTCCTACGCTTTGTTGCCAATGATGACAACTGACGCCAAAAGGGGTACAAGGCTCTGAGGTTACAAAGCTAACGCTTACAAAGTTACTTTTTTCCCTTCCGAAACTTAAAAAACAGTTCCGGAATAAAAAAATATATATAAAAGGGCCCAGGCCTGAAAGGTCCCCCTGGCCAAATTCTTTTTTTTTATTTTATAATTCCAGTCATGAATACTGCCAATAAGCAGGTTCACCGCTCTGGTGGGGACGACCTAGTGCTACAGGACACCGATGTGGTGCAAAGGAGTTTGTTCACAAACTCTATCGAGCATATTACGGCATCTACGGACCGCTGTGCGGACGAATCTCCTGCGTCATCATCTATCGGCGAATGTTTTGGTTTTCCGGAATCCCCTTTACGCAACAATACCAAAAGGCTAATTTCGATAGCCGCAATTCTCAAATCGATATATTCCAGCTCCAAAAACGACTGGCAATTTACTCGGTTCATTCTTTGTAGCAAAGAGAATATTTATTCAGCTTTTCAAAAAAAAATTGATGTTTTTGCCACATACCAAAGGACCCGGACTACTTTACCAACATCATGATATACTGTTTGCTTGAGCGTACTTTGTATGTGTGATCGTTTTTGCTTTGTTGTTCCGATTAGAAATTTATTTTATTCACAATGTAGCCGAGAATTTCAATTCATGTTTCCGAAGACAAGTTTCACGTTCAAACTTGTTTGAATGAGGAATGTATGAAAACAACAGCTCGGCCAGCCAAAGATAAACATATCCAATCAGCGGCGCAGTAGACATTTTTATGCATGCTAAATTAAAGGCCGGAAGTACATCAAAAACAAACCTTCTGAAAAAAATCCTGAACATTTTACGTTCCATGGATAAATACGCGTTTAATTACGTTGATACAACACGCGTTTGATACAACACAGTTTACCGAAATTCATACTAAGACCAAAGAAAATCAAACGCAAAAGGGAACTGTATAGACTATACGCAAATACTCAAGACGACGAATTGAACAGAAAACGAAACGAACTCAACAGAAACGTCAAAACACTAATAGGACAGTACAAACAGTACAAATGACTAGAGGCATGCAAAGAAATAGAAAAAGACGAAGGTAAAACGTACTGGCAAAAAATAAAAAAACTGTCAGGAGAGAAAAAAAACATTATTACTGGTATACTAAATGAAAACGGTACAGAACTGCATACAGACAAGGCCAAAGCGGACACATTTGCCAGACATTTTCAACATGCCTTCACAACCTCCACTAACTCTAACTTTGACGACCAAAACTTTAACGCAATAAATGATTGGTTCGAGATCTACTTCACAAACGAAACAAACAACGCACATCAACTAATTACTGAAGCAGAATACGACAAAGCACTCGCACACATTAAAAACACGGCGCCGGGAAAAGACAATATAAAAGGCAATCTACTGAAAAATCTAACTCCACAAACACACACACACACATACTGAACCTATTCGACAACTGTATTGAAACTAACACGATACCAGATACCTGGAAAACAGGAATAATAATACCAATTCCTAAAGCCGGACTAGACAATACACAAACACAAAACTACAGATCTATCACACTACTCCCTGTACTGAGTAAAATTTTTGAAACTATAATTAAAAATAGACTGCAACAATCAGTTGGACAATACATACCACAATACCAATTCGGATTTAAACCTAAACACTCAACTGTTCACCCACTTTTTATACTAAGCAACAACATACAAACAATTCACCTCACGAACAATAAAACATCATGTCTCTTCATGGACATCAATAAGGCCTTTGACAGTGTCTGGCACAAAGGACTTTTATATAAACTTTACCAGCTTAAAACCCCCAAATACATAATTCACGCAATCAGAAACCTACTCACAAACAGACACCTAGAAGTACGCATAGACAACACCCTCTCCTTTGCTTTCTCCCCTGAACAAGGACTCCCGCAAGGATCCCCGCTATCACCCTTTCTTTAAAATATATACTGCCACGACATATACAATCACAGTCTCCACGACAAAAGACACATTGACAAATCCGCTTACATACTACAATACGCCGACGACACTGCATTGATCGTGCACGACAAAACTACAGTAAAAGCAGGACAAAAACTTCACTGTCACATTTCACTGACGTACAAAGACAAAGGAATTAGTACAAAGACCGCCACTAAAATTTACCAATCAATATGTAGACCTCTGCTTGACTACGGACATATACTGACAGCGAATGCATCTAGGAAAACTAAACAACACATTCAAAAAACAGAACAGATTGCCCTCAGATCAATTACCAAAATAAGACATCCTCAAAACCAACTACACAACCCCTCAAACCAACTACTCTACGAACGAACAAAAATAATTCGAATAACGGAAAGACAACTTCAATTACAAATAAAATGGAAAACAATCCCTAAAACTGGACCCTACTGAATCCCCTTTGCCTCCCAAGACAATCCCGCTTCCGCTTCCCAACAACAACACTACTTGAACACTTCCAACACGACTGAACCAACCTGCTAGACAATGAAAAGACATGACATAGAAGAGAGATATTTTTTTTTGCTTTGTAATAATTTTAAGTTTACGTTAAGATAGTTTAAGTTAGAAAATTAACACAAATACATGTACATATGCAAGTGCAGAAGGCCGTGGGCCGATAGCCTATTGGAAAATAAAGATTATTATTATACGCGTTTGATAAATTGCGAACAAATAATAAATTTACCATTTCAAATCAATGATTAATTTTCAAAGACAAAGATCGGGAACTCCTAAATACCATAAAAGCAAGGAAGACAAGAACTTTGGACATATAATGCGAGATACCAAATACCACATTCTCCACATGATCATCCAGGGAAAGGTTGAGGGTAGAAGATGGATAGGCCGCAAAAAGCTAACAAAAATTGGATTGGACTAGGAGTGGAGCAGCTGTTCCGAGCAGCAAAGGACACAGAACGGTTCCGCGAAATTGTCATGGGGATAACTCACGCCTGAAGCCATGCACGGCACCGAGAGATAGCGAGATCTTTACTACAAATTTTTCTCATTATGTGGTTGTCTCTGTCTCTGAGATATACGGTTCCCAACACAAATGTTACAAAAAGAAGTAAAATATTCGACTGATGTAAAGCGTATCCATTTCAGCTGGATGAACGCAGCTCACGACAGAGGAAATGGAAATTACCACGGGAGGCTTATTTACAGAGGTGGACGAGAACAGCCGATTGATTGATTGAAACAACTTAATAAATTTACTGCAAGAGCTCTGATGGGATTTTATTTATTTTCAAATAGGGGTTTTCTAGCAAAGGCAAAGACAAAAACATTCATGGTTTCAAGATTGTTTTAATACTTTTATTACACCAACAATTATATTGTAATATTTATAACAAAAAGTATCATCCTAAGTATTATAAAATTTAAATGATCAATTCTTAAACATAAAAGTGGAAGCATTTGCTAATTTGAACAGTGCTACATCAAATCTGTAGGTCACTATACTTGACAAAAATAGCAGCTATTTTTAACAATAAATAGTTCTATTGTTAAGGTACGTTATCCAGGCATTGTTTGACTGTAGCACTGTTTCCAATTTATCAGCTGATAAAATGAAATCATATCCCGAAAGCAAAAACTACTAATATGTACAGGGTTGTGATTTAATTAAAAAATTATCCAAGTGATTGAATATAAATACGTCTTTAAAATGCTACACATTTACAGTTTACAGACGATGCTCCTGAGTTGTTTTACGGATTCATTAATAATAACTACCTGATGAGAGAAATGAATAATTAGTAACTTAGATTCAAAAACGGTTAAACTACTCTTCAGCAGTAAATGCGTCACTCACTACGCAAGTGAGTGTTCATTAGTGGATGATTTTATGATAAGCAATGTAGTAGCATTTTCAACAAAAAAAACTACAAATAGTAGATTTTGTTTGTACAGATTTTTTGTGATTTTGTTTCATTGACTTTTCTTACATTAAATACATTTCACAATATAAGTACATCTGCAGATATTCTGAGTATTGAGGTAATATTTTTCATTTTAAGGACTTCGGGCCAAAAAGGCATATGGTGTGGATGAAACATATGCTTCTTTGGTTGAAAAGTTTCTTTCATAGCATGTAGTTAAAAATATGTGTTTGTTGTACTGATATCAAGGCAGCTTGTTACATTTCAGGTCTGATACGCGCTAAAACATTGCAATAATGGTTTTTAAGATTTCTAAAATGGTATTTTCCTTTTCATGAATGGTATTCGTCGAGTTACTTGTGGTAAACTTGAATTAGTGCGCTTCAGACTCGTATATTAATTAGATTTCTTCGAATGAATTTTACTCGAAAAATTACGGCAGTGTAGTCGATTATGGAGACAAAACTATTCTAACTTTTCGTCTTGCAATGATGTGAACTTCATATATTTTCAAATGATTTTACGCAATGACGAGTCGTTCTGAGTCTAAAAATGTGATATTATGAAAATAGAGGTATATGGTATTTCCCTGAGAATTCATTTAGACTCAGAAAATGTTAATTAACGTTATCATTTTCGATTTGCTTGGCTGTAATTTTAAATAAAAGTGAAAATAGTTTCCGTCGTAGTTGCAACAAGACGTAGGCTATAGCCGGATTTGTTTTCTCTTTATAGATAGCGCGTATACCTAATATTTTGTCCATCAATAAATTATTAAAATATTTTTCCAAGTCCAAAGAGCTTTCTAAATTAGAGCCTTAATTTAAACATCTACATATGTATACTTATGAAGTAATTTTCACTTGTATGTAAAATATCTGATAACTTTGCTACCGTTTTTATAGGTACAAATTTTAATACTGGTATAGTGATTCCTTGATATAGTTTTCACTTCTTCGTAAAATATGCCTGGCATGAACGTAGATATGCTTGATTTTTTTCCTAATAGTAACGATCAACGCTTATTTGTAAAAACTTATTCTAATAACTTATTATTAATATACTGAAAATATTTTTACACAAAAAAAGTTAATAGACAACCTATACATTGCTGGTTTGGTATACATCCGCTATATTATTTTCACCTTTTAATAAATGTCGCTTCGTACCTTATTAGAACTGCTGTTTAAGTAACATGCTGCGAAATACATTGACAATTTTATTTAAAATATTATTTATAATGTAGATATGTCTGATTCGTTAAAAGGTGAACTGGTCGGCAATAATACTAAAACGATGTACAAACCTAAAGTGGCTGTAAACAAAAACCAACAGCAAATACGTGAATTTCAGACAAAAATGCATAACCCCAGCTGTATTTGAATACACTAAAACAATGACACCTAGAGACATCGTTTAAAAATCTTAACTTCTCAATGGCACGTTTTTCAGAATGTGATGCAAACCGGTAATTTGTTTTTCTTTTCGCAAAAAATGTAATTTCAAATTCAAATTTTTCTTTGGTAGGGCCATATCACAAAATAAAATAAATATATTTTTTTAAACCTAATCAGACAATAATTTTTTTTAATCCCGAAAGTTTGTAAATATTAATAAAGTCACAGCACTAAAGATACAGTCATATAAATGTATGCTTAAACGGTTTCAACTAGAAATAACCGTGCCTACTTGGTTCAGATCAAAGCTTAATTTAGTCTGGCACAACAAATACAACGACGATTTTGACACGAGATTTCAGAAATCATTTTTGTTAAAATGCTTTAGATGATTGCTGGAAACTCATGAGGGGCTTCTGGTTTTTGAAGCAAATTACTTCAACCGCATGATATTTAATGAATCCCATTTTTATACAGTTTCTGGTAGTCTTCGACAATACTCTTTCATGTAGCTTAGGCATAGAATCGATTTTTTAACCAAAAAAAGATTTATTATAAATCATATGATAAATATTTTATATCGAGTATTTATTTGCTATAACTCTTTGCATTACTGCCTTTGTCTCAATTTTAGAAGCCGATAACATGTTGTTTTTCCCCCATGTTCAGCCAAATTTTTAATAAATTTGTAGAAACACATTTCTGAAGAACTCTTTTCGCATGAGACAAATATACAAAATATAACACGCATATATTTGCTTTTAATATTTATTTATTTACATTTTTTTTAAATTTCACTCAATAAGGGCGAAAGTATGTGAACACCAAGATAATTATGTAATGGTTTTAGGATCTTATTTTCATTTATTTCTCGTAATTGTAGCAAAAGAAAAACTATTTTACCAGCATTTCCGAATTTTTTAGTTTAAATCATTTAATAAAAGTAATTTTATTGGTAAATTTATGCCTTTGTTAAAGACATTAATATTAATTATTAAATTTTCTGGTAATACAATTTTGCCAATGGGATAATTTGGGTTAGTTTCGTCTCCCCACACGCATTACGAAAAGAGTAGAACTTTAATTATTGATTATGTGCTACTGACAAAAAAATAGTTTAGGGTACATTTAACACCCAGCATTAGTTACCGCTGTATAATCTTCTTGCAGCTGGAATGTAGATTAAATGATGAAAATAACATTTTTTTTAAGTAGATCCAGAAGAGTTGCAGGATTGTTTGTGGAAGTGTTAATTTCTCGCAAATATTTTCGTACGTAACGTCTCAAATTCTTTAAATATATCTAATGTTAAACAGAAATACTTGCATAAGGCTTGGATAACTGTTGGTGTTAGGCAAAGCATAGAGCAGTTAGGCAGAACAATGATGTGAAAAAAATATTGAATAATGTAAATATAAAACAAGCTTATTTCACGAATGATGTGGTAGATAGGAGAGCATATAAAAACATGTGCAACTGTGCAGTTAACCAAATAAAAATTGAAAAATATAAATATTTCAGAGAAGTTATAGATAGCAATAAACGAAAAGTGGAAAAGCTTGAAAGTATTCCTACCTGAATAAAGTGAAAAAGTTGTATGTTGGAGATACTATTTCAAATGAGCACGCTTAATACATAACTTTTGCAACTGTTTTATAAATGGTATAAATGAAGTTATAAATATTATTCCCAAAAGTTTCATATTGCATGAAGGGTTTTTTGGAGTTTTTGATGAATGCAGTGAGTTGTCCAAATTTCAAATAGTCTTTATAAATGATATGAAAAAGAAAGAAAACAATTAAAAATGTGACTCGTGGCAGGAGTTGCAAAAAAGCTTTAACTGGTGCTTGTGCTATGGTTGGTAACCCTCTATTAGGTGTAATTAATCCGTCATTAACAAATTGCCATTTTCCAGAAACATCGAAGTGATTTATGTTGCAAAGGTGAAAAGCACAAAAATATTCCCAATGTATTCAGGCCAAGAGATAGTATTAAAATTTACGAAAAACTCTTAGAAAAAGCTGTTGAAACCCAACTGCAGGATTATTGTAAAACACGTTTCGTTGAGCGGCAAATCAGTCACGGTTTTGCGAACATTATCAGCGTGTGTCTGTTGTGGTTAATGTGGGTGAATTTTATTGCTGAGAAATGGATTAGGAATTTTATTTCTCTCTATTCTTGGACTTGAGAAGTTTGAAAATTTTAAAGTGAATCTTTTATAGGAAGACAAATATCAGTTAGAATTGTTAGCTACTATACATACTATAATGTAGCGGAGAATGCAACAGACAAATGCAGCATGTTGTGCATAAGTTTGCAAAACTCATTTGGGTGGCTCTGTAGAAACAAATTAAGTCTAACGTTTTCAAAATCAAAGTTCTGTTTATTTGGAAAAAATATAAATTAAATAACGTTAATCTGAGGAAACAAGTAAAAGAGATAAAATATTTGGAAGCATTGTTTGACGATGATTTAACTTCCTATGCCCCTGCAAACTATATCATTAAAAAGTTCATTCAAAAGGTTGTTTTTTTTGCGAGAGCGGACGCAGCTTGTACTTGGGTACCAAATTGATGTTGTATAAAGGAATATGTGCTCTAGCTTTACATGACAGCTGCAAATTGTGGAGAATAGAGCATTTAGAACCATTTTGGATTGCAGTAAATATACACCTAGTGCAACAATGCGTGAAGTTTTGAATGTTCTCTCAATTAAGCAAAAACTTTTACAATTTTTGATACAAATCAAATGCTCAAGCCATCAATCAATACTCACTGGTATGACGATTACTTTATAATATTAGACAACATAATAAATTATGTAAATTTTAATTAAAAAATAAACTGCTTAGCGCACATTTATTATCTTGGACATCTTACTTTTGTTGGGCGTTTGTTACTTGCACTTTTTGTTACTATGAATTGTGATATTGTGTTGCAAATTTTATTGCTTTCATTTATTGCTGAATATGACAAGTAACGTTATTATTGCAATTAAATAAATATTAAAATATGCGTGTTAACTCTTCTAAAACTTAACACCTCTGAAAATTTTCTTCAATGTATATTTCACTCACTAATGTGATGTTTGAAGGAAATTAAAGAAATAAATACATTTATGTACACATGTTTTAAATCCAGGAAAAGGTCGCTTACCAACGCATTTTCTTTTTTTTTACTTCTAAATGTGCTATAAAAATAGCTGTATTCATTCCATTTGCCTGTAAAGTCAACAATTGCGTCATAAACTCCTAAGAATTGGACAAACTGAAAAAGTATTACTGTATGAAAAAGTCGATTGAAATTAACAATAAAATATGCGATGTTTTTTGATAGTTAGGTCAAAATCGTTGTTGTCGTTGAGACCTAGTTCACTTGCATGTTCTCGAAGTTGACACACGTACAATCTAAATATAAACAATCACAGCAATTTTCAAAAATGTCAAAAACAACAATTTCTATTAAATCATCCTAAACTAAAATATTACCAGCGACAAAACAAATAACCACAAAATAATCACAATAGTTCGAACGAAAGACCGTTCATAAAAGAATTTTGCCATCACGCCCAAACTTGTTTTGAGAACACGCAAATAAACGATTTGGCATACATGATTTCATATTGACTTAAAATTAATTCTACTAATTATTTAAAAAGTAACTAACCAAATTTAATGAAAAAATTGGCACATATTTCTATTTACATTGATATTATATAACCCTGGGAAGATATGTAAATTTAGATTAAAATATTTTGAAGTAATTTTATTGTTATTAACTTACTTCAATAATATTGATTTAGTGCGAAACATTCCCTTATAGAAAACCTGCTTTTAGGCTTAACAATTATTAAACCATAGTATAACATATGTTACGTACATATACAATTAATTCTAATTGGGCCTACTATTTAAATGTAGGCGCCGTAATAACTTACTATTAAGTTGCTTTTAAATATTTTATGAGCAATGCTTTGCTTATCGTATTTACCTTAATAAAATATCTTCCACTTCTGCGTAATATCTCCAGAAAATGATGATCAAAAAGTATACTGCCAATCCAGAGGGATTATTTTATTAGGACAAACAGATGGTATGTGATGGGATTTGGCCGCGATGAATTAGTTGAGGTTTTTATAGAAAACTTATAGAAACCATTAAGGAAAGATAGTCTTTTATGCGTGTTGCAATCACTGATAATGGTGTGATCACTTTTCACAATACAAATAAAAATGAATACATTTTTTGATATGATTACGATATGTAATTTAATTCTTCCACAGTTTTAGTGTTGAAAACTCATACCAAAGTGTACAGTTTTCATCTAATTACGCATTCTGAAATAGCTTGTAATGGGCTTTTACCTTCATATAATCTGTGTGATTTATTTAGCACAAACACAATGCAGGACATTCTGAAAGTTGTGTTTATCTTGCTCTCAGCTTTTGAGTACCTGCTTTAGAACAACTCAAATAGAACTTTTGGAAACACCCATTTTAAGAACATTAAATGGAATACAATATCGTTTTCTTAAAAATAGGTTTTCAAACACCAAGAGAAGATAATTTTATAAAGTTACAGGTTTTTTGTTCTATTTTAGTTTGTACTTTCGTGGAGGCTAGGCCGTCACCAGAGGGCAGTGACATTGTGATCTTTACAAGCCAAGTTATCCATTTTAGTGCATTTAAACATGTCTAAATATTCTGGTTTGGTTTTATTGTTGTGATTCGGTATTAGATTAATTTTTGCATTTGCACAAGGGGATGTTAAAATTGAGGCAAAAATGAGCTATTATAGAAGCTCTACATTAAAATTAGCAATACTAATTACCTCAATGGGCGATTAAAGAAATCTTTCAAAATATAGCGGAGAAAGTAGTCTAAAATAAACTCTTTACGTTAATACCTCCTTCTTGCCTAACAAAGCCAACAGCTGCTATGAAAAAAATATTAAACTGTACATTTTTCGATGTGTTATGTTTCTCTCTTTCAAAGTTTCTTTTCTCAAGAATTTTTAGATAACAGATTTAGCTATGAGCAGCAAAATTTACTTCAGACTTTTCTTTGATATCGGAATCCATCGGAAGAAACCTATGACACGGTTACGTTACATTTGCAATAGGCCGTATAATACCATGAGTTTATTACATAAGTATATCGTTTATAATTGATTTTTTGATTCAATTTTAGCACAGGCTTTTTGTCGAACCCAACATATTTCCAGTGCAAGTTTTAAAATGTACGATTGCTTTGATTTTGAGTCAAACTTTTTTCAAAAAGAATGTGATAATCAAAATATTTTAAGGAGAATACGAAAATAAATGTTGACTACATTCCTGCACATTTAAATTTAAACAGCTTTAAGAAGTAGAAGTATTTTTCTGCAAATAGTGCAAACGATAATCAGTTGAATTTCGTTTTAATTCTCATATTAACCGGTTTATATGGTGGATCCCTCTGATTATCTAAACTTATTTTTTATTTTTTGAAATTCAACATGATGTATAGGAATGTAAAAATACTAATTCTATCTGGGAAACTGTTGAATCAGATTTTCTGAATTATAATTATTCTAGCAAATTGTTTTAAAATCAAATTTTCAAAACATCGACAGTCAACTAAAAAGTTCATTGGACATTAATTGAAAAACACAGAAATTTAAAACATGTTTTACTCGGCCCCTTTCTGTATTTAGTTAATCTTAGGCCTGAAGGAAAAACACAAGTAGCAATGGCCAAAGCGATCCACTTTAACACTATAAATAAAGCTTGACTTGTTAGTTAATGAATAGAAAATGTATTGTCCAATGAATGACAATTAAAGATTCGGTTAATCCGTAGATGTATCAGTGGCTCAATAACTCGTTTTAAATTTCTGTTTGCCTTAGTTTTGATAATTACTTTATAAAGTTTGAATCTGCAGAAATCTACATTGCAACTCGATTTTTTAAGTGTTTCTTCTTAATAGAAGCTATCCAGTTGAACACTACAAATAAAGCTTGACTTGTTAATTAATAGATAGAAAATGTATTAAATAATTATATCTCCAATTAATGGCAATTAAAGAATCGGTTGATTTGAAAATGTATCAATAGCTGAATAACTCGTTTTTTAATTTTTGTTTGCCACGTTTTTGTTCTTTATTTCTAAATTTTGTATCTGAAGAATCCTACATTGCAACGCGATTTTTCGAGTGTTATATCTTATTAGGAACCCCAATAATGAAAATATAGTTTTTAAAGTATAAAACTTTCAGTCAAAACTGAATTTTAGATTATAATTGATACAATATTGGACATAAAAATAATTATTAATATATATAATAATATTTATTATTATGATTTTATACTTTGTATTTCTCTAATATTCTTCTTGAATGTTAAATTAACGATGTGATAAATGTGTGATTAAAATTCCATTACAAAAACTTAGACATCAGGTTTAAGCATCTGTTTACTGTAAAGTCTCTATTTGAAAATATACAGATAATTCATAACTTGTTTAAACCATTAAAAAACCCAGCCATTTATTATTTTTTGTATGTATGTAAATTAAATATATTTTTATTACACACTTATTTTTTTTTTGTATCTATATTTTCGGTTTTATGAAACGCAATAAAGTGTAGGTAAGTACAAGCAAATGCATTATTGAAAATATTGTGTTGGACAGGATGGCTGATTCTTTAGATATTCAGTTTTTTTTAATATTTGCAGTTCCCTCATAGCAATATGAATTACATTTTTCTTAGTTTGGCTTCGTTTTTTGCCCCAAGTGGACACAAAAAACTAATCTAATTTTGTCCTATATTACCTAAACGTATTTCAGCGACTGCAAAAAATGGACAGTTGGCTTTTGAAAAAAAGAACATTTAACATAAAAGACTTAAAATTCCAAACATTTCCAAACAGTAATTTTACTTTGGCCTTTGTACTCCTTGCGGAGGACTTACACTGACTGCGGCTCCTAATACACTTTTAATGGCTGTAGTCTTCAGTAGTCTTTTTAACATACCACTAGAACCGCGATGCTGCAAACTCTTGTGCGTGGTCAACGAGTTCTTCGTTCTGTACCTTCGATGGCAAAATTCGCACACATACAGAGTGTCCGACTGTTCGTGCTTATCCTGGAAGTGTCTTTTGAGTGAGTAGTAACAACTGAAGGTGCGCCTGCAGTACGGACATTCTTGCGGCTCGTTAATGCCTCCGCTGGTTGGGGGCGGCATTCTCATGGGTCCTACAAGAGTATTGTTACTTATGGCGGGTTGTATGGAAAAGGGACTTGGCATGCGTAGCGGCGGTAGGGCTCCGCCATCACAAGACGCAGGTAAGCAGGCTTCAAGCGGAGTAGCGAATTTGGCAAAACTGCAGGTGGCTAAGGACGAGTACAAAAAGCTTTTAAGGTACTAATTATATCAACAATTTTACATAAACTTAATTGTTTGTTTATGATACAATTCATGGTACAGAGTGACACGATGTTGTTGCGTTTGCTGGCTACTTGGCGTTAATTTTAACTGTTTCCAATCGATACAATTGAAAAAGCTGACGCCCGCAAACTTTGGGGACTACTTTTCTCAATCCATGGATTTGAGAATAAGAAATGAGAGAAACGGTATTCTTTCTACTGTTCAGCGGAGCGCTGGATGCCCCTGATTCGTTGCCCCACATTTAATTTCGAGTAGTTCCGAACTTTACACTTGCAGAATGGACATTTTGCTCATCAACATTTTCAACCACGAAGTTTTTCTGAGCAATATCTCAATTAATGTTTTGCTACTAAGTTAATTAACTAAGTTTTCGTAAAGTAAGGAAAATAGAAGAGTTATGTTTAGCACCGATTTATTATCTACCCAAGTTATTTAACTGTTAAAAAAATTGAAACGTTTGTAAATATTCCAGTTGCGTCGCATTCTGTATAGAAACCAAGTGAAAACTATGCAAAATATCCAGTAAATCGAACGATATTCGGATACCCTGTACCTCAACAAGCAACGGGAAGTATATCTTTAATGCTTTACAATTTAAAGTACTTACCTATGTCTACCATACATTTTTTAAATAATTAGCAGTTAATTATTTGCTACTGAAGCTTGGCTCCTAATGTTCAATGCTCTTACATTTCTTTAAAACATGTTTTCGGATAATAAATTTAAAACCTTTGTTATCAATTTATTTGATTTAGCAAGTCGGTCCTTTTCAGTTGAATTTATGGCTTCGTTATAAACGTACATATTGTTTTAAAATGAAGATGTAAAGTAGTTAAATTTGCCCAGTTTGTGTAGCAATGAAATAAAGCAGAACGGGGGCTGACAGGTGCACAACATAGTGATGAATTAGCAAATTGGTAAAACCACAATTGTATGAACTGGTTAAAATGTTCAACAATAAAAACATTTAATTATAGATCGCATTAGTTTGCGAAATCCATACTCAAAAGCAAAAACAAATTAATGTTTTTGCTGGTTACCTATACCCTCACATTCTGAGCACACAGGTTTTTTTCTGGAACAACTCTCTGGTCAATTTTATAAAATTATATGCCTAAAAGCCTAAGAAAATTGGAAACGTTCGGCCATTTAACTAAATTATTAAAATAAGCGTAATTACTACCGTTTTGAAATGTTACTATAAGCAATCATCTTAATAGTAATAATAATAATAATAATAATAATAATAGATAAAATTTTGTTGGCTTTAACTTCGTAACTTTCCAAGAAATAGTTTGATGGATTTTCACGTTTATCTTAGTCAAAAGTCTTTGAGTCAAATGTTTTAGAACCCACTGGAAAACATTTTACATTTACACTGTTAATGTTTTTTATTTTTTAATTTAAACTTTCCCTTTCAAACTTTAAGCTAAACGTGTTAATAAATTTGTTTTCAGTATTGACGAAAATCTTGTATTAATCCAAATATTTCGCAAAACGCCCACCTGATTGAAAAAAAAATTGTGTCATAAATGTAAAAAAATTTCTATTAAATCGGGTTTGTAAAAAAATTTGATTATTCCAGACTTGCATTCAACAATGTTATCCGATTATGCAGAGGGGACCAGGTTTTTCGTAACAAACTATGATAGTTTTACTAGATAGGAGATATCCGGAAGCAATACATCCTAGTTACAATGTGTTCACAAGAGTTCGCCAGAAATAAATATGAAAAATGTTTTCAAAATTAAACAAAGCTAAAATAATGACTTTTGTGGCTCGATACTTCACTCAGTTTAAGAAAATAGCAAGTTTTTTTTTATTTTAACGTTCAATTTAGCGTAAATATCTGGGTTGGAATCTACAGCAATAACTTATCTGGGCTCTAGTTTTTAACTAGGCACTTAAACACAGAGAACTTTCTAGAATTTGGACATGTAGGACAAAATACCGACAATTTAAATATAAAATACCTATGTTTTTGATCCCCTGGTGAAATGTACGTACTTTCGCCACTGTTTTCGATGACGAAAGCATAACTTTTACCCAATACAATAGATTTCGCCACGCACCTTTCTGACTCGGCAACTAGCAACGGCGAATTTCGTTGATGAATCGTTTCAGACGGTTTGTCAACATTTTCAAAGCCGTACTTATATGTTAGATTCTTTTGTGTGGATGTTTCTAAACGAGGCATAAAACCGTATAAAAAATGATAGCAATGAAGTAAAACCACATATAGTTAATTTGAATCGATCTATTGTACGTCGATGCGAGTTATGTATTGAAAAGAATTATTTCCATTTTAAACAATTTTTGAAACGGTTTTTGCTAATGTTTTCAATTATTGCGTTAGTTATTAATTCTGCAAATAAACTTTTTTAATATAGTATATGACAGTTTCGGAAGAGAGTAGGTTAGAGAAAAATTAATCCATCAAAAAAAAGTAGAGAAAGCTTCTTATTATCAGCAAAACACAAAAAAAACACCTGAAAAACCTGTAATATCAGCCGAATTAGTGAAGAAACTATTGAAAGGTCTTAACCTTGTACCTCGAAAACAAAACAAATTATAAAATATACACATATTTTTGCTCTAAAAAAATTTACGCTCTTTTTGCTTTAAAATTCGTTTTGATCCATTGTGAAAGTTTGTCACGATAAACCTGGTACGTTTGATCGTTTACATTCTGACTAATATCGCCAATGATTACCCTAGTATTAAAAACATTAAATTAAATGTGTAAACTCAACGTTTGTTATTTCGTTAACTTCTACTTTTGATGATGTCTTATTCAGATACTATTTCTAGCATATTCTTTAATTATTCCGTTTTTAATAAAATGTGTGTCACACATTCACAAATTATGCATACATTTAATAAATTGAAGATTAAGATATTTTTAACCATTAAAACAAAAGAGTGGTAAAACTTAGCACAGTAAGTACAAAAGCTCATATAAATATCTGCCCACAAATGCTTCAATTCCAAGATACAGGGTGTTTACTTTAGAGTTTTAATTTGCTTCTTCGTTCTATCTGCTGCTGTATTTGAAATATTTGTCTGAAATCCTGGGAATACGTTGCCCTCCAGGGTCTACATCTCTTGATATGTCTAACGGTTCTGAGCATGTACAGGATTATGCTTTTTTGAAAGATCATGTCCTATTTACCATCCCAAACTTTTTTGTGTAGCGCTACTGAAAAGAGTTGAACTTTTCGAAATCGCTTGTTAAATTTAGATATTTTCTTGTGCCTTTCATACGTTTTTCATTTTTTCATACGTGTCGCCCTTTCCGTGTTAATTGCAAAATAATTACTCAATTAAATTTTGCAAGTATTAGGACGCTGCCAGAGGTTTGTCGCTTCTTCGGTGTCTCTGAACCTTTTGTGCATTTGTCGACTTTGAGATATATATATCTCTAAAACAGCAATGTTTAGAACTGTAAAACAAAATAAATAAAGTTCCTGAATTTATCGCCATGTAACCTGGAAACGAAGCGTCTGTAGATGATTGTTTATACGGACTTTTCCGCAAAGCCTTGTAAGTGGCATTTCCTGGTCTACAGGGTTATTCAGATTAAACGACACACTGAAGATTGCGGCTAAACTATTTCACTTTTAAAAAGTATTATCTCATGGATAAATGGGGGACCTCCAAAATTTTCAATTTCGAAACCAAGTTCTACCTTGCGGCTACTAATAGATGCCGAAAGACATACAAGGCTGTCCCAAAATTGTGTTCAAGGAATAGCACGTTTCGAACGGTTATAACGTGCTTAATGTAAATGTACCCTGTGCTTTATGGCAAGAACAGATGAAAAATTTCGTTTTCTAATACTATAAAGGTATCCTATACCTAACTCCAGCAGTTTTGATGGAAATCGCACACTTTCAGGATTTATGCCGATTTTATTAAATTTAATAATTAATCAAGTTACCTTTCGCAATTTGAGAGGTCTAAAATAGTACATTATATACCTAGGTCGAGAAGTACGCTATTATATACCGATCATCATCGCGTTGATTTCCTGAGGCGCGTAGCTATAACGTGCGAGGTATATAATGGCCTTCTCGACCGAAGTATATATAGATTTTTTTACCACTAACGTGGATAATTGCCAAAATTGATTTAATAAGATTTTTAATTTCCCATAAAATTTCTGACGTGCCGCCAAGTGGTTGTCAAAACTGGCCTCCGCGATCACCAGATTTAAATCCTACGGATTTTTTTTATGGGGATATGCAAACGGAGCGCCCCTAACATAGGCGCCAACAACATTAGAAGTTAGTTGAAGTTAAAACAATATGAGGGAGAGAATAATAGAAGCTTTCCAAAGTATAAGCATTGAAATGTTGTTGGAGCGTTTAAAAAAGTGTGCATTTATGTGTGGAATCAGACCGGCATCATTTTTAACACTTATTAGGTATAAGTTAAGTATCGCCGCTGTGACATATGGGTGCATGTAAAAATTATAATTAATTACGTGTAATTGTTTGAACATAATTTTGAGACACCCTGAATGCCGCATCTGCATCTATTGGTAGCCGCAAGGTAGAATTTGGATTAGAAATTCAAAATGGGTGATGAGATTTTAAACTTTAAACAAAGGTCTTCATTTTTACAATATTCTAAATATCTCAGCAACCTTAAGTTTTAAGTAAGATAAACCGTAATAGAAATCACATTTATTTCGCTCGCAGACACTCATAACATAAAAATATACAGGGCATTCCATTTAAAAAATTCAACTTTGAATTGAATGTAGTAATTTGGACATTAGAAAATAATTTTAAAATGTACCCCCGGAGGTCCATCATTTATTCATAAAACGAGACTTTTTAAAAATTAAATAGTTCATCAGTAATCTTCCTTGTATAATCTGAATCCCCCTGGATTTTCCCAATAAAAACTTGAATCGTCCTGTATTTAAAAATATTATAGATGTAATAAATTTCATAATATTTTGCTAGAAGAATGGGTTAATTCATCACTAGTTGTTCCACGTATTTGCCAGTTCCGGCATGGGCATTTAAACTTTACGTTAATAAAACCTTACTTACATGTCACCAAAAAACTCGATATCTAGCGCATATTTAAGAGGTAATTATAAAAAAATTGTAATACCTGCAAAAGTGGTCGGATGAAACTCAAAGTGTTCTGGCTAAAAAAACTTAATGTCAATATCTCCAGGTCTAGACTTGTGATACGTGTAGATGTGTGTCATAAGGGAATTCCTAGAGCAATAGACGCGTTCGCAAATCACGCACCGGTATTCCTCTTGTCGTTCTGCATGTTTGTCCGCGATATGTCTCTTCAGAGATGCTTTCGAACAGAGCACTTTGCCACAGAGCTGGCAAGTGAACACCTTCTTGGGCGATACCCCTGCAAAAGTAAAGACTATGTTCGTTCTAGAAAGTCCTATTCTTAACCGCAGGGCGATATGGTGGTTAGTGACAAACAAAACGAGAGTAGAACGGTCAAGAACAGGCTCTCTGGTCTGGTACTTTCGCGCGTGTCGCCACCAGGTCCGAATACAAATTGGCATGAATTTTTATTTTTTTTTCAAAATTGAACCGATGCCGCTTTGCCATATCACTGACCGCACACTCGCGATCTGTGGGCTTTGTTTGATTGTGTTTTGCTTGAATGGAACGCGACTGTATCAAAAAAAGCCCATTTTCCCGCAGTCCCTGTTTTCTTAATATTTGGACAAACTGGTGGGACGGATTTATGTCGAACGTTAGAACGAACTTAGAAATTACTCGAATTGAGCCGTATTCCCAAGAAGGCGTCTTTAGTGGACGAAGTTATCGATAAATTATTAAATTAACTCCCTTAACCCTCATAATACACTAGGAGTTGCCACCTATAGTTAATAATGTAAACCTGAAACAATTAGGAATAAAAACATCACTAAAGAGGATTGATAATGAAGTATTTTGTGGATCTTCAATAAAAAAACATCAGCAATGCAGATTTTTAACAAAAATTATTCCAAATATTGAAACTTACAATAGACTAAGCGGGAACGTCTTTGACTAAATCTAGGTGGCAACCCAATAACTGCGTTTTTGCGTAAACTAACACTTGTACAAGAAGCAGATGTAACTTTGGAAACCATGGAAATTTGAGTGTGCGGTTTGGAAAAATGGCTGGCGACGTATCATAATAAATTCCGATATACTTTTTTATTGTGGTGGCAACACTCGTCGTGTTGAGAACCATGTATATATTGCAAGCGATTCTCAGCAAAAAACCCTCACATATAAACAGAATGCTGCGAAATATAAATGGTTCTGTATTTTAAAAATGAAACATACAAGCATACATATCACGCACAATTAATGGGAATATATGGATGTTCCTCAAAAAGGTTTCTATTAGTTGTTGTTGATACATTTCAAAGAAAAACCTTGTTAAAGCGCACACATACCTAGAGGCAACATTTCATATATGGCAAGCATAAAATAAAACCCAAGCTGTTGCTTTTGCAAATGTAAAAATATATTTAAACATAAATAAAGGTTATACAACAGTTACATAAAATATAATAAAATATTGCATTAAACAACATTTAAACATGCCTAAAATGCAAAAACTAAAAAAGAGAAACGTCACTACACAGGACCAATTTTGAGAAATTGCAGAAAATGCCCAAACTAACACGACATGAATTGTGCATTGATTGTGGATTTTTGGCGTATTTTCTGCAATTTCTTAATAATTGAATAATTAAGAACGGGGTTGCCAATATTAATAAAAACTTCAAACGATCAAAGGTTTAATAAATAGATAATTTAACGGGGAAAATCAGTCGAGATTATGAAGGTTCAGTCTTAAAAAATACCTCGAGTCTCAAATAAAAAATTTCAGTCTTTCCGTAAACAACTTAAGTCCTGTCCTCTCCATTGCAAGATAATATGAACATGTTTCTATAATAATATAAGATTAATAAGTATTTGAATCAACATAATTAGAAGAACCTTACATATTTCTGCAACCATATCTCAAATTCCGAGCAGTTAAGTAATAATAGTACATTTTAAGCCGATGTGGATACATTGAGATATTGTTGTAGTTGCAATAAAACTAAATATCAAATAAATATATGAACTAAGAACCTTATGGTGGTAGTAAAGCCTCTTATACTAAAAAATATAATTGTTTTAACGGTACGCATGCAGTACATAAAACAGCTTTTTATAATGTAAAAATAAAATATTTTCGAAATTAAAAAGTTGACTAGACAAATGCGTTCCAAAATGTCTTTTTATTGCACGATTTTTTCAGCGATTTATGAACTGCATATCCCGCCGGCGCTCACCTCAATAAATTATGATTACATTAATATTTATATAATTTCTTAATCAGAATGCAAAATATATTATTAGATCTATAACCTCCCGTTCACCCAGTGAATATAAAAATGCCATTAATACTCTAATGCAAGCAAATAATAACTAAATAAAATCTATACAGTATTTAGTAAAGTATGTACAAAGCACAACATTACACTTTCAAAATGATAAAATCTTTAGCAGTAAACAACAAAATATATCACAGAGCCTAAAAAGTAATCAAATGCAATGTTGGCTAATAAATAGTTTATTACTAGAAAAATTGTACAACACTTTGTATTTAAATTATCGAACACTTTACATACTCTGATCGATTTATCATTTGCTAATCGAATTGCAACACCTGCCTGAAATGCCTCTTCATAATACTTCATTTCGCACAATCACAGCCAAAATTCTCAAACCCTAGCCTAATTTTGATTATCTTTCAGTCTTTCTTCATTGTTAAAAATTTTCACGTATTTTATATTATTCGAGATAATATCACGATCGTCAGAGCATTTTCAGTGTTCAATAATGTTATTAAAACGATGTATTCGATTATAAGTACTAAAAGTATAGTAACTCTGTGAATGTTTAGAAAAAAATAGTTGGGATATTTAATTAGTAATGATTTAAGCTAATGTTAATGGAACATTTGCGATTAAACCGCGAATAAACTAAATTGGAAATTGCCCAATTAGACCGGGGTTTTGCTGAAAACTATAAATATGGCCAAAATGCTGTTTGGCTATAAAACTTGTTTCATCGTAAATTAACAGAAATTTTAACCGGGAGTGAACAGGCGATAGATAGAATCATTAATTAAAAAAACGAATAAAACATTGAGATTTGACTCTCCTTAAGAGAAGAGTGATCAAGTCGACAGCTTTGAGAAACATTATTATTACAAAATAGCGAAAAGCGATTGCTGAAACTATGAAAACATTTACTTCAAAGTTAGCTGTGGTTTTGGCTTATTTTCCCTACGTTTCTGTTCAAACAACGAACATTATGTGGAGGTTGTTTTGTGAGAAGTTTATTTTTAACACGTGAAAAAATTACAACACATACGGTGTATTCAGGCGTTAAGGCATACACGTCTTGTCTACCATCTTTGAATATGTAGTTTGTTACCTATTAAACTTGAGAAATTATAGTTTATGTCAAATTTATTATTTTCGCATCATTGTTTTGCAGACGAGTCAGAAAATGAATTTATTAATTATGTAAACAAAATTCAGAAAACTGACATTTGAAATTCGTTGCAATAAAAAAAACATTCAGACAGAGAAAGCTATAGCAAATTTAATAACGAATAATAAGCAAGAAAACTGCAGCGCCAGTTGAATTAAAGATTTTATTTTTATATTTTCTTCTTTCCAAAAGAAACCTTTAAGATTTAATTTAAAAAAGGGATAAATAATAGTTGTCTTTTCTGTAGCAAATAACCCAATTCAGATATAATTCTTTTGTTAAATGGAGCAGCAGTTGAAGATTTATGAGGGAAACTAATTCAGTTCTGAAAATTAAAATTTTGTTATGCTTTTGAAATGGAGCAATAATATTCCCAAATTTTTTGAAAAACACTTTTAGGATTTTTAGTGGACTCAACTGGAACGTTTTTGAAGTTTTGCTTATTTAGTTGTTGACACTTTTTTCTATCTATCGTTTGTTCGACCACCATTGTCACTTCTTACAGCATAAAAACGAAATTGTTAAAACATTTGTTATTTTCTTAAGTTATGATTTCAGATCCACGGTTTCTATTAGTTCAGAGGGATGAAGTCTGCGAGCACTCCAAATATTCAGGGTGTTTGGAAAGTCGTGAGCAATATTATATCTGCATGTTTTACGACCAAACCAGGATTTTCTTCTACATGAACTTGGGTTCTCAGATGTTTTTGAAACACAAAGTTAAAGTTGATTATTGAAAATTTACAAAATCAGGTCAAGTGTGTTGTTTGGTCCCCACCAGGTGATAAATTACGTTTTGCTCAGAAATTCTTTCTTTGTATAAAAACAGCACAGTGTTCATTGAATAATAAAAAATATATATGAAAAGCTCTTTCAAAAAGCTCTACATTTTGAGGCAAAGTACCAAAAATAGAAGGTTCTTTACCTAAAAAAGAAGGCGGAATATATTTATTTTCAGTTTTTGGGAAGACTCATATAGCAGTATACAATTTGGGCTTGCTATGCTTCCGGGGACAGTTAGATATGTTTTTTATTCTTCCAACTGGCTTCAACTATTTCTCCACTTTGTATTCCAATGTTGGATCAATACTCAACTTTTTTCAAAAATGTTCAAAAATCAACTTTAAAGAAAATGTAGAATAATTTTCGTCTGTTCAAGTAAAAAGTTTTTGAAGTTTGAACGGTAATTTTTTATTTTTGTTACTATTTATTGGAACTCGAGTTTTAAGTACTTTGTTTTTCAAATATCAAGCATTTATGGATTCACATGAACCATCAGTAAACACCTATTAGAGCGATAAACACCATTCTAATTGTAACATCGATTTCCAAAATGACTTTTTGGAATAAGCTTTTTTCAAAATATTAACTGCTGAAAAGATAAAAGAATGCGTCATTTTTTAATAATCTTAAATCGGTGATTTTTTTGATAGATATAATCTAAAACGTGTTGAGGCAAATTGGGTTTCACGTTATTAGCCCTTAATACATGGGAATATTAATCTTTGCGCCGTATTCTATGCAGATAAAATATTGCTAAGTAATTTCCAGACACTCAAAAAATATTTTGGATATGCATCTACAATTGTTTAAATCTGTGCATGAGATTCAAATTCGTTTACCGCATTGCTTTATTGGACCTGCAAAGCTTTACACAGCGGGTTCGTAAAATTTGGAGTAATTTCAATTTTCATAATTCTTTAGAGAAAATCTGTGGGCACGACAACGTTCTTTTTTATTTCATTTTTTTCTTACACAGCCTATAGGGTGGACTTGTCGATTATGGATAATGTGTCTTTTAAAGGCCAGAATTGCATTAAAACATAAAGTCGTACACAGTCGCATGCATATTTTGAAGTCAGTTTACCAAAAATTGTTGGTTGCAATGGCGAAAAAATTTACTTTCTTTGATGATTCCAACGAAACATATTCATTAAATTGTAAAAACTGTAAGAAATGTAAATAACCATAGAACCAGAGAAGAATTGACAAGAAGTACAAAACAAAAAAAAGCGCAAAAAATATTCCATTAGTGCGGATACTTGAAAACATTTCACGCGCCGAGGCTCTGGGATAGTGGTATAATCGAGTTCGAACCATTCGATTATGAGGTAATTATATATCAATTAAATTCACCTTCGTGAGGAAGAAGCGATATACGCGTTTATTGATATCAAAGAGAGATGCAAAACGACACATTTTATAGAAAAGAAGCATTTCGATATACAGATTACCAAGAAAAGAGAAAAGCAACAAATAGGAATTTTGCGTAAGCGTAATATGAGGTATGCGTTTGGACAAAGCAATTCGAATTAAAGACGAGGGAAAAGAACATAGCAATTAAATAGAAAATGAAATACAAGACAAAATAACTTTAAAAAAATCATCAAAGTCAGTGACATACTAAATATAAAATTATTATTAATATTGAATTAGGATGGAAGATCTGGGCCTTCTTTTAGTGAACTTGAGGATGGTTTTTGTCCATTGAGTAAACATGATGCTGTTGATTAATTCATCACCTGCGTGATTTTTTCAGGGTCGTTTTTTCGGATGTAGGAGGAATCTGTTAGCAAATTGAGATTGGAGCACTAAACAGTACCATAAGAACATCTCGATTATAAAAAGAATTCCATTACCGCTATTCGGTTAAATTAAATTTATTCCAAGTTTTACGAGCGAATTTCGTTGGTGATACCGCATTACAATAGCGTAGTAATTCGTTTTTTGCTTTTAGATTAATTACGTTTCGCATTTGGAAGCAATCGATGTTGTAATTAGTCAAAGCAAGTCTGCGGGGGCCTAATGGATCATAATTTCAGTGTGTTTCCGGTAACTGGGCACTTTAGCACGAATACCCACTTCACTTTTGCCTTCTGTGGTATATGCTGCGATGATTGTTAAGTGAGTTAAGTGTACGAAACACTTTTTGGCACAATTGGCAAACGGCGTTGTTCAGCGGTTGGAGGTGTTGCTGTTCCTTGTGCCTCTTCAGAGTAAGTTTGGTGCTCAGCATCTTGCCGCAGAGATCGCATCGGTGGTGCGACGCAGAGTTGCCATATGGCAATGGGAGGGCTCTTCTCGTTCCATCTGCTGTGCGCCACCGAAAACATATAACATCCATTAGGCCTCCGCTTTCTTACGATACGATTTATTTTTTGTACTCCAACTCGATCGGTATTTCTTAATTTTTAACTCTTTAACGGCCGCTTTAATCTTGTTCATTTTCATCAGATGTCTGTGTTATATCACATACCACTGTTAACTGTTTGTGATGTTAATTTTGGTTTTATTTTGCCTCCATTAAACAGTTGAGTTTAGCTTTTAAATCCACTAGCCAATAACATGATTTTGTAAAGCTGCGCTCATCCAGTTTTCCAGAGAGATTCAAATGAAGTACGCCTGGTTGCTTTTACTATTGCCGCCACCTTATCAGTTAAAGACCAAACTGTTTTTCCATAATGAAAATGTTTAAACATTTTTTCATCATATGCAGTTAAAAACCAGAAAAAGTGACAGAATCTGTTTGTGCTGTTAACGATTATTTTTTAACTTTCGACTTTTTTGAGATAGTAATTCTTGTGAAAGAATATGTTTTGAGTTTGATAGCCGAATATTTTTCTTTGAATTCTCTCTTTGAGCCTTTGAGCTTCTTTTCACTTTCAAGTTTAACACTTTAAGCCAGTACAACCATTTAAGAAAAATGACATTATATTTTAAATAAAATCAAATTTACACATTCATACCGGTATGACTAAAAAACAACTAATTTCCTGTCAAATGTTGGTCTTCACAGAACCGAGTGTTGATGGTTAATTCGAGAATGTGATTTTCTGATAGCGGAAAACTTGTTTGCATAATCCGTTTAAGGAAATATTTCTGGAAGACCTATAAAGTTTAAGACGCCCAACTAAAAAATTAAACAAATAAAAATAAATTTGGTCTCATGGACCAAGACCATCGAAGTTACCGTTAATAGATTTCGTCTTCTGAGCTTATTTGTAAAATGAAAATTTTGTAAACCGTGTAAGACGCGGGTAACATGCTGATGTGAGGAGGATGTATTAAGCAACATGTGGATTTTTTTGAAAATGTATTCTAAACTCTGTTGAAAATTACGATTCGAGAACCTTGATTGCATAAGGTGAATACTTTTTCCGGAACTTCTTACCTTAAACTGTCGGTTTTAGAAGTTTTTAATTCCGTGGTTTTCATATCATTTGAAATTCACATAAAAAATCGTATAGTTTTTGAAATAATTTGCTCCTTTTTGCTCAGCTAATGGGAGCAGCACCAAAAAATATTTTTAAAGAACCGTCAAATTTGATATTGGTATCAATATGGTATAAGGTGTATACATCCAGAATATCGTATGATTTAATAAAAATAATGATAGTCTAAAGCTCTGTTAAAATAATAAAGCAGTTCCACCTGTTTTGTTTCAAGTTTCCTTAAAAACAAAATTTTTACATTTTATCCAGCAGAAAAAGGAAGTGACTGCTAGTTTATCCGATATCGTTGTAACAATAATAATAATAAAGTTACCAATAGCACACCCTTCATTTGAAGCACCCGGTATATATACAAAAAGTGTTTGGTGACGTATAGTTGAAATGTTGTGGAATACGAGATGATAAGAAATATTGCGAGCCTTTTTACAAAGATGAAGTTTTGTTGATATTTTGTAACTTTGGCTTTTTTCCGCTTGATACACGCTTTCTTAACAAATATTTGAATCCAAAAATAACCACAAAAATGGATTATTAGGTCCGGATTATCATCTGAATTAGTACGATCATTCAACTATACGCCGGCAAAATGGGGCATATTGTATATAACTTAAACTTTGATTTAAATATCGCATATGCTGGTTATGCGTACACTATCTATTCAATCGTTTGCATAAATCAGGTTTTTGCTTAGCGAATCTGGATTTGCTTTGTTTTAGTTCAAGTTAATTTAGTTGGTAGGTATCTTAATACTCTTGGAATATTTAGTCGAAATAATAACTTAGCGAGGAAAGACTGAAGGCAAAAATCAACAATTCGTCGTTTCAGACAGTTTGGAAACAAAACTTACATGCTCGAATTTGATTTACGGAAAGTGAGAGTAACGTGAACTTAGAGAAGAATAATATCTCGAGGTTAGAATAGAAAATAACGCTTTAAAGAAAATATTTTTGAAACACATTCAATTATCTTGATATTCAGTTCAAAGTTTTGAATAGCAAGTTAAACTTTTTTTTTCATGTTCGATTTTCTCATTTTCTGGAAAGCATACTTTTCTCACAGATGTTTACACATGCTTTTGGCATCAAACTGCCAATTTGGAGTTTTTTAAGTGTTTCACCCCTCCATAATGTAGGCACTAACGCTTTTTGTCGCTGCGCCTTTTGCTTCCAGGAAATGTTTAAATTTTTATGTCTAACAATAAATTTGTGGTTTTCGTTTTCCAATTTTCCAAAATTACAATTACAAATTTGTTTTCTGTCTTCATAAAGTACGATTTTTTCCAGGGTACTTAAGGTTGGATATCAAATTTAGCCACAAGTCTTGTGTTAACTTTAAGCAGATTAATTTTTTTGCGTAATTACTTTGTTATTTTTCGCTAATTCTGGAGGTATAGCGAAGAAACCACACTCACTTTTTATAGTTGCTTTTGTAAATTATATTGCGCAGTAGATTCGTTTGTGCATCAACAAATATTCCGATTCTTAAATTTTTGTTTAAATGCGACCAAAATTTTCGTTTTTCTTTAGATCATGAATACAAGTTCAAAGTTAGCTTTCTTAGTAGCTCAATTTCGCCAGGAGATTAGAACTTGGAGTACAAAAAATAACCTCGATTTATATCTTTTAAGTGCGCTATTTGTGGTTGGGTTAACTGGTTGGTCATATTTCAGCAACAATTGTTGTCCGTTGCGTCTTTAACGCGTGTTCAGTCTTCCTGTAGTACTTATTTGTCAGTGCGATTGGGACACGCTTAATAAATGTCTTATAGTCTAAGTATCCTAATACAAAGGAAAAGTAGAAAAGCATTAGTAGCTCTACAAGTGTAACGAGTCTAAATGTACTTTGTACGACCGCATTTTAAGATTATTTAATTTTTCCATGAGATGTCAGTGTTTATTTAAAAAATTGCTTCCAGACGTTTAAACAGCCTTTGAAACAATTTTTTATTTTATTGCGTTTTTTACTGCAGTTAAGTCATTTAAAATCTTGCTCTAAAATAATATTTGCAGGCTGTTTGGCTCCTATTTCTGTTTCTGCAGTTATACAAGTACATGCATTAACTTGCTTAAACATCTGGAAGTTTTATGATACATCTTAGTGGCAACATTTACAAAATTATTTTGTTTTAGATCGTAAAAATATTCGATGTAATTGGCGCGCACTTAAGAAGAACTCCCAAATTTAACATAAAAATGCGTTTGCAGCCTTGTTTGATCCATCTCAGAGATAAAACGAATGGTGCGGCGGAGGAATCAGCTCGTCCGTCTTAATATTCTTAACGTTTCTGTGATATATGCTCTTGTGATTTCGAAGCGAGTTGAGACTGCTGTACACTCTCTTGCATATGTTACACACTGGCTCTCTTGATGGTCTCATATGCACATTTTGAATATGTCTTTTAAGTCTTGTGAGGGAGCTAAGACTCTTGTTGCACGGTTGACATCGAAAATCCTCCATACCTATGGGCAAGAAGCCCGATTTTAGCCTCTCTCTTAGCCCTTTTTGCAACAATTCTAGTTGTCTAGTATATATTGTGTTCTATTAAGCCATTATGTACAGCCGATATTAGTTTATGTGGGCGTAGCACATTGCTGTCACCACTCTTTCATTCTGGATTAGATACAGGACAGTTTGAAACGTTGCTTGATATTGGGTGGTAGAATACAATGCAGTTTTGACTCTGATGTTTAAAGACTTTTGATATTGGGCATTTTGCTTCCCAACTTTTCAATCTTTCTATTAGAATAGCTTCTACAGAATCTGCAGCGATCAGATATGAAAATAATTTATGCGCGTAAAGTATAAGAACTGGCTGCCACTCAGTTTTGATAAAATATCTACCCAATAGCTAACACAATATTTAATGAGTATTGAAATTTTATTTTATTTATAGGTATTTGAAATTAGTGTGTCACACAGCACAATTTAATACAAAATCATTCACTTTATTAAAAAAAAAAAAGAATTCCACAGAAATTCTTCGAAAATAGAACAACATTACTTGGACAATTTGCCTGTTTCGATAGGATAATAGAAATCAAAACGAATGGAGTTACAAAGCGTTCAAGTTTCAAATTCAAAACCAAAATCGGATTTAACCGATAAGTTGTCTTATCGAGTAACCTCCGCATTTATCAGACCTAACTCCGTCTGACTTCCTTTTATGGAATTTCGGTTATTGCTAGTGGAACTAGCTTTGCTTAGTACAAATTTAAATTTAATTCAGGAACTTTAAACTCCCTCTAACTTCGTGAATACTGACGCTTGGACAAAGGGGTAATTTCAGATGTAAATCTCTTTGGCCTTAATTTTTTATGAAAGGACAAAATTAAGTCAAAAATTTCGTTATAATTGGAACTAGTCAACGAATGCATGCTTTAATGTATATATTTTTTATTTTCATTCCCCGAAACAAAGATTTAATTTTGTAGAATGTCATGATTCATTTAGACTATTTAGACACTAGCGAATTTTTATATTTATAAATATTCTGTTAAACATTCTCCTTATACACTTCATTGTGTATGTATGACTTGGCAGCACGTGTGATAAACTATCTATATTTTCATAATGTTGAAAGAAACCGTTTCAATACTCATCAAATATGTTATTTTGCTCAAAATATATGAAAACTTTTTAATGTTTGAGACTTAATTTGGGGTTTGCAAAAGCCAAAGTTGAAAATAATCAATTTTCGGCATCAGTTTTAATAAATAAGTAATAATAATAATAAAGCTGCAAATTGCAGCAATATTACCCCTCTCAACCAACTTTTCAAACTGTTAACGTTATAATGTATTTTAACATTTCTCTGGAACAACTTTGCAAAAGTAAATTTGGCAAATTTATTTTAGGATTATTAATAACATTAATAAGATTGCTCTTAAGATACTTAATAAATAACCTCCTAGCTTCCATGAAACCTATTTCTAGTAATTTTCTTTAAATTGGCTTCCCCAAGAATCTTACAGTTCGGAAGGAATAAACAAAAAAAAATAAACACACGCAAGACTAAAACACAAAGTAACCAGACCAGAAAAACAAATCGAAACATTTCAGAACACAAACAGAGAAAAACACATACTTGGATTAAAGACACTTTTGGATCAAAACACATTATCTTTAACGAATTTATGTGAATGATAGTTGTTCTTTGCGTTTTTCCAAAAGAGTCTCTATCGAATGTACCAAATGCCACTATAATCAAAGTGGCATTCGTACTGGATTAGATATATCGGACAGTATTACTAGAGTTTTATAATTTATTGGTTTGCTATTTCAAATTTGTAGCATATAACTGAAAGGTAGTTAAATTTTGCGTATCGAATGTTTTCAAAGTTTTTTAGTTGTCTACCCATGCTATGGGTAGAGAGACGTAAAACGACGCTAAGAAATATAAGTTTAAGCGTATTAAAACATGAAAAAATATGAACAATTATGGTTGTTTGTAACAATTGTAAGCTGAACCGTATATTTAATTTCTAACGTTTCGTAATACTAACCGATATATTGTTTTAGAACGAAAATATTATAAATTGCAAAAATTCAAAAAGATTGCTTACCTTGCGATGTCCCTGCCAATGTGTCGTTTCCTTGTAGCGACTGATTTAAACCTGGAACAAATAGATCTACATTTATTATGCAGTTAACTTTCCAGTTAACTGCCTAAATTTGCAACAATTAAATAAAGAAACTTAAAATTAATAATTACACTTAATTACGTTCCTAAATGAGTATAGATAGATAATTAAATACTACATGCAATAAGTTGCAATACATTGATGGACATTGTTAGATGTGGTATACCTTTAATATATATTTTTTTTAATGAATGAAAACATAACGGATAGATAAAAAACTATCCGAATTACAAATTTTTAAAAATTTGTTATTTAATCATAATGTAATTTAAATTAGCTTGGTTAATTTAATACGAGTTTTAAAAAGGTATAAATATATTAGTTAGTGTATTTAAATAAACCTTTCCTTTAAATAGAAAATAATTGTACATTCATGATGATGAATTTGATGATCATTTTAAAAAACTCTTTGTTTGTACCTGACGTACATTCTTTTTATAGGATTGACTTAAAAACAGTTGAAACTACTGAACTTTTCGCAATGCTGTGTTGATTTAGTGTTCTACGACAAAAAACTGAAATCAAAACTTTTCTCATTTGAAAAATTTAAACTTCTGTTGGGATTTTCAAAACTTGTGTTTAAACGTTAATTAAAATATTAACTAAGTTTAATACGTTGTTGTTTAGTACTAATTTGTGTCGTGATTATTTGATATTAAAACCAATGTGATTTCTTTTGTTAAAATAAAAATTTGAATTCCGTTTGGAAGCATGGGGACTTTGGGGCTATGTATTGCATGCGTAACATAAAAAATATATTCATAGTTGTGTAGATTTTCCTGACGGTACTTCAATTTATTTCCAAAAATTCCTGGGTTTCAGTGAATTTTATTGTTTATTATTTAAAATGTTACAAATACGTTTCGGTGTCTTTCTCCACTATCATCAGTTTGTGTGTATTGTTGTTTCTACCTTCACATTTGACTGGTTATTGATAATTATAAATAACCAGTCAAATGTGAAGGTAGAAACAACTATACACACAAACTGATGATGGTGGAAAAAGACACCGAAACGTATTTGTAACAGCTTTTAGCTGGCATTTATATGAGAACGGTTAAATAAAAATATCCGACAACTTGAAAGTACATATTGAATAATTTCATATAATTTTTGAGATTGTATGTGTTGCATTACATAATGCATGCATAAAATGGAAATTATTAGTATTTATACAAAATTTGTTTGTGTTAAGTGCTGATATTGCAGTTTTAATACGGGGTGTTTTATAATAACACGTTTATATGCTAGCAGATTTTTAGCAAAAATATTTAGGAGAACACGAGGAGATCGTAGGTTTATTTTATGGGAAATTCTACTGATATTTTGAGTACGAAACAATGCTTATGGTTCTCATCATTGGGCACCTCAAACCATTGCAAGAGTTTACATGGTGACAATTTTTCGTTTAATTAGACCTGCCTTTTTCTGCTATTAAGAAAGTTTTTTTACTGTTGTCAATTTCTTAACAGAAAAGCTGATTTTAGTTAAATTTGGTATTGCTGAACAAATAACCAAGATGCAAATTAAACTAAGTCTTGCTTTAGAAAACTTGAGCGGTTTAAAAAGTTGCTATATATTTCGAAATTTAAAAAACATTCAAAAGCTATAGAATTAATTGAGGAAAGTGTTTAATCGTTTTCTGCTAAAATCACGTTATTAGTCTTTTTTATATATCCGCATGTCCTCAATAAAAACGGTAAAGAAGCAATGAATTAATCCTGCTTTATTTTCGGGAATTACGAAAATTTGTGTTTGTTTTGAGCATAGTTGAAAAAACTACCTAAGATAAAAGGGGGAATGCAATCACTCTGAAATATTCATGCACATATTTTTTCCTCAAAATCATGCACATATTTCCACTCATGTTAAAAGGCTTGCATTTTTTCATAGGATAAACTGAAAATGACCGCATGAGAAATATCCTAAGAACAAATAATGGTGTGCCTAGTATTTAAAGAACTCCTTTCGTTCTCATACAGCATAAGCAGAATTTATAGTAGTAGTAGTAAACATCTTTATTTCTAAAAAAGGCTATCGACCTATCGGTCTTTCTGCCCTTGTTTAATACATGTAGTCTTAATCTAAATAAAAAACAAATATGAAAATTCTCTTATTATAGGTTAACAATATTATTAAATAAAATTCCAATGACAAGAAAAAATTGTTTTATTGGCCACTAGTCAGTTGCGTTTGTAAGTGTTCGAGTAGCGTTGATGTAGGGAAACGGAAGCGGGATTGTCTGGTTGGTCTTGTAAGACAAAGGGGATTCAGTATGGTCCAGTTGTAGGGGTTGTTTGTCCATTTTGTCTGTAGATGTATGAGTCTTTCCGAGATCTTTGTCATGTTTGTGCGATCGTATAGTAGTTGGGTGGAGGGGTTGTGTAGTGGGTTTTGGGGGTGTCTTATTCGTGTTATTAGTCTTAGTGCAATTTGTTCTGTTGTTTGTGTATAACGTTTTGTCCTTTCTGTTCCGTTGGTCATGAGTATATGTCCAAAGTCTAGCAAGGGTCTACAAATAGCTTTATATATTTTGGTGGCGGTGTTTGTGCTAATTCCTCTGTCTTCGTAGGTTAGTGATCGGAAGTGTTTTGTTCTCTTTATTGTTTCTGCCCTGATGTTTCGTATGTGTTTAGTGAATTTAAGTTTGTGGTCAATTGTGATTCCAAGGTATTTTACGTCGTTTTTTGATTGTGTCGTTTGGCCGTCTGCAGTTATTGTAGGGGAGTCAGCGTTGAGTCTGTGGTTTGTAAGCAGAAGTTGGCTTTTTGACGCGTTTGGTGTTAGTCTCCATTTATAAAACCATGTCATTGTGTTGTTTGTTAGTGTTTGGAGTCTTTGAGCTGCTCTCTCAGTAGTTTTGTCATGTACAATAAGTGCCGTGTCGTCTGCGTATTGTAATATGTATGCCGATCTGTCGATTTGATTTTTGTCTGGTAAGTTGTAATTGTATATGTCATGGCAGTATATATTGTAGAGAAACGGTGAGAGCGGGGATCCTTGAGGGAGCCCTTGTTCAGGGGAAAAAGAAAATGACAGTGTTTTGTCAATTCGTACTTGTAGTTGTCTGTTTTCTAGTAAGTTCTTTATGGTGTGTAGTAGATATGTTGGTGTGTGTAGTTTGTATAGTTTGTATAGTAAGCCTCTATGCCAGACACGATCAAAAGCCTTGTTAATGTCCATAAACAGGCAAGCTGTCTTTCTGTCAGTTAGGTGGGTAGTTTGTATATTGTTGGCAAAAATAAAGAGCAGATGAACAGTCGAGTGATGCTGTTTGAAACCAAATTGGTAGGCAGAATTTATATTTTATAGACAGATACATAAGCAATCTTTACATTACTCGAGTTACTGAAAAATAATTTTAGAGTTACTTTGAATTAAATCAAGTGATATTTCACACCCGCCAATGCAATGAAAAGTAGTTAAGAAAATTACAACAGGGATGCATGATACATTATTTTAAGATTTGAAAACGTAGATACAGCAATGAAAAACTCTGGAGTTAATTTTCACACATGACTCGCATACATTTAGAACAAGTAAAAAATCAAAATTGCGGCTGTAAAATCCGCTTGTTTGCACCAAAAATTAAAACAGGTAAATGACCCGAAATGTTAAAAGAAAGCTGAACCTGAATGCATAAAATGTTGTTTCATTCGACTTTTAAAGTTTGCGGTTTTGCAAAATGGTTTGCTCATTCAAAAAATTATTTTTAAATATTTTTAGAATGACGCCTAAATATCATAGCTGTTATATATAATATTTTAGCGAAGTTATCAATATTCATTACCATTTGAAAATTGTCTTCGAAAGTACTGATGATTTGTTTTTTTTTTCTCTATTTATTTTGCTAATATTATAGCAATTGATTGCGTGCTAGATGAAAAATAAAAATCTGTGTGCTGGTTAATTAAAACAACTACAGTTTTCAACTTTTCACATTTTTTTCAGTGCACTATATGCCAACTCAATGCCATATGCCAGCGTCAACCTGCCTCATTGGGTTAATCTCTCATTTCTGATGGATTGATTATGAAATATCCGGCTTTTTATCTAAAACACCCTGTACATAAATCAAAGCTGTATAATCTGCTTCTGACTCTAACTCTTTTCATGTTTTTGTTAATTTGCTCTCATATTAATTTTTTTTTGATATTTGGTCGTTTAACTGAATTGTTCAAGTTGTTCGAATTTGTCGATTCTTTAATTTCAAATTCTCATTAAAGAAGGACTTAATTAGTACAAACAGATATTTTTATTTGGAAGTTAAATGAGCTGCAAGTATTGGCAATAAATTTCCCATTGATACTGAATTCAACATTATATCAGCATGCATACATTTTCGTTTTGTATTATAATTCATACTTTTTCCGACACGATCATTCTAATATGTATCATTTTACTATGTATTAATAAAACATATTAAGTAAAATCAGAGAAGTCCAAAAAAATCACTGTACAATTATTTTGAGTTAGTTTAAAGTTAGCACCTAAAGATATTCTTGCAGAAATTCGTAAGCAGTTAATGTAGTTTAGTCCAAGAGAAAGTGAAACACAAAAAAAATCCCGAGACGAGCCCCTACACAAGCAAATAAAAAAAAAACGAACTAACCAAACTTACTTCCTAGAGCAGCGGGATCAGCTGCTAGTGCAGCCATACTAAAATTGAAGCTTCCAGCTGCAGTTGCAAATAACTTGCTTTCTGAGGGCGTCAAGTAAGGCCCTATAGGACTGTCATGGTCGTCGTGGTCTCCTCCTGAGCTTCCTCCAGAATGCGGCCCGTGTGGCAGATTATTGGGGCCGTTTTCATTCGGTGCACCTTCACCTGAGTCGTTGCTGGATAATAATGGAAATATTAGTAAAAGAAGTATCGGGAGAAAGAAGAAATTGTGGCTGAGAAATATGAGACTGGACGAGTATGAGGGCGACAGAGTTTTTCCTCGTATAGTGTGTGTGTGTGTGTGTGGTCGCCAACTCCTTCAAATTAGTGGTCGCCAACCTCCGATAGGAGATGGAATGGAAAGAAGAAGAATTTATTCTTAAAATGTTAAAAATTTTTCTTCAAGTTGTTGCATTTGTTGATTAAAAGTCATGCAAAAATGTGCATAGGAAAGATGAAGTCGAATTGATTGAAAGCATCAGATTTACGTATTATAAAATATTCCTCAGTAATTTCCTAATATCTTTAACAACGTTTTTCTTTATATTGACAAGTATCGTAACGGAAACAAAACATTTATTTATGTGAATAAAGTGCGTATATGTATAAAATACAGTTTCACATTTTATACTTAATTTGCTGTGACTATAAGTGAAGCTGATTAAATTATTTCCTTCCATGAAGCCTCACATTTAATTGCATATAAAAATTTGAATAGACTGATTTTATATCAAGTTTTCGATGGCAGAGTTAGTGAATATAATTTGACAATTGCATTCAGAACGTATTCTAGGCAAGTTCTTCAAATAAAATTATATTTCATTTATTTTAGATTAGATTTTATTATTGTTCACTCTGAGCAGACTGCTAAGTACAGTTTTACGTATTTTTAGTTGGAGTTTTAGTTTTGTATTTTTTAATAGATAGGCAAATCTTAAAATAGTTAAATTTTTATTCACATAAACCTAAAAATAAACTGGATCATCATACCTATTATCATCTGGCTGGTTACTACTACACATTAATTCCATTGGTTCATTTTTTACATTGTTTTCATTGCTATCACTGTGACATCGAGAAAGGGGATGTGTTGGAGAAGGCGAACAAGGTGAATTTTCTCGATCTGTGCTGCTTATTCCATTTCCTAAATGAAAAATAAGATATGTTCGTAAAACAATAGAATACAGCAACAAAGTATAATAGAATATAGAATTTTGGTATTTCCATTGTTTCGTTTTTTAATTGATTAAATGTTTTGGTTTAGCCTCTCTCGCCTAATTTGCATTAATTAATTTTATTATTGAGTGCTAATAACCAAAAAAGTTTTTCTTGCAGATAATGGACCTTCGACGATTTATGAAATGTGTTTGCCACTGACATTGTTGTTTGAAGTATTCTTCAAAAATGAATATTTAGTGAAAGTTCGTTTTTATGAATTCATTAGTTTTATTTAGTTACGTACTGAGGCAGATTTTCCTGTTGAACACAGGAGAAAGGTAAAATTATAAGCTGTTTAATTTTACAAAATTATTTTATATTTTTCACTCAAACAAAAAGTTAAAAAATCTGACAAAAATCGACATTTCTGGTAATACTTGTTTTTTACACTATTTCCTAAGCGAGCATTGAAGCTAATGATGTTTTCCTCAAAATCTGCTCGTTTCGTTGTAATTTCAACTTGAATATTACTTTCTGAAAAACATCGAAAATAAACTACGTCTCACCTTCTATGACTTCGGATTTGACCGATGAATTGATGTTCAGGTTCATAGCACTATTCTTCATTGCGCTCGGTGAAAAGTCTGCAGGCTGCGTCTGAGGCGGATTGTGAGATAGATTCAATTCGTTATTGTTGTTATTTCCTATAATGTGGTCTGAGCGCACTCGTTTGTGGTCACTTTCCGGATCAGATGATATTCTTCTAGGAAAAATTAACAAATATAGATACCGGTTCCAATTGGTACTAGTAGATATCAGCTATGACTTGTAAAGAAAAAGTTATGCACCTTTCAAATCGTTCCCTCCGATATTGCATAGCAGCCCTACGGAGCAATTGATTTACAGTGGCTCCATGGGGCGGCGATGGTGGTGATGTGAATATGGCATCTTCAACCAGCTTATCTGAGTAGCTGCCTTGATGATTGGGAATGGGTGGTGTTGGAGGTGCTTGATGTTGCTGTTGCTGCTGTTGAGATCTGATCAGACTTTGTACTTGAGCCAGCTGGAACCAACATATAAAACTTTTTAGTACAAAATATTAAGCAATTTTTTAAATTAACAACTTGTGTTGTGAACATATGCAGGGAGAAAGTGCTAGTATTATGAGAACACGTTTTGTGACATGGAGTAAAATGGAATGATTAAATGCACTGGTAATGTGATTTGCAACAGAATAAGGAGGAAAAAGCTGTTGGATTTTCGGAAGTAGTAAATGTCTTGGATGCTTTTTAATTTAAGCATATACAAGATAATACGATTACTCGAAATTATATAAGCGAGTATATTCTAATGGGATACTTGCATGCTCTTTTTGTTGTTTCTATTGCTTCTTTTGGAAATTGTTTCTCACCTACTTCCAAGTAGTACAAAAAAACTGTAAATCCTAATTTTTAATTGCGGCAACGCTTTTATAAGCTTACAGCATATTTTATAACTCAAAAATGGAATTATTTAACTTCTAAACATGTAGGTGCTGATAAATTGGTATAAGAAGTTTAGCAATTTAACTCCCGATGATTTATTTTTGAGAATATTACTTAAATTCTAAACTCGTTTTGAAAACTAGTTGAACATTACTCAGAGTTTACAAAAGAGACATTTATTTCATATTTGTAATAATATAAATATGGTAATTTTATTGTACATTACAAAAATACTGAGAGAGCAGCTCAAAGACTCCAAACACTAACAAACAACACAATGACATGGTCTTATAAATGGAGATTAACACCAAACGCGTCAAAAAACTAACTTCTGCTCACAAACCACGGACTCAACGCTGACTCCCCTACAATAACGGCAGACGGCCAAACGACACAACCAAAAAACGACGTAAAATACCTTGGAATCACAATTGACCACAAACTTAAATTCACTAAACACATACGAAACATCAGGGCAGAAACAATAAAGAGAACAAAACACTTCCGATCACTAACCTACAAAGACAGAGGAATCAGCACAAACACCGCCACCAAAATATATAAAGCTATTTGTAGACCCTTGCTAGACTATGGACATATACTCATGACCAACGGAACAGAAAGGACAAAACGTTATATACACACAACAGAACAAATTGCACTAAGACTAATAACACGAATAAGACACCCCCAAAACCCACTACACAACCCCTCCACCCAACTACTATACGAACGCACAAACATGACAAATATTTCGAAAAGACTCATATATCTACAGACAAAATGGACAAACAACCCCTACAACTGGACCATACTGAATCCCCTTTGTCTTACTAGACCAACCAGACAATCCCGCTGCCGTTTCCCTACATCAACGCTACTCGAACACTTACAAACGCAACTGACTACTGGACAATAAAATATTTTTTTCTTGTCATTAGAATTGGAAAGTTTATTTAATGAGATTATTCACTTAGAATAAGAGAATTTTCATATTTGTTTTTTGTTTAGATTAAGACTACATGTATTAAACAAGGGCAGAAAGACCGATAGGTCGATAGCCTTTTTTAGAAATAAAGATGTTTACTACTACTGGTAATTGTATATAAATTATCAACAGTTTTGTTTTCTATTTATTAAATTTGCTCGCTTCGTGAAAACTGGTAGTTCATCACATAGAAGCTTTTCATCTATACACAGAGTCCATAAAAACTTTACTAAACTTCCAACAATGCAAGTCAATTGAAAGCTTTTTCGTTTTCTGTTAATAATTAGATATATTTTCGAGTTGGTCCAGACCAACTATACAGGGTGTCCAAGATAAGGATGCATTGCATGGGCATCTCCGGAACCGTAAGAGATACGAAGTCGGTTAAATTAGGAAAAAGTTGCGCAATCAGCAATCAAAAAAGAAAAAATACTTTTGACCTGGCACGAATGGCACATTTGCGAGGGCTACAAGATGGTGTCTATGAAAATATATTACAACGTTTCGTTTCTTTGAGACCATCATCAACTTTTGTTTTTCATATGGACTGAAAAAAAAGCACTTAACGGATTAGTTAGCCATTTTAATATCTAATTCAACGATGTATGACACACTATTATTGGTTCCGGTTCTTACGACAAAATCTTTTTTTTTAAATTATACCCATTTTTATAAGTACACGATAATAAAATTGAACTTCTCAGTTCTAACATATGTCAATAAATATTTAATACACATCAGTATCAGAATTTTTGGAGAGTTTTTCATTATGCCGGGAAACAATTTTCCAAACGAAGAAAATATTGAATATTAGGACCTTTTATTTACCACCACACTTTAACCGCAGAACATTTCCTAAACTTATTGGAAATGCAATTAGAAAAAAGTTTCGATATTCTGCCACTAGAAAATGTACAAAATTGCTGGTTTCAACAAGACGGAGCTCCTGAGCACAATACCAGACAAATTCGAGAGTACCTGTCTCAACAGTTTCCAGGAAGATCTATTGGAACTTATGATGACGTTTCCTGGCCAGCACGATCGCCAGAGTTGACCCCACTCGACTTCTTCCTTTGGGGTTACATGGAAAACCAAGCACACATTCAATATTTTGACACTGAAGACCAACTTTTGAGGGCAGTTACCGATGCATTTAATTCCAAATCTCCAGATTTAGTATCCAGGGTTGTAGATTCAACGGTTAGAAGAGCGTGCCTGTGTTTAGAAAATAATTGTTACCTTTTTGAACAATTACTTTTTTGGGTTTTTTTCTGGTTTTAGTAGGTTCATTTTATTTAAATTACTATTTTTGTATTACTTTTTCTTCATTGTAAGGTTTTATACTGGTTTTAGTAAGTTTTGTAAATGACGCGTACTCGTTAAGTTGAAAGCTAGACGTCTGAAATTTGACATTTTTGATTGATTTGAATGTTTTTTTTTTACGCAAAAACCGGTACAAATCGTACTGTGCTAAACATCGTTGAATTCTTAATCTATTACCTTATGTACTTTTTCTTCGGTCCATATGAAAAACAAAAATTGATAATGGTTTCTAAGAAACGAAATGTTGGAATACATTTTCAGCGAAACTATCTTTTAGAGCTCGAAAAGGTGCCATGAGAAAGTTATTTCTATTTTTTGATTACGATTTGAAATAACTTCAAAAATGATAAAGAACGAAAATCCAAAAAAGCACTTTTTTCTGAATATCTGAAAAATTAAAAGAAATACTGCTTTTTTGAAAACTGCATGTATATGGCCCTCTGATTGCGCAACTTTTTCCTACTTTAACCGACTTCGTATCTCACGGTTTCGGAGATCCCCATGCAATGCATCCTTATCTTGGACACCGTGTATACTCTCTAACGACTACAAAATTGTAAAGTTTGAGAGGATTTTAAAATGCCATTTGTTCGGATTATTAAAATTTAGCAGCATTTTGCCAAGCCGTTAACAAAATTAAAAATTTTAATTTCTTAACATGAAACGAAAAAACTTTATATAAAATTTCATTATTAACAACAGGCATTCAATTGGGGAGAAAGACGGATTAGGTCCATAGCCGTTCCTTATGGAATAAAGATTATTTATATATATTTCTACAATTTTTGGAAATATAAGAAAATAACTCGGGAAATAATGAACTTTAAAAATTGAACAATGACGAACATCGAACCACTGACTTTAATCTAAAAATTAGACCTTCGAATGCGGATTCCTAATAATAATAAATAAATAAAAGAAAAAGAATAGAATTAATAATATTTCCTTATCAGCTATACTTTCTTTAAGCTTTACACATTAAGAAAGAACCAAATCAGTCCAATACTACAACTGCCTCTGGTAGCATGTTCTGGCCCTTATTCTGCCGCAAAAATACACTAAATTATTGGTAAGTGACCTTATTTATGATTGTGTCTCTCTATCATACCAAACTTCGTTTTGTTCTATAAGTATTGTTTGTTAACTGTGTTCTTCTTATATTACCGTTACATTAATTCGTCCTTTGTCGCTTATATTTAATTTTACTTTTGAAGCGGTTCCTTTTATATATTTTGATTATTTATTTTATTTATTTTATATAATGAGAACTATCTTTTATATATGGTTTAAGACTGAAACCACTGTGTTCCGTTTTAGAGCCCCGATGATCGCTTAAATAAAGCCGAAGCGTTGGCCCAAGAAAATTAGTTTCTGTTTTTTTCCTGCCACTATTTATTAACCCAAGCACCGAAACTAACATCTATCGGAAAATAATGTTTTTTAAACCGCTAGTGAGAGAAAGGGCAACATCGAATAGAACAAACGTCCTGTTCAGAAAAACATGAAAATTAATTAAGAATATTTTAAATTACTGATGACCAACATTGGATATATGTAAAGCATTTTCTCCACTAAATAAATGTTGTCCAAAATTTCATGCTGGAAGATGTAATGCATATAATCATTAATAAATAAATTATATGCTTGACAGTTACTCGGTTATACATGGTATTTATAAAAAACGCGGAAATATTTCAAGTATGACTTTAATATCAGGACATTTTATGGAAGAAGGTGATATAGACACAGGGTACATCCCTTTTTGAGAGTTTGCCAGTCAATAGCGACAAGATTGGATTCTTAGAGCCGAGCTAGAGGTGGTCACTTTCAACAGTTTCTAATCTTTTTGAAAGGAAATCATTTCATTATTTTTAAGTATTCCTTTATGTATGATAAACAGGCACGCAAAAATGTATTTATTATTTTTTACATTTATTAAGCAATACATCATACGACAACAATTTTACTATTAAAAAGTAGTAGTAGTAGTAAACATCTTTATTTCCAAAAAAGGCTATCGACCTATCGGTCTTTCTGCCCTTGTTTAATACATGCAGTCTTAATCTAAATAAAAAACAAATATGAAAATTCTCCTATTCTAGGTTAACAATAGTAGTAGTAAACATCTTTATTTCTAAAAAAGGCTATCGACCTATCGGTGTTTCTGCCCTTGTTCAATACATGCAGTCCCAATCCAAACAGAAAACAAACATGAAAATTCTCCCATTCCAGGCTAACAATACCATTAAATAAATAAGATTTCAGTGGCAAGAAGAAATTATTTTATTGTCCACTAGTCCGTTGCGTTTGTAAGTGTTCCAGTAGCGTTAATGTAGGGAAACGGAAGCGGGATTGTCTGGTTGGTCTTGTAAGACAAAGGGGATTCAGTATGGTCCAGTTGTAGGGGTTGTTTGTCCATTTTGTCTGTAGCTGTATGAGTCTTTCCGAGATCTTTGTCATGTTTGTGCGTTCGTATAGTAGTTGGGTGGGGGGTTGTGTAGTGGGTTTTGGGGGTGTCTTATTCGTGTTATTAGTCTTAGTGCAATTTGTTCTGTTGTTTGTGTATAACGTTTTGTCCTTTCTGTTGCGTTGGTCATGAGTACATGTCCAAAGTCTAGCAAGGGTCTACAAATAGCTTTATATATTTTGGTGGCGGTGTTTGTGCTAATTCCTCTGTCTTTGTAGGTTAGTGATCGGATGTGTTTTGTTCTCTTTATTGTTTCTGCCCTGATGTTTCGTATGTGTTTAGTGAATTTAAGTTTGTGGTCGATTGTGATTCCAAGGTATTTTACGTCGTTTTTTGGTTGTGTCGTTTGGCCGTCTGCAGTTATTGTAGAGGAGTCAGCGTTGAGTCTGTGGTTTGTGAGCAGAAGTTGGTTTTTTGACGCGTTTGGTGTTAGTCTCCATTTATAAAACCATGTCATTGTGTTGTTTGTTAGTGTTTGGAGTCTTTGAGCTGCTCTCTCAGTAGTTTTGTCATGTACAATAAGTGCCGTGTCGTCTGCGTATTGTAATATGTATGCCGATCTGTCGGTTTGATTTTTGTCTGGTAAGTTGTAATTGTATATGTCATGGCAGTATATATTGTAGAGAAACGGTGAGAGCGGGGATCCTTGAGGGAGCCCTTGTTCAGGGGAAAAAGAAAATGACAGTGTTTTGTCAATTCGTACTTGTAGTTGTATTAAAAAGTATTATTGTCGTATTCTCTTAAATTGTGCAGCGTTTTTTTTAAACGCCCCGTATACAAGGTAATTCTTAAATATTATACGAATGAGAAACGTTTTAAACGGTTAACATTTGTTTTCTGATATACTGAGTGTTAAGATGAAAAAAATAGTTCTGGTTAATTTAAAAGAACTGATTTATATTTAATAAGAAAAACAAATTATTAAACATTTAAATAAAAACTTTTGAGAATTATCGTTTAATGCTGACCAACATTGCACTTTAAAAAATGTTTATAGCTTGAAAACTTTTCTAGCAAAAGCAATTAAAAATGCACCTTTTTGGAGAACTGACTAGTACTGCAGCTATTCAAGCAAACAGTATAACATTAGACAAAAGTTAAACATTTCACAAAATGTCTTATATTGTAATATGTTTTTATATCATGTTGTTAAGTTAGAATGTCGTTTATAATGCGACGTGATACTTCCACCAAATTTTTAACAAAAACTTCAAAAATTCTAAATGTTTGTTTAATTGGTGGTTTTAATGACGAGAGTAAACAGAAAGATTACTTAAGACAGATTTTTTTGTAACAACTATAAAACATCTCATATACTTTTATACTGTATTTAAGAGTTTACCTCGTAAATCAGTTTTACATGCAAGACTCACTAGAACCAAAGTTATGTATTAGGATTTTTAATATAAACCTTAGTACAACATACATAAAGCAAATCAATGTTCTATAAATTTGTTTCACTATAATGTTAAATAGCATCTATTGAAAAAATACCATTTAGGCGGTATCTTAGTTGATTTCTTGCCACACTTTTCGTAGTTTGCATGGAGCAACTTTCCTGTTTAACGATAAAAAATCTCCACATATGGAAGTCATCTGCTGACATCAGCAAAAGCGGAAACGTTGTCAGTAGCCCTTTCGACATTCTTGATGATTAACTGAATATTTTTGATAATATTAATGAGCGAATGTATCCCATAGAATAACTCTCCTGATTATTTTGACTTTCTTTAATACTCTCTTTAAAAGTTTGGTGAGAGAACGAGTTGCCAGGTGTGACTTATTTTATTTGTCTTTGATCATTCAAGTTATTGAGATCAGTAGGCTATCAAGTCGTTTGTTTGAGTTCGCATTTTATAACACAGTCACTGCCTGTTGAAACTCCAGCAGCACTCAAGTAATGGTCAATTTAGACTGGACCAAAGCGGTCTTCCTGGGGAGGTTATATCGCTTTTCATGGCCTTACAAACTCAGAAAGAGGTAAAGAGCATTGCCGGATTTAAAGTCTAGGTCTTTTGGCCTTTGATGAAGTTAATAATGTCATGGAAAACAATTTCTGGCAAACGCTTTATGACCTGTCTATATCGTATTTTTTGTAAAGCCCCATCCATTGGTTATGCGATCTACGATCAACGAGTAGACAACTGAAGACCCCAAGTTTGAACCCCAAACAAGGGCAATATTTTGTAGAGTAAGTTGCAACAAACACAGTGTGATTCTTGTAGCTAAAACGGTAACATTAGCAAGTATATTTATTTTGTTTTGGTTTAATTACTTTTTCCACAGTACTTTCAGTACATCTGAAACCTCGATCGACCCTCCGACAAAATGCCCAAAGTTGAACCTTTCTTTGAATTAAGTTAATTTATGATGTTTTAAAGTAGGTAATACGTGCCATAACAAGGGAAATAAACTAACTCATTATACTATGAAGTCATATGGAAGCCCTACTTCAACAGTAGTAGAAGGGAGGATGTAGAAAAACCACATAAAACCGACTGCACTTACTTAAAACTGGGCGGAAAACGCAGAAAAATTGCTTTGTTTGAACTACCTGTCGGCGTTTATTAAAAAAGTTACCAAAAAATTAAAATAGTTGAAGCTATGGAACCCAAGACTTTCTTTTTCAATCTACATCAATATTGAGACGCTGCTATTTGATCCGTAACTTTAGAAGATCCAACGATGTTAGCAACATAAAAATATGTCTGTGATAGACTTTGCACTGATTCTGATCTAATTTCAAACCACTAGGCACTAGGTATTTACAAAAACCATCAAAACCTACATCTTGATTGGTAGTTTAAAAACCCGCTACGTCGTCAATTTATCCTCAGTTCTAGATAAAAACCCGTTAAAAAAGTTAATGGTTAATTTTAGACGTTTCTGAAATATGACCCCACTGCCTAGCAAACTCCGTATAAATATCCGTTGTTTGACTTTCGATATATGGATTTGTTAATTCTGCACAAATAATGTCTGCAGTTTGTTTAGTAGACAGACTTCCTGTCCTTGCAGATTATACCAGAACCTTTTCGCATAAAGTGTACATTTTGCAGTATATTGCTGCAGAAATAAATCAATCTTATGGGCATGTGATCGGAGCTTGGAGTCACCATGTAAATAAAAATGAAAACTACAACTAAACTACTTTTACGGTCTGTTTTATTTTCTGTAAAGTTTTCGGCTTCAAGGCCTTATAACAGAGGAACCTCACGAATTTAAAACCAGTTCTATTTGATATCAAGGATTTAAGCATTAATTGAGCGATTGTTTCTAGGCATAATCTGGCAAGACCAATGATGGCTTCACACTAAGAAAAACTTGAGAATCGCAGGTCATAAATCATGCTTTACACAATGAAAAAGTTGATTTTGGCAAACTACCAAGGAAACTGTTGCTTCAAATTCATTGATTTTGTTGTCTTTGACGAATAATTTACTCACTTGTTCCCTTCCATCTCCATGCTGTTGAGTGAGACCACTAACCCTAAGAACCTCCGCCGTCTTGAGGAAGGAGGAGAGAGATCGTTGATGAACGTTGACTTCGCCATGGTAGATGAACTCCACCAAAGCGTGGAGGTCTGTCCAGGCAACGTCTTGAAGTACTATCACAGGATGCTTACAAGGAGTAGACTGCAAAAAAAGTTTTAGATGAAAAATGGTATATGGCTTGAGGTTCTGCACGCAGTGGCGGGCCTTCGACTTACGCCTTGCGTACCGTATACTATTTTTCTTGATCCTCGGTGGAAACTAGCCGGGAAAAGTATAAGGTATTGAAAAAACGGCTTTGACAATGTTGCCAAAACAGTCAGTGACAAACAGTCAAGGTGTCAGCGTGCGTGGCGAAAGTTATTACTTTCCACACGGGATGAAGAAAATTTTGTTCGGCGCGTTGATTTTGATACTCGTACGGCTGTTACCGAGTTAGAAAGGTGCGTGGCGAAAGCTATTGTAATGGGTATGTAATTCGCATCGCAAGTGATGCTTTCGCCATCGAAAACAGTGGCGCAAGTAAGTACTTTCTACCAGGGGACCAAGAAAACCAAATTCTAATATAGCCAGCAGACCAATATTCGTCTGGCTATTGTTATCAATTGTCTAGTGTTTAATGGCAGCTAACGAAAGCACGTTTTACTCTGTTATATAAGAGATATCGATATCTTCAAGCTATAGGCCAAACTTGTAAAATTTTTGGGAAAAAGATATATTCTTGTACTTGGTTTATTCAGAGGAAATTCAGCAGAACTCCTGGCTTTCACGCCTTAATTGTCTATTTAAGGCCGATTTGCATTTTTCACAAAATCGTTAAGCTATAAAGAACTGCGCGATCAAAAACGTCAATAAAAAAATTCCTCGACATAAAATAGTAACACCTTTTTTTTGTTACACATAAGATCAAGAATACGCCCTTCCCGTCATGCAACACAACCTGTACATGTAAAACCCTATGATTTATTGAAAGGATTTGAAATAACTTTAAATTGTTCTGAATTTTTTAAAACGTAGGTACATATGTTGTAAATTGTACACGTCAGATCGCGATATAATGGAACTAGGTACTGATTAAAAATTACTGCAATAGAATTTTATTAGTTGAAGTTAAATTAGCATTAAACAATTCTATTGTTTCGTCATTTATGTTCTGTTATTAATAAAAGCCATGTTTATGCTATTAAATGTGGATATTGCGAAATGTATATGAGAACTTTCAAATATAAGCATTAGTTTTTGCTATTATGGTCAAAATTATGGTAAAAACTGAATCTAGAGTTGAAACTAAATATACCATATGTCTTTTAAAAAGCTCTCTTTGTTTTTTTTTGGTTAATTTAAAAAGACATTTTTTAGATTTTTGCCAATTCTTATCAAACATTTTATTACGTTGCGGGTTATTCATACAACTTTATTAGAGATATTCATGTACACAGAAATGTACTCATCAATCTTAAAGTCTTTATTATACAGGGCGTTTCACAAAACAAACTAGAAATATCGGATTACAATCGTTCAACTTAACTTGAATTGTTGAATTTAAAATGTTTATTTCATTTTAAGCAGGACAGCTGTCTATTTTTTAATAGATTTTTGGTACCTAATTACTTTTCTATTATGAATGTTTTTTTTTGTTAATAAATGTAGTGCTATGCCTAATTTCATTTTATTCTGAGAAATGAAATCGAATCTGGCCTCTTTACATCACAGAATCTTTTCTGACTCCTCAACTTTCAAATATATTTTGCAATAGTTAAAGAACACAACATTAAGAAACGGGGAATTTGAGCAAGCAAATCGATTGAATCTTAACGCACGTTTAGTGGGTGCAAAGTTGTACAAATTATGCCGGATAATACCTCATTCATTTATAGGAACTTTTCGTTGTATTTCAAGATGATTGATTGGTTAATCCAGCAACCAATCAATAATCGATTATAATCCGAGAATGTACGCTTCTTTTTTAAACACGATGTACATTTTACAGGGTGATTCATCTTTCGACACGTAAGATTGCGGTAAACTATTCGATTTTTAGAGATTATCACTTTTTAGATATATTGTAAGTAAACGAGTGACCAGTCAAATGTGAAGTTGGAAGCAACTATATACACAAACTGATGATGGTGGATAAAGACACCGAAACGTATTTGTAACATTTAAAATAATAAACAATAAAATTGACTGAAACCCAGGAATACATTGGAATTGTAAGTAATATAGATAAGTAAGTACTGGAAGTACATTTTAAACGTTTTTTTAATGTACAGGGTGTCCCAATTACTAGATTCAACTCGAAGTTCTATTATTTTAGTGCCTGGAATAACAATAAATGCGAAAGTTATAAGTGTTTATCTTGCTTAAAACTTACGGTTTCTGAGTTATTTGGGGTTTTGCACTTTGGAAACCAAATTTTAATTTACGATTACTAATCGATGCAGTTTTGTGACATATTAAAAAAATTAGAGCAACCGATACTAGAAAACTGGTGTCCCAAAATTGAGTTTAATTGTGTTCAATTGCACATTTTGAATGGTAATAACTTGCTTAATTTAAATAGAACACTCCGTATTTTATGCCACCAGCAGATACAAAACTTAATTACCTATTGATCATGTACAGAAATGGTGTAAAACAGTTTAGTTCGGTGCGCTTGGAGGCGATTCAGTGAAAGCTCTACTTGCGGGCAGCTCTAATAATCGGACATCTCTCTTAACTGGACATTATTCTTGGAACCGAATTTCGTCATATGGTTGTCAATGTAGAACACTTTCTTATAAGCGGACATTCTATGAAACGGACGCGGACATGATATTTTTCACATAAGGAATTAAGAAGCTCTTACAAGCGAACACGAAGCTCAAATGAGCCTTTTTCATTCGGGGATTTACTTCACATATTCGTAATTCCCGTTTTAGATGTTTTGGGATGACGTTTTCAACGCAGATGAGACCGGACTTTTCTATCGTGCATTACCGGACAAAACTTTAACATTCAAATCTGAGAAATGCACCGGCGGTAAGTTATCTAAAGAAAGACTGACCATTTTGTTTTGCGCAACACTGGCTGGAAAAAAGGAGAATTTATTAGTCATAGGAATATCAGCTCGCCATCGTCCTTTGAAAAATATTGCCATCAAGGATTTGCCAGCAATTTGGAAATCAAACAAGAAAACGTGAATGACTCAAAATATTATGTCGGAATGGTTGTTTCAGTTCGATAGAAGAAAAAAGAGAGATCTTATTTCTAGATAACGCATGATGTCATCGTCGTGAGCTTAAACTGAAAAAAGTGAAAGTTATATTTTTTCCCCAAACACCACTTCTATATGTCAGCCCTTGGACTAGGGAATAATTGAGAACTTCAACTTTTATTAGAGAGATCTTATTCTAAAACTTGTTTTAACTAAAATTGATGCCTCCAAATCTGAATCTGAGCCGTCAAGGTCCATTAATGTATTAGGGGCTTTATATTTCGTAAACACCGCATGGAATAAAGTAAATTCTGCAACAGTCAGGAATTGCTTTACAAAGCTGGATTCAAGAAGACAGAAGGAGAAATTCTACAAGATTAAAATCCAGAAGACGAGCTGCTTTTGTCACTATTAGCTGGACTAATGCGTCATGTAAAAGCCTTAGGTGCAAGTGATCCAGAAGCAGAAGGATTTGTAAATATCGACGATATGGTGCAAACTGAAGAGGAAACCTTTCATTCTGATACTACCGCCCTTTACATAACTGAACGTTTTATGAGTAGTGATGATGACGAATCAGCAGAAACGTTGAAAATTGTACCTAATGATTCACTCATAAAGTCGTATGATGAAGGTTTAAATTAAATTTCCAAAAAACATTTTTTAAACGATGATGTTATTGCGTTTAAACATCTTAAAAACATTTAAACACATTTACAACCTTACATTATTCAAAAAAAAATTCAAAAAACTTGGCAAACAAGTATTTTGGAATATGTTAATAAACCGGCACAATAACATTTTTTTAGTTCCCTTGATGTAAAAAAAATATATTTTAACTTGTGAATGTTCAATTAAAGTTTTACTTTAATTAATTAAACTATTTTAATGTTAAATGCGTTGAACCGTTGAACCCCAAGACATAATAACAAAACTACCTACATTAGCTGTTGAAGCTGAAGAAGCATTGTAAAACAGGAAATGGTTTTCAAATTGGTAAACAATTGGAAAATAGTAACTTTCAACTTAACTCTACATTAGAATGACTGTATTTATAAATAATTAAATAATAACTCACTTTAAGTAATTCGCGAAAATATGGGCTACATGCTGATAAAACAACTCGGTGAGCTTTCAGACTTTTGCCATCACAAGCCAGCGTCACGTCCACAAAGTCCTCGTCATCCCGAAGATTTTCAAATGCAGAAGTGATGCTGCTTTGGTAGTTGTTCCACCTCAGACAGAAGTGTTGAGTGTCGACCATGGTAAAATGTATTCAACTGCAACAACCAAAAAATAATTGTTTAATCAATTATCTTTTTTATCTAAATCATACAATTATTGGCAAAGGTTTTCCCATATCCATAAGTTTCCTGATGGAATTAAAGAATTTCAAGTTGGTAGGAGATCAGACCATCAATCAGACCGAACATTTCTGATTTCATCATTGTTATAGTAAAACCGACTAATAACAAACATGTATTGTTTTATATGTTGTTCAGCCACCTATTTATTATTCCAACGTGGTAGTTTGAGTACCGGAGAAAATCGAGGATAATTTATTCCATACAGCATACATAGTCTTGTACTTTTGAAAAGAAATTAGAAACTCACTTCAGACAAGTATTAGTTTTGGAAAAAGGAAATAACTTAAGAATATATGCCAATATTTATATAACCAATTTTTATTTCCTTTATAGACAGTTTGATTAATGGTATTTTTAAACCAACAAACAAACTTATTACAAAAGCAAATCAATAATTATTGACAAATAGCATTAGTTCATCACAAATTTGCGAAAACATCATCTTCCACTTTGATACACTTATTTGCGTGTCTATAAATTGGTCTAGGAGCGAGTTTCAGCGAATAAATATTCGTTCTAATAGACGCTGCAGCATTAAGAATGCAAACTAGTAACGCATCCTTTGTGACCACATCCTAAAGACCACATTCATCCCCAACTGCAAAATCTAGAAGAGAGAGATCCGGTCATCTCGGTGGCCTCCAGCGATCAGCAAAGTGTGTGTATGTCAACTCAGTAAAATTAAGAAGAATTTCGCCATCGATTTAAAAAAAATTTTAAGACACTTGTGCTTCAAATTGTAATTTGGGATACGGTTACTAAAGATAACTTAATTAACTTTTTACTTGCTCTGTTGGTTTTGTAATATTGTTTTTTGTTAGTTTTGTAACTGATATTAATCAATGTATCTTCAAATCAAATAAAAATCCGTCTTAATATATGAGCATATTTTAACATTCTAGACATATTTTTAAATTATTTCTATTTTGCGGGGATTCACAGTGCCATATCAAGTTTAGCGAGATACCGTTTTCTGATAATACATTAAAAAAATCCTTGTAAATAGAAAACAGCAATTTTTTGTACAAGGCACTGGTCTTATGCTATTGGCAAATAAAAATATATCTTGTTTTTTATTTCTAAATAAAGAAGCTATTCATAATGAGCAATTAGTCTCTCAAAAACGCTTCTCATATGCATGCTAAATAAATTGTTTCTTTTACAAAATTGTTTTGATAAAATCTAATGGAATATATTTAAATAGATAATAGAAATAATAATAGAAATGGCAATAATAGAAATGATTCTCAATTCCAAATATGAAGAACGACAATAAAAACAAACATATGAATTACCATGTAAATGAAAACTGGCTGCATTTAGTAGATGTGTGCACCTAAAGTTTTTGAATGGGCCCCGTATTCCATGGAAATAAACTAAGACCTTGTTAATACGTTTACACTTAGAAATTGATTTGCAAACAAGTTTAGCCTTCAGACAACAAAATAAATGCTCCGAACTCTTTTTGTTCGAAAAACCGCAAATGCAGTGTCAAAAACCCCATTTGGTCGTTCTTTGTAAAGGTGATTCAATTAAGAAACTATTTAGGGCTCTTCCTGTTTCTTGCGGATTTAACAGCTCATAATGAAAAAGGATTTCTGGAATTGTATAGTAGAACAAAACAATTTATATATTAAACAATTCCATTGACATAAACTGATATGAAATCATAGCCTTGGAGTGAGACATTTTATCTCTGAACGTGTTTCAATGAAGCTTTATAAATTTTATATATTTCTTTAACGACTTGTTGGTGGGTATATGCCCGGTAATTACTTAGCAGAAGGTATGGATTATTCTTGATCTTATATATACAGGGGGTTTTATATCTAATGATGCAGGCACATTAATTCGAGGGAAAAGTTAGGATCAACTTTTTACTTATCAAAACTTAATTTCATTACTATAACCGAAAGCAAAACAAGAAATTAACGTGACATATCATTGAAGTTAAAACAGCCCTAAAGACGCACTGTAGCAGCCATATAAATCTTAAGATTCTAGAAAAACGCAGAAATTTTCAATAAAAAATGTATTTGTAAGACGGACTTAAGTGTTCTTAACAGTCGAGGAAACAAAGTCAAGCAATGGAACTACAAATATTCAAGAAATTGGAATATTGCCAGGATGTTGCTGGTGGTCGTCAAGAGCTGTTCGTAAATTCCCTTTTTTCATTTGCTTGAGCAGCAAATCAGTATTTCAACATTTACCGATGGGAAATCGATATTAGGTAATTTTATCTAAAAAAAGGGCAGACATCGGAATAAAGCATGTATTTTTGTGATTCGGTAATTTGAAATTGAAAGTTGTAAAGCCAACATTTCCATAATAAAATAATTGAACTGAAAACGGCAAGATTTTAAACATTTTTAATGCAGATTGGACAGGGACACAAAATAAAGTTATTCATTGATTCAGACAGAATCAACCACCGATATCGTAAATTGCCATAAGCTACATTAAAACACAGCTTCGGGAAAATTGCCATTTAAGAAAAATTTATCATCGTCCGATTGAGCTCAATAAATATGTGAAACTTCATGTACTTCTTACTATTCAAGAAATTTCTCATGTCTCCACTAGACAGATCTGTACGAGACTCAACATTGTCCAGCCGTCAGTGCAGTTCGAGCATTCTCAAAACCAAGAAATTTCATCTTTATAAAATAACAACCATCTAGGAACTCTCCGAAGATGATCCAGATAGAAGACTTCAGTATTGTGAACAAATAATGAACTGGTTAGAAAACTTGTAAACATAGAAAACGTACTGTTTAATGAAGAATCAAGGTGTTCGTTAAATGCTGAGGTATTTATATTCGTCAGAACTGTCGACATTGGCCAGACAAAAAACCATACTGGATGAGGGAAGACCACACTAAACATCCAGAAAAAGTAATGTTTGGATAGGGGTTGTTAACTAACAACCCCTATCGAGTAATAGGATGCACTTTCTTCCAAGGAAATCGCATTGCATTTTAATATTTATGATTCTTGCATGAAGAATTGGTTCCAAGTTTGGTCGGTTTTCCGGAGAATTTCTCCGAGAAAACCAATTTTTTTTGATCTGGGTGAGGCTGATGTACCGAATGGAAAATCTGGTTTTATCAAGAGGGTTTGCATTTTCTCTTCATTGTGCAATAATTGTCCTTGAATATATTGCAGGATGAATTTCCAGGCAAATGGATTAGTAAAATGATTCAAATTCAAATTCAAAATATGCTTTATTGCCACAGCAAAATGTACAAATTTTATGGACAAAGCGTATATACACAATATACTACAAATATAGCACAAATAAAGACAATGAACAATGGTAAAAAAACAACACAAGACATAGCACGTACACGCATTAATGGCCTCCAATTTCTCCCGATTCAACACCTATAAACTATTTCTTATAAACGAGTTTCAGTTTCGTTTAGGACATTGTCGGTTACTTACTTGATAACATTTTGAATATTTATTGGAGGAAGATTATTGAGTTGAATCAAACTTCTTCATTTTTCAAAATAGTGGATGTTTGTAAAATATCTTTGAAACAACACAAAATAAAATTTTAGTAGGGACACAAAGACATTAAAAAATCAGGAAACCGTTTTAAAAACTGGTCGATGACAGTTGGCACACGCTCTATAAAATTTTCCTAAATCAAAAAAAGCTGAATTTAAAATACTAATCGATGTGTCCGAGCATATTTTCTGCCTGTCAGGTCTGTATTTGATTTTCTGAATATGTTCCAAGTTGGTGACCCGCACTGTATCCTCTATTGCATGTTATTACGCATAACAAAAATAGCTTATGGGCAAAATGTGCAATTTGATACTTTTTTGATTTGAATGGCTTTCCAAAGTTTTTCTGTTACCACCAGTTTTTCCAGGGCTGGCAGCTACCTTAAAATACCTCTTATAGAATAATAAATTCATCTGACCGCCACCAAAATATATAAAGCGATTTGTAGACCCTTGCTAGACTTTGGACATATACTCATGACCAACGGAACAGAAAGGACAAAACGTTATACACAAACAACAGAACAAATTGCACTAAGACTAATAACACGAATAAGACACCCCCAAAACCCACTGCACAACCCCCCCACCCAACTACTATACGAACGCACAAACATGACAAATATCTCGGAAAGACTCATACATCTACAGACAAAATGGACAAACAACCCCTACAATTGGACCATACTGAATCCCCTTTGTCTTACAAGACCAACCAGACAATCCCGCTTCCGTTTCCCTACATCAACGCTACTCGAACACTTACAAACGCAACTGACTAGTGGACAATAAAATAATTTTTTCTTGTCATTGGAATTTTATTTAATAATATTGTTAACCTAGAATAAGAGAATTTTCATATTTGTTTTTTATTTAGATTAAGACTACATGTATTAAACAAGGGCAGAAAGACCGATAGGTCGATAGCCTTTTTTAGAAATAAAGATGTTTACTGCTACTAAATTCATCTGGTATATTCTATTCCACTTTTAAGATTAATTAACATACTGTTCAATTTTTTATTTGTGGTTTTTGGTTTCTGTACTTTTTCTGATTTTTCAGCACTGCTTGATTTACGTGTTAAATATGAATATCAGAAGATAATCCAGCGCAGAAGAAACGCAATGCTAATTATTAAACTCAACCTTCTAAATAGATTCACAAAGTTTCGGAAGCATTTTCAAGCCGAAAAACCGAAAAAAAAACGCAAAAATATCAGCGACTCAACACTCGCTTAAAGGAAATCCCTTGCAAAAATTGCAGGATTTATCTTGAAATTACTGACACAAAGTTATTACTTGTTTTCCACTGAAATCTTGCGTTTTTCTGAGAATCTTCAATTTTACCTGTGGTTTACTTTCCCTATGCAAACATCCTGAGACAACTTGAGGTTACCAAATGTGTTTCATAAATTCAAACTGTTGTTTTTCAATTTCTTATTGGCTATGTTTCTATAGATTTCCTGTGCTACAATTGCTTTAAACGCAAATGTAAGAAGGAAATTAAATAAATATAAAGGAATAATTTACAGTATGATATTGAGCAGTTTAGAACCGATATGTTTTATTCATTGATCTGTGCAAAGAAGAGGATCTGAATCTGTTTTAGTTATTTGATTTATTCAGTTCAGAGCAGACAGGTATCAACATGAATTTTGGGGACTAAATTTTTAAGTATTTAGGATTTTCCAGCTTAATTCTATGAAAGGGCAACCAATTCCAGCAATCTAAACATTTTGGCTTTCAACAATAGCAACTTAGTACATTTTTGAAAGACGCAGAAGCAGAAAACTGGCTCGAATGTAAATAATTTTATCTACCAATATCAATAAAAAGTTATTCAAAGCATTTTAAAAAGAAAATATTCAAAAAAGTATTGATGTTGCAACATCATACTTCAATAAATACATGCTTTAAATGGTGTAAACAAGTTCATTTTGCGTATATCCTAGAAAAAAAGTCGATATTGATAGGCAATCAAACAAAAACAAAATTGTTTATATTGAAATGGTTACAATTAGCGTTTAGGCGCATTCGGCGTTCGACTTCTTTAACCAGCTTAATGCATATTTTTTGGACATTGTTCTCCTTAAGTTATTTTTGGGAAGCGTGTGATTTTAAGGAGATTTTTTGACGATTTACACAGACAATGACGCAAAATACTGTGGTTGAGAATGGTTCCGAATAGCAGAATCAGACTTTGCGGTAAGTCCTAGTCATTTAGAAATAACTTGAATATTTTATGTATGACATACTAACGCACTTGAAGTGAAATAACCGCAATATTATAACATGTGTAATAAAATTAATGAAATACTTATGCATAATGAAATCCAAAGTTTAAATACTAAAATTCGTATTTAAATGGAGCTTTATGTTAACTTAAAACTTCATATAAATGGACTTCTGTACCTTACTATTAACGGTATGTATATCATGAATTATGTAACAAATTAATACGATAAGTACGAATTTAATTATGCGATTTACTTATAAACTGTAGGAGATCAATTATGTCGTACGGAAATTATTAGATTAAATATCTGTTTCGTAATAACTAGATATATGAATGGGAAAATATGTTGTTCATTTTCTATTAAATCCTAAAGCTCAGCAAAATATGAAATTCCTCCCAAAACCTTACGAGAAAAATAATACGCCCGAAGAGGTATATTCCTGGTCTTTCTTATTTATGGTAAAACTTTTTGATTTCGCAGGAAAATACACCCACGTTTATGTATCAAGTTTTGCAATAGCACCTCAAGTACGCTTCCTATTCTGGTCTAAAAATATGTAAGAAAAGATCCACCTTTATTATGAAATATTTCATGCAGTTCATTGATACTAAGTGTCGTAAATAATTAAACTTATTTGATTAAAAAGTAAACCCTTAACAGATATTTTGAGGTGTATTGTATTTATGTAGACTAAGTGGAGTTTTGCTTTATAACATTTCCACATTATACAGGGTGTTTTACGTTTTTGGTAATAGTTCCTGGTAATTTAACCCAAACTTACATAGGTTAATATTTCGTTTCTGAAAATCCGGATATTCAGGCCAAAGAAATTTAAAGCGAATTGCGATTAAATTTGGAATGAGTATGCCTGGATATTTGGTACGATCCAGCCTATTTTAATTAATTAAATCCTATAGTTTTGTTGTAGCTGCAGTTGCAAAAAAGAAGTTTAATAATAAAATTCATTAAATCAGAGATGTTTTTGCTTGAAACTATCTGAATTCTTACGTTGAAAAGCAATTGATCTTTAAAATTACGTTTGTATTTTATGCAATCTTCAAACATATAAAAAATTACAATCTGATCAGCATTATGGATTCTTGTTTTCACCAGTTTTCCAATGAAGGGTCAAAAGCTTTAGGTTGGCATTTAAAACACATGCTAATGGGGGTTTCGGTCTTCCCTTAAGGGAAATTTAATTCATCTTGCTCGAAAAATGCAAAAACATAAATTAAAACGTTGAGGTGACCTGGAAATTTTCAGAAACATTTTTATTTACCACCCCGCTGGCAAATTTATTCAAGTTAAATTATCCGCTGTGTATAAGAGGCATTTCACTTATTCAATAATTCTGCAAAAATCAGTTTATTTTATTTCTAAACTTTGAGCTTTTACGCATGATAAATTCCCTTGAATAAAAGAAAAACGCGATCCAATTTAAAAGTCTGTTTGAGTTACACCAAAGTATATTAAAAAATCATATTAAAATACGATTGCGTCAAGCGAGATAAATGTATTTAAAACTTAAGCGGGGTTTAATAAGACAATGAGGGTTTCTAATTAAAAATGTAACTAATTTCATAAGAAAAAAATTAAGCAATTTTAACCAGTGCGCTTTCTCATATGAAAAAGTTAAGATTTCAAATATTGCCCTACTAAAAAATGTGAATAATTTTAACAAAAAATGTAAAAAAAAATATTTTAATTTGAACACTAAGTGTCTTAAAAACGAATCGTGGTTGAGGGAGCCTCCTATCTAATGAGACACCCATTATTTAAGGCGAAAGATAACATTTCTATCAAGTTCTCAGTTATTGTTATTTCTTAATTTTACAACTGAGATTACAACACATGTTGTCTATCTAAAATTAGTTCTTATTCTATTATCTTATCTTTGAAAGCAAATTCTGAATTTTCTAATATAATTCTAATATTGGTGAAGCAATAATGTAATTATTAAAAAGAACTGTCCTAATAATTGATTATAATTATTACAAATGAATTAATAACATTAGCTAAATCACTTAGTTTGTAAAGGGATTGCAAACAGAATTTGTTTTTCTCGCAGTCCCCGTACTCAATCCCTAATCCGCTCAAGCAAAAACATCTCCCTAGATGCGCTCTACATTTCGCTCTATGCCTCCGGGCCGCGATCATTAAAAAAGTTCATTATAAAAAATTTGATTGGACGGAGTCGGCATCCTGGTGGGGGAAAAGACGCGAGTGAAACGTTGGAGGGGAACGCCGAGAAGAATTAGGGAGAAATAGAAAGAACACGGAAAATAGAGCCGGGGCTAAAAATTCCGGACGCACTGTTACGCGGTCTAGAATGAAAGGGAAAGGAACAGGCGCGATGAAATGCTGGGTGATTCTCTGATAACTCATTCTGTTTTATTCTGTTCTATGCGTCGGCTGATTTAAAAATTTTTGGATGTTAAAAGAGTAAAAATTTTTTAGTAGGTACCAATTATTAAGTAAAAAAGCTTCTTTCTATTATTTGTACTAAAATACTAGGATTTACTTTGCAAAACATTTTTTTGAAAATTATAGCTATGGAAGCCAAAACCTGATGTATTTTACGTATATGAATCATCAATTTTTCATAACAACAAGAATTAGAACACAGTTTGATTATGAGAATATAAAATGCAAGGAAATAGTGCAGCCTTTTCTCAAACTAATTTATTACTCGGCCTTTCCGGGCCTACAAATTTCAGTTGCGTTAATATCTCTTCGATCAAAAACTAACTCAATTTTATTTATTGATTTAAGTGCAACAAGATCTGCGTAATTTAGGTCACATTTTCGGATATATTCGGGTAGATATTTACATTTTTCGGATTTTTTTAATGAGCTTGTATGTATGCAATTTTTTTAATTGAAATTATTTGTGTTGAGTCATGTGAGACCTTGTATACTGACAAATTTCGTCGACACATATGTACCTACCAAAATCAACAATCACCGAAATAATTATTAGAAATGCGTAATGATTTCCATATGAAGCACAATTGATTTTATGTTGTAAGTCAATGACTTCTGCTCATTAGAATGGCAACATCATTTGTTTTATATCTATATTTTATGGTAATATCCAATGTAAGTTGGCATGTGCTTCATATAGGATAATACTCTATTAAACTTGAAGACTGTTTCAACTGACTTTGAACATTGCAAATATAGGCATTTGGACATTTTGAGTCAAGATATATGCATCGATCGATATATCGAAAGAGTTGACTTAGAAGATGCTTGTTTATTAGAAACCCAAAGATCAGAGAGTGTTTTAAAATTACTTTTAAAATTTGCTTCTTTAAGACTCAATATATAGAATAACCAAAAACTTGCCATATTCATATCATTTTACAAGTTGCCTTCAGTAGTTCCTTGAACTAGAATACTCCAAAAAAAGTATGTTATCAACCAAAATCAGTCAACTCATTATACTTAACGAGATATTTTTCATGAATATTTATTGCAAAAATGTGTTTTTGCTCTTTCATATTCCGTTACCAACTAATGTTTGAACTTGAACTTGGAAAAACGAGTGTCTAATATCGGAAAATCCATTAATCATTGAATCACCTTGTATATGATCGAAAAAAATTAATTGACTAATCGAGATAATACTTATCAGTAGGATACTTAATAGACAATCATTTTATTAATTGGTGAAAGAAATTTCAATATTTTGAGATATAGTGAGATAACAGTGTCGGTGGTAAATATGAAGTTGTCCACTATACTTTTCTCAATTTTTTACATATGACAAAGTGACCATGAAGCGATTATTGACACAACTAAGTAGATCTTTCTATCTGTACTGAACCGTCTTGCCTTTCAGATTGAAAAGTTAATTTATGATGGTTATATATAAATTATAGTACGGACGAACTGTGGCAACTTTCGATCCATTTAAACGTACCTATTACTTTTTAGCTTCCTTGGACGACGATTTTTGCAGTTCAATTTAATCGCACAACATTGATTGAAATTGTGTCTAAAATATCAACATTTACTTTGTAAATTCTTTAGATTCACTGTCATATCAGTTTCTTCTGGCTAGCAACCAGACCATGATGAACATTTACAAAATACTATTCGAAAAAATATACGTTTAACTTGCGTTTTCATTAACAAAAAGTTACTATTCCATGTGCTTAAAAATGTGTTTCTTGATAGCAAGTCAATACGAAATAACTGTACACGTGGTTTCATTTTACTCAAAGGACCAAAGCCACAAAATTACACTCAATTTTGTTTATGAAGATTTTAAAAAGGAGTCAATGCTTATGGACATTAGATTCGGTTTTTTTCGGAGAATTAAGCTTTGTCATTCAGCTTTTACTATGATTCGCTTGAGTTTTCAGCACTTGCAGTGTTTCCGACACTCCGTATCTCATATAACAATGTTTTAATCATTGGATTTTATGAACTGTAAAGATCACGAAGTTAAGAAATAAAACGAAGCTTGCAGAAACTTCTGGAAAATACGAAATATAATCTATAAGAAATAAAAAAACACGATTTCGACTTCAATGACATAAATAAATGAATAATTTTTGGAGTCTGTTTGCAGTTCGTTTAATAAATTCTCTTTTGAAAAAGCTGAAGAAAATTTAAATTTGGCGGTGGAAACACCTTCACGGTTGAACCTTGCACGATTAAAACAGTACAAAAACAATAATAAACCCTCTTTCTGATATAGCAGTGATTGACTTTGAACCTCATCAAAATATTACTGTTTTCCAGATTTTATGATATTTTTTATTTGGGATTTTGTCCTAATAAAAAGGAGCATATAATACACATTTTATTAGGCATCACACTCCTTCTGGCATAGCCTTAGTTATACGAAACTGGGGCTTTAACACGCTAAATTGCTTTCATATTGTAGCCTATAAAATTATTTAACTCAATTAGCTCTGGCGCTTTGTTAGATTAATTTTCACATTCATTAACCTTCAGTTTCATTTGATACATTTTACTTTAAATCTTGTGTGTTTTCTCAACTGAAAACCTGTTTTAAACTAGTTTAGGATAATTTTCATTACTGGTTCTTAGAGAAGCATCCTTTGTGTTGTGCTTGCTACAAAACGTTGAAACCAAGTGAAAATGGTGCCTCGGAACACACTGTATATTAGAGTGAGTTTGATCATGATTTACTCACATGTATAATGCTGATGCTGTATCTTCGAATGTAAATTAAATATTATTAGTTTAGCCGAGGGAATTATCTCGTTCGTTAATTGGCAGAAGCAAAATGAATTTGATTAAATTTTCCAATGTGAAGAAAAAAGTTGTTGGATGAGGAGCTGAACAAAGGCACATTTTTGAGAGAATCACCTGTAATTCCTGCCGGTCAGGGCCGAAGACATTTGTTGTCAAATAGAGCAAAGGCCCAGATCGGCGAGCTGTGGCCCGTATCCAATCACCTTGAGACTGCAACGAATAGAAACGACCTACAGGTCGACAGAAAGCTCTGCAATCAGCAGGATGTACCGGTGCTAACCAGAGGATAAACACAACGACTGTCTGTCTAGCCAAGTGTCTAGTCAGTCTGCCCACAAAGGAGTCAATATTTTAGATAAACCGGCCAGACGGTTGCAATATTAAGCAGCACAGTGCACTTTTGTTTATTTGGAATATTTGCTACTGCCGAAAAGTTTGTGAGCGTGAAATCTTGCCAGGTAGGAGGTCAACTACAAGCGCGTCTAGTTGGGAATAATTTTTTTCGCTGGGATATTTTTGTAGTTTAGAATAGTTTTATCGTCTAGTGGGATTTTATGTCAGTCAGCTTCTTGGAATGTTGATATTTGGTTTGGTTTTCGGTGAACAGCCAGGGCCAGACTGAGTCAGTGCTTTACTTGGAAATTTTAAACATACACATATGGACAATGAGATTTGTTTAACTATTTTCGGCAATCGGCTTGTGGTTGGTTAATTTTCTTACGAAGAACTTGCAGTGTGGTTTCGACTGATTTGTCTTAAGCAAAAGACATTTTGAGCAGGATTTTCTTTTTATTTGAAAAATTAAATTTTTGGGACGACTATTTGAGTTCAATGTTCAAGCAAAAAAATTACCTTAAAACTATCCAATAGGTATGTTCAAATCATTCATGGCACAAATACTTCCTAGTAACGTCCATCCTGCCTCCAGCGCCAGATCACAATTTCTTCCGGTTTAATCACGTGTTCGCGCACAAACTGTTAAAGGCACTGGACTGACTACCCGCGCTCAGAATTCAAATTTGTCCGCGAAATTGATAAAATGTATTCGAAATTGAAAATGGGTTCAGCGATGATGTTGTGCAGGCAACGGTAGACAAATCAAACTATTCGCAAACATTCAAAAGTAACCGATGAAGTTGGCCCGTCGACCAGCAGTGTGCGAATATAAAAATTTTTGGAGCGCGCAAAAAATATCGAGGGCCACCAGAGTTATTCTTTATTGGGACATAGTCATGAGACATCTGCTGTAATAAGCCGGCACTAAAAAATAGTGCGTGCAGCAGGAAAAAGGGGGGAGCCCACCCCGCCTATCGCGAATGAAAATGCGCAGAATATAACGAGTACAGACCCGCAATTAAAAATATCAAAATAAAAAATCGAACGGAACGGTGGTGCTCTACTGTTGGCGAGTACATGGCCCCGCGCAAACAATTTTTTAAAAGTAAAAGTGTTTCTGGCACATTTTTGCAGGATGAACCGGGAGTGCTTGTTTCCTGCTGCTGCGGCTGCTGCAGACGTTGGATTGTCGCACCCTCGCTTTTTATGCCAACCTGCCAGCGCTCTTAGTTTCTTCCTCTGATTAGGAAAATATGAAACTGGCAGTGGCGCACCGCCCTTTCATCATTTTAACTACCACTTTACATACATTATAATTGTTTGCAGAAAACTACCCTTATACTAAAACAAATATTTCGCTGCATTTTATCATTACAAATTTATTTTCAAATGACATATAAAAATAGAAGAAAATAGGGCCACAGCATTCAGTTCAACAAAAAAATTAAGGAAAATAATAATTACAAATGACACATCAACATTTAATAGAATATCCATCATTATGACATTTGTAAATGTTAAGTTCTGGAAAATTTGTTTAAATCTCACTGATTTTTTAAACCAAAAATTGTTTATTCGGAAACATTTGTGTACGAATACGACGCTTCGCTTTCTTCTATAGATAGTCAATAGGCTTTAGGTCTGGAGATTGTGCAGGCCTATTCAAAATTCACTTTTCTCAATTCACTGTTGTTCAAAGTGTGAAAAGTGTTTTGGAAACGCAACCGTATTTTCCATTCTACGTTAACAACAATTATATTTTTCATAATTTCCCTATAAACAAATCGATCCATCATATGAATAATAAAGCCTTTAAGACCATGGTAGGTCTTAACATAAATAACATGAGAAGCACCATCATAAAAATACTGCCTACACCATTTTTAGTTGTGGGTATTACTTATTTAGGATTAAACCTTGTATTAGTCGCCTCTCACGAGATATATTTTATCAGAGTTAAATATTTTATAACTCATTTCTTATCTTCTCCATTTTTCTCTGTTGTTCCAGTTTATCTGGTTCTTTCTTGCCCATTTCCATTCCACTCAGCTTTGCTGGATTCTATTGTAATATCTGTTTTGCATAATTTGACTTATACTTTCTTCGGAAAATCTTTCCATTCTTGACCTGCATGCCTCTTTTCTCCTTCTCCAGAAATGCATTTCTGTTGCTTTGAATCTTTTTTCAATACCTTTCTCCTTCTTATTATTTTCATCTATATTTCTGTCCAATGACTCATTCCGCGATATGCCTGTGCCTAGACGAGACTTGTATGTTTTGAAATACTTTATTATTCGATTATTTTCAAGTCTTGCACTATTTTTGCTTTAAATGCACATGATATCTTGTTTTTGCTTTTCTTCCTTAACTTTACGGTCATTAAGTTCAGCTTTTCAAATTCTTGTGCGATAAGCTCATTCGAACTCTTATGATTATACTCTTTTTTCCATTCGACAAGAGCACATTTGGGATCGTTTTAGATTCGTTTTGTTAAAATAATATGTTCACTCACTTTAATTGACAAAAAACTTGACTTTATTTCGGAGTTTTGTGATAAACTTTGTTTAAGGCATAGTCATGAAATGGTTAATGCCATTCATGAAAAAAACATTTCTAACATGGTATTTGAAAAAATAAATGCAAAGTTCCGTGACACAAGTTGTTCGTCGAGCTTTGCAACACAGAGAAAAAAACGCAAATGTATTTTAATTGATTTCTTCAGCTGTTTGAATTGAACTGTTTAAAACCTTATCATTTTTAAATCTTTAGAAGTTAGTTTCCTCCAAAAATATACATTTTTAGTAATTGAATTAAATGGCAATTAACAATAAATTCTGTTTGTTAGACAAAACAAGAAAAAAAATTAAATAATTTTTCAAAATGCTTTTAATAACATCTTTAGATAATTTGAATTTTTTTGACTCAATTTGTATTGGTACTAATTCATTCCAATATATTCCTGGGTTTTTCAGTCAATTTTATTGTCACTAATTATGGTGTTATGTTATGAGCCCTGCGTTTCGTCCCGGGTCTACCTATTGGACTCGTCAGTAAGGCTTAGGTAGACCCTGCCTTATACGCCAGACATCGGTTCTACGTGTTCGGACGTAAATGAACCGAGCCGGTATAGATCTTCTGCGGTGAGATATTGGCAACCCGTGTTGCCGATTAGCATTAGATTGAGAACCACTCGTTCCATTCTGCTTTTTTTCTCCCAAGCATCTATATCTTTTTCGTATATTTCTTTTTCCTGACTGTACTTTTAATTCATTCCAATATATTCCTGGGTTTTTCAGTCAATTTTATTGTCACTAATTATGGTTACACGGGTTGCCAATATCTCACCGCAGAAGATCTATACCGGCTCGGTTCATTTACGTCCGAACACATAGAACCGATGTCTGGCGTATAAGGCAGGGTCTACCTAAAGCCTTACTGACGAGTCCAATAGGTAGACCCGGGACGAAACGCAGGGCTCATAACATAACACCAAAATTAGTGACAATAAAATTGACTGAAAAACCCAGGAATATATTGGAATGAATTAAAAGTACAGTCAGGAAAAAGAAATATACGAAAAATTGGTACTAATGACAGATAAAGAGTTAAAAGGTATATGAAAAAATTCTTCAATAAAAATATTAAATTATTAATTTTTCAACGATTTGCAAACAAAATGAATGTGTTGCCTATTGCTTTCAGGCTTTCTTATACACATACCCACGATCATAAAAGTACTTTTATTTGCAGATATTTAAAATATTGCAGTTTATTTTCTCAAAAAGTGAAACCGAGACTATGAAAAATTATATATTCTAAGTTTTCTACTGTTGTGGCTAAATGTATATTTTCATCGACAAAAATATGTTTCTTTATATCTTAATATTGAAATTTCTGAAAATATTTTAATATTTATTTTGCAATTGTACTGTCTAAGTGTAATACTTAAAGTTATTTTTTTAATTGTGAATTTGTATGCAAAAGTAGTTTCCAAGATAATACAACTCTGGGCAGATTTTAATGAAACGCTGATTATAAATTGTATTGTATAATACGTATCTAAAACAGAATTTAATTTTCTATACTTTTATATCATTTAGTCGTCTTTTTCACTTGTTATCATTGTTGGTTGTTTCAAAACACTAAAGTTATTTGACAAATTGATATTACAATTTACAAAATTAATAATTTAATTTGTACTTATGTGTGTATATTTCACAAATGTTTTTCCAACTCTCTAGACTATTCCTTCTTCTTGCACTGGATGTTTAACAGTTTCAGAGTAACAGCGTTTTCATATAAAATCTGAGGTAAACTAGGACAAAAAAGTTTATTTGATACGAGTGGATATTAAAGGAGTTTTAGTTACTGTTTTGAGCATTTTATATTAACAATTTTAGTGGTCGTTTTAATTTAATTAAATCGAACGCGAAAACAAATTAAAATTTAATACAATTGGCCGAAAAAAGATACAAAAAAGACATGATTCAAATGAACAACACACATCTGTATGAGAACTGCCGACTTTGAGATATAACGAGCCAAGTCTCAATAATATTCTTGACCATTTTGCACACAAAAAATTTTTTTACTAAATCCGTATTTCAAAATGAAGAGGTATTTTTGTCTTTGTTAAGTAACTTAAAAAATTTCGGGTTAAAAAATAAATATCTTATTCAATAGATTAATAATGGAAAATTAAGACTATCTACTTGATGTCATAATAAAGCACTTCTACACTTTAAAGTACTTTTTGAGCTATCCATATCATAATTTCAAGGTGAAAATTTACATCAATAATTGCTTATTACGAAAGCGGGTTTTTTAAAGTTAATTAATAAATATGTAAAATACATTTTAAAAAATTAGATTAAATTAATGTTCAATTTAATGTTTCAAAATATTAAATTTGATTAATTAATAATTAAATAAACGATAATTCCCTTACTAGTAAAACCCTTTTTGAGAAAAACACTTTTTAGACAGGCAGTTTAGTAGAGAAATTTCGTTCTGGTAAAATTAAGCAGCTGCTAACTGAAACTAGTAAAATAAAAACTTTTTTTAAAACACCAGTACCGTACATTGCTTATGCATTGACAAGTAGGTAGATACTCAAGAAAATTTTGAAAATAAATTATTGCACACGACTCGACACATTTTTGATAGAAATCTACATGGTTTCTCCTTTTATAGCGCTTTCGCTCTGACTAGAAATCAATTTCGATATATGAAATAATCAAATTTCCCAAGTGTCATTAAAAAATAATAAACAAAAATCCATTATTCTGCGGAAAACTTATTAAAAGAAATTTTAATTAGTCACTAATTTCTATAAGGTCGCTATCACTGCAAGATAGGTAATCTAAATTATTTTGTTATGACTGATGTAATTTAGAAGTGTATTATTTGCAAAACTATGCTGTTTCATTCACATCGCACTGTGGGAATTGTAAAAATGAAGCGGTTTATTGCCGAAATGCCTGTGTGTTATCTGATATCGAGAGGAAGCTTTAAGTTAAATAGTTCCATAAATTGATATAGGTTATTTTCTAAAATCACTCGATTTCCTTTGATCAGGCTTAGTTAGATTTGAATTGATAAAGCTTATCATGACAAACAGAAAAATAAATGCATTTTTAAACAACCACTTGATACTTTAGACCTTCGACAACGGAATAAAAAAAATGTTTTGTAGTTTTGCAACTGAAATATATTTAAAAACTATGGGTGATAAAATTTTTGAAACATTTGAAAATATGATATCAATAATTGTGTTTGTGAGTCACTTTGTTTCAAATTGCAATGGATTTCTTAAATGTGTAATATAAGTTTCACAATTTTTGTAAAAGTAAGCTTATTATACTAGATTCATACATAATTAATACTAAGCAAGTATTGCAGCGAATATTGAATAGTTTTCAATGAATAGATTTTTATATTTTATTTTAGTCTCTATTTAATTATAAAAAGCTTCTACAGGTAGGAACAGAAAAACGATTTCAGACAAAAACCCAGAATTAATTTTTTTTTTGAAGCAAATATGTTTTTTTTGTCAATCTTCTTAAGTTAGTTGCTTACTTAAACACCCCTGACAACATAAAGTATGATATTAGTAATTTGAGCCGAATATATTAATGTTCATGCCAGTTACTTTTCTGCGATAATGATATAATTTCACCATTTGTCACTTTGCACCATATCGCAATTGAATAATTAAAAAAAATTGACAATCTCTTATCAAATATCCTACGAACTACTAATTGGCAAGTAGGTCATCAGCTTATTATTATATACTGATACGAAATGTATTTACGCTATTTACTTTCCTAGAGGATTTTGCAGAACGCATGTTGTATTTGATAACCTAGATTTCGAATACACCGATGCTGTAATCTTTAAATAGGCAAATAAAAACTTATGTATAGAATTTCAGTTATAATTTGAATATATTGTTGTCCTGGGAGATGTTCCACAAAACTTGGCAGTTTCAACTTAGTATTCGCCTGATAGATCTCCTATTTATCAATATATTTTCGCATTAAATAATGAACTTTACTGGGGGTAGCCTTTTTATTGAAGCATAAAATCCTTTATTAACTAATGAAAGCACACAGAAAAATATTCATATAAATAGAATTATTGACTTAATTTTAAATTTTCCATAGCAAATAAAATCGTGACGTACGTGCAGCAAAAGTAGTCCTATTTTTGTTAAATTTTATTTCAAATTTGGGGTCAATATGCACAGAACCAAATACATTTCAATGTCACCTTATCCTAATGAATAAACTATTGTTTTGGGAGTTTTTATACACTGGAGCGTATAATAGTTCAATATTTATGTTTTCAATTCGGCCCAATACAAAGCACTGCTTCAGCTATTTTTATCTTCTATTCTATTATACTAATTAGGCTGGCTCCATTAACATTCTCAAATCTTCTCCATATTTGGGAAAACGACTGACGTTGAAACATAAGCCGCGAAAAAATTCCATTAGCAAAATGCATTTGCCGTTAAACTGTTAGCCTTATTTTATATAGAATATTCTGCACATGACTACAAAATAAAATTAGAAGTTTACGTTTTGGTACAAACACATGGTGTTCTAACATTTTTATCTACTGGCACAATACTCATGCAAGACCTTTTAAATGTATATCGAGAAATTGACTCCTCAACATTGCAATGTCCTGTTAATAACTAATTTGTAGCTTGTCAGTATGGATAACAATGTTCAAGGCTTTTTCAAAGAGCGTTCGAGCTTCGTCTAGAACTCTCAGACAAAAATTAGTCGAACTTTTTTGGATAATTATAATTTATAATAATGTAAGAAGAATTAATTCCCTCATGTAACGGGCAGTCCCACTGTCTTGAAAATATTGCTGAAAATATTCCCTATTTCAGGAAACCTCAAGTCAATATATACAGGGTGTCCCGTAAGCACATGATCAAAAGGGTACTGCGATATTCTTTAGATAAAAAAAAGGCGATATGACCTAACTTTTATGAAAAAAAAATATCTGGTTCCTCTGCTATTGATGGTCAATGCGCTTCAAAAAAAAATCTTTTTTGAAATATCGGGAGAATGGTAGATGTTTTGATGAAGCAACCGAGTTTATCCGCTTTGGGCAAGTCAGGAAGGCAAGTTCTTGGGTGTCTTGGTACAAAAACTACAAGAACTTTTTATATGATAGCTGGAATCAACTAATTGTTTTGAGTTGATGCACTAATCCTATTCTGATATTTTTGTCCTATTTGTAAAATCTTGTAGCATTCATAGTTTTTGCGCCAAAAATATTTCTGTTATTTTACCAACTGGCAATTTTAGACATTCATTAACTTTTTACATTATCAAAACTTATATTAAGTTTTTTGTAACATCGGGAAAACGCTCAAATGGATTTTAATGAAACTTGCTGTGGACTTCTTCCTGCGTCTGGGCCATATTTTGCTAAAAACTCGCTTCTTGTTTTCGTGAGATTTCTGATTATCGCTATTCGGGCGAAAACGCTTCCAAAAGACGATGGAGCCGTCAGTTAAAATTATAAAACGCTTGACAATTAATTGATCATAAAAACATTATCGATTACTACGACGTTTGCAGTTAATGTCTGAAATTGTTAAATAGCAAGGAAACAGAAATCACTTTTATGTGCAAAAGCTATGAATGCTGCAAGATTTTACAAAGAGCCAAAAGATCTTCAAAAAGGATTAGTGGCTTCAACTCAAAAAAAAATCAGTTGATTCCAGCTACCAAATAAATAGTTCTGGTAGTTTTTGTACCAAGATACTCAAGAATTTCTCACTTGCTCAATTCTCACTCACTCCACTCAATTTTTTTAGAAGACCCTCAATAGCAGCGGAGTCGGACATTTTTTCTTAATAAAAGTTAGGTCATATGGACTTCATTTGAGCCAAAGAATGCCTCAGTATCCTTTTGATCATATGCTTAAGGGACACCCTGTATATTGAAGATAAAAAAATGGATATCAAAATTTTGTAACTAAACATAAAAAGTTACATCTATAATTATAATTGTTGTGTATATTTTCCTGACTGTACTTTAATTTATTTCAAAATATTCCTGGGTTTCAGTCAATTTTATTGTTTATTATTTAAAATGTTACAAATACGTTTCGGTGTCTTTCTCCACCATCATCAGTTTGTCTAAAATATAGTAGTAGTAGTAAACATCTTTATTTCTAAAAAAAGGCTATCGACCTATCGGTCTTTCTGCCCTTGTTTAATACATGCAGTCTTAATCTAGATAAAAAACCAATATGAAAATTCTCCTATTCTAGGTTAGCAATAGTAGTAGTAAACATCTTAATTTCTAAAAAAGGCCATCGACCTATCGGTATTTCTGCCCTTGTTTAGTACATGCAGTCCAATCCAGATAAAAAACAAATATGAAAATTCTCCCATTCTAGGTTAACAATGTTATTGAATAAATAAGATTTCAGTGGCAAGAAGAAATTATTTTATTGTCCACTAGTCCGTTGCGTTGTAAGTGTTCGAGTAGCGTTAATGTCACACACATATTAAAATCTTAATGTACTTTTTAATATGTGTCTGATTTGTATTTTTATATGTGAATTTTGGTGAAAGTTTTTTATTTAAATTGATGATAACTGTAAATATATATTTTAGACAAATTGATGATGGTGGAGAAAGACATCGAAACGTATTTGTAACATTTTAAATAATAAACAATAAAATTGACTGAAACCCAGGAATATTTTGAAATATAATTATAATTTAACAGTCTTAACTCAGCTTAATATAGTCATTACGTGACTTTGTAAAGGTTCCAAGATTAGCACAGTTCTTGATAGAATGAAGTAGCTTAAATTACGCCTATCACTGGTACTTAATCCGTCTAAATAAAAGCTAATCATTAAGAAATCTGGAATTATTTAAGAAGTGTCAAGGGACGTCTTGGTTTATTATTTTAAATATCCTGGTGTTAAGGTCACTGCTGCCTTATACTCGACAGAGTTGTGAGCTGCAGTATATTACTTCATGTATTACATCCCAAAATAATTCGTAAACCTTCATTTCGTTTTTTTTGGAAACTATTTATTTCAGAAGTATTCATTAGGAGTAAATGGGTTAGAACAGAAAGATAGGCGTGGGGCAACAATTGCTTTATATATGGATAGTTTAGCCCATGAACTTAGATCTTTTGATATACGTATGTTCATTTTTCACCATTTTGTTTGCAATATTTCTAAAATGTTTATTTAACATGTATACCAATATATTTAATACGTTTTACATTTTCTAGATTTTCGTTATTTATACTTCTATTTAAATTAATAACTCGTATGGTATTTTCATATTCATAATAAATGTAACTTTGGCTTCTTTGATATTTAGCTTAAAGTAATAAATTATTGAGTTTAATTTTTATTGGTCGTTATTTTGCTAATTTTTTCCCATGAAATATAAAGGCTGGTATCATCTGCAAATATCGTTGTATTTTATAGTTCTCAATATTTTTCAAAATCGTCTCAAGATAAATTGTGTACCTACAGCACACTCTAGGTACATCATGAACGGACTTCCTCTCACTTGAATTTTTAATATATTTCGTTATTTGCGAACAATTCACTTAAGGAATACTCAAAACAATTCAAAATAACTTGAATAATCCCGTATTTCTTCAGCTTCAGATGGAGTAACTTTCTATTAATAGCCTGAAGAGCACGTTTAAAGTATGATGATTCCTATGATTCAATGCATATTTTCACAAGAATTTTTGCTTGTTAAACCGATCTGAAATTTTACTCAGTGAAGTACATCTATGAAACTCATTACATATGTATTTAGTCACCAACGCACGCTTCTAATATCTTATCTAGAGGCTAAAGAAGATTAGTTGGCCTCAATTATTCATACTTCACAGGGCCCTTCTTTTTTTTAGTATCGCCACTCACTCTAGTTTTTCCGCTCATCTGGAAAGAATCTCTCATCTTATTTTACGGAGCTTTAATTCATCATGTTGAGAAACTTATATTCCCTATAGTTTCAAAGGCACGTTTACGGAGTTTTGAGAGTCTTTATTTTCCATTTTCTTCAAAGTTGTCTGATATTTCCAAAGTAAAATATTTCAGTCACTTTTATTAAATAATGTCATTCGATGTGATAGTTCCATTCGATAATTTTTTTTCTTTGCACATTCTTCACATTCGTCAAATATTATTTCATTTTCTTCAATTTCATCTTTTTTTGTGCTATCTAACGTTATTTTAAGGCTTTCTCATTTCCTTGCAGTTATTTTTAACACCCTCTATGTTTTCATGAAACTAGTTTGTTCAGTACATCAGTCTTTCCAAGACATACAACTTTGATTCTTTGTACTGTGAAGATCTTTAGGTCTTCTTCAGTGTGCGTAGCTACTGTTTGATGATATAATTGATCCCTTGTATTTATCTGTTTTTTAATTTCCTGATTCCTCCATAATTTATTACCGTAGTTCTCTTTCATAGCACTTTTTTCTATTTGAGCAAATTCATTGCGAACAGAAGTAAAATTACTCCGACATCCAAATTAGCGAAGGTGCTTGTATTTGAAGAATCACTGCTTATCCATAAATGTAAGTTCATATGCTGTTATATCCTTAATTGTGTAATTGGAATAATTTTTAAATATTTTTTTTTTAATTACGTTCATCCGAAATACGCACTTCATTAATGTGTAGTTCTGAGTAAGTGGCAAGTTATTTTTTGGAGCGCAAAGTACTTTGTATTTTAATTCTTTATTGTTTGAAAGTGTGAGAGCAATTTTTGTTGAAAACTATTTTTTAGGCAGGTCCGTAAGTCAGCCAGTTAGTGCAAAGCATATTTGTTATTTAATTTATTCAATTTTGTAATGTTGAAGTTTCTAATTACCATAAATGTGCCATAATCTAAAAAAATATCACGGACATTCAGTCTTCAGTTAAAGTGAAATTATGCAGTTATACAAACATGTGCACAAGTGCTACTTCTTATTTGGACTTTTGGGTCCAAAACGTTCCACAAATTCTGGAAATTAAAAATACCGTTCTTATTTATTTTTGAATCAAAATAACTTAAAATAATCCCAAAGGAGCCAAAAATTATCCGGTTTTTAGAACAAGCATGGGGATCGCGGTTATAATAAGAATGACCAGGTGGAATAAATTAGAACAAATTTGCACATTTAACATTCATCTATTTTTAGAAGTAAAAAAATGTAAATTTCAGGTTATTGTTTTTGTTTTTCTACAGCGATATCAACAACAACACTGTTAATGTTGGAAGTGAATTATTTATTAAAGGAAATTTTAAATTTTACTGTGAGGTAAAAATTTTCATTTCAGGTGAAGATTGATAGTAATGAAATCAATCTTGCGGAGTTGAAATAGTGTCAGTGACTTGTTTTTGTATAAAAAAAAACAGTAAATTAAACATTTCAGTTAAACAACTAAACTAAAGAATTGGTTCTTGCAGTTATAACTCAAACTTCGTTTATATTTTCACTCACTTATAGATATTAATTCCTAATTTCAAGAATCCTCCAAAACCAAAATTCAAACAAGTTTAATGTTGCTAAAGCAAACATTGGAACGTTGTTCCTGGATATTTATAAAACGTGTTATTGGTTTATATTAACAATAACTGCCATTTAACACAGCACAAGTATCAGCATTAACTCTGTTTTTTGTTGGTTTCTTAATGGAAACATTAACCACAGTTAAGGGTGCTCGTATAACTATTAAAGACTATAAATCATGCAACAGTTAAAACATTTATGCCAAAAATTAATGTTTTGCCGACAGTTTCGGTTCTGCGAAAAATTAAAAATAGGCATGACAAACCTGTCGTGATTTTCAATCGTATTAACATAACTCTTGTTGTGCTAGGCCCTGGTCCACTATATGCTAGCACCGCACTAATTTTGTTATTGCAATGTCCACGCTAACAGTTGCTCGTTACATTATTTAGATTAACGTTTCAATATTCAATCAACGTTGCACACTAAAAAACTATCGATATTTCGTTTTTTCTCACTAAACCCCGCAACTTTGATACTCATTATCCGGATAGTATCTTTGCAACATTGTATCATGTTGCGGTCCGCATTATCAGACTAACCTTCGGTTACGCAATCTCACTATTTATTTTTGTAGAAAAATTGTTCCTATTTATGATGTAAAATGTTTAAAGCGACTTATTATCGCTATAGATATTTTATAGATGTAGTACGCAGATGAGCCGTAAAATAACGTTATGGGAAATGGTTTAAAGGCTAAGATTCTTCATCTTCATTAGGGAATTTGCTTTGAAAATAATTTGTATTTATTTTAATGAAATTTTTTTAAGCACCATTATACATTATAACGTAAGTTAATAGGTATGATTGGTTACCAATTAAAAAAACATGTCACCTTTTCTTGTTAAATATATATTATTTCTCTTTTAGGCCCAGATAGTTTCTTTATTTTTTAACTGTAATTATAATATAACAATTAAATTTTGTCTATTTTAATTAAAATTGCTTATTAAAATTCGCAAAAATGATTGCTTCGATGAATTAAAAATGATGTTCTTATTAGCATAAATATTACATTCCAAATCACAATCAACAATCCATACGAACTTAAAGGAAGAGTAGACTTCTAATCAATTACGTGCTGTTGTATAATCTCCCTAATAGAACATCAGTAGAGTATCAAAATAACATAAATAGTTATTTGTCTAACCTTTTTGGCAAAAAAATCTTGATATGGCACTTGTTATCTTCGTCTGAGCTGTAATATGTGAAGGTAACAAGGCATAGGTAATCCAGTGGCGTTACTGAATTTATCAGATGCAATAGGTATGCATGGTAATTATTTACATCATAAGTCTAGCAATTTTGCAGCCTCGAATGCAGAGCACTACCATGACGAGGTCGTTTGGGAAAATTTGAAAAAAAACTTGAAAAAAGAGGTTCCGCATAGTTTGATTAGTTGGCAGTATATTAACTAGTTTAAAACTTGGACACCTGGTTTAGTGCGAACTATTTAACGCCATCTTTAAATACGTTTTATACAGAGGGCAAAAGCAGAGCTTACGAAGCAAAGTTTTAACAAATTTTAATTCTTCACTTTAATTGAAATTATTTTGTTTCGTATTCTATGCGCTTTTAATCAAATGTTGATATCGAGTTGGTATAGTGATGTTTTAAAAAGCTCTATCTTGGCAAAAATCGTTTACGTTAATATGACTCGAAAAAAGTTAACTTTTCATCTTTTTAAAATGTATTTTTTTAAATTAAGGATAAATTTCATTCACGAAGAACCAAAAAACTTTGCAACTTTGGAAGAAAAAAATTCGCGTGTAAAAATACTATATTTGAATGCCCGTATCTAAAAAACTTTTATATGGAATTTTTAAACTCATTTTTAAGTTCATTAGCTGTTTAAGTTCTATTATATTAAATTATGCATCCTGTATGTACATGCGGTTTTCTTATACAAGTTTTCATATCGTATAACATATTTTTCATATAGTATAACGGTTACATATTTTTTTAATTTTAAAAATATTAATATTTTTTAGAATTCATTTTTTACAAAAAAATTTACTTATTTTACATACACATTTTTTAAAATAGCATTTTCAAAGTTTCATTAAGTTATTCTTTCTGCTCAGGTAACATTTTTTATTTTTTAAATTTATATAAGTACTGATGATTTTTAGAAGTGAATAAAACAAAGTAAAATCGATTAAAAAATTATATTATTATTAACTTCTTCTAAGGATCCTAGAAGAGATATTAAGGAAAGTGAAAAAAATATCCATGTTACACAACTTCCTTATTTCCGAAAATTGTATGTTTCATGGTAGCAATTCTCAATGGTTTTATTACTTGTATGCATAGAAATATTTAGTCCGTTATTCATATACATGTAAAAATAATTCTTATTTCTTTGGAAAAATTCATCGACTTGGAGTCCATTTTATTGCGTAAGCTTGTTGTTAAAAATATTTACTGGGTTATTCCCACTAACCCAAACTAACACCAAACTAACTTTTTATTTTGTGTTTTATATCCTAAACTCCTAAAGAATACTAAATGAGGCAAGGAAAAAAATCGGAATCGGATCGTCTAGTTTGTCTTGTTAAACAAAGAAGGTTCAGTATGGTCCAGTTGTGTGGACTGTCCTTGCATTTTCCCTGGATTTGAGGAAGTCATTAAGTTATCCTTGACATTTGCGTGCGTTCGTATAGAACTTTGATGGATATATTGTATAGTGGGTTCCCAGATTATCATATTTTTGAAATTATTTTATTGCATTCTATTCTGTATGTATTATTTAGTTTTCTCGATTGCGTCTACTTTTACCATCATTGCATGGTCGAGAACGGAGCGATCTATATAAACATTATACATGGATTTGTAATTTTTTGTTACACTTTCGGTGCTAATATTTTGCCTTTGTATTTGATATTTGTATGTAAGTGATTCCAGAATGTTTAGTTCTTTTTATAATTTCGGTTTCGTCTGTAATGATTTAGCAGATGTTTTGTACATTTTCGATTTTTGTCAGTTGTTATCTCTAAGTATTTTATGAATTTTTTCGGTTGAGTTGTATGACCATTCATTATAAATGCTTAATAGCCTCTGTAATTTTGTGGTTAGATAGTAAAAGTGACTTAGGAGCATTTGGAGTCTTCGTTTATAAAACCATAGTGATATCTGTTAGTGTCTGGAGTTTTCTACCGGGCGTTATAAGTGCTGTGTTGATAGTCGCTAGTCCTTCTTCATATTCGGTGTATGTGCTGATTTGCATGTTTTGTCTGAAACTCCAATTCTATTCTTGAAAATTTAGTCTGTGTAGAGTTCTGTTCCGTTTTTGTTAGTCGCTCCAAAAGATCTTGATTTTGGGTTACGTGAAACGTAAAAAACGGTGTAAATTTTTCTTTTTCCAAATACATTACTAATACTATTAGAGGACAAAACGTTATACACAAACAACAGAACAAATTGCACTAAGACTAATAACACGAATAAGACACCCCCAAAACCCACTGCACAACCCCCCCACCCAACTACTATACGAACGCACAAACATGACAAAGATCTCGGAAAGACTCATACATCTACAGACAAAATGGACAAACAACCCCTACAATTGGACCATACTGAATCCCCTTTGCCTTACAAGACCAACCAGACAATCCCGCTTCCGTTTCCCTACATCAACGCTACTCGAACACTTACAAGCGCAACTGACTAGTGGTCAATAAAATATTTTTTTCTTGTCATTGGAATTTTATTTAATAATATTGTTAACCTAGAATAAGATAATTTTCATATTTGTTTTTTATTTAGATTAAGACTACATGTATTAAACAAGGACAGAAAGACCGATAGGTCGATAGCCTTTTTTTAGAAATAAAGATGTTTACTACTACTACTATTAGAACTAATTCGTTTAGTATCTTTATGACTATACAAGAAAGCAAGTCACCATATTATGTAATTATGAGAATTTTACTCTAAACAGTTGATTAAGAGCTAAAAAAACAAAAACTTAAAAAAGGAAAATGTAAAATTAGAATGCTGCAGCTGTTTATTAAAGGTTTTATTACTTTTCTAATTATATGATTAAAGCAATTGATAACATTTGTTGACTAGAAATGCACATATGCTATTTTTGTTTTTCTGGTCATATATAAACTAATATAGCTGACGTTTATGTTTGCTATAATCTGTATACTCGACGGATTTTCAATCTGCAATTTCTATTTTTTCATATCGTCCAGGACTTTTCCATATTTTTTTGTGTTATAACGTTTTCCATTTGTGTTGGTTTTTGGCCAAGTTGTCGTTTTATAGCCAAACTGTTATGCTGATGCAAATTTTCCTCATTTGGAGTTAATCAATTTGCTTCCGAAAGTTGATACTATTTAATATTAAAAAATACGTTTTCATGTCGTTTCTACTAATAAAAAACTGAATAATGAAAGAAACATGATTTGTTGCAAATATTATTACGTACAAGAGTAGAAAATTAATTTGAAAGTATTGAAAAATTATCGTGAATAGTGCCAATTTAGGCAAAAGCGATTCAGCACTTTATTGAAATAATTCATTAACCCAGAAGAAAATTTAATATTGTACATTATTGGAGAAATATTTTCATAATCTCATAATTTTCCAGTAAATCAATAATTTAATAGTAGTAGTAGTAAACATCTTTATTTCTAAAAAAGGCTATCGACCTATCGGTCTTTCTGCCCTTGTTTAATACATGCAGTCTTAATCTAAATAAAAAACAAATATGAAAATTCTCCCATTCTAGGTTAACAATACTATTAAATAAATAAGATTTCAGTGGCAAGAAGAAATTATTTTATTGTCCACTAGTCCGTTGCGTTTGTAAGTGTTCGAGTAGCGTTAATGTAGGGAAACGGAAGCGGGATTGTCTGGTTGGTCTTGTAAGACAAAGGGGATTCAGTATGGTCCAGTTGTAGGGGTTGTTTGTCCATTTTGTCTGTAACTGTATGATTCTTTCCGAGATCTTTGTCATGTTTGTGCGTTCGTATAGTAGTTGGGTGGGGGGGTTGTGTAGTGGGTTTTGGGGGTGTCTTATTCGTGTTATTAGTCTTAGTGCAATTTGTTCTGTTGTTTGTGTATAACGTTTTGTCCTTTCTGTTCCGTTGGTCATGAGTACATGTCCAAAGTCTAGCAAGGGTCTACAAATAGCTTTATATATTTTGGTGGCGGTGTTTGTGCTAATTCCTCTGTCTTTGTAGGTTAGTGATCGGAAGTGTTTTGTTCTCTTTATTGTTTCTGCCCTGATGTTTCGTATGTGTTTAGTGAATTTAAGTTTGTGGTCGATTGTGATTCCAAGGTATTTTACGTCGTTTTTTGGTTGTGTCGTTTGGCCGTCTGCAGTTATTGCAGGGGAGTCAGCGTTGAGTCTGTGGTTTGTGAGCAGAAGTTGGTTTTTTGACGCGTTTGGTGTTAGTCTCCATTTATAAAACCATGTCATTGTGTTGTTTGTTAGTGTTTGGAGTCTTTGCGCTGCTCTCTCAGTAGTTTTGTCATGTACAATAAGTGCCGTGTCGTCTGCGTATTGTAATATGTATGCCGATCTGTCGATTTGATTTTTGTCTGGTAAGTTATAATTGTATATGTCATGGCAGTATATATTGTAGAGAAACGGTGAGAGCGGGGATCCTTGAGGGAAGCCCTTGTTCAGGGGAAAAAGAAAATGACAGTGTTTTGTCAATTCGTACTTGTAGTTGTCTGTTTTCTAGTAAGTTCTTTATGGTGTGTAGTAGATATGTTGGTGTGTGTAGTTTGTATAGTTTGTATAGTAAGCCCCTATGCCAGACACTGTCAAAAGCCTTGTTAATGTCCATAAACAGGCAAGCTGTCTTTCTGTCAGTTAGGTGGGTAGTTTGTATGTTGTTGGCCAGAATAAAGAGCGGATGAACAGTCGAGTGATGCTGTTTGAAACCAAATTGGTAGGTAGGTATATACCCTCCAATCACTCTTTCAAGCCGCTGCTTCATTATGCCTTCAAAAATCTTGCCCAGTATTGGAAGCAGTGTAATTGGTCTGTAGTTGCTCGGTTGTGTATTGTCCAGTCCATTTTTGGGTATAGGGATTATTAAGCCGTTTTTCCATGTTTCTGGGATTCTGCCATTTGTGATGCAGTTGTTCAATTCAGTTAGGATCAGTTTGTGTGTTTCTTGAGTTAGGCTTTTCAAGACTTTTGCCTTAATTTTATCTTTCCCCGGTGCAGTGTTCTTGATGTGCGCTAGGGCTTCATCGTACTCTGTGTCTGTGATCAGTGTGCAGGCATAGTTTGGTGAGTTGTTAAAATAGTTCAAGTACCAGTCGTTGATCAAGTTCCAGTTGTCATTGTCGAAGTTAGGGTTTGTCGATATGCTGAAGGCCCTTTGATAGTGTCTGGCGAATGCGTCCGCTTTCTCTTTGTCTGTGTAGCGTTCTATTCCGTTTTCGTCAATTGTGTCAGTAGTGCCAGTCTTCCTGTATTGCGCCAGTTTCTTAATTTTTCGCCAGTATGTTTTGCCTTTGTCCGTTCTGTATTTCTTTACATGTTTCTAGCCATTTGTCTTGTCGGTATTGTCCAATCAGAGTTTTAATGTTTCTGTTAAGTTGGTTCAGTGTCTTTTTTAGGTCGTTATTTTGAGTGTTTGTATATAGTCTGTACAGTTCTCTCTTATGTTTTATTAGTCTCAGTATGTATTTGGGTAGTGTATGTCGGTAGAAAGCATTTTTTATTTCCGGGCTAAATTTTCCTATGGCTAGTGAAAGTTGTTGTTGTATGGTTTCTATTGAAATGTGCTGTGCTTGTGATTGAATGTAGTCATGTATATGTTGTTTCACTTTGTCTATGTCAGTCTTTGTTATCAATATTTTAATTAGCAGCAATTCTACAAAAACGTTTGATAGTAGAAATTTTAGAAGGTAAAGCGTTGATAATTTAACATATTTTATTACATATAAAAATGTTTATGGTTTATAAATTTATTGTGCGTTTCACTGTTTCAACTCGTCAGTCTAGACTATTAACTCCAACTTATTCATCCACTCGTAAAAATACAGGATTTAAATCCGGTTCTAAATATCTACGATGCATCTAATGATTGGAAATATTTGGCAAAATCGGTTATTTTTAAAACCGAATGGTGCTAGTTTTATTTTAAAAACCATGACCTTGCCAACAGCAAAATGCAATTTAGAAAAAAATCTATTTTTGCTTGTTGTTGTCTTGGATAGTTATCAAGAAACCCATGCAGTAGACTACGATGAGTTCAAAATTAAAATTGCAATTTTTGTTTTGAATCCTGGAGCTCTCATCTTTACCGAAGGTAAAATTTCTTATTATAATTCTTGCTGGTAGGATACGAATTTGCCTTTTGACTTGTAATCTATGGTTCTGGGTTTTTTTCCTTCGGTTTTGTTCATCAATTCATTTAAAAATGACAAGTTGTTAAGTCGATAATATTTCGCATATAAAGTATATAAGAAATTCTTCATTGGTATAGAAAGTTTCCTGAACAAAATTTTTCTTTAAGAGAACCAATATTTAAATTTGATTATCACCGAATATTTCGTGGTAAAATAAAAATACCGATGAACGAATAATGTCAACTATCATTATCATTATTCAGTTGAACATCACTGTTATAGTAATGCAGACATAATATGTAAGTATGTATATCAAAGTTGTTTTCTCAAGCACATTTCGCGGAAAAAGGTGGTTGTTCGAGTTGCATGTCAATATAGTTTTATCTGCCATATTTTGCCAGTAACAAGCAGATAATTTTCTAGATAATGGCAGTTTCTTAGTTCGATATCTCATCGTTACTAACGGGAAATTTGCTGTTATGAGTGTAAATATCTTTCTGTTTGATTTGCAAAAAAAATATTTAAAAATCATATAATAAAAAAACAGTCATAGTAAAACAAAGATTTGGAAAGTCATCAACTTTCCATTTGTATTGTAAATTCTGGCAAAAAACTGATAAAGATCTGAGAAAGTCAGTTCAAGTTTAACATCATTGTTTTTTACAGATAAATGTGTTTAATTAAATTAAAATAGCGAAATTGAATATATTTTAGTGTTTAGCTTATTGCTTTCAGTTCAATATAGCATTAATACAAACGGAACATTTGCTGACTAGAATGTAAAAATCATTTTCGTCAAATGTATAACAAATAATTAAATAAAGGCGATAAAGAATCCTTAACGCCATATTAGTTGTTCTAATATTAACTATCGGCCGATTTATATTTGTATCATAGTTTATATAAACATTGTTTTAGTTGTGTGTAAAACGTTTTAGTTTTACATTTACCTGCTAGGCCAGTTTCATATTATTCATTCAAACCGAATATTTAATGATTTGAGTGCAAATGTAATTTTTGTGTTCAACTAGCAGATTTTTTAAATTAATTTAAAAAACTAGGAACCAAGTTTTAATAATAAAAAAACATGCCCACAAAAAATATGAACGTTTAGTTAATACTCCTAAACAACGAGAGGTCTTCAAGGTGAGCAATTTTTTCTTCTTCTCTTTTCCTGTCTTTTTGTAAGGCATCTGCCTTGTTCTCTACTTTCTTAGAGTTGTATCTGGGATGATGAATTCCAGCTTTCAGGCCAACGTATGGGTGGACGTCCAGGTGGTCTGCTGGATCTTGGAAGACCATCTATTGCAATCTTCGGCAATCTGTTGTCGTCCATCCGTTCAACATGATCTCTCCATTCGCGACGTCTGTTTCGGGATCATCTAACTATGTCTTGGACATCGCAAAGTTCTCGGATGTCTTCGTTTCTTTTGTGGTCCTTTGGTGTGTAGCCTGCTATGGATCTAAGAGACCTCATCGCTGCTATGCAAATAATCCTTTTTGCTGTGGAGTTTTTGGCTCTTGTTTCTACAGCGTAAGTCATTGCAGGTCTCACACAGGGCTTATATATGCGGACATTGCTTTTAATGGACATGTGCTTGTTTCGCCATATTATATCTCTAAGGAAGCCTGTAATTAAAGCTGCTTTGGTTGTTTGAGACTTCACTTCTTCTTGGTGGTCACTGCTGCTCGTGATGTTGACGCCGATAGATTTGAAGGTCATAACCTGTTCTGCTGGTTTATTGTATATAGCCAATTTACATCTTCTTCTTCTGGGCTCTTTTGAGATGGTTAGCACTTTTGATTTTGCTACCGATATCTCCATGTTGTATTTGGTAGCTGTCTTTTCGAACTGATAAAGCATTCTCTGCAGGTTGTCCTCACCCTCTGAGACCAGCATGGCATCGTCCGCGTAGCAAATTACTTTTAGTTCTTTGTCCCTTAGTGAGTATCCCTTTCTAACCTTTTTTACTTCCGCTCTAAGTTCGTCCATAATCAAGTTGAAGAGGATGGGGTTTAGGCTATCGCCTTGTCTTATTCCAGTTTGAATGGCTAGTCTGCGTGTCTTTCTGGCTTCCACTTGTATTTAGGTCCAGTTGTTAGTGTTTAACTGCGCAACAATGCTTGAAATATCCGGGTGCACGTTTTTCACAACATCACTGAGTCTTAATGAGTGAGCAATTTTCCATTTGTTCTAACCGATTCAGTAATTCAGTTTAGATGCAACTTTATTGGATTTTTTTGAGAAAGGGTAGATAAACTTGTGTTTTCAACGTTTGCGTGGACTGAATTTGACGACATTTCTCTAGTATCTATATTTTGGTTATTGGTTTGGTTGCTCATAAAGTCTCAATCGTAATTTGTGGAATCGCTGTATAAATAGAAAACTTTGCATTATACAGGATTTACTTCAACAAATATAATTATACAGTATGTTATTTCAGTACGTAGCTAAATTTCAGAAAGTGATCCTCTCACAGGTTTTCTTGCTCAGTGTACAGGGTGCTGAAAACAATAATAAATAGTACAGCCAGGTAATGGTTTTACCTTTATTTGTTTTGTCGAAACCAGTTTTCATCTCAACTTAGAGATTAATAGGCAAGAGACTTTGGTATCATTTTAATTGTTAAATAGTGCGGTAGATTTACTTAGGGATTAATTTGTTCCAGAGTCTTGGAACAAACTGGTTTTTTTCTGCTATTTGGAAAACAAAAACGAAACGGAAAAAGTTAAGAGGCAAAAAAGTTGCATTGGAAGTGACAATACGATAAAAACATAGAAATAAAAAGTCGCTGGTGTTCATTTTAATTTTGTATATTTTCCTGACTGTACTTTAATTCATTCCAATGTATTCCTGGGTTTCAGTCAATTTTATTGTTTATTATTTAAAATGTTACAAATATGTTTCGGTGTCTTTATCCACCATCATCAGTTTGTCTAAAATATATATTTACAGTTATCATCAAATTAAATAGAAAACTTTCACCAAAATTCACATATTAAAATACAAATAACACACATATTAAAAAGTACATCCAGAACATTGGTTTTCAGGTGATGAGTCAGGACAAACATGTCTGGGAAAAGACTAGAATCTATTGTTTAGAGATCTAAATTCAACTTACGTATATAGTTGCTACCAACTTCACATTTGACTGGTCACTGAATTTTCCATATTTTATTCGATATCAAGCGAGCGAAACAAAAAAACTGTTTATCTTTCGTCTTTTCTTTGCATTCTAGGAATTGTTTGGCAATTCTTCAATATCAGGTGTTTACATTTCCTTTACCTGGTCCAATCAGTTCATACATGCGATCATCTAATTAGCGTATGATACACAGAGCTAAGATTGTCTGTATCTGATCTGAAATTTATTGCATTCTGATGTTTCTTAATTTGTATCATTTCATGGATTCTTCTCTTATTATAGTTGTCCTCATTGATCAATATTTGTGTGTTATCGAAATCAAAATCATGCAACTTTTGTTGTGCATGTTGTGCTAATGCTGTTGCATTTTCGTTAACCTTTCTTAAGCTATACTTATGTTCGTATATTCTTTTCTTTAAATATTGCCCTGTTTGTCCTATGTATGTGTTGTCACAGTTCAAACAGTCAATCTTGTATATTACGTTAGGTGTGTCCAACTTATCGCTTCTAGGCTTAAATTTTGTAAAACACTCTTTTGCCAAGTTGTTTTTAGTTTTTTCTGCTATAGTAATATTATGCGGTTTTAAAACATTTTTTATTTTTGTGTTGATTTCTGGTATGTGTGGCAATGATATTTACTTGATTTCACCCTCTTTTTTCTTTTTTATATTATTTATGTTGTTCCATTTATTTGCATTGTATATTTTAAATAATAAACAATAAAATTGACTGAAACCCAGGAATACATTGGAGTTCATTTTAATGTCAAAAATACTGACCTGGTTGTTCACCGGGCTGCCATTGAGGATTAATTCATTCCAATATATTCCTGGGTTTCAGTCAATTTTATTGTTTACTATTTAAAATGTTACAAATACGTTTCTGTGTCTTTCTCCACCATCATCGGTTTGTATGTTTAGATGTTTCTGCCTTCACATTTGATTGGACAAAAGAATGTCCAATCAAATGTGAAGGCAGAAACATCTAAACATACAAACTGATGATGGTGGAGAAAGACACCGAAACGTATTTGTAACATTTTAAATAGTAAACAATAAAATTGACTGAAACCCAGGAATATATTGGAGTGAATTAAAGTACAGTCAGGAAAATATACGAAACGATATTGAGGATTAATGTCAAAAATACTGACCTGGTTGTTCACCGGGCTGCCATTGAGGATTCTAATTTTAGTTTCTTTAGGGAAAGTTAACCCTTTACTTCTCTAAATACTGCTGTCACGTTTCAAAAAAAAAAAACAGAAAGATTATTAAGTTATTTACAAAATCGCGTTTTTTGGTAAATTCTTTAATGATGGTATCAGACTAAGTCTACTGCTTAGATTTAAAATTGTGTTTGCCTATGAAATGAAACCCTATTTATCTAAGATCTTCGCTTTGGAATTCATACATATGTATTTTGAATGGCACCCCCTGGAATAGTGAATGCAGAAGATGATATCAAATAATGTACAAAACAGAAATTTTCATTGAGCTTTCCTGTTTCGTTTCTGGTTCTGTTCGCAACGCTCCATCCTTTGCTGGCCTTAATAACCGCTCTTCTCGCGACCCGCTTACATGATAAACTTTCCTGCGAATCAGCTATATTTTTCCCGTTTCGTTTCGCCGACTGCCTGGGCCATATTTTATTGATTTTATAATCAATACCGCAATAAAACCTGCAATGTTTTCATCTTTATTTTCCCCCAGCATCCCTCCAGCCACCCTTACTTTTTGTGTCCGCATATACGCGATACTCTCTCTACTAGTATCTGTTTATGCCCGCGCTTTTTGTTACCTGGGCGACTGCTGTCGGTATTAAAACCGGCTTTGGGGGGAGGCTGATGGGGATGATTGTCTTCCCCTTGATTATTATGAGATGTTGCTCCCCAGAAAAATAAACTACAATGATGTTTCATTTTCATGTTATAAAGGATTTCAATGCGAACAACACGTTTGCAAAAGGGACGTTTTATACACATTTTACTTACGCTTTTCTTTTTTTTTATAAAAATGTCTTGTTCCGGTTTATTCCACGGCAATAAAAGCAATATTGAACATGTCCATCATTCAACTCATTTCATTTTTCACTATTATTGTTACTTGCTTCATATAGAAAAAATAAAACGCCGAACGTATGGAGACTGGAAAAGGGATTCGCATTAAAGTGGTTGTGTTGTATTAGTTTCTTTTTCTTTAAAATGTACAATACAGGGTGGTCCTCAACTAATGTGACAACATTCATTGTTTGCGCAACAATTTGCGTTTTACGCAATTTAAATTTGTCTTATTCCAAAGTTAATAGTGTCAGAGGCAGCGGGTATCAAAGTGTAAATAAAATTTTAGTTTTTTTAAATAGACCTTAACCAGTTTTACTGCTACCCACCACTTTTGTGTTTGGGGGTTTTTTCGATTGAGGAATTTAAATTGTCTTTGCCTTAGCTTATAGTTCCTGGCGCGCGCTAGGTGTAATAGTGTGGAGCCATTTAAGAAGAGAATTTTTTTTGGGGTTTTAAAGATCGCTATTTCGTTCTCAATGTCTAGTTCTCCGATATTGTTTAACCAAAAAATCTGTACTTGGTGCAAGTCGAGAGCTCATCGTTTTTGAGATATTTCACATTGAAACCTCGAGTGATTTTTTGACTGACTCAAATTGGGTCCCTAAAATTGTCGTAAAAATTGACATTTTTAAAGTGGGTCTCCTGTAAAAAAAGTATCCCCTGTAAGTAAATCACCCTGTATCGCGTGATTTAATAAAATTTTCAACATAACAACATTTGAATCTGAAAACGCCTCAAAAGCAATCATGTTTGATATTATTTTATTAATGTTTAATTGACAAGAAAAGTAATCTTTTAAAATTACATATATTAATATCAAATTCAAAATGAAATTCCTTGGTTTCAGTGAAATATTTGTTTATTATTTTATTCTAAAGACGTTTCGGTGTCTTTTTCCACCATCATCAGTTTGTATGCACAGTTGTTGCTATGTAAGCATCTATTGTTGCTTGTAATTTCATGCCAAAACAGAAGGTAGCAACAACTATGCATACAAACTGATGATGGTGGAAAAAGACACCGAAACGTCTTTAGAATAAAATAATAAATAAATATTTTACTGAAACCATGGAATTTCATTTTGAATTAAATTAAAGTGCAGTCAGGAAATTATACATCTTTAATATCAAACTTATTTTTCAAACTTATTCCTATTTTGGGTAGATAATAAAGGTAATAATAGTCAACGTTGTTATGATGAACTCTTGCTGAGTTTATTGGAATATTTCGCAAAAAAACTTGGTTTCTAAGGAAAAGAATTCCAGCGAGTAAAAATAGGCAATCTGCTTGGGCAATTAATATGCTGCTCTACTTTTGTTTATCAATAGGAACATAATAGCTGTTAACATATTCGCATATCAAAGACACAGTGTGGAGGAGGAATTTGAATTTTTCATATTCAAACTAAATAATAGGAAGAATATTGTTCAGATGAGCCACATAGAAATGTAGCAAACTTACCATAATAATGCTCTGGTCACTTCTAATTCACTGCAGAAATTAATTCAATAATTGACATTGAGTTAAAAATAATGGCCATGTAACTTTGACTTAAATTAAGATTTTGAGTTATTGAAATCTTTAATTGTTTTTTAATTTTTTCCATTTTCCTCCTTTACCATTTTTTCCACATATGCAACATTCTCAGGCTGGCGCAATCGCCAAGCCGAATGGAACATCTGTGGATGTTAACACTTTTTAAAATCATGAAAAACAGTAACAGTAAGGATTTACTATTATTTTACAACTGCAATGTGCGATTTTTTATAAAACCGCTGAAAAACACAATTTTCATCTATAATGGATACCCAATATGTATGTAAAAAGTAATAAAAAATGACAAAATAATCTGCAATGGGCTATTGCAGAGCGGCAAAAAGGTGTAATTTTCTTAGGCAAGCATGTAAAAGGTTCTACTTTAATATATATCGTTCCCAAAAAAATGTTAAATTTGCCATACAAAATCTTACAAAAACTGGCGTTTTTCAAATTGGAACTCACAAAAGCGAGTTCAGCTTCAAAAATCAGTATAGGTAACTCGCCATTAAGTTGTCTATAACGGACATTCAAGACTATAACCAGATTTCATGTAATAATTATGAATTATCTATTATTAATTATTATCTATTAATAATTATTATCTATTAATAATTATTATATTATATTTTTACAATTATTACATAATTAATAACCTAAACCTTGTCTTTGATGGACAGCATGAGCTACTTCGTAATTATTATTAAATTTGGATTTCAAAACAATAAAAAGTATTTTTTTTCTAAGTAAAATAAAATATGTTCATTTCAGGTAAGTTAATGAAATATTTCTGAAGCTTAACGCGCTTTTGTGAAAAAAATTAAGGATTATAATTTGAAAAACTTTAGTTTTTCTAAGATTTTAAATGGCAAATTTAACATTTTCTTGGGAACAACATGTATTTTAAAAGTAGGACTTGATACATGCTTGTGTAAGAAAATTACACCTTTTTCCAGGACTTTTTATTGGATATTTTTATGTCATTTGGTATTTAGTTAGTTATTATAGAAAACCGTTCCGGACTGTGTCGATTCCTTCCTTTAGTAAAATGTAAATATTTTCAAAAATGACATATACAATTACAACTTACCAGACAAAAATCAAATCGACAGATCGGCATACATATTACAATACGCAGACGACACGGCACTTATTGTACATGACAAAACTACTGAGAGAGCAGCTCAAAGACTCAAAACACTAACAAACAACACAATGACATGGTTTTATAAATGGAGACTAACACCAAACGCGTCAAAAAACCAACTTCTGCTCACAAACCACAGACTCAACGCTGACTCCCCTACAATAACTGCAGACGGCCAAACGACACAACCAAAAAACGACGTAAAATACCTTGGAATCACAATTGACCACAAACTTAAATTCACTAAACACATACGAAACATCAGGGCAGAAACAATAAAGAGAACAAAACACTTCCGATCACTAACCTACAAAGACAGAGGAATCAGCACAAACACCGCCACCAAAATATATAAAGCTATTTGTAGACCCTTGCTAGACTTTGGACATATACTCATGACCACGGAACAGAAAGGACAAAACGTTATACACAAACAACAGAACAAATTGCACTAAGACTAATAACACGAATAAGACACCCCCAAAACCCACTACACAACCCCCCCACCCAACTACTATACGAACGCACAAACATGACAAAGATCTCGGAAAGACTCATACAGCTACAGACAAAATGGACAAACAACCCCTACAACTGGACCATACTGAATCCCCTTTGCCTTACAAGACCAACCAGACAATCCCGCTTCCGTTTCCCTACATTAACGCTACTCGAACACTTACAAACGCAACTGACTAGTGGACAATAAAATAATTTCTTCTTGCCACTGAAATTTTATTTAATAATATCGTTAACCTAGAATAAGAGAATTTTCATATTTGTTTTTTATTTAGATTAAGACTACATGTATTAAACAAGGGCAGAAAGACCGATAGGTCGATAGCCTTTTTTAGAAATAAAGATGTTTACTACTACTATTTTCAAAACCGTTAGAAATAATGATAAAATTTCATTTATAAAAAGTGTTCTGAATATTTGGGGGTATTTAAATTGATAGTAATACAGCGGGCGTGCATTTTAAAATAAGCAACTTGGCATATATTTCCGGTATAACCAGAAGTGTCACTTTTTAGAAGAATGTTAGATCTACAGGGTGTTCCTTAAGCACATGAGCAAAAGGGCACTGCGATATTCTTTGGCTCAAAAGACGATCTGACCTACCTTTAATTTAGAAATGTCTGGCTCCTCTGCTATTGATGGTCAAAATTATGTAAAAAATATATGTTTTTTGAAAAATCGACAGAACGAATCTACGGATTTTAATGAAACTTGCTCTGAATTTGTTCTAATGCAGGACTCATATTTTCATGAAGGGACAAAAACTTCCAGAACTTTTTATTTGGTAGCTGCAATCAACTAATTGGTTTCAGTTGATGCAGTAATCCTCTTTTGATATTTTTGTCCTCTTTGAAAAATCTAACACTCACAGTTTTTACGCAAAAAATATTTCTGTTCTTTTGTCAACTGACAATTTTGGACATTCATGAACTTTTTTACATTAACAAAACTTGAATTACGTTTTTCGTAATATCGGGAAAGCTCTCAGATGGATTTTAGTGAAACATACTGAGGATTTGTTCCTGCGTCAGGGCCAGGTTTTGCTAAAGATCCTTTTCTTGTTTTCGTGAGATTTCTGATGAACGCAATTCGGAAGGAAAAGCACCTTTGACCATGTAGGTCAAGGCTTACTACAACGTTTCCTTACTACAACGTTTACTTACTTATCGCTTACTACAACATTTGCAATGTCCGAAATTGTTAAATAGTCAGTAGACAGAAATATTTTCTTTTTCGCGCAAAAGCTATGAATGCTAGAAAATTTTACCAAGAGTCCAAAAAATTTCAAAAATGATTAGTGCATCAACTCAAAAAAAACCTTGCTACCAAATAAAAAGGTCTGGTAGTTTTTGTACCAAGACACTCAAGAATTTCTCACTTTTCCAAAGCGGATGAACTCGGAAATCCATCGTACCATTCTCCCGATATTTCACAAACCATAATTTTTTTGAAGAATTTTGACCATCAATAGCAGAAGAGCTGGACATTTTTTCTTAATAAAAGTTAGGCAATATGGTCTTCATTTGAGCCAAAGGATGCATCAGTGCCCTGTTGATCTTGTGTTTACTGGAAATTTCGAAACTATTGTAACCGTATTTGTCGAATTATGAATAGTTTTCTGAGTCTTGGACACCCTGTGTAGATAGATTGTCCATATTGAAATTTTGTAATGCTGAAAACCAGCGAAGTAAGACACATTCAATGCGGAAAATCTAGCTGAATTAAAGGTGAGCAATTAAAGGTAAAAAAATGAAGTTGACCATTAGAACTTTATTTTTACAACATACTACAAAGAAATATTTGCAAATCTTCAAGTTTCTTGGCTTACTCAAAATATATTAATCGAACCTGATGATTCCGATCCAAAACTTCTGGAAATATTCAAAATCATCGCAGAAGCGTACAAAGGCAGTATTGGGTACATATTGGGATAAGTCGAATTTGTGCATAAAATTAAAATATCTCCATACGACCTATGGACTATAACATGGAAAAAATACATATTCAAAAGGCAAAATAGAAAGTTTAAGGGGTTATAGGTAAATAAAAGGAAAAGAGAAGAAAGGAAGCTAAAATTATCTAACATTGAAGACTGCTTTTCTTGGAGCAATCTTAAATTTTCAGATGAGTTTCATTTAACCGGTTAGATTTGCACTTTTACTTTCTCGCCTCGGCTCTAGCAGATTGTAGGAGCTTACTTCTCTAGCTCTAGTAGATTGAAGAGCTACCATTAGCCTCAAACATAGGCAGGGAAAAATATCACACGCTTTTGCTGACGTTCACCAGTTGACCGTTATTTGTACAACATACCGGAAGGAAGTCGCTTCGTTGATTCAAAATAAATTGGTGGAACTTGACGAACCTATAATATCTTTGAAAAAGTAGACTTCTTGCCTGAAGCACCATAGGAAACTGAATTATTTCTATAGGAGCTATCAAAGAAATGGAGACAAAATCATATACCAAAGACAAATGTGGCTTTTCCTTGACTAATCCTTCTTCAACTATCTTCAATTATGCCTTCGGTTGCACCTAAAGATTCCACTTTAGTTTCATTTGAACACCTATCTTTGATCTTTTGATAAAGAACAATTGCAACTTGGCTCTATACTGCCTAGCTTCAAAAGCTGCAGTATTTATGCGTTCCACAAATACGCTTTGAAAAACTCGAGCTTTATGAATCATCAGCATATTGCGTTTAGCAATTTGAATATAGACAAGGGGTAAAGATAGATATGTATACTTATATTAGTTTCCATGCTCTGCAATCTAATACTGTCTTGTAGCGAATCGAAACGAAATGAAAGAAGGGTATAGAACAGAATAAAATTAAAATGTTGAAGCATTGCGCAACTACAGTGGGAATAGGCCGCGAAGAATTTAATGATTTTTTGGGGCCGAAATGGCGGTGGGGCTCGGGGAAGCCCTCATTAGCATAGGCGGAGCAATTAAAAATATTTTGCGAACGACCCGGACCGCACTAGGAAAAATGGGTTCGCGAAGCTGGAGCGGCCTTGAGCTCAGTAACGTCTTAATCAGAGGCGTAGCACTCATTTAGATCCGAAGGATAACATGCAAACGCAGATGGATGATCAGGAATTGTTTCAACTGTTTTCTTTAATCACAAAGAAGATTACCATAATTATTTGCTTTTATCGCGCCAAAAGAGGAAGTAATTTCGACTGAAACCGGTTTATTTGCCACATAGTGTCGGAGAAGCATCAAGTTTTGATAATTATACTTTTACTTTGATAAATATGTCTGTTTTTGCAATTGTCAGCAGTTACATGGGATTCAAAGAAGCTTCAAGAGAATTATCGGAGTTTTCGTTATAACCTTATCATTTTACATCACAAAATTTTCATTACCGCCATTATCACATTTGTCGTGTTGCTCTTTTGAACGCTTTTGCCTAAAATTCTTAGTAAACCAAATAACAGGATTAAGATGAACGCATCAAATTCTGAAAATGATTTAAGTTCATGATTAAAAAGTCCAACTTAAAATACAGGAATTTTTATGAAAGGAACCATCTCATGTGCACGAATGGCTAAAGCTTTCACGCTAAGCCTGTTAAAGCTAATCGAATTTTGCTTATTACGGGTCTTGGAAATGTAAAAAAGATAACACATAAATTCTCTAATTCCACCCACTCTAGAGCAATTTATGTATAATACAATTACCAAAACATATTTTTTGGATAAAAATTCGTTTATATTTAGTTTTTTTATAGTTTTCATCGTTCTACCAACAGAGAGGAATTACATAATAAGTGTTTCACTCAATCAAGTTTCTAGAAGAACTTTAACTAATTTATCCTGAAAAGTATGTTATTTACATCAAACATTCATACAAAAGTATCCTCACGCTATCAATTTTCATATGACTAATATAATAAATGACACGTACCATAAGAGGAATCAATTCTTAAAAATAGATCTTATCATTTTATCAATTCTATTAAAACCCTGCATTCTCTAACAGCATTTTGATGTTTTAAATAGTGTCACTGATAGAGACTAAACAATTTATAATTGGTATTCTAGGCAAAATTAAAGATTAAAGAATTAATTCAAAACTTCAAACTGAATGAAACTTTAACTTGAATCTGGAAAAATCCAAAACACGTCCTCTAATTTTTACTTCACTTAATAGATCCAACTTCAAGTATAATAGCCATTATCTGCTTAAATTAGAATGAGTTCAGTGTAAGTGCTGTAAATTATTTTATGATGTCTTATAAAAGAATTATCTTCATAGAATGATTGGAAACGTATATTCATGTAAACTTATGACCGTGACTCGTTTTTATCAGGCATATCGGATATATTGTTTCTATGTATGTATAGTAGAATAAACCTCCTCACCAAGAGAGGTTCAAGATAAACTGAAAAATTCATGACTAGTTATTTAGGCGAATTATTCAAAAATGTTACGTGATGTTGATGATGATGATGATGATGATGATTATGATGATAGTGTTTTTCCAATTTGAAAGAAGATAAAACTTGAATTTCTGGAATATTGAAACCCAACGGAAATTAAATCTCTTGATGATCAGTCACTATATTCTATTTATCCACATTATTTGGACTGCCGGAGAGCGATTGAATTGTCAATGTTAGCAACAATATTTAGCTAGAAACTACATGTAAATCGTCTGAAATGAAGAAATAGAAAATATACTGACTCAAAAGACAGTATGTAAAAAAACCAAAAAATTATAATACAATAGGCAGTTTAAATGAATAAAAGTTCATTTTACTCTTTGGTATAATATAATAGATGTTTCCTCATGTTTAGATCGTTTAAGAAAGATTATTAAACAACAACCAATTTTCAGAAAAAATATGAAATTTGATTCAAACTAATAAGTTGTAGAAAAATAGAAACATTAGTTTTATTAGCAAGTCAATTGCGTTTAAAAATAAGATATCATTAGAAGTCCTTGCCATTGACCGTTATATATTCGAAATAAAGTAAAATTTAAACAGTTTTTGAAACGACTAAGAATGAAAATCGAGCGTTAAACGTATATTTCGATTTATTTGCCGAAAAAATCGGAAAAAACGTAAATAACATTTTGAGTTTAAAGCCTAATCCAGTTAAAGCAAGATCAGAAACCACATTAATTTATCGCAGAAAATTATTCATATTGTCTATAATTTTGTATATTTTTAAATTTTAGTGCAGTGCATCTCATGATCTAGTATTAAATCCGTATTTACGGAAACTTTTCCAATAAACATAGCTGACGTGAGGATATTGAAAAGCAATAAAAATAGAGCAATGCAGATTAAAGTTTCTTAATAAGCAGCATACGTATCGTATACAATTTTATGCAGTATGTAAAAAATATTGTCTTTTTAACAGTTAGCAAGATTTTTGTTGTAATTGTTCGGTTAATTTTAATATTAAAAAGTACCTACTTAAGCATGAATTAGGATCAGTGGGTTTTCTTTCGTCAATCTCAGTTTTACATTAAGCTGCAAGGAAACAGAAATTGTGCTGACAACAGTTTACTTTTTATTCATTCCCAGTTTATTTTGACTTCTTCTTTTCCAAAAGAATTGTTTGTAAAAATCATCCGTTTTCAAACGGTTTTTGATAGAACTTTCCGTCTAGAATACGCACAAAAATAGATATTTCTGTAAAATATAAATGCCCCTGTTTAAAAGAGTTAGAGAAGAATATCCAGTACTTTAGAGTGCAAATTTTCGTTTACACTAAATTAGCCTTTAAACTCATCAGAAATTTATGAGTTAAGCAAATATTCCATCAATTTTTTTGAAAACTTTAAGCAAATTTATTCTTCCGTCTTCTAAATATTTAGTTTTATATATTTCCATTAATTTCCATAGGAGAAATTTGTGGCCGCATGATTCGAATCGACGTTATGATTATTTATTTTACATTGTAAATAATAAAAAACATTAGTAAAATATACAAATAAATATATTAGAAATTAGTTGGAAGTATTATCGTTTAGTTTGCAATTCAAGCAGGCAATGTGTGTAACGGTTACGTTCGTAAGAATAAAGTTACTTGCACGTTGTTGCTTATGTTGGTGGAGCAATGCAATTAAACTCTTCTTAGTACATTTTTGATTCATTTGATTTTAGTTCTAGTCATGTTGCCTTTTTCAATTTAACGAATGCCATTTTTTTAACAAATCCAACTAATTTGGAGTAATTTTTCAATTTTAAAATTAAAACCAGTTCGATTGCAAGCCGGAACCGAACATTACGCTTCTTTTAAAATACTTGCAAAATTACGTTAAAAACTGTTTCAGGCTTTTCAAAGCCGAACATGTGCAATGTAGTTTCAATATGTGCATTTTAAAATTATCTACAATTTTTATTTGGAATAAAAAAACAAAATGAAATGTTAAAAGTATCTAAGAAGGTTTGGGAGGACGTGGTGATTTGGTGTGTTCTTTATAATATGACAAAGAAATAAAATCGATATACATATAAACTTACCAAAATTAACAAAACAGACGATAAATTGAAACCGGAAACGCGCGATCGCGGATCTGCAACTATCCAAGCTTTAGCTCTAGCTCTAACTCTAGACCAGCAACATCGTTCAGCAGTACCAGCGTCACATTAGTACTTTCGGAGCGGAGCGATCACTAACCACGTCTAACCGCTCGTAGAGTCTAGTAATACTCTAACGACCTCATGATTTTGGTACTCCCAAACCCCTAAACTTGTAGGACCACTTTTTATTTGGCATTCGTAAAATCATAGGTACCTGTCGAGCGCACACCTGAGCGGGGGGAGCGGGTTTGGCCCCCTCTTTTAGTCGCCGATGCATTACAGTTAGCGAAAATCAAGATTTGCAACAGCCAGTTTTCAGCCATCCCAATTTTAAGTGAGATGGACCCCACATGTGAACAGGTCCGGCTTTCCATTTGGTTTATCCACCTAACATTTCACTGAAAAACATTTGAAAAATCACCTATCGCCCATGGACATATCAGCAATTTTTTTCAGTCTTCAACAAACTTCACTTTATACTTACCACTAAGTACAGATGGGCGTCATCTAATGACGCCCAAGTTTTTTTTTTGTATTCACTACTAAACAATGCTAATCGCAAATGGAAGAATTCTAGTTGATTCAACGTAATAAATCGCCCGTTATTTTTCCTGGAGCTAATCTAAATCAAAACAATACGTAGCCAACGGTCATAGTTCAATCCAATACGTCCTGGTGCAAACCTAACGATATAATGCTGATAACACTAAGCAAATCCTAGACGCAACCTCAGCTTGTTCTCAGCAGAGCCTGCGAATTTATCAATGTCTATGGATGTTGTATCGGTAGAAATTGCAATTAGCGTAAAACCTTGAAAAGCATAATACGATTTGGCAAACTATTGTCACAAAAGCAGTTTGAATGAACCCGGAGAGTTTATTGCAGTCGAGTTCAATAATCCCCGAACTTAAATATGCATTGGTCTAATGACTTGTTGAGGTAATTTAACACTTTATCATCATGCTTCTTAGTTTGCTTGATTTATGCAGCCTGCTATGCCACACAAAACGCAAAACGTTCCAGACAAAAAAAGTCAATGTCCTCGTTTACTTGTTGCTTACTAGCTTATTTACGCCAATAATTAGCAACTTGAGTTTGATTTGCAACATTTTATAATTTTGCTGATTTTATAATCTGGATGATGAAGTTGAAAACTACCCAAGTGCTTATCGATGGTATGAAGTCGATTGAGCCAAAATACCTCTTTTCGTAGGGAAGTAAATTGCGCTAAAATCGCGATTTCCTAAGTGTTTTGTTTTAATGATAAAAATATGAGCTTAGTCAATGAGCTGGCTTGCTTGCTGGCAATCATCAAAAATGTGCATTTTTCGGTCAATCTATAAAGTTGAACATAACGGGTTTTATTCATATTCATTTAATTGCTAATTTCCATCTGTGTGGCAATAGAAAATGCCACACATGAGTGTCCCTTACGATTGGACAGCTCTCATTGTGGAATACTATCAATGCTTTTTACCACAATTCGTTTAATTATAACGTCATAATAATAATTCTGTTAGAACGTTTAATTCCATAAATGCAAGTTCTAATATTGAGTTGCTTGAAGCTAAAAGTGGTGTTTATTTTCAGTAGGCTTGAAGTGTATAATAATAAAAATTGGTTTTTTGCATCCGAAAACACATAAAATGGAGTGGTACAACTACATCACTAAAGATTCACATATTTCCAGTTTGAAAACACTTTTTATTGGCAATGATGTGACATTTGGTTGGTGCATGTATATCCGCAACTGGTAATAAAAGTCCATACACCTACATTTTATAACGGTTATCTAGATATGTGTGTAAATGGATATAGATATGAATCTCTTATGCTGCTTTATTTATTAGAAGATCAACTTCAGAAAAATTCACTAGTTTTTAGAATAACATAAAAAATGTAGTTTAATAGAGACAAATAAAACCTTCAATAATAACCGTATTAAAGTACTAATTACAATCATCACTTTATCGCATCCTGATCTTACAGCTAATAATTTTTAGAAAAATTATGAAACAAAAAATTCTCATAAACGATGCTCAACTGCTCAACTCAACAAAATGAACGTTACACAGCCAAATTTGCCCTAACTTTGGAACTGGATAATTTCTGATTGGTAGAGCGATTTGGTTTCGGTTTGAAGCGATATTGAACCCAATTTATTTTCTGTTAGTCAGTGCTTTGGTTAAACTAAAGCACCTCAGATAAATTTTCTACAGGGCGGCAAATAAAAAAATTGCGTATACTTTCCTGACTGTATTTCAATTCAATTTAAAATAAAATTCCTGGGTTTCATGTCAATTATGTTGTTTATTATTCTACTACAAATAAGTTTCGGTGTCTTTCTCCACCATCAACAGTTGCCTGTATAAATTTTGGTATGCGGGCCAAATTCTTGTATCTGATTAAGAAGTTTTTTCTGTTCTTCTTTTTTGCTAATTTTGCATGCAGTTTCCCATTTCTCTTCCTCAATTCATCTTTCTCCATCCGATTCATCATGCATGCAAAATTAGCAAAAGAATCTGGCCCTCATACCAAAATTTATACAGGCAAACTGATGATGGTGGAGAAAGACACCGAAACGTATTTGTAATGGAATAATAAACAACATAATTGACTGAAACCCAGGAATTTTATTTTAAATATAAAAATGTAAAGTTTGTTTTGATCTTAGTTGGACAAAAAAGGTTTTTTGGAACTCAACACCAAAAGTTTAAAGATAAACCAAATAGCTCGAAATGGTTTTTGAATTTTGACGGTTGGTTGAATTTTTGGTCTTGCACCAGTAACTTTGCTGCTCTTGGTCCGATTTTCACGACCTTGAGTTCATGTTGAAGCTAAAACTTCATAGACAATTTAAGACGAAAATTTGATTTGATGAAATTTTTTTATGCAACCTTGTATGGATGTTTCGCATGTGTTTAGTGAATCTAAGTTTGTGGTCGATTGTGATTCCAAGGTATTTTACGTCGTTTTTTGGTTGTGTCGTTTGGCCGTCTGCTGTTATTGTAGGGGAATCAGCGTTGAGTCTGTGGTTTGTGAGCAGAAGTTGGTTTTTTGACGCGTTTGGTGTTAGTCTCCATTTATAAAACCATGTCATTGTGTTGTTTGTTAGTGTTTGGAGTCTTTGCGTTGCTCTCTCAGTAGTTTTGTCATGTACAATAAGTGCCGTGTCGTCTGCGTATTGTAATATGTATGCCGATCTGTCGATTTGATTTTTGTCTGGTAAGTTGTAATTGTATATGTCATGGCAGTATATATTGTAGAGAAACGGTGAGAGCGGGGATCCTTGAGGGAGCCCTTGTTCAGGGGAAAAAGAAAATGACAGTGTTTTGTCAATTCGTACTTGTAGTTGTCTGTTTTCTAGTAAGTTCTTTATGGTGTGTAGCAGATATGTTGGTGTGTCATGTTGAAGCTAAAACTCATAGGACAATTTAAGACGAAAATTTGATTTGATAAATTTTTTATGCAACCTTGTATGGGTTTTTCAACTAAGTGAAGTTTACTTTCAAATATTTCGTTCATTCATGCAACCCGGCATCTTGAATTTTTTTCTGAAGTCAACTGCGAAATTTTAGCTTCAATATGAGCTCTAGATTTTGCTGATTGGTTCAGAAAAAAATATATGACTACAATACCAAAACGTTGCTTTTTTAAGAGGAGATGATCGCAAAATAAAAGAACTCTTTTCGAGATACGAGGTCTATCTTAATGGCTGTGGTGATGAAACACAAAAAAAAACGTTTTTTTATGTCCAACTGAGAGCATGTGGAACTATTACCAATTTTGCATTGTTTCATTTGCCACCCTGTAGAAAATTGTTTTGAAGTGTGTTTTTTTGCAAAAATACGCACTAACCGAAAAAGAATTGCACTAAATAATGCTTCAAACAGAAATAGAATAGCTCGCAGAAATCAGGATCTATCCAGTTTCAAAATTGATCGATTTTGTTGAGCAGTTTAATTGAAAAGTGGATTTTTTGTGCTATGAAGATATTATAACGTAATATTACAAAAATATTTTTTCCATAATGTGAAAATTTGCCACTGAAATAATGTCAACAAAAGTCGTAATGATATGACGCAAAAAAATTAATTTTTTATACCTAATAAAATTTTAAAGTAAAAGTCAAAGTTAAAGTAAAATTTTTAAAGTACATCATATGGAACTTCAATACCTTGTCCAAACCTTTTTATGTTTCGATCTTTAGAGCCTGCAAGTATGGAGATTCTGTTAAATGAGCATTGCAAGAATTGAATTGTTCAATTGTCTATCCCAACGTTAAGTTTATGATACATATCTAATGATAGAAGGAATTTGAATTATTGGATCCAAAGCGGACCAACCGAATTATGTTTAGGTTTTGTGAATTTTCCGCTAACTGGAAATGATACACAATAACATTTGAATTAAAAAAGAATTCATTTTCTTAAAAGCTGACAGTCAAGTTTAATTTCACAGAACTTTTAAATAATTAAAAATAATAACAATTAAAAAGTTTATTATTCATCTAGTGAACCATTGGATATAAAGTGTGTTAAGTGCTCGTTTAAAAAATTTTAGACAAAAGAAGCATTGACGGCTTTTTACACTTTATATAGTAGTAGTAAACATCTTTATTTCTAAAAAAAAAGGCTATCGACCTATCGGTCTTTCTGCCCCACTTTATATATTATACAAAGCTTTCACTATTATACAAAGCTTTTTAGTTTCATAACATGTGGAAATAAAAATTCAAATTTTTAAAGTTATTTCGCAAAGAATGACTTGTGCTTAAATTTTACAACGGAAATGAATAGAGCTTAATTAATTTTAAGCTGAACTTCGTCGAGTTTTCGAATTCTCTACATTTAAAACACAGTAATATGGAAAAAACTTAGGTACAGACATGAATGTAGTGAAATTAAACATACATTAAACGAGGTCTGTTAAAACTGTTTAATATATTCTAAGCATAAGCAAACTTTAATACTTAAGCGGATCCATCAGCACATACAGCATAAACAGATTACTATGAATTTTAATAAAACTTGTGTATTTGGTACTAAATAAAATTCATGGTTTTGAGTGTCTTGGTAATTTTCCTTTCTTCGCTTATTTATTAATCGTTTTACGAGCTTATCGTGATTTTGGTACTTTCTGATTGCAAGTTTTGCCTATGATAAAATCTTTGTTTCCTTGCAATTTAATATTTGTAAATAAGCTATGTTACTATATACATATAAATAATAATAATAATATTTATTTATCAATAAACACATTATTTAATACAATCTGTAGAACATTATTTTAGAATTTTCGTATGTTACTGTTAAACTGTGTCAATGTACTGATTCCAGAGACCAAATTAATGCTTTCAGTAGTAAAGATACGTAAGAATTTACCAGCTTCCTAACATGGATGGTCACAGTATCAATAGATGTGTTTTATTTAAGAAGAAATACAGAGCAAGTTTAATTAAAAATTACATTAACGATTTTGCGATTTCGCTAAAAACATATTTAATATTATAAGCATATGAATTGTGAAGATACAAGCAGAGGCACCAGATGTGTTTTCTCAAGAAAAGTTAAGCCGTATTGTTTTTAGACAAATAATGTATTTCTCCACCCTTTTGGTCATGTGCTTACCGGATACTTTGTATTTCTGATTACCTTTTCTCACATAAAATGAAACAAATAATGCATTGAATTCAACAGAAGCGAACATTTAATTATTTTTCCAAACGAGAACCCTCTTAAAAAACTTATACAGAACTAGAAAACTATTAACTACAGCATATCAAGAATGTAAAGGATTCATTCAGCATATCAAGAATGTAAATACATGGAGTATTTCAGATTTATTTGCGTATATGCAAAAAATGTCTCAAACAACTCATCCTTCTGTTTCTAAGTTCAACTTTAATTTATTTCTATTTGTACTTCGCCTGTTTTGTTGTTTCTTTAATTGCTCTTGTCATTAATGCTCAACATTTTGGGGATTTATTATGAGACTTGAGTTCAGACTCAAGGAAACTTTCCCTGCCAAGAAGCTTTTCTTAATTTATTAAATATCTGACTTGAATGATGTTTAACAAAAACCAAAATATATTGAAAATGTTTGGAATGCCATCCGTTGCAATTACTTTTTATATAAAAAAATGCGTTTAAAAACGTGGGTTGGATGACATTGGTTTGGTTAAAAAAATTATAAACTTATAACCAGAAATTGCAGTTTTGGGTTCAAGCTAAATTATATCAATTCTGTTAATAAAGCGGATCGAGAAACTTTTCTCGAGTTTTTAGACCGTCGTGAATCAGAATTTCTACCTGAAGGAAGAACGAAAAGAAGAGAAAAAGACGAAATTCCAATTCACAATGGCCCAAAAACCCAAAAAACTATCCAGTTTCAAGAAATGGTCGCAAAAGCCTATTTTTTACAACTGTATTAAAACTATCCAGTTTCAAGAAATGGTCGCAAAATCCTATTTTTACAACTGTATTATTGACACTGAAAATTGATTCTTTAAGAAGTGCATAATCTCTTTTCAGCCACTGACAAAGAGTCGGCTTTGTGCAACATTAATAAGCACTTTAATACACAAAAATGATCATAATTACCGAATATAATCAAATATTTTATTGATTTTTTAAACATTTTGCGCCATGCCAACACTGTGTTTGCAATTTCTCTATCTGCCTCTACAACGAACGCTAAAACTAGCTCTCTCTCTCCCCCCCACATTGGGCAAATTTTGATTAGCACATTGGTCCCCTCTAAAAAGGGTTCCACGCGAAAGAAATTTTTCTTCTTTGGCCCGGTCGTTTCCACCAATGACCTGGCCCGCCCAAGAGAGACCGATTCAAAAAGTCTGTGCAATGTTGGTGGGTGCAAAAGAGACATAGACATCATGGTGCGATTCAAAAGTTGCCAAATTCCGCATCTTATGCATGAGCTATTTTAAAGGTCAAAACACTCTTATTGCAGACATACCCACTTAGGCTTCGTGTGGGCTGCTAATTTGGAGGTTTGCCGTATTTTTAAGCAACAAGGTGATGGCTTGATGGATCAGGTTCTAATCAGCTTATTAGAACCTGAAATTTACCTGATAGAATGCATCAAAGATGTCCGAGAGGTATCGGAGACCAATCGTCCATTGAATAGTTGATAACAAGAATTCAATGAGTAATTTTAGATATTCATTAATATATGACCTTTCATACCATGTTCTAAGTTTGTTGAGTCAACGCCCATTTCATTCTTTTGACAAACTAGGTGAACTCTAGTTGATACCAGACCATACTTTGCGGGAGCGTTATATATAAATTAATAAAAATTAAACAAAACTGAAGAAGAGTTAGTTGAACAGTCATTTTAAACCCTTGAAAACCCCGTCTAAAAGGTGATAAGGTTCTTCACTTTCACAAAGTTAGAAGCAGAACTATAAAAATGTACAAAGGTAAAATAAGTCATAAATCTAAAACTACTGAAAATTCGTGACAAGTTAAGAATACTATGTTGAAAGAGCGTCCTACAAATTGACTTGTGCTATGTTTATTCAGCAGTTCCTAACCTTTACAAGGGTTGAAGCAAATAATAAAAATGAACAAAACTGTCGAAGGTTGAACAACTCATATTTCTAGAGAGCGAATGAAAGTTTGTGACCATTTAATTGGATCTGTTAGAAAGAGCATTTTGCAAATAAGTTTTTGACTAATTAATTAAGCAGGCTTGACAAAAAATTCTAACATTTACATTTCTATAAGCAAAAATATAACAAAACCTTCTAATATTTTGTCATGAAAATAGCAAAATATTTCTTAGGAAATTATTTAGTGTGGAATAGAAAAATGTAACAACTTAGTTAAAGAATAAAACAAAATATATTTTGTCATAAAAAAAAACACTTTAATGCTTGATTATGAACAAACACTTGCATATTTTAAAATGAGCTTGTCCAAGATCATTTGGTGTAACTCACCAACATCTCTTAGTTCTATTATTTGTGTTTGGTATTGTGTAATATATTTTATTTTGTTTTACAAGAACAGAACTGGTTTGTTGATTGCTTTCTACTTTTGTCTTCATGTATTCTTTCATATGAATGTTACACTGATAAATCGGGGAGCCGTACTATGCTCTTATCGCAGCTTGTATCAGTGCTCTTATCACAGCTTCAACATAAAAGCGCCTTAATCCAGGCCAAAACAGTGCAAAATAGGTTAGTAGGGATAGATTACATTTGATAACAGTAGAATTATTTTATCTTTTTGCCCAAAAGTCTAATTGAGATTAAACGCGAAGAGTACAATTAAACCATAACTAAATATGATAAACTTAAGCACATCGGATAAGTATGAAGCAGATACTGTGAACACTAAACAATCTGCAAATAATGTATATTTGTATATAGTCAGACATTTCTATCGAAGGATAAACAGCAAATGTAAAATGAATTAAAAAATAATATTTGTAGAAAAATATCGCAAAAATCATCAAAAAAATGCTCGGAACTTCATTCATTAATGTGATGCCTGATTTCACATCCAATAACATTGTTGTGGAACCTAATTGAAAAACAAACTATTCGTATCTTTTTCAAAGCTTTTTGTTGAACATTTCGCTTCAAAAATTAATTGTCTTTTTTTTAACGAAATAATTTTCCCACGTTCCCAATTACGAGTTGATAACAAGTGTGCTTATTTCTCAATAAAAAACAGATTCTATACCATAATCAAGAAATAATTTCTTAACGTTAGTAAAAGCGAAATAATTTTTCCATTCAATTTTTTTTATTCATTAAGAAATGTAACTTAAATGGAACTGGAAATGTAATGTATTTTCAAAAGTATTGAGGAGTTAAGATATTCTTAAATTAACTAAAAACTCACGTAATTAAGAACTTTTATAAATCTGCTATTACTCAACAGCTCCCAACATTTACAAAGTTATAAATAAAACTATGAAAATGAACAGAACATTTGATACGAGACACTCAAGATAAATGATTTGAAAACATGAATCCGTCTCTATAAACTAAATACAATATTTAGCTTTCATTGCATTAAAAACGTTTCATTTTATCACATTTTCAATAACAACTGAGATATTATGAACAAAAAATATTTCATTGCATATACTCTGAATGGGGTTTTAATAAATAAACATCAAAAATTTAATTTTTTAATAGTAAATAAATCATTTTGAAAGTGATGGCCTTATACGGTTTGTAGTGCGAATATTTTTGATCGGGCGCGAAAGGGACACAAAAACAATTTCTAGCTTTATTAGTTTATTAGGTTATAAAAATTAATAGTGAAATTTATGCATAGCCTTTCTAAAAACAAATTCAAACCGTTTCAACACGAAATATATGATGACAGGCTAAATAAAAAAATTATAAAAAAATCACCAATAAAACACTCAAAATCGTTAGTGCCTATAATAATTTTTTTCCGCGTTTGTTATCACAAATGCCTCTATATTATCAATTAATGAAAATTGAGTACTCATGAATTATTATGAAAAATTAAAAAATAGTAACATATTATAGATACTAATAAAATATTTTGTGACATGTAAATTATTTTTTATTCTACCGACCTGAGAAACCAACATTATTTACTCCATTTCCCTAGTGAGAAGTCGTATGTCTGTCCCTAGGTCAATAATAAAAATCAAAAAGTCTCTAGGTAAATAATGAAAGATGTTTAAGTTGGTCATTATGTTTAGTTTGCTCACCTCTTTAAGTTCAAGTGAGATTTCATCCATTTCCATTTCTAAATCACTGTAACTTTCAGATTCACTCATTTTTCGCTTTTTCCAGTAGTTTTTCATCGAACTTTTATTTGCTTTCTGGAGAACGAAATCAATTTAGGCAATTATCCGTTAGTAGTAAAAAAAAGTCTATACATACTTCGGTCGAGAAGGCTATTATATACCTCGCATATTATACCCTTTCGGCGCTACGCTCCTCAGGATATAAACGTGATCGGTATATAATAGCTTACTTCTCGACCTAGGTATATAATGTACTATTTGCTGTTTACGTTTTTCGAGTTCAGTAACATGTTTTCTAGTAGCAACATTTAGCTTTCTTCACTGATTCAGTTGTAAAGTCTCCATTTTAAACAAGAAGTTGCAATAAAATTCAAAAAAAGAATTGTAGCAAAATATTGTATTTTTATAATACATTCGTTTAAAAATGTATGTTAGAAAGGAAAGACATGAACTCGATAATACCAGATGAAAGTGTTATTTATGAATGAGTTTACCACATATAAAATCTTTTAGAACTATAAAAACGATAGTGTTTTAATGTTATACTTGCACAATCACAAATTTACCAACAATTGCAAAATCAATTATTTGATACCTGAGTGTGTCTATAAAAGTTAATGTTACCTCTCTATCACTTACCATACATTTAGACGTAAAATAAAATTTTTAAATGGTTGCAATGTAATCTAAATTCTAACACATAATATTATATCATTCTTGATAAAATCTGCATGAAAATTTGAAGCTGTTCGGATAGGTAATGAAAAGCCTAGAAGATGTGAATGGAAATTGTAGTAAAAATTATTATTAAAACTAACAAAAAATTAGTGGCAAAGTTGTTTGAAGTAATCAAAAAAATACATCTTGTTTCCCACTTTTATATACAAAAATATATAAAATCTTTATTGTCCAATAGGCTATCGACCCACGGCCTTTCTGTCCTTTCATCTGTACATGTATTTGTATCCATTCTCTAACATAAACTTAAAATTATACAAAGCAAAAAAAAACTCTCATTCCATGCCATGTCCTTTCATCGTCTAGTAGGTTGGTTCAGTGGTGTTGGAAGTGTTCAAGTAGTGTTGTTGTTGGGAAGCGCAAGCGGGATTGTCTCGTTTGTCTTGTGAGGCAAAGGGGATTCGGTAGGGTCCAGTTGTGGGAATTGTTTTTCAATTCCGGTTGCAATTGAAGTTGTCTTTCGGTTATTCGAGTTATTTTTGTTCGTTCGTAGTTGGTTTGAGGGGTTGTGCAGTTGGTTTTGGGGATGTCTTACTTTGGTAATTGATTTCAGTGCAATCTGTTCTGTTGTTTGACTGTGCTGTTTAGTTTTTCTAGATTCATTCGCTGTCAGTATATGTCCGTAATCAAGCAGAGGTCTACATATTGATTGGTATATTTTTGTGGCGGTCTTTGAACTAATTCCTTTGTCTTTGAACGTCAGTAATCGGAAGTGTTTTGTAGGTTGCATGATTTTTGTTCTTACGTTCTGTGTGTGTTTTGTAAATTTTAGTTTTTGGTCCAGTGTCATTCCTAGATATTTTGCCTGTTGTTTTGGTCTAGTTCTGTTTCGTCTGAGTCGTCTTTAAATTGGCGGTTTGTTAGTGTTTGAAGTTTTTGTACTGCTTTTGCTGTAGTTTTGTCGTGCACGATCAATGCAGTGCCGTCGGCGTTTTGTAGTATGTAAGCAGATTTGTCAATGTGTCTTTTGTCGTGGATACTGTGATTGTATATGTCGTGGCAGTATATATTGTAAAGAAGGGGTGATAGCCGGGATCCTTGGAGGAGTCCTTGTTCCTGGGAGAAAGCAAAGGAGAGGGTGTTGTATTTGCGTACTTCTAGTTGCCTGTTTGTGAGTAGGTTTCTGATTGTGTGAATTGGATATTTTGGGGTATTAAGTTGGAGAAGTTTGTCTAAGAGTCCCTTGTGCCAAACACTGTCAAAGGCCTTATTGATGTCCATAGAGAGACATGCTGATTTCTTTTTCGTTGTTGTTCTTTCTTACTTCCCACTTTTATTATGCATAATTATACTGATTTCTCATCTATTTAGATTAGATTAATCAGCAAATATTGTTATCAGTGTTATATAGAAAATCAGTTGCCAAAACTACCTAACTTCTAATATGCAATTAATTCAAGCTTTATTCGGTGAAAGATCAAATATTAATACTAATTGATCTTTGAATTAAAAAAATATAATGTTTCCTCAAACGTTTGGAATTGGAATGTTAACTCAGCGGGAAAACCTAAATCCAGCTAATTACAAAGTTCTAATAAATCAGATTGCAATATGATTATACAAAGCAACTAGTTTGTTTAATAAATTTCGGCATTTTTCGAACGAAATTTCAATATCGAGGCGATAACACTAATTACGATAAGTTTTGTACGCTACGATAATTAATGCGATATAAAGAACATATTCTAACTATATTGCATCATTTTGACGTTGGATAGCTGATATAGTAATGCGCAGCACTACTTGTAACACTATTATTTTATTTGTTGTAGTTATTTTTTTCAATTTTTTATTTTTTAAAAATTACGGTTGTTCAATCGGTTACTGTTCGTAGTTTAAACTAATACTCCAACAAATTTCACATATAAGCATTTTTAATTTTATTTTATATTAGATGTAAAATAAAAGACGTCATAGACACTTAAAAACCTGATATGAATACCATCAGGTTTTTAAGTGTGTACTGAATTATCGGCTGCTATTTTCACTTTTTTCCTTTCAGTAGTTCCCATTCCGGTCATCTCTATTTTCCAATAATTTATGTCGCAAACTTGATACTCTCCATCGCTAATTGGAGCATGCCACTAAATATATACCTGATTGATGCCACGTATAATTTCCGTTTAGTTTTAGTCGTGACGTTTCGAAGTTGTACCACCTTTGATCCCAAAACCACTTTAAACATTCTATTTATCGTTTTAAAGCTTTCCCACATGCATGTTTGACTTTGCGCTTTTCATTACATTCAAATAAACTCGCAGGTAAATGGGATGAATAATTTTTATCCAGGCTGGACTAAAGTCCTTAGGGAGTCGCGAATGACGCTCCCCTATAAAGTTCTTTCGACGAGCGAATATTTTAAAATGTAGTTCCTTCTCACTGAGCTCTCTAGCTTTATTGATTTTGTGTAACTAAGACATTCTTCCCTACAAAATTTAAGTTTTAAAACTAAGCACCGCGCGCTAGCTGGCCCGGGAAATGCAAAGAAAATGAGGGAAAAGTGCGTAGCAACAGGGCCGGATTTCAATCTATATTTATTCAGTAAAATCACGAGTTTCGTCTTTCGACTTCAATATCTGATAGTTAATCGTTTGATTTTTTGATTATCTTTTCTGAACCGATTTAAACAAAAAATTAATAGATTTAAATAACAAAATTAACACAAGTTAGTTTAATAACAAGTAAAATGCATCATAAATACTTTTTACCAGGAAATCTTTTTGAAGAAACATGATTATTTTTGTGCTGTGTTTAGATCCCACTTAAACTGTTTTTATCTATTGTTTGCTTAAACAAGTTTTTTTAAAAATGAGCGACACTTATTTTTAAGCGAACTAAGAAATGTTGTCACTATCGTAAATCTATCGATTAAGCTCAAAGTTAAAATCTAATTAAATTGAAATGAAAATTCTCACTTCAGTTAAATTAGACTCGACAAAGTGATAATCTCATTTTACTTTGAGTTTAGTCTGGACTTTTAGCTGGCCAAATTGGTACAAGAATGTTGTACAAATAGTCCTACTTGGCTCAGAAATTCGTCCCAATAGAGTGTTGTGTATAGTTCCACTAGAAAATTCGAAATTTACCTGTTAATTGTAGCAACCAGATTCATCTACAACATTCGATTTTATCATCGGATGGATTCAACATCAAGTTATTATCGGATGAACCTATCAAGAGAGTTGGTGTTTCGTAGCAATTACTTGAAATTGGTGAGTTTTTCGGGCTTTAAGGCCGTCAAAGATAATTTTATCTTAACGTTTCGCAAGTATGAGTAGCCTGCAGCTTCGAAGGTGGCTTCTGCCGCGAGCAAACCACCAGTCAAAACGTCCTTTGACGTCCTTTTCTTTCTGAAAAACTGGCCATTTTTAAATGGATTTGTTTAAATCTTTAATTAGATTTTAACAATTTCTCTGTGGTAGTTTAAAAAATGGATTTGAAACTTTTGGTTTGCATGTTTTGGAATAAGCCGTCCCTGTGTAATTTGGAAGGGGAAGGGGGAGAGTTTCGACGTGCCCTTGGGTTTTTCACTTTCATTAGGGAGATTCGGGCGGAGTTTTATGAAATTTGCGTAAAGGAAAGTTTTATTATCCCGGATAAAACATCTGGTTTTCGAGCATCGCTTGATATTCAGGGGACACTATCTTAGAAGCATAAAATTCTCTGGCATGAAGTTGAAACTTTGAGACACACTCATTTACTTGATTTTGATATAAAATACATCACTGTAAATTAAATCATATTTACTTGATGAAACAATTCTTGTTCCGTCCCAGATGAAATTTGAATTTAAAGGTATTAATACAGCTCTTGAACATCCAAGAGAAATACAATACTATATTTTATTAGTAGTAGACAGTAAAATACTAGTATTTTAAATGCCTAGAATATAAATACCATCAAATTGAAATAACAACAATAAAAAAATTGGTATCCCACCTACAAAGCGGTGTTCTTTTTTTGATTTCATTTGTGTTTACACGGCTCTCTCCCTATAGAAATTTGCAAGCTCTTACATGTTGCTTTAAGTGCAAACTCACATCTTGAACGATTTCTCAAGACCACTTTCAACGAAAAATATCATCTAAACCTATATCTTTTCAGTTTATGATTTTATACTCAATTAGTAGGCAAAATTCGAGTTTTAATGTGCTCTTCTAATCAGCGTTCTCTGACATGGTTTCTCGTCAATGCTTTATTATATTTTTATCGGACTAGTCTCATCGGAGTCTACCGACCAACCTTTCTGGGTCATTAAAAAAATAATATCTAAATAGATTGCAATGCAATTATTATAGCATATGATCGGTCTCAAACAGAAAAATAACACTTTTAATCTTTGGAGGTCACGAGGACATCTCTAAGATGTGCGCAATTAAAAAAAAACTTTGCCTCGGTGCACTGGAAAAATACGTTTCTGTGCATAATCCATATAAACAAGTTTTAGGATGTTTACAGGTTCTAAGAGTATGAGATTGTCTGCGTTTATTATATTTTCCCAGATAGGATTAATTTCACTTTCACGTCTATATATTTTAGCTAGTAATGCTTAAGCATCTAAATCCAGTTCGTCCACATTGGAGTAGTACCACATAAAATAAATGTGCTAAGGACAATTTGAGATCAATTCAATGTAGGTATTGTAACAAAAATCATTTCCGAAAACCCTCTATTTAGTATACTTCAGATTATCCATCATTACAATTTGAGATAAGGTTATATTACAACAAAAACATTTTTTGCAATTTAATTAGCAAAATGATATTTTATTGATAAGAAATTAAACATTGCTCTTAGTTGATATCAAGTCAAGTTGTTTCAAAAGCACAATAGTTTGAAGGTTATCTGAGGCGAAATAGACGAGTAACATCCACAGTCTACAGGCAAATGAAAAATATGTGGTTTTTGCTTCATTTTGTCACGTAATCATACAATTTAATTGATGTTTCAGTTTCGGTGCTTACGATTAATCAATAGATGTTTTACGTTGGGTAATTGGAGTCAGTTTAATTGGTCACGTATTTAAGCAGGCTCAAAGCATTTCCAGACAAATGTTGACTGAATTGATTCATACGACTTAAATATAATATTAATAATTACCCAGTATTTTCTTAATTATTTAAATATATCTTGATGCTTAGTTTTTTTTGCTGTTTTTCAGTCCAAAAGTTGATAGATGATAGAGAAACAATAGCCTGTTAATGGCTTGTTGATATATTAACTGTATTTGTTGTATTAACAGATTTGATAACAATGATAACAATTTTATGATTTTCATTCGCTAAATTAAAGTAAAATGGAAGAAATGAAACGAATGGCGCCTTCAATATTTTAAAATCATCATCAAGTAGCACTACAACCCTATGTGGGTCTTGGCTGCAATAACAATTTGCCTCCATCGACTTCTATCTAGCATTGTTTCCTGTTCATTTTCAGTGCCCGTCTTCCGTATATCCGATAGAACATTGTCCCTCTATCTCATTTTAGGTCTTCCCGGTAGTCTTCTGCTCGTCGGTGCTTCCTGCCACGCAATTTTCAACATTCTCTTATCCAGAGCTCTGTATATGTGTCCTGCCCATCTCAATCTTTGTGACTTTGCTTCTCGCACAATATCTGCCTGGTACAATTGTTCTAACTCCGCGTTAGTTCTTAATCGATATTGCCCTGAACTAGGATCCTGGGTTGGTCCAAGTATTTTTCGCTCAAATCTTCGCACGACGTATTCGTTAGGGTCCACGCTTCACATCCGTACATGACTACCGGTCTTGTAGTAGATGGTACAATTTTAGTTTTGAGGATCGCGATATTATTCTCGATTGGAAGAGTTCTCTTAGTGCATAATAGCATCTATTACCGCTCTGTATGCGGGCCTTCATTTCTTTATTCATGATGTTGTCTGCTGTGATGACTACACCGAGGTATTTGAATTCTGAGACCCGTTCAAAATTGTAGGTGTCAATGGTAACATTTTGCCCTAGTCAATCTCTTCCCTGTCTCCGGGAATTAAACGTGTATGTTGTTTTGTCTTCATTAATTCGTAATCCTACTTTGTCTGCCTCCTTTTCTATTTTTCCGCACAACTCTTTGATTTCAAAGGTTGTTTCACTGACAAGATCTATATCATCTGCAAATGCCAGTATCAGGTTTGGTCCACTGTTTGAAAAAACTTCTACGTCAATGTTAGCTCGTTTGATTGCTGCGCCCAAAACGATATTGAACAGTGTTGGAGACAAACTATATTTTAAAATGAACTACGTAAATGAAATATGTTTGAACCGTCGTTTCAAACATATTTTTTCACAAAATTATGTTCTCGGGCTAATCTTTATTGAATCATGTTCATGAGTAATAAAAATCGAGAAAGGCCCCATTTCTCAATGGGGAAGAAATCAATTTGCCTACAATTCTCACTTCATTTCGTAGTTTTAGTCACATTTATTCTAGTAATTTAAAATCACATTTATAGAAGAAAACAATGTTGAAAAACGTAAGAAAATAAATTAATTGAATAAGAAAAATTAAGTAAAAATTAGCCATTCCTTTAAGTTTGGTCACACATTTAATTAACACTTTGCATGAATGTTTTAAATATATTCAGTTGACTTTTTTATTTTCACTTTCAATATTTAGATTCTGTTAATATTTATATATTGCTTAAATATAATCTATATCGCATTCCTCACTATTTAAGCACTAAAATTGCTTACTTGAAAAAAATTTCTTTAGTATTACTGTATTCTCCTAACTATTTTTAAATGTTCTTAATTAAAATAAATCTTTCTTAATCTTTTTAAAATTATATTCTAACAAACTTGCGAATATTTTTCCAATTTAGGATTTATTTGTAATGCGCTCATATATCTTATTGTACCTGAGGACATTAGCATTAAATACGAAACGTGAAACCTCTTCCGTTGCAAAAAATTACCGAAATGTTTTAAAGACCCGTTTCTTTTACCGAATATACAGGGTGTCTCAAGTAACTGTAACATATTAAAATATAATTTTTCGTATATTTCTTTTTCCTGACTGTACTTTTAATTCATTCCAATATATTCCTGGGTTTTTCAGTCAATTTTATTGTCACTAATTATGGTGTTATGTGATGAGCCCTGCGTTTCGTCTCGGGTATACCTATTGGACTCGTCAGTAAGGCTTTAGGTAGACCCTGCCTTATACGCCAGACATCGGTTCTACGTGTTCGGACGTAAATGAACCGAGCCGGTATAGATCTTCTGCGGTGAGATATTGGCAACCCGTGTTGCCGATTAGCATTAGATTGAAAACCACTCGTTCCATTCTGCTTTTTTTCTCCCAAGCATCTATATCTTTTTCGTATATTTCTTTTTCCTGACTGTACTTTTAATTCATTCCAATATATTCCTGGGTTTTTCAGTCAATTTTATTGACGAAACGCAGGGCTCATCACATAACACCATAATTAGTGAAATATAATGTTTTTATAAAACAATCTACGTTTTGGACAAATGTAAATTCGTCTGTATTGAGTATTTTGCTTTAAATTCTAGGGTACAAACACAATACAAAAAAAAACACAATTTTTCATCGGGAATTGAAAGGCTGCCGTGCCTTATTGCTCATAGTATTTGAATCTACTTGAATTTTGTGTTGAAAGTTTGTTTAGATCAAATAGAGCCTGATAATTTATTACATAGACAGGGTGTTCATATAGCATAACAAGTTTCTATGAAAAACAATACAATAGCTAAATTTTCCAGGACACCCTGTAAATTGCGAGCTAACATAACGTAATAGCAACGCTAAAAAGCGTCTAACCGCTGTGAATTTAAAAATTTTGCATTTTAAAACAATAGTATTCAGAGTATATCAGGAAAATAAGATCACCTATAGAGGCCTTTTATAAAGTAAAACATTGAGCCTGGTATAACTCTTGAAAAACTCTGTATATTTACAGCGTTTCGGGAAAGCAGCCTAAATAATGATGCATATTGACAGGAACCTATTAAGTGGATTTGCAAAACAAAAAAGACGTTTTGAAGCTGTAAGCTTCTCATTAGTATCACATTTTTAAATAGGCAGGCTCTGACTACATTCATTTTTTATAAAGAAAAAAAACCACATTCATTTTATACTTTCAGAGTTTTCTAATGCAACAATATTTATTGGCAAATTAGCAGATGCTAAATTATAAAAAGATTGCTAAATACACACACACGTGCCAAGTAGGCGGTTAGAGACAGCCTACCTATTAAAACTTTCTTATCGCAGCTGCCTATGTTCAGGTGAGAGAAAAATGTATTTAAATTATCATGAAATATATAATTGAGTTACAAAGTACAAAAAAACTGCTGCTTTATCCAAACCTGTTACTTCAGCTTGAGCCGTAATTTCCGACTTAAGTAATCGAGTAATTGAACAGAGCAATTATTTTTAATTTAAGCAATATAAAAGTAATGCTTAAGTGCTGATAAATGGGCGTATGAAACTTTTTAGGCAATAGAGAGCAAACTGTCATTTCGACTATATTTTTGCTGGCATCACATGTATGTATTAAGTATTAAATATTTGTCTGCCAACACATTTCATTTAGTAGTAGTAAATATCTTTATTTCTAAAAAAAGGCTATCGACCTATCGGTCTTTCTGCCCTTGTTTAATACATATAGTCTTAGTCTAAATGAAAACAATATGAAATTCTCTTATTCTAGGTTAGCAATACTATTAAATAAATAAGATTTCAGTGGCAAGAAGGAATTATTTTATTGTCCACTAGTCCGTAGCGTTTGTAAGTGTTCGAGTGGCGTTAGTGTAGGGAAACGAAAGCGGGATTGTCTGGTTGGTCTTGTAAGACAAAGGGGATTCAGTATGGTCCAGTTGTAGGGGTTGTTTGTCCATTTTGTCTGTAGCTGTATGAGTCTTTCCGAGATCTTTGTCATGTTTGTGCGTTCGTATAGTAGTTGGGTGGGGGGGTGTGTAGTGGGTTTTGGGGGTGTCTTATTCGTGTTATTAGTCTTAGTGCAATTTGTTCTGTTGTTTGTATATAACGTTTTGTCCTTTCTGTTCCGTTGGTCATGAGTATATGTCCATAGTCTAGTAAGGGTCTACAAATAGCTTTATATATTTTGGTAGGCGGTGTTTGTGCTAATTCCTCTGTCTTTGTAGGTTAGTGATCGGAAGTGTTTTGTTCTCTTTGTTGTTTCTGCCCTGATGTTTCGTATGTGTTTAGTGAATTTAAGTTTGTGGTCAATTGCGATTCCAAGGTATTTTACGTCGTTTTTGGTTGTGTCGTTTGGCCGTCTGCAGTTATTGTAGGGGAGTCAGCATTGAGTCTGTGGTTTGTGAGCAGAAGTTGGTTTTTTGACGCGTTGGTGTTAGTCTCCATTTATAAAACCATGTCATTGTGTTGTTTGTTAGTGTTTGGAGTCTTTGAGCTGCTCTCTCAGTAGTTTTGTCATGTACAATAAGTGCCGTGTCGTCTGCGTATTGTAATATGTATGCCGATCTGTCGATTTGATTTTTGTCTGGTAAGTTGTAATTGTATATGTCATGGCAGTATATATTGTAGAGAAACGGTGAGAGCGGGGATCCTTGAGGGAGCCCTTGTTCAGGGGAAAAAGGAAATGACAGTGTTTTGTCAATTCGTACTTGTAGTTGTCTGTTTTCTAGTAAGTTCTTTATGGTGTGTAGTAGATATGTTGGTGTGTGTAGTTTGTATAGTTTGTATAGTAAGCCTCTATGCCAGACACTGTCAAAAGCCTTGTTAATGTCCATAAACAGGCAAGATGTCTTTCTGTCAGTTAGGTGGGTAGTTTGTATATTGTTGGCCAAAATAAAGAGCGGGATGAACGGTCGAGTGATGCTGTTTTGAAACCAAATTGGTAGGTAGGTATATACTTTCCAATCACTTTGTCAAGCCGCTGCTTCATTATGCATTCGAAAATCTTGCCTAGTACTGGAAGTAGTGTAATTGGTCTGTAGTTGCTCGGTTGTGTATTGTCCAGTCCATTTTGGGTATAGGGATTATTAAGCCGTTTTTCCATGTTTTCTGGGATTCTGCCATTTGTGATGCAGTTGTTCAATTCAGTTAGGATCAGTTTGTGTGTTTTCTGAGTTAGGCTTTTCAGGACTTTGCCTTAATTTTATCCTTCCCCGGTGCAGTGTTCTTGATGTGCGCTAGGGCTTCATCGTACTCTATGTCTGTGATCAGTGTGCAGGCATAGTTTGGTGAGTTGTTAAAATAGTTCAAGTACCAGTCGTTGATCAAGTTCCAGTTGTCATTGTCGAAGTTAGGGTTTGTCGATATGCTGAAGGTCCTTTGATAGTGTCTGGCGAATGCGTCCGCTTTCTCTTTGTCTGTGTAGCGTTCTATTCCGTTTTCGTCAATTGTGTCAGTAGTGCCAGTCTTCCTGTATTGCGCCAGTTTCTTAATTTTTCGCCAGTATGTTTTGCCTTTGTCCTTCTGTATTTCTTTACATGTTTCTAGCCATTTGTCTTGTCGGTATTGTCCAGAGTTTAATGTTTCTGTTAAGTTGGTTCATTGTCTTTTTTAGGTCGTTATTTTTGAGTGTTTGTATATAGTCTGTACAGTTCTCTCTTATGTTTTATTAGTCTCAGTATGTATTTGGGTAGTGTATGTCGGTAGAAAGCATTTTTTATTTCCGGGCTAATTTTCCTATGGCTAGTGAAAGTTGTTGTTGTATGGTTTCTATTGAAATGGGGTGTGCTTGTGATTGAATGTAGTCATGTATATGTTGTTTCACTTTGTCTATGTCAGTCTTTGTTAGGTTTAAGTTTTTCTCTATAGGTGTATTGGAGGTAGGTTGCATTTCATTTATAATACGTTAAAAATGAATATTATTAATAATTAATTTATTACTAAATTAAGTGTTCAAATCGTCACCCGTTAACATTGTGATTGTGTATGAAATGTGGTCAGTTGAAAATGGACTGATATCAACTCAAAATAAAATCGCATCTTTATCGTACTTTCGGGAGCACTTATATTACTCTTTTTCAATATAATTTAGGACTTGTCTTAGATCTGGTATATATGAGAATATTTCAAAGAAATGTTTCCTGAGAGTCGGAATAGTAGAAATCTGCCGCCCTTAAAATGTTACCTTTAAAGTTGCAACGCAAGACTAGACAAAACCATGAGAATCTTATGGGCAACACTTTGGAAGACAATATGTTTCATATTTTGGAAGCGGGGCGTTTGAAGATAAGTATTGGGCCATTCATATGCAGACCTTATAAATAAAACTGTGAAAATGAGTGATTTTAAGCGATATTCAGCAACGGATGGTCGCGGAACCAGTGCTAATATTCCATATATTTGCCACTCACTGCATATCTAAGACGGTAATTAAACAACAACTGTAGCAGCTAATAATGACTTTCCAAGAGGTCTTCAAATTTTTTTTATTGACTATGTCTATAGATATAATTTCTTGACAGTAACTTTTCAAATCGGCTCAGTAAGCCACTATTTAGTTTAAAAATATTTTTGGTGAAAAAGCTGTAGGGTGTAGTCTAACCGTCTTCATTGCGCTTAAAAAGAACTATTTTAAAATTAATATTTAATTGAGATTATGGACCGCGGACAATAATATTATATCCAAACATTCCTCTTTGTAATTATTTAAAGTATCATGGGATTATTAGGCATTTTAATGTATCCAGTCGTACCAAGATCGTAGAACTCCAGGCACTATTCAAAGCAATTCTAGCGTGTTTTTTGAATTATTGGCAAATATTTCCGCTTAGTGGCTAATAATTCTAAAAGCTCCTGTTCATTTACTCACCCTAAATTTTTCTTTTATGGCTTATATTAAAACCCACACCTTCCAAGTCTCATTTTACAGCGCCGATAAATATGTTTATCACCACTATGTGCTATTTAAATGTCTATTCGGCTGAACACCACGCTACATACTAACATAAAAATTCTAGACAATTTTTTTTTGTGACGAATTTTGCCGTAGATTAGGCAAGTGCAAATATACGCCTAAATGCTATGAACATCTTAATTACTGATAACATCTGGAGAAGTATCAGAGCGCTGGCACTGGCTGCTTGGATTTCGGGTCCGTGTTGTCGTAGGTTCAGAATCATACTTTGTTTATATCTGAACTTTTGTTAAACAATAATTTATCTTGCTTGTTATATGGTTGGTGTAGGTTATCTCGTATTTTCCAATATTATAGCGAACACTGTTTCCCGGCTTTTAATTGCTTGATTGTTGTTGATCATTCCTTTAAACGTATATTGCCGGTTTTGGAAATTTTAGTCAGTTAGTTCTAGTCGAGATTTCTAGGCATTCTGAATTGTCTAAAGAATCAACTAAAGTATACTGTTTTATTATGGATTTACTTCAATGATTCAAAACTGGAATAATTCTCCTGGTGGTGTTGTTTGGGGGTATTTAAGGAGTAAAAAAAGTTTTTATTGGAAATTGAGATATTGCGTAAAACAGAATCAGAAATTAGGCCACAATGCATTTGATCACACCTGGAAATTACAATTTTCTCATTAAGTAACATTACTTAAGACCTGTTGATAAATTCGTGAATTAATAAAAAAAACCAAAGAAACTAAAATCGACATGCAAGACGTGAATAACTTTAATCATGGAATTTCATTCAGAATCATTAAAATTCAGAGCTTTATAATTCACTTTCTCATTGGAATTTTGAAAGAAAAAATCCTCTAATTATATCAGTTTTGAAACAACATTGAAAAAAGCTATAGCTAAATAGCTTGTTTTCAAACAACTACTTCATGCAGATTCCTTTCCAAGGGTTGAAATGAAGGAAAAGCTGCTCAAAAATTTCCATCGCTGGTTCTGGTGCTTGTTTCTATAAAAGTCAACACAATAACTGACTTTGTTCAACCACTTCGCTTTCAGTAGTAGTAAATATCTTTATTTCTAAAAAAGGCTATCGACCTATCGGTCTTTCTGCCCTTGTTTAATACATGCAGTCTTAATCTGAATAAAAAACAAATATGAAAATTCTCTTATTCTAGGTTAACAATACTATTAAATAAATAAGATTTCAGTGGCAAGGAGAAATTATTTTATTGTCCACTAGTCCGTTGCGTTTGTAAGTATTCGAGTAGCGTTAATGTAGGGAAACGGAAGCGGGATTGTCTGGTTGGTCTTGTCTGGTTGGTCTTGTAAGACAAAGGGGATTCAGTATGGTCCAGTTGTAGGGGTTGTTTGTGCATTTTGTCTGTAGCTGTATGAGCCTTTCCGAGATCTTTGTCATGTTTGTGCGTTCGTATAGTAGTTGGGTGGGGGGGTTGTGTAGTGGGTTTTGGGGGTGTCTTATTCGTGTTATTAGTCTTAGTGCAATTTGTTCTGTTGTTTGTGTATAACGTTTTATCCTTTCTGTTCCGTTGGTCATGAGTATATGTCCAAAGTCTAGCAAGGGTCTACAAATAGCTTTATATATTTTGGTGGCGGTGTTTGTGCTAATTCCTCTGTCTTTGTAGGTTAGTGATCGGAAGTGTTTTGTTCTCTTTATTGTTTCTGCCCTGATGTTTCGTATGTGTTTAGTGAATTTAAGTTTGTGGTCGACTTCGCATTCAATTTCTCAGAAATATCAATTTACTAGTTAATTTTATGAGTTTCTCATGCAAAAGATTGGATCTATTTATAGTCTCCACAAGAAGGTATACTTTATGTGTGTTCGACATTGCTAAACATTTTTTTGGAATTTGAAAATTAAACACAAATGCGCTTGACCTCTAATGTATTATATTTGTCAACAAATGTCTGCCTGGATGCACGGTTAACGTTTGATAACGTTAGTATAAAACGTTAGTATAAAATAAATAAGAAATTTTTTCTAATAGGAATTTCGTTCATTATCAAGCAAGTTTTGCATTTTTTATTTCTAATGTCTGACTATTCTAAATCACCACTGAACTAATTCATAATAGCCTAATAGCAAAGTTGAGCGTGCATCTTCAAGAGATGATCAATCACTCTAATTTTCAAGCACTTTGTTTATTTTAAATTGCATAGAGGTTGAAAAAATTAAGTCCATGCCCCCATCCCATATCTGTGTGTTCTGGAATTATGTGGCCACACGAAACTTTTGATAACTTTATATAAAACTAATACCAAATTTATAAAACATTGTGGCAAAAGGTACAAAAGAAAAAAAAACACGAACGTTTACAAAAGAAGCCACGGCCTATTGAATGAGAGCCCATGGCATGGTTTTATCCGGATGATTGAACTTAAAGGCGCACATTACGGTTAACGTGGCAATTCTGAAACTAAATTTATAATCACAATTTCAAAATGTAATCATGAGCTTATCATTTCGGGAGTGGAAGTACGAAATGAGGCCTAGCTTTTTAGGAGCTAAAGTTGTGATATTATTTTGCGATATAAAGAATACTCTCGGTTTGAGTATTTGACTAAAAACGTGCTTTCAACCTACTTCGTTTTAACGTCCAAATTGCTGCAAAAATAATACTTTGTATAAAATACACAAATATATGTCACATTTTCGTTAATTTAAATCATAATAGATTTCTCTTCTTCTTTCATGTGCCTTGTCCGGTCTCCCCGACATTGGCGATCACCATGGCAAAAGCTGTACGGTTTTCCGCCAAGCGAAAAAGTTTACCAGCCCTTCTTATGCCGGTCCAATCCCGAATATTTCTGAGCCACGACTGTTGCTTTCTTCCAACTCCACGGCGTCCCTCAATTTTGCCCTTTAGTATGAGCTGTAACAGACGATATTTACCACATCTCAAAATATGTCTCAGATATGTCGTCTTTCGGAATTTTACGGTCGTCAAGAGTTGTTTTTCGATGTTTGCTATTCGTAGTACATTTTCGTTTGTGACATGTTGTGTCCACGGAATAGGAAGCATTCTTCTGTGAAGCCACATTTCGAATGCCTCCAGTTTATTCATCGTCCTGACCTTCAACGTTCAAGTCTCTACTCAGTCAACAACAACAACAACTCAGTTCAACCATGCGTTGTCTCAACTTCAGATTCAGGTTGTCATTGCAAAGAAGGGATCTCATATTATAAAAAGTTTCCCGATCAATCTCTCTCTATACGGCACTTTATCTGACAGTCCGGGTTTAGATCCTCTGTAATAATACTACCAAGGTATTTGAACCTAGAGACGAGTTCAATTTGGCTTCCATTAAGTTCCAGGGCAGTGCCATTGTGAGGTTGCCTGCTGAATATCATATTTTTAGACCTTGTGTCTCTCCCACATGATCGATTTTGTTCTTAAGCAACTGTAGTCCCTCGATTGTGTTTGCTAAAGTCACAGTCAAATATCATCAGCATATCTGATTGTTGTTATTGGCTCTTCATTTATTTTGATTATGGCGTGTGATATTCCTTCCAATGCTTCCTTAAATATTCGACCAGAGTATAGGTTGAAGAGTAAGGGCGACAGTATTCAACCCAGTCTTACTCCACGTTGTATTTTAATATGGTCTGTTTTAATATTGCCTATTTTTACCTGTGCTGTCTGATTCTCTATCATCTATTCCAACCCCCTGTAGTATATCAATAAGTTTATCCTGCTGTATGCGGTCAAAGGCTTTTTCGTAATCGATAAAGCATGCAAAAACATCTTTTCGCTGATCACGGCATTTCTGGAGGAGAAGGTTCATTCCGAAAAGTGCTTCACCCGTTCCGAAAGCGTTTCTGACTCCAAACTGAGAATCATCAAGATCTTCCTCATATCTACGTCGGATGGGAGCGTGAATGATCCGTAGGAATGCTTTCAGCATGTGAGACATGAGGCTGATTAGGCGATAATCACCACATTTTTTTGCTGGTGTTCTTTAGGTAGAGCAATTAAGGGTGATCATAACCAGTCAGATGGAATTTCACCTGTCTTGTAGATACTATTAAACAGTTAAACTACCACGCCAATATTTTCCTCTGTAATGAGCTTTAGAGCCTCGGTCGGAATCTCGTCAATTTTTTGCTATAGAGAATGCATGCATCATCTCGGATTTAAGAATAGTTGGTCCAATGTCCTCATGCACGAATACCTCATCAGCCCATGTGTTTTTCAATTCTTGTTCCTCCAAAATTAGTTGGTTACGATTATTTGTAAGTGACATAGACGTTCTCTTCCTGTGGACTCTAGCTACTTCCTTCACTTCTGTACATATTAAAAGTATCATGTTTGGAGCAGAGGTCTTCTATTTCTGCACATTACCCCTCCATCCTTTTCTGATTGGCTTCTTTGATCTCGCTTGTTGAGTTTTTTGGTCAAGTTTGTTTTTGTTGAGTTTTGATGTTGACCTTTTGAATTTTTTCATATTTGTTCTTAGCCAGTCTTTGCTGCTCCATGAGGGTTAGAATGTGATCTGTCATTCAGTTGTTTTTGAGTTTAAAAACAATGCGAACGAGAAAATGGGAAAAATAGGAAAATTAATTAAAGAACTGAAAATATGAAATAATTTAAAAGATTGGAATAAAATTATACTAAAGCTGTTGAAACTCTTAGTGCTAATCCTAGATTTAAAATTTTTTAAAGTTAAAATTAATCCGGCACCGTACACAGGAAATGCTACTTTTCTCGGCGGATTTACCTAAGTGCACATTTGCTTGATAATAAATAAATAAGTGTGGTTGGACTTTGCTTTTACGGAATAACATTTGAATCGAAACAGGCGAGTTTTAGGCCGTTTCGGCCATCGTGAAATAGAATTGCTTGCTTCTGAACTGATGAGCATCACTTCAATGTAAGCTTTCGAGCAAAACACCGTTGAAGATGCAAGCCACTCGTGCTTCTTCATGGTGAAAAAGTCACCAACTTCAAGGAAATGTTATCTCTTTTGATTTTTAAAACATTTTTGAAACATTTTAGTTACAAATGAATGTATATTAGTTGCGTTTTTTTGTTCGTTTTCGCATTTATATTACAATTTTCGAATTTATACTACTTTCTTTTCAACTTATTCTAATTTTCATATCTTTTTAGCATGATTGGATTTGAAAAATGTTTCACACTCTACTCCAGCTTGGCAACCGTTTACATGTATTATGATGATACCCAAAAAATGTTCAAGTTCCTAGCACATGCTTAAAACAAGTAATATTCGTTTGCATACTAACTATCCATTAATTGAATTGTAATATTGCAAATAATCCATTCTTTCAGAAAATATCGCCAAAAACACACTTGCAACGGTATATTAATTAAATTGTGTGTAAAACAGTTACGATTTAACCCCAATATACGTTGTTTACATCTAAATTTTGATATTCTACTCGTATTGATTTGGTAAGAAATTTTTGGGCTTCAGTGGTGATTAAAAGCGCAACATATTATACCAAAATGTAAATAAATAAAAAACAAATATTATTCAAAAACATTCCTGGTTTAATAAATGGAGTAAGTTGAAAAGGAATTCTGCATTCAAGCAGGGCATTTTACATGAATAATTTTTTTAACAAAAATTAGTGAAAACTTCCTGATGGTTTTTTGTGTAGACGCTTAGTTTTAATTTATCATTAACCATTAATTCTGAATATACTTTTATTAAAATCTACATCATAAAACGGCCGTGCATTAAACGACATATTCAGGCAACTTTTCCAGTCTCTATCCCTTTAACCTTGTAGTTTCAATAGCGGCTAGCAAATACGTTTTTTCTCCGTCCTGAATCTCCGCATAGCATTTTATTCAAACCTGTTGCTCTATAAAAGCAGGGTACAAACAAAAGATTGCTAATATTTTTTGCAAATTCATACGCAAATAAAAACAGGTATTCAAGGCACATTTCAATGGGGTTGTGGGTACTTTGTTGCCAAACTTTAATCAAAAAGTTTCAAAACTGATCTGGAACCAAAATTCAAAGTCAAAGTTGTGTCTAGTGGGATGTAATTATTAACCATCAAGTCGCCAATAACCAGACAAAACGCATTTCTTCAAAGGTTAAGCTGCATTGAATTAGTACTGTTACATGCAACATCGGTTAAAAATCTTCGATTTTTTAAAACAGTTCTGAATAAAAAATTGTCGGTTGTTTTTCAGACATTACCAACCAGTTGACAACACAGTAATTCCTACGCTTCATAGACAAAAGGGCATTAGTCTGCCTCCCTTTGCGAATTTAAAAAGGGGGTCTAGAGAAAAAAAATCCCGTCCTTTAGAAGTCCGCTGTCGTTCTGCTATTGAATAGCCCGTCGACCGGTTTATGTGTGCAATTTTTCGCAAAAAAACTGCATAGATCTGCTTAGATACCTCGGTTTATTTTTGCGACCCCTTGCCAAAGACGACGACCGGAGGTTGTAGGTCAGGGATGGACATTGTCATGAAGATTGGGGCGAAATAGTATGCCGGATTTGAGATTTTAGACTCGCATTGAACCGTAGACTGTTCAATTTTTTTTCAGAATCTTTATTGCGTACTCAAAGTTTTTCGATATTGCGATATAATTTTACACAAATTGTTTCTCTGCGCATCATCCAAAGAAGAACCACATTTGTTCTACTTTCTATGGAACCGTTTTAAAGGGATCGTTTGAATTGACCGTTATTTTAAAGGTTTGCAATTTTTTTTTTAATTTCCACACTCAAAACCTGTTCCAAAAGTTGCTAGAAAGCTACATTCGATTTTAGAATTTTCACCCTGTAGCTGAACATTTTTAGGACAAACGTGATTAAACGATATAAAATAAAGAAGCCGAAATCATCATCATTAAAAAAATATATCCTGGTTAATACAAAATTGGCCAATTTTCTGTAAAAATATTTTTTTGCAATACTAGTGTTCAACTAAGCGATTTTTCACAAAACGGTCAAATATAATTCTCTTGACTTTTGCATTTAAATTTTAAATACAAAATGGACACTCATTAATTTCGCGTCGTTTATCCAGGGTGTTTAAAACGAGTTTAAGAAAAGGTAATAATATGGATCACAATAAACATAAACGTCTTAATAGTCCACGTTATTGTTTTTCAAACAGTTATATGATTTATTTATTGATTTTTAATTAGGTGCAAACCAAGGAAAAAGCTTATGACAAAAAGGAAAAGTGAAGTTGCATAGTAGAAGCGACATTAAAAAAAGTGAAAATCATTTGGACTGAAATCAGGCGATTTTGCAGGTCATGCTGCAAATTCAGGTCGGTCTCTTTTTACCTAACTACGTAAGAAAGTTATGCAAGAATTATATTTTAGCCGCCAATTACGCATCAGAAAATACAGCTTTTTTCAAAATTAAGACTTAAAAAAGAATGACGTTCAGTATCTCCGAAATTATTTCTTTGCAACCTCTGATTACCAAGGCTTTTGTGTAAATTAGTTCTAATTAATTTTTTTTATATCACAATATGCTCATCAATTATTCTATTATTAATGTCTGTAAATTCTAGCAAATATATTAACTTCATTTAAAAATTCTATTCTATTCCAGCCGTATTCTATTCTGTCTGTTGGTGTTAATGAAATCTTATGTTAATGTTTATATTTTACACTTGGTAGTTAGACAATCTGTTGCTCACTGTCAAGACCAATGTCTTATAAATCTTGTATAAAGACTGATGCAAAATAGTTAAAGTTAGTTTGTATAAAAAATGCTAGTTTAATTTAAGCTTTAAGCCTTGTGGTAGTAAATTTATTAAATATCGGAAAAAGCCAAATACTATATTAATAAAAAAAACGTTTTTTTTTTTCATAACTTCGCTTTCTTTCTATAAAACATTTCATAAAACGTGTTTTATTACTAAAGTGTTCCTTACTTGTAGGAAAGAAAGCAGTTTACCTATGAGTCAAAATGTGTTGAAAATGTTGCATGAAAAATAATTTATTCCAATATATTCCTGGGTTTTTCAGTCATTCCAATATATTTCCTGGGTTTTTCAGTCAATTTTATTGGCACTAATTTATGGTGTTATGTGATGAGCCCTGCGTTTCGTCCCGGTCTACCTATTGGACTCGTCCAGTAAGGCTTTAGGTAGACCCTGCCTTATACGCCAGACATCGGTTCTACGTGTTCGGACGTAATAATGACCGAGCCGGTATAGATCTTCTGCGGTGAGATTTGGCAACCCGTGTTGCCGATTAGCATTAGATTGAAAGCCACTCGTTCCATTCTGGCCTTTTTTCTCCCAAGCATCTATATCTTTTTTGTATATTCTTTTTTCCTGACTGTACTTTTAATTAATTCCAATATATCCTGGGTTTTGTCATTCAATTTTATTTTTTGTCAATTATAAATTGACTGAAAAACCCAGGAATAGATTGGAAATTAATTAAAAGTACAGTCAGGAAAAAGAAATATACAAAAAAGATATAGATGCTTGGGAGAAAACAAGCAGAATGGAACGAGTGGCTTTGGTCCGAACACGTAGAACCGATGTCTGGCGTATAAGGCAGGGTCTACCTAAAGCCTTACTGACGAGTCCAATAGGTAGACCCGGGACGAAACGCAGGGCTCATCACATAACACCATAATTAGTGACAATAAAATTGACTGAAAAACCCAGGAATATATTGGAATAAATTAAAAGTACAGTCAGGAAAAAGAAATATACGAAAATGAAAAATAATTTCATTATAAATTATATTACATATTGTAATAAACTTTAAACTATAACAATGTTGAGGACTACAAGGTTTAATACTTATACCAATACATATACGCAGCTTATATTAAATTTTGTACACTTACGACGTCTAATAGAATTTCTCTTAATTCTTGTTGTAAAAATAACAGAAATACTATAGTTTCTTCGAACAGGAACTGGGAAACTGTGTATTGCTGTAAACTACAGTAAAGTTTTATGAATAGTAAGTCACCAAATATGCACATACTTTTTTGCAGATATAGATATAGACAATCTATGTCGCGAATATTTTCGGAACATATTAAGATAAGTCAAATTAAGTACACATACTCAAGCCTAAAAATTTGTAGCATAACAAATACATTTTCTGCATTTTTACCATGTTTATAGTTGTCCTTTAATTTTTCCGCATCTTTAAACAATTCTGTCTAGAAACTTAATGAAAATAAAAGGTCTGATTCGATTTCAGTGCTTTTGTTTTCTACATGTCATTTTAATATTTAACATTTCGTCATATTGTGAAAAGGTAAAAAGACTAATAAACGGCTGGTTTTCATTTTCAATTCATAACTTTCTTCACAAAAAGATTTTCAAAAAGAAAATTTTATAATTTTTTAAATTTTTTAGAAATGTCTTTAATTTGCCTAGTTTTTAATTCTTTCAGCATGAGAGATTGTTTGCCTATATCACTGAAATAACCAAGTACATGCGCTATTTTTATTTAGTTTATAAACGGTCTTCCAATTAGGACGACGGTTTTGAATTGCGCGCCATTTGCAGTGTCATCATTTGACATTTAAAAAAAGGCCGTTCGTTAGTAGACAGCAGGAGGTTAAGTAAAATGGAGCGGTTCAATACACAACAACGAATTCTCATTGTGAAAAATTATTATCAAAGTGGTGGAAGTTGTGCAGCCACAATTACGCAAAATACGTACAATTATGGGCCATCGGAATGCTCCAAGTGAAGCCACTGTGAGAAAATTAGTGAAGGAATTTCAGCAAATTGGGTCTGTTAATGAAGTGAAAACAGAAATACTCGTTCGTCCTGGTCGCTCGACTGAAAATATCGCAGAAGTACGTGCAATTGTTGAGGAAAGCCCAACCACATCAATTCGGCATAGAGCTCAGGAAATTGGTGTTTCTACAACCACTTGGATCGAATTTTAACAAAACATTTAAAGCTTCGTGCGTACAAAGTTGAATTGGCTCAAGAGCTCAATAACCGGAAGACCATGGGCAACGAAGAGCCTTTGTTGATTGGATTTTGGAACAACGACAATTGGACGGTGATTTTTCAACGAAAATCATCTTTAGTGACGAGGCCCATTTTCATCTTGATGGCTTCGTTAATCGACAAAATTATCTCATTTGGGGTTCCAAAAATCCACGAGTGATCGTTCAGAAACCGATGCATTCAAAAAGAGTCACTGTTCGGTGTGCGTTGTAGGCTGGAGACATCATCGGAACATTTTTCTTCGAAAATGCAGTTGGTAAAGCATTAACCGTGAGTGGTGTCCGTTATCGTGAAATGTTAACTAACTTTTTTGTGCCAAAATTGCAAACTATGGATCTCAGCAGCATGTGGTTTCGACAGGACGGTGCAACATGCCATACAGCCAGAGAAACTGTTGACTTACTGCACGAGTCATTTCCTGGTCGTGTTATTTCTCGTTTTGGAGATCGGTATTGGCCGCCCAGATCATGCAATTTAACGCCTTTGAACTTTTTTCTTTGGGGTTTTTTAAAGTCACAAGTTTATGTGAACAAACCAACATCGATTGAAGGCTCAAAAGATGAAATTCAACGCTGTATCTCTGAAATATCGCCAAATTTATGCGCACAGTTCTTGAAAATTTAATGAAAAGAGCACGTCTGTGCCAGCAAAGCCGAGGCGGTCATTTGTCCGATGTCTTATTCCATTTATAACCTCATGATGTGTACTTCATTTTTCAATAAATGTTTATGCCACAAATATATATGTTTTATTTAAAATTTAATTGTTGTGTATATTTTCCTGACTGTACTTCAATTTATTTCAAAATTTCCTTTGTCGTAATTGTTTTGTAATTGTAATTTGTAATTGGATATAGAATGTCCAACCAAATGTAAAGGTAGAAACATTTAGACATACAAACTGATGATGGTGGAGAAAGACACCGAAACGTATTTGTAATATTTTAAATAATAAACAATAAAATTGACTGAAACCCAGGAAATTTTGAAATAAATTTAAAATTTAAATCTGTCGTTATTATTGGAACACCCTTTATTAAGCATAATTGACATACATTGGACATTTTCTCCTAGTTAAAAATGAATATTTGTGCATTTTTCCACAACCATAATAGACATACTACGTGAGCAAGATAATAAAATTATTATTAATAAAACAAAGTTCCAATTTAATTACTAGAAAACATTTAACTTTCAACATTGTATACTTACAACTTCTAATACCATAGAATTTGTTTTTTGATGATAATTCATTGCAGTAAAAAAGCAAATGTGGAAACTATAAACAGTTTTCAAAAATAGAACCTAACATTGCGTAAAATGGATTTCGATTAAATTCACTATAGTAATCCAAATTGTATGTGTATTAGTCGGCTTTTCAATCTTATAACTTTTAAAAAATAGCATTTATACACATTTACCAGTCTGATAACGAATTGCGAAATGGACATTGGTTTTGATATACAGATTTCAATAAAATATTGCAATTCCAGGCATTCTCAACGTCTTTGGAAGAAATCCATCTGATTGTTCGTAATTGAACCATGCGCTGAATCATTATGTTATAAACATTGTATAGATTAGCGAAGCCTAATTTAGGTTTCAGTTTTTTTCAGCTGCACAATTTTTAGAAACACTTTAAATCATTAAATGCTTCAAACCAACTGAGTGCTAAGTGGCAATTACTTGACAAACTTAAATACAGAATAAAAAACAGCATTGAGAAGTCGTATTATTGTCGATAATGCAGCCAAAAAAAGGTTCAGCGGTTAGAATAATAATTGAATCAACTATGAAAATCCTGCTATATTACAAAAAGCCCTTAATCCCGATGAATTAATAATGTGAAATAAAATCTTAATCGAATGAATTTTTCGGCTCGATCAGGGCTTAGTTTTTTTGCGAAATTTCTAAATCATGAACCGGTAATAGGTAGAAAAAACATTTCTCCCATTTGGATAATTACTTAAAATAAGACGCTAATTACTTCCGTAAGTACGTGATGTATTGAGCATAGGTTATAACTGTATAATTGATATCAAACATACTAGCCCATCAATAAAACAAATAAATAATTAAGCCCAGCTAAAACGTGAGCATTATCGGAATCCAAGAGGAGTGCGCATTGTGACTACATTATCCTGGTCCAATAATTGACGTTATAAAAATTAATCTACTTAAATTGAGAAAAAGTATGTAGTTTTCGCTATCAGTAAATAATATTTATAGGAATAGTCAGTGGCGGAGAGCTATCCATAAAGCGATGCACCTTATAACGTTAGGGTACAATAACCCATTGTTGGATAGTGATATGACGCAAATGCAAGATTGTATTTTATATTTCCAGTCAAGTTCAAATATATAAACTGTTTAAACGCATATGTTGATACAATAACGCAACGGTTGCTTACTTTGAAACCAATAAGACAATATTCATACAGGATGAGTCAACAGGAACATTCAGCGATTATTAGCAGATTCAAATCTAATTGAAAAACTAACGAAAATATATTACAAAACGTCGTCAAATTTGCAACGCCGGTTCAGAGTTAATGTGTGGTTCTATATGATCAGATCGGGCTTTTTTTATTGGATGGCCATCTTAATGGGGATGGTTCAATTTTCAAATCTCTCCTAATTACAGTTTGCCAGATATCGATCGCGGCGGTTCCCGGTGAGACACCCTGTATTTATTTGTTTTTCGTTCCTTGATTTTGTAATACATTTTTATTGATTTTTAAATTACCATTAATCAAGTTATATAAGAAATAAATGATCATTTTGTTTCTTTCGCTTCCTACACATATTTTATTATGATATATTTGGAAAATATATCCATTTCCTCCTGAATCGCCCTGTATTTACGAAGATTTGAGAAATTGACTTTATATTTATTTATTTTTAGTAGTAGTAAACATCTTTATTTCTAAAAAAGGCTATCGACCTATCGGTCTTTCTGCCCTTGTTTAATACATGCAGTCTTAATCTAGATAAAAAACCAATATGAAAATTCTCCTATTCTAGGTTAACAATAGTAGTAGTAAACATCTTTATTCCTAAAAAAGGCCATCGACCCATCGGTATTTCTGCCCTTGTTCAATACATGCAGTCCCAATCCAGATAAAAAACAAATATGAAAATTCTCCCATTCTAGGTTAACAATGTTATTAAATAAATAAGATTTCAGTGGCAAGAAGAAATTATTTTATTGTCCACTAGTCCGTTGCGTTTGTAAGTGTTCGAGTAGCGTTAATGTAGGGAAACGGAAGCGGGATTGTCTGGTTGGTCTTGTAAGACAAAGGGGATTCAGTATGGTCCAGTTGTAGGGGTTGTTTGTCCATTTTGTCTGTAGCTGTATGAGTCTTTCCGAGATCTTTGTCATGTTTGTGCGTTCGTATAGTAGTTGGGTGGGGGGGTTGTGTAGTGGGTTTTGGGGGTGTCTTATTCGTGTTATTAGTCTTAGTGCAATTTGCTCTGTTGTTTGTGTATAACGTTTTGTCCTTTCTGTTCCGTTGGTCATGAGTACATGTCCAAAGTCTAGCAAGGGTCTACAAATAGCTTTATATATTTTGGTGGCGGTGTTTGTGCTAATTCCTCTGTCTTTGTAGGTTAGTGATCGGAAGTGTCTCGCTCTCCTCATTGTTTCCGCCCTGATGTTTCGCATGTGTTTAGTGAATCTAAGTTTGTGGTCGATTGTGATTCCAAGGTATTTTACGTCGTTTTTTGGTTGTGTCGTTTGGCCGTCTGCTGTTATTGTAGGGGAATCAGCGTTGAGTCTGTGGTTTGTGAGCAGAAGTTGGTTTTTTGACGCGTTTGGTGTTAGTCTCCATTTATAAAACCATGTCATTGTGTTGTTTGTTAGTGTTTGGAGTCTTTGCGTTGCTCTCTCAGTAGTTTTGTCATGTACAATAAGTGCCGTGTCGTCTGCGTATTGTAATATGTATGCCGATCTGTCGATTTGATTTTTGTCTGGTAAGTTGTAATTGTATATGTCATGGCAGTATATGTTGTAGAGAAACGGTGAGAGCGGGGATCCTTGAGGGAGCCCTTGTTCAGGGGAAAAAGAAAATGACAGTGTTTTGTCAATTCGTACTTGTAGTTGTCTGTTTTCTAGTAAGTTCTTTATGGTGTGTAGTAGATATGTTGGTAGATTTGATAATTTATATTAATCGTTCTTATATTAGTGTAAATATTGTGTTGCTATAATAGAGCGTTTCAATTTTGCGAATTATGCTTCACCCGCTTTTTATCAACCGGCTTTTTGACTTTGATTTCCTTTTTGATTTATGAAACTGGCAATTCCTGAGGGCAACATTGATAACTGATCACTAATTAATTCTTGACGTGGTTTTCACTTCATCAATATTATAGTAATTTCCCTCCAACCTTGTTAAATTTTCGTTATATTATTATGTTCCAACGTTTTCTCGGTTACCATATTCTTTCTCTTCTTTTTCATCTGCATAAGCAGAATGCCGTTGTATACTAGTGAAATGTCTCTGCATAATTTTTCTTCATCTAGAAGGAATAAATATTTTTAAAGCAATTTTTGCTTTCATAATTTATCGTTGTGCCAGTTAAAACGAGAAGTATGTGTACTACTACTTTACTATAAAGATGTTTCTTTATTTCTAAAAAAGGCTATCGACCTATCGGTTAAAACGAGGATATTATATGAAATGTGTCTTATAATGATTACCAAAATTGAAATCGAAAAATTCTTCTACTTAAGATTCTAAATTGCTTTTAGTCTGAATATTGCGGAAACATGTTAATTTTACTTTCTTCAATACGATTTTGCTGGCCAACATAGACTCTTGTCACTATCTAAATTTCAAGTTTGGTTTATTTATCAAAAATAAAAGGTCGAAACTATTGGCTGCTTTCTTGGCTAAAACCGATAACAAAAGGTTTTTTCAAGAATTCACTAACGACTCGTTTGGTTGATAAAATAATATTTGAACTGGAAATAACCAAACCATCATGTAATTATACATATATGAATTTTATTGTTGATAATTTCTCACTGGTTAATCAGCTTGAAGTCAAAATGGACTAATATTCACAAGAATTCGTAAACTTCATTATCAAATAGCTCCAAGCTTGGATTGCAAAAAAGTATATCAAAACTGTAAATTAACTATATATTTTTATTTATTCAGTTACCGTAAAAAACGCGTACCGTAAACCAAATAAAATAAGCAGACTTTCACCTGCTTGTCCCCAAGCATTTAGTCGTTTCTGTTGCTGTGGTTCGCTGATAATTTCATTTAACATTTTACATTTTAACCTTATTTTGATAAAATATGCCCACAAATCTCAGAAGATACAATATTTATTTTTTACTATTACTTCGAGAATCATGTATCAAAATGCATAGGTATTATTAGAAGCATTAAAAAGTTTACGGAAAGTAAGAATCGCTAATCAACATTATGTCCGGCTTCGTTTAAAATGATAAATAAATATTAAAAAATTAATTCAGGGTCCATCAAGTCGATCCAGATGCACATTGTATATCTAATATTATCAACAGATTAGACACGCGTGGCCCTTCTAATCTGATTTTTGCGCCTTCTTTCAATTTTGTCTTTAAAACTTAAATGGTTAGTAACTTTTTTGCTCCATCCTTAATTAATTAAGGAAAGCCAACTCTCAGCAGTCCTTAATCGAAATTTTCTGACGTTGTTACTGAATTCTCTAAATCGTTTAATTTAAATACTGCTTAACATTTGGACTTTTCTATTTCTGATACTGTGCTTTTTAGTTTTTCTGTTACTTTTGGTTCTTGTGATAAATTACTAAAAATGTTTCTATTACTGTTTAAATGTAAGATAAATTGAGTAGTAGTAAACATGTTTATTTCTAAAAAAAAGGCTATCGACCTATCGGTCTTTCTGCCTTTGTTTAATACATATAGTCTTAATCTGAATAAAAAATAAATATGAAAATTCTCTTATTCTACGTTAACAATCTTATCAATAAACTTTCCAACTCCAATGACAAGAAAAAATGATTTTATTGTCCAGTAGTCAGTTGCGTTTGTAAGTGTTCGAGTAGCGTTGATGTAGGGCAACGGAAGCGGGATTGTCTGGTTGGTCTTGTAGGACAAAGGGGATTCAGTATGGTCCAGTTGTAGGGGTTGTTTGTCCATTTTGTCTGTAGTTGTATGAGTCTTTCCGAAATCTTCGTCATGTTTGTGCGTTCGTATAGTAGTTGGGTGGAGGGGTTGTGTAGTGGGTTTTGGGGGTGTCTTATTCGTGTTATTAGTCTTAGTGCAATTTGTTCTGTTGTTTGTATATAACGTTTTGTCCTTTCTGTTCCGTTGGTCATGAGTATATGTCCATAGTCTAGCAAGGGTCTACAGATAGCTTTATATATTTTGGTGGCGGTGTTTGTGCTAATTCCTCTGTCTTTGTAGGTTAGCGATCGGAAGTGTTTTGTTCTCTTTATCGTTTCTGCCCTGATGTTTCGTATGAGTTTAGTGAATTTAAGTTTGTGGTCAGTTGTGATTCCAAGGTATTTTACGTCGTTTTTTGGTTGTGTCGTTTGGCCGTCTGCAGTTATCGTAAGGGAGTCAGCGTTGAGTCTGTGGTTTGTGAGCAGAAGTTGGTTTTTTGACGCGTTTGGTGTTAGTCTCCATTTATAAAACCATGTCATTGTGTTGTTTGTTAGTGTTTGGAGTCTTTGAGCTGCTCTCTCAGTAGTTTTGTCATGTACAATAAGTGCCTTGTCGTCTGCGTATTGTAATATGTATGTCGATCTGTCGATTTGATTTTTTCCTGGTAAGTTGTAATTGTATATGTCATGGTAGTATATATTGTAGAGAAACGGTGAGAGCGGGGATTCTTGAGGGAGCCCTTGTTCAGGGGAAAAAGAAAATGACAGTGTTTTGTCAATTCGTACTTGTAGTTGGCTGTTTTCTAGTAAGTTCTTTATGGTGTGTAGTAGATATGTTGGTGTGTGTAGTTTGTATAGTTTGTATAGTAAGCCTCTATGCCAGACACTATCAAAAGCCTTGTTAATGTCCTTAAACAGGCAAGCTGTCTTTCTGTCAGTTAGGTGGGTAGTTTTTATATTGTTGGCCAAAATAAAGAGCGGATGAACAGTCGAGTGATGTTGTTTGAAACCAAATTGGTAGGTAGGTATATATTTTCCAATCACTTTTTCAAGCCGCTGCTTTATTATGTATTCGAAAATTTTGCTTAGTACTGGAAGTAGTGTAATTGGTCTGTAGTTGCTCGGTTGTGTATTGTCGAGTCCATTTTTGGGTATAGGGATTATTAAGCCGTTCTTCCATGTTTCTGGGATTCTGCCATTTGTGATGCAGTTGTTCAATTCAGTTAGGATCAGTTTGTGTGTTTCTTGAGTTAGGCTTTTTAAGAGTTTTGCCTTAATTTTATCCCCTCCCGGTGCAGTGTCTGTGTCTGTGATCAGTTTGCAGGTGTAGTCCTGTGAGCTGTTAAAATAGTTCAAGTACCAGTCGTTGCTCAAGTTCCAGTTGTCATTGTCGAAGTTAGGGTTTATCGATATGCTGAAGGCCCTTTGATAGTGTCTGGCGAACGCGTCCGCTTTCTCTTTCTGTGTAACGTTCTATTCCGTTTTCGTCAATTGTGTCACTAGTGCCAGACTTCCTGTATTGCGCCAGTTTCTTAATTTTTCGCCAGTATGTTTTGCCTTTGTCCTTCTGTATTTCTTTATATGTTTCTAGCCATTTGTCTTGTCGGTATTGTACAATCAAAGTTTTAATGTTTCTGTTAAGTTGGTTCAGTATCTTTTTTAGGTCGTTATTTTGAGTGTTTATTATAGTCTGTACAGTTCTCTCTTGTTTTATTGGTCTCAGTATGTATTTGGGCAGTGTATGCCGGTAGAAAGCATTTTTTATTTCCGGGCTAAATTTTCGTATGGCTAGTGTAAGTTGTTGTTGTATGGTTTCTATTAAAATGTGCTGTGCTTGTGATTGAATGTAGTCATGTATATGTTGTTTCACTTTGTCTATGTCAGTCTTTGTTAGGTTTAAGTTTTTCTCTATAGGAGGTGTATTGGAGGTAGGTTGCGTATGTTGTAAATCTATGTTAAACGTAATAGCCAGGTGGTAGGATCCAAGTTCGTTGGTTAAGTTTATGTTGTTTATGGTGTTTGTCAAGTTTCTTGTGTGCAGTAGAACGTCTGGTGTTGAGTCTGGGATTGCGGGCATCAGAAAAGTTGGTGGGGTGTGCTGTTTTATAAAGTCGGAATTTTGCAAAAATCTTTAAGTTGTTTCGTTTTGTTTCTATTCATGTTAAAGTCGCCTATAATTATTGCATATTTATAGATGCTTGCTTTGGTCAGTATGTTTTTTCTGGGTTGGAGTGTGGGTGTATGTATGTCAGAAATATGTGTATCAGGTCGTTTAAGTAGGGTTCCCATTTTTATTTTTTTTCCCTTTCAACCTTTTTGCTTTTAAGCGTTTGTGATTTTTCATTTTTCGAAAAGCTGAATGATGTAAATATATTCTGGTAAAATTATTCTTTTGATTCCTGATGCATGTTTCGAGATGTAAAGTCTTACACTTTAAGAATTTATGATTTGATTCAATTTATTGGTATATTGAATTGGATGAAAATACGCACCAGCTTTACATCGATTTAAAGATATATTTTGCAAAATTCCAAACTGTTTTGGTTTTTGGTCCCAATTTAATATATGTATGTGGTCGCAATGATAAAAATTGCGGTCACAATCTTTACATTTAGGTACTCATCAATTCAGTTATATTACATTTTTTGGAAACCTGTTAGTTTTTTTTGTTCAATCCAACAATAACTATCTGGCAAAATTTTAATTTTCTGTAGGCCAGCTTTTAATAATTAAACTAACGAATAATAAGCTACTAAAGCTATGACCAGAAACATTGATTTTGTTATTTAGTTGCTGCCCTAAATGATTTTGCGACAATTTTGAAGCAATAAAAATCTGGTTTCAGTAACAGATACTTGATGTCCATTGTGATTTCAGGATTGATGAAAATTATTCTTAATAATATAATTTTAATTTCAAATAGATATTTTAGATAGATCTTTTATTGATGGATGAACGCAGGAAACTCAAAAACCAATCGAACAGGGACAACTACCGGAGGGTTCAAAGATTGATACAGGCAAAGGAAAAATGAATGACTGAAGCATGAATGTGAAACTATTGAGGAATTGCAGACCCTACATGATGATTTCAATTTTCATAAAAAACTGAAAGAAACAGCTGGAATATACCGAAAAAGAAACATCTCTATAATAACAAATGAGAAAAACGAAATCGCATGTGACATCAATACGCGAAGATAATATATCCCATATTATCTATATTAGAAACCTGTTCTCAGATGAAAGAATTCTTAACCAAGATAAGGAGGATGATCTAGCAGGACCCGCAATAACAAAATCAGAAATAGAAGGGGCCATCCGCACATTGAAAAACCACAAAACACCTGGTCTCGATGAGATGCCGTCAGAGCTCATAAAACCACTCGATGATAGAGGCCAACCGACCAGTACCCCGATCAATGGTTGACTTCAACCTTCATTACCTTGCCAAAAAGGAATAACCCACGGAAATGCAAAGACCACAGGCTTAAGAGTCACTCCTTAAAAATATTCCTCAAAGTAATACATCAGAGAATATTTAGAAAGTGTGAACAAAATATCAGTGACTCACAATTCGGATTTAGGCAAGGCCTGGACACTCGAGAAGCACTAGTGGCAACGCAGGTACTGGAACAAAACTGCCACGATCAGCAGGATGAATGTGTGCTGGTGTTTCATGACTTCGAGAAGGCCTTTGACAGAGTACAACACCATAAATTATTAACGATATTAAGACAAATGGATATGGACGGCAGGGATATCCGCTGCATCGGAACTCTCTATCTGAATCAATCTGCTCACATAAAGATCGATGGAGAACAAAGTAATAAGGTTGAAATCTGCAGAGGAGTCCGACAAGGATGTGTGCTTTCGCCACTCCTATTATATTTGTATTCCGAGAATATCTTCCAGGAAGCACTTGAGAATATTGAAAAGGGTATTAAAGTCAATGGAACATGGATTAATATCATTTGCTATGCGGATGATACAGTCTTGATTGCTGACAATATGTGCAACCTCCAACATCTTGTCAACGTAGTAGTAGGGCACAGTAAGAGAATGGGCCTAAAAATAAACGTCATTAAAACAAAATACATGAGTGTTTCTCGTCAACCAGATATGTTAAGAAACGAGGGACTAACATCAGACGGATCATCAATTCAGCGGGTGAACAAATTTAAATACCTTGGAGTATGGCTCACTGAAGAGTGGATATCTAACCTGGAAATAAGATGTCGTATAGAGAGCGCCCGCAGCACATTCATGAAATTCAAATCCATCTTCACAAATACGGACTTTGACCAAAGCCTAAAAGTGAGATTCATAAAGTGTTACATTTGGTCGGTCTTACTGTATGGAGTGGACAGCTGGACATGGACTGGACCACAATGAATAAAATAGAGGCCTTCGAGATGTGGGTATGCCGCAGAGTACTGAAAATCCCATGGACTGCTCGGGTAACCAACGAAAATGTCCTACAAAGAAAAAAACAAGAACGTGAACTGTTACTAATGGTGAAAAACAGGAAAAACTGCATATCTAGGACACATAATGCGAAATACGAGGTATCAGCTCTTACAACTGATCATCGAGGGGAAGATAGAGTGAAAGAGAGGAATGGCAAGGAGGAAGATGTCGTGGCTACGTGACATAAGGCAGTGGACCGGCTTACGAACAGTGGAAAGCCTAATACGGCCAGAGACGGAATACAGATGAGACATGTGGTCGCAAACATTCATTAGTGAATATGCATCAGAAGAAGAAGCATTGATTATTTTAAAACCTAATTTCATGGGGAAACTAAAGAACAAAACATTTTTTGCATAAGAAAATCAATCTGTGTTTACATGTATAGTCTGTCCCAAACTTTTTGGCATTATTATATATTTTGATACGATTTAACGTATATTTTTCATCAAATTGTTACAATTCGCGGAAGTGTGAATGAATATTAAAATTATTGATTTGATTACTTGGCGAGTGTTGGCAACTTCTGTAAATTTTTCCAAGTTATCATTTCAGTTTACCGATTCATGATCTATTTGTGTGTGTGTGTTATTTTCGGGTACCAAAAATGCCTGAGCAAAATTGTGAGAGCTAAATGGTCTATTTTGCTCATATTTTCAACAGCATCGCTAGTGTCAACCAATCTGTTATCCACATTTTTTTTCCATTTTCTTCATAATTTGACTGCATAATTTGTTTCCATATCAAACAAAACTATAAATGTTTAATTTGCTTGGGACAGACTATACGTACTTTTCCTCGCCCACCAGCATTAGTTATTCTTCAAATGAAAAAAAATTATCAAAATATGTGATTAAATTCAATCCGCTACAATTATTCACTGGGCATCGATCAACTCGTTGAAACGTTTTCTAATTTGGGAAAATATGATAAGGATATCTATCGTGATATAACCAGGAGATACACCAGATGAATATCTGCGTACTGAATAAATCTATATTGCATAACAAAAACAAAAAAATTGAGAATTAAATCAGAAAGCGCAGAAATTAAAATTTGTTGAATATTTGATAGAAACGAAGAGGTGTTTTTTTATGGAAATTCGCCAAATACACGAAGGTAACTAAAATGGCTTTATTTCGAAAATGTTCAATGTTCAGTCAATAGTTAAATAATGTGAAAAATATAAAATATACTTGCAGGTTCAATAATAAGAGGTGAAGGACTTGAATCTATTGGCGCTCTGTGAGAGGTCATATCTCCGAACAGGATCGTGTTAAAGAAAATGTTATGTAAACTAGTAGGATTCTTTTAACATGTGTTTTTCTTATTGCGGAGATTATCCATACTCTTCCCGAACGCCTGGAGCTTATTTGAATTTTGTCAAAGCGAATGAAAGCGTATAAAAAACTTGAAGAGTATTGCAGAGAAAATAAAATTCTGCTTTTGTCACCAAACATTACCTCTTAGCCATTATTTGTACAAACCAAAAATGATGAAAAACTTAACGCTTACTGTTTTGGCACTACTGTTTATATGAAAAATCAATTTAAGTGCAATAAAACTATATGCAAGGTGGACATTAACTGAAATAAATTCGTTAACGGGGAAATGAATGAATTATTTTTCGGAAAAGTTCCGATATATGTTTTTAATGAAGCATGTAGATAAACTACATGCTGCAACACAGAACTTCAGATGTAAAGCTGGTGGAAAGAAAAATCTACAGTACTAATGAATGTCTGCTTATTAGCACGTTTGAGGGTTGCATCAAAACGTAATTGCAGACATTAATTTATTTTCAACTTAACATTTGCTCTAAATGTGCACCATTCCCTTCTTGGCAACATCCCAGTGTGTGGTAGGATTCGCTTCTTACAAGTTGCAACATTTCCGGTGATAATTGAGCAATTTGATCTACTATTTTTGCCTGCAGGTCGGCTATGTTGTTCGTTTTTTAATTTAAACCCTGCTTTTCAGATGTTCCAAAAAGAAATCCAGATATGCAATACTTGGAAACCTTGCTAGTCACTCACTAGAAGCATTTCTTCATCTTGTTGAAGTCGGTTAAGTTAGGGGTCAGGGGCTTTGGAAATAAATGACATAGAACTGGTTATATTGCGCCATTAACAGTGTCATCCAAGAAAAATCGTTCTGCGATTCAATCTTTTATAATTCCGACCCATACATCAGTTTTCTTTGAATACTGGTATGAAGTCCCATCCATCCCATCCAGTTAGAGTTTCCTTGAATAACAACAGTTTTTGTAATGTATGTGCTCTTTTAATGTAAAAGTAGCATAGTCTAATCAACGTTTCTTCTCTAAAGAAAAATTAATTTAAACCAGTTCCAAAATTCCAGTCGTCGGTGATCTTCAAGTAGTTTTTGAATAACTGCTTTTTGCTTTTATATGGGCGTTTTTACATTGAGTGAGGATATTTTAAAGATTATCACAGGCTTGTTGAATGGTTGGAGTGAACTGATTTTCTTCCAGAAGAGGCAACAAATTCAACTTCATACCGTCATGAACAGCCTGCCCGTCTATCTAGGTACTTTCCTGACATGATCCATCCCTCGATGGCGTTTGCCTCTATTTTACTAATGATATCCTGGTTTATGGGTGGAAAGTCAGGATACGTTTCTCGAAACAACCAATTGACAATGAGTTCACGCTCTATTACCATATCTAAATATAATCAATGTTTCGATTTTGGAGATTCAGTTCTTCTTCTTAACACACTCACCTTCGTGAGGACACGGTGTTTGCTAATCAATCTTTTTTCTTGTATGTTGCCTTCGATTATCAGTCACAGAAATTCATATTTCTCACCTCGTATTACATGATATATATGTATAGGTATATCGTTCATTGTTGTTTTAGTAGTAGTAGTAAACATCTTTATTTCTAAAAAAGGCTATCGACCTATCGGTCTTTCTGCCCATTGTTGTTTTATTGCCTGTAAGAGTTCCTTTTGTTATCCCATAAGCCGCAGCACTTTCTCATTGGTTACCCAGTGTACTCATGATATGCGAAGTATTCTTCTATACAACTATAACTGGAAAGCCTCCAGATTCCTGTCTAGACTAGATTTATGTGTCCAACTTTCGCAACTGAACTGCAGAACTGGGAAAATGTGGCACCTGATCATACAGATTTGCAGCTCCAAGCTGAGGTCTGATCTTGTGAACAGTGTTTTCATTTGTGTGAACCATTTTTGGCTTGTTGAATTTTGGATCTTATTTCTTTTCTTGAGTCGACCTGATCATTAATTATTGTGCCCAATTATGTAAAAAAGATGGACTAGTAGTAGTAGTAGTAAACATCTTTATTTCTTAAAAAGGCTATCGACCTATCGGTCTTTCTGCCATTGTTTAATACATGTAGTCTTAATCTAAATAAAAAACAAATATGAAAATTCTCTTATTCTAGGTTAACAATATTATTAAATAAAATTCCAATGACAAGAAAAAATTATTTTATTGGCCACTAGTCAGTTGCGTTTGTAAGTGTTCGAGTAGCGTTGATGTAGGGAAACGGAAGCGGGATTGTCTGGTTGGTCTTGTAAGACAAAGGGGATTCAGTATGGTCCAGTTGTAGGGGTTGTTTGTCCATTTTGTCTGTAGCTGTATGAGTCTTTCCGAGATCTTTGTCATGTTTGTGCGTTCGTATAGTAGTTGGGTGGGGGGGTTGTGTAGTGGGTTTTGGGGGTGTCTTATTCGTGTTATTAGTCTTAGTGCAATTTGTTCTGTTGTTTGTGTATAACGTTTTGTCCTTTCTGTTCCGTTGGTCATGAGTATATGTCCAAAGTCTAGCAAGGGTCTACAAATAGCTTTATATATTTTGGTGGCGGTGTTTGTGCTAATTCCTCTGTCTTTGTAGGTTAGTGATCGGAAGTGTTTTGTTCTCTTTATTGTTTCTGCCCTGATGTTTCGTATGTGTTTAATGAATTTAAGTTTGTGGTCAATTGTGATTCCAAGGTATTTTACGTCGTTTTTTGGTTGTGTCGTTTGGCGGTCTGCAGTTATTGTAGGGGAGTCAGCGTTGAGTCTGTGGTTTGTGAGCAGAAGTTGGTTTTTTGACGCGTTTGGTGTTGTGATGGTGTTTGTCAAGTTTCTTGTGTGCAGTAGAACGTCTGGTGTTGAGTCTGGGTTTGCGGGCATAAGAAAAGTTGGTGGGGTGTGTTGAGATGGACTAGATTCAGATAAATAAAGCATTTTGAGCAAATCATCACTAATATACACTTTAAATATATTGCGGTTGGTCTCAGCTACCCCTAAATGGCTTTGCTTTCCATCTTGCTTGCAAAATGTAAGTAAATACATTCAAACCAGGTATAGAAGCTCATTTCTTTATTCTGCAGTGGTTATTAGGAGTTAATTAAAGAGCGCGCGAACTTTAAAACTTTCATTATTTGTATTTCAATCGTATTATCAGTTAAATATATTTATCAAGATCTTGAACTTCGTCTTAAAATAATAGAAACTTTTTGCTGAGCATTAGTAATGACTTTTAACATTTTTTCTCAATTACTTGTGAAATTCTCCTCAATTTCAACTGAAGCCAATTTTCAACCACGCGGTAATTCACTCGGCTTCGTCGGAATCATTCTTCTATTTAGTCCAAAATGGGGTGATGTCGCTATTGGCGTCCCAAGCCATCAGCAATATTTAAAAGATGAACAAGTTAACTTCGTTAATCTAAGAATTTTGCCTTGCGTTATGTATTATGCATTGAACACGATAACTTTCGCACTTTGAACTTGAAATGTTGTTACCAAAAGTTTTCTGTTAGACCGCTAATACTTGTTTTGATAATACTAATAATTTGTAAACTGTTTGAAATGGTCGCTGTTATTTTTTATGTATTAATTCGAGTCATATTCTAAAACGCTGATTCTAATTTTGCATTATAATCAGCCGAAATCCATTTGTTTTGGCTATAAATATTCCACTTGAGGACTACTACTTGATTTAAAAAATGTATGCCAAACATTGTCTTTTATTTACGTCTGCTGGAATTAAATCGAGGAACTCCAATTTTCTTCACTGGTTTGCTGAAATCTTTTTTCATCTGGTAAATGTCGTTATGTTTAACAAGTAGGTACTATATTAAGCGGGAAATGATAGACATAAAGAAACGAACATAGCCAAATTCGCTAAACAAGCGTCTAAAATCGCTAGAAATATTAGTAACAAAAACATTTATCTTTAAGTCAAAATTTAAGAGGGTTTAGCGTATTGTCAATTTTTCTGCAAACATGATCGGATTATATAAATGCGTTGTGGTAATATTAGTAACTTATGTCCTTATAAATTATTAACTAGTGAAAAAAAACGCTGTACACATAGAACTATCCTATTATATCCCGCCACTGTTTTTCTCCTTGAAACAAGATCATGCAATTTTTATCTGCAAACGTTCGAAAGTTGGCACATTTTTTTCTGTTGCTATGTGTTATACTATCGCATTTTTATCAAAATCAAGGCCGCGTCAAACACTAGTTTTTTATTTGTATAGGAGATAATTTTTATAATAATTCAAACAGTACGGCAGATAATTTTACCAAATATAGAAAAAATGTGAGCGACGGATTTTTTGCAATAAGTCCATGTACACAAACTTATCGCGATCTTATCGTTTGCTGGCTGCTGTGATCGCTATTTTCTGCTACTATATCAATACCCAGTTAGTTTCCCAATTGAATTATTTAAGAGAACAGATGCAAGACGCTTAATCTAAGCCTAAAGCAATGCGTTTTTTTATTGACTCAACATAATTCTTTTATTTATTTAGTTAGTCTACCGCGTGAGTTGGGAGGAATTGGAAATATTTACAGAATATGTCTACGAAGTCAAAAATAAACTTGATTCATTGGAATTTTAAATCTTAAAAAAATTATCAATTTAACTTTGATAATCTTGTTCCAAATGACCATTGGAAACACAAGTGCCTTAACACTTTAAAAGAGAGTCAAAATATTTCATAACTTTCCTCCTAAGGGATAATGATACGATATTTCTTTATGTTTTTTGCAATGGTATTACCGCTTGTGCAGTTGATTATTATCGAAGTCCTTTTAAACATCGAAGAGTTCCTAGCAGTCATAAAAATGTTCTGGTTTAAAGATAAATACAAGACGTATCGCAGTCTGATTTCAAATTAGGCAAACAATGGTTTCAGGAACGCTGCAACACGATTTCCAGGCTTTTCATTTGCAATAACTACAAAATCTGCAAGAATACAATTTTTCTTTAAGATAACAATTTTTGCAATGAATTCGTGAAATCGTGAAAAAAAATCGCGATTGCTTAGATGCATTTTATTTCCGGACAAAGTTCAGTTTACTCGAGATTGAATTAACAATTGTTACAGTAATCATCGATGGTCGGAGGATAGTCCCTCTCCCACGCAAGAACTCAATTTTCAACGTCGGTTTAGTATTAACTAATAAAGGACCGAATAATTCGTCGCGAAAATAACATTATTCGTTGTTTACTTTTCTTTTATTTTGAACACACACATCCATACGAATGGGCTATTTTAGAATAATACACTTTCATAAAAAAATAAAAAAATTGGAAAAAAACATTAAATGCAAAAAATACACGAAATCACATTAAACGGTGCTTCGAAAATATGTCTAAATATAGGACAAAATTATTTGGTACCCTAACTTCGACAATGACAACTGGAACTTGATCAACGACTGGTACTTGAACTATTTTAACAACTCACCAAACTATACCTGCACACTGATCACAGACACAGAGTACGATGAAGTCCTAGCGCACATCAAGAACACTGCACCGGGGAAAGATAAAATTAAGGCAAAACTCTTGAAAAGCCTAACTCAAGAAACACACAAACTGATCCTAACTGAATTGAACAACTGCATCACAAATGGCAGAATCCCAGAAACATGGAAAAACGGCTTAATAATCCCTATACCCAAAAATGGACTGGACAATACACAACCGAGCAACTACAGACCAATTACACTGCTTCCAGTACTGGGCAAGATTTTTGAATGCATAATGAAGCAGCGGCTTGAAAGAGTGATTGGAAAGTATATACCTACCTACCAATTTGGTTTCAAACAGCATCATTCGACTGTTCATCCGCTCTTTATTTTGGCCAACAATGTACAAACTACCCACCTAACTGACAGAAAGACAGCTTGCCTGTTTATGGACATTAACAAGGCTTTTGATAGCGTCTGGCATAGAGGCTTACTATGCAAACTATACAAACTACACACACCAACATATCTACTACACACCATAAAGAACTTACTAGAAAACAGACAACTACAAGTACGAATTGACAAAACACTGTCATTTTCTTTTTCCCCTGAACAAGGGCTCCCTCAAGGATCCCCGCTCTCACCGTTTCTCTACAATATATACTGCCATGACATATACAATTACAACTTACCAGACACAAATCAAATCGACAGATCGGCATACATATTACAATACGCAGACGACACGGCACTTATTGTACATGACAAAACTACTGAGAGAGCAGCTCAAAGACTCCAAACACTAACAAACAACACAATGACATGGTTTTATAAATGGAGACTAACACCAAACGCGTCAAAAAACCAACTTCTGCTCACAAACCACAGACTCAACGCTGACTCCCCTACAATAACTGCAGACGGCCAAACGACGTAAAATATCTTGGAATCACAATTGACCACAAACTTAAATTCACTAAACACATACGAAACATCAGGGCAGAAACAATAAAGAGAACAAAACACTTCCGATCACTAACCTACAAAGACAGAGGAATTAGCACAAACACCGCCACCAAAATATATAAAGCTATTTGTAGACCCTTGCTAGACTTTGGACATATACTCATGACCAACGGAACAGAAAGGACAAAACGTTATACACAAACAACAGAGCAAATTGCACTAAGACTAATAACACGAATAAGACACCCCCAAAACCCACTACACATTTCATCTTATTAGATATTATTTGGGGTTTCAGCCTACTTTTGCATATTTTTAAGGAGTGGGAGTAAGGATCAGTGCATATGTTGTGGATCCCGAAATAAAAAAGTTTAGTTATTGACTGAGTAACAGGTTTCTCAGCAAGTTGCTCATCATTAGTCCCATAAACATAAGCTCTGTTTGAGCGCGTAATTGAGATGTTAGTAAGTTATCTCCTGTACCTCCGTGATCTTCTCCTGTGGAAACCTATTGTTTAAGTTCCGTTAGTTCTGGAGGTTTTGAATAAAATTGACCAATATTTAACATCCAACAAATTTGCAAGGATTCTTCAAAATACACCAAGACAAAAATTGAGACCCAGAATCGCATATACGTTCATTATAGTATATTTTTTACATTTCACTGGTCAGATGGTACCGGTTTGAGATTATAGAAATAGAGATATTATTTGAACTTCAGGAGAGTTTATGTTTGTTGCTATAGAGCAAAGCGAGATAACTTTATTGGTTAACATATAATTGTTCGATCTTTTGGTATTGGATACCTTTTTGGTAGGTGAATTAGAGGAAACATTGGACAAAGTTCCTTTGGATAGGCCAGTTGCAATCCCGTGTGGTCTTTCAAAATGATTCGTATTTAACTCGAATAACTTCCTTAATTTCGAAAAAATGTAGAACATCGTTGGATTTGCAGAGGCCACCGACAGTACCTGATCTCACTCTCCGCGATTTTCGGCTTTGGGGATGCATGGAGCTGTTGGTTTATTCTACAAAAGCAGACATAAGGAATGTGTCCCTTATTCGCATTCTTAAAGCTCCAGCGTTCATTAGAGCAAATCATCGTTTGGTTAAAACTGGCTAGGTACTATTGAAGCGGACGGTGAAGTTCTCGATAATGTGTGATAAATTAATGCTGTTTCTTAATAATTATTTGCTTTGTACTGTTGTTTTTGTAATCATTTTTTGTTAGTTTTTAAAACACAATTAATCAAACTATCTTTTAAACTTATAAATTGGAACATATATCCATAAAATATTTTCATTTCGTCCTATATCACTTCGAATATTATCAACCCATCAATTAGTAAACAAGACAAAATAAGATGCGTATATCGAAAATATTTCCGATAAAAACATACAAAGCAATATTATAATAAATCAGAGATTAGATTGCAGGGGCAAGTATGAAGCTGCAGTGCAACCAATCGTTCGTATTCGTCTTATATAAGAAACTACTCCAATACATTCCTGGGTTTCAGTCAATTTTATTGTTTATTATTTAAAATGTTACAAATACGTTTCGGTGTCTTTTTCCACCATCATCAGTTTGTCTAAAATATATATTTTTACATTTACAGTTATCATCAATTTAAATAGAAAACTTTCACCAAAATACACATATTAAAATACAAATCACACACATATTAAAAAGTACATCAAGAACATTGGTTTTCAGGTGATGAGTCAGGACAAACATATCTGGGAGAAGACTAGAATCTATTGTTTAGAGATTTAAATTTAAATTTAACTTACGCGTATAGTTGTTTCTACCTTAACATTCAGGAAAATATACGAAACGATAAGAAACTACCAATTTTTTTATACAGGGTGAGTATAGTATAGTGAAATAAAAAATATGTTAAGAATGAGGGAGCGGTTTAGGTATCTCCTTCACATGAATCAATATTTCGAATCAGATGACTACGGTTGAGCGATTGTTCATTTTTTTATAAAACGCACGCAAACTGAACACCTTGAATTTGTTTCAAAGAGCTAGGACTTTGATAATGCATGAGAATCTTATATACGGGGTGAGTTTTTTTCGATGACCAGTTCAGAGATCTTCGGAACTAGAGCAGTTACGAAGAAGGCCTAACGGACAAAGAATTGTAGTTTTGCATGCTATACTCGAAACTAATTTTATTTTTCTAAAATTTGACAGCTGTCAAGAGATATTTGGGAAAAACTTATTTATGATAAATTTTTAAATTACTCCTAGTTCCGTTGATATTAATTTGACAGGAAAACACTAAATAGAAAACTTGTAGGAAATTGAATTCCAAAGAAAATGGCATAAGACATTTTTCCAAAATAACTGTAATTTTTAACATATGACACAAATTTCAGTTTTTTTAAATGGCAAGCCATACTTGATTATTACTTTACCGAACAGAGCATTTTATTACGATTTATGTGATATATCACACGTTAGGTTTTTTTTCGAAAATAAAGTGTCTGCGAACAAATTTTTAGTTTTTCAATTTAGTTGATCGAAGTTAGCCATGGAAAATAGTATAAGAGTATAAGACACATTGTCTCCATAGTAACAAATAATAACAGTATGCTTCAGTATTTATTTTGACAACTACGTTAAAGTTGGCAATAACTTTATTATAATTAAGACGACTGCTCATTTAAAGTGTTTATTATAAAAATCAAATCATACCAATAATAATAAAAATTTAACTCTAGAAACTTTAATTTTTATTGTAAACCATTTTCAAAAAGTCCACCATTATTATCAATGCAAACATTGCAACGCTTTAAAACTGAATAAATTGCTTTTCTTGCGGAGCGACCATCAATATGTGCATTTAAATTGGAATATTTGTTTTTGTAAACTGTGTTTTTTACGGCTCCTCACAAAAAGAAATCCAAAGTTGAAAGATCCGGTGATCGAGGTGGCCATAAAACAGGGCCGTTTCGTCCAATCCAAGCCCCAGGAAATGTTACGTCCAGGTGATTCCGCACTTGGGAAAAATTATGCGGAGCTGCGCCATCATGTTGAAACCATTGCACATTACGCCATGTTTCTAAATCTAAGTCGTCCAACATAAAATCCAGGTTATTCCGAAGGAATTGAAGATACCGACTCCCATTTAACGTGCCTTCAAAAATAAATGGTCCAAGAATTTTTGAACCTACCATTCCGCTCCAAACGTTAAACCCAAATTTAATTTGTGGTCTCCTTTGCTCAACGTGGTGGGGATTTGTTTGATTCCAAAGATGTTCATTGTGTCGATTAAACATTTGTCACAACGGTCGACAATATTTTATAAGGGAATTGGATGTCTTGTTGGCATTTGTTTGGGAGCCATGTACAAAAATTCACACGCAGCTCCTCATCCCCTGGATGTAAGGTTTGGGATACTGATAATTTATACGGATGGAATTTGTGTTTTTTTAAAACTCTCATCACGGTGCTTTGGGAAGTCCCGGATTCTGCTGTGATCTCTCTGGTTGAAGTCTGTGGATTCTGGCTTACAATGGCTAAGACATTAACCTCCACAGCTTCATTTATTACTTTATCTTCATTTCTTGGCTGCGTAAAACTTCCATAAGTGCCCAAATTGTCGTATAATCGCTTGAATGTTTTCAAGGACGGTTGACGACGGTCAAAATACCTCTCAAAATAGTAATCAAAATAGGTTTTAATCATGTCGCGCTTTTCTTGATTAGAATAATTTATTTTTACAATAAAACTAACTTAGATTTCTAAGTTAAATTTAAACTTGTATGTCAAAAATTGAAAGGTCATGTTATTATCTGTTGCTATGGAAACAATGCTATGTCTTATACTATTTTCCATGGCTAACTTCGATCAAATAAATTGAAAAAGTATAAATTGTTCGCAGACACTTTATTTTCGAAAAAAAACTAACGTGCGATATATCACAGAAATCGTAATAAAATGCTCTATTCGGTAAAGTAATACTCAAGTATGGTTGCCATTAACAAAAACTAAAATTTGTGTCATATGTCAAAAATGACAGTTATTTTGGAGAAATGTCTTATGCCAGTTTCTTTGGAATTCAATTTCCTACATGTTTTCTATTTAATGTTTTCCTGTCAAATTAATATCAACGGAACTAGGAGTAATTAAAAAATTTACCATAAATAAGTTTTTCCCAAATATCTCTTGACAGTAGTCAAATTTTAGAAAAATAAAATTGGTTTCTAGTAGAGCATGCAAAACTACAATTCTTTGTCCATTTGAGCTTCTTCGTAACTGCTCTAGTTCCGAAGATCCCTGTACTGGTCATCGAAAAAAACTCACCCCGTATATATATTAGATTCTCATGCATTATCAAAGTCCTAGCTCTTTGAAACAACTTCAAGTTGTTCAGTTTGCGTGCGTTTTAACAAAAAATGAACAATCGCTCAACCGTAGTCATCTGATTCGAAATATTGATTCATTTGAAGTAGATACCTAAACCGCTCCCTCATTCTTAACATATTTTTTATTTTTGAAGCTCATAAACGCAATGTGATGTTAAGGCTTATTTTACAAAGAAAGCATCGATGATCAGGACTGATGTTTCGTTTTATCCATTGTTTTAAATTCGTTAACATATCCGCGTATCATCGGTCGACCGTTAAAAAAGGTGCGGGCGTTGAGGAGCGCAATCCATGTGCGGATCATCGGTTAGAGTTAGAGTTAATTAATAGAGGTTTTCACCCACAAATTTATGTGAATCATTGTATATCCTTGTTGCTGAAATAGATAAAGATATAATTAAGAAAATTATTTCATTAAATCTACTAAACGATTTTTCTGGGCAAATAGACAACCGTGTTATGCAAAGCAGTTAAATGTTATGTCTTGTATTGCTGTTTTTTTGTCTATGCTCTTATGTGTAATTCGCTTTGTCCATAAAATGTTTGTTAACTTTTCTGTGACAATAAAGCATGTTTTGATATTATATAAATATGTGTTGATGTAAGGTGAAAGCAAGTCATTCGACTGACCATAGGTAGTATCCGACCATCAGCACTAATGTTCTTTAAAAAAAACTAATAATTAAATATACAAAGTAGTCCAATAATGACGAGAAATTTTTGTTATGCATGTCTACTAGAAGAACTTATGCATAGTTGAATAACATATTGATAATTATTTTTTCAAAAAGCATACAGCAATTTGAACCATGTTATTTACTGGTGAAATTTTCGCGCTTTAGTTTGTTGTGAAAAGAATTTTATTTTCACACATTTTCAGAGGTGCTTCGTTCCCAAGCTTACCCCGGACTGATGAATGAAGCTTTTGAGTGAAGCACGTCTGAGGATGCAAGTCACCTGTAAGTGTAAAACGTTATAATTTTTTTTTTCACGACGGCCTAAAATCCTGAAAACTCTCTAGTTGCAGCCAATGGCTTGGAAAGCCTAACTTTTGACCATTTCCTAAAATAGTTTAATGTTACGTCTGCAGGCTTTTGGTGTACTTCATGGTATAAATTACATGTTTTTGAAATACACAATTTTGATGAAATGACTTAGCCAAAATGTTCATTTTATACAAGACGTTTCTACAATTGTTGTAAGGAAATTAAGAGGGCACATGCTACTTCAACCGGCAAACTTGCTAAATTTACATTATGTATATTGATGTTTACGACGCACACATTTTAATATAAACGTCCTCTTTCTTACCGTATTAATATGCTGAAATGAAAGTGTAACTCTCCTCCTTCTTTCTTTAACTGTTTTAAATATAGTTTTTCATATTTTTGAAATTAAAAAAGCAATTTTTAATTATAAACGGCATAATGTTGGAGTTATTTGATATCGAACTTCCAGATTAACTCACTGTTGATCTCAACATCAAATTCAATTCATCAATCAACAATTAAATCTAACAAGTACAATTTATCCACCATATAACACCAGTTTCTTCTTCACATCTATGGTGTGGAAGCAGTGCAAATAATGCATCACTACTCTACGGAGAAAATTTTAAGGTTTTTTCCATAGAGATGGATGGACGTCATAGACCTATTTGGTCGCCACCACACTGGTCGGATTTAAATTCACTAGATTTTTTTATTGGGACTGTCTGGAAAAAAAGTTTACTTACGACTAGCCGACACCAGCGAAAGAGATTTTAAAACCGCGCCAGAAATTAACCAAACTCAATGTTGCTCAATAATTTTTTTTTCTAGAAAGATGCCGATCCAGCAAAACGGCCAATAGGAGCCACTTTGAACATTTACTTTAATTTCAGTTTTTTTTCGTTATTTTGAGTAATATTTCCTATTAATTTTCGTTAGTGGTCGCTTTAAACGGCATTGTTAAGTGTTAGGAAAATGGAACATGCTTCAGCTAACCAGCCAAATAAATATATATGCTTTAAGGAATATGCATACCATTTCAGATTCCAAAAGAATTGTGCTGCTTTGTGTGCTTATGGCATCAAGATAACTATTCATCCTTTGCTACAGTAAGGAGCAAAACATAGCTAATAGAAATTTAGTTGAACCTCCTATCCTTTTGAACTACAATCATTGCCGAAACGAAATTACAAAAGAATTTTTATTTGCCTAATTTTACATAAGAGTCATCATCATCCTCAGCCCACGTTCATCCACTCCTGAATGTAGGCCTCCTCCAACAATTTCCATGTCCGTCTATCCAGGGCAGTTTGCAACCAGTTCATCCCTGTTCCCCCCTATTCTTTGGATGTCATCCCGCCAACTCTTTGGGGGTCTCCCTGCATTTCTTTTTGTGACTATTGGGCGCCACTGCATAAGTAATGCAGTGTTAGTCCACCTAGATGGGTTCTGCCTTGCAACATGACCTGCCCATCTTCACTTTAGTTTGGCTACTCCTCTTATGACATCCGTTACTCTTGTTCTTCGAATCGCCTCATTTCTTATACGAACCCTTAGGCTGATTCCCAACATGGCGCGTTCCGTGGCTATCTGAGTTGTTCTGAGTCTTTCTCCACTCTTCTTTGTAAGTGTCATAGTCTTCAGTCCGTATGTTGGGACGGGTAGAATGCAAGCCTCATAGATTTTCCGCTTAATGTTGATTGGGATTGCTTTGGGATTTCAGAATGTAGCCTATCCTACCGAATGCTGCCCAGCTAAGTCTTATTCTCCGGGATTTTTCAGTGTTTGGTTTTGTTTTCCCAGTCTGATGGCGTGGCCCAGGTATATGTATTCCTCGACGTGTTCAATAGCGTGCTCTTCTATAGTTATTGCTGTCTTTTCACTGGTTATTAATTTGGTTTTGTTTAGATTCATCTTAGGCCCGATTTGTTTTGATGCCTCCTGTAGTTCTTCCAACATATCTCTCAGCTCATTAATGTCATTCAACAACGCTTGAACATAAGAGTCATAGTAGGAACTGTATCAAGTGATGTCAGTTTTGGTCGATTTTCAAAAAAGTGTAAATATCTCGAAAACCATTATACCATTCCACAATATTTTTCTTAATGCAATTTTTTCTATTTATGTACATTACGTCGATTTTAACAAAGAATTGGAGACAATTATTAATTCTCAATTCAATTAACTTTCTCAAGGTATTTCCCTTTTGTGTTTGGTGCTTTTTAATCCGAGTTATCTAAAGATTTCAAAATCTAAGTTCTTTGAGTTATAACAAGTTTTTAATAGCCAGGATTTCATAAATATATAAACAGGGCAGAGCCAGTTTTGCGATGCATTTTATTCTTAAACATTCCGTTGAGCAACAAATGATATTTGTGCTGATTTGGAACAACCTGCCAACACAGCAAGCATATGTCCGTTTTTACCAATGAACATCAGAAGATTGGGATAAAGCTTTTATTATTTGCACTAGATATCAATTCTAAACAAACGACTTTTTGAATCTATTCAACTCCGTTGAGACCTATCTACCATTCCCTGGGAACAAACATTGATGTTGAATTATGAAAATTTTGAATTAAATGCGATGTGCGAAATAAAATGCGTTGCTAAAGTACATATTTTCGAACAGGGATTCTCTTCAGTTGGTTCTATCTTGACGTTTTATTTAGTTAGTTAAGAATACACGACACAAATTGAATTAAGTTTCGCAGTCATATAATCAATTTATTAAGCATTTGGTTTAAAATGGCAAATAATGGAAAAAATAATTTCATCTCTCTGTGAAGCAACAGCAGTTGACCATTTCGATGCCTTCAGTTTGAGACCCTTGTTTGCTTGAATAGGAAGGAGTATTACTCTGTATATCGATAAAACACGACCTTCTATTTCTGCTCAGTATAGTGTGTGCAGTTTAAAAAAAATTCCGTGGATCCTTTGAACCACAGCGAAAAATAGTTAAAATTTCAATTCAGCACAAGTTAGGAGGTGGAACCCAAAAGGATTTAGGAAAAGAAATAAATTCCACATCTGTTTTTTACGGCACGCTAGTATTAAATTACCATCATATTTAAATGTCGTTTTTTTTTAAATACTTTCTGTTCTTAAAGTAACCGCAGGACAGAGTTATATATTTTAAATCAAGTAGAACAGAAATGAAAAATCTTAGCAAAAATGAAAACCACTCGGTACTTGATAGGTTTCGGTTAGTTAATATAAACTCGCGTGGATAGGGGTTAGATAAAATCGTATCAGGAGGATGTGGTAATCCAAAACAACTTCTGATATTCGAATAATCTCGTTTTCACTCTAAATGATTTCAAAATTTCTCTTAACCATAAAATTAACAGACTATTACTTTACACCCTTAGCGCTTTAAGTTAAGAAGAAAGTGACAACAAAAACTGGTTGGAGAAATTGAAGTCAAGCGAAGAAACTCATTGGGACTGTAGTCCTTTGCATTTAATTAGTCCAATGAAATAATAAGTTCAGAATGAGTTATTTCAGAAGCAAACGAGTTTTTCACCATGCACATAATTGATGTTGCTTACATTTACATTAAAAGTTGTAATAATAGTAGAATGGCATCGGTGTGCATCAGCCTGATTTGCAAAACTTTCATTCTAAAAAAATAACACTTAGGTTGTTTCTAAGCGAATATTTTCAGAATAGAGATGTGCTTGAAAAATAGCTACTTATATAATAATAATATTTTTTACAATGATATTAAATCTGTGTTTACTAGATGGATGCCCGTTAGAAGTCAGTCATTTTCTCCTTAAAATTTAACACATTTCAGATTAGTTAATTTCACAATAATATGCAATACTTTTGCACATTGCATCCTTTATGACGCAACGATTAAAGTCTACAATTTCATTCGATCAGCCAGCCAGCCAGTCAGCCACCAAAATTTGTTGACCCGTTTTCCTTAGAACCCAAAGTTCTTTGAACTGCCTAAACAAGAGCAAAGGCATTTATTCGCCAGACGCCGCAAAAAGCTAGTATAAACAAATGAAACCAGATTTTTTATTGTTGTTAAATTCGTGCATGTCTCTCCCACGCCGCCGTACATTTCCGGCAAGTAGCGAAAACTGTTCCTGATTCCAAAAATTAGTTTCCATGAAAAAAACTGGTATATTGGGAAAACAAAATCAAGGTAGATTAATTGATTGTGGTAGATCATTTTAATTGAACGAGTTTTCTATGATTTTGAGAAAAAAATAGTAATAAGGAGTTTTGTTTTTCATTTATTTGCTATTACTTTATGTACAAATTTCTGTCATCGCTTTTAACAATTAAGAAACTGCAGAAGTGTTACAAGGAACTATCTACAATCCATGTATTTCGATGCTCTGAAGTTAATGCTTAATTTAATTCACTAAGTAAACCAACACAAAATTGGCCATTTTCAAGAGATTTTATTATTCGAACCTGAAGTGTTCGAGTTTACTAAAAAAAACATTTTACTTTTTTCTTTTGGGGAATATTTTAGCAGTTGAACATTCTAAATAGTACAAGCATTTTTTCATACAATTGTTTCAAAATGATGACAAAATTCAATAGCAAGATTTGACAGGTGCAGTAAACATTCCAGCAGAAGAAACACGAGGAAAAGACAAAACTGCATCACATTTACTTACCTCAAAAAATAGAGAATGCCAGAAAAAATTACAATCAAAGCTAATTTACAATTAATAATTACAATCAAAGCTCACAATCAAAGTTAAGAAGAATGATTAGTGAAAAGAAAAATGTAGCATGGATGCAAAAGTGTCAGAAAATAGGCTCTTATTTAGGAGCTCGAATAGGAACCGAATGTTGGAAGAGGATAAAGTCAATTAGAAACGAAACGACCAGAGATATATATAATTTCGCCAATATCAGACAAAGGATGGGATACACTTTAAAAAACTTTTAACGGAAGAAAGAGTGGAATTTCAAGAAGAAGAAATAAATTATGGATTTAGAACGATAGGATTACCAATACCGTTAACAATTCCTGAAGTTAAAAACGTATGCACAGCCTTAAAGAACGGAAAATCTGCCGGACCTGGAAATATCCCGGCTGTACTTATTAAATACGGTACTGATGAACTGTTTGTGAGACTGCGAAATCTTCTCTAAAAATATCTAAGCGGAACAAAATGTCCCAAATGGGTTGAAAACATCATATATATCCACAATTCACAAAAAAGGAAGGAAAGATATGTGCGCCAGTTATAGGTATAGTGACTAGTACGCTGAGCAGAATCTATGGCAAAATAATAAGAAATCAAAATTAGTACAAAGACATGGACGCAGAAGAACAGGCCAGATTCAGGACAGGTGGATCGACTGTAGATCATCTGTTCTGTATAACTCAAGTTATCGAAAGAAAATGGCATATGGACAAGAGCTGCATTTACTATACGACTCAAGCAAAGCTCAGTTAATTAATGCAATTAAAGAGTTGTACAACAATGAGTGAAGCAAAAGTCAAAATACAACAAAGGCTAACAAAAGGGTTTCACCTGAATAAAGGTCTTAAACAAGCTTGCTGTATTTCGCCAACGCTCTTCAAGATTTATTTAGAACAGGTCCTTAAAGTATGGAATTTATTCCATTTTATACACCTTATGTTTCGCCGACGATCAAATTATAGTGGCCCCAATATGACGACTTGGAATATATGACTCGAAAACTGATAGAAGAATACAAAAAGTGGGGTTTGGAGGTCAATATAAAAAAGACAGAGTATATGTGCATTGGTGGAAAACAAGATCTAGTGTTAAATACGGGACAGCGAATTAAGTCTTGTGAGGAGTATAAATATTAAGCCTTAAAAATAAAAGCGGACGGCACACTAGACAGAGCTATAAAAGACCGACATTTACAAGGATGAATAGCGATAACTTTAATAAATGGAATACTCTGAGGAAAAAGCTCATATATAACACCATCGTAAAAAGTATAGTTACGTACAGTTCCGAAGTCTGGCCAATCAAAGACAAATGAACTATTGGAGAAGAGCGGCAGGAAATTAACAACTTGAATACAGAAAATTATATATCAACACAAAATCCCAGATGAATGGCGAACCAGCACTACTGTGCTAATGTTCAAAAAAGGGGACAAGAGGATACCATCAAATTATAGAGGAATAAACCTTTTAAGCACTGCTCTAAAACTAGCAACTAAAGTAAATACAAACAAAATTAACAATCTTACATCGTTGGCGGACGAACAACAGGGATTCAGATCGGGAAGATCTTGCACAGACGCCGTGTTCGAGTTAAGATAAATAGTGGAGAAATCGATTGAATACAACAAGCGAGCGTTTATATGTTTTGTTGATCTAACTAAAGCATTTGACCGTGTCCAGCTGAAAGACGTCCTGCATCTCCTTTACAACAGGCAAATTCCACACAATCTCATTAAAACCATAGAAAACATATATTACAAACAATAAAATACGAGCACAAATAGAAGGAGACCTCACAGAACCAATACCAGCAGCTGGCGGTATTCGCCAGGGAGACTCCCTGAGTCCTATCCTTTTCAATTTAGTAATGGAAGATATTGTTCGAAGTGTTCGAGGGCTAAAGGAGGGATACAAAATGGATGCAGAAATCAAAATAGTGTGTTATGCTGACGATTCCGCTCTCATTGCAGAAAGTGAAGATGACTTACAAAGGTTATTACACTTATTCCCCCTAACAGCCAAGTCTCTAAATATGGAAATATCACCGACCAAAACAAAATGCTTAACATCATCAAAAGCCCCTTTAAGATGCAAACTGGAACTTGATGGTAAAGTAATCGAGCAGAAAATGAAATTTAACTACCTTGGCATAGAACTTTCCAGCTTTGGGAACATTGAGGCAGAGGATGTCAAACAACGAAAGCAATTAGAATAGCTGGCTACCTGAATACGATATGGTGCAATAAGAGTATGGGAACGGACACTAAATCGAGGATCTACAAAACAGTCGTGAGGCCGGTGATGACATATACCGCAGAAACCAGGCCAGAAAAAGCGAAAACCAAAAGACTCCTAGAGACAGCTGAGATGAAAATACTCCGTAGAATCACCGGAAAGACACTGCTGGGTAGAGAGAGAAGCGAATATCAGAACAGCCTGTAATATCAAGAACGTCAATGAATGGGTAGCAAACAGGAAGAAGGAATGGAATGAGCACATAAGCAGGATGAACCACCGCAGACTTGTGAGAATCGCTCGCGACAAGTCCCTATTGGGACGTTGGGCGCCCCCGAAAACGATGGAGCGACAGCCTCACGCAAGTGGACGATAATTGAACAGGCGATTCGCCTAAAATCAAGAATGAAGAAGAAGAAGAAGAAGATAAAGGCCTACAATGTACGTGTGTTTTGTAGATGTACGTATCAGACAGTATAATGCAAACGCTTAAAAAGATATTTTGAATATTTTTTCACTTCTGATTTGACCACAAAAATCTTTATCAACGTGACTTTTAAAAAGCAAACCATAAACAAATTCTAAATTATCCTGTATACAAGCATATGTAATTAGCCTCCCTTTCTGCAGGGCTTAAGTATCCTCCTGGAAAAATTAAAAATTAAAATCAAAATTACAGCGGATTCTTTTATGGAGAAGTAGGCAAATATTAAATCAAGATTTTGTTAGTCAGAATAAAATAAACCGCACGCAGAAAAAACAAAGTAAATAACAAGTATCTCAATAAATGTAATGAAATTAATGAGCCAAGCACCGAGTTCTTCACCAATAGTCTCGGTTACAAAAACGAGCTAAGAATAGCAACATAGAAGTTGTGGATTTTTTGTTAAACAGTTTAATTACATTCAAGCAATTAGATCGATATTAAATCTTGCACGAGCATTCATTAATAAGAGAGACAAGCGGCAAATCTTTAGCAGATGTTCGTTTGTCAATTATTATTCACTAAGATACGGGTATTACTATTGAGTACTGGTTCTTAGCACGTGCCGTCGACGCGCTGAATAGTTACAAGTACCAAGTCTTAGCAACAGAAGTGAATGAAAAACCACTTTGAATTAAGTAGATGTAATAGATGTAGACAGGAAGACCTGCATGAAACATTGTTCGCCGTGTTTTTCAAATAAAATACTAAACAAATTAAGTGTATTAATAGTTAATCAGTTTTTTTTGTAGAGTACACTGATTATGAGCTGCGGATCCCGCATGGTACCTTGTCAGCCGTCAACGAGAAAAACTGCATTGCAGTTATTAATGGCATAGAAGAAGCTGGACATGCGAAGGCGAATTTCATTCAAGGAAACGTTTAAAGATATCACTCTATAACATTTAATATTGTCAAAAGGAATGACATATTTATTATTTGTTTTAAATGTGATACCACCTCAAAAGTATCTGATTGATATTTTAAGTATAAATGGAATTTACTTGCGATGACATATACAATTACAACTTACCAGACAAAAATCAAATCGACAGATCGGCATACATATTACAATACGCAGACGACACGGCACTTATTGTACATGACAAAAGTACTGAGAGAGCAGCTCAAAGACTACAAACACTAACAAACAACACAATGACATGGTTTTATAAATGGAGACTACACCAAACGCGTCAAAAAATCAACTTCTGCTCACAAACCACAGACTCAACGCTGACTCCCCTACAATAACTGCAGACGGCCAAACGACACAACCAAAAAACGACGTAAAATACCTTGGAATCACAATTGACCACAAACTAAAATTCACTAAACACATACGAAACATCAGGGCAGAAACAATAAAGAGAACAAAACACTTCCGATCGCTAACCTACAAAGACAGAGGAATTAGCACAAACACCGCCACCAAAATATATAAAGCTATTTGTAAACCCTTGCTAGACTAGGGACATATACTCATGACCAACGGAACAGAAAGAACAAAACGTTATATATAAACAACAGAACAAATTTCACTAAGACTAATAACGCGAGAATAAGATAATTTTTACCTTTATTTGTTTGTTTAGATTAAGACTGCATGTACTAAACAAGGGCAGAAAGACCGATAGGTCGATAGCCTTTTTTTTAGAAATAAAGATGTTTACTACTACTGGAATTTACTCAGTACCAGAGAGAGTGTAAACTAGAGATGGTTAGTATTTAAGGTAATAGTTTAAATAACAGCGTTACAGGAAGGTAATCTATTAGCGCAGAAATTAAGATTAAAATTAAATAATATATTTTAACTTCATTGGTTCCAAAATATTGGAAGGCTGCACCGTTTGGTTATTGTTATAAAAGTACTAAGCAATAAAGACGCATTAAGTCGAAAATCACCTAATCGAGATGTGAGCCGTTTTCTTGTACAAGTACCTGAAAAATAGTAGAGCAATTAATTCTTTTCAAAAACTGGAATATTTAAATAAAACTGGATCAAAACGTCGGCAACAATGTTTTTCGAGATAATGTGCCTCATTAACGTTACGTAAATACCTGTTGCTTCTTAAATATCAAAAGCTCAAGTAACCATGGATAAACACAGAACGTGAGCTTAACATTCAATGAAATAGGTTAGGGCAACGCATGTCAACTATAAAAGATTATGGATCAATGATCAATTTACAATTAAATGAAGATGAAAGTCAGTAATTTACAGATGGGAAAAACATTATGGTAATTGTGATGGAAAAACATTCTTAGATATGAATATGTGGGTTTCAAAAGAACCGTCTTGAAATGTGGACAACTCACAAGACGTGTTCGAGGTTACCCTTTAACTCCAAACATGTTTGCACGTGTAATTACGTTGTTGTGCACTCTGTACCGGTGTTTGTTGGACCAGATATTTAATATGTCCTGGTCTCCTGTGTGTTTTACATACATGGTAGGGATGGAGTCCTTCCTCGGTAATTATCCAGTGCACAGTTGTATGGGAAAGTGTTAGTTGTTGTGCAATACTTGCAGTACTCCTCGAAGACTCTGCTACAATTATCTCCAATACATGGTCCTCTATCTCTAGATCCCGAACACCTCTTGGTCGTCCACTATCTGCCTCAATTCCTGGAGCCAATCGTCCAGTGTTCCTAGCTCTTTGTTCGTGTAAGTTCTTACAGTTTCTGCTATGCTACTGTGGCATTCCCACACAACTAATAGTATATCGGCATATTCGATATTGGTGTACATTTTGTGAAAGAAGCTTCAAACTAAGTCACAATTTGACAAATGCTAATTATTCTTGACAAAAGCTATCTACCTGATAATGACAAAAAACATAATTGCCGCTTTGACTTTTCATCAAAAAATTCTAGGAGAGTGTCTTTTATAATAACAAAATTTTTCAGAATTTGAAGCAATTTTTCTTTTCGAATGCTTAAGTATTCCAGTAGACTACCAATCAAACATGGGACAATTTCAAAATAATACTTATTAACATCGATTTTCAACTGTTAACATCTTCTAGAAATTTTCGAAAACATTTTTTTAAATATTTTTGTCGTGCTTCTATAACCCTCCTTAAAAGGAATGACGCCAATTTTGAATCACCTTGTAGAAAAAAGTGACGAATAAAACATTCATACATTTCTTTAAAAGGACGCAAGAACGTACGAAAATTTCACTTGGAAACATTACGTTTATCTAAAATGTTTTTACATTCATGTCATTTATTCTTCAAATAAATGTTTGTATAAATTAGATCAAAATTTCCTTAAACTTACACAAATACGTACAAAAGTTTTGTATTTGGAAACATTCCGTTTCTCTTAAATGTGTTTAAAAATACACAGCGGCAAGCAGACAGATATTTGATAAAATTTTGAAAAATACTTAAAGATATGAAAAACATATGATGTGAACCTCAAATGTATTTAACCACAACGTTACCTTTGGGGTTAGTTTTTAAATTGTATTCCTCAAAACTTAACAGTTTTTATAATGTCGGAATTGCATCAATTTTGCCTTCTTTGGAAAACTATAAACGAGTCAAACTTTCAACATAAGAGGCAAGTGTGTCCTGTAACAGCAAATTGATTCTTTCGGAAAAGTTGCCATAACCGAACTTCTTAATGTTGAAGTTATGCGTAAGTTGCACTTGTATCATGTAATAATTGAAGAAGGGTTACAGCGGAACCGTTATATCAACTTTGCCCCTTTTTGACCAAAACCTTCGCTTGAACATAAAGCTGTACTATTAGACCCAAATACTAATACTGAAACTGAGGATATCAAGTTTATAGTTCTGGTAGGACCGGTTAAAATGTGTATAATGAGTAAACGCAATGAAATGTGTATTTATAATATTGCTTTAAATTTTTCATTTCTTCTGTTGTAAAATATTGCGTTTACAATATTTTATGCACCCTTTGGAGTGAGTACACATGCAAACTAATTCAAATCTAGACTTATAAATCTCCTACTTTATTATATTGTTGTTTCGCTGGAAAACCCATCAATTAAAATACTCGCTATCTGAACAGAACATTAGATAACACAATATGATGTTATGCGATTTACACATACCAATAGCGACCAAGCAAGTGAACTTTCAACAGCTAAAGAAATCTACTTTGGTTTCGATAAGAAAGCGGTTCTCTATTTGATTTCATGGACGGTACCCGGCAGGAGATCGAGGGGGGTACCGGCTGCGACCTCGCAATTTCGGCAGGAAGACCCGGCCCTGGCTGAGGGGCCCAAGGGGGGACAGGCGTTGCATAGTCCCTATATAGCATTGGCGAAAGTGCAACCATGCGTTCCTAGCAGACAGCCGAATTGCACCAGCCCGAGGTTCATGAACTTGCAGTCGTCGTCGAAGGCCCCCGGCCCCCCTACTGGTCCCCTTATAGAGAAACCGTCGAATGTTTTGGAACCGGCCGGCCTACTAGGTTTCGGGTGGATGCTGGTACCATCCGTGCAGCTAGATGGTTAATTCATTAGCCTGTGAACGCTTTTGGACCGCTAAATCGTCATTTTTATCGTATATGGTCACTGTAAAATCACTGATGATCACTAAAGTAGTTTTTCCGTTCAAAATCCGAAATGAGCTATTTTGATAACGCATTGTACTTTCTTTTTTTTTCGAATTTTTCCAGCTAATACAAAAAACACTTACAAAATGAAATGATTTCAGGAAATAAAGAGGGTCAGTTATCTGCGTAGCTCGAGATGAGACTTTTTCAGTATCCACTTAAAAACGTTTCCTGCAGTGGCACTTTTTATTCCACTGTTCAGTTCATTGTACAGGGGACAATTTGAAAACTTCCAATGGCTATATCTGAGGAACGAAAAAAGATAGACAAAATTCCTCGGAATCGTTTCTATAACAAGTAGAGGCAACCACATTAATGTATCAACTAAGCTACCCCCACCAACCCTCTAGCCTCTAGCCACTTGTGATAGCTCTTTTTAAAGCTATTTTAAAATGCTTTACGACTGAAGTAGGTAGTTACCGACTTATTATTTAAAAGACGATTTGAATACTTTAATTTTTCTCTTGCTTAATGAATTGTTCAAAATGGTTTCTATTATTTTCTAGACCTTAAAAGAGCCTGTCTTCAAATTCACGACGAACATTCTGGAAAGTTCCCTTGGATATAGACCCGCGTGCTTGTATGCGTCTTTTCCGTTATTTCTCAATTGAGTCAGGCTGGGTTTTAAAAACAACAAATTTTAGGTGTCCCCAGAGGAAAAAATCAAGTGGCGTTAAGTCTGGCGATCGCGGTGGCCACTCAATAGGGCTTTGCCTACCAATCCATTTATTTGGATAATGATCATCCAACCATTGTCTATCTGGAAGCATATAAAGGGAAAGGCGCACCATCGTCTTGTTGAAAATGTAGTAAATCCTGACGAGTCGTTAAAGTTGGGTTCATGGCAAACAGTAGCCTTGGTGCATTTCTTTTCCTATTAGCAATGGAGCTAGTTTTTTTTATTTAGCAAGTAGTTGCCGGATATATTTCTTGAGCAAAATGAAATATGGTTGTCTGAGTTGTGCGTTCTTTAAGACAACCATATTTATTTTACGCAATATATTTCAAATAATCATAAATTCCACAGGGCTAACACATATAAGAATCTGAAGAGATATCTTTTCTTCAGTATTAATTATCTACCCAACCACAATAAAAAAACTTGAATAATAATTATCGCAAACGTTTTCTTAGACAACAAAACCAAGATGATTTTGTGTATTCTATTTAAAATTATTCTCTTTGAATTCGTGAACAAACAAAGATGTTTGTTGAATCAAACTTTGGATTATTACAAAAATGTATTTTCCCAGTCGACGCAAGACGTGATAATCACGTTGAAATGACCAACTCGTGACTATGACGGTAATAATCATGTGATCTGACGTCAATATGTTGTCTGATTTAGCATGGATGTGAATACGACAGAGACAGCTATATAATTCCATATACATATTTCATAATGAATATTGTATATTCCCTAATACTATCATTTAAAAATAATAATTTAGACGAGCAAGCATTGTTTTTAAGGAAATATTAAACACCCAGAAGGTGGGTACTCAAAATGCCAGAATTTCGCCTATCGAGATTGACCACTGATTTTATAATAAATTCATAACAATAATCAAAATACATTTTGAAATTAATTAATTACAACCGCAAAATGAAGTGACTAACAAAGTTAACTTCTAATTGATCGTTACAAAGTGCTGATAAACTGTTATCTTTACAAAAAATATTAACTAGAATGTCTACTCCTAGATTCATTCCAGTTTATCATTTTAAAATAAAAATGTTTCAAACAATAATTTAAACAAAATATTTCAGTCCTATCCGAGGCTAAGTTGTTGGTTCTATGAGCATCAGTTTTTTTGACCGTGGGTAGGTAGCTGGCCTCTCCCATGAACCCTCCTCCTTTATCCGGGCTTGGGACCGGCAACGTCAACAGTTGAGTTACTTAATTCACCCAACCGCTAACGCAGGCGGAGTTAGAGATACCTGTAAGGTTTCGGATGTTGTAAGATGGACCAGAGCAAGGAGAAGAGCGTGGAGAGACCATGTAGAGAGAATGGCCGACGACCGAATGGCAAAAATCGCCAAAGACCAAAAACCTAACAGCTCAAAACTCCCAGGAAGACCACCGAAGCGATGGTACGAAAGCTGGACATCAGCATCCCAGGACTAGGAAGTTGAAGAAAAACACAGGACTCTGAGTCCTAACGTACGAGGAAGAAGAAGAAGAAGAAAATGTTTCAAACCTTTCTTATTGTTTTATAATACCAAAATTCTTACAATCGAAATTATTTTAAACTCGGAACTTGGATCTCAACTATCAATATATTCGGCAGTACTGCGAAGGACTTTTATTTTATTTTTATTTTTCTTTTCCTTCCGACTTCTTATCATCCCAAATATTCCCCTGAAAGGAATTCCACCCGTTTTGAACCAGCCTAAAGAGGACTTTGCACGGGTGGAAGCTCTAAATTAACCAATCCATATAGCTAAGCAATGGCAGTAAATTTCAGTAGGAATGTATTATTTAATTAACATGTAAATATGTATATACTAAAATAAAGAGTTTTCATATAGAATTTTTTAAACACTATTATTTTTCTGGCTCTTAATAGTTATAAAATATATTTGTCATTACCTTTGAATGATAGATTGAACTTTTATTGCGAAATGCCATAACGTATCTAATCGTTTTGGATGCACTTTAAGGCATTTACTTCAGTCAGTTAATGAAAAGGCAAACTCATGTAAAACTTACTTCTTCGCCAAACCACCAGCAGTTGTAAAGAAAGATTGCAAAATATAACCGAAAATGGACCACACCTTTATAAATAAAAAAAGGTGGTAAACTCCATTTGAATACTCATGTTCCAGTAGGAACTGAACAGATTGATCCTTTATGTTGTTGCATGTGACCGCAAAATTTCTTTCAGACTGGCACCGATTAAAAGAAAATTACGAGCACAAACGGTTTTTGGGTTGCCCTAAAAATTCTCCAGACAATAAAATTGCTGTTGTGGACGTTTTTTTCAACTAGACATTAATGAGTGGGAATTCTAATTACAAAGACCATGAAATCGTTGCCGAAAGTCGCGCAGTGCACCGTAAAACCGCCGATATTCGCTTACCAACAACAATAGTTTTGCAGTTACAGTGACGGCGTAGACGAATTTAAGCTATAGTTCATCGATGTGAAAAGAATGAGAATCGAATAAATTGAAGAAAGCTGGAGAAACCATTGCAATTTTGTTGAGCCAAGTAGTGGCGTACGAGCAGATACATTTTTGGAGTTAGTAGAGTTATGTTTATCTACCGATTTAATTATTCATCGTCTTGAAAATGTCACTTTAATACCCTGAAAATAATGCGACTGCTTCCGTTCCTTCATGCTGTTCCATTATGGCTCATTTCCATCCATCTTCATTTGTCGTGTTTCTTTTTCGCTGATTCTTCAAAATCTCACCTGCCCATAAAAGTTTCTTTAATGTCTATAATCATATTTTATGTTTGACTGATTATTCGTCTTTTTTTAATAGCTAGCCTAGTGGTTTTAAGATCTACTTAATCACCACTAAAGGACGCAAAACACAAAAAGTGGTTAGACTGTTTATGTGGCGCCACTTTAAATATCTCGTATACAACATTTCATCTGAAAACATCAACAATTTAATAAACTACTACTGGAATTGCATGTACAAATTTTAGTAAGTAACTATAATTATGGTCCAGCAGGAATTGCTCAATGCTTTGTAATACTACAAGTACAGGAAGTAGTACTTCTTGTTCTTACTGTTGTCAGAAGTTGTTATCACGGAAGAAGTCAGAACTAGGAGTATGATTTTTCGACCAATGACCAAGATTTTAATGAAATATCATTGCAATACATTTTTTCAAGCAGTTTTTTTATCTAAGATTCGGATGGATGTAAGTATCTTCTTACTCGTAATACTATCTTTCAATTGGTACTTCCAATTGAAAGCTAGGTGCTAGGCTCTAGAGCACGTGACAAGCAGCTGTAATCTTCACGTGAGCAGAATGCGTCGAGTAACAGGTCCAAACTCCTCAAAGTGGAATTTCAGACAATTACCTTTGTTGGAGTGGTTTAATTATCAGTTCAAATAAAACGAGTTACTAGGCGTTTATGTTTCCAAATTTATTTCATTCTCAATACATACATGATATGCATTTTATAATTATAAAAAATAACAAGGCAGTAATGTTGAGCCAGCAATACTCAGCAGAAGACAACTTAATGACAAATTACAGTGTGGTTAATCCCTACTATTAAATGTGCCTAACTCCATTAAAAATAAGGGCCTATTAAACTAGATGTATTCGCTTTTGTAAGCAGAAATATATAGTTGTTTCTCAGACTTTCAACTCCTTATTTGCAAAAACTTGGCGAGTGCTCAATTCAATTAATGTTTCGGTTTTTAGTCTATTTGCTTAATTGCTTTAGCGTCTTTCTAGCGTACTACTTTTTTTCATTTTCCCATGTTATTTTCTATTCTTTTGCAGATGCTAAGTTACCCTTAAATTTTCGATCTTAATTTGTCCTTCTATTGTCTTGGCGGCATATAAACAGGCGGCATATAAAAGAAATGCCATTTAACCTTGAGTACAAATCATTTATAATCAACTTTTGCTGGGCGTTGCATTATGTAGGTACTGCATATGATAAAGTGAACATTTTAAGGCGAGTATATTTAAGTTAATTCAACCTAAAACCTTTCTTAGAAACTTATGTGGATTTTCTACTGCTATCTAGTTACATGAGTTCACATTCGGAAAATTGATTCGCATAAATTTCCAAAAAGTTCCACCAACTTTAAATGTGCACGTCATTATTAATATAATAACAGATTAAATGCTGATGTAAGTAAGTATAGACCTCAAAATGTGGAGACCAGTTTGGAGCTTATTAGGTGTCATCAACTGGGTTTAGCTTGAAAACAACACACCCGAAACATGTATCTATATTTAGCCAATGCGTTCTACTAAGGCTTAAGTTTTACTTTTCTTGATATTCAGACTTAATTCCAGGCGGATGCCCAAAATTAGCAGCAAATCTTAGAGATTTCTCAATTTGAATAATAGCTCGTATTGAGTATTTGAGCAAATTGCTCGTATCTCAAAGCAAGTTTCCCCATTTTTCCCCCATTGAAATTAATTGAAATGCCATTAATCCGTTCCAGCTCACAAAAAACCACCCCAGTTGTTTTTATTAAGTGTTTTTGAATAAGAAAAATGTATTTACAAGAAGAAACATTTATTTATAAATAACAAATACATATTCTATAAAAGCATAATAAAAGGAAAAGTGCTTAATTTTCGTCACTGGTCTTCGCTTTTTTCTTCACGCTTTGCTCATTTTCACCTGCAGATCGTTTAAAAAACTGCCCAAGGACGTTTGTTTCTTACTCCGTTTCAGGATATTGCGGAAATGAGTTAGGCAAGTTTCGTTGATCAACTCCGATGCACGACCAGTTGCAACTTTTTCGGGGTTATTTTTATCCACAACTCTACAAATTTCTCCCACATTCCCATGACCTCTTTTATATCTCTTCTAGAGAAAACCTCCTCCATCTCTGGCTCCTCTCCAAAACTAATTTTTCGTTGAACCACCGTATGCGGCTGCGAATGTAGGTCGTGTAACTCCTCGGTTGTCAGCTCCTGAGGTTGTTCCGCGACTAGTTCCTTCACATTTCTCTCATCCACCTCCAGACCCATGAATTTTCCCAGAGACACAATCTCCTCTACCACTGACACTTCCGCTTCCAACCCTTCGAAGGTTCTTTCCACTACAGCCTCAGGCCACAGCTTCTTCCATGCAGAGGTTAAGGTCATCGTCGTAACACCCAGCCATGCCTGATCAATAATTCTTAGGCATATCACGATGTTAAAGTGGTCCTTCCAGAACTCTCGAAGGGTAAGGTTTGTGTTCTCCGCCACCTCTCGGTGTACAACTTCTTAAAATTAAAAATCACCTGCTGATCCATGGGCTGCAGTATAGGAGTGATGTTGGGTGGTCAGTAGAGAACCTTTAGAAACTTGGACTCTTCGACTAAATCATCTTCGAGATCTGGTGGGTGAGCAGAGGCATTATCGAGCACGAGAAGGGTTTGCATGAGTAGGTTGTTTTCCTGTAGATATTTTTTAACAGAAGGGCCAAACACCAGGTTTATCCACTCCACCAATAATTTCTTGGTGACCCACGCCTTCGGATTTGCCCTCCATCTAACTCGTAGTTTTTCTTTGAAAATCTTATGTGACTTACAGGCTCTGGGATTTCCCGAATTGTATACTAGCAGAGGCTTGATTTTGCAGTCGCCACTCGCATTGGCGCAACAAAGGGCTAGAGTTCATCTATCTTTCATGGGTTTGTGACCTGGCATCGTCTTCTCCTCCGCCGTTATGTGAGTCCTATTCGACATCTTTTTCCAGAAAAGCCCTGTCTAGTCACAGTTGAAGACTTGCTGGGGGATGTATCCTTTGGCTTCTATCAGTTCGGAAAACGTTTTGATGTAAACCTCAGCTGCCTTCACATCCGAACTTGCTGCCTCACCATGCCTGACGACGGAGTGAATGCCGGTCCTTTTCCTAAAGTTGTCAAACCAGCCTCGACTGGCTTTAAACGAGTCTTGCGATTTATCGTGTGTGGAAGTGTGTGGGATCTGCTTCAGCAAATCACCGTAAAACGCTCGTGCCTTCTCACATATGATGCTTTGTGTTAACGGTCCTCCTTGAAGCTGCTTCTCTGTCACCCACACCATCAGTAGTTTCTCCATCTTTTCATGGAGAGAGGTCCGGAGCTTAGAAATTATTGTAACCCCTTAGCAGCCTTTATACCCTTTGTCAACTCCTTCTGTTTAAGCAGAGTACATATCATTGATGTGCTACGCCCGTACATCCTCGCCAAGTCAATTACTCGCACACCTTGCTCATGTTTTTCTATGATTTCACGCTTTAATTCAATATACATCTTCTTCTACGGACTCATGGTTGAAAAACACGAACCCAACTTATCAGAAATGCTTCGAAAATGAGGGAAACAAGCACTCAGACTGTTAGACGCTGCAGACGACACCAATATGCGTCCGCATGTTGGGATGTATTTCGCAAGGTTCGGTTAGATATATTTCAAGACATCGTTATTTACCAATTGCTAAAAGATTCAAATGTACTATTTGGTATTTTTATTTTTACTGTGCAATATTTTCGTTCACCTGAGATCTATTTGCTAACTATTTGTGATTGACACATTTAATAAAGTCCTTACTGTTTGGAAAATCTTCAGGCTTATTTATGTAAAAGTCATCAAGCAACAGCATATTATAAAATGTGGTAATGCAATAAGCCATGATGTTGGCAAATCACCCAAAATGTTACGAACAACACTAACAATTTTTTTCTAATAATGTCTGGAATAGAACTGCCTCTTCTCCACATGTAATATAAAAGGATAAGAGCTAAAACGTTTCTAAGTGAACCAAATTGTCCTAATTAATTTTCTCGAAATGTTCTCATTATCTCGCGTTTAGTTCTAACAAAAGGAAGGAAAACACAGCGTTTTATGCCATCTTTGCAACGTAGTGTTTCCGTAATCGGTGACTTACGATCCGATTTTTGAGAGGTGGAACATGTACGCTTTTTTGTGTCTTTCTACAGGTTTGTTCGTTTTGTCCATTGCTCGTTAGAAAAAGCCAAAAAATTATTCATATTGAGCAGCAATTGCAAGAATTATTCCAAATTTGAACACAATCGGCAGATGGAGTGTGGTATAGTTTTTTTAATATGTTTGTTATGATAATATGATTCCTTTAATGTTAAGGTTAGTCTACTAGGTTAAGTTAAGTGTACTAGGTTGCTCCATCTTGTCTGTTAACCCTGTCGAAAGTTTTGGCAAAGTCATTTCTGCTATGGCCTATTTATTCTGGATTTCAATGGGTTTCTTCCTATATGTTTGCATCTTCGTTTCTTATTTGTATTGTGATCTTTGCAGAGATCTTCATGGTTCAATTTAGTAGATTTAGGCCTCTATAATAAGAGCTTAATGAAAATACATATTCTCTTTCCGTAAAAGTAAGAACGGTTATCCTTCTTTTCCATTCATTGAGGTCATTTTCGTTGGTAATATATTATCATAGTTAATGGTTGAAAAACTTTGTTCGGCTATTAATTATCCAAGTTAAGTTCATTAAACATATTTAATACTTACAAACACGCAAAAACAATCCTCGTTAGCAGGCAAAACGCAAACATTATTTTCTAGCTCAAACATGAAGCAAAAAAATACAATTTATTTTTCCAGGCATTTTTTGCTATTTTGTTTTGAATGAAAATTTTTGCTATACAAGGTAGTCCTCAACTAATGTGAGAAAATTCACAAACATATTGTTTACCCAAAAATATTGCGTTTCAGGCAAATTTGTCTTATCCGAAAGTTAGTAGTTTTCAAGATACAGAGTGCCAAAGTGCAAATAAAATAATTCTTCGTTTTTCTTAAATAGATTCTTAACTAGTTCTACTATTAGCACAAAGAATTGTGCATGGAGTTTTTTTAGATCGAGGAATCCAAATTTCCTATTACTTAGCTTGTCGTTCCTAGAGAGCGTTAGTCTGGATCCATTTAGAACATCAGCTTTTTTTGGGATTCAAGATATCGCTTTTCTGTTGGCACTACTCGTTCTCTGATCTTCTCTGTACAAAAATGTGCATTTTTGTGTAGTTCAAGTTGATATCGCTCGCCGTTTTCGAGAGATTTCACATTGAAAGCTATAGTGATTGTTTTGCACTAACTAGATATCTATCTCAAAATAGATATCTGAACAAAATAAATTTTCTGCGCAAATTTTCCTATAAAACAAAACTTAACATTAAACACTGTTTATTTAGGCACGTTAAGTGAGGGCAAGCAGAGTCGAGGGTGTCAACCACCCGAGTTAAGACTTCTTCTTCTTGATGAATAGAAATAGCACGCCTTTGGCCAGCTTTGTCCCGCTTGGGACGAAAACTACCAGTTTCTCGAAGGGCTTGCTGAAACTACAGAAGATTTATGAATCATATCATTAACAAATGTACGATTATAAAAAATGACATTCAATTATTGGATAAAGTTGACTCCATTTATGCAGGAGAAAACGGAGAATTTTGAACAGCACCTTTAATCTATTAAACTGAAATTAAATAATTTAAACTTATTTAATTTTATGAAATTAATTTCATAATAAATTGAAATATTCGTTACATTTTTGTGAATTTTTATTTCGATTAGCTCACAGCCGATAAACCTCAATTATTGTAAATTAAACTAAAATAAAAAAATAAAATTTAAAGTTAACTCATCCGCAATCCCTATTTTAATTTCAACTTGTATTTCAGTTCACAAAAAAATGTGAACAAAAGGACACCAAAAAAATTAGAAGAAAATCACCCAGAAACCTTACATGGACTGCTGTTTGTGCAAATAACTCTAAAACGAAGGTAGATACAAAAAAACGGCAAGGTACTAAAAACTTCTTAAATTGGACAAGGAATTCAACAATTTGTTCGGTCTAAGTCAGTGACGCATCACAAAAAAGTTCGGGGGGTAAAAGTGGGGCATGCCTCTAGAAAAAAAAAACCAACCTTGTTTTTCGCAACCAGTTGACTTACCTACGGGTAAAGGGTCTAAACAGTAGCATGCATTCAAAATTTGAGCAAAATATTTCATAGACTGTAGGAGTTAAAGAAAAAATACCAATATTTTTTTAAAACTTTAACACCATGTAAAAATGTAAATGGGCCTGAGAAAAAAAAGTTAAATGGAAACTCGACTTGTTTTGAGATCCTCTACATACCCCTGCTTTGTGTCCACAAGGTTGCGAATCACCCTGTATAAAGCTTTTGAATTAATTTGCTCATTGGAGTGCTAAATGCGTTTGCTTGTTTCATCATTTTAAAAGTTTTTCATGTTTGAGATAAGCACTGGAAATCAGTTGCGTAAATAGTAAATAATTCTCAGTGAAACGTATTTTTGACTATTATTTTTACATGAGGCTCACTTCAACTGTTTCTTATGAAGAGAAGCATTTGACCAATTAGTTTCGACAAAAGTTCTAAATATCATCAAAATGTACATTTATTTTCGATTTAATTCAAATTTGTATTAATACGAAATATTATCAGCAATCTGAAATATTTAATTTTTAAGGAATTCCTTCATAAATCAAGCAAATATATAAAATTAGATAACCCAAATAAGACATTGTTCTATTGCAGAAATATCTGAGCTAAGCTTTAAAATAAATAATTTCTGCAAAAATATATGTGTTTCTGCACATAAAGAATATCTTGAGCCCTGAAACTTTTAAATCTGATTAGTTCTGCTTCATTTACTTACTTAAAAAATACTTGTTTTCTTATCAGCGCTCACATCAACCATGCCTTGTTGCTAAAAATGCAATTGTTTTTTAAATCAAACTTTTCATACATTATATGTATGCACATAACGAATCAATCATTATTAAAGCACAAGCATAGAATCGATATGAAAATTTATAAAAATGCAGCGAAACCATAATTAAGGCAGCAACAGTCAACCAGGTCGTGAATGCAAAAATGCAAATATCTATGGCATTCACACAAGTTTGTTTGTCATTTAACCTTGAAGGCAGTCATGGAACTCTCAATTGACCGCTTAAAAAACAACAATAGTAAATTAGAATGTCTACCGCAACACTAACGTTTATTGTTCCTCTCTTTGAAAAAACGAAAAAAATTATTTATATTGCATAGTTTATTCGAGTTCAGGGTTGGCTACTGAATATGCACATGATGGGATTGCAAAAACATGCCTTAGTTGAGTTGTGGGCAGATGGACGTCTAATTTCGTCTCGTTTGGAATTAGTTGATTTCATGTTATTTTGATCGGTTATATGCAGTTTTTTCGGTTGCTTTAATTTGCTTAAAAATGGAATTGTGATTTTGGCTGTATCGTTTTTTTTTAATAAATAAAAGAAGTTATTATATAATAATAGTAATTTGGAAATGTGGATTCTTTTTGGGACCGATCTTAAAAACTCCTCACTTGCTAACCAAGCATTTGGATATGTTATTGGCTTCCTGATGTTTTAGCTCAATGTTTTGTTCCAGAAAGAAATAATGATATCACATCTGATCACAAATAATCTATCTATTTAGATTATTTAGATTTAGATTTCATATTTTTTCATTTTAATGTGGCATTTTTTGCCACAATTGTTTAATTCTTAAAGAAGGTTTTCTAAAAACGACTCCGAAGCTATCGCAAATATTTTCCACTTTTCAAAAACTGCTTGTTGCTTGCTTAATTAATTTGCATAATTAATTTGCTGATGAAAAATTTTAGAATCCGAAAGATTTTCTTTTTAAAACAATTACTTGATAGAGTGTTTCTTCAAAGTTTGAGATCAAATAATAACTGAGAGACACCAATAAATGGCTTTCCATGCTTGATATTAATGCTTGTTTCTATTAAACTCCAAATAGTCCCAATCGTTGCTTATGAGATGCAGAAGAACGTAAAAATTGGCAGAGCGTCATGAATATCTTCAAAGCTAATTACCAAGATAGCTCATACCAGCCAAATAAATGGAATTCTTAAAGAATTCTTCTTTAAGTAAAAAGAAGCCAACATATATGAAAATCAGCAAATATAATAATAATGAGAATGAGCAACGCATAGATAAGAAATTTGTCAATAGAACAAGTTGAATTATAAACATATTAGCTTTGCGCAGTGGCATTATCGTAACCAATGAGGTCTATCCGAGGTGCGATTATTGTTGGAAGGCGACATAAATAGAATTCACAAAGTGAAAAAAGATATACTATATCATTGGTTAAAGTCGACACCCCCCTCCCCGTGGGCTTCTGGCGGGCAACGACTGACAGGCAATAAGTGGGGGTCTTGTATGGGTCTTACAACGCAATAAGCTCCTGTCTACGGCCAAGAGGTGTAAAAGAGGGATTGGGTACCCCTCTGGTGGTCGGAGGAATTTCGGCCAAAGCTCCTGTTCTGCTCCGGGCACATCTGCGAGGACGGACTCGGACTCCAGCATGGAACCTGGAGAGAGAGGATCGAAACGGACAAGGCAAGAATCTCCAAAAGATAGGGCGATTGCTGAATCCTTGCAGGAACAGCTGGAAGCATTCGAGTGCAGTTGATTTCATTTATGAACAGATACCTAAGGTCAACAAAGAAGTTAGGAAAACCTTCTCAAAGCAAGTCCACAAGCTGAAGGAACTGACCACAGACATTAAGGATTCAATAACACAAATATTCAAAGAAAATAATGAAAAGAAGCAGAAATTAAGAGCATGTTAAAATCTCAAGATGCAAAAATTAACGAAATTCAGAAAGAGCAGAGAGCAAATAAGGCTCCAATATCTATGCCAACCACTTATGCTGGAGCGGCTTCTGTCACAAGTAACCTGGTGAAAGTAGCGGAAATAAAGAAACCACTAGAAACTGGCAAGACATATAAAATCCAAATCTCCTCGGATGGCGGAAACGTCACCGGAGAAGAGCTAAAGAAAACAACCATGCAAACAATAAAACCAAAAGAAATTGGGTTCAAACCCAATTGAATCTATGCCACCAAGGACAACAAAGTCATCATAGATACAACGGATGACTGCATTGACAAAGTCAAGAGTTGTGCGGCCCTCAAGAACATGAAGGTTCAAGTAAAGAGCTTAGACAAATTTCTTCCACGATTGGTAATATACAATGTACCATCAGACATAAACCAAGACACATTGGTACAAGAAATCATCTCCCAAAATAGCCTAGAAGGAATGGAGGAAATTCAAATTAAGCCGGTCTATAAATTTGGACCCAGGAATAAACATTTTGTACACTGGACAATAGAGGTTAACGCTAAAACCAGACTAATCCTGATACACATGAAGACCATATTCTTAGATTGGCACTCATACAAAATTGAAGATAAAGTATATATCTCCCAATGCTACAATTGTCAGGGGTACGGACACACGGATCCCAAGTGCAGGAATAAGGCAGCCTGTGGGTACTGCTCGGAAGAACATGATTCGAGGACTTGCCCAAAGAAAGAAACAACAGAAAAGCATAAATGTATTCTTTGCGTTAAAGCAAAAATCGAGGACAATAAACCCCGTCCCAGGGACGCAAAGTGCACTGCATATAAGCGTAGGATGGAGAACTACGTCTCCAACATAGACTACGAAAACCATGACTAGTAGCTCTAATCAACTAAGGTCTTCAGAAACAGCCCGAAGAAGACAAAGGACAATCTCCTAATGATAGACCAGGTCTCCATAGAGTTCTAACGGACACCAAGAAACTCGGACTTCGCCGAGATCGTCAGACGCCGGTTATAGGAGCAGAACAGTAACCGTAAGGTAAAGCGCAAAGTCAAGACCCTATATGTAAACCAACTTGCTTGCAATAAATGCGCAAAGCTCTCAAACTCAATCAATCTAAAAGTGCATATTGAAAAAGGCACAAGTCATAGTAGCATATAAAGGAGGGTATTTGGAACCTCCTGGGGAAACCCACAATTAGGTGGACGTCACCTCTAACTTTAATTGCACAGTTGCTGGAAGCAAGTCGGCAAATCAATGTTGTAACTAAAACATCAATAATAAAGAGAATCAATTTAACTGCATATAACTCCCACATTTTTTGCCGACAAATCCCAATAATACACCATTCAAATCCATAAACATATTAGAAAACCATAAACAATGCGAGTCGGGATCACTTTATAGATTTAAAATGTACAATAGATAAAAATATTGCAACATTTCAAATATTTACTTATAAATTAACAAAGAGGCAGAATCACTCATTAATACATGTTTGAAATCTGGCCATTTTTTCGCAAATACCTCAACTTTTTTTACGTTAAACAGTCCATTTACATATTTGACAAAGGTTTTTTTTTAAATCGCTTTAATTGTTAACTTTATTACGGGAGCATTATATTCATAACAGAGGACAATCATAAATAAAGATCCTTATAAAATTACAACTGTATTCTACTATCCTTAGCAAAATATGAATTATGTGCTTAGTCCCAGTTTGATATTTGATCAAAGTGGACTTCAAATTTGCTATTAGCTTCTGCGTTTTAACTAATCAGGATTCATTTCCAAACGTCTCAGTCTTTGTGAGGTTTAGATCTTCTCTTGTAAAACTGTTTAAAAAACACGGTAAATCAACTTTGAACTCTCCGAGATTCAATTTGAGCTTGAACTATCTGCAACTAGTTAAAGAGATGGTCGGATAGTCTCTAGATGAGAAACATTTAGATTCCTTTTTTCTTACTTTTTGGTAAGAAAGAAACTAATGTCATCTCTTATTGGATTTAAATGCCGGCCGCAATCAGAAAGCGTGTTTTGGATCTTTTAGACATCAAGAGGATTATATAGTATGTCTGTCTGTATATTCGTACGAAATCGTTCTTTTTTTACTGAAATTAAACATAAGCAAGTTTGGTAAAATCGTTATCCGTTCGGTAAGTAATTAACGCATCGTTTCAAATTGAAACACAGAAAGCCTCCTTTATGCTTTGTTCGTTATATTATTATCCTCCACTGCACCGACATTTTTGATGCCTGAGAATCAAGACTCAACAGCAGACGTTTTACTCCAACAAGAAACATTACAAACAATATAGACACGATAAGATTGACCAACGAACTCGGATTAGACCATTTGGCCATGACTTTTAACTTCAACTCACAACAAACTCTACCTACTTTCCCCACAGCAAAACCTAGCTCTAAAAACTCTACTTAAACAAGACCGACTTGGACAAAGTTAAATCACAGACACTTGACTACATAAACGCAAACCGTGGACTTATCTCCATCGAAAATCTGCAAGAGCACCTTTCACATAACATTAAAAATTCTCACCACAAATTACAAATACATTTTACCAGCATACTCTACCCAGATTTGTACTAAGACAAAAAAACATAAAAGATATTTATACAGACAATACCGAATTACACAAGACGACTCTATCAAAAACGAACAATTAACAACTTAAACAGAAACATTAAAGCTATGATATATCAATACCGATAACACACATGGATTGAAACAAGCCAAGAAATCGAAAAAGATAAAAGAAAAACGTATTGGCAAAAATAATCTAGATACAAGAAAACAAGTTCGACATACATTATCAATGAGCAAGAAACACTACGATACTCGGATAAAGACAAAGAGGACGCCTTCCCCAGCCACTTTCAGAGAGCCTTCAAAAGGTCAACAAACACAAACTTTGTCACCGACAACTGGGAACGGGTGAACAAATGGCATGACGACTTTTCAAGAAACGCGACGGGCCTTAACCACGAAATCATTACAAGCAGCGAATATCACGAAGACTTAGCATAACTGTAAAAATACCGCACCCAGGAAAGACAATATTAAAAGCAAGGATACTTAAGCATCTAACACAAGAAACACATGACTTTATATTACGAAAATTTAACGAATGCATCACCACGAACAAAATACCCAAGTCATGGAAGAACGGAATAATAATTCCTATTTTAAAGAATGGACTAGATAACACACTAACAAAAAACTACAGACCCATCACGCTACTACCTGGTGTTGAGCAAACATGTTTGCACACATAATAAAAGCAGATTACAGAATTTAATAGGACATCATATTCCACAATACCAGCTTGGCTTCAAGACTAAAATCTCAACTATACATCCACTTTTTGTACTTACTAATAACATACAAACCACACACCTGACCGTAGGAAAAACTGCCAGCATGTTTTTAGACATAAATAAAGCCTTTGGCAGTATTTGGATCGAGGGCTTACTGTTCAAACTCCACAAACTTGGCACTCCAAACTACTTAATACACATTATTAAACAACTACTCGAAGACAGGCAACTGGAGGTACGAATCAACGACGACTACTCTATCCCCTTTTCACCTGAGCAAGACCTACCTCAGGGTTCACCACTCTCACCCCTGCTTTACAACATATATTGCCATGACATATACAATCACAACAGACATCAGAAGTCAAAGAAGGTATAGACCAAAACGCTTACTTGCTGCAATACGCTGACGACACTACCCTTATCGTGCATGACAGGACCACAGGTCGGGCCGCTGGCCAAACTCCAGACACTAACAGACACAATAACGGCATGGTTCTACAAATGGAGACTGATACTAAATGCAACAAAAAACCGACTGCTCCTCTCAAACCACCGAGTTAAACCAGACTCTCCAACCATCACCACGGACGGCCAAATAACCAAACCCACCGACAACGTGAAATACATAGAAATAACAATGGACAATGAATTAAAATTTTCTAAACACGTACAAATCATCAAAACAGAACCAGAAATACACTTCCGCACAATTACTTACAAAAGCAAGGGCATCAGTACCAACCAAGACCTCAATCATAATATAAGCGATCTGCAGACCACTAATATATTACGTTCATATTTTAATCGCCAACGCTACTGATAAAACTAAACGGCACCTACAGACAACAGAACACATAGCACTGAGACTGATAACGAAGATCCGACATCCAGCAAACCCATTACACAATCCACCAAACCCACTACTCTACGAACGCATAAGGATCTCGAGACAAGGATCTCGGAAAGACTACTCGTCTTGCAATCAACATGGAAACACAACCCTCACAATTGGACCTTCCTGGACCCCCTCTGCTTAACAAGACCGACCAGACAAACTCGTTTCCTCATCCCAACCTTAGCCCTATTGGAGCATCTTCAAATATAAATTATATAAATTATATAAATTTTTTTGACATGGTTTATTAATTTTCCACACAAAACTTTCTAATTAACCCAGGACACAAAGAGCGATATAGGTCGATAGCCAAATCGTAACAAATAACAACAAATAAAGTAACAAATAAATATTGTTTTACTACTTCTACCATAATCTTCATTATATCCAACATACGCCTTATTTGGCTGACTGATAAAATTTTCGTTTACAGTGATAAAATTAGCATAACATTTTCAATCAAAACCTTCTGTTTAACTTAGAACATATTGAGGCAGTTGAAGAAGCCAGGTTACTGATATATATTTTTTTATCTCTCAAGCAGTTAGGTCCTTCAATACTCAGACCAAATATTTAACGAAGTAGGTAATCCAAAAACAATAAACTAATTTGTTGTTAATCAACATACGCACATTCTCCAAATTAATGCCTACAGTTGAATAGTGGACGTTGAGTTTATTTGATTTTCAAAAAAGATAGCCCATATCTTAAGTAAGCCAGCGCACTTCAGCTAAAACACTCGATAAAAGTAACGCAACTTTTTATTTAAAATTAGCCAATAACTTAATACTGAAAAACCTTTGCTTCTAATATATCGTTTTAAATCGTTTTATACGTTTTTATTTTATACGTTTATATTTACGTTGTTAAACTTGTTTGATGACAGATTTGGTTCAATGTGACTTTAGGCTTATAAAATATCATTAACTTAGTAATACCAACTAGATGATAGTATTAATAGTAAATATAATTTAACTTTAGTCAAAGGAGAATGTTTTTTATTTATTTTTTTATTTAACTGATTTTGAATAACTGATTTTGAAAAATGTTTCGATCGCGCTGGAAGTGTGATACAGAGTCCCTCTTTTAATAATATTTCTGCATGCGCGTTATTCAATTTTTAAAATAAAGTGGAAGTAATTTAACATAGAAAACGGCAATTGCTTTTTCATGCCATCTGATGCAAAAGGATCATTTGTCAAATTGAGAGCATTGCTGTATATTGAATACGTTTCCTTAATGTTCTTACTTGCATAATTCCACAAATAAATTGGTTTGCAATCTCAGTTTTTGAAAAAAGATATCCTGTAGTGGTGGTACTTTAGAGCATTAGTTTATTTCAAGATTTACATAGAATTTTTTTCTAATTTCAAACAGTTTTCGCAGTATTAATAACTTTGATTTTGCCTATGCACATTTAAATATCATGTAGATCGCAGCTTAAGAGCCTTTGGCATATGGTTTAGTAGGAAAATATGTATGTCTATTAATATTTGTGTACATTAATACATGTAAATTGAAATACAGTAAGGAAAGTATACACAATAATTAATATTTGTGTACATAGAAAATATATATTTTTTAATCTTATTGGAATATCTGTTTTTACATAAGAAACGAAGTGAAACGAGTATACTACTATATAATCACTGAGCGTTCTTTTTGCCTCAAACTCATACATTTGTTGATTTGTCGTGAATCAACCTATTGAAATCAAGCATATTTCCTAAATGAAAGAAAATGAAAGTATGCAAATGATCTTAAACGTCTCAAACCCTGTAAACATGAAGTGTTAGAAGCATGGAAGTACGCTAAATAAAAACGCTCAGCACCACTTACACTAGCCATACGAAAATTTAGCCCGGAAATAAAAAATGCTTTCTACGGACATACATTGCCCAATACATACTGAGACCAATAAAACATAAGAGAGAACAGTACAGGACTATACAGTGTGTCCAGTATAAAATGATGTACATGGGAATATTGGAAACCGTTAAAGATACAGAGTGGACCAAATAGGGAAAAAGTTGCGCAATCAAGTGCCTATAAATAAATTGTCATCAACTTCTTTGAACTCGGCATAGCAACGGATATACAGGGAAAAAAAGAAAAAAGTGCGTTTTATAAAATCCTTTATATCGTGTTTATTATAAAAGATACAATAACGAAATTTTCAGGGTGGGGGTAAGAAATGAGCGTGAATTTGAAAATAAAGTAAAAAATAATCTGGGCCCACTATGTCCAATGAGGTCGAAGTCATCTTTTGTTTTTCTTATGGGCGCCATATTGAATTTCTGCATTTTTAAATTCCCCTTTAAATATGCTCTTCAACCATGTATAACATGTTTATGTTCGGTCAAGAGAAATAATTAAATTAACAAAATTAAGATTTTATGGTAGTAGGCATTGATATTTCTCTTCAATTTCCCCATAGTGACGTTCGTTGTCTGTTTTAATTACCTAGATAACTGTCAAAGTAGAATTTATTGTCAGTGTTAAGTGTTTGTAATTAATTGTGTGTTACAAAATGAATCACTTTTCAAATTATGAAAAATACGATATGTTGGAGAGTTTTATTCTCTGTCGTCGAAATGAAGCGAAAGCTGAAGAAATGTATTTAAATAGATATCCAGAAAGGCTGCAACCTGGTAGAACTATGTTTAGGCATCTGAAAGACAACCTTGTAGCTTACGGGAGTTTCGCTAAGGTAAAGAAAAACAAACTTCCAGACGAAAATAAAGAAAATTTGGTAATGGAAAGCGTGGTTGAGACTCCTCGTACGTCTTTGCGTCAAATTGAAGCCACAACAGGTGTTGCGCGGTCAACGGCGAATAGTATTTTAAAGCGTCATAAATATCACCCCTATGGTGAACGGCCCTGCCAGGGACTCCAGAATGGCGATGCGATTAGAAGAATGGCATTTTGTCAATGGTTTATTCAAAGAAACAACGAGATACCAAACTTTTCCTTAAAGTCCTTTGGTCAGATGAGAGCCCAATTTACTAAATGTGGACTATTTAATCGTAAAAAATACCGTTTTTTTTGTCAGATGAAAATCCCACGGCTAGTTCGTCAAGTTAGGCACCAAGTTAGTTTTGGATTTAACGTCTGGTTAGGTATTGTGGGTACCCACGTGATGGACATTTTTTTTTTTAATGAGAACTTAAATTCCGAGAGATATTTGAACCTCTTACAAACTAACGTAGAGGAAGCACTTATGGATGTTTCCAGTCGCTACCCTGCAAAACTTGTATTTCCAACAAGACGGCGCGCCGCCACATATAGGACGTATTATCACAGAATTTTTAAATCACGAAATTCCCCAACAAGTGGATAGACAACCTGGGACCAGTAAGATGGCCTGCGAGATCCCCTGACATAACACCGCTTGATTTTTTTGCATAGGGTTTCCTCAGAAATGTGGTATACTGTAGGTCATACGAAACCGAAGAGGAGCTGAGACACGATGTATAGAAGCTGTTAACAGAATTACCCCAGAAATGATCAGAAAATCCTGTGAGACAGTAATGAGACGATGTATGTTGTGCTTGCGAGAAAACGGTGGCTTATTTGATCACCTGCTTTAATCTAAATGTTACTTGTTCTTTGCAGTGTTCGAGTATGATCAATACTAATTTAAAGTAATAATTAATAGAAATATCAATGCCTACTACCATAAAATCTTAATTTTGTTAATTTTAATTATTTCTCTTGACCGAAATAAACATGTTATACATGGTTGAAGAGCATATTTAAAGGGGAATTTAAAAATGCAGAAATTCAATATGGCGCCCATAAGAAAAACAAAAGTTGACTTCCGGCCTCATTGAACATAGTGGGCCTAGATTATTTTTTACTTTATTTTCAAATTTACGCTCATTTCTTACCCCCACCCTGAAAATTTCGTTATGTATCTTTTATAATAAACACGATATAAAGGATTTTATAAAACGCACTTTTTTCTTTTTTTCCCTGTATATCCGTTTTGCTATGCCGAGTTCAAAGAAGTTGATGACAGATTATTCATAGGCACTTGACTGTGCAACTTTTTCCCCATTTGGTCCACCCTGTAACTCTAACGGTTTCCAATATCCCCATGTACATCATTTTATACTGGACACACTGTATACAAACACTCAAAATAACGACCTAAAAAAGACAATGAACCAACTTAACAGAAACATTAAAACTCTGATTGGACAATACCGACAAGACAAATGGCTAGAAACATGTAAAGAAATACAGGACAAAGACAAAACATACTGGCGGAAAATTAAGAAACTGGCGCAATACAGGAAGACTGGCACTACTGACACAATTGACGAAAACGGAATAGAACGCTACACAGACAAAGAGAAAGCGGACGCATTCGCCAGACACTATCAAAGGGCCTTCAGCATATCGACAAACCTTAACTTCGACAATGACAACTGGAACTTGATCAACGACTGGTACTTGAACTATTTTAACAGCTCACCAAACTACACCTACAAACTGATCACAGACGCAGAGTACGATGAAGCCCTAGCGCACACCAAAAACACTGCACCGGGGAAAGATAAAATTAAGGCAAAACTCTTGAAAAGCCTAACTCAAGAAATACACAAACTGATCCTAACTGAATTGAACAACTGCATCACAAATGGCAGAATCCCAGAAACATGGAAAAACGGCTTAATAATCCCTATACCCAAAAATGGACTGGACAATACACAACCGAGCAACTACAGACCAATTACACTACCTCCAGTACTAAGCAAAATTTTTGAATACATAATAAAGCAGCGGCTTGAAAAATTGATTGAAAAATATGTACCTACCTACCAATTTGGTTTCAAACAACATCACTCGACTGTTCATCCGCTCTTTATTTTGGCCAACAATATACAAACTACCCACCTAACTGACAGAAAGACAGCTTGCCTGTTTATGGACATTAACAGGGCTTTCGATAGTGTCTGGCATAGAGGCTTACTATACAAACTACACACACCAACATATCTACTACACACCATAAAGAACTTACTAGAAAACAGACAACTACAAGTACGAATTGACAAAACACTGTCATTTTCTTTTTCCCCTGAACAAGGGCTCCCTCAAGGATCCCCGCTCTCACCGTTTCTCTACAATATATACTGCCATGACATATACAATTACAACTTACCAGACAAAAATCAAATCGACAGATCGGCATACATATTACAATACGCAGACGACACGGCACTTATCGTACATGACAAAACTGCTGAGAGAGCAGACTCCAAACACTAACAAACAACACAATGACATGGTTTTATAAATGGAGACTAACACCAAACGCGTCAAAAAACCAACTTCTGCTCACAAACCACAGACTCAACGCTGACTCCCCTACAATAACTGAAGACGGCCAAACGACACAACCAAAAAACGACGTAAAATACCATGGAATCACAATTAACCACAAACTTAAATTCACTAAACACATACGAAACATCAGGGCAGAAACAATAAAGAGAACAAAACACTTCCGATCACTAACCTACAAAGACAGATAGATAGATAGATAAAATTTATTAAACATTCACATTACTAAATTCGCAAACAAAGTTTAAAACAAAAACATAAGTCAGTAAAATGTCCCATGTCTGGCCAGATGTTCGGCCGGTTGCTCTTTGCCCATGATCTAAATAGGCGCGCTAAGTCGTCCATTACCTGGGCAGTGCCCTAACATGGACATTCCCGAGCTAGCCATACGCACGACAACGTCAGGAGATAGTCTTGAAGTGGCGGTTTTGGTTTTATTCGAGGGGCATTCATTAAGGAAAAAAGGTCTTCCTGAAGGGAAGCCAAAAACCCCTTTTGCTTCGACCTTTAAGTTTGATACTGTCAGCCGTGGCGTTAACCGCCGGCAGTTTCAACTAGATGACCAAATCCATCCGCCCCCGCCCCGATCGGTGCAAGAACCAGCCAACACCAGCCAGAACGAGGCAGGACGAACCCGTCAAGTCACGTTATGTTGGATTTGTGCGTTTCCAGCCTGCTAGAAACGACTGTCTGCAACTGGCAGGCAATGTTTGTTTGTCGTCACGTACTGCCAGGGACAAAATCCTCATAAAATATGGGAAGTCGCTTATACAGGGGACCATGGGTTGGGCGATCGTTAGCTCTTACTTGGGTGATATTTCGTGTGAGGACTGAGCCTTGCACTCCGCTAAGATAAAATTTTTCAGCGATGGTATCTATATAGTCGGCTATATAGGCCATCCCTGTCGCTTCGTGCAGTTCGGTTATTCTGGTGTATCTGTCAGCCGATAGGACGCCTCTCAGGAACCTATTTTGGGTCCTTTGAACACGTCGTCTCGTGGAATCACAGACAGAGTGCCAGACAGGGGAGCCGTAGGTCAGTATGGGCCTTATAGTGGAGGTGTAGAGCAGAAGTTTATTTCGAGGTGATAGGAAAGAATTTGGCGACAGAAGAGAGTACAACTTTCTTCGGGCCATGAAAGTCTTTTGTACAGCATAGTCGACATGCTTATTGAAATGGAGTCGGGCGTCTAGTTTGAATCCCAGGTATTTCACCTCTTTTGTTGGTTTGATAGGAGTATTTTGGACCACGAGTGGTGATAAGATTTTGTTGTTAGTGAATTTGCGCGAAAAGATAATAAGTTCCGTCTTCCTGGGATTCACTTTAAGTTTCCATTTGTCAAAATACGGCGTCAATAAGCTCAGGTGATGTGCAATGCGAGATTTCGCAGCCTGAGCATAAAAAGACGATGCGTAGATAGCCGTATCATCAGCGTATAGTGCTATTTTTGTAGTGGGAAGTTTTGGAATGTCTGCTGTGTACAATGTATACAGCAGCGGCGAAATCACTGTTCCTTGTGGTACACCTGCCGCGATGCGTCTTTTGGCAGAAGTGGTATTCTCCACTTTCACCTGGATGGAACGGTTTTTTAGGTAGGACGCTATCAGGGAAACTAGGTAGAGTGGCAGTGAATGCACTGCAAACAACTTGTACAGCAGGCCTGTGTGCCAGACTGTGTCAAAGGCCCTTTGCATGTCGAGAAGCAGCATAACCGTACTTTGAAGCTTATTAAATGCTGCATAGGCATCCGTTGCGATCCTAGCAGTCTGCAGCGTTGTGTTGTGTCTTGGTCGAAAGCCAAACTGCTCATCCGGGATTAAACTTCGAAGCTCGGCTGCTGCCTGTAATCTCGAATGGATGACCTTCTCGGTTAATTTGCCGAGGGTGTTCTTAACGTAAACATCAGGGCAGAAACAATAACGAGAACAAAACACTTCCGATCACTAACCTACAAAGACAGAGAATTAGCACAAACACCGCCACCAAAATATATGAAGCGATTTGTAGACCCTTGCTAGAGTTTGGACATTATACTCATGACCAACGGAACAGAAAGACATAACGTTTATACCAAACAACAGAACAAATTGCACTAAGACTATAACACGAATAAGACACCCCCAAAACCCACTGCACAACCCCCCCCACCCAACTACTATACGAACGCACAAACATGACAAAGATCTCGGAAAGACTCATACATCTACAGACAAAATGGACAAACAACCCCTACAATTGGACCATACTGAATCCCCTTTGTCTTACAAGACCAACCAGACAATCCCGCTTCCGTTTCCCTACATCAACGCTACTCGAACACTTACAAACGCAACTGACTAGTGGACAATAAAATAATTTTTTCTTGTCATTGGAATTTTATTTAATAATATTGTTAACCTAGAATAAGAGAATTTTCATATTTGTTTTTTATTTAGATTAAGACTACATGTATTAAACAAGGGCAGAAAGACCGATAGGTCGATAGCCTTTTATAGAAATAAAGATGTTTACTACTACTACTATATGTAAAATATTATTATAAAATATGTTGCACACAAAATCTCATCCAAATTAAGTCGACATTAGTACGCAGTCGAAAAAATTATTAATACTCTATATAGTATAATACCTATCTAACAAAACTCTAGATTAAACGGGAAAAAATTAAAAAGTGCAGGCATTGAAAAGTATTTTAATGAAACAAAAAGGCTTTGAATTTATGAGATTCTTTGAAGAACGGAAAAGTTCCAATGCCAAGGCAGGCAATAGAAATATTGGGCACAACAAAAAAATATATAAAAAGCATCCTTTTCATAATGTTCAACTGTAAATTTGGGTTTACTAAGTAACGGCTTCCCGAGTTACTTTTAAACTGAACTAAACTTTTTGCTGCTGTGATTTTATAAGTAAATAACCAGGTATCCCCTTACAAATAAAACTGATTTTGGAAATATACTGAAAACTTTTTAATCGATAATAAAAATTATTTTGGTTTTTACCGTCCTGATCGGTTGAAACAAGTACAGGGTTTGATTGATTGATCTTTGGCCACCCCGTTTTTACATTTAATTTGAAGTTTAAGAAAATGTATGAAATACAAAAGTTGTAGAACGTCTAGTTTATTTTAAAATAATATGAATTGATACAGGGTGTCTCAAATTCAAGAAACAGACCATTTACATATTTTTAAATGGCATGCCGCCCTTTTTATTGCATATTCGAATTACGCGGAAAATTCTAGACCTAGTCGATATAAATCATCCACATTGATTTTCAACTAATTTTCAGTTAATTACCAATATTGATTGAACTTTGGCCACCCCAAAAATGTAGGTTTGGTCTGCCACTTGAATTTGAGACACCCTGTTTCAATTGATATTACCTTAAAATAAACTAGACTTTAATATCTACACCTTTTATACTCGATATTTGGTACGAAAAAGAGTTATGTATACTTTCCTGACTGTATTTCAACTTAATTCAAAAAAAATTAATTAAAATACTTAATTTAAACAAAAAAGAGTATAATTTTGTATGGTGCTTTGACGGAATACTGGTAACGCCCGGTTTCAGTAGTAGTAAACATCTTTATTTCTAAAAAAAGCTATCGACCCTATCGGTCTTTCTGCCCTATATTCAATTTTTTCCCTTAAATTTCCAGTTAGATGTAAAAACGGGGTTGCCAAAATTCATATATATTTATTACACTATTGTTTAACGTACTTTCGAACTGACTGCAGGTACACTTAAATTTAAAACTTTTACCGAAAATGTATGGGGCTCACGTTTATTTGTATGTATACGAGTACCAACAAAAATCTCCTGTATAAATGAAGCATAATTAACATCTAATATAAATGAGGCTAACTTCTTATTCTAAGAGGCTTCTAAGGGACTAGCAGATACGTGAGTACTGTATGCTCAAACGATCTTCAATTGATCAAGATAATTTTTAGCAAAAATTCATATATTTGCAAAAAACTAAATCAGAAATTTGGAACATTGTAGTTGATCGCACCTGTAAATGACAATTATCTCATGAATATTTCGAAAATATCTTGTGGCTTTATGCGTAAACCAACAAATGTAACGGGGGAAACTAATAGGCAATAATTTAAAATTCTATTTACTGATGGAACTTTAAAATTAACTTCTGAGTCAATTGAGACGACTTCAATTTCAAAATTAAATATAAATGCAAAATGCAATGATATAAATGAACGCATACCAATGTGTACTCTCATTTAATGCTCTCTGTGCACGCAAAACTGTACAATTCATCACAGAACTGCTAAAATTCATGTCATAACAACTCTTCACAACATCAGCTTTCAGTGTTTACTAAGTTTAAGACTTTTTAAATCTCAAATCGCAGCATGATGTTAAATAAAAATTTTCAGGCCAAAAAAAGCTGTGGAACCAAAGAGATGCAGACCTTCTTCAAACTAATACTAGATACGGAGTTCTTCCAAAGTTCGAAACCAAGGAAAGTATACCCAAAATCTTTCAAAGGTTTTTCATGCCCGGTGCTGGTGCTTGTTTCTTAGTGAAGAAGTCTTCCCTTTTGTAAGGCTAAACACGATCTTAGCTGTTATTTATAAGTAATGACTTCACTATGACTTCAGCAATCAATTCGCTTCTAATAAACAACACACCACCAATTTGGTACATCTATTTTAGGGGGAAGATTTGACCGAGTTAGAGTCTCCCCAAGGGATGAAGACTTTATGCATATTTGAGATCGTTACACATTATAATTTTTGAAGAGCACAATTTAAATTCTAACCACAAATGCTCTGTAAAGGTGACATGTTTGTCAAACAATAACTTCCTGGATGTGTGCTAATCGGTTGAGAATATATCACAATAGACGCTAATTTCCTAAGCATTTTTAGAAGAAGCTCTGGAGTAGCTTTTTTGATTTCTCCCAGATAACATTAATTGAAATGAAACTCTTGAAAAGCTGTCAGTAACGAGTAAATTTTGAAAAATTTAGTTTTCATCTTACAGAAAAATTATGCTCGTTTACAGGTTCTCGTTCCTATACTTAAGCCAATAACGCAATTACATAAATATACAAAAGTAAATTCCTGCGTTCTCTCTAGATGGTTCATGCTCTAAAGCTCGTAGCGCCCACTAAGCAAATACTGCAGCAGGCATTCCATTCCTGCAACCGATACTCATTAGTCTAACCTTCTAACCTAGAAACTAGTTGGCCTAGACCATGGCTAGACATCCGCTAGACGGTCATTAAATGGCGTTGGCATTTGTTTACAACTTACGTCATCATGACTATGCGTCTGGGATTCACTTTCCGTTTCCATTCGTCGATTGCAGAACTTCAACTTGCCTTGTTTATAAATAGTCGAATAGATTATTTCAATCCTGCTATTTCGTTATGGGCAATTCGTATTTTATTACCTGCCTCTTTGGTTCTTTCCCGTTTTTTTCAGTGCTGTTAATTGCCTCTATTTCTAGCAACTGGTGTTAGTTGCAGCAATTATGGAAGTTTTTGCTTTCATGGAAAAATGCCCATATAAATGGCGACAGATTTAGTCACTTTTCATTATAATATCTAATTAATTTGCAGCCCGCACTCCACGTTGAGGCCTAATGTCTCATAAAAACACTCATTAGGATACAAGGTGTCCTGCAGATGATTAAAATGAGTACTTTGTTACAATTGACACACCTTTAACAATCACTAAGCGAGAAAACCAGGTTTGACAACTATGTGAGGATAGCCAGTATAGTAATTCAACAATGCATTTTTTTAAATTGCTCAATTTTTTCTCTAAAAATAAAATCTATATTTTTAAATAAAGGAGATATTAAAAATTTTCTCATTGAAGTATACATGTTCCATATAAACATGTGCACATGTGGATAATATTCAGGCAATTTTAAGCACATTAGATATGCAGAGGACTTCAAAGTTACTCTCTACATCATGCATTGATTGAAATAAAAGTTTGCGACAATAAAAGCTCGTTCACACGGTGACATCAATGTCGTCCACAACAGTGCCATTGTCTGAACAGTTGAAGGTCACAGTGTCGCGACGTTAGTGTCACACATCAAAATGGATTGATATACGACATCGTGACATTGACTACTGCCACGGCATTAGATGTCGCGACATTAATGTGACGGTGTGAACGAGCTTTAAGTCTCCAATTAAAATAATCGACTGTTTCAGCCAATGGAAGCATTTAGACGTCAAAAAATGACATCAGTGGAACTCTAATGTATTTTGTCTCAAAATGTGGACTCGATTTTAAGATTGGATTTTTGTTCTGTCCGTTCTGATTCTTCTAGTTTGTAAAATGTTCGTACGTTTCTGTAAAAAACTGTGATTTCCATTAGTGCAAAGTGCTAATATATTTTTTCGTTCACGATGGCGCTAGTAAAAGTTGAAAACCGTATTTCTAAAGACTGAAACTTATTTACGTATCCGTTTTAAGAGCTTAGATAGAACATAGATATTTCAGTCATAAAACTTTGATAATCATTTCTGGCTAACGCTTCTTTTTGGCCAGACGGGCGTCTTTTTTACGATAAGAATGCTTTGAACACGTTTTGGCTTGCAGCAACATCTGCATGGACCGAAACGACGTTGACTAAAATAAAAATTCCACTAAAAAGAAATATTTCTTCGAAGAAAACAAAACTTGTTTTCCAAAAAAATATAATTAATAAACGATCTTGCATTTACAAATACACCTTTTACGCACAGACGTCTTTGGAATAAAGCAATAAAAGCAAAAGCTCTAGAGTATAAAAATACATATGGATGCTTTATAGACCTAGAAAAAGTGTTCGGCCCAATAAAATTAGAAGACGTGATTCACCTACTATACAAAAGGAATGTTCCATTGGAAATGATAAAGATAAAGAGAAAATATATATCACAACAGCACCGTGGAAGCAAGAGTTCAAGGGTAATTACTAGCTCTAATAAAAGTGAACACAGGTGTAAGACAACACACTTTTCCCACACTTTTCAACATAATCATGGATGAAATTATAAGAAAAATAAATCCCATGAGAGGATATCAAATGGGAGATAAACAACTCAAAATATTATGTTATGCAGATGATGCGGTGCTGATGGCTCAAAACGAGGACGGACTTTCAACGAATGTTACATCAATTCAACATAACAGCAAAACAATTTAACATGATAATATCAACGAATAAAACAAAGTGTATGGTTATAAATAAGTAGCCGATAAGATGCAAACTGGAAGTTTGTTTGTAACTTATTGTATAAGTAGACAGTTGTAAGACCAATCATAACGTACACTGTAAGGTAAGGAATAGAAGGTAAATCGCTGCGAGACAGAGTCAGAAGTGAAGTTATAATGGATGCATGCAAAGTCACAATGGTCCATGAGTGGGTAAAAACAAGGAAAATGGAATGGAACACTCACATCTCTAGAATGGCAAGGAACAGGGTCATCAGAATTGCCACAGACAAATCCCCAGCGGGAAGAAGATCAGTAGGACGTCCAAGAAAAAGATCAAAGAAGAAAGAAAAGAAACGACAACCTACTCGAAACGCCAAAGATGAACGGCCAAAGGTGCCTATGTAGAGAAGAAGAAGCAGAAGATGATAAAATAACTACAGAAGTTATAAAGATTATGGGAAAAGGCAAATAAAGCTAAATATGTACGACAAAATATAGGTCTCCTCCGCCTGGAAAATTACACTAAGATTATCAATTGTTTTAAAAGTAGATAAAAACGATACCAACTTAGGGTTACCAAATTGAAAAAAACCTACGACCGGACTTCGGACCAAAATATTTTTGGGGTCTAAAAATAAATACGGTAATATTGTTCCCTTAATTTTTATTATGTTTAAAAATTGAAACATTCGATGCATATATAATAATACCTTAAAAAATATATAATAAATTTTGTGTAGAAACTATACAAATAAAAAATGTATGGAGGATGGATGTAAAAAATGTATACAAGGACGTAATTATATTAATTATTATATTTCGTAATTACTCATAATTCAGCTTTATTTGCTTTTTTATCCTCCACTAAAAAATAACAAAATGTATAGCCTAACAACTTTTTGCTTTTTAACCGGAGAAATCCTAATTCGCTTGACAAAATATTTATGACCTGAGCTTATGAAAGAAAACCTAATACTCCGGTCAAAAACCGGAGATTTGGCAACCCTATACCAACTATGAAAGAGTAATCGGGAAAGGACTGAAGTAAAAATCAAATCGGAACTAGAAGATTCGGAAAGTGGATTTACGATCGCAAATTATATTCAAAAGAACATAGATTCTGTAGAACAGAAAAAGCCATAAAGGATGGCAAGAACACATAACGTTAGGTCTATAAGCGTTCGACAGAAAACTGCCTACGAAAAAATTAGCCCATGAAACTTTACCATATAGATATTACAATTGATATATCAATTGAAGTCGATGCTTGTGTAAATTTGATAAAATGTAAATTTATTCGTTATGAAGAAAACCCAAAAAATTGGGAACCAATGAAATATTTAAAATTACAAAACATAACAGAGAAGAAAATTGTATGCATATTAAGGAGAATTATCTGAATCATATGTATGAAATCTTAATTCTAAGTTCGAAACAAAAAGGCTGAGATAAACTTTTGCCAATTTTAAATAACATTTTGTATGAATCATATCGCGTCCTTTGATAAAAAGTTGTTATAAAAATATTTCATTAAAAATACAAAAATAAAGTATCATTTTATCGTCGCAAGAACATATCGTAGAATAAACACCCGCCTCTAACAATGGAAAACGTAAGAGAAATGCGTGTTTTGACAATTTAACGAAATTACATTGAACGTAAACGCACAATATTGTACATTAAGCTTTATTTTGCTTAATCGAGCATACATCTTCTTGTCATTTCGTACAGGGTGCACAAAAGCTTGCAAAGTGCAGTCAAAATTCGCCACTCAAACATTGAAGAGATCTCTCGTTTTTCAAATTAGTAAACCTTAGTATTTACAACAAACATTTAACAGGTGAAATTAAAAATCAAAGCGAGTATCAAAATTAATGAACACATGCACCACAGACAGACATCAAAAATTATTGAAAAATTTTGTGCATATATTCCTTCATCCCGAATTTTCCAAGAGACTCCACTCCGTATCAAGTAATACTTTGAAGAACAGTTACTTCTTAGACAAAGGTATAAATCTGTTACCAGAGAAATTGCTTTTAATAAGAATCAAACCATCTTATAAACAGTAGAAACTTATGTTGTGAAGTGAAGTTATGAATTGAGTTAAGAACAGTTTTGTGATAAACGCATGTAATGAGAGCAGGCAATGCGATGCAGGTAAGTGATAGCTGTGGGAGCTTAAGTGAAAACCTAAATTATTTTACTCATAATTGTTCTCATCTGATTAGATCATTTCATTAAAATTATCACTTGTAGTCAATTGAAATATTTCAAATTGAAAATTTTCAGAAAATTAATTTGAGCAGATAGAACAACTTTGATACAACCCATTACTTCCTCTAAAAGTCACAGCAAGATGCAGGTTACTATCTTAATCCATTTCTGAAAAATACAATTTTAAGATGACCAATGAAACGAGCAAGCAGTGGACTATGGGTTACATTTAAATGTTTGTGCAAGACAGGAAGTAAATTAAAGCTTCTAACATGTACGATCTCTACCTTTAATTTAATACTTATACTATCGGTAAATGTTCATCTATCGCGTTCGCCAGACACCTATCAAAGGGCCTTCAGCATATCGACAAACCCTAACTTCGACAATGACAACTGGAACTTGATCAACGACTGGTACTTGAACTATTTTAACAGCTCACCAAACTACACCTACAAACTGATCACAGACACAGAGTACGATGAAGCCCTAGCGCACATCAAAAACACTGCACCGGGGAAAGATAAAATTAAGGCAAAAGTCTTGAAAAGCCTAACTCAAGAAACACACAAACTGATCCTAACTGAATTGAACAACTGCATCACAAATGGCAGAATCCCAGAAACATGGAAAAAACGGCTTAATAATCCCTATACCCGAAAATGGACTGAACAATACACAACCGAGCAACTACAGACCAATTACACTACTTCCAGTACTAAGCAAAATTTTCGAATACATAATAAAGCAGCGGCTTGAAAAAGTGATTGGCTGAAATATACTACCTACCTACCAATTTGGTTTCAAACAACATCACTCGACTGTTCATCCGCTCTTTATTTTAGCCAACAATATACAAACTACCCACCTAACTGACAGAAAGACAGCTTGCCTGTTTATGGACATTAACAAGGCTTTTGATAGTGTATGGCATAGAGGCTTACTATACAAACTATACAAACTACACACACCAACATATCAACTACACACCATAAAGAACTTACTAGAAAACAGACAACTACAAGTACGAATTGACAAAACACTGTCATTTTCTTTTTCCCCTGAACCAGGGCTTCCTCAAGGATCCCCGCTCTCACCGTTTCTCTACAATATATACTGCCATGACATATACAATTACAACTTACCAGACAAAAATCAAATCGACAGATCGGCATACATATTACAATACGCAGACGACACGGCACTTATTGTACATGACAAAACTACTGAGAGAGCAGCTCAAAGGCTCCAAACACTAACAAACAACACAATGACATGGTTTTATAAATGGAGACTAACACCAAACGAGTCAAAAAACCAACTTCTGCTCACAAACCACAGACTCAACGCTGACTCCCCTACAATAACTGCAGACGGCCAAATGACACAACCAAAAAACGACGTAAAATACCTTGGAATCACAATTGACCACAAACTTAAATTCACTGAACACATACGAAACATCAGGGCAGAAACAATAAAGAGAACAAAACACTTCCGATCACTAACTTACAAAGACAGAGGAATTAGCACAAACACCGCCACCAAAATATATAAAGCTATTTGTAGACCCTTGCTAGACTATGGACATATACTCATGACCAACGGAACAGAAAGGGCAAAACGTTATACACAAACAACAGAACAAATTGCACTAAGACTAATAACACGAATAAGACACCCCCAAAACCCACTACACAACCCCTCCACCCAATTACTATACGAACGCACAAACATGACAAAAATCTGACTAGTGGACAATAAAATAATTTTTTCTTGTCATTGGAATTTTATTTAATAATATTGTTAACCTAGAATAAGTGAATTTTTGTATTTGTTTTTTATTCAGATTAAGACTACATGTATTAAACAAGGGCAGAAAGACCGATAGGTCGATAGCCTTTTTTTAGAAATAAAGATGTTTACTACTACTACTGTTCATCTGTTACAAGGAGAACGAATGTATAAGCACTTATTACAAGTCTACTAATGTAAGTACAAACCAAACTTGACCCACGTAACGCTTTCTGCTTTACCACAATGCAATTTACAACTATAAAAGGAAAGACAAACGCAAATATGTACATGTCTATTGATAAAAACATATGTCGAAGGTGCACTGAATTTTTTTCAGAATTCCATAATTGCTGTTAAACATTGTGGTTGTATAGTATTGAACATATGTTAATGTAATGTCAAAAATCTTAGTTGATGTCGGTAGTGCTTTTACGAGACTTGAAAATCATTTTTGCCTACCGTCATCTCTAACTCTAACCCTTTAGTCGCAAACAAACTGATTCCAATCAAGTCCAATCGGTTGAGAAGAAATCAAAGTTTCTAAATTTGGTTTTTCATTTTAGTTTCCAAAACAATTATTTAAATTCATGCATGTATGCAAACTCTCATTACATACATTTTATCCCAAAATCACACAGTTTATCACCGAGCTGGTCAACTTCACTTCGTTCGCCCACTACACAACATCAGTTTTCACTATTTATCAGAAGGTTTAGATATTAAATCATATCTGGAGGTTAAAAACATGTTATCTGGTTAAAAAAAAGTTGATAGGGTGATCGAGAAGTAGCCGTTCTTCATACGAACGTTCAAGTCGACACGGAGTTTCTTCTTCAAGTCGACACGGAGTTTGTACAAAAGTATAACTTCATTAATCGGCTGTTCAGTTGTGGCCAGTTTCACTTTCTCCATGAACTTCACATTCACTCCCACAGATCAATCAATTTGCTTGCAATAAACAACACACCAAAGATTTTGCACGTTTCTAATGCAGAAAATTGAACCTAATTAGAGTTTCTACAAGGAAGGTAAACGTTATGCATGTTCGACATTGTTATATATTTTAAGTTTTGAGATTATGATAAAAAAACTAACCGCAAACAAGCATTTTTGGTGTTTTCTCATTAATAAATTGTGGTATCGCAGTTTTTCCCAATTTCACATTTTTTTTAAAGTTTTCATAAGTTTAGCTTTATTTTATTTATAATTTTTACCTACACTAACAGCTTTGTAAAAGGTCTAATTCCAATAATTTAATATACTGCTTAGTAGCGATGTTGAAATTGTATTAAGTGCATTTTCCAGAGGGCACATTTTTGAGAAAGAACCCTTGCATAGCTACAACTTGTATATGTAGACTTACTCTATATTATCTGTTTTTGGAGTTACTTTTGATTTTATGTACAATGCTCTATATTAATGAGATGGATAATGTAGGATTTGCAGCAAAATAGCCCATAATGGCAATCAGATTTAAATTGCCACTTTAACGAATCCACTGTTTTCAAAGTTAAGAATAATTTGCTTCATGCTTTCCTACATTCTGATTATGTGAATTTTGTTAGCACATATCCTAAAAATATCCTTTAAAAATATCAAAATTTCAGTAACGGTAGGAATTCGGATTAAACACGAAAGTTCTTCAGAGTGTCATAGCATGCAACTTATAAATATATTGGGATTGGCTTTAAATAAATTCACGTTATAAATATATATGAAACAAACTTCCTGTCGCCTAGAAGTACCAGAATCTTATATCATTGCAAGATTTTTATTTAATATTTTATTTGAATTGTTCAAAACACTTTTAACGCAACTTTTTAATAAAGTTTGTGAAGGTAGAAATAGAAAGAATAGAACAAAATATAACGTTTGTAATATAGTAAATCACTAGCAATTGACAACTCGTTAAAAAATATCAACATGTTTATAGTTCATTGCATTATCGGAGCATGCAAAATGTGAGAAATAATGGACGGTGCAAAAATATGCATATTGCATATATTAAATGGCACTTTTTGGAAGGCTAAAGCTAATATGCAAACACCAAAGTACATTGTACCCTGGAACGATAAAAATAAATTTAAAAATAGCGAAGCCTGCTTAGAGTGCACATAACATATTTTTAAAACGCATTTGGAATTTTATATTTAGTTTTTAGCCAAACATTCTGCACTTGCCGCGTTCGATATTGCTGTTTTATCGTATTTCACTTTTCCGGTGTTATTTTGATGAGATTATATGCGTTCATCAAATAGTTATATATTATTTTCGACTAGATTTTTTATCAAAAAATCATCTGAGTTGGCAGAATGAAATAAAATTTTATTCATAAAGTATTCATGCACACGTATTGCACAAAGGTAATGATGCATGTTTTCTTAAATTAACCTCATTTACCTAATTGACCTGAAATTACGGTTATAATTTTAAATGTTTTGCAAAACATTCAGAAACTAAACTTAATTAGGAAATTGGTTGAAGGGATAGAAATCAGTTAAAAGTATAATAATTCATCGCAAAACCGAACGAGTTAAACGACAGTGATACATATCGGTAAATAACGTAACAAAAATACATTTTCCTTCTGAAATTCTGATAGTTCTTACCCAATTAGCAATTATCATTAGTAAGAAATTGGGAACGTGGCATTGGATAGAAACCAGAATGCAGAAATAAAAATCATTAGAACTGTTTTTTTTTTCGTTTTCTTGTTTAAACATATGTTATAAATATAATCATAAGACCGATGCACTACAGATTGTATTTTGGGCAAGCGGCCATTAACCCATTTAAAAGTTGGTTGCATGTGGAACAATTCGGCAAGTCGTGGAAATTGCTCGTACGATTTTAAAACCAATAAACAGGTCTGGTACTTGAACCTGACAAAGAAAAATTTTCCGTGTAGATCGTTTGCTGGGAAACTTTAGAAGTAGCTGCTGTGAATTTTAGATATTTGCAAATGTTGCAAAATGCATGGAGTAGTAGTAAATATCTTTATTTCCATGGTGGAAACAACGAATTCGACGTAATACCATTAGATAGAGTTATTAACAAATAATACTGACTTAAAATTTAAAATGTAGCAAATTCATAAATGAGCCGCTTTAAAATGCCAAGGTAAAAATTTAGAATTTGCATAGAAAAGTTTAAATGCTAATGCTAATGAAGGGGGTGATGTGTAGACAACCCCCAAGTTGGTACTCCCCGGGCAACGTTTTGCTCATGCAAAGCGGCAAAAAGTCTACACAGATTGCGACCGCACTGGACAAAAACTATGACAATAAGAGACTCAATATCCCAGCAATAGAGGAAGCAGCAGCGTCAATGCTCAACGACAACATTCATCCAAACGAAAACAACAACGTCGATATGGAACTCAGCAAATTAAAACAAGCAGTTGAAACAGTAAAGAAAGAATTGTTGAAACCGGACAAAATAAAGAAAAAATCTTGGATGACGACAGAAATACTAAACTTGATGGAAGAAAGAAGACAAAATAAAGGAAACCCAACGGAATATAAACGAATAGAATGCATTATAAATCAGGAAATAAGGAAGGCGAAAGAAAAAGAAATACTAGAAACATGTCGCGGGATCGAAAACCATCAAAAGATGCATGATAACTTCAATGTTCACATGAAAGTCCTAGAAGCAACAGGGAAAGGCCACAAAAACAACTGTAAAGCCTGACAAAACAATAGACGCTCAGAAAAAGAAGGAGGCCTGAAAAACATATCTAGAGAATCTATTCCATGATGTACGCAAAGAAGAAGAACCAATTGTTGGAGAGGAACCGGAAATTCTGATAGACGAAGTGAGAGCCGCCATTTCGGAAATGAAGTCACGGAAAGCAGCTGGTCTGGACCAAATACAGACTGAATTCCTAAAGTTATTGAACGAAGATAAAATCAAATGGCTGTATAGAATATTCAACAACATCTACTCACCAGGCGAAATTTCAGCGGATTGGTTGAGGTCAGAATTTATAATACTGCCCAAAAAAGCAAGAGCCAAAAGCTGCGGTGATTTTAGAACAATAAATTTGATGAGTCGTCTCTTAAAGCTGTTTCTCAAGATAATACACAAAAGAATAGACATACTTTGTGAGGAACATATTCCACCGAATCAGTTTGGGTTTGTGAACGCCGTCGGCACAAGAGAGGCTCTATTTGGTGTTCAGGTGTTGTTTCAGAGGTGTAGGGATGTCAGCTGTGATGTATATGCTTGTTTAGTCGATTATCATAAAGCGTTTGACCGAGTCCCACACGATAACATGGTCGACATACTGAAGCAAATAGGAATGAGCGAAAAATATTTAAACATAATTATAAACTTATATTGGAACCACACGGCAGTTTTGAGAATTGATGGCAGTCACACAGAACAAATAAATATACTGCGAGGAGTGAGGCAAGACTGTGTTTTGTCACTCATCTTATTTGACGTGTACTCAGAATACATCTTTCGAGAAGCACTCGACAACATTGAGGAAGGAATCACTATAAACGGTACTAAACTTAATAACATAAGATATGCAGATGATACAATAATGTTTGCAGATACTCTTCAAGGATTACAGAGTTTGATGGAAAGGGTGACCAGAATTACTTCACAGTACGGGTTGGTAATGAACGCAAACAAAACTAAACTCCTCATAGTAAGTAAAAGAAACATCGCGGAAGATAGTATATACATCAATCACAGTAGAATACGAAGAGTAAGGCAGTACACATACTTGAGGACAATCATTAACGAAAGATAAGGCCCGCTCTGAGTTTATTAAAATGAGCTCGCTTTTTAAGAGCCATAATCTATCCTTAGACATGAATCTTTGGCTCTTGCGTTGTTACGATTTCTCGGTCCTTCTGTATGGCGTGGAAACATGGACACTCACTAAAGAGCATGCCAGGAGAATTGAAGAGTTCGAACTCTGGCTGTACAAGAGAATACTGAAAATATCTTGGACACCAAAAATTACCAACACAGAAGTAATGCGACGGATGAAAAAAGAACCAGAACTGTTAGATACCGTAAAATATCGGAAACTTCAGTATTTCGGCCACATAATGATGAACCCAAATAGATACGGGCTGCTACAGGAAATCCTACAAGGCAAAATTAACAGCAGGAGAGCGCCTGGCCTCAGGATCTTTGTCGGCAAATCTTAGAACGTGGTCTGACAAATCATCAAAAGAACTTTTCCGAATCGCCATCAACAAAGTAAGAATTGCCATGCTGATAGCCAACATCCGGAATGGATAGGCACTTGAAGAAGAGAATAAAGCTATGATTGACTTTATAGCAAAAAGTGTAAAATACCCTATTTCCTCATGAATTTGCCGGCTGTGGAAATTTTTTTTAGGTCTTACTTATATTTTTCCTTTATTCCACATTCGTCAACTCAAGTTTACTCGCGCCAAATTTCATCCAAATCAGTTGATCCATTCTTGAGATATTAGGTTTATGAACAAGAAACATTTTTTTCACACTGTGCGACGTCCCGCCCTTAAAATTTTAAATGGGAAGGGGGTCAAGTGATACAACTAATTAAAGCTTTCGTTGAAGATTTTGATGCTTAAAAAATGCCGACTTTGAAGCAGCCGTTCCTAATGAAATAGATATATTTTTTTGTTATTTAGTATAACGTAAAATTTACATTAAAAACGTTTTTTAGTTTACTATTTATTTCGCTGCTTTGGTAGCTTTCCTTGTTAACAACTTCGCCTGTTTCATATTTTTACTTTTTACTGTACTCCATCTTGATATTTATCTGCTTCAGTGTTGTATAATAATATGCAAGTTATAATTTTTCGTGTTGGTTAATAATGGCTCGCGCAGGCCATATTTTAGAATATTGTCACATTATTACGAAAATAAATTCATGTTGGAAAATATTTTGGGTACTTTTATCTCTTTTCGGCTCGACATAGTAACTAAATCAATTAATACGATAAGAAAGTTAGTTGTTGCGGATTTCACGAGATGCATTATTTTTATTTTTCTTATTTTATTGGTTACGATTTACTAAAGGTGAGACTTAAGGCTCTTTACCTTTTTCGAAGCACGATTTTCGAATTTTAATTACGGTATTAAAAATTATGCACTAATCTACAGCTATATTAGTAAGAAGTTGTGTGTTCAAATAATATTTCATCTCAATCACCTACTGATTAGATTTCAAACAAATTAACACATTCATTTGGTACTTTTCAACAACCACGCGAATCAGATAAATGTATAAATATTCTCGTGTTTTTTTTTAATTTGGAATAATTCATCTGGAAATCAGAGCATAGAGACTGGAACAAAAAGCCTTCAAACTATTTAAAATGTATTAGATTACTTTATGCAAATACAACCGTAATAAAAGCGTTAAATCTGCAGGAAACTCTGCAGGGAAATTTAAAAAACATATTTTTATCACAGTTTCAATTCACAAAGAAACAACTGTGAAATTGTATTTAAAGTAATTATTATAAAAGACGTAAGACATTTTGAAACATTATATACACAATACACACAAAACCCATACAACTATATTGTATGATCACGCATGAAAACCATTTAGCTAAACGTATTGGAACTCTTAATATGTGCATGAATCAAAGAGAAAGCGTTACATTCTTTGTCCTAAGCGATAAATAGGTCAAGGTATCTTCTGCTGCTGCTACATGGCATAGCGAAAGAGCAGTTATAAATATCGGAAACAGACTTTCCCATTGAAAGTTACTTTTAGAACTTTAAACCAAAAGATAACATAAAGTTTCGCCTCAATTTAGTTCGTTAGACCGCATGATACGTTAGAGCTTTCAAGTTGTTCAGTATATGTATAAATAGGTAGATGCAAATATCCGGAAAAACTTAAATTTTTTAGTGCTCTCATAAAAAAAAAGACAAGCCAAACTTTTTTTATTGGAAACAAGACTATTGACAAAACTAAAAGTCGGTGAAAATTTGTAAAAACCGAAAACTCGGAGTAAATTTTTACAGTTTTTATTCGCTTAGCATTTGTTTAACACTTTATTAATACACTTTATTTTAGGTATCTAGAGCATTCTTTATCAATGTGTAATAAAAGACGAGAGGATGTTCTGTTGTTTTTAAAAGTCAAAAGTTTTTGAAGAAAATTACCCAACATAAGTCTTGTTATCTCTCAAAAACTTAGGCGGTAATAAAATCCAAAGCATTTGCTTTTCGGATTGGGTTGATTTTGGAGGTGAAATTGAAGAAAATCTTTTCAATTTCTATGCAGACAGACTGCAAAAACTGCAAACACAGAAATGCACTTAAAGTATACGTTAAGCGCTACTAATCCTTTTGTAAATCGAATATATTATATAACGAAATTATTCAAACTATGAATTGCGTATTTTACACATATAAATAAAAGCAATAGGCAATAAATGAATCAATTCTAAATGGTATTAAACTATACTTAACTCGTAATTTAACTCAAAAATTCTTTACACATTTCGGCGTTAAAGTGTGCTTAACTGTTTTTGCACAGAAAAGTTAGGGGACAACCACCTATCCATAAAGCAGACTATCTACTATCTATCTTTGTGGCTATTTTATTGTGGTGCGCCCAATAGACTCACTTCACAACCGAGACATTAATAGCCGATTAATGTCTCGGTTGATGTTCCAAGTTGAAAGTTGTAACCTTGTTTGACTTCGCCCTTTTAATAATAATTATTTTGCAATTTTTTAGACGTACAAATTATAAGGTAACTCATAATTAGCCTTTTTCTTATGTCATTAATTTTTGACGTTAATTTATTATAATTCATTCAAATACTCGAGTAACTGTTTTATAATGCATCCTTTCTGTTCGGCGCTCATGCATTTTCATTATTTTATCATACCTTGCACTTGTTGAGCAGCAAGGTAAATACCTTAATTGAATTAAATTCTGTATTGGCAAATTTTCCAGTAAAAAGAGTATTTTGGAACGAGTTTTGATGAATAATTACAAACGAATGGAATAACATTACTTACTTATTATTACTCAAAAATATTAAGTATTTAATTGTAAATTTTTCTACGTGTGAGTTTACTGGATAAACTAACTAAAAGCTCCTGTTATTTTTAAATGATGACGACAGTTGACTGTGAGTCTAATGTGAACTAATGAGTCGTTGAAAAAACCATTTAAACAAATTCTAAGAGCGAAAGTATTAAATAAGATTTATACAGGGTGATTCAAAATTGGCGTCATGCCTCTGGGGGTGTTAGCTGGGGTTGTTTTAGGAGTAAAGGAAAAATAGTAAAAAAAATTATTTGCCATTAAAAACTGAGATATTTGCAAAAAACTAGATCAGAAGGATAGCAATATTTTCCCCTGTGCGGCCCTATAACCTCTTAAAAGGAATGACGCCAATTTTGAATCACCCTGTATTTAGAAAATTTGTAACTATTCCAAGTAATTTTTAAAAAATGCAAGTTAGATTTTCTTGGAAAAAAGAAGGATATTTGCCGATTTTAAAAGCAACAATATATTGTATCACCATTTCTGCTTAACCGCTAACGGGAAAAGTTCAACCGGTCAACTGAACAGATCGGTAGAAAGCCTATAATAACATAGTAAGTATATAGTAACTATAATAACATAATAAACTGCGAGATTATAAACAGATGTTACGCTGATGACACCGCCATCCTAACAAACAACAAGAATGAACTGCAAAAGTATTTAAACAAAGTGAAAACTAAATATTAAGAAAACAGATATGATGTTAATCAGCAGGAACACGAAATTGAACTCCAAACCGGAGAAAAACAAAGAGTGATTGTTATAAATCATGCAATCCAAAAATCGCAGATTTCATTACATGAAAGAGAGATGAGAAGAAAGAGGAGAAATAACAAATAATAAGTTGACGCATATAAAGTTAAATCAAAATATACCAATAGAATAAACTGCAAGACAGTTTTCAACTAAATAACTCGTTTGCTTTTGGGACACAAAAATGTCAATATTTTGTAAAATTGCTTTCAAATTGCAGGGACGTAAAGGAGATTAGATTTGAATACTTCATGTTCAAGTTTTCGTGCTTTTTCAAACGGTGTTCACAAATTTTGCATGTGACATTTCGGTTACTAAAAACCGTCAATAGAACGAAATTTTTTGTTCAAGTTCCGACTAAACTTTCTAATTACGTTTTCAAGGTTCAAAAATGCAATCGAGTGATTTCATATACAGGATCAGCTTGTAGAAATACATTACTGTACAGCGAGATTTTATAGAAATAAATACTTAATAAGAGCTATACAGGGTGATTCTGAACTCCAAAAAAATGTGTCTTCAACACAAACAAAAAAAGTCATTTCTTTGTCACGAGGAATCTACATTTATCAGATGTGACATTTATTTAAAACCACCATATTTTAAATATAGTCACATGTTTTATAAATTACGTAGGTAGGAGGTCTTGGACGTAAAAATTGACAACTTTCACGTACATTAAAACGTCTTTTTTACGTGTTTGTCACGTAGGAAGTTGGCTGGAAAATATACCTCACAGCCACTTCGAAGTCACGTTTTCAAATAAACTTAGAGCTTTGATTATTTAAAAAGATAAGTATTTATTTCGCAAATTTATTGGATTCTCTACAAAAATGTTTAACTACTTTGTTTTTCCCATTCAGTTGTTCACAATTTTTTGTAAAAAAAGTTAATTTTTAGGTACCATAACGAATGTTTATATATTTTGAAAAGTATATTTTCTTGTATAATTATTTATAAACTTAATTCTCTTGAGATGTTGAGGTCCATGAGTCCACCCATCTCTTTGGAGGTCTTCCGGAGTCTTCTCCATGGCCTTCCATCTCTACCGATTCTGGCCAGTCTTCCCTCTGTCATCCTGTCCACGTGGCTCTGCCAGTCCCTTGTACGTTTGCGTCCCCATCTGATGATGTCTACCACTTCACATTCGTGTCTTATGCCTGTGTTTCTTTTTCTGTCTCTTAGTGTGTACCCTGAGATGTTCCTGGGTATTTTCATTTCTGTTGTTCGTAGGTGGTTTTTTGTTCTTTTGTTATCAGTTCTTGTTTCTATAGCGTATGTTAGAATGGGTCTAGCACAGGCTTCATATATTTTAATCTTTGACTTTTTGCTCATGTTGGTGTTATACCAGATAGTGCACCTGAGATTCGGCTGGCTTTGTTGGCTTGTTCTCTTACTTCATTTGTACTATTTTGGGTTGAGGTAATTTGTATGCCTAGGTATTCGAACGACATGACTTGTTCTATTGTTTTATTTTACAAGGCAAGTTTACATCTCATTGGTTCTTTGGAAATGACCAGGGCTTCGGTTTTTCTGATCGATACCTGCATGTTGAAGATTTTTGCTTTTATAGAGAAAAGAGTAAAGAAGGCGTTGTAAGTCGTCCTCATTCTCCGCTATAATTAGGGCGTCATCGGCATAACAGACGCTTTTGATTTCACCTGTTGTGAGTGTATATCCTCTCTCTGTGATTTTAACCTGGTTTATGATTTCATTCATTATGCGATTGAAAAGTTGTGGGTTTAAGGAGTCTCCTTGTCGGATTCCCGTTCGTGCTTTTATTTCCTCTCTCATCTTTTGGTTAACCAATATGTGGGTCGACGTGTTGTGGTTTAGTTGTCTTATGGGGTATATTACGGTTCTCGGTACATTTTTTTTCTTAAGAATATCTGTCACGTCGTTCAATCTCACCCTGTTAAATGCTTTCGTGAGGTCTATAAAGCACATATATGCGGGCTTTCCGTATTCTATAAATAGTAGACCGATTCTTCCTGAACCCTTTTTGTTCTTCCGATATTTTTACATGTTCGCTAATTATTACTTCTATGATCCGAGCTTAGTAGGGTTATTCCTCTATAGTTTTCTGAGAAATCCGCCCCAGGAAGACGCCCCCTAAAAGTTATATTAATAATTTTTTGGCTACTTCATATTATTTACTCCTGTTTTCATTATTAGCAGTTAGGACAAGTATTTCAAGTTTTGGATAATAAAGGGAGCTGGATTACTTACAGCTATAACATGCATATCTTCGCGTAAATATAGACTATCAATATAATCAATTCATTTAACTATTAGATATTTAACAGTCAAGAGATGTACACATTTCCGATATTTAAGGCAAGGTGATTTGTAATACAAGTTGTATTTATGTCAGGTCGATTTTGGAACACAATCAAATAGGCGTGTTTGACAAAGTTATTTATCAAATTTGCATTTAATAGCCAGTATCCGAAACAAAGCAACTACAAAGTTAATTGTTATCGGTTTGTTCTGATTTTTAAACAAAGAAAATGTGCCACCGGTAATACCGCCAAAATGGAATGTCAGCGGTATACATTATTAATTATTTAGATTGTTTTCGTCTTCGATTATATAGACTATTAGGAATAGGATGTAGGGGCCATTTGCGGACTAGAATAGTTCGATAAGCGTCATATGGGGTCTTTCACATCAAAAACGTGCTTCCAGAATGTATTCTAACAAATAAGCATCTATAAATATGCAATAATTATAGGCGACTTTAACTTGAATAGAAACAAAACGAAACAACACACCTCACCAACTTTTCTGATGCCCGCAAACCCAGACTCAACACCAGACGTTCTACTGCACACAAGAAACTTACAAACACCATCAACAACATAAACTTAACCAACGAACTTGGATCCGACCACCTGGCTATTACGTTTAACATAGACTTACAACATACGCAACCTACCTCCAATACACCTCCTATAGAGAGGTGTATTGGAGACAAACTAACAAAGACTGACATAGACAAAGTGAAACAACATATACATGACTACATTCAATCACAAGCACAGCACATTTCAATAGAAACCATACAACAACAACTTACACTTAGCCATACGAAAATTTAGCCCGGAAATAAAAAATGCTTTCTACCGACATAGACACTGCCCAAATACATACTGAGACTAATAAAACATAAGAGAGAACTGTACAGACTATATACAAATACTCAAAATAACGACCTAAAAAAGACACTGACCAACTTAACAGAAACATTAAAACTCTGATTGGACAATACCGACAAGACAAATGGCTAGAAACATGTAAAGAAATACAGAAGGACAAGGCAAACATACTGGCGAAAAATTAAGAAACTGGCGCAATACAGGAAGACTGGCACTACTGACACAATTGACGAAAACGGAATAGAACGCTACACAGACAAAGAGAAAGCGGACGCATTCGCCAGACACTATCAAAGGGCCTTCAGCATATCGACAAACCTTAACTTCGACTATAACAACTGGAACTTGATCAACGACTGGTACTTGAACTATTTTAATAGCTCACCAAACTACACCTACAAGCTGATCACAGACACAGAGTACGATGAAGCCCTAGCGCACATCAAAAACACTGCACCGGGGAAAGATAAAATTAAGGCAAAACTCTTGAAATGCCTAACTCAAGAAACACACAAACTGATCCTAACTGAATTGAACAACTGCATCACAAATGGCAGAATCCCAGAAACATGGAAAAACGGCTTAATAATCCCTATACCCAAAAATGGACTGGACAATACACAACCGAGCAACTACAGACCAATTACACTACTTCCAGTACTAAGCAAAATTTTTGAATACATAATGAAGCAGCGGCTTGAAAAAGTGATTGGAAAATATATACCTACCTACCAATTTGGTTTCAAACAGGCATCACTCGACTGTTCATCCGCTCTTTATTTTGGCCACCAATATACAAACTACCCACCTAACTGACAGAAAGACAGCTTGCCTGTTTATGGACATTAACAAGGGCTTTCGATAGTGTCTGGCATAGAGGCTTACTATACAAACTACACACACCAACATATCTACTACACACCATAAAGAACTTACTAGAAAACAGACAACTACAAGTACGAATTGACAAAACACTGTCATTTTCTTTTTCCCCTGAACAAGGTCTCCCTCAAGGATCCCCGCTCTTACCGTTTCTCTGCAATATATACTGCCATGACATATACAATTACAACTTACCAGACAAAAATCAAATCGACAGATCGGCATACATATTACAATAGGCAGACGACACGGCACTTATTGTACATGACAAAACTACTGAGAGAGCAGCTCAAAGACTCCAAACACTAACAAACAACACAATGACATGGTTTTATAAATGGAGACTAACACCAAACGCGTCAAAAAACCAACTTCTGCTCACAAACCACAGACTCAACGCTGACTCCCCTACAATAACTGCAGACGGCCAAACGACACAACCAAAAAACGTACGTAAAATACCTTGGAATCACAATTGACCACAAACTTAAATTCACTAAACACATACGAAACATCAGGGCAGAAACAATAAAGAGAACAAAACACTTCCGATCACTAACCTACAAAGACAGAGGAATTAGCACAAACACCGCCACCAAAATATATAAAGCTATTTGTAGACCCTTGCTAGACTTTGGAGATATACTCATGACCAACGGAACAGAAAGGACAAAACGTTATACACAAACAACAGAACAAATTGCACTAAGACTAATAACATGAATAAGACACCCCCAAAACCCACTACACAACCCCTCCACCCAACTACTATACGAACGCACAAACATGACAAAGATCTCGGAAAGACTCATACATCTACAGACAAAATGGACAAACAACCCCTACAACTGGACCATACTGAATCCCCTTTGCCTTACAAGACCAACCAGACAATCCCGCTTCCGTTTCCCTACATCAACGCTACTCGAACACTTACAAACGCAACTGACTAGTGGCCAATAAAATATTTTTTTCTTGTCATTGGAATTTTATTTAATAATATTGTTAACCTAGAATAAGAGAATTTTCATATTTGTTTTTTATTTAGATTAAGACTACATGTATTAAACAAGGGCAGAAAGACCGATAGGTCGATAGCCTTTTTTAGAAATAAAGATGTTTACTACTACTACTCTAACAAATATGAATCTATTGATTTCTTTTTCATAATTAATTATGGGTGATAATTTGAAAACTTGCAATGGCTATACCTGAGGAACAAAAAAAGATAGACAAAATTCCTCCGAACAGTTTCTATAATAAGTAGGTAAACCAAACTTATGTATCAACAAAACTATCCCCACGAAACATCTAGCTTATATCCACCCCAATTCTAAAATTTGAAATGGCAACGTCCTACTTGTGATAGACTTTTTTTAAAGCTCCTCAAAAATGTTTTACGATTGCATTACATAACGTTACATTTGATTAATTAATTAATTAATAATTTTATTTAATTAATTAATAATTAAAAAACGATTTTAGTATTTTAATTTTTCTCTTAATTAGTGAATTGTTCAAAATAGTTTCCATTATTTTCCAGACAATAATAAAACCTGTCTTCAAATTCACGACGAACATTATCGAAAGTTTTCCTGGATATAGAACCGGCATGCTTGTATAAGTCCGTTTGGTAATTGCTCAATTGAGTCAGGCTGCGATTTAAAAACAACAGATTTTAGATGTCTTGAGAGGAAAAAATCAACTGGCGTTAGGTTTGGCGATCGTGCTGGCCACTCAATAGGGCCTCCCCTACCAATCCGTTTATTTGGATAATGATCAACCAAGTATTGTCCAACTGGAAGCACGTAATGGGGAGAGCGCACCGTTCTGTTGAAAATTTAGCAAATCCTCGTTTAAAACATATTTTCTTGTACTGATCACAGACCGACAATTACGAAGCAACTAAAATGCTCATGAAACTGTCATCAGCTTCCAGAAAAGTCGGTTTCAAAATCAACATCGTCAAAACCCAATTTGTGACTTGGTCCCTAGCGGTATCCTAAAAATCAAACAAAGATAAATCCAACACGTAACATCATATAAATATCTAGGTCATGAAATTCGAATCGGAAGAGATAACCAAACCTGTGAGCTTAGCCGAAGAATAAAAATCACATGGGCTGCCTTCGGCCGTTTAAGGCGTGCATTCAATTCAGACATTGGACTGTGCCTCAAGTGTAGGGTTTTTGACCAGTGCGTCCTCCAGTTACTGACATACGGAAGACACATTAACATCAACACAAAAAACGATCAACAAAATAAGAGTTATCCAACGAGCCATGTAAAGAGCCGTGTTGGGGGTGACGTGGACAGAATCCTCAACGACGAGATCCGCAGGAGAACTAACGTCACAGACGCTGTTGAGAGAATAGCACACCTAAAGTGGAACTGGGCAGGCCAGGTCGCAAGAATAAAGGATGATAGGTGGACTACGAGGATATTGGAGTGGCGACCCAGAGATGAGGCACAAACAAGTCGGGGTGGACCACCGACTCAATGGACAGATCATATTAGAAGTATATCTGCAAATTGGATTCATGATGCCCAAGACTTATCAAGATGGATTAGGTTAAGAGAGGCATTTGTCCATCAGTGGACGATACAAGGCTGATTGAGGATGATCTATATTGACCGAAACTATGAAATAAAGTTTACAGCATCTGAATAACTGAATTAGGTTAAACCGATGAAAACTAGCAATTGAATAAAAACTACTTCAACCTATCAAGCTTGTACTTTTCCTTATTTTCGCAGCAAACCACAAAAACTCTACTGTTATTATTTTTACTCCATTCCAATGTATTCCTGGGTTTCAGTCAATTTTATTGTTTATTATTTAAAATGTTACAAATACGTTTCGGTGTCTTTATCCACCATCATCAGTTTGTGTATATAGTTGCTACCAACTTCACATTTGACTGGTTACTTACTAGAGTATAGTTACTTACTAGAGTAACCAGTCAAATGTGAAGTTGGTAGCAACTATATACACAAACTGATGATGGTGGATAAAGACACCGAAACGTATTTGTAACATTTTAAATAATAAACAATCAAATTGACTGAAACCCAGGAGTACATTGGAATGAATTAAAGTACAGTCAGGAAAATATACGAAATTATTTTTACTTGAAATGATAGATAGGAACCCTCATTATATGTTCGAATCAAAAATCCATTTATTACTAAAATAGGATATAATCAACAGCCTTCGTTTGAAGTAAGATCGAAAACTCAACTAATTAGAGATTAAAGTTCTAATTCTCGTGGTGCAAAAACTCAACTCCCTGGATGCTGGATGAGACCCCCCCTTCTCCGCTAAGTATACTTCCGCCCCGGGACTTCCCGCAGTTTACATTTCCCCCCGCGATACCTCTTGTCGCCCCAATCCCCCAGCCCTCACTCAACTGCTCCCCCTGCCTACACCCACGCTAAAATTTTTGCTAGGGACTCATTGTACATATTTTCGCATGAAACTCTATTTTGCGTTTTTAGCTTTCTCTCTCGATTTTATTCTCGTTTCTCAGTTTGGTATTTAACGAGTGGTGGGGATTGCGTTCTATCGGGTGCGATCACAATATGATTACACGCTTTATTTGAAGAGATATTTGTTTGCCAATTGGTCTATATTATTAATTTTGTCTTGTATTACTTTTTGATGTAAATTTAAACAAAGTTAAATATGAAAGCATCCAGATATTTTTTAAATCTACGCCTAGACTTGAAAATCATTTTTTTAACTAGTGGACTTTGAATGTAACTACTGAATTGAGTAGTTAATATTCTTAAAGTCTTTTAACAGAATTTTCGAAACTTTTATTATATGCAAGCCTAATATGAATAAAATGCTAAAAATGTTACTTGTTAAGAAAATTTTTAATAATTTAGTTTACCTTATGATTTTTTAACAGGTAGAATACCTTTGTTGGATAATTACATGTTTTTGTCATTCTAAGGTTCTCGGACGTTTTTCGCCGTTTGAGACTTTTGTGTGTTCGGCAGTTTAATAGGTTTGCAATTTTTTTATATTTAATTTAATACTGATGATCTAAGTCGATTTACCCTTTACATATTCTTCTTCATGTGACGTCTCCTTGTCGCAGGTTGGCCATAATAATTGATATTCTTACTAAGGAAGCTGCTGCCTTGAATAAGCTAGAGGACATCACATTGAACCGTTTTCGTATGTTCCTAGGCCAGGATATTCTTCTCCTTACAACAGATCTCTTTTCCTCGATTTTTCCTTGGATTATGAGTTGCAGAATCCCATACCTGGGACCTATCATGATGAGTCTGAGATATTGCAGTTTTATCATGTTCAGGTTTCCAGCTTCTACACCATACAAAAAGAACGGGAATACATAACATTTGAGTGTCCAAATTCTTAGGTCCAGGCTCAGATCGCGACTATAGAGCACCTTCTTCTCTTATATATTCTCTTATATATTATATATTCTCTCTTAAAATATTTCTCTTTATTTCTGAACAATGGTCCTCAAAATATTTGACACGTGTACCCAAGTAGTCATACTTCTCGACTGTTCGACGGAAGCCCTTCGCCTTCCATCCCTTCAGTTTTGGTGACAAACATGTATTTGGTTCGTTTAACGTTGAGTGTAGCGCATATTGTCAACTATGACATTATTCAACATATTTTGAAAGTAGACCCGTTTTCGGCGAGAAGTATTGTATCGTCTGCATCATGCAATTCTTTTGTGCAAATATCTTTATTATTATATAATTTTTTTACTATTTTTCCTGTACTCCTAAAACAACCTCAGAGGAATGGCGCCAATTTTGAATCACCCTGTTTTATTTTTTGACTAATTCAACAATTTCAATGAAAGACATGAATCCATAAGATGAACATAAACATTTTATTTATCAACGGCACGGTACTTGTTCATCGTGATAAATGCAAATTTGAAGCCGAAGTTTGCCGTGATCGGATTTTGAAATTCGATTTTTTTTTAAGTAAATTTGCAATCCCTTAAATCAACGATCTTTTTTCGGTACATGGATGACACTTTTGTAATAAGGAAATATGGACGCGCGAACATAGACAAGTTTCTAGGCCATCTGAACAGGCAACATCCACATTTAGAATTCACTATGAAAATAAAAAAACGATCAACTGATGTTTTGGTGTTCAGGCGAAGAGATCGCTTAGATCATAAGGTATATCGGTAAAGCCACCCATACGACCATCAAGATTCTCGAAGGGACAGCAAAACAATTCTGCGGATCACAATATCTGGAAACGGAATTAAAACATCTACAAGAAGACTTTTGCTTGAAACGAATATTTTCATATGGAGATCGAGAAATCAGTCAAAGCAAACCTTCCAAGAACAAGAAGACCTACATAAGCTGAAGTAACTAAACAATATTTGCCGTTCACTTCTAGAGTTACGGGCAGAATAAAAAGCTTCTGCGAAAACAAGAACACAGCTAAGCTTCAGGACAGAGATTAGTAGAATCTACTAATCTCTGATTCAGGATTGCTTGAAGAGCTTTACTCTTAACTGCAGGAATATTCGAATCTTTTCCCTTGTGAAAGTTCATTTCAGTGAAACTAACGTGTATGTGTATGTAATTTAAGAAGCGAAAAAATATAGTCCTTAAGAGAAGAATATGGCCAAGCGCTTTCCACACTTATGTCATCATCAGGGCTGCTAAAAAATTTCTTTTCATCCTCTCTGTCTTGTGGTCATATGTCTACATAGGAGCCACAAAGATATCAGCCAGAACCAATATGTGGGGACATATTAAGAAACTGTAGATTATAAGAAATGAAGAAATAGATAGTAGATCAACATGCTATTATCGAAAAAATACTTAAGAAAACGGATTTCAGCAATGCAACACGAACATCATTAAAATAGTTAATTTTGATGATGTGTTTTTTTTTATTCAAAAAACAAATTTTTGTGTCCACACAATGTTGCTTTGTTAAGAGGTGTAAAACATGCATGAAAGTGCATTATTTTCTTTTGATTTCATTTTTAATCAGCGACTACATGTGCTTCATTAGCAATTTATCAACAACCGTTTTTTTCGTCAACTGCCCTCATATAGTAGATTCGCGAAAGAGGGGACAGGAAACATCGAGCCCTCGTTTGGCTGATGTATGCTTTACTTTTAAAATTTATGTGTTTATAATATTAGGCATAGGCCCGGGTAAAATTCGGAGCATAGAAGGGAGAGCTTTTTTATGTTGTTGGCCGGAAATAAATATTGTATTTGTCAGGAGAAAGATGGAAAACGTTTCCCGGAATACATATTAAAAAATGGATAAATCATTAGGCCTTAGCCTGACATTATTTTTTCTGCTCAAGTTTTGACATAGGTACTCCCAAGTGTATACTATAATGATTTTACAATAGCAGGTTATTAGAGGATCGGTTGTTTCTTTACTTCTTAACAATCGGCATTAGAAAAATTCAAATGCTTTCAAATTTTTGGTCCAATTAATAAACTCTAAGCCAGACTCTGTTGAGAAAAATGAGCATTTTTTAAATGCTAGGAATCGGTTTGTTTGCTTGAAGCTTTTGCGGTATTTTGAGAAAATGCTTATGTGTACAAATGATCGCGATTTTTTCAACATTGACAAATCCTACAAACGATTAATACATTTCAAGATTAGACCCGGAACGCAAAATGTCGTAATTAAGTGAGAGCGATTTATCGTGATTTAACACGTTACCCCTTCATGCTCCTACTCTGGAGCAACAACCGTTCCGAAATCCGGCAGCCTGTTGAAATAAAATCCACATTTTAAAGCATATTCATATCGATCGCACTTTTTAACACCGTCATTTCCCTTCACCCTTCCTGCCCCTCATTTCGTAAAATGTGCGTGCTATTCACCTACGCATAAACTCGCCCTCTTTTATTCTTTGCCTCCGAGCATCGTCAGAAACCATCCTCCCCTTCCACTAGTTTCTCTATTATTTTTTAGAGGCTTCTGCTTAATTGTCAGTCGAAAACTCATTTGAACAACTTTCCAAGGAGGGTGACAAATTATTCAGCGCTCCTTAGCTGGATGTGGGCCAGCTTTTCGTCAGTTTCTGCTAGGCGAAGGAATTGATCACTGAGACACCTGTTTATTAAGGAAATCCGTTCGTAAAGAATTGGGAAAATTATTCTTTCCAAACGTGTCAATTCAGTGTTAATTCTTGATAAAATTATAGATTCCCTGTTGCAAACCGTATTTAATTTTTATTTCAGATGGCAGGACATTGAAATTAAGCGATGCTGATAAGGTCATTGATTTTGCTTGAAGGTTAATTACTTTGCTACAGCAGAAAGTCTGCTTTAAATTTTATACCAAAATTTTATTCTTGTTGTTCTAGTGGACACCCTCTATATAAATAATGTCTTAATTACTTAATGACTTTATAAATGATAAGAATCCTTAATAATACAAATAAATTTAATCAGTTTAAAGTATGAATTGTCCAACGGAACGCGGGCACCGAAACGGAGATAGACGAGTAAAAAAAGACAACATGCATAATTAAATCGCAAATAGAAACGTCAATATTACAACCCCAACATCCCCATTTCGCATATATTCTCATCTCTTTTTCCTTTTAGATAAAAACAACTGCCGCCACCCCACCCCATGGAGCAGTGAGGTAAGTTACCAATCGCTTCATTAGGTGACAAAAACTTTAAATTCGGACGGTTTTTTTTTAACACAAGTTTAACAGATTCTTTCTGATTTATGAGAAATGTTTAAACTGGTAAACTTTCATATGTTGAAACTGTTTTTAGAATGTCTCTATCTGGGATTTAAACCTTTTTTTCAAATATTTTAAATACTGGACTTGCTTGGAAGAATATTTCTGTTTAAAATAAGCTTAGATGCAAAATCGCTGTAGTTAAAGCCCATTTGGCTTAGAATTGTGTTTCGCAAAGTACAAAAACGTCGTTCAGTATTTTGAACACATTTTAAAGAATATTTTATACATAGATTAATCAAAACTAATACATGGCCAAATAGATTGATTTTCTGTGTTATTTCGAGGCTTGTCCCATCTGAGGGGAGGGACAACCTGTATATTTCCTAAGGACTTCACAAAACAATTTAAACATTTGGAAACTCGCATCAAATGCACATATTTATATAGCCGGTTCTAAAACGTCTTGTGACGTTGTCCGACGCCTACTCTCCATCTCCTTCGGGATTCCCAGTCGACTGCTGTTAAATTCCTTTCACTTATGGCTTTGTGGATTGTCTTCTGCCATTCTATTCGGGGCTCTGCCTCTTTTTCGTCGACCGATCGGTGGCCATTCTAGAATTTGTTTAATTAGTCTTGATGTTGGCATTCGTTGTACATGCCCATACCATGTTAGCTGTTTGCCAGTTACGTCTTGAATTGTAGATCCTTGCAGCACCTATCCGTTGTTTTACTACCTCATTCCTAATTCGGTCTGTTCTGGATACACATGAAGATCTTCTCATCGCTTCCATCTCCATTGCTTACAGTCTTTTCTTTTGCCTTTCACTCACTCTCGATGTCTCTGCTCCATACAATAAGGTGCTCTTTATCATTGTTTCTTATATGTTATATTTCCGTTTCTTAGTAATTTCCTTACTCCATAGTATGCCGTTGAGGCACCCAATCATTTTTTTGGCCTGAACAATTCTTTTTCCGATCTCTTTGACGCCAGTGCCTGTGCTGTCGAATGTAACACCCAAGTATACGTATTCTTGGCAAGATGGAATTTGTTGTCCATTGGCAAGCACCAGATTGTTCGATTTCTCTCCCACGCAACAATACCTTGTCTTCGTTAGATCGACAGTTAGTCCCCACTGGCTGTATTCTTCTGTTAGTTTTCTCATGATGTACTGCATGTCCTCTATATAATTTGCTATAACCACCTGATCATCGGCAAACTGTAGTGTGTCAATACATCCTTTATCCAGTTCAACACCCATGCCATGAATTTTCCTTATCCATTGCTTTAATGCGCATGCTACATATAGATTGAAGAGAGTTGGTAGAAATGCAGCATCCTTGTCTTAGTTCTTTGGTAACTGGAAATTCCTCGGTTATATATTTTCCCACTTTTATTCGTGATCTTGTGTTTTTATAGAGTTCTTGCACCGCACAAATCAGAGTGTAATTAAAACTTGATCTTTCTACAGTTTCCCACAGTTTACAAATTGGTACAGTATCGAAAGCTTTTTGAAGGTCTACAAATGTGATATGAGTTTCTATGTTTTTTGCAGCTCTTTTCTCTATTATCTGTTTTGGGCAGAAAACATTGTCGGTGCACGATCTGCCTGCTCGAAAACCACTTTGTTCTTCCTCTTCGTTCTGCCCGAAGTCATCCTCCATTAGGTTTCGTAAGATCCTTCCATAACGTCTACTCATGGTGCTAGTGACTGAAATTCCTCTATAATTGTTGCAGTTCATTTTATCTCCCTTTTTATGGATTGACGATATGCTTCTTTCCAAGGTTCTGGCACTGGATGACCATTTAGGCAACTGTTCATAATAAATGTTAGATTGTTGTGAAGTTTATCTGTTCCGTTTTTTAACATTTCCGCACATATGCCCTCCGGCTCACTCGCTTGCCATTTTCAAGATCCATATTAGCATTTTTTACCGCTTCTACCTGTATCTTTACTTCTTCCCCGTGAACCTGTATTGGACCTGCAGGATCGTCACCCAGATACTCTTGTCGTATTTCTGTTAATAGGTTCTTATAACAATTTTTCCACTCTTTTGATTTAATTTTTTACAGAAATGATTTATCCTTTCCTGTATGTTTAAGGGCACCTATGAAATTCCAGACTTCTGTCCATTTTCTCCCCCCGATGATCATCATCATCATCATCATCATCCTCATCAAGTAGCAGTACAACCCTATGTGGGTCTTTATGTGTATCTTTCATTTTTCCTAAGTATGTACATACCTGTGTATTGTTTAAATGTATAATTTTCTCATAATAAGTCAATTATCAAAATTCAGTCTAGTCTTTCAGTTAATGTATTTTTGTCCTTATATTACATCAATGCTTATTAAAATTTATTAATGTTTGAAGCTTTAAAATTTTAGAAACTACGTTTAATTTGGTGTGTGACTCTAAAGGTTTATGAAAATTTTAAAATACTTCAAAAGCTGTTTGCACTTGAATTGTTTATTAGTACAAAAAGGGAACCACCGCGATCGATATCTGGCAAACTATAATTAGGAGAAATTTGAAAATTGGACAATGTGCCGAAGTCATCGGGGGCCAGCGATCTAAAATATTTTCAAGATGGTCCACTTTATCCGGTTATACCGGAAGTCGCTATCAACTTGCTTACTATAAATAGAACATCCTATATAGTGTTTAAAACTAAAACTTATGTTATATTTTATTTTATATTACGAGCCTCCAGCAATTCAGCTAAATAAAGAATTCTTTCTCTGATTTTTATTAATAATGCTATTATTAAAACTCGTTAAGAGGGGAATGTTGTTTTCTTTAGATTGCTGAAATAAATTTGATTAATTAGATATTATTATTGTTGGGCTAATCTGAAATAATAATTCTGTTCAAGAGCTAACCATAAAAATTGTCAGACGAAACATCTTTAAATGAAAATTGGAAAATCTATCAAATATTATTTTATAGGCTATCAAAAGTGAGCTCGCAATCCTTTAATTTAATAAAGTTTGAAAGAAAGAAGCGCTAACACCGAGCATGAAAATTCAGGTTAAAGGTTTTGAGCAGAAATTCCTTCCAAAGTTTTGAAAAAACGTCGTATAGAAACTACGTCTATTCTTCCTATCTAACAGAAATCTTCGTTCCTATCTAATAGAAAAAAAATCCTTAAATTGCGATGTGAATCCCAAACGGTAATGAAAAAAATAAAAACTGATGTTGTGAAGTGAGGTTATAAAGTGAAGTTGCTCAGTTCTGTGTTGGTTTGAGAATTCAATTCTTAACTGAATTTTATATTCATTAGTAAAATCTTAACTATGATCTATTTGCTTTTTAGGTTCAACTGTTATCTTTATTGATTTGCTAATGTAATGTTAATGAGCAAAGAGTCATTTTTAAGGCTATCAACATATTGTTGTCATATTTCTGGTTTAGTTTTTGCTAATATATACTATATATATTTTCTACAATTTGAAGATCGCGCCTCGTCGTGAACTTGGCTACTCATTATTTAGAGGCACATTTTTCATATGAACATACATAGAAAACATTATTAATTCATTTTCCAGCAGTTAAACGTTCATCATTTAAGGATATTCCATCATTTGATACCGTCAAAAAATTTCATATTGCCATTCTAGTTTAGAAAGTTTCAAAGCCAATGTTGGTATTCTATAAATAGTCTCTAAACCTCTCTGAAAGTTTTCTAATCAAACTTTCTCAATGATACTTATAAATACAATTGATCCTTTCGATGGTAAGCATTACTATTTTAATCTGGGAGAAAAATACGTATTGAAAACTTGGAACAAAATTATATCTAATTCGTAATAAGTTCTTCGGCCCACTGTGTGCGCCACGCCTAATTTTAAAATGGTGCGTTGCGCAGGCATTAGATTTTTGTGCGAGTTCCACAGAGGACGCGATTAAAAAATCTATAATTTTTACTATTTACTACTCATCTACGGAATACAACTCCATCTCCGGCCGTTTCCATGACGACCACAGACAGATGAAGAACCCGGAGCGCTCCTGCGTTCCCGAAAAACGCGCACTTATTCATTTCACTTTTCTATTATTATCGTTAAGGGGAGTTCTCCACTTTTTCTAGATTTGCTGCAGGTTTTTTCCTGGATGTTATGTAACTCTTTGAAAACGAGCATTTGGATGACGCCAAAATAAGCTATTAATATGATTCGTTGTTAATCCTTTTGGTTTGTTTAATTTTTGTCACAGCGCTACTCTATTTAAGGATTGAAATTTGAAAATTAAAATTTTATAATATCTACCCGCAACAACATCAGCAAGTAGCAGAATGAACAAAATTCCTCTACTGAAAACGATAATATAAATTTGAGAAAACTCACGTCTTAAGAATTTAAGATTATTTACATTTTTAAATATACAATTCGTAAGAAAATATATTTATTTATTTGAAAATTGAAAACGCATGTTGATTTAAATTTTAAATTTCAAGGGACTCGTCACTTCAATAAAAACCATTCCCCATACTTAAATTAGGAAGAGTATTTTAGACAATCCTAGATCCCAAGATTAAGTTAAAGTGGCTCCTTAGCCATAATATTTCATGCATTTTCGGAACTAAAGGTGTATTAGATAGTCTTAAAAGTATAATTTTCAATAGTTGTTTAACTCGATTTATAATAAACATAAATTAATTGTTTGTCATATTTTTGAAAATTTGCGATCGACAGGAATGCTACGAGGAAGGCGTAGTGGATGATTGCAGTTCGTGATGAAATAAGTGAAAAACAAAAGTGACACTCTTGCAAACAATTATTGAAAAAGTTTTTGCAAAAATACAGAGTTCAAATTTGTCACCTGTGAGTACTCTAGAATCACATGGTATGTGTATACAGGGTGATTCGAAATTGGCGTCATTCCTGTGGGGGTATTTAGGGAGGACAGGACAAATAATTAAACACATTAATTCGTATCAAAAAATGAGATATTTGCAAAAAACTAGATCAGAAGGTCGGTAACAATGTTTTCAAGGTAATTTGCCTCATTAGCATTACATAAATACCTGTTGTATCTTAAACATCAAAGGCTCAAGTAACCATAGATAAACATAGAAAGTGAGGTTCAAGGGCAATGAAATAGGTTAGGGTGATGCGTCGTAACGAATGTAAAAAAAAAGTTAGGTTAAACATTGTGGTGATTGGTGGTGAAACGAAATACTTAGATATAAACCTGCGGGTTTGAAAAGAACCATTTTGAGACGTGGCAATTCACAAGCGGTTCGAAGTTCTGGCGATTTAACTCCAAGCTTGTGTGTGCCCGTGTAATCACTTTGTTGTGCACTCTTCGCAGCATTCTGGATTACATTTTCAGCAGCTTCTCGTATTCAGTTAATTAACTAGTGTTCAATTTGTACTGGTGTTTGGTAGACCAGAGATTTAATTTGCCCTTGTGTCCTGTGCATCTTACATACATACAGGGATGTAGCCCTTCCTCGGTAATTATCCAGTGCATGGTTGCCTGGAAAAGTGTCAGTTGTTGTGCAGTGATCTAAGAAGGTTCTTCTGCAATTATTTCCCATACCTGTTCCTCTATGTCTGGAAGCTAACTATGTCTAACACTTCTTGGTCGTCCACTATCTGCCTCAATTCCTGGAGCCAATCATCCAGTGCCTTAAACCCTTTGATGACGTAAGTTCTTACAGCTTCTGCTACGTTACTGTGGCATTCCCTCATAACTAATAGCATATGCCGCATTTTCGATGTGGGTGGACATTTTGTGAAAGAGGCTTCAAAGTCACTACTTGACAAATGCTTGTTATTCTCACAAAAAGCAATCTACTTGTATCTGCCTGATAATGAGAAAAACATCGTTGCCGCTTTGAACTTTATTCAAAAAATTGTAGAAGGGTGCTGTAACTGTAAGTAATTTGCACAGTGAGTGAGAATAGTTTGGTTGTGCTCACAATCGGTCAATGATTGCATAAACGACCGGACCAAGACAGTATTTGTGGATTCTAGTGTCATCACAGAAAACTGGATGAGTTAATTAATGCCATGCTTGAAATGTTGTAAGAGTAGTAGAAAAGACGCTCAAAAGAGAAAGTAGAATATGAGGACATGTGCTTCAACGAGAAACAGGAACGCAAGCAAAAGGCGCTAAAGATATAACGAAGAACTGTGGTAAGGAAGGCGCTTGAAAACTAGAATACGAAAGATGTGCGCTAAAGAATTATTGCAGCAAAGATTGCGAGTCGTGATTGAACGCATTGATAGGAGGGAGGCAGAAAAAAAATTAAAAGAGCGAGTAACACGTGAGGGTAAACTTATTGGGGCTACGAAGAAGTAATCTTCTTAGCCCAAAAAGTTTGCCATCACATGTTACTTGAATAAATAATCTTCAAATGTAAAAACAACACAGAAGATCGAACAGGAATATACGGAGTTGGAGAGGAACAATCTTGAGGTTTTACACACCTCAAGGGTCGAATCTCTAAGTCGAAAATCTATAAGGCTAAAAAACTAGTTGCTACTTATCACTCTATATTATATCTATCTATTGTCCGATAAACCCAAGAACCTGAATAGACATCTTTAGCCAGCGATTTGTAATAATAAGGATTGTAATTTTGTATAGGTAGTATTATTGACTCAGAAGTTGTAACTCTACATTTTGAAATCTATGACCGTAACTCATTAATGAAATACAGCAATGGTTCCTTTGTACTCACAGCGCGTTTTGGGGATAAAAACTTCCTGCCATAAACGAGTGGAAACTACCAAAAATTCGCAATTTACAAAGCAACCGTGAAGAAATTAGAGAGAAAGCACTGAAGTCATATCAGCGGAAAATGTGCTTATCTAGCTACTAAAATTAAACGGAGACTACAACCTGAACAACAGCTGTAGGGCTTCAAAACGACACTAAAGCTGATATTCGAAATTTAATTCAAGAAGCTTCAGTTAGAAATCGATGGAAGCACTGAATGTAGCTGACCCAAACAACTCACTATAGCATAGTTAACTTAACCAGATAAATTATTAATATCAAAAACCAGTAATAGTGAATTCAATGAACATCTTTCAGATCAATCGCAAGATCTCAGCATGATCGAAGATAATTCAAATAAAGCTATGCAAGGAACCATGGAAAATTACGAGTTTTCTTTAGATTCGTACTAATCATATCGAAATAATCTCGGAATAGCATCGTTTGGAAACTTCAGAGATTTCTGTGAAGCAGCTCTAAACAGAAAAACAAAATTTAAATAATTAACTTCTAGTACAAGGCGACCAAATAGCTCACCCCCAAAATTTACTCAAGCATAATTTCAAACTGAAGCATAAGAAACTAATAGGATTCAACTCCATGAACCACTTCTGTGAATTTCCTTCTTGAAGGAAATAAAATGAGTGAATAGCTAATATCATTCAACTCAGTGAACTAACCTTAGGACAATCGGAAGATTTAATCATGACAACGATTTAAATAAAGCCAAAAAAGAAACAACAGAATTTCCGAGTTTCCTTTGAATACGTCCGATTCTGCAAAGAATCTGGGAAAATCAGATTGTTTAGACTTTGCAAAGGCAGCAGTTGTTCGAAGTTTTACTTAAATTAGCCACTAGCTATTTAAAGATTCAACATTTTGAGTCCGAGTTTTCTACAGCTAAATCAGTGGAATTGCTTAAAGAAAAACTAGTCAGTGGCAAGCCCAAGTTGAGTTGACGGACTGATAGTGCACTAGATTTGGATCCACGAAATAGCAGTAGTTTCTACTACTGCAGTAGTAGAAAGCGGAAGCAACATCCGCAAGGACATTGGATACGTTCGGAAACATGAAAAGAAAACGACAATGACGCTCTGGAGGATGAGCAAAAATGAAGAGAAAAGGTTAAACCAGATATCCAGTATGAGAGAACAGGCGTTTGCAAACGGCTGCCCAGAGTAGTTTAACAGCAGGGCGTGAACCATTGAAAAAGGTGAAGGAAATGAGGAGGACAGTCTGGACGAGAGTTAGTCAAATAACAAAAATGTTGGAAACTAGCTGGATACTGTGCGGACAATAAGTAGAAAGAGCTGTAACAATATGAAATTTAAATATAAAGAATCTAATACAAAATCAACTACAAAGAACGTGAGGAAAATATGTGTTTTCAACAATCCTTTTAAATTGTGAATCAATCTAAATAATAAAATCTGTGGAAGCCCTTTAACCATATAGATCTTTCCTTTTATTTTTCTTATTTATTTATTTTTTTAGTTTTTCTTAATGTAATAAAGTTGACCAGAACATTAAAACAGACACTAAACCACTTGAAATTTCAACGGTCGGGAAATGAAATGCCCACTGTAAAATACCAAGTTTGTTTAGGTAAATGGCTTAATTGTGGTCACTCAGTTATAGTCAGAACAAAATAAAAAAATAGTCATTTTATTATAAATTCTTACGCATTTGTACCCGTTCAAACCGTTTATTCCAAAGATAAAAAAAGACTAAAATACATTTCCGTTTTTAGCGAAATTTTAATCTTGAACCTTGATAAGAGGAAATTAGTTTCTATTAAAAGAGACGAAGGCAGCCAGATAACGCCATTCGAATTCCATATCCGAAGCCTTTCTGTCATTTTTTATTATAAAATTTAAATAAAGGTTGACTTAGCCCGGAAAATAATTTTTATTCGGGCCAGGCGGATCTAGCTACGCATTTTGCTTTTGCGTAATTAGTTTTGAGTAGGACCGGATTAGGTTGCAACTCACTAAAATTGACACTGATAATTTAATAATATATTATTATTTAATTATTTATTAATTTATATTATTTGATAATTAAATTAATATATTTAACAAAACTAAAAGTTATAAGATCAACTCGAATTTATTATAAGGCTTTTAAATTTCATTTTAGTATCATTGAATTTACAGCGCGTTTAGTTAAGTTACTCATTATAAAATTTGAACCAAAACTAAACGATAACAAGCAAATAATTATTTGTGTGGATTAAAATTCCAAACTCCTCTATTCTTGTACGTACAAATCGATATAATCTTTTAGCTTTCGCTATGCAAAATCCGCGAATAAAGTTAGTTTTAGCACGTTTTTACCGAAAATATTCAAGCGAAATCCGCTACGCACATTTGAAATTTAAATAATTTTAAAATTCCAACAAACAAATGAAACCATAATCGTTCATAACAGTCGAAACATTAACGCAAAAAAAATATGTGCTTTATTAGAAAAATAAAAAGTGTTATTAATTATGACACTTTTTTATATGATTTTATATATTCTAACTCGGAGCACGCTGTATAAAAGTTTTGATATATTGTACAATGATTCGTAGCACTGACCGAACCGGGTCCGAACCCTTTTGAGCCGTTTTGTGTTTCAAACCGTACCCAATAAGTAGGAAATTCAACAATATTTATTAATCATACTAGCACCTTAAGGCTGATATTTTCAATATTCAGATAGTAAGTCCATTAAATTTTTGATACCAATATGAAAATACTTAAATCAAATCCTAAATTTGCGCAGCAAACGCCAAGGACCGCAAATTACAATAATTGTTTTAAAAAAATTTGTATACTAAACGACCCAGCCAATATAAAGAACACCAGCAAAATTAGATTCAAAGTATCCTTATTGTTCAAATAATTGGCTAATTGCACTTCCTTGAGAAATATTAAATATAATCAAGTTATGTTTCTCCTAGTTAAGGAAACCCGGTCCTGTATAGAAATAAGCTCACCCCCCTTGTTTGGAAAAAGCGTAGCAGAGCAACCCTTTTTCACGTATCTCTTTGCTTTCCCGGCTTTTCCGCCCCTTTTTACCCCTTTCTAACCAACTTTTATTTAAATATCGATTATAAACCGTACATTTTAATGAAAAATCTGTACGCAGTGAGAGGCGGGACTTAGCGGGACAGCGCCAGAAAAACCCCCCCATTCCCGATTTAAATGAATTATTTTTAATCTCTAGAGAATGGGAATAAAATATTTACTATGTATGGTTTGGGTTTAAATTTGCAATGTATTCGGTATATAAAAAAAGTATGGCTGGACTTGCGAATTAATGTAATTGTTGTAAATATTACATTTTCAAATCAAAATTTATTGTAACGTAATTTATACAAAAATGAAATTGACAATTAATTACTTTCTATATTTATTAAAGTTTGTTTTTCGGCTTTTTTGTCATCCAGTTCCAATATTTTACTGAAATTTCAATTTTTTTGGTACTATGTTAAATATCTTATAGTAATTAAGTAAATAAAGTATTTTGTGCATAGTAGTCCTACGAAAAAATGCTTCGAATAAGAAGTTAATATCTGGACGGGTCCGAAGGACGATAACAATGTGGAAACAAAAAACAGAGATAAAATTAAAGAAATAAATCATAAGTTCTATCAAGACCTTTACTCACCAAGAACAGACAGTACCACCAGGAAACCAAAACAAAGGAAAATAGTCAACGTTGGCTCTGAAGAGATACCAGTAATAAACGAGGAAGAAAATATACATGCTATAAACCCAATGAAGAAAAACAAGGCACTAGGCGAAGATAATATAATCGCGGAAATAAATGTAATAAAAAAAATCGCTCAAGGAGGCACAAGAAATTGTCATACCGCAGCTGAAGCACCTTTTTAATCTCTGTATAGAACAAAAAACAATAGCCACGAATTGGAATGAGGCAATAATATTTAGAAAAGGAGATCGAACAATGCTCGAAAACTATCGACCCATTAGCTTGCTGTCTCAGATGTATAAGCTTTTTACCCGAATCATAACCAACAGAATTACAAATAAGCTGGATACCTAACAACCCGTAGATCAAACCGCATTCCGCAAAGAATATAGCACTAATGACCACTTACTTACAGTAAAGATCATAACAGAAAAGTCGACCGATTATAACTTTCCAATACACATGGCATTCGTGGACTACGAGAAGGCATTTGACTCCATAGAACATTGGGCAATATTTTAAGAACAAGACAAAGCGCGTATGGACCATCGGTACAAGAACCTTCTTAAAAATATATATCAAAGATCAAATTCAAAAATCAGGCTATACGAAGAAACAGACATTGAAACATTGAAATCAAAAGAGATATCAGACAAGGAGATACAATATCCCCAAAACTCTTTACCTTAACCCTGGAAGGAATTTTCAAAACTAAACTTAAGTGGAACCAAAATATCACACTTAAGATTTGCAGACGATATTGCTCTATTCGCCGACAACACAGCGGACCTTGAAAAAATCAAGACTCATCAAATCAAATCATTCAAAAATCGGTCTAAAAATTAATATAACAAAAACAAAGATAATGAGTAACAAATAACAGTCAACTGGTACATATTGGAAAATATTGAAGACTACATATGTCTGGGAGAACAAATAGAGATAGGAAATGGTAACAAGGAGGTAGAGATTGAAAGAAGGAGACTAGGATGGGCGGCATTTGGCAAATTAAGCCATATACTTAAGGATAGAAGATACCTCAATACCTTAAATCAAGAATATTTGAACAATGTGTAATACCGGTGATAACATATGGAGCACAGTCCTGGACTCTCACAAAGACAATGGTGAATAAATTGAGAACAACACGAAGATCGATGGAAAGAGTTATGATAGGCGTAACACTAAGAGACAGAAAGAGAAACGAATGGATTCGACAGGGAACAAAGGTCGTAGATATAATGGAGAGAGTCACAAGCCTGAAGTGGAATTCTGCAGGAGATATAGCCCGCCGTACAGACGACAGATGGAAAAGCCAAATAATTCGCTGGAGACCATGGGAAAGAAAGAGAGGAAGAGGAAGACCAATTATGCGATGGTATAACGACATAAAACGACTGGGAGGATTTGGATGGACGAGAGCAGCACAAAACAGAGAGAACTGGAGAAGAGGAAGAGAGGCATGTACTCAATACTGGGCACAATAAAAAGCTTGATGATGATGATCTGGACGAGAAAAGTTTATTCAAATCACATAATGCCTACTCCGTCCTTGTGGGCTAAGAAGAGGGTAACTCGAAATTTTCAAATACAAACCACAACATTTTACTGCAAGTTAAAGAGCACGTGAAAAAGAGAGAATGTTTTACCTAAAACCCGTTCTTCGATTTGAGACAGTATTTCGGATTTCTCGTCGGACACGCTGCATTAGTGGATTTTATTTGAAGTCATCAAAAATGTAAGCAATTGAAAGAGTAGAAAGCAATTTTTGTACAATTGCAGTAAAGTTGCTCATTATTTAATTACTTAGTCTTATGATTGCAAAAATGTACCATATGTAATACCGCCATATGTCATAAACTGTTGGGAAATTTAGGGGAAAAATTAAAAAAACAATTTTTGCTTAAAATTAGTGAAATAATTTAATAAGTATCTCGGTATTTCGATGCACACCTTGAGTTGAGCGCTTAAAGCGCTGTTTCAGATTAATATAGGCTCAAATGCCAAATCCAAAAATTGTTAGTTATCGCATTTGATGAATAGTTCAAATTTCTTGATAATATTTTGAAATATTCGCATCGAAATTTCATATAAGTAAAACACTTAATTGTTGTCAAAAAATAACTCAATACGCCACTGTTCCAATCAGAATTGATCATATAACATCGCGTGCACCGAAGTGCATAAGATGAATAGCCTGTTTTTTTTCTTGGTTTCCAATGTCCGAAAATATTCGTGCACCATCATTTATTGTAGAGAAAGTTAGGCATCGAAAAGAATTAGCAAATCCGGTTCACCATGAAATGTTTTGGTAAAAGTTTGCTCATACACTTTTGATAAGCTGGCTGAGCCTTAGGCAATAAATTCGTTTCATATCACTGTTATATTTTATGTGCATATCTAAAATGAATGTTGCTTGTTTCACATTTTTCACTTTTTCATGATAATCCATAAATCTGGGTGAAAATATGTTTGCAAATAGAGACAAAAATAGCTATGGAGTTTAAGGGACAACTTGAATTTCCTAGCGAAACTGTATTCTAAAAAGCGTTGGCTAGACAGTGAGTGATAAAATTATGTAAGAAAAATAATCAGAATTTCTATAAAGTGAAAACTAAATGTATTTGCATAAGTCAATGTTCCCGTAAAAAATATTTGTAGTGCTTGCGTTTCTCGATCGAAGATAGAGATTTATTTCTTGTATTAAAAATAATGTATAATTATACATTCTGACCTTAGACCTTATTTTTCTATTGGATTTTTCTTAATTTCTTCACTTTTCTACCGCTATCTATTTTCACAACTTGTTTCCAACTATATAGATAGAAAGAATATTTTTAAGTGCGATAACAAAATCAAAGTAATAATTCGAATAAATTGTTTAATTGATGTTAATTTGTATTTTAGCTGAATTGAATGGGAACGACAACAAAAATATTTTTAAAAAGCCGACTTTTATTTTGTGAAAAATAATAATAATAATTAATCCGAAAAATGATAATCCGGTTAAAAGGAAATAATAACTTCTAATTCACTTCTAAAATTCACTTCTAATATTCTTAATTGTATTTGATATTATCGCTTATTTATTACTTTTGCTTAGAAAAACTATAAAAATTTAACTTTTTTGCGATTAACAAGGCTCTAATGTTAAAAATACGACGCAAAGCTAAAAATCTGTTGCTGACTAAGTTAACTTCAAACTTAGTTTTAATAAATTATTCCAGCTTTTACAATTTGGTGTGAAAATAAATACAAAATGAAATGACGTTAAAAAGTGCATACCTTACACAATTTCCCAAGTAGGTTCACCATTAAGTAGTGTTTAAACTATAGGATTTGAGATAAATAAGAAACCTCTTAAGTTTCCTTTACACAATATTTTCTACAGCACTTTATTGTGTCGTGTTTTGTCACTTTTTATTGAGGATTTTAGCTAAAATCAATCTATATTTTGGGTAATAGATTATGTTGGATTTGGAATTATAATAAATCTGCTGGGTAGTTAACATATTATTATCTTTACAGGTGGTAAAATTACATTTAGAACGAAACTCTCCCATTTTTAAAACGTGATTTTCAATAATTACTTTCGTATGACACAAATTTCACAAAAATTTTAAAGAAAGAATGGAAACAAAATAATCATAATAAAAGTGAAAGGTTATAAAGTTTGAACATCATTTTAATCATTTAGTGCTTGATCACGAAACTGTGAAAACAAAAAATTCAATTTAACGTATTCACATTATTCTTTTGGCAATAAGTGTGAAACGAGCGAAGTTATCAGCTGCAGTTTAAAGGTTTTCTCTGAAAAAAATTATCTGCTTTATGGTGTGATAATTATACAGAGCACTTATTTTTTCAATTGTTTTTAACAAACTGTACAAATTGCGCTCTTTGGCAATGTTCTTTAGAAATATGGGGTTTTACTTTATACGACCGTGGAAAGTACTTACATTTCTTTTCCCAACAAGCATAAAATAACGAAAATCCAACAAATTTTCTATAAATATGATAAAACATCTTTTACTATGCTGTTTGCAGCGGGTGTCCGCAAGGAGGAGTTTTGTCGCCTCTGCTGTGAAGCCGGTCCACCACCACACGGTCGTCTCTTGAGGGGAGGGGTTTCCATGCGCTGGGATATGCGGATGACATCTCCATTGTTGTGCAGAGAAAGTTTGGAGATATTGTGCCATCACTGATGCAGCAGGCGCTAAACATCATGGTGTAACACGGAAGGGTTGAAAATCAGCCCATCCATAACATATATTATCGCTTTCGCAAAGAAAAGAGATCTTAGAGCCCTTAGAATGATGTCTATATATGGGAACACAATACATATGCCCGACACTGTTAAATGTCTTGGCGTAACCCTGGATAAGAAACTCCCGTTTAAAGAACATGTGGAACAGAAAAAAATCAAAGCAATTAGGGCATTATGGCCCTGCTAACGCACTTTTGGAAAAACGGGAAATTTCACCGAAGATGGCGTACTGGAAGTACGTCACCATTGTGAATCCTATAATCACATATTCCCCCGTAATATGGTGGCATAGAAGCAAAATCAGTACATATTGACATTCTCTGAACAAAGTTCAGAGACTGGCGCGTCTGGGAATAACTGGAGCAATGTGAACAACGCCGACGAACGCTATGGAGACACTCCTGGGGCTGGAGCCTTTGCATCTATCCTTCGAAGCTGATGCTCTAAGAAGTGCTTACCATATGGCTGACGGTGCCCTCAGGAAAGCAACGGAATTGGGACACAGCGTGATCTTCAGAAAGCTGAAGACAGTTGGACCCATGGGATTGAAAGCTGATCGAATTAAAACCCCAAACATTTCGGTACCTTTCAGAACTAATGTGTCTGGGTGAGAGGCGAGATGGTGGAGCGACTCCATCAGCTATCACAGGGGACTCCGTATGGTATACGGAAGGCACCAAAACAGCATCGGGCACAGGCGCTCGTTTAATCGAAAGAGGAAGAACCGGGGAAAGGATTACCTTAAACCTGGGTACAATCACGACCACTATTCAAGCAAGTATACTAGCGATAGCAAATTGCACCCTGAAAATGAGTGAAAGAGCCTACACACGTAAGCATATTACCATCGTAATCGGAGATAAAGCTACATTAAAGGCGCTTGAATCGTACACAATCAGGTCACGATGTGTGCTAGATTGTGTAAAAGAACTTACGACCCTGGCTAGGAACTGAAACAGAGTAAAACTCACTTGGGCAACTGGGACAAACAGAAGCAAGGGAAACGAGATTGCCAAGGCAGGGGCCGAACAACCACTGACCAACCAAGAACCTGCTTGTGGTATATCTCATGCCCAAGTTAGGGCGGGAGTTGGGCAATGGATCTTGGAAGAACTTAAAAAGTACTGGGAGGAGACACCCCGACTCCTTACCGCAAGGCAGTTGGTGGGACCTCCACAACCAGTGCGTAAAAACGAACTGCTAGATTTAAGCAGCAAGCAAAATAAGGAGGATAATGGCCTTTTTAACAGCACACGCCCCCTGCAAAAAAACACCTCTTCAGGATGGGACTGAGCGATCAACCGACCTGCAGGGTGTGTTATGTGTCACTGCACGTTATATGCAACAGGTAGCCGAAGACTTCTGGGAGGAGATGAAGTTCTACCAGACCAGGTCGTGCGTACCCCCACAAGATTCTTCTCGAATTCATTGAATACACAGGGATATTGAGGGAGTAAAATACGAAGGCACAATAGGACAGAAATTACCGCGGTACTAGGCCAAACACCACTTAGAGGTGAGGAAGGGTTTTAGTGGGTAAACAGCTAAGCTGGAGTCCCACACATCCTAGAGCTCTAGAACATCAGCTCTGGGTGTACTTAAGAGAGCATTTCCCAAACCTCACTAGTTAAAGCTGAAATTCTGTTGTTGGTAATTTTTTTCCTGGCCCTTGACCCAACTTAACTTCGATGCGAAACAGACTCTAAAGTACTGTTTATCAGAAAACGTCGTTTAAATTGCAACGAGACCATATTTTAAACGCAGCGAGATACCGTTAAATCTAAGTTTTTATATTCTTATTCCCGACTTTGGTTTGATGAAGTCTTTAAAGTATCTATACACAAATCTCAATTCAAATAATCAACTCTAATTCTTCACTTTTTGGCTTCCGAAAATGCATGTCAGGGTCAACAAACGCACAGCTCAAGAAATGTAGCTAATGTTTCAGACACTGGCGATTATCATCCGTACAAATTCTTAAAATTAAAATAATACAGCACTGTACAGTGCATCGGAAAGCCTAAAATGAAACGCAGAATCCAAGTTCAATTCAAGCCATTTATTTCTTTGAACAAAAACATGATATTAAGGTTATATAAACAATAAATAAAGTTGAGGTAAAATAATCAAGTTTCAAGTTTATTAAAGACGCTTCAAATAGAAAAATTTTCTAATTTTAAAAAACTTGTAAAACGAAGAAAAAAATTAAAAACTTTGTCAGAGCAAACATTTTCCGGAAGAAATTGAGCAAATCGTGTTCAGAGCATTCTTCTACAACTCTCAAATTTTGCGGTTAAACCTTCTTCGGTTCACATCTTTCGGCAACTAGTTTTTCACTTCAGTAAATGTTACCAATAAAGTAACTAAGAAATAAATCTTAGTTGAAATGGCGATTATTTTCAAATTTAAGTTATTTTTTAATATCACGGCATCTCGCTTGACTCCCCCTTCACAGAGTCAAAAGCTTTGAACGTTCTGTCAGCTTTTCTCTAATGAAAATTACAGAATCAATGTCCAAAATACAAAAATTGTTTTTAGGAATATGTCAATCACTTTCGACCTACTCGAAAGTATTTCTTTGGGAGTTGATAGAGACAAACCAGTAATTTAACTATAAAATGTATTTGCTTACGTTATCCTTACAATCGTTTTTCTTGATAATGTTTTAATGCCTAAAAAAATAAATTGCATAAAAGAAATAATCTTCATCATAGACAAAAAATCTACAAAGATAAGTATCAAGTTACTGAAGCAAATAAAGAAGACAAAAAAACTTTATCAATTAAGCCGTCACAAAGGCTGCAAGGAGAACCGTTGAAACGGAATAAATATTTATTCAAAAATACATCCAACTAGTTGTCGTGTTTGGGAAAAAGTGGGTCAACACCGGGCCCAAAATTTGCACATTTAATTGGTTTGCAATGTAGAAAACGCTTATAAAGAGTGCCAAATCATTTTGTTTGATTGGTTCGTTCACAATGAAAGCTGCGAATGGTTTGTTGCCGAAAATATCAACTGGCTTATATGCAATTCGCGTTAATTATTCAATGTCATTTAGTTAAACATTCTTCGAAACAGAGGATACATTGTTCAAGTATGAATGTACTTGAGTCGTCCAAGTTGGACGGTTAATTGAATTTTATATGAACCGACCTAAAAACGGTAAACAATGGTTTTTTAGTTAAAACTCGGCAAAAGTATAATTTGTAGGTCTAATTTGGGTGATATTTTCTGGCACGTTGAACATTCAAAACAAATCTGACTGTTGCAGAACAGATTGTCAGTAAATGCATTCTTGAGCAAATTCAATGGCCAGCGAGAAGAGAAAAGAATAATGGCAAAAGCAATACCGCCTAACCTTTAGTGACGAATTAAAAAAAAAGAGGAGCCAAAGTAACGGTACCACTATTGAGTTCGCGGATAAATAAATGACTCTTTGTCAGGCCCCCCCTAAAAAAATGAATAAAAAAATACTTAAAATATTACTCCTTGTGCTCGTCACGGCTTGCGAGACTTATATGATGAATTTCAGAATTGTATAATGCCCTTTAAAATCGGATAAATAGCTAACGGAACTTTTGATTAAATTATAAATCATTGCGTGGCTTTTCTTAAGCGAGTTTAATTTTAGCTGAAGATAATCGACTTTGGTAGAAAATGTGCGGTGCATTTTTTCGGCCTGCATAAAGACATGGAACGTAAATTGGTGAAGTGTTGAAGAATCGACAGCTTAGTAGTAGTAGTAAATATCTTTATTTCCAAAAAAGGCTATCGACCTATCGGTCTTTCTGCCCTTGTTTAATACATACAGTCTTAGTCTAAATGAAAACAAATATGAAAATTCTCGTATTCTAGGTTAACCGTACTATTAAATAAATAAGATTTCAGTGGCAAGAAGGAATTATTTTATTGTCCACTAGTCCGTAGCGTTTGTAAGTGTTCGAGTGGCGTTAATGTAGGGAAACGAAGGCGGGATTGTCTGGTTGGTCTTGTAAGACAAAGGGGATTCAGTATGGTCCAGTTGTAGGGGTTGTTTGTCCATTTTGTCTGTAGCTGTATGAGTCTTTCCGAGATCTTTGTCATGTTTGTGCGTTCGTATAGTAGTTGGGTGGGGGGGTTGTGTAGTGGGTTTTGGGGGTGTCTTATTCGTGTTATTAGTCTTAGTGCAATTTGCTCTGTTGTTTGTATATAACGTTTTGTCCTTTCTGTTCCGTTGGTCATGAGTATATGTCCATAGTCTAGCAAGGGTCTACAAATAGCTTTATATATTTTGGTGGCGGTGTTTGTGCTAATTCCTCTGTCTTTGTAGGTTAGTGATCGGAAGTGTTTTGTTCTCTTTATTGTTTCTGCCCTGATGTTTCGTATGTGTTTAGTGAATTTAAGTTTGTGGTCAATTGTGATTCCAAGGTATTTTACGTCGTTTTTTGGTTGTGTCGTTTGGCCGTCTTAGTCAATGTAATTATTCAAAATTTGCCATTAAATAAATTTTCTAAAACGGACATACAAACGAAAAAACCATCTAATTTGCGATATTAATTAAAAGTAAAAGATAATTTCAAAAAGTTTGCCGACGCATGTAAAATCCGAACAATTTTTAATCATTTTTTAAGGAGAAATTATATCAGGTTATTTATAGTCATTTTTATAACAATAATGAACATGTTCTATTAACCGTTGAAGAAAGACTGTTGCATGAAACTGATAAGTTTTTCAGGTATTTAGGCCGACAAGAAAAAAAAAATTTCATGACATTCCGGAAGCACAAGTGACTGGCATGGCCAGATTCATCATTAAAAGAAAGTGGTAATGTAATGAGAAAATCAAAGAACTGTTATCCACAACTTTTGAATTTGAGTTTCTCCATTAAATTGGAATTTTGCTATAAAAAAGGGATTGCAAAGACAACTAGGAACACACTTGGTACAATAATAAATAAGCAAACATCAATTTCCTTCATGCTGTATTTATATTTTCTACAATGCATATCATCCAAATATAATAATGACATTAACTTCATCTTCAATTAGACATTCTATAAAGACAAATATACGAAAAACAGTAAATTTTATAAAATATACATACATCCATAACATATAATCAATAGGAGCAAGGTCAACAATTTATACTCTTAAGTTTGAAAATGTGAACTCAACAGAACATTTTAAAATTATTTAAAATATATATTATAAATAATGGGACTGCTTCCAACTTAGCCCATTTTTAAACCAACCTACCTACAGAATGTATGTAAAGGATCTTTTTACATATGCTAAATTTTAAACGAATTCTAAGTAGTTTGAAACAGTCGAACTCAATATGTGTTAACCGTTTGCCATAAAAAATGTTTTTCAAAAATTGAATCATAAAATTACGACTTTTTATACATCTCCTGCCCTACGAATGTTTATTTCCCACTTTCTGCTGGGTTAATTAAACGAAATTAAACATCTTGTTCAAATACTATGAAATTAAAATGGCAATCTACTTGGACCCCAAACATATTTTTATTATTTAGTTATAAAACTGACATTTTCTATCTACTTGTCGCAATATATAATTGAGTAGATAATTCCAACTACAAATTGCCCATTATTTGTTGACGCTAAGAGGAATTTAACTCATCTGTATTGAAATATAAAATATATAGTAGCATCTAAAAGATGAATACCTTCACTTTATTTACAACGTAAAATGCAGTAGTTTAGTTACTCTCTACATCAGTGTTGACTTCCTGCCTTACATCTAACTCACTAGAAGACTCGTTCAGACTCAATTCATTTTCCGGCAATACTTTTGATTTGTACAAGTTAGACGAAAACTCTTCGAATCCGTTACTCTCTAACACATTATCCAGGGAACTATTATGACTTAACACTAATTTTTCTCTTAGTCTATCGTTACTATCTACGTCAAAGCTCATACTCTTAACACCTCTTGAAGCAGTTGTCTTATACAGGGCTGAAGTAATCTTCGGTTTGTTATTCTCAGCTATTCGACCAGACGACGAGTTGTTGGGATAACCGAGATAGATATTGTACCCATAATTGCCTTGATCATAACAATATTGGCTGGTATAACAGTAGCTTTGCCTTTGCGAACCCAAACTTGTGTTCGATGAAGATAGACCGGTCTTAGCTTGGGATGAAAGATCTAAGAAATTAAATATGCCATTAAATAGACTATTGAGTTGATGAATTCATCGATGAAGGTGACTGGAAATTGTGGTGGTGGAAAGGTGGTTGTGATGGAAATTTCCGTTTCTGGAAATACTGAAAAATTTGAAATGTGCATTTGAAGCTTAGATGAATAGGCCATGAATGGGCAATTTTGAATTATTTGGCAATGTCTTCGTTGACAAATCAGCGTGAAAATAAATTTCAATTAATATGGATTGATTCGATTTGCAAGAGGAAACGGTTATCTTAACTGCATGAAAGATTGCAAATGATAATTAACCAAAAGAAACAAATTGATAACAAGAGAATACTGTCCAAAAGAACAAGGGACCAGTATGTAACAAACCTCAAAATTGTGGAAAGCAAAGTCTCATGCTGCTTTTGTTTGTTGTTGGTGTTGGTGTGCATTTTAATTCAGCAAAAATACAATTAAAAAGTTGGCGTATTTTTGGCTTTTTTTTGGCAAATAGATATTTATCTCAATATCAAATTTACTCCATACTTTATAAATGGCTTTTTTTAGTTTTCTACTAAGTACAGTCTGACAAAAGATAACCTCTTGGCTCTTCAAGAATCTCCAAGTTTAAACATTCAACAGACCACGTTTCGTGAGCAAATTGACAAGAGCACGAACATTATTCAGTTTGAATTCGACTGCTCAATGCAAACATCATTTGGATAGAGTGTACAAAAAATTTAATTTAATACGCATACAATGTAGCTATTAAGGCGACAACTAATTTTTTAGTAACGAATGTTTCTGATTAATATTATCTATCGGAAAACAAAATTTAATCTTGGCAACGCTCTGAAACCAACCTTAGGTCTCAAATTGAAACCAACCTTAGGCTCGAAATGAAAAAATCTGTGTTCCACACACGCCTGCAAATAGCTCGGCAGTCTTAAGAACCATTTTGATAAAGCGAAGCAAAAAAAGTCTGATGGTGAGAAAAATGTACTTCTGCATTGGTTGTACTTTTGAATCGATCCCAATAACGCTAATTATTAAATTAAAATGAATACCCAAACTTAAAGCGGCTACCAGTGTTTTCTTGTCCGTCCGTATTCCGGCTATGAGGTGATATTTTTGACAAAAAAATACAACCTTAACTTTGTCATCTAGAGAACGCCAAACATTTCAAAAATTAATTTTTTGCATATTGTATAAAATATCTGGCTCGAGCTAAGTAGACTCGTTTAGACTTTCTTCTAGAAATGAAGCGTCTAGAAAAGGGTAATCTGTAAATAAAGTTTTCAAATAAAGAAGTTTTATTAACTAATTTTGTTATTATTTATTACTCTATTTTATTATTATAATTAGTTTTATTAGATTGACTATTTATATCTCTATAGCTCTATGAGAGCATGCCAGTGGCAGTTCTGCCAGACTTTTTAGTAAATAGATAAAAATATTATTTAAATTAACAATTTAACATTTCAAATTTGCCGTTTCGCAAAATTTTATAAACTTGTGTTTTGGCCTGTGTTGTTCTGCCTGCACCTGCAATGTATTATGTTTTCAGAACTATTCTTTTTCATTTTTGCTTAGTCTGTTTTAGTTTTGAAACGGGTAGAAGCAAGTTACTCGAAGTAAAAACCATTTGATTGGAGCATGCAGAGAAATAAATGAATTTCAGTTTTTAAAAATTTCAATGTTTTGACTCCTAAAGCTACACCAGCTACAAAAAAGTCAAGGAGAACTTCACATCTTTTAGTGAAATACAAATTCATGATTTGTGTAATTTTTTGATCCTGTTTGCCTAAAAATGTCCAGAATATCATGTCGTGCTAGATGAATAGTATGAATAAAAAAGGGACGCTCTTAACGTACGCAAGAAACTTATTTTCAAAGGAGTTTCCTAATACTACTGAAATATTTTTATCAGGAATACAAACTTATGGTTAAAAAAGTTATGGTTCAGGTTATATCTAGTAAATTTAAATATTAACTTCATCAGTAATTTTTCTGTTCGTTTTTATAAAAAATCTAAGTTTCCGAAATATGTTACGCTAAAAGTAATATGAGAAATGATGAACGCAAAATTGAAAAACCTGTAAATATTCACTTGATACTCATGTAATATTTGATGGCTTCTTAGCTTCTGTAGTTTCTGTAGTTTCAAGTCAAGAAAGATATGAGTTATTGTTGCTTAAGATATAAAACAAGTAAATTGATAAAATTTGATAAAAACCTCGTGTTTTTTAATTATTGTGTGTTTTTTTTATGTGTTTATAGTTTAAAACTGTATTTAATCTAAAGAATATAAATGATCCTGTCAAAATTACTAAATCGTGTACTTTCACATAGTTTATAATGTGGATTTATTGCAATAAACCAACCTGTTAAAGACATTTTTCGAGAAGCGGTCTCTGTCGAATAACCACTACCATCACATTCTTCTACAGTTTCTTCATCACTAAACCTACATTCAAGAAAAAAAAGTAAATCTGAGAAATTGCAATTTTTCAACCAGCCAATCCATTGCATATCCTTAATTTAAATATGTTTACCTCTCAGGTGGATTATGCACTAATGCACATTCATCACTCAAAGACCCCGACCTTTCAGGTTCGGCTAAAGATGTTGGACCGCCAGAACCCGGACTTCTTCGGACACCTAAATTTTCGAAAATAATGAAAATCAAACATGCCCCAAACATCCAGATTTAAATTTTAATAAAAATTTACAAAAATTCAATAATTGCCAAAAATGGGTGAGCCTTTTTGAATAAGCCACCAGTTGGAATTTAGTCTCCAGTTGGAATTTAGAACTTAAAAGCCACTTAGAAGATTGACTCAAAAATATAATAGTTAATGCTTAGGACATAAAATATATCTTTAGCAAATCTGAATATTTTAATTTTTTTTTAAACTTGTATTAGTCATTTATTGGTTTAACGTGTTAAATAATATAGACTGGTGAATTCTGAGCAAGATCTCTACAATTCTGTCGGGCGATTCCTGCTTATATCAAAGATAGTCCATTGATTCGTAAAGTGTTATTTTTTTGATAAAAAGAAAAAATCTAAATTCACCTTGCTGGACTTCCACGACAAAGACACCATCTCTGGTACTTGGTGAATAACGAACTGTGGTTTCTCTACTGTCTTCCTCAATATCCTAGAAACCATTTTATTATTAATCAACAACAAGAACATACTTTTTTTAAAGTGCAATACTAACTACATTGAAAATGTTATTGATATTACAGTAACACTTTAATATGTCAAAATAAATATTAATTTAAATAAAAATTAAGAAAATATTACGGGCAAATGAATATAGAAAAACAGAAGATGGATTATGCAACTTCTGTATTTTTATCGAACTATGGAGGACAGGAGTATAATACATTATACTACTATATCTTTAGAAATAAAGATGTTTACTACTACTACATTATACAGTAGAATATTATATAGATCTTCTATAACTTTAGATTTTACAGGGCGTAGAAAATAAAAGTTATTAATAAAACAATTAATCCTATTTTCAATTCAATTATTACTTTTTGCTTCTGAAATTCAACAGTAAGAAAAAAAAATTAAACCTGAAACTATAAATAGCCTTTATATAATCAATTATTTTAAAAGCTGTTAATTTTCGTATTTTAGTTTAGTAGAAATTTTATGATAGTTTTTTAAATTTAAACAACATGATTTAAAATATCGCATGGTGCGTGAGCTTTATTTAATAAAATGACAAAATTTGTAAATGTAGGTTCTTATATAATAAAAGTGGAGACATTTATAAAAAACATAAAAAAGTTTTGTTCGTTTTTGATGTGCATATTCATTTAGCTCTCGGTATGCCAAGTTTAGCATATTTCCTCCTTGTTACACTTAAACTAATTTTCTATTTAAAATTGCTCTGGCTAGTTGGAAAAATCTATTTGTACGATGTCTAAATATTTTAGATATACATAGATTATCTAAATAGACCGCCCACATAAGAACAGCTTTCACCACTTTCCAGAAATTGATAGAATTATTTAACGCTCTTTGAGGTATATTGCAAATTAGACGGTTATTTAAATTAAATTATCTTATTATTTAACAAAGAAAAAATTGAAAATGTCTAAACTCGAATTCAAAGGGCCTGTCTCCTACTTATCGGCTTAATAATTTCAAAAACATAGACTTTCGATAACCGGGTTTTGTAAATAGACAAACTACTAAAAAAAATTCCAATCAAAGTGATTTTGCAACTTGCTGCTTTACAGTAAACACTGAAAATATTTTTCTAATTTTTCTTGCATGAACTTACGTTCCGTTCTTCCGTTTCCACAATCAGGTGATTATTTTTCAGAGTCATAGTTATAATACTCCATTGACATTATTCGGTCTGTTATGTTGAGTTGTCGATCGATCTTCACATATCTCTACAGCTCAGAACTTATATCTAGGTGAGTATCTGTGGAGCCCTGAAAAATAATTCTGACACCATTAAATGATCTATTTAATATTAATTTTTCCGTTGATTCAAAAGTAGACAGTGTTCTAATAAAATACATTTTTAAACAACAATGTTTTTAGAAAGAAATATATTATTTCGTTTTTATACTCGTAGGTGGATAGTCTGAAGATCAGTAGCAAGAAGTTTCATAATTATAGAGCTTGAATGCCAAAGTTTCAACAATCATATCGTGGTATAGTCAGGTCTGAAAAAGCTGGGAAAACACTCACTGTGATATTATTTGAACTTGCTTACACAACACCAATTTGCAATGCTAAAAAAGTAAATAAATAACGTAACTAGTACGATTAAGAATTATAATCGAACACCAACAAATTCAAATATAAGAACACATTAGGCGATTAGAAAAATCACAATCATTTTCACTTAGGAAGTAGAAATATAATTATCGATAAGTTGGACCTTTTAGTCTTCCTATTGTCTCAATTCACCTAATATTTTAGGGGTTATAAATATTTTAACATTGTCTAAATGTAATAATCTTATATTGTTTCTACATTGCTCTGTTGTGTAGATATGCAAATTGACAATCGCAGTTCTTTTCGCAATTTTCAGCCCTGATGATGACACAAATTCAGTTTCGGAACATTAACATTTGCTTATAATATTTAGTATTAGTTGGCTCAAGTAAATTGCAAATTTTGTTCTTATTTACTTAGGTTTTTCTTTTGTCTCTTAGAACTTCAGTATTAAAGTCAAAATTCATTGTTTTTGTGTATATTTCAACTTTGATTATATTTTGAGCATATTTTGGAAGAAGCATAAATAGTAAAGGTTTTACGACCTAGAACAAGTACACATTGGTTTTGTATTTTTATACATTCTGTTGATCTCTGTTTTTTAATTAGCAAAAAAATTAAAATGAAAAGGTTAGCCCAGTTGGAAGGCAACTGATGAACAAGCATAAAATACAATTAATAAAAATAGTTTTAAAAATTCAAACAAAAAGGTCTGTTTAAATATGTTTCTTAAAATAAATATGTTGCATTTTATGTTATAATCTATGATTAATTAACGTGTAGTGAAAAATTAATCGAAAGACAAAAATAAATAAAATAAGTGCAAGAGGTTGCACTTACTTATATAAGTGGCAAATGAAGACTGAAAGCATCTAGTCAAATGTCGTCCGTTTTTTTTTTAATTAAAGCAGTTCTTAAACTTAAATTCTGTACACAAAATCGTCTTAGATCTATATTGTTTGTCATGTAATTAATAGTAACGGCTATTTTTCAGACTTTAGAAAAAATTCATTTAACTCTCCATGGTCCCTTACTCTCAAGATATACATACAACTTTCCAAATAATCATTCCTTGAATATTTTACTGAATTAATATATTTCAAAATGTGTATTTTACTATTGTTTAACGTACATTCCCTGTCGACCACTCCAACATCGGTTTTTTTATGTTTCTTTTCCGTGCGATACTAGATTGAAAAAAACTAGAAATTCGTGTTAATAATTTGACTATTGAAACTACTTTCTCAAATAAATTATTGACTGTAAATAACAAAAGCTAATTCAGAAAAAAGTACAAATTTTATCCAAATTGTATAAAATTTTATAGATCTTCTAATGATCAATAAAATACTTGGCTGTATTACTGCCAGCTTTTCAGTAATATTAGTACTTTGTGAAAAAATGTCAAATCCAGGAATTTGAATACAAACTTTTATGTTTCAAATGAATTTTTGTTTGTTTTGTTTTTGTCAGCACAGTAATAACTTCGCACAGATTAGGTATTTCGCATAATTTCTTTAGAAAGGTGCTTCACCAAACCTACATTTTCTTTCCATATCCAATGGATTTTAATTTTGCAGATGCCTCAATATTCTTACTAAATTATAGTGAGAAAATTTCGTATTTTAAATAATTGTGCTTAAACTGGTCTCGACTTATGACGCGAACGAGGCGTGGGAGAGAGCTTGTTCCAAAGAAAAAACATTATTCGAAAATACTAAAATTAGCAAGGGGACGCGAAATAAATCGGCCTTGTGCATTTGGTGACCCCAATTCGAAGCGTTGCACTTCCAACGAATTTTTTACACGTAATTTATCGGGCAGATGTGTGGTTACATGGAGTAGTTGGTCTGTAGAAGAAGTGGCTGATTTTTTAACGAACCAAAGGCTTATTACGGTTTTAAACCATGTATTATCAGCCATATTTGAATTAGAGCTTTAACCATCCAAACTAAGGGCTATTCAAGCAATACTTATTTATATGGAAACATGCGGACTTTTTTGTGCCTTCCACTGCTTTATCACTTATTTCAATATTAGTCTCATTGGGTTTACATGGGAAAATTCACGCTTCAGTGCTACTACATCAGTACCGCTTTCTGTACAGACCATAAATCATTGTGTATTAAAGTTATATCAAATGCATAACACAGTCATAAAGTGCAATAACATTTGGCTTTATGCACGTTTTACTACCGAATTTCTCGTTTGATACGAATCTAAGGCTACTTATTTTGGATCCGTTGTAAAGTGCATACTTGCCGTAAAGTGACCTTCTCCGAAACATCATAAAAAGGACGCAATAAACGAAAAATGATAAAGGCTTTGCTACACTTTATAGTGGTTATATGGGCTACATTTTTGGCAAGAAAGCTATTAAACTTGGGTTCAAATTTTTCTTGTGCAGAAAACAACGATTTATAAATGTATTCAAAAGCGGACTAAAAAATTGATGCAAGTGAAGAAGCTTGAAGTGAATACTTTCTAAAGTAGCTATTGGGAGTTATTTTAAGTAACACACTGCACCGCACATTTAACGCATAACCTAAATATTCAATACTTTTTTAATTATAATGTGAAGCTTATCATTAAGAAGCAGAATCTTGCTAAATCTTCAAAATGTGGCATCTCAGTTCTGCAGATTTAAGCGAAATTATGCTTATATCTCGTTATCTAGTTTACGGGGATTGTAAAATATTATGTGTCTTATAGTTTAGCGAAGTACTTCCCAAATTATATATTTTTTTAACTCAACGATAGACCTGAAAATGTTAAATTTATGCAATAACAACTATACATTTGATGTCGTAGTATTTGATATATTATTTTAAATCGGAAATTTTTGTCTCATTTTAATTACGTGGCAATGTTTTGTTTACAGGAGATCCAAACTTGACGCCCAAGGTCTACTTTGGCAAAACGAAAACTGATTTTTGACTGACATACTTTCGCTTAAGAGTTATAGGCCTTCAAAGTGGAAAATATGACCCGTCGAAGAAATCGCACAAACAGGATTTAAAGTATTTCATCAAGTATTTCACGAAAAACAATTGAGTATTATTAGACCCATAACTTAATGTGGAATGTAATTTAGTTTACAAATCTCATTGGAAAAAATTACCTAATAAAACAAAAGAAAAATGGTAAGTAGTCCGGATCAAAAATTATTTGAAATGTAGATAAATCGTTTCTAAACCAGATTTCCTATGTGATTGTGATTCCTTCAACATCAACAGATTTTATCAATCTCTTTCTAACTTCCTGTACGGTAACTTTTTTCAACACCTCTCTTGGAACATTTCCACATGCTGCTTGCATTTTTTGTTAAGTGATCTACACTTGTTGAAGGACTTCTATAAACAATATTTTTAGAGTAGCCCATAAATAAAAATCTAAAGGTGTCAAGTCTGGTAACTTAGGTGGCCATTGCATTCGTCCATTATTTCCGCTCCAGCTATTTGCAAAAATGGATGTTTAAGTGTTCCCGTATAATTTGTGCCTTATGCTGTAAGCAAACCCAAATGACAAACAGTTTAAAACAAAAATAGGTAGAACATTTACTAAAAATAGTTAAAAAAATTTAATTGCAATCCCAACGTCTGCCTAGAAGTGACAAAATATTGGTATGTTTCTGGGAAAAAAGTTGTCGATGACGTCATTAACACAATTTTCAAATTTACTATATTTTTTCTTATGGCTGAAAGTGTACCCAGAGCATCATATTTATCAGTTTTCGTTTTGCGTTCGTAAAGTAGACCTTAGGCGTCAAGTTTGGATTACCCTGTACATTACTGAAAATAAATACTACATTTTGTCAACTCTTTTCGGTTTTTGTTATTTCTTCTATTTCCCTCCAACCTTTATTTCTTTTGGATAGTATTTAATACTTTAAGCTGCCCCAAGAGAACTACCTCGTCTCATTATCCCGCAATTTTCTTTGGCAAATGTTGGGGTTGTATTGAAGGTTCAATTCATTTTTAATTATTGATTTTTTCTTACCTGGAATTTTAGCATTCAGTACTACATTTACTACATACTATTTAATTATAATAATAATTCAACAAATAACATTGGGTTTATATTCCATCTCTGTGTCATTCTGGTGTGTGCTTTAAACATTTCAGATGTCGCATTGCTAGTAATGACACCATTAATATTATCTTAGTGTTTTCTTTTATGTTTATTCGTCCTTTTTTCCTTTTTCTGTAATTTGCTTGTAATTGTAGACAATATGTCACTTTGAATATCATTATTACGTCGAAATATGCTTTCATATTGTTCTGGTTTATCTTCGATTTCTTTTATTCAGTTCCTTTTCCAATATTTTTCCTCTATTTTTATAACTGTACTTATCAGTGGCAACTGTTACGGTCCATTATTTCCTGTCCGTCAGTATCATTTCCTTAGGAGATGTCCTCATTCTTTATTGTGTATAAGTAGCATTATTTCTTTACTTTTGACCCGATTTTCGTTACAATTTCTGATGTTTCCTATCATGACTTAGTGAATTGCCTGGTTCGATTTATCTTTATTGTTGTCTTGTTTGGCAATCCATCGTTTTAACACTTTTTTTGCTTCTGTTTTTTACTGCCACTTTTCAAGTATACTGTATATAGCTTCTGGTTATCGTTTCTATTTTTCCCTATTGGAAACTTCAAACTAATCTTCTTTGTTTCTATTAAAAGCACTAACAAGTTAACTTTTTTCTTTCATTTCGATTTATCTCGGACTTGATGCAGTAGTAGTAAACATCTTTATTTCTAAAAAGGGCTATCGACCCATCGGTCTTTCTGCCCTTGTTTAATACATGCAGTCTTAATCTAAATAAAAAACAAATATGAAAATTCTGTTATTCTAGGTTAGCGATATTATTAAATAAAATTTCAGTGGCAAGAAAAAAATATTTTATTGTCCGCTAGTCAGTTGCGTTTGTAAGTGTTCGAGTAGCGTTGATGTAGGGAAACGGAAGCGGGATTGTCTGGTTGGTCTTGTAAGCCAAAGGGGATTCACTATGGTCCAGTTGTAGGGGTTGTTTGTCTGTTAAATATTTTACTGCTTCCCCTGAACAAGGGCTCCCTCAAGGATCCCCGCTCTCACCGTTTCTCTACAATATATACTGCCATGACATATACAATTACAACTTACCAGACAAAAATCAAATCGACAGATCGGCATACATATTACAATACGCAGACAACACGGCACTTATTGTACATGACAAAACTACTGAGAGAGCAGCGCAAAGACTCCAAACACTAACAAACAACACAATGACATGGTTTTATAAGTGGACACTAACACCAAACGCGTCAAAAAACCAACTTCTGCTCACAAACCACAGACTCAACGCTGACTCCCCTACAATAACTGCAGACGGCCAAACGACACAACCAAAAAACGACGTAAAATACCTTGGAATCACAATTGACCACAAACTTAAATTCACTAAACACATACGAAACATCAGGGCAGAAACAATAAAGAGAACAAAACAATTCCGATCACTAACCTACAAAGACAGAGGAATTAGCACAAACACCGCCACCAAAATATATAAAGCTATTTGTAGACCCTTGCTAGACTTTGGACATATACTCATGACCAACGGAACAGAAAGGACAAAACGTTATATACAAACAACAGAACAAATTGCACTAAGACTAATAACACGAATAAGACACCCCCAAAACCCACTACACAACCCCCCCACCCAACTACTATACGAACGCACAAACATGACAAAGATCTCGGAAAGACTCATACAGCTACAGACAAAATGGATAAACAACCCCTACAACTGGACCATACTGAATCCCCTTTGTCTTACAAGACCAAGCAGACAATCCCGCTTCCGTTTCCCTACATTAACGCTACTCGAACACTTACAAACGCAACGGACTAGTGGACAATAAAATAATTTCTTCTTGCCACTGAAATCTTATTTATTTAATAGTATTGTTAACCTAGAATAAGAGAATTTTAATATTTATTTTTTATTTAGATTAAGACTGCATGTATTAAACAAGGGCAGAAAGACCGATAGGTCGATAGCCTTTTTTAGAAATAAAGATGTTTACTACTATACTATTTTACTGCATTTAACTATTATTACTAGCTACTATATTTTGTTTTTTTTAATGTTGATATAAGCACTGCAGGCGGCTCCAATGATGCCAAAAGCTTTCATTTTTCAATTTTTTAAATTGTTGATATTTTATTTATTAAATGTTCTTGAAATTATTCAAAGCACAAACTAAGTGTATTATACAAATAATCAACTGATTTATCAGTTCAAAATTAATAATAATAATATTTAAATAAAATTTTATGTTTTTCTTGTATGATCTCATATATTGTTGGACTTAATTTAAAAGCCTAAGCTTATAGTTGATAAGTTTATTTCGTCCAATTTGCATCTTAATATCTCGAAAAATAATGCCCTGTAGAAAGAAAAATTAAAACTATCATATTCCTTCGTTGGTTGCAGCAACAATTTTTGACCATCAATTATTCATTGAATGTTATTACAAAAAGAATTGTTAATAAATTCATAAAATATATATATTTTTTAATAAAGTGCAGATGTTTTAGCAAGGAACGCCTAGAGACTTTTTAATCTTCCGACTCAACTTTTTCTCAATTTTATATATCGCGCGTCCATTATGTAGAAGATTTGACCGATTTAGAGTCTCCTCCAGGAGAGTAAACATTATTCATGTTCGACATTGTCATGCATTTTTAGCTTTGAAGAGCACAATTTAAAAACTAACCATAAATAGGCTATCGCGCCTGCGCGTTTCCAATCGTTTTGTTGAAATTTGAAAAATGGTTCTTATAATTAAAGGTTAATCCAGACAGAGGACAATCTAACTGAATCTTGAGTACTTAGCTTCTGAGTTCTCGATTTTCCTTAAGAACAATGCTTTTTAAGTTTTCAATTATTCGTTGCATTTAGAACTACCAAGGTACGCATTTCTTTTGCTTATAATTTTTAAAGGTTGTGTTTGTTAAGTTAGGTGTTCTTCACTTTTCTTTTTTGGTTTTCTAAGGAAGTAGTCAACTTTAAATTTGATACACATTGAAAGTATGGCAATGTTTGCTCTTATTGATATTTATTCAAAAAATGTTTTTATAATTTTATTTTCTTGTTAGACGTATTATGAAAGTTGCGCGTTTAAGCATAAGTTTTTCAATTACAAAATCCTCCTGCGTAGTTTGCTCTCGAGTGTGAAAATATCTACATTTAGTGGACAGTCTCATAAAAAAAGTAGCATTTCAATATTTGTACTTTTATAATAGATAGGACATTAATTTGGAACCTAACTAAACAAGTTTAATTTAATAATGTTACAAGCAAAGATTTTCGGTCAGGGAATTTGTCTATGATACTACTGCACACATCATTTTTGAGTATTTAAGTTACATTAAAAAAATGTTGATTTAAACCTGTGAATATTTCATCGAGATGCTCAGCTTGTCAAGCAAAAAAGTAGAAATTGGTTCTTCAACTGCTAATTCTCTTATTTCAAAAGTAACTTCGAAATTTTGAATCACCATGTATACACACTTGTCAGCTCTTTCCAATACAGATTAAATTAAAACGTTAACGTTCAAATGAAATTGTTGTAAATCGACTTCCGGTTCTACACAACCACCGAAACGCCTCTGTCACTTTGTATATGTTCCAAACTAATCATTAAGCAATTTTCTAACAATAGACCATCAAAACAACACCCCATTGAACCATCAATCGGTACCATTTCGTGGTTAAATCTATTTCGGTAGCCTATCATTTCCAAATTCGAAAATACTACCAGATGGGCGGTAGTGATGTTTCTTAGAAATTCACTATTCTTCTGAGAATTCGCCTGCCAGGGTTAGTGACTGTTTGAATACCTTACAGTCGATATGTGATTATGCTGCCATTTTGCATCACGCAAACCCGGTAATTTGGCCCAAATGAATGCATTTTTATGTCGAAATTTCGCATTGCCTTCCTTCATTTTGTTCGAATCGCCTCAGGTTAGTTTGCGCAATGGTTTCTTAGGTTTAATGGCTCTTTCACCACTTTTGCCAAACATCTGCATAGCAGTTCGGTAATGACGATCGGAGAATAAAAAAAATATTCAATATGCTAGTGGTTGAGAACAGATTTGATCGTGGTGTCAGCTGTTATTACATGGGATGAAGCATGGCATAATGAGGTTCATTTGACTAACTTGCTTAATGGCTTTCAACCGCAACAGGCATATTTTCTCAGAAAATCTATGTATTTGGATACATTTAAAAACTATAATATGTATATATGTTTATATGACACAAATACGTATACCGATAGGTCGATAGGTCGATAGCCTTTTTTAGAAATAAAGATGTTTACTACTACTACGTATATTTTGAATAAATATAAATATTTTCAATTAATACATATAAACAATAAAATTGACTGAAACCCAGGAAATTTTGAAATAAAATTATTGTGTATACTTTCCTGACTGTATTTTGACTTATTTGACTTGACTTATTTCGAATTAATTTTCATTGAAATTAATTTTTATGAAATTTTAAACAATAGACAGGGTGATTCAAAATATTATGTGTTAAAATGATTGATTGTAAAATTGGTCGCCAAGACATATTTAAACTGTTTCTTAACATCGGTATACAGCAGCACCTGGACGCACAATGATATTCGCCAAACTACTACTAAAAAGCATCACCGTTAAATGTTTCGAAAAACTATTACGAATCTATTCGGCCGCTGGATTTAATTGGTAAATGGCACTCTCAAAAAATAAAAATTGATCTCTTTACAGGTTTCAATTTCAACAGCTCACCAAACTATACATACAAACTGATCACAGACACAGAGTACGATGAAGCCCTAGCGCATATCAAAAACACAGCACCGGGAAAAGATAAAATAAAGGCAAAACTCCTGAAAAGCCTAACTCAAGAAACACACAAACTGATCCTAACTGAATTGAACAACTGCATCAGAAATAACATAATTCCAAAAACATGGAAAAAACGGCTTAATAATCCCTATACCCAAAAATGGACTGGACAATACACAACCGAGCAATTACAGACCAATTACACTGCTACCAGTACTTAGCAGGGTTTTTGAGTACATAATAAGGCAGCGACTGAGAAAACTGGTCGGAACGTACATACCATCGTATCAGTTCGGATTCAAACATCAGCATTCGACTATTCACCCACTCTTCACTCTGACTAACAATATACAAACAACCCACCTAACTGACAGAAAGACAGCTTGCCTGTCTATGGACATTAACAAGGCTTTTAATAGTGTCTGGCATAGAGGCTTACTATACAAACTATACAAACTACACACACCAACATATCTACTACACACAATAAAGAACTTACTAGAAAACAGACAACTACAAGTACGAATTGACAAAACACTGTCATTTTCTTTTTCCCCTGAACAAGGGCTCCCTCAAGGATCCCCGCTCTCACCGTTTCTCTACAATATATACTGCCATGACATATACAATTACAACTTACCAGACAAAAATCAAATCGACAGATCGGCATACATATTACAATACGCAGACGACACGGCACTTATTGTACAAGACAAAACTACTGAGAGAGCAGCTCAAAGACTCCTAACACTAACAAACAACACAACGACATGGTTTTATAAATGGAGACTAACACCAAACGCGTCAAAAAACCAACTTCTGCTCACAAACCACAGACTCAACGCTAACTCCCCTACAATAACTGCAGACGGCCAAACGACACAACCAAAAAACGACGTAAATCACCTTGGAATCACAATTGACCATAAACTTAAATTCACTAAACACATACGAAACATCAGGGCAGAAACAATAAAGAGAACAAAACACTTCTGATCACTAAACTACAAAGACAGAGGAATTAGCACAAACACCGCCACCAAAATATATAAAGCTATTTGTAGACCCTTGCTAGACTATGGACATATACTCATGACCAACGGAACAGAAAGGACAAAACGTTATATACAAACAACAGAACAAATTGCACTAAGACTAATAACACGAATAAGACACCGCCAAAACCCATTATACAACCCCTCCACCCAACTACTATACGAACGCACAAACATGACAAAGATTTCGGAAAGACTCATACATCTACAGACAAAATGGACAAACAACCCCTACAACTGGACCATACTGAATCCCCTTTGTCTTACAAGACCAACCAGAGAATCCCGCTTCCGTTTCCCTACATCAACGCTACTCGAACACTTACAAACGCAACTGACTACTGGACAATAAAATATGTTTTTCTTGTCATTAGAATTGGAAAGTTTATTTAATAAGATTATTAACCTGGAGTAAGAGAATTTTCATATTTGTTTTTCATTTAGATTAAGACTACATGTATTAAACAAGGGCAGAAAGACCGATAGGTCGATAGCCTTTTTTATAAATAAAGATGTTTACTACTACTAGCAATATACAATACCATATAATATTCTTTTAACTGAAAGTAAATAAAATTTCAGACATTTAGACAAATTACTTTTTATTCTTCTCGTATAATTTTCTACGCTCATCATCAACTTCATATGTCACCACGTTTTTAATAGAACTATTGGGGCTCTTCCATGTCCATTTCCTTTAAGGATTTTCCACGCTAATTACCCCAAATGAAAAGAGGAACAAAGTTTCTATTTAAGCATCTAAGTTGAGAAAACATTTGACAATCTTTGTGCTACCGTTCTAATATATTAAACTTTGTTGTTTTCTATACATATTTTTTATATTAACAATTTTCATGTATCACTTGGAAACTATATTGTACCGAAAATGGAAACCTCTTTTGAACGCTATGTTGTTTTTAACTTTCTTCAAAGTTAAAGAGGTTTTCTATAATTTGAAGCTCTTTTGGAAATGTATACTATTTATTGCTGTTTATAAATTATTGCTACTATTTTAATGGCTGTAAAGGTATATTAATATTAACGATATGAAAAACATTGCGTTCTGTCTTCAGCAAGCATACAGAATCAGAAGGCAAATGTCAGAAAAAAATTTCGTCATCAAAACAAAAATGTTTGTTGTTCGACTACAACAAAGAAACAACACACACAGACAGAGAGCAACAAACATATACAGACAAAAGATTAAAGTCGGGAAAAAGATGTAGACATCAAAACAAAAATGTCGAGTGCAATAACGGTGTTTCATCAATGATTTACAACAAAAATGTGAATCTTTATCTGCCTTATGGTCACACCTATTCTCATTTTACTGTCCTCACTATGTCAATAATATTGCATATGCAGATAGTACACTATTATTCAGGAAGTTTGTCAGTCACGTGTTATTTTAATATGCAGTGGTAGTCTCATTTTAGAGCCTTTTTAATATGTAAAAAATCTATAAAATGCGCAATGCTATTGAAATTATTTATAATTATATATTGTTTTAACAGTCAAGATTTTAAACTTTTTAAAATAGAAGTTACTACAATGTTCTCCCTTGCCTGATAAAAAAGTAGGTATAATTTTAGATTAGCTTTGTTAAATTAACTTATTAATTAATTAACTAAACTTGCATTTAATCAATTTTAGAAATATTAAGAGTTTTAACAAGAAAATTTATTGAATTATTATATATTTTTTTTAGCTCTGCTTTTATTAATACTTATTCCAAGTTTAAATTTTCCAGATGAAAACAAATTGCTAATCGAGAAATGGAATTAGAGACTAGAGAGTTTTAGAGACTAGTTACTACAGAGAACTATTAATCGTGAATTCGATCCATGTTTGAAAGAATTGTAATTTTTTTTAAATCTTAAAATATAATTTAAAGCGTTGCTCTTCGATTTCTGAAAAATTGTTGTCTCATCCGTTGTATCAGTTTTTACAATTCCATGCAAATACGTCTTACAGTAATAAAGGTCATTAAAATTTTAATTTTCTGCAGGTTTAGAGTTGATTATTCTTTAAAACGAACTGTCGTTCGTTATCATTGAGCATGTCGTCAACAACAAACCCAACAGTACAGAAATAGTATCGGTAGAAAGTTATTTGCTATATTTTAAATTAAAATGTGTTCAATTATCAATTAGAGCAGATTAAAACTTGACATTTACAACAAGAGAAGACGAAAAACTTCCCTGACTAACTTGCAAGTTTAGGAAAAAGCTGATTTAGAAAGTAGCTTCAAGTCAGATATAAGATGCCATTATTCTACTAGACACTTTGAGAACAAATGGCGAGCGGAGTTGAGTAAAGTCCTATACTATACCTACTAGTGTGGACGGAAGTAATTTTTCTTAATTTTTTTATTAAATCTCCAACTCAGATGGAGGTTCTATGAGAACAACAAATGTACAAACAAATAAAAACATGTATTATAATTTATTTAGAATATTTTTATTTCTCTTTGTAACTGTCTATGCAAACAGCTTTCATCTTCTGCAGTTACAACATTATTTTCCACAACTTTATATTTGGGGCAAAACCATTCATCTTCTACGCTGCCTGAATAAAGCCACATAAAATAAGCTCCCCGATAAAATGCGTGCTTAAAGCAAAAGTTAACATACTACAGAGTGGGTTTCTTTCCTATTCATCACACATTTGGGATATGTGGTTCTACTAGCGATTTTTTCGCGAAAGTATGATGAATCTGAAAAGTTGACGAGCGAAGAAGAATAACGCGATATGAAAAAAGATTTAGTAATGTATTTGCTCTATTATTGATTTATGGTTTAGGTATTGTAAAACATGAAATTCAATAATAAAACAATGCGATTTAGACTTTATAGCTTTGCATAAATTTAACAGCGTACGACCTATAATAAGATAACGAACATTTATTAATGTAATTAATTTAATTAACGTTGCTAGAAGCGAATATAATGATGATTTTATGTAAATATGCAGTTTTAAAATGCAAAAATATCTGAAGATAAACATTTCCCAATTTGCAATGAGACAGACACCCGAATTGCGGTCAGGTTTTATAACACATCAAATAGGCACTAAAAAAACTTATAAACAAAGTCTCGCCGATCGACCTACAAATTTAAAATTCGCGAAACAGTAATTAGTGCTTTCTTCCTAATGAACGCGTTTGGTGCATGGTGCAATAACGGACAAAAAATGCTGTTTTACGCGTCTAAAAATATATGCATGACCTCCTAAAAGTTTAAGTTGCTGGTTAATGACATTTTTTTTAAACAAATAGTATGCCGGTTGAAGGATATCGACCGTCTGAGAACAAATCTTTTCTTACTACTCTAAATAATACGTTAGCTTCGCACAATGAACCAAAGCGATTATGTCACTGGGGGTCAAATATTTTTTATGGGTGTTAAATATGTAAGTTTTTCGGTAAAGTTTGGATATATTTGGTTAACGGCAGCAACAGCCCAATCTTTTTCACAAATTTTCCTTCTTCATATAAACTCTGTCAGTAACGTTGGAATTCACTCAACCCAGTCGCTACCCTACTGGATATTATTGTTTAAATATATTTTTTCATTGTTAGAGCGCAAACTTTTACACAAGAAATGCTCGTGGCAAATTTGTATATTTAATTTTTTATCGACTGAAAGTAAAAAATATTAATTAAAACCAGCTGCAGTTTATAGTCAGAAAATAATATTGGGAGAACAAATTGAATACCAATGAATTAGTTTAATAACAGAAGATCTACACACTTCAGACCAAATTTTAAAATTGTGATGATAGTGTGCTTTTTAACGAGGAATATTCATATCGAATTCAGATAACAAAAATATTTGTAGAAAAGATTTAGGCCTTTTATAAGTTTTTTATGCCCTACCATTTTTGATCACACTTATATTTTATAGAATGAACCTGATATCAGCAGAAACATAAACAAAATTAAGTTTGACGATTAAAAAATAAATGCTCCTGAATTGACGAAATTTTCTCTGTCCAACTTCTATTAAAAATTTTCATGAGGAATAGTTAGATATATAGAGAAAATAACGGAACTTTTTTAGAAAACTACTGAACCAGCTGATGCTTAAATGGTCACTCAAAAAGCGTTGCAAGCTTTCACCTAATAGAGGATCAGTACGTGAAGTAGCTTTATAGTTATGTCTTTTATTAGTAAGCGATCTCAGAACGGAGCCAATTGAATTCTTTGTAACTACATAAAAAAAATAATACGGCCTGTTAAATAAAGTTTCCGTTTCTTAATAAAAACTGTCAAAAAGTACGCTATTAACTAAACACGCAGCAAATAAACCGTTGAAACAAAGAATTGACTGCAAAATTATGAAAAATTAAACATGAACGCAAGTTTTGGTAGTTGCAGATAGGCTAGCCTCATCACTAAATGTACTAAAACGAATGATCAATATGTGTTTTGCTCACTAATAAACTATTTAAAAGGACTTCCAAACCGCAAATACTTGAAATGGCTTTTAAGATACACATTGCAAACTCTTTAAAAACAAAATTATTTTGAATGAAATGTATGTACAGTAAAATAACTTAAAAATAACAACTGAGATCCTCCCACAATATCATGGACGTAAGAAGTCTTAGAGGATTGGATGAAGACACTGACCATTTCCTGGTGCGTGCTAAAGTTACGGAGCGAATCTCGAGTTCAAGAAAAGAAAACACCACTTCAACAATAATATGGGATATTCGAAAACTCCGGGAACCGATCCATAAACAAGCGTACCAGGACCATATAAGCAATCGACTGGGAACAATTGAACAACAAGAGGGAGTGGAATACTCTTGGACACATATCAAGGATGCTGTGAAAAGCGCAGCAAATGTCACGCTAGGAACAAAGCCAAAGGTTAAGCGGAAAGAATGGTGTGAGGAGTGCGGGAGAGTACTGAAACTTCGCAATCACGCAAGAAAGGTAATGCTGCAAGATCCGACAGAACCCAACAGAGAACGGTATAGACACTTAAGAACTGAATCAAAAAAAGAACTGAGAAGGAAAAATAAAAATCATGAGCTACAGAAACTTCAAAAACTGGACCAAGGCCTAAATAATCGTCCAGGGAAATTTTACCGAGAATTGTCAAACCTTAAAAAATGCTTCCAGCCCAGAAGGGCTGGCTTAACAAGCTTACCAAGCGGCAAAAATGATCTGATTAAAAACTGGAAAGAATATTTCGGCGCACTTCTAAACATTAATAACGACAATGGTCATAGCTCGTCAATATACCAGTCGGCAGAACCACACATAGGAGATCCCTCATACGAGGAGGTAAGAAAAGCTATAAACAAGCTTAAAAACAATAAAGCCCCCAAAAATGATGGCTGATTCCTTCGGAATGTATGAAAAATGGGTGGGAGCCATTGCACAGACACCTGCACAGGCTCATCTTATTAATATGGAAAGAGGAAATATTACCAAATGAATGGAAGGAGGGTATAATCGTCCCTATACACAAGATAAGTAGATAAAAAGAAGTACAGCAATTACAGAGGAATCTCCCTCATTAGCACTGCATATAAAATTCTAGCCAACATAGTACTGGAGCGCCTAAAACCAATTACAGAAGAAATCATTGGAGACTATCAGTGCGGCTTCCGAAGAAGCAGATCAACAGTTGACCAAATTTTTACCATAAGACAATTGCTGGAAAAATTCTGGGAGTTTAACCGGGACGTCCACCATATATTTGTAGACCTCAGACAAGAATAATGCGTGTTAAACTTGGGGATGCAATGGCGGAAATAGGAATTCCTAAGAACTTTATATAAATATTACGAGGATGTGTGTAAACTATTCCCCAAGCAGAATACGAATCGGGAATATACTTTCCGGTCGTTTTGAGGTAAATACCGGGCTTAAGCAGGGAGACGCGACATCTCCAATTTTATTCAACACTGTGCTTGTGACAGCAATAAGAACCGCTGAAATAAGCGTTGAACTTTTTAGTCGCGATGGCACAAAATTATTACTGGATTTCGCCGATGATATTGACGTGGTGGATAACACGGTACTGACTATGAGAGACCTATTTTCGAGGGTAGAAATGAAATCTGAGCAAATTGGGCTCAGAATAACGAAGACAAAACCAAGTACATATATGCACACCAACAGAACAGGACGTAGAGATAGAGAGGGCCAAAGTGTCACTATGAACGTTTGAAGTGAAACGTTTAAGTATTTAGGAGTCACTCACGATAACAATCCGACAGAAGAAATTAAAGTCTGACTTCAAAATGGAAACAAATGTATCTATGCACTACGATCAGTGTCAAAAGACATCTCGCGAAGAACAGAAATCACAATTTATAAACCAATATACGACCGACTGTTATGTATGCTAGCGAAACCTGGACCATGACCAAAGACAACGAACGGAAATTGAGAATTTTTGAAAGAAAAGGTCTGCTCAAGATTTTTGGACCATTGTGAAGTCCGGTGACACAGCAATACCGAGTAAGAACCAATCAGGAAATATCAGAACTATACAAAGATCCAGATATTGTGAAGGAGATAAAGGCAAGAAGGCTGCAATGGGCGGGGCATGTGCAAAGGCAGCCTGACAAACGGATGATAAAATTGGCTTGGGAAGGAACACCAATAGGGGTAGTTGCAATTTAGGAGGAGTCTTTCAGCGACTTCTGAACTGTGCGCATCGCTCTCGGCAAAGTGAACAGATCGAAACGTGGAAAACTAGTGAATTTCAGGAACTTCTTGAAATTCGGCGGTATTTTTTAATACCATGGCGGCTAGCACGGCGCTAGAGAAAAAGTTACAAAAGGAGGTAGAAAAACAAAAGAGGCAGATTGAGGAGCTCACTAGTGAGGTCCGCAAACTGACCCAGCTGCTGGCAGACTACCTTGCCGCAGCAGGAACGCCCAAGAGGGCGGCTGCTGAACCAAAGGGGGCCCCGGCCACCTTTAGTGCAGCGGTGAAAGCTGCTCCCAAAAAGCAGGAGCCCAAGAAAAACCCAGCAGTAACCCCCAAGGCTGCTGCTGGGAAAAAGCAAGCGGTGGCCATAGCAGGGCCATCCAAAAGACACCAGCCACTACCACCCTGCCACCTGAACAGGAAAACAGGAAACGTAGGCGTGAGGAAGCCGAGGAGGCTTCCATTGAAAAAGAAACTGGGATGGAGACGGACATCCCGGTGACCAACAAAAGGGCGGAAAAAATTCCGCCAATAAATGTAGAGGGCCATAGCTGGAAACAGCTAAGCCAGGCCCTGGATGCAGCAGGAATTGCTGTAGCCAAAGCCAGCACTACAAAAAAGGGGATAAGTATTGTTACTAATTCCCCAATTGATTTTAGGAGGACGACCCAACTCCTAGAAAACCTCCGGAGGCCGTACTTCACGTACACGCTTCCAGAGGAGAAAAAGACGCACGTGGTTATCAGGGGGCTCCCTAATGACTACGAGGCGTCTGAAATAGAGGAAGAACTCAGGGGACAAGGCATCAGGGACGCGGAAGCGTTCCAGATGCTTAGCCGCCGTACTAAACAGCGACTGGGACTGGTCTTGGTGAAGACCACCAGCAAGAACATTTGGAAAGTGTCCAGAATGTTCAACCTGGTGGTCAAGCTGGAGCCAAAGAGGAAGTCCAAGGAGCCAGGGCAATGCTACCGCTGCCAGAGGTATGGGCACTCGCAGAGGAACTGCACGTTCCCGCCAAGATGCGTCAAGTGTGGTGAAAACCACAGGAGCAACGAGTGCCCACTTCCAAAGCCTGGAGCAGGCGAGGTGCGCAACAGCAAGTGCGCACTCTGCGGGGCAGAGGGACACCCAGCCAGCTGGAGGGGTTGCCCTCAGTACCCCAAAAGGAAGATCCCGGTAGCCCGCAGGGAAGCCCGACCATCCAAGCCCGCAGCAGCCCGCCAAACGGACCAGCAGGAACTGGCAGGCATTCTACGGGCGCTACTTGACAAACTCAATGGCTAAACGGCCAGCGAGTTTCAAAGTGGCCTCGTGGAATGTAAACGGGCTGCTAAGCAGACGTCCAGAACTGGACGAATTCCTGCAAAGCAGGCAACCTGAAGTGATGGCACTTCAGGAAACCCTGCTAGGTATTAGGACTAGAGTAAGCTTTACTAATTACTTTATTTACAGGCACGACAGCGCAACGAGACGACCAGGAGTGGCCATTCTAGTAAGGAAGGACATAGACCATCATAGCATTGGCATTGAAGACACTGACCTGCATGCCATTAGCGTGCAGGTCAACACCACCCGGGGACCAGTGACAGTGACATCTGCCTACAAGGCCCCCAAGGCGCAACTGGCACCACAGGACATTGAGACCCTGCTGGGCAACAACCGAGCTAGGCTGCTAATCGGAGACCTGAACTGTAAGAACACGGAGTGGAATAGCTCCTTCACTTGCAGGAATGGTCGGGCATTAGCAGAAGCAGTTGAAACCCACAATGCAGTCGTCATGGGTCCTGAGGTTCCGACAAGGATCCCAACAGGAGCTGGGATACCAGAGGTGTTAGACATTGCCATTGCCAAGAACATCCGGCAGGTTTTAACCATTGAGACCATAGAGGAGGGGACTTCGGACCATAACCCAATTATATTGAGTTGTGGCGATGAAGAAGCAACTCCGCTTCTTGGATCAAGGACTACCACCGATTGGTCTATGTTCACGGAGGTACTCCATAATCTGATTATCATTCCACAGATTACCACGGAAGAGGACCTGGAAACAGCAGCAGGAAACTTGGTGAGGCAATCCTGCAAGCATACAGCAGAAGCTCGGTGACTGTGGAGGTACTGGTAGCTCGTGAGGAACTACCAGCAAACCTTCGCAGGAAAATCGCCAACCACAGACGGCTGCGCAGGACGTACAGAAGGCAGCCCACCGAGGACAACAGGATCGTCTTGAACCGCCAAGGCCAGATCCTGAAGGAAGCCCTCAGGGAACACCGGAACCAGAAATGGGAAGGACGTATCCGGGAGATAGGGCCAGAGGACCAAAGTATCTGGAAACTCCAAAAGGCTCTCCGACAAGAAGACACGAAGATACCAGCTTTACACGGAGTGCAAGGTCTGGTATATACTAACAGTGATAAAGCGGAAGCTTTTGCAGATACGATCGAGAGAGAGGCCAGAGAAAACACTCACCCAGACGAAGACGACGAGCACGAAACTGCCGTCAGACGAGTTGTTCGGAGGATTCCGGACAAAAGAGGTGAACAGCAGCATCTCACCAACCTCACCAGGTGAAGTGGCGGCCATCATCAGGAACTCAAAGACGAGGAAGGCTCCTGGAAGAGATGGAATCACAAACAAGATGCTTAAGAACCTGCCGAGAAAAGGGCTGGTAGCTATCACAACACTCATTATGCCATTTTCAGAACTGGATATTTCCCGCACGTCTGGAAACACTCGGACGTAATCATGCTCCCGAAGCCCAAGAAGAACAGGACCTTTCCCCAGAACTACAGGCCCATCAGCCTGTTGTCCAGCCTCAGCAAGATAGCAGAACGAGTTATCTTGCGGAGGCTTACGAGGGAAACGAGTGAGCTTGAACTACTGCCGCCTGAACAGTTTGGGTTCCGTGGTAAACACTCCACGGAACTACAGCTGCTCAGGATTGTTGAAAGATGTACCAAGGAAATGAACCAGAACAGGACAACCGGCATCCTCGCTCTGGACGTCGCAAGAGCCTTCGACAGAGTGTGGAGAGACGGATTAATCTACAAAATGCTGGAAACAGGTATTAGTGAGGAAATGTGCCGGTTAATCGACAGCTATATTTGCAGAAGGACCTTCAGCGTCAAAGTTGGGAACCACAGGTCAGAAGACAGAAGCACAGAAGCTGGAGTGCCGCAAGGAGCGGTACTCTCCCCGATGCTATACAACATCTTTACGAGCGACATTCCCCGGACCGCCAATACGACCCTGGCGCTTTTCGCGGACGACACTGCTCTGCTGTCATCCTCGTGGCAAAAAGAGCACGTGCGCCGAAACCTGCAACTTGCCGTGGACGAACTACAAAAGTGGTTCATCAAATGGAAAGTGCAGGTGAACGCAACAAAGAGCCAGGCCATCCTAATTGGAAGGAAAAAAGACAAGATTGATGGGAACATCAATCTTGACGGAGAAGAGGTCCCATGGGCAAGTAATGTCAAGTATTTAGGTGTTGTTTTAGATCAGAGGCTGACCTGGAGGCAACATGTGAAAACAGCGATAAACCAGGCAAGGGCGAGAGCGGCAACGCTGTATCCCCTGCTGAACCGACGAAGCCAGATGAGTTTGAAGAACAAGCTGCTACTCATCAAAAGTGTCATCAGGCCGGCCATGACGTATGCCTCCACAGCGTGGGGATATGCGTCAGAAACCTGTCTGAGGCAGCTCCAGGCCACAGAAAATAAACTTCTGCGGATGGCCATAGATGCTCCCTGGTTTGTCCGTAACAGGCAAATTTACAGGGACCTAGAATGGGAGCCATTGAGAGATACAATGAAACAAAAAGCAGCCAAGACCTTCGAAAAGGCCGAAAACCATCCCTTCGAAGAGCTCCGGAACGCCGTAGCCTACTCCCCAGAGGACAACGGGCCCCGGAAAAAGAGGCCCAGGCACCAGCTGGCCCAATAGGGCAACAAATAGGTACAGCAGTTTACTGCAGAGTGCCATAACTAATTTTAAGATAGTGTGATTAGGCAATATTAAGTAGTATAGTGCTTGTATAAAATTAGTAAGATGCCCATGCTAGCAGCCAGCTAGCATGGAGAGAATGAGAGGTGAAGGCATACGGATGCCAGAGCTGAACCATTCTTAAAGAAGACCACAAGTTTTAAAGGATAACTCCCGGAAACTTGCAGTCAAAAATGGGGGTTTTTTAGTTGGTAGAAATCCAACACTACCCGGTGTCACGGGACACTGGGTGTCTTCGAGAAGATTTTTATCCTCCAGCCGCCGCCGGGCAAACAAAAAAAAAAAAAAAAAAAAAAAAACACCAATAGGACGAAGAACTTTGGGTCGCCCCCGAATGAGGTGGCGTGACAACATCAAAGCGGATCTAAGGACCATGGGGATAGAATACGACCCCGCATTGATGGAAGATCGACAACTATGGAGGCAAATAGTACAGTCGCCCAAGACCCACCCCGGGTTGTAGAGCCAAGGAGTCAGTAAGTAAGTAAGCCTCTTATACATTTCATAAGTCAAAAGGAAGACTCGATATCAATAAACACAAATAAAAAATTGCCAAATGTTGTTCTGTTCTTCTGATTGTCTACATTATGTTTTTCTTTTGTCCTCTCTTTTTTCCCATTTGCTTTTTTCCCATCAAATAATCAACTTTCCCACTTGAATCTTAATATATCTCTAGATCATAGCAGATTTAACCATTTTTTCATTACTTTTAAGTTTACTTTTAATATAGATGAATTTTTATCAGTAGGGGATCAAATTCATCAAAAATAATCAGCCTTTTAGATGATGATTGCAAGGATTGATCAATGATTGCAATGGATTATTGAAGGACAACATGCAACGTGAATGATTAGCTTCTATTAAAAACGGGAGTTTTTTGTAATGGACTTTTTCAACCTTTTCTGCCACCGTTTTCGTTAGAATATTAATCTGCTTCTGGATCTCCATTTTCTTTATCTTTCTTGATCTCTATTCCCTTATGTGTGAGTTCGAGTAGCGTTAATGTAGGGAAACGGAAGCGGGATTGTCTGGTTGGTCTTGTAAGACAAAGGGGATTCAGTATGGTCCAGTTGTAGGGGTTGTTTGTCCATTTTGTCTGTAGCTGTATGAGTCTCTCAGAGATCTTTGTCATGTTTGTGCGTTCGTAGAGTAGTTGGGTGGGGGGGTTGTGTAGTGGGTTTTGGGGGTGTCTTATTCGTGTTATTAGTCTTAGTGCAATTTGCTCTGTTGTTTGTGTATAACGTTTTGTCCTTTCTGTTCCGTTGGTTATGAGTACATGTCCAAAGTCTAGCAAGGGTCTACAAATAGCTTTATATATTTTGGTGGCGGTGTTTGTGCTAATTCCTTTGTCTTTGTAGGTTAGTGATCGGAAGTGTTTCGCTCTCTTCATTGTTTCTGCCCTGATGTTTCGCATGTGTTTAGTGAATCTAAGATTGTGGTCGATTGTGATTCCAAGGTATTTTACGTCGTTTTTTGGTTGTGTCGTTTGGCCGTCTGCTGTTATTGTAGGGGAATCAGCGTTGAGTCTGTGGTTTGTGAGCAGAAGTTGGTTTTTTGACGCGTTTGGTGTTAGTCTCCGTTTATAAAACCATGTCATTGTGTTGTTTGTTAGTGTTTGGAGTCTTCGCGTTGCTCTCTCAGTAGTTTTGTCATGTACAATAAGTGCCGTGTCGTCTGCGTATTGTAATATGTATGCCGATCTGTCGATTTGATTTTTGTCTGGTAAGTTGTAATTGTATATGTCATGGCAGTATATATTGTAGAGAAACGGTGAGAGCGGGGATCCTTGAGGGAGCCCTTGTTCAGGGGAAAAAGAAAATGACAGTGTTTTGTCAATTCGTACTTGTAGTTGTCTGTTTTCTAGTAAGTTCTTTATGGTGTGTAGTAGATATGTTGGTGTGTGTAGTTTGTATAGTTTGTATAGTAAGCCTCTATGTGTGATGTGGATTACTTGTAGAAACAACCTTTTCACATTTAGTAGTTTATAAACTGATACTATTTGTAAATGTAATAAATGTATGAACCTTATAATGGTCACGTATTAATATGTTTTAAAAATAGCAATATGTAACAATTATTATTTAAAAAATTGCAGTAGTGCCTACCTAGTTAAGATTGAGGAATAATAATGGGATTCTAAACATTCAAGTATTAATTACCTTTCCTATATTTAGTAAAGCTAACCGAGACAGCAGATTACTGTTGCCAAATCGCAAATTCGATTCAAAGATATATTTTTTGTATATTAAAAATTTATTTTTTACATGTTTTATGTGAATACTATATCTGCATTCCATTGTACAAGAATAATATAAAGATTTTTTTATTTCTAGTTTTTTTTACCTTTAAATTACTTTGACGCTTTTTTCAAAGATTTTAAAGTGGTTTGTTATTAGGTGGAACTATCCGCAAAATAATGCGGTGGAATGTTTCATTTGCCAACGTTTTGTAGTTTTATTTCTGCATCATCAGAGCAAAAATCATATACACTATTTTTCTACGTGATATTCCTTATGCATTTTTTTTATTATCCACTAAATTCCACGTTTTTCATGTTGATTTATTGATAGTCGTGTTGCGTACGATCCAAAAAGAGGTGCGTTTAGATTAAACCACTTTATAATATGATATTAAAGAATAAAAATAGAAAAACCGATTAGGCAATGAATTTGTAATGGAATTTAAAATTATAAGTTGTTTTACTTAAAATTGGCTCTGCTTCGGGTCGCACCAAATCTCGACCAACCATAAACCAGAGTGGTAATATAAATGGTATCCAGAGAACAAAACAACAGTCCTGGTGGTACTGGAATCAATCTGAGTAATGTTGGCAGTTGAAGCACTTGATTCCGTATTAATTTGATCAAACTCCCTATCAAAAGAAATAACATACATTAAAAATTGCCAAAAGAATGGAAAATATATTGCAAGCTATATAAACAGTGATACAAATTTTGACTAGAAAATGAAACAGAGATTATTACAGGCAACACTAAGCATCATGGCAGTTCCTCCATATTAGATACTCAGGACTATTCAATGTATACTATCAAGAGATAAATGTATTTCATGTGACGAACGGTGGGTTTAATGAAGAATCAACTGGCTATCATCATCATATATATCAATGATAAAAATGTATGCGTGGAATTTAAAGAGCACACAATAATAATAATAATAATTTAAATGCTTAAACAAACGTACTAATGATAATTGCTCCCAGGTGCTACTTCACCTGCTACGGCATAGAAGCTTTGAGGAAGTTTGCTGAAGAAATAAAACAACATCCAATTACTTGTATAAAACGATTTTAACTAACCAATGCCAAGACGAGTCGCCGCTGAAAAATTGCAACAAAACATCGACCGCTGTGCTATTCGCCAAAATGCATTTGCACCCAGTCCCGGGTCTATGGCCGGTCATTCACTTCCAAATTCTGGGACCCAAGCTGGTTCCTACTCATTTCTCTATCACATCGTCTCCTTCCCGTCAAATAGAATAGCATGGGCCAGAAGAAGAGAACCGATGTGTAGAGCCGGAAACATGGTCCAGCAAAAAAAGGCCGCGGCCTGTACTCGCCTCTTTTAACTTCTTTTTGAGTAATTGCATCGTTGAACATTTGCTATGCCATTATCGAAAGATGCATGATGCATTTCTTTAAAATAATGGTCCCTTTTTGTGCTTCTTCTGTTTCGTCGAAAATTTCGTTGTAATCACTATACTTATTGAATTATGATACCAAAAGGCATAGTAACTTGGGGTTTCTTTTAAGTAATTTTTGCATTCTTTTGTAAAAAACTTATGCTAATTGCTGCGCTAACAAATTTTACTTTAGGGGCATTGCAGATTGGAATTGAGCAGGTGCAGCAAATGCTTTGAAGAAGAGCTTTAGCGAAGCTGAGAATCATAATTAATTGCCACTAATAAAAACGAAGTGTGGACTTATCCTACAACCGTTAGCACGTTGCAAAGCTTTTTTATCTCACGAAATATCAATACTTTCAAATAAAGTGAATATTCTAATTTGCTTCTAAATTGCCTAATCACGAACTCGAAGAAAACCTTATAGCATTTATAACGTATAATAGTGTCACAACGGCAGAAAGTCTTCACTTGGGAACCAACTATCAAAGATCCATTTTTTACAAAAACTCTTTGTCTGACAAGTTTAAAAGAGTATTTTATGCACAACACCGATAGAAAACCGGCAAAATCTTAACTAAATATTTTTTGAAACGCTTTTGTATTTTTTTAAACTATATTTTCACTGTCTGTCTGGTTTGCTTATATTGATAATTCTCATTGAACCGACAAGTTGCATCTCTATTTCTGCTTTGGTTCAGGACTTGTTCTTTGGTCCAATTTCTGGCAAAAAAGAGCTTGTTCATATTTTAAAGTGTGTTATCCACTTTATTTCTTTCCTGATCGTCTTACTTATTCTATTTAAAATAATATATTATATCATCAGATATTTCAATCGAATTTTCGTTGAATATGAATTTAATATTTAAAACCATTTCAGTCGAAAAGTTTTCTAGAATTTAATTCCTCGCTATACATTTATGTATATTTGGTAGCGGGTAGATTTTATTTGGGAGCGGGTAGATACGCTTTTGCGATCCCGGCAGCAGATAGGTCTACTTCAGGAACAGCAAACCTGCCTACGCGAGCTCATGAATTTTCCTAACTTCCTCAACCCAGGGGAAACCATGTCCTAACCTAAATCACTCCCAGCTATACCCTTCTCTCTCTCCATACCCTGTCCAACTCGCCAACACGCACTAGACGAGCGTGGCGTTTTAACGGCTAAACCCCTTCAAATGACGAGTTCAAAAACAGACGCTGTATACTCCAGGTGAGTAAGGTGAGACGTCCGCAATCTCAGATTCGTCGATCCGTCCCAAGGATTCTGGGGAGAACAAAGATTCATCAACGCCAAAACAAAAGCTTACAAAACTACTAAAACAGCACAGAAACAACGAATTAAGAATTGCAACCTTCAACACCAGGACATTATCATCGGAAAGCAAGATACTTGAAATAGAGGAAGGCTAAATAAACTCAGCTGGGACATCATAGGGTTATGCGAGACCAGGCAAAGAGGTGGTTGAAGGTTGAATATCACTGAAATCTGGACATGCATTGTATCACTCTGGAGAACAAGATAAATGCGTCGGAGTCGTAAGGCTAATGATCAACAAAAAACATAAAGAGAATATCGAAGTCATCAAAGGAGTATCTAGCCGAGTCGCATTTTTGACTTTAGAACGGAACATTAAATTTCAATTGAAAGTAATAGTAGCCTACGCACCCACAATAGACCACCAAGACGAAAAGTTGACAGTTTCTATGATGAAGTTAAAACTGCATTACACGAATCAAAGACACATTTCACTATCCTGCGTGGTGATAAAAACCAAAATAAGGAGGAAATGGCAGGACCCAGAAAACCCAACAAAGTTCGAAAAGACTATAACAAAAGCATTAGAAAATACAGAGAAAGCAGACAACAACAAGTTAAATAAAACAAGAGCAGAAGCACTAATAAAAGCAACAAACGAGCTCTGCTCAAGACATGAAAAAGATACCAAAATCCGCCCCCACACCAAAGCACTAATAGAGCAACGAAGAGAATTGAATCGCAACAACTCAGTACCTCGAGAAATAAGAACTATAAACAAAGAGATGTCCCGAAATATCCGGAAAGACATAAGACAGTACAATAAAGAGCAAATACGGCAAACAATCGAACAAAACAAAAGCTTGAAAGTTCTCAGATGAAACTTAAACAATGGCAAAAAAGAAATTATAAAATTGGAAAACAAAAAAGGCGAAACAACATCGAACAGAAACGAAACTCTCGCAATAGTCGAAGAATTCTACCAAGAATTATACAAGAGCCAACAAAAGACACACAACACCCCTGAAGAGACAGAAAAAGAGAAAGGAGTGGTTAACCAGGGTTCGGAGGACGTACTTGAGATTGCCAAGGACGAAATTCAAAATGATCTCAAAAATATGAATAATGGAAAAGCACCCGAGGGGGATGGTATAGTAATGGAGGCTATCAAGATGGGAGGGGAAGCTCTTCTCGAAAGGGGTCAACACCTATTTAATATGCGTCTTCCCAATCCCAAGCGAATGGAACAACGTTTTAATGTTATTAATCCGTAAGAAAGGAGATCCTTCGGAAGTCCAAAATTATAGACCTATAAGCCTTCTCTGCCATCAGTAAGGGAGATACTTCACCGAAATAATATCCAACATACTGGAAAATAAACTGAACCTATACCAACGAAGATAGCAAGCTGAATTTCGCTTAGGTTTCGGCACCAATGATCAGCTTCTAACGTTGAAATACCTAATACAGAAAACCAGAGAATTCAACCGACCACGGGTTCTTGTCTTTGTTGATTTTCAGAAGGTCTTCGATATGATCGAGTCTAAAGGAATAGTCAAGGCTCTCTCCCAATGTCGTGTGGATTACAGACCAACAGAAGATAGATTAACTGGTGTATGACAGGAATAAACATCGACGGAAGAAGGCTCAGCAACCTTCCATTCTCCGACGATATTGTCCTCATTGCCGATGACCTCCATAAAGCAGAAGTAATGCTTAATGAACTTGCATAAGTAACCAAAGAAGAGGGATTACAAATGTAATGACAAACTTAGTCATCGGTGGAACAATAAAGTTGGAAAACAATATCATAGATGAAGTTACACAATATCGATACCTTGGTCTCGAATTAAAAATCACTAGAGACAACCAGACACCAGAGATACAGAGAGGGGTCGGTTTTGGTTGGGCTGCATACGGCAAATTGAAGAACGTGAGCCTTAAGAGAAAGGTATACAATCAATATGTGCTTCCAGTGGTAACATACGGATGCGAAACACTAACGCTCACTAAAAACAACATAAATATGCTAAGGATATCACATAGGAAAATGGAAAGATCAATATTAGAAATTAAGCTTACATACCACGTAAAGATCACGGAAATTCGAAGAAGAACGGGGATAGAGGACATCATTGAGAAAATAACAAAGCTAAAATTGAGATTTGCAGGCCATGTAGCATGGCTCAACGATGATAGATGGACCAAAAGACTATTAGAGTGGAGACCCCGTGAAGATAGAAGAAGTCAGGGCAGACCACAGACCCGATGGGAAGACGATATACGGAGAACAGAACACAACTGGATGCAACTTGCGCAACAAAGAAATTGTTGGCGGCGCATGGAGGAGGCTTATGGCCAGCAGTGGACGCGAGGAGATGCTGATACATTTATAAGCTTATATTTTTTTTATAATAGGTTTGCAGTAGAAGAAATTAAATTCAATATTGTCTAAGAAAGAAAATAATAATGTTTGTCATATTCATTTTCATATTTTTGTTGTAGCAATATTTTAACAGTACGGAAAAACATTCCCAATTGTAAGATTATATTAACCTACTGTTTCTGAAGTTTCGTCTTATTGTTTGTTTTTTTATTTCAATTATTTTATTTTCTCAAGTGTTGCATTTCCAGTTATTTATAGGCTTTACAGGTATATTTGTCACAAAAAGTTAGACGACTTTAAATAGTGTTGCTCTTTGTGAAAATGTTCTGAAATTTATCAACACTCAGTGTTCAGATATCTTCACAAAACGCTTGTTAAGTTAAAGTTAAAAATTCTCAGTTACAATACGATATTAAAAGTTTATAGCTGCGAAAAGGTTCATTAGTTCGTGAATCGTCCATAAAAAATGACGCTCATTTAAACGGCGAAAAAACATGCATTCGGTTGAATTAAATAAACATCCTGTCTCAATGGCAAATGTTTTAAGTCCGTTCGAACATTCATACAATATTATTTAATTTAGTTGGTTTGATCGAAAAATCGTCGCCAATTTTACAATATTGAAAAAAAAACGACTTTATCAGAAAATATTATTTTTTTTTGCTGAATATTAAAAATTTCAATTAATGAAATAGGACTAATTGAGTAATTTGGGCAAATTACTTACAGTATTAGTGAATGTGAACTTGAAACCATATAACTAATGGTTTCAGCAAAAATAACAAACAAGATGGAAACATTCACGAAGGTTCATAAGACTCGACATGTTAAATGACTTTTTATAAATTACAGAATGAGCAGCATTAGAATCTTCAGCGTTCAAATGGTTTTAAACGTTTTTCCTTCGGAAATATGATTACAGAAGCTATTTAATGTCTGGAAGAGTGGCTTTCGCACTTCCAAAGAACAACCACACTACGCATGAATCAATATTGAAAGAAACGTTTTACAGCTTTTCAGGAAATCATTAGTAATCCACAGTAATATTTATTAATAGCATTAATGTTAGTAAATGACTTACTTAACACTGATAATTATTGTTTTTATTCAAAATAATTAGCATAATTATGTCTTTCTTGCATTCCTTTCATGGCTGTTTTACGTTCTTTTTTGCTATTTGCGTCTGTAAAATTATATATTTTTCACATTGATGGAATGGATTTAATTTCATATATTAACTCTACCGCGACTTATGTGCTTTTAGAAAAAGGTACATATTATGTATGTCTAAGACTATGTTAATGTACTAATTAAATACTATGCATAACGGCTTGTTTTTGACCAGTCAAATTTTAACCGGATTTTCCAGTTAAAGAAAAATTGCGTGCTGCATCACTAAATACCTTTTGCTTTAATAACATAGTAGCAACTCTTCCAATCTGAGCTGATTGTATTGTCCTCTGTATTTGCATGAGAGTGTGTGATCTAACTCTATGCATACATGTATTTTTAACAGTTGTTCCATTACTTTCTTCTGTGATTGTACTATTCTATTTTGAACTTCTTCGATTAATATTTCCTTATATTTTGATTTTCTTTGCATAAAATGAAAACATTTATTTGAACATTGCCTAGTGTAGGTGCTTCACAGTTCTAATTTATTTTTAATATTTGTACTGTCTTCTTCAATGTTTACTGTGGAATTTTTATACCTTACTGCCAGTTCCATCAATTTGCTCTTCTATTTTAGTTTCAGTTTAATAATAATCTTTCAAAGTCAAGTTTGCTTCTCCATATTCTATCTTAGAGTTCAAGTAACGTAAGTCGTTGTCACCTTAGGGATAAACTCATCCGGATGTATGTTATTTTCAGGGTAGAAGTTTCAGTGTAGAACTTGCAGAAGTGAAATCACAAATTAATATTATACTATGCGTAAACGTGTATTCCACTGGCGACGTTCACTAGTAAAAATAGATAAATTTTTAGTGTTCAAATTAACAAATTACAGACGCAACGAGCTGCTTACTCTTACTATGCAAGATCTTCAGCTTTTAAAGGCGGACAAAAAATGAAATAATAAAACAAATTATAAAAATTGATCTTTACTGGAAGAGACCGGTTAGAGTCAAATGTTTTCTTACGGATTTGTACAAAACGATAGTCAATTAACATCCTAAGGATTTAAGTACAAACGGTATAAGCATTATCAATCTTTGGTAAGAGTAACTATTACCACCTTTTTTTTTTACTTAAATATAATTTATTGATTACTATCTTATTACAAAATATTTTTACGGTAATATGAGTAGTAAAAAACTAAACTAACTTATATTTAGGTTCCATTTGGGTTGATGGCTCAACCAAATGAAGGAACTCCTAAACAATGCATTTCTAGCATTGGTACCAGAGTTTGATTAATATATTTTATTACAATGACAACGTTGCTTTTAGTACGAGTACTCATTCCTTAAACTTCATTTTAAATTTTTTAATAAATTTGTTGTATGAGACTTTTTATCTCAATAGACAGCTTGTTAAATATTTGTGAAGCTTCACTAATGGGGTCTCTTAATCCTATATTAGAGTTCTAGCACTATTCAGTCTGATAATGTTGTTTCTTAAGCAGTATGTGTGTGTGTCATTAAAATAAACCATGGTATAATATGATTTTTCTAACTTATTAATAAATTTAAAGTAGTCAGATTAAAAAGGATCTTGAATACTCTATTTTGTAGTACTTGAACTTTTCGAAAGCCAGTGTTACTGCAGGTACCCCAGACTGGAATAAGGTATCGCAAGGTTGAAAGAATGTAAGCACTATATGTTTTATAATTAGCCGAATTAGTTAAAAACTGTTTACACTTCTTATATGCTTAATGTGGTCATTCCAGTTAAGATTTTCATCGAGTACAATCCTAAATATTTTATGCTGCTTATATTTTCTATTTTTATTCCATTCAAGGATTTGTGAAATGGCTTTATTATTTTGTTTAAACACGATGCATTTTGTTTTATCTAAATTAATCTTAAGGTTATTTTGTAGTAACCATTTGCTATTGTTGGGGTCTCGCAAAGTCAAACGATCCGGCTCGAAGGACCAAAAATTCTCTTAAAGATTTCATCAATTACTCGTAATTTCAATGTGTCAGATCTTTTATTTACAATTTTATTAGCAAACGGCAGATAGGAAACCTATTTCTACTTAATATTAACTTGAGTTTCCAAAATTTTAATTAATTAGCGTTTTCACATCAAACTGGTGGATATAGTTATAGCTAGACAAAATATAATTAAACGACTCACATAGGAGAGTTCGGATATTCTTCCTATAAGTAATATATGAAAAACTAATAAAAACTTTAGAAATTCATAGAAAAGGTTTCATCATTTTTATGACTTTTATTTCGCGCAAAAAATAGCAATATGATAATTTCCTATACCTAATTCAAGTATGTAATTCAAATTATTGCCGGTAAATTTGATCATAAAAGTTTTCATTTCCAAAACATACAAATTCTTAGTTTTTATCAGCTAGAAATGGAAAACAGAAAACCTATTTAAACCTAAGATTAATGAGATATAATTTTCCAGTCGGTTACTGTCTTGCTGCTAACCTAAGGTTGTCTTTTATGCAAATGTACCAGTCAGAAGCAAAAGCGGTAAAGAAAATCTGCGTTCTTTATAGAGCCTTTATAATTCCTCAAGAGGAATAATGCCAACTTAGAACCATTCGGTATAGCCTAGGAAAAATGAAGTTTTTAGGCCTAGGAAAAATGAAGGTACTAAAAGTACCTTGCCCGTGCCTCTAGCCAAGTTATTAAAACAAAAAAAGAAACTGTTGTTTATAATATGAAAACTTCATTAATATTAGCAGCCGTCCTGCTGACATCAGTCCAAGCTCCAACGGCCTGAATATCCTTGAGCCCGGTCAAAATCCCGACATTTTTCGTCTAGTCGCTATTATTGCATAGATAGCAAATAATGTGCAAAACACGACCAGCGGGTTTAATAACCGCCAAAAATGCATTTCGCTTATCGCTACTAATCCTCGTCCGTTTCACTCGTAGCTCGACCGCAACGAAGATTTTGGGGGCCCCCATTCAAGCTGGCTCTTTTTTTAACTGGCATAAAATTGGTTGCGATAGAAAGAGTGCGAATAGATTTTTATAGAGGAAGGTTTGACATTCGCATTTGGCCAAAGTCAAATAGCGACGGTCTGAGCAAAGATTATTTCTGGCGAAAAAGCTTATACAGGACGGTCTTCATCTTTCATTTTTTCAATTAGCAGAATCATAGTACCATTTTACTAAATTGTAAATGCTTCTATGCATCACTTTCCTTCCCTTCTGAGCTTGACTCATTTCAATTTTTGTCATTTCCATGTCGAAGGATTCGTAACCTTGCAATTCGTTAAGTCCTGAAAACTCTCGATCGGTCTTCCCTAATTGTATAATTAAGGACCATGTCGAGCAATTCATTACCACAATATAATTATAGAATATTTGAACATTCCGATGAACAAATTGAGGAGAGATTAAATGTCTACTAGTTACTAGCATGAGGCCCTACTGCAAACAGTGCAAGTCCATTTTCCATACATTTTTTTTTCTTGGCCTTTATGAAAAACTTGTAAAACCTGCACCATGCACACCCTGTAGTTCCCAAATAAGTTTTCTTTTTATAGAAGTCGATAAACTAGCAGAAATGACGTCCTGTTTTTTGTATAAGTGGGAATATTTGGGAGGTGCATTTGGGCCAATGCACTCGATGTGTTTGGCTGCAGTGAATGATCTTTGCACAGCCATTAAACGCGAATTTGATAATAATACATTTTTAACAGTGTTGATTTTGCAATGAATGCATCATTCAGGTAGTACTTTGCCAGGCATTAACATTTAAATGTTCACCCATAAGAGGTGGGGACTTAGGCCTGATTTATCTGGAAGAGCTGTAGGCAGTTTTTCATGGGAAAAACTGTTTTTACTTTTATTTATTTAAACCTAAAAATTGGAATATTTACAAAAAATTATTCTTTAGCTAGAAACAGTGATAATTGGTTCACATGGATTAGGAGACTTTTCTTTAATACTGCTTCAGCAATTGGTAAATATGCGATGGTAATTAATCCAACTGGAAGGTAGTTACAAGAATCAAATCCAGATATACTGGTAAAATTATGTTTAACAAATATACCGGTAATAAGATGAATACCTACATTAAATTGCTAGGAATTGTATCGTTTACAAAAAGTCCATTTTTTCGACTGTACAAGAGGTCTCAAATAGGCTCATTCAGGTTTTCTTATACGTTGTCCAGTTCTGTCTAGTACCTAGGAAGTATTTTTGAATTTCTTTTGCTTAAATCCATAATTGGCCAAAATATTAAATCTTCAAATAGGTAATTTCACGTTAGTACGCGATTAGAAATATATCACTAACTAATATTACGTTAAAACAAGTGGGTTTTTCGGGTTTTTAGGCCGTCGTTCGGTAGAATTTCTTCTTGACGTTTCGCAAGCACGTGCGGCTTGCATCTTCAGAAGTGGTTTGCTTGAACGCTTACACTGTTCTGATGGAAGCGTTCAAGCAAACCACTTCTGTAGATGCAAGCCGCACGTGCTTGCGAAACGTCAAGAAGAAATTCTACCGAACGACGGCATAAAAACCCGAAAAACCCACTTGTTTCAAGGAATGGCCTCGAAAGTCTATCTCTTTTGATAATATTACGTTACTACCTACCAATTTGGTTTCAAACAGCATCACTCGACTGTTCATCCGCTCTTTATTTTGGCCAACAATACACAAACTACCCACCTAACTGACAGAAAGACAGCTTGCCTGTTTATGGACATTAACAAGGCTTTTGACAGTGTCTGGCATAGGGGCTTACTATACAAACTATACAAACTACACACACCAACATATCTACTACACACCATAAAGAACTTACTAGAAAACAGACAACTACAAGTACGAATTGACAAAACACTGTCATTTTCTTTTTCCCCTGAACAAGGGCTCCCTCAAGGATCCCCGCTCTCACCGTTTCTCTACAATATATACTGCCATGACATATACAATTACAACTTACCAGACAAAAATCAAATCGACAGATCGGCATACATATTACAATACGCAGACGACACGGCACTTATTGTACATGACAAAACTACTGAGAGAGCAGCGCAAAGACTACAAACACTAACAACAAACACAATGACATGGTTTTATAAATGGAGACTAACACCAAACGCGTCAAAAAACCAACTTCTGCTCACAAACCACAGACTCAACGCTGACTCCCCTACAATAACTGCAGACGGCCAAACGACACAACCAAAAAACGACGTAAAATACCTTGGAATCACAATCGACCACAAACTTAGATTCACTAAACACATGCGAAACATCAGGGCAGAAACAATAAAGAGAACAAAACACTTCCGATCACTAACCTACAAAGACAGAGGAATTAGCGCAAACACCGCCACCAAAATATATAAAGCTATTTGTAGACCCTTGCTAGACTTTGGACATGTACTCATGACCAACGGAACAGAAAGGACAAAACGTTATACACAAACAACAGAACAAATTGCACTAAGACTAATAACACGAATAAGACACCCCCAAAACCCACTACACAACCCCCCCACCCAACTACTATACGAACGCACAAACATGACAAAGATCTCGGAAAGACTCATACAGCTACAGACAAAATGGACAAACAACCCCTACAACTGGACCATACTGAATCCCCTTTGACTTACAAGACCAACCAGACAATCCCGCTTCCGTTTCCCTACATTAACGCTACTCGAACACTTACAAACGCAACGGACTAGTGGACAATAAAATAATTTCTTCTTGCCACTGAAATCTTATTTATTTAATAGTATTGTTAACCTAGAATGGGAGAATTTTCATATTTGTTTTTTATTTAGATTAAGACTGCATGTATTAAACAAGGGCAGAAATACCGATAGGTCGATAGCCTTTTTTAGAAATAAAGATGTTTACTACTACTATTGTTAACCTAGAATAGGAGAATTTTCATATTTGTTTTTTATTTAGATTAAGACTGCATGTATTAAACAAGGGCAGAAAGACCGATAGGTCGATAGCCTTTTTTAGAAATAAAGATGTTTACTACTACTACTATTACGTTAATTTCGAAGTGCATGATTTCTTGACGATTTAATTCGTTAATCCACAAAGAAAACGTATGAAACTACACTGAAACTTTTGCTGTGAATTTTTTATAAATCAGTAATCCGATTTGAACAAATTTTTATCGAATCATAGCTCTATTCTTGGACAAAAGTTAAATTATTAGAAAAGCGAAAACAAATTTAATAAACATATAGTGCAGAGGGTTTAAATATCGGGTTGCTCAGCCAGAAAAACGGATCAGCTGTTATAGCTTCATGTCTTCTGAGTAATTTGCATCTTTATTCTGTTATCATACTGTTTGTCTTAAGCCATTCGAGAGATATTAGTTTTTCTATGATTGGTCAAATTTTCCACATACAATGTCTAAGCGTTTTTTTTTAATCCGAAGAAAACTGTGCAAATAAATTTTAATAACAAGCTTAAAATTGTCAATCTCTGTTTATTTCGTTGTAACTCCAATAAGGATGAAAACAAATTACAATATCCTTAGGTGTGAAAACAATAATATCTCATCCTTCGGAACCCAAAATTTTTAACGTGCAACTACTCAAAAACTTAATTGAGAGTGACAAAATAAACAGAGCTAGCAACTTGTAATTGAATGTTGCACCCACAGAATTTTTGGCAGAATTTTTAAAAAAGTTTAAGTAAATAAAAAATGAATATCTCTCGAATAACGCAGGATAAGCAAACGATCAAACATACAGATTACTCAAAAGGCATGCGGCTATAACATCCTATACTTTTTGTCTCTGTGCGCTGCCCCATATTTCCTGCAGAAAGATTTAAACTTTGACCAAACATGACTGTATTTAAACACCCTGTACAATATGTTTATTTAATTTTTTTGCTTGTATTATAACATAAATGTTGTGCAAGAATAGGGCTATGATTCGATAAAAAAATTATTCAATCGGATCACCGACTATAATATTTAGTACCGAAATATTTAGGGGAGAGTGGGCCACCACGAGACAAGAGCCACCATGAGATATTGCAATATTTTCTTTTACAATAAGTGGAAACATCTATTACGCCGTTTGGGTATTACTAGCACAGTCTTGCTTCGGTGGTAAAAGTTTTCAGTCTTAACTGAGATTTTGACAAAGATGCATGTGAGCGAAGACTTTTTTTTCACGTGTATTATTCTCAGCCTAATTTATTAGTGAAATCATAAAGTAAGAGGTAAGAAATAAGTTGTAGATATAGTGTTGTAAGGTCTTTTTAATTGTATAAGGAAACTTTGTGATTTTAAATCGAATTTACCAACAATTAAAAAAAAAGTTATAACGTGTAAATGGGTTACCATGAGACACTTTTTTGGGGCCACCTTGAAACACTGTCTTATGGAGGAACTTTTAAGATTTTAATAATGAATTGCGTCATTTTGTATCTTTAGAGGTCAAGGGGTCGCAAAAGCAAGTCCCAGAAGGGTACATTTCCAGAAGAAAATATGAAACGATGAGCAGTCCAAGAAGTTTTAGTGGGAGTAAGTGGAGTAAAAATGTCATTGCGCAGTCCAGATGTATTTAGAGTCTACCCAAAAGCTTCTAAAAGCAAACTATCCAATAGTCAAATAAAAAAGCAACAAATATCATCCCTACGGATACTCCAGAAAATACGAGATGAGAGAATTGAAATGAGGATTGAAATGAGGGAATTGAAATGAGATGCAAAGAAAAAGGATAAAAAGATAGAAATTTCCAAAAAAGAAGCAGCGAAGAGAAAAGTTTTTTTCAAAAACTTTAAAATGTTAACAAAGGAACAAGAAACAATTCAACAGAGGACAAGCGAATTCAGACGACGATTCTGATTGGATACCTGAACCTGATCCAACTTCGTTCGAGGAATTAGAACCCAAAGAAGATGATTTTGTGTTAGTTGATTTTAATAATTTAAAGAATAGGAAGATTTTCTTCGTTGGGACAATTGTTACTTGTGGCGACACATCCAAAGAAGTTGAAGTTAATTTTTAAATAAGTCGGGGAAATTCAGCGGTCATTTTGTAGTCCCTGATCAACCTGATATTGGAACTGTTCTCTTCTTAAAAGACATAAAAATCAATTTTCCATCGTGTTTTAGGTGAAACAAAAATGTTTCAGTCCTATTATAAAGTTGAGCTAAATTTTTGCAATTTTAATATTCGTTAATTATTTTCCTAAAACTAAAATTACAAAAGTTGTAATTTTTTCTGGTAATATTTTTTTTAGTTTATTTTATATTTATACAGGCCACGATGAGACATTGTAAAAAAAATAAACAATAAAAATATCTTTAAATTTTCAGTAATTGTGTGCTTTCCACCGTTCCATACTTAAATAAATGCAATTCTGACCAGCTAATCAACTTTTCTGGACGTTCATGTAAAGTGTTTGAGAAAAAAGCCACTTTGACGTTTTTAGCCTTATGGTGGCCCACTCTCCCCTACAGTCCAATTCACAGTCAAAAGTTTTGATTTTGCTATGCGTTAAATTTTCGGTGCAGTGTATTTATATTCCAGTCCAGTCCAGTTGCTTTCATTACAATTTGAATGTTTAACAATGAGATATAGACCGCTATTGATATAGAGACTATTGATCCTCTTAACACGCATGAGCTAGAAACTCAAATTGATGCAGAAGATAATTCAGTTTTACAGGAGGATTGGTTAACATTCCAGCAGGACGGTGCTCCACCTCATTATTTTCTTCCGGTCCGACAGTGGTTAAACGAGAGATTCCCGAATGGATGGATTGGCAGAAGGGGACCAATTGAATGGCCTCCAAGATCAGTTGATTTAACACCCTCAGTTCTTTCTTTGGGGACATCTAAAGGCCATTGTTTATAGGACACAACCTGCTTATATTGATGATTTTAAAAGGCGAATTGCAGCAGAATGCCGGTCAATTCCCGGTGAAGTTTTCCTCATTGTTAGGGAAGAGTTCGAAAACAGACTATTATTGTTTACAGGAAAATGGACAACACTTTGAACAACTGAGAAGATAGTGCGTAAATAGATCCCATGTGTTTTATTGTAGAAATTTTTCTTCCGCAAATAAAAAGTTATTTTTGTCGAAGTAAAATAATGAATAAATGAGAAATCAATGGTTTTAAACCAAAAGTTTGGTTTTTTTTTCCGTTATTCAACGATTTTAACGGTGTCTCCTACTCTTCTAGTTATTTGTACAGCAAGGAAAGCCAATGCAATAATTTTTGTGTAAACACTAACCTGAAAACCAACATCGTAATGCGGGAAAGTTTAATTGTTTCTGCAACTTTGAAACGCGATTAGTTGGAAACCTCTAGACAAAAAGCAACAAAAAAGAGAATTGAAGGCCCTTTAAAACGATGTACCACTTCACCCCCGTTCCCGTTTAAGATTCTAAGGGTGACATCTACTCCTCCTAGGGGGTTGAAACAAGAAGGCTAAAATATTTATTTAAAGTGTCCCCCTTACAAATAAAATTGGTGTGTCTTTCGGATTTTTCATATTTCTAACTGCAAGAAACATATTAAGGGTGAGAAGTTTTAAAATTGACACCCCGTATATATAGCATATTTCATATGATCTGATTTGATTCACAAACAATGTTGAGCAAAAAATGTATACTGGCTCGAACTTCCGAGATCAGCTGCAAATTTCAAGATATCGGCTGCCCAAAAATACACTACGTTCGGCTCAAAATGTTCTTCCTTCTTCTCCTGATATTTTAAGATATTGTATTTATGTATTTTGATAGTAAACTTTACATGAAGAATTAAACCGGAGAACCAAAAAGGATTTTAAGTGATTTTAGTGAATTTCTAGTAGGTAATTCATTTGCAGTATAATAATAAAATTCGAATATTAGAAAACAATAATTACTGCACCCTTTTTAATTGAAGAGAAAAGGACTGTGTATATAAAAACACTTTGTATATATCTAAAAAAATGTGTGTTAAGCAAATGCAGTTTTTGAGAGTAACAGGTGAAAGCAATTGCCGAAATAAAATGAAAATTGCCACAATCTATTGAACCATCTCTGACAACCAGACACCAAAGCAAAACCTTTAGATGCCCCTAGTTGGTTTATTCCCACCAGGCTATCATTACTTTCTCATTACATCGACACAGAGAGTAATTTATTTCTTCTTGGCAAAAATTATTGCCAAAATAAGGAGCCCAACCCAACAACTGGTCTGCTGCATCGAGTTACTATAAGCTCGTTGTGTTACGCCACACATCTATGAAAAATAAACCAGCTGAAATTTAAGGCCCCTGAAACAATACAAGGCACATATTCTTGAATAGTGCATCAAAGTAAATATGTTCCTGTAAATTGCATAATTCCAACTTTTTTAACTGGCCCTAACTTTAAGGATGCCATCATTCAATACGCCTAGTTTTAGAACATCCACATTGAATCATCTTTGTCTAAATCGTTTCCTTTGCTTGTGATGATAAGATAATTATTTTAAGTTTCCAATGAAAGAAATATCTTTAACATTGTTTCGCTTATTTCATTTAAATTTTTAAAATGCTCGAACGGTTCAAGACATCTTCCTACATGGGCGTTTTCTTCTTGACGATTTACAGGTTTGAAGAATAAGGTCCCAATCGAAAATTCGCTTGAAGAAACTTACATACGCGTATGTTTTGGTCGTTTTTTTAAAAAGTTGTCCTAAACTTTTAAGTTCTTAACGACCGCTAGCGTTTGCAAGCTACGCAAGACGAGTCGTTGCCCTCCGAAATAGCACCTTGTTTCAAATAACGTAATTAATACTTATTTAAAATGCAGTGCCGTTCGTCAAGCTCATCAGTTTACATTTTGATATCACCTGTAGTCCATAGGTGGTTGTGAAATTTTAATAAATAATGCCTTGAAACCAATCATACAAATTTCAATTAGGCTGATTACCTTGTCGGTAAGAAGATGACTGTGCAATGGCTTGGTGATAGATCCCAAAGTGTTTTCTCTTGCTGAATTCCCATCAAATCGTCTTGCTTTTTTTCGGGTTTTATACTGTATCCACATAATCCTGAAAAAGATTCAATATAATAAAGAGTTGAAAAAGTGTCACTGTAATGGAAACTAAATTTATATTTATTGCAAATACAATTAATTCGTGTCTTTGTCCCAAAAAGTGATGTAGATAGCCTGCATGCCTAACTCTAATTTCGTCGTATTCTCCTGTATTATTTTTGCTTTTCGACTAGAAGCCATAATTTTATATGAAATGTCGGTTTGAAAATAATCTCGACATCGTCGTATTCTGTAATTTGGAGCCTATAATGGTCCTAAATAATCGAATTATAATAGAACAATCTGAGCGCTTAACACATGCAAAGATCAGATAAGCAGCAGGCGCGTGTGAAAAAAAAATATTTAAAATGGCATCTGTTGCTACTAATATATTTTGTTCAAAAAGTTTAGTTTTGAGTTGAAAATTAGCATCATGCTTACTGTTAACCTTTTTAAAACTGATTAACACTTTAGGCGACGTCGAATGCATGTCACGATTGCTCAAAAGAAGTTAATGTTAACCGGCACTACATACGAAGGAAGAATATAATAATTAATTCCGAGGAAGTTAATATCCGAGGAGCTTAACATGTGTCTATAATAATAAGGATTAGACAGTTAAATCGAATGGGGTTTCTTTATTTTTGGATTTAGTTAATGTTGTTTTAAATATCTTTTAAACAGCCTATAAAAAATTAAGATTTCCTCTTAAAAAATAGTCAATCATGTAAGAACTCAAATTTGAAACGCTTTGTATAAAAATTTCTTGCGAAAAGAAAGCGCAATTTTAAATACTAGTCGACTCGTCCGAGCAAATTTCCAAATAAAACTAGTATTTTTTGTTATAGAATTTATTCCTAGTTAGAAACTCGCACTTTATACGTTTATTAGACACAAGACACCTACAAAATAACTTAAACGCATGAATCGCTTAATATCAAAAGCACACTAGTCAACATACTAAGAAAAAGTTATTGAAAAATAAATTACCTGATTCCAAATATGGTAATCACTATTATCACTAAAGGGGCAAGGGTGGCCACACAAGCCATTAAAACTGTCTTGAGATCATTCAGCACTAAAAATTAAAAGAGAACAAACATATTAAAATATATATTGAGCTCGATTAAGGTAAGATAAAATACATTCTATAAGTTTTCTATTATATTTGTAGCAATAATAATTGTACCACACATTTTATTTTAACATCTCAAATTGATAAGTTGAAGATGAGATGAAAATGGACATGGAAGAGTCTCAACGGTATCACATGTAACGAAATAGACTATATACTTGCTTCGGACAGGAGAATATGCTGGGACGTATCTGTCCTGAACCGTTTCAACACCGGCAGTGACCACAGGCTGGTGAGAGCAAGAATAGAATTTAACACTCGTCTCGAACGAATGAAGTTGATTACAAAAACGATAAAACCATATATAAAAGAGTTAACAGAAAAGAGAGAAGAATACAATAGGCAAAAAGAAAGGAAACTACAACCAACTGAGGCTCTTGAACAGCTAAACATAAACGAACTACACACCAAAATTGACAACACGATCAGAGAAGCCACAAGGAAGTTTTGCTCTGTTAAGACGAAGAAAAACGACAAACTCAGTGTCAATCCAGCCCAGCTAATAAATAAACGTCGGAACACAGACTTGGAAGCACCACGATATAAAACATTGAACAAGCAAGTAGAAACAGCAATACGAAGGGATATACGGGCGCAAAACACACAACAGATTCTCGATGCCATCGAAGAAAATTTGAGCAAAAGCTTTGACTCCAAGAGAGCCAAAGGAAAGACGGTCATCCATAAGATGAAGAACAATCTGAGAGAAATAGTTACAGACAAAACAGATATAGTGACTGTGATACAGGACTTCTACCACACCCTATACAGCCAGTCATTCCAGCAACCAAACCAAATGAAGCAAAAACCGATTATCCTGAACGTGCGCTCAGAAGAAATTCCCGAAATAGATGGCCCTGAGCTCGGAGCAGCGCTAAACTCGATGAAAAATCGTAAAACACCTGGAGAGGACCGCGTCATGTGCGAAATGCTTAAAACTGGATCGGAAACGTTGGATAAAGCACTGCTTGTGTTGCTGAACAAATGTCTCAAAGAGGGCAAGCCTCGAATCGTGGCAAAATGCCGAGGTAATACTCATATTTAAGAAAGGTGACTCTACAAACATCGAAAATTACCGCCCCATCAGCTTGCTAACTACATTAGGTATACAAACTGCTGACGAAGATACTAACAAATCGCCTGAACAGTAAATTCGACTTTTAACAGCCTATGGAACAGGCCGGTTTTAGGAAGGGATACGGCACCGTCGACCATATCCAAGCAGTCCGTACATTGATAGAGAAGTGCAAGGAATATAACATGCCTTTGCATATCGCAATTGTTGACTATCAAAAACCTTTTGACTCCATCGAGATATGGGCAGTGCTAGAAGCCATGAACAGGGCAAGAATCAATTCTAGATACTCGGACTTAATCAATGCAACGTTCGAAGTCAACATCAAGGAAGATCTACGAACCGAAAAAATTAACGTCCAAAGAGGCGTGCGGCAAGGCGACACAATTTCCCCAAAGCTTTTCACTCTGGCACTGGAAGACATATTCAAAAACCTGAGGTGGGAACAAAAGGGTGTGTGTATAGACGGAAAGTACCTGAATAATTTACGTTTCGCAGACGATGTTGTAATGCCAAGATATAGATAGAAACTTGGGCAAGCTTCAAAAGATGTTGGCCTGCAAATAAACTTCCAGAAGACCAAAATCCTCTCTCCCGAAAATGTCCAAATAATATTAGATAATCACCACATGAAAACCGTGGAGCAGTACATTTATCTGGGGTATAGAATTAAATTGGGCAGGGACAACCAAACAGCGGAAGTCACAGGAGAATCGGCTTAACTTGGACTACCTTTGGAAAGCTAAACCATATTTATTAATATTATATAGAAACCACCACTCTCACGGTCAACAGCATAATCCGCTTAAGAGTATGCCAGAGAGCAATGGAGCGAGCGAAGCTGGATATCAGCCTGAAAGACATCCACGACGGTTCTTCAGACAGACTTCAGCACGGAAGTTCGCAGACGCACTGGAGTGTCGGATATCATAGAACGGATTGCAATATTGAGATGGCAATGGGCAGGTCATGTTGCCCGAGATGACATGAAATGGACCTAGGAGAAAATAATGCAGTGGAGACCCAGAGCGACGAAAAGGAGTGTTGGTAGACCCCAGGCGAAATGGCGGGATGAGCTACAGCTGCTAGCCGGGAAGAACTGGATGCACACCGTTCAAAACAGATCGACCTGCAAAAAGATGGGGGAGGCCTATGTTCAGCAGTGGACGTCTAAGGGCTGAAGAAGAAGAAGAAGTTGAAGATGCTGAAATTTATAGTTTCTTAAAGTTTTAAAGCGATACATTCAACTGATGTAGAAACCTACAATAAGAATACAAGTGCACAAAAAAATTTTAAATGAAGACATTTATAACTTTCCTGTTTGTTTTGAAGATTTGAAGGCACCTGACGAAAAATCACAAAATAAGTGAGTATATCAGTAGGAATTTGGATTTACTACATTGAAAAACGAACTACCGAAATGTAACTTAATCAATCTCGGTTTTAAACCATACATTTGAGTTGCAAATATAATGACTTGAAGGCTTGCATTTTCTGCTACGGAATATTGTCATTCATTGAACTAATCTACTGCGTTCTAACATAGGTATCTCATATTACTAATACTTATGAAAGTTCCCGTAATTTTCGTAAAATATAACGATACACACTTTATAAATTCATTCCACTTTAACTGTTCAAAAGTAAAAAAGCTTTTACCATTGATTTAATATTCACATTTTGTTCTAGGAACGTTGAAGCAAAAAATGTATAAATTGCTTAAAATACATCGAATATACGAAATAGAATAAAGAATCAGTTATGTATTTGGATAGATCCTCAGGACTAACTCATAGCCATTTCGACTAACGGAAATAGCAACGCACAAATTTCCCATATGTAATAAAGTTGAAATGTATAGGGTGATTTGAAATAGGTGTAATATTCATTTTGAGGCGTAATTGGGGCTCATTTGAAGAGTGTCAGATAAATATAGAATGTGTTTTATTGCAAATATTGATATGAATTTACAGTACATCCATGGCCTGTTTCAAATTATCGGGGCTTATTTTTCGTAACATAAATTATGGTAAAAGTAAAAAACATGTAACTGCACTGAATAATTATTGATTAAATTACTCCATGACATTATACAATATTACATAATACTGTCCTATATGTTTGAAAAAAGAAATATTACATTCTAGCACATTCAAATTGATCACTTTGCTAATTTAGAAGACTTTTTATTACTTCTCGTTTCACTTGTTATGATATTTGGGGGGGGAGGGGGCATAATGAGGAAAAATCTTTTCATATCTACGTCCGCTTGAAGCATTAATTTTCACTCATCCCGTGTACTTACTTGCAGTAAATCTGCCTTTTACTTTAAAGAGAATACAATGGCACCGTTTGCTACATGAACTGTGAAGTTTTATCTATAACATTCGATTAACTAATGGATTGATGTGGCTAAACCGTTTTCTGCTTGTTTAAAATTATGTAGCTTGGCTATAAGGCTCTAAAACTATGGATTATGGCTTTACAGAATTTTATTTTAATAGTAATTTATCTTAATTAAATTACTTAACATGTTCCTGTGAACTTATTTATCATAAGTTCGCATACATTTGTATCATTGAACTACCATGTATCGAGAAAAACGTATGATTGATTTATGATTTATCAAAAAAACAATTTTATGAAATTCTCAAAGTGGAGACACAGTTAATTTTGTCAAATATTGTCTTCTATTGTACATAAACAGTAGCAAAACGTGTGTAGGAACTGTAAGGAACAACTTGTGCATTTTGTTTTTATATTTAGAATTATTTAACTATTTTAACTTTTAATAATCACAAACATTTTATGTTTTTGACTTTTTCTTCGCATAAACCATTATTTTCGATTCTTCAGTTGGTATCACATATAAAACATATTCTCATCAAATTCATGAGACTGTAACATTTCCATTTACGTCTGTAATCAAAATTCAAAATTCATTCAAAATAAAACCAGGTACATAATTTTTTGCTTGTGAAACCCTGTAACTAAAATAAAAAATAAGAGTGAATACTATTGTGGAGGTAGGAAGAAGAACAATTAATACTACCAGGTAGACAGAATAGAATGGTGCAAATGAGCAAAATTGTATTCATATATTTTTTATGTAAAATTTGGTAAAACCAATGTAAAAGAATCAAGTTAGATAAGAAAACTGAAATATAATGGCCCCTTCGCCATTCGGTCAATCGGTTTCCGAGCAAAAGTAAATTAGCACGTTTGCACTTTTAAATTTTGATATGAAATAGTAACCAAATTGCTTGTTTCTCTTGCGTGATAAGCATGCTTATCAACATTTAGTAAGTTGCGCTCAATGTGCCAAATACATTTGTAATTTCTTTTCCTAATATACTCCATTTGGTATTGTTATTTTTGTCAAAATATAATGCTTTCATAAACTTTTTCTTTTCATACATTTGTTCTTTTCATACAAATACTTTATATATAATAAATGAATGGATCACATGTCCATTGAATGAACAAAAGCTAAGGTACTGATTATGACGATTAATTATGAGGCAATTACACTTCGCTGAATTTAGGAAAATCGGGTAATGAGGAATTTACGTGTTTTTCCTTCACTAATTCAATTTTGCATATAAACGACGGAACATTATGTATAGCCATTATGATAAAACATTACCTGTCTTTGGATATTCTCTTCAAGCAAAAACCTTCTTAAATTATAGTAGTAGTAGTAAACATCTTTATTCTAAAAAAGGCTATCGACCTATGGGTCTTCTGGCCCTTGTTTAATACATGTAGTTCTTAATCTAAATAAAAACAAATATGAAAATTCTTATTCTAGGTTAACAATAATTATTAAATAAATTGCAATGACAAGAAAAAATTATTTTATTGTCCACTAGTCAGTTGCGTTTGTAAGTGTTCGAGTAGCGTTGATGTAGGGAAACGGAAGCGGGATTGTCTGGTTGGTCTTGTAAGACAAAGGGGATTCAGTATGGTCCAATTGTAGGGGTTGTTGTCCATTTTGTCTGTAGATGTATGAGTCTTTCCGAGATCTTTGTCATGTTTGTGCGTTCGTATAGTAGTTGGGTGGGGGGTTGTGCAGTGGGTTTTGGGGGTGTCTTATTCGTGTTATTAGTCTTAGTGCAATTTGTTCTGTTGTTTGTGTATAACGTTTTGTCCTTTCTGTTCCGTTGGTCATGAGTATATGTCCAAAGTATATCAAGGGTCTACAAATCGCTTTATATATTTTGGTGGCGGTGTTTGTGCTGATTCCTTCTGTCTTGTAGGTTAGTGATCGGAAGTGTTTTGTTCTCTTATTGTTTCTGCCCTGATGTTTCGTATCTGTTTAGTGAATTTAAGTTTGTGGTCAATTGTGATTCCAAGGTATTTTACGTCATTTTTTGGTGGTGTCGTTTGGCCGTCTGCAGTTATTGTAGGGGAGTCAGCGTTGAGTTTGTGGTTTGTGAGCAGAAGTTGGTTTTTTGACGCGTTTGGTGTTAGTCTCCATTTATAAAACCGTGTCATCGTGTTGTTTGTTAGTGTTGGAGTTTTTGAGCTGCTCTCTCAGTAGTTTTGTCATGTACAATAAGTGCCGTGTCGTCTGCGTATTGTAATATGTATGCCGATCTGTCAATTTGATTTTGTCTGGTAAGTTGTAATTGTATATGTCATGGCAGTATATATTGTAGAGAAACGGTGAGAGCGGGGATCCTTGAGGGAGCCCTTGTTCAGGGGAAAAAGAAATGACAGTGTTTTGTCAATTCGTACTTGTAGTTGTCTGTTTTTCTAGTAAGTTCTTTATGGTGTGTAGTACATATGTTGGTGTGTGTAGTTTGTATAGTTTTGTATAGTAAGCCTCTATGCCAGACACTATCAAAAGCCTTGTTAATGTCCATAAACAGGCAAGCTATCTTTCTGTCAGTTATGTGGGTAGTTTGTATATTGTTGGCCAAAATAAAGAGCGGATGAACAGTCGAGTGATGTTTGAAACCAAATTGGTAGGTAGGTATATATTTTCCAATCACTTTTTCAAGCCGCTGCTTCATTATGTATTTAAAAATTTTGCTTAGTACTGGAAGTAGTGTAATTGGTCTGTAGTTGCTCGTTTGTGTATTGTCCAGTCCATTTTGGGTATAGGAATTATTAAGCCGTTTTTTCCATGTTTCTGGGATTCTGCCATTTGTGATGCGGTTGTTCAATTCAGTTAGGATCAGTTTGTGTGTTTCTTGAGTTAGGCTTTTCAAGAGTTTTGCCTTAATTTTATCTTTCCCCGGTGCAGTGTTTTTGATGTGCGCTAGGGCTTCATCGTACTCTGTGTCTGTGATCAGTTTGTGGGTGTAGTTTGGTGAGCTGTTAAAATAGTTCAAGTACCAGTCGTTGATCAAGTTCCAGTTGTCATTGTCGAAGTTAAGGTTTGTCGATATGCTGAAGGCCCTTGATAGTGTCTGGCGAAATGCGTCCGCTTTCTCTTTGTCTGTGTAGCGTTCTACTTCCGTTTTCGTCAATTGTGTCAGTAGTGCCAGTCTTCCTGTATTGCGCCAGTTTCTTAATTTTTCGCCAGTATGTTTTGCCTTTGTCCTTCTGTATTTCTTTACATGTTTCTAGCCATTTGTCTTGTCGGTATTGTCCAATCAGAGTTTTAATGTTTCTGTTAAGTTGGTTCAGTGTCTTTTTTAGGTCGTTATTTAGAGTGTTTGTATATAGTCTGTACAGTTCTCTCTTATGTTTTATTAGTCTCAGTATGTATTTGGGCAATGTATGTCGGTAGAAAGCATTTTTATTTCCGGGCTAAAATTTTTGTATGGCTAGTGTAAGTTGTTGTTGTATGGTTTCTATTGAAATGTGCTGTGCTTGTGATTGAATGAAGTCATGTATATGTTGTTTCACTTTGTCTATGTCAGTCTTTGTTAGGTTTAAGTTTTTCTCTATAGGAGGTGTATTGGAGGTAGGTTGCGTATGTTGTAAGTCTATGTTAAACGTAATAGCCAGGTGGTCGGATCCAAGTTCGTTGGTTAAGTTTATGTTGTTGATGGTGTTTGTCAAGTTTCTTGTGTGCAGTAGAACGTCTGGTGTTGAGTCTGGGTTTGCGGGCATCAGAAAAGTTGGTGGGGTGTGTTGTTTTATAAAGTCGGAATTTTGCAAAAATCTTTAAGTTGTTTCGTTTTGTTCGTGTTCAAGTTAAAGTCGCCTATAATTATTGCATATTTGTAGATGTTCGCCTTAGTCAGTATGTTTTGTTCTAGGTTGGAGTGTGGGTGTATGTATGTCAGAATATGTGTATCAGGTCGTTTAAGTAGGGTATGGTAAATGTAGACAGTCGTTCAAAGGGTTGTTGAGGGAAGGAGGATTTGCTCTTCCAAGTTTAACGTCTGGTTTTAGGAGAGCTGCGACCCCGCCCCTGGCATGATTGATGGTATTTCCATGCCTATAGATATACTGCCAATTTCTGTACGTTGGTGTTTGTCCTAGTTTGGTTTTAGTCTCTACAAATATGCAGCAGTCTGTGTCGTTTTGTTCTATGTAATTGTAAATAAGTGGTTTTTTGCTGTTAAGTCCGTTGATGTTGGCGTAAAGTAGTCTCATGTTGAACGGTCTATGTTAGTGATTGTTTGTTTTTAGTTGTTCATGGGGTTCTGTCGAGATGTTTTGGTTAGGTTATAATAACGCACGATTTTATAAAAAATTATTAATTATATATTATATTAATTTTATTAATTATTATTATTTAATTTATTAATTATATTAATCTTAAATTATAATAACGCACGATTTTATATTTTAAGCAGATTATTTGGCAAAAATTAGATTAAAATAGTTTTTGAGATTTACAGTTACAATTTCGATCTAAACTAGAAACAACTAGCAATATTGATTATTCTCGCTAAGCTGTACTCATTTTATTATAATTTATTGATTATTCATAGTCTTTCTTTTGAAAGTCGATTCTTATCCCATTTACCTTTTAAGATAATTAGGAGCCAAATGGGGTAAAAGGCGTATCGATTTTCACTAATAAGCTTATTTTGCGATGAGTATGCACAGTCTGCTTCCAAATATCCTGTTTTCAGCACGACAGACCTTCAAAACTTAATTACTTGCAGTTTCCACCTACTTATTTTACATATTGTGATACTATGTTGAAAATTGTCACAAACTTTTCATCAATTAAAATGAAAATTATGCATTGATTGTTTGTTACGTAGGAACGTATCGTGTTTATTTATTAGTAATTATCACTAAAGTTTTTTAAGCTGGTGCTATTTACAGTATAGTGATGTTCAGTTAAGGAATTAAATGTAGTTGTAGTTGGGAGACTACAAATGGGACTGTTTTGTTTCTCTGGTGAGGCATATGGGTTCCATAATCGTTCAGTTGCAGGGGTTGTTTTTTTCTCCACTTTGTCTGTAACTGTATCACTATTTCTGATAATTTTATTATACTTGCTCGTTCGCATAGTAATTAATTTGGAGGATTGTGTTGGTATTCAATTGGTATTGGGAAAGTTTTATTTTTTAAATTAGTCTTAGTGCGTTACTTAACATTATCACAATCAAGTATTTATTTTTAAAATTTAGCAAAATAACATTGTTTGATTGGTTTGCAATGTTTTAATCGTTGGTTTTGTTTGTTTTGATAAGTTGTGATAACGATATCTGATTTAAAATTCCTTTGTCATTATTTTTATTGTGCCCATTTCTGTTGTACATTCTGTTAATTCTTCGATTTATTACATGTTAATAAAATGTTTCGGACTAGTTTTTCTTCAATTTGTAAAAGATGCCTGTTTGCTGATCATGCTGATATAGATTATCCAGAGACTGTAAGTGCTACTTTACCACACTTTTATTGTGGAATGGATAAATTGTAAAATAAACATCCCTCCGGCCAAACTTTTTTTCAGTTCCAATTTCCTTAAGGGGCCGTGCATAAATTACGTAAATTCGGACAATTTTTAGTAAAAATTCTAATATTTCTTGCCTGATTCCCCGTCGTCATCGATGTAGTACCCTGTTCCATTGTAAGCATCCTGCGGTTTTGTCGTAGTACTTTCAAGATCAGTTTCAAAGGAAGTTGCTGGACTCACTGAACTAACTGAACCCAAAAACTTCCATGGTGGAGTAACAGTGCGGTTTAGTTTAGTCAATGTTGATTCTGTAGTGGCCATTTTCCTTGTGTTGTTAGAGGACTGATAATGGAGACTCCTCAATAAGTTGGAAACTACAATAATATTGGCATGTTAGCTAAAATGCTTTAAAAAATATTCATACTATAGTTTTAAATAGAAAATGCCGAAACATGGTATACCTACATTGAAAATTTGATATGTAAAATTACCTAGCATGCGAATTTATAAGAATTTGTATCCAAATCTGCATGTTCGATAGTGAAAGATTTGTTTTAAGTAGACACATCTTAATTGAAAATTGTAACTTTTATGTGCTCCTCTTATTAAGTATGTGTGTTTTATTTCGTTGTTTTAATTCTTCATCATCAATACATTGATGTTATTGAAACGTTTGCTCTACAATCTAGTGAATATAGGCAGACAGGAATATTCAACTCACAAGAATATAAGGTCCGGATGTTCTCAACCAAAATAGATATACAGTTAATCTAGTATAAAAGAATTTCAGAAAAAGCTTCGGCTTTGAAGGAGAGTGTGTGTGTAATGTAGAAAAGCACGAAATATTATTAATATAATAAATTAATATCAATGAAGGTGAGGAAGCTGTTGGCAGAATAACATCAAATAAATCTAACAAACCAAACACAAAACCATGGTTTACTAAGGAAGTCAAAGAACTAGCAAACGAAAAGCGCAAAGCATACCTGAAACACAGATCACAAACCTTAACACTGGATGAATATAAAGCCGTAAGAAATACAACCAACATCAAAATCCAATACATTAAAACAGCAGCATTGGGAAAGTTTCTCGGCAGACATGGAACACGACCTTTGCGGAGGCCAGAGGAAGATTTGGGACATGTTAAGGAATAGGAAAAAACCATTCAACGAACATATAAACATAACGAAAATTGGACTTAACACTTCTGTAAACTCTATAGCGATGACATAGACGCAGTAAATCCTGACACAGAACAGCATACTAACAACACTCAAGACCCGTGGACCGTGTCCGATGAGACACTGAAGCAATCGATCACCAAATTGAAAAACCGCAAGTCCGCGGGAATAGACAAAATATCCAACGAATTATTGAAGCACGGAGGGAACACAATATCCAAAGAGCTGCACGTTCTCTTTAACAAAATCATAGAATCCCTAAAAATACCAAACGAATGGAAAGAAAGCATAACCAGTCCAATATTCAAGACGGCAAGCAAACAAGAACCAGAAAACTATCGAGGAATTGCGCTATTAAGTTCAGTACTAAAACTATTTACTAAAATACTGGCTGAATATATATCCTCTCATGGCATATGCGAAGAGCAGCAAGGCTCCTATGTAACAACAGTAGATGCCATCTATTACTATCAAGCAAATTGCTGAAAAGGCTATAGAATACAACAAAACAGCATATTTGTGTCTTATAGATCTTCCGAAAACATTTGACCGAGTAAGAGCTCACTGATGTGAAACTTCTCAAAAAGAAAAACGTGCACCCGGATATTTCAAGCATTGTCGCGGAGATAAACGTTAACAACTGGACCCAAATACAAGTGGAAGGCAGAGAGACACGCAGACTACCCATGCAAACTGGAATAAGACAAGCCACATCCTCTTCAACTTGATTATGGACGAACTTATAGCGGAAGTAAAAAAGGTTGGAAAGGGATTCTCACTAGGGGACAAATAACTAAAAGTAATTCGCTACGCGGACGATGCCGTGCTGGTCTCGGAGGGTGAGGACAACCTGCAGAGAATGCTTTATCAGTTCCAAAAGACAGCTACCAAATACAACATGGAGATATCGGTAGCAAAGTCAAAAATGCTAACCATCTCAAAAGAGCTAAAAGATGTAAATTGGCTATATACAATAAACCAGTAGAACAGGTTATGAACTTCAAATATCTCGGCGTCAACATCACGATCAGCAGAGATCTCAAAGAAAAAGTTAAGTATCAAACAACCAAAGCAGCTTTAATATCAGGCTTCCTTAGAGATATAATATGGCGAAACAAACACATGTCCGTTAAAAGCAAAGTCCGCATATATAAGACCTGTGTGAGACCTGCTATGACTTACGCTGTAGAAACAAGAGCCGAAAACTCCACAACAAAAAGGATTATCCGTACAGCAGAGATGAGGTCTCTAAGATCCATAGCAGGCTACACACCAAGGGACCAGAAAAGAAACGAAGACATCCGAGAACTTTGCGATGTCCAAGACATAGTTAGATGGTCCCGAAACAGATGTCGCGAATGAATAGATTATGTTGAACGGATGGACGACAACAGATTACCGAAGATTGCAAGAGATGGTCTCCCAAGATCCAGCAGACCACCTGGACGTTCACCCATACGTTGGCATGAAAGCTAGAATTTATCATCCCAGATACAACTATAAGAAAGTAGAGAACAAGGCAGATGCCTTACGAAAAGGAAGAAGAAGAAGAAAATATCTTAATGAAAAATTTAAATACTAAAGACTATTTAAATTATTTTAACCGTTTCCAAAGCACAAGTTCTTAAAATTCAACGGCTGCTTCAAATTTTACATTTTTCTTTTGTGTTTTAGATGTTTTTCACAGGTTTATGAGAACTGATTGATCCCTTTAAAAACGATAAGAAAACCGTTTCTGAAGCCTACGCTTATTTTTATTGGACTTGGTTATCGAGACCGACTATTGAAAAGGTCCTTACGACTGACACTTGAAAGACGGCATTTTTATAACACAATGTGGTTCAGAAAATTTCCTCCGTAAAATGGTTTTACATTGTAAGCGATATTTCCAGTCGTTCCCATTCTGAATTGAAAACAAAATTAAACATCACCATTCCTGGACACACACGAACATTGGTGGATTCTTTTGTCAACCGGTATTGGTTTGATGAGAATTCGTTTCCAATACCAGACAATTTACTTGCACGACTATAATAAAAACTATATAGCGTGTTGCTGAGTTGTCATTCTCGAAAGAGTCCAAACGAACGTGGCTCCCAAAATGCTTTGTTTTCGAGATGACAGCACTCTGTAGACCATTATCCAGTTTTTATTAATAACAACTCGTTTTCCTCACTGGTCAATGGAAAGATTTATAATTGCCTGATCAAACTGGTTCCAACGAAATTCAATTCAATCATTTAATTTCTCAGCGATAGTTATATTTATTTTTTTATACATAGATCATTGATTCCAATCTTCGTCACATGGAGTAAATTACCGGATTAAGATCTGCGCTAGCAAAATGCCATATATTGGGGTCGATGATTTCCGAACTATTTTTTTTATCAAATTTTAAATGCTTCTTAATATATGTGAATCAGGTAAATATGATTGATTATATTATTAAAGATCGATAAAGACTACAATTTCTTTTCATAATAATTATTGTACATTTTCAATTTTTATTTTATTAATGCATTTCAATTCCTTTTTTAACAAAAATTATTCCAATTGTACTCAACATGGAATTTTATGACGCAGCTTTATGCATGTGGGTAACTAAAATTCAATTGATATTGGCGCTGTTTTCAAAATTGCATTTTCCTTCCAGTCCAATTTTAGAATTTTTCAATTGCAATTCTTTTTTATTGTGAAATCACCTAATAAAACTTTCTTAGACATATTTTTCTTGACTGATCTTGATTCAGGATAACAGACTTTTATATAAAAATTTATATAATAATGCAGACTTTATTTATATTGCCAGAAGTTCCTTAATATTTTGTCGTTTATTATATTAACTGAACTATTTTTAATTTATATATAGGCCGGATCAAAATTTAGCTGATTTTGTTAAACTTCTGCCTTGTTTTCTACTAGAACAGTTTAATTTGCAAGCTGGCATAATATTTACACAGATATAAAAGAGCCTTAATATTATTTTCCCATTTAAAATTTTAATAATATTTTCTCATATAATCTAATATCTGCATGAAATAAACACTTTTCCAACATATCTACTACACACCATAAAGAACTTACTAGAAAACAGACAACTACAAGTACGAATTGACAAAACACTGTCATTTTCTTTTTCCCCTGAACAAGGGCTCCCTCAAGGATCCCCGCTCTCACCGTTTCTCTACAATATATACTGCCATGACATATACAATTACAACTTACCAGACAAAAATCAAATCGACAGATCGGCATACATATTACAATACGCAGACGACACGGCACTTATTGTACATGACAAAACTACTGAGAGAGCAGCTCAAAGACTCCAAACACTAACAAACAACACAATGACATGGTTTTATAAATGGAGACCACCGCGACTTATAAATGGAGACACCAAACGCGTCAAAAAACCAACTTCTGCTCACAAACCACATACTCAACGCTGACTCCCCTACAATAACTGCAGACGGCCAAACCACACAACCAAAAAACGACGTAAAATACCTTGGAATCACAATTGACCACAAACTTAAATTCACTAAACACATACGAAACATCAGGGCAGAAACAATAAAGAGAACAAAACACTTCCGATCACTAACCTACAAAGACAGAGGAATTAGCACAAACACCGCCACCAAAATATATAAAGCTATTTGTAGACCTTTGCTAGACTATGGACATATACTCATGACCAACGGAACAGAAAGGACAAACCGTTATATACAAACAACAGAACAAATTGCACTAAGACTAATAACACGAATAAGACACCCCCAAAACCCACTACACAACCCCCCCACCCAACTACTATAAGAACGCACAAACATGACAAAGATCTCGGAGAGACTCATACAGCTACAGACAAAATGGACAAACAACCCCTACAACTGGACCATACTGAATCCCCTTTGTCTTACAAGACCAACCAGACAATCCCGCTTTCGTTTCCCTACATTAACGCTACTCGAACACTTACAAACGCTACGGACTAGTGGACAATAAAATAATTCCTTCTTGCCACTGAAATCTTATTTATTTAATAGTATTGTTAACCTAGAATAAGAGAATTTTCATATTTGTTTTTCATTTAGATTAAGACTGTATGTATTAAACAAGGGCTGAAAGACCGATAGGTCGATAGCCTTTTTTGAAATAAAGATGTTTACTTCTACTAAACACTTTTCATGTCAAACATTCTTACAGTGTTCCGAAAAATAATTTCAACTGTGTAACAGACTGAACAAAAGATAAGTGGCAATGCAAAGGCGCAACACTTAACAAAAAAACGGACATTTTAAAACGTTTAAATGTTCAATAATGACTAAAAAATGTTTTACAGCATGTTGAAAAAGATCTTGATAAATGTGTTTTATTGGCAAATAATAAAAAATTGTCCATAAAATGAGTCCAAACTATTGTCAACTTTAAAAAGGTATTCAATGTTAATAGTTATTGCAGAAGGTGGAACATACCAGAATCTCAAATTTAAAATATAATTTAAATTTCAAAGATAAAATCGGTGTGCTCTCACTTAACGAGGAAGCTTTATCAACCGTTTTCCTTTTTTATATTTATAGTTCATTCCATATGTATCATATTATACTTTGTGATTTACAGTTAAAATACAAGTAACAGCTTGCTCTACTGCTCCAAGTGTTCGCGCTCTTGAACTTCACTCATAACTTCCACATTAATTATACATTTTTCTAAACTTCGAACAATCTTGCATAATACTTACCTACAACATTCTATATCTCATTTCCCAGCTTTGGCGACCTTGACAGTTTTACTCGCCACTAGCTGAGCTCACATCACTAGACTCACTCTGGATCCTCGACGAACTGCTAGGGTCTAATGTGCGTATTAGTTAATGGAGAGCAGCGAGAAAAGTTCGCATTTTAATGGAAAAAAGCGCGGATACACATTTTCGACACACCTGCCCTATGTGGAAAAACAAGGATGCTGTACCAGTGCGCTGACGCGGTTTGCTTCCATTGATTAAGGATCGTCTGGAATCCAGATCAGCAGGGATGCGAAGCCCGACGCAACAAATATTTTCTCACATTTTTCGGTCAGGAGAACATAAGCCATGCGTGATAATTCTAAATAACTTCTTTGAATCTGTTAGGGTGTCACCAGTTAATTCGTCCTACACCTACTGGTTAACAAAACTTTTGAAAATAGACCCTCCGAACAGTGACTCCAGGCATAATAATGAAGAAACCAACAATGTATTATTTACCTTTAACAACGAACAAGTACTGTTATTCTTATTTAGTGAGGGGAATAAAAGAACTGAACAAGAATAACAAGGAAAAGTCCTAATTGGTGACACAAAGGGAGCTGCGGTTTTTCCACCCAAAAACTAGTCTAGAATAATTGAGGATCTTGTTGCAAACACTTTCTTTCAAAAGAGAAATATTTATTTCATGACCTTCTACCTAGCTACATTTTCTAGACATTTTCAGCAGTCATTTTTATGTCAAAAGATGGACAATTTGATCTTATGTAGGCGTCCCAAATTTTGTGAGAATATCTATTAAGGTTCAAAAAATAAAAGGGGTCTCATTATTGACGAGGGTACGTATATTATTTATTGAATGTATAAGCAAACCATATATATTTTCCTATACAAAACTACATAACTGCAATTAAGGTATACCTGAACTACCTTACGGAAGCCCCACTAAAGACCTCCTCAAGAGTATAAAAACAGTCATCAGATAAAAACATGTGGAGTAATTTCTTAAAATTGATGAAGTTACTCTCTTTTAAATAATTATCAACCATTTTTAAACTTAAATTTGGTGGAGACTTCTCTCTGTGTCGGTGCCGTGCCTGTCTTCAGGAGTGAGCTATCCCCATAACAATCTGGCGGAACCTTCCTCTATCCTCTGCTGCTCGGAACAGCGGCCCCACTCCCAGTCAACTCCAAGTTCTTATGTTTCGCAGCCATGATGGCTTTTTGCGGCCTATCCATCTTTTCCTGGATGATCAGGCGAAAATTGTGATATTTGGTACCTCGCATTATATGTCCAAAGTAGCTAAACTTTCTTGTTTTCATATTATTTAGGTGTTCCCGATCTTTGTCTAGCTGTACGAGAACTTCTTCATTGCTGGTGTGGAGTCCAAGAGATTCTCAGGATTCTTCGATAACACCACATTTCAAAGTCTTCAATTTTATTTATGGTGTCGATCTTAAGCGTCCATGTCTCACATCCGTACAGAAGAATGCTCCATATGTAACCACAAAGTGTTCTTAGCCGCGTTTATACTGAAAGGTTTCTGTTGGTAAGATTGTTCTTCCATTTACCAAACGCCCTGCGTGCCATTTCAATTCTTCCTCTCACCTCTTCGTCACATGTTATTTGATTGTTCAGCCAGCTGCCCAAATATCTGAAGTGTCTTACTTTCGATATTGTGTCCATTGATTGTGATCGGAATTGATTCTATGTTTATTTTACTCACTGCCATCCACTTTTTTTCATGTTTATGTTAATACCCCATCTTCGTCCAGCCTCGTACACTCTATTCAGCAGCATCTGCAAATCATCTATAAATTCTGCAATGACGGCTGTGTCATCTACTTATCTTATGTTGTTTATAATTTCGCCTCCTATCTTTGCGAGAGTTCTTACCACACTAATCTATTGAAATGTAACCTGAAATTAGAAAATATCTTCATTTAGAATAAGGAAGATTTATTTTTGAAAACATGTATGCATAGTTCATAGATGAATATCGTTAGAAGGTTTGAACTTTAAAGCTTGTGCAATAAGCTGAAAATGAAACAAAAGAAAAGAAAACAGATGAAGATGAAAATGTCTGACTGATATAGATATAAACTGTAATTTCTTGTTTTTAGCAGAATTATTTTTATTTTTGCTTTATCTGACTCATCCCATTAATAATAGTAATATAATAAATACAGTAGTAGTAAATAAAAATAAAAACCTGGGTATTATTTTTATGCGAATACAAGATGTGCTCAATTAAAAAAAAACTTAAAAAGTTAAATTGTATGCTTTATTTTTTTGTTTTTCCTATAAAATTTTGAAAACGTGGCTCCTTTTTTGCACCAAGGTTCTCAATTAAGTGAGACATTGGGATATTAATTAAAAAAGAAAATATATACTGGAAATATGACAATACTTCTAGTAGAGAGTAGAGAGAGTAGAGAAAATGTTCTAGTAGAGCGTTCTTTTATATCCTCTGTTGATCAAGTTTTGTAAATAACTCGACTTTCACTGAAGTCTCATTTGTCTGAAGTCTCTCTCAGTGTGGTAGCTTTTCCAGCAAGATGGTGCTCCTGCCTCATCCTGCTGGAAAATTAGTTCTTCGTCAGGAGAGTCTGGCTCTAATGGATTTGCAAATAAACACACAATGAGGCACCACTCAGCTTGTAATTACCGCTTGTGTCCAAATTTCCAATCTTGTCTTGTTTGCCTCTGATCTTGGAGATAATAGACTCAATAATCGAAGATGGGTAATTATTGTTAATGACAAGAGTTTTTAAGGTAGTTATTTTTGGTAGAGAGGCATTTTTAACAACCTATGCAAATAGCAATTAAAGAAATCCACTTTATGTTGGAACGGATGGTTTGTCCAAAAATCAATAACATGATATGTCTGTGTGGGATTCCGAAAATATCGTAATATATTTGACGGTTTCAAATTGAAACTTGCAGATCAAGAAAGCTCAATCTACACATAGCTTGGAGTTACATGGTGAATGTCATGTTGGGGTCATTCTCATTTAAGAAGGTTACTAGCTTGGAGGCAACTAAACTGTCTCTCTTCAGGATCGAGTAAGTGATTTATTCTTTCTTGCTCGCCTGTATTATATTGTTCTTTACCTTGTATTTTCAGCGCTTGGCCATAATCGACTTAAACAAAAATACACTCTTTAATCCATTAGTTGTTCATTCGTTGCATCCAGTGTGTACACACCAGTTCCTATATTTTTTTCCTTTTTTTTTCAACGTCTACACTTGACCTCTAATGTTATTGATGGACATGGATAGCTACAGACATAAGAAAATTTCAACAGCAACAAAATAACCTTTATTCCTACCCACCTTCAAGGGCTGCGGTCTATCAGCACAATGATAGTTTGCAATAATAAAAAAACGAAAATACTACTACACTTAATAAATAATGTTGCAAATAATACTATAAATAAAATAAAATAATTAATTAGTCACGTCGTTATCTGTCCATTAGTGTACTGTTCTAGTAGAGCTTCCGTGGGATGTAACGCGAGTTTCGTATAGACCTTGATAAGTAACTTTGCTTCAGAACTGTCCAGGTCTTTTTTTTGCCACTCTATTTTTTATTCAACTGTGCGGTTTCGGCGAAAAATATTCGTATTGAAGTTTCGGCCGAAAATATTCGTAGTGCACTAAATATTATTTACCGTAGACTTGGTGAATGCCAGGTGGAAGATCGAGGAGATTTTCGAAATTTCCTACATTGAACTAAAGGCTGTAAGTGAAAATTATATCCTTAGAATACCTCAATTTAATAAATCAAAATCGGTACTTAAAAATACTTAGCCCTTGTTTTATCGAAGCGAAATAAGCAGGTGCAGATTTTTATACCACCGAATGAAGATTTTGGAAACCTTTTCGTAGAGTGCTCATATAATCTAAGTTGATATTTAGTAAAAAAAAGGGAGGGTATCTGGCGATGAAGAGGTTGGCAATAAGATTTTAATGTTATGTCCAAAAAAACGGTGATTTCAATGCAGTTTTGCGTTTCAGCTAAAAAATTTTCATAAAAACGAAACTCCAATATATTCCTGGGTTTCAGTCAATTTTATTGTTTATTATTTAAAATGTTACAAATACGTTTCGGTGTCTTTCTCCACCATCATCAGTTTGTGTGTATAATTGTTTACACCTTAACATTCAACTGGTCACTCAAGAGTGACCTGACACACCAAGAGGTCACTCAAGAGTGACTTGACCAGTTGAATGTTAAGGTGTAAACAACTATACACACAAACTGATGATGGTGGAGAAAGAGACCGAAACGTATTTGTAACATTTTAAATAATAAACAATAAAATTGACTGAAACCCAGGAATATATTGGAGTGAATTAAAGTACAGTCAGGAAAATATACGAAACGATAAAAACGAAATAAAGTTTGTGCGGGACATTGGAATACGAATAAATATAGGTACCAGAAAAATATATAATTACTTAAAATGTCTTCCATTAATGTAATGTGCTTAAACTACATCTACGATATACATAGAATATGGTTAGACTAGTTGAAAATACAAAAATTATTACACACATACAATGCTATATTTTTTACCTATACGTTCCACCACGGATCATCTGGACATAACATAATTTTTTATTTCTCTCTTACAGTTCATAATGAATAAGTTTTACTGTGTAATATATTTTAATTAAACTTTCCAATTTTCAAAATTAAGTTTCAAAATGGGTAAACATGTTGACAATTCAAATAGACGCACAACAAAAAAATCATCGTCATGTTAATAAACTTGTTCCTAATAAAAAAGTTTTAAAAATCAATTATCCTTGATGACTATTTTACGTTTGAACTCGATGATCACAGACTATTAAAACCCGAAATCGTTAATAATAGCCAATTATAAAATTCCCCTTGAAAATAATTAAGCTGTAAATTCGTGCTAGAATCCACTAAACAAATGTGAAATGTTATGGGATATGTGAAATGGTCACGACATTTCCAAATAACATCAACGTCTAAAAGTCGCTTAAGAAAAACGCACATTAAACTGTTGTTACTGTTTTACTGTACAAGAGTAACAAGAATGGAAACATGGCAGCCAAACTACAGTGGTTTTTATAAATTGCCATTAAATAAGAGTGATTACGAGTTTCATTCAAAGCACGCTGGAATTAACAAAGGGTCTTCCGGCTGGGAATAACTAGATCGGAATGTTAAACGGGGAACCAACTATTGACCAATAGTTTTAGCACAACTGTGCACTACTTAACGAGAAATTTTATTTTATTTTGCTGTATTAGCTATTGAAATTGTGTAGTAAAATAAGCGAAAACTTGAAGCAAACTATAGCGCTTGCCAAGAAAACAGAACTAGATCTTTCACAAATTATTAACGTGTTTACTGAATTTAAATCAAATAATTTTTTTTGATGACTTTCGAACTATAATCGATCTACTTAATAAAGTGGAAATGTCTATAAATTCAAGATGTTTCAGCGTTAAAGGGGCAAAAATCAGGAGAAAAATTCGATAGGTAAATATGGAAGAAAGTTCATATGACGATGGGTTTGCGAGGCCTTCGTTTACGCCTTATAAAACACGAATCCACTTTGAACCACTTGCAGTTATTCGAAATTTTCGTACCGAAAGTGTAAAAATAAATCTATACGTTCAGAAAGATATTCGCTAAAAGAGAAAAAATAAGAAATAAAAACGTAAAAAATTGCCTTAATGATTTCGAGAGCCCCAGATAAAAAAATCAAAATCACCAGGGCAAAAATTGTTAAGCAGGAAAGCCTTTCCCCACAATTTTTTCGATTATCAAAATGTATAATAAAGAAGTAGCTCCTAGACCAATTGACCAATAGACTCAGTGATGCCGGGGCTCTACCAGCGAACGATGTGGAAAAATACTTATCTTCGGTTCTACATCCTTACCAAATCAACGCAAAACCCCAAAACACATCAAAGTCTCTGAAGATTTTATAATCGAATCTCAAATCTTAGCACAGAACCAATGAATGTACGGGTGAGCTTTAATACAATGTTTTACTTACGTTGGTGCCCTTACAAAAATGCAGTTACTTTGAACACGGAAAGACGGGGTAACAATGGGGAACTCACTCAGCTCGATCATAGCAAATTTCTACATTGATCACAATCGCACTCTTGAGCTCACGATATATCGCACAACCAATGGCCGGCAAGTTATCCTCCCAGGAACGGTGATTGTCCTGTTGTACGTAGAATTTCAGCATGGTTTTCACCACCCGATTAGTCCGCTCTGTGTGATCGCTCGTGTTTTTTTTTTTTTTATTTAATTAAACTCCCCGTAGGACATTTACTAACATTACGATCTGATCAAAGTTGATCAATGAGTAATTCTGTTCTAACCTAACTTAACTATGGACAAATCTTAAAACTAAGGTCCTACTCACTAGTGTACCTTAGAGTCTGGTGGTCTAGTGACATAGCTACACTAATTACCGTGTAGCACAAAACCGCACATGTTCTGCTTTTGCACTGACATAGTCACTTACATAGCTCAAAAGGCTTTACCCTCTTGAGTCTTCTTGTCAGGTTGGTATTGTCGAGGAGCTGAATCGCCTCGACATTCACATGTTGATGAAGCCGTTGTTCATGACTCCTTGCAAATCTCGTGATAGTCTGGTCAACAGTATCCATCTGAAGGTCTCGATGAATATCACTATTCCTGATGTACCAAGGCGCATTAAGAATGTTTCTCAGTACTTTATTCTGGAATCTCTGAATAATTAGGATGTTACTCTTGCTGGCACAACCCCAGAGCTGTAAGCCGTAAGTCCACACTGGTTTGAGGATTTGTTTATACAGAAGTACTTTGTTGTAGATTGATAGTCTAGAGTGCCTACCCAGTAGCCAGTACATTTTCCTATATCTTATATCGAGCTCTTCCTTTTTTTTCTTAACATGGGCTTTCCAGCGCAGTCTTGCATCTAATGTTATGCCCAGATACTTTGCTGAATTTGCATAAGGGATCTGAGTATTATTTAAGTGAATTGGTACCTGCTGGTTAGTTTTATTTGTGAAGTTAATGTGTACAGACTTGGTCTCGTTTAGTTTGATACGCCATCTTTTGGTCCAATCATATATTTGTGAAACTGATGTTTGCAGTTTAATTGCGGCTTCCTCATGGGTTTTCCCTACCGCTAATATAGCGGTATCGTCTGCAAAGGTAGCTATAGTATTAAGATCTGAGTAGTGTAAATCACTGGTGTACATCAGGTACAGGAGAGGTCCTAGGACACTTCCCTGTGGCACCCCTGCTCTGATTTTTTTTATTTCAGTGAATGCTTCTTCTTGTTTTACTCTGAAGGCTCTGTCCGAAATGTAGGATTCCAATAGTTTCGAGTATTTTTGTGGGAGTAGCATATTTAACTTATGTTTCAGCCCATTATGCCATACTCTGTCAAAGGCCTGCGATACATCAAGGAAGATGGCTGAGCATACTTCCTTACTTTCCAGTGCTCTTTCAATAACATCTGAAATTCTGTGTACTTGGTCTATCGTTGAGTGGTTTTCTCTGAACCCAAACTGATGATTTGGTATTATATTCCTTTCTTCGATGATGGGTTTCAGCCTTGTCAGGAGTATTTTTTCGAACAGTTTCGATATCATAGGCAGTAGAGAGATTGGCCTATATGATGAAACATCGTGAGAGGCTTTGCCTGGTTTATGAATCATAATGATTTCAGCTACTTTCCACATCCTAGGAACATACCTTAATCTGAATGAGGCATTAAAAAGATGTGTAAGTTTGGTTATACCTTTTTTGGGGAGCTGTTTTAGCACTTCACCAGTAATTAAATCAAAACCAGGAGCTTTCTTAGGATTAATGTTTGTTCTTATTTCCTTTGCTACTTCTTTTGTGGAAGTTGGTCTAATGTTCGTGCTATCTCCGTCAGAGAAGTCCCAGTTCGGTAATTCTTCGCCATCGTTTGGTTGGAAGATTTTTTCAAGATGATCTGCAAACCTGTTGGCTTTCTGAGTATTGTTTCTAGCCCAGCTGCCATCTGCATTCCTGATTGGTGCGTTCTGTAGTATCGGACTTTTTAATATCCTAGTGGCTTTCCAGACTGAGTAGTCAGTGCTTTTGTCATTTGTCAACTCACTCAGATAGTCACTAATAGATTCATTTTTTATTCTTTCTATTTCTCTCTTTAACTGTTGAGTGGCATTATTGAGTATGGTTTTATCTGCTGGAGCTCTGGTCTGGTGCCATTTCCTCCTAAGTCTTCTTTTCTCTGAGATCAAGTGTCTTACTTCCATGGGGTATTTGTTTCCTTTTGTCCTCTGAACAATGGATGGGGTGTTATTCCATGCTGCTTGTTGAATTAGGGTAACAAGATTTTCCACTTCATCATCCAACTGTTCTATTGTTCTTAATGGAACAGTTAAATTAATAGCATTTTGAAGTTCTAATCTGAAACTTTGCCAATCTGTTCGCCTGTTTGTTAGTCTAGGAGAATTTTGTTTTTGGATAATAGAATCGCTAAGAGTGAGGAGAATGGGAGAGTGGTCTGAGTTCATGTCCCACGCCTCATCAACTTGAATATAGTTTGCTGATATATTCCGCACAACAAAAAAATCTATTAGGTCAGGTATTTTATTTCTATCTGTGGGCCAATAAGTTGGTTTCCCAGTTGAGTGTGCTTCGCATTTTATCTGTCTCATTGCTTCCATCAATTGTTTGCCTTTGGTTGTGGTTAACCTAGATCCCCAATGGGTGTGCTTAGCATTGAAGTCGCCTCCAATGATAAATCTAATTCCTTGGCTATTAAAGAAATCCATGTACTGCTCATGCTGTATGGCATGTCTTGGAGGACAGTATACGGATGTGACCATGACATCCTGAGTTTTGGTTTTGATCATTACCGAAGTTGCCTGAAATTCTTCAGTCCTGTATCCCATCTCTTGATGATGCATAATCGCTTCTCTTACTATCACTGCACTACCTCCTCTGGCTGAATTCTGGGGATGAGTGGTGTGGTACACTTTGTATCCCTTGAAACTGATAAAGGACTCATTGGTGAAGTGAGTCTCTGAGATCAGACATATGTCTATTTTTTCTATGTCCAGGACTGCTTGCAATTCTTGTTTGTGTTGCAAGAGTCCATTGGCATTCCACTCTATAATCTTGAGGCTACTTAGCATTAAAAATTTTTTGAGATAGCTCCTTTGGCCCTATATTCAAGTCTGCTAATCCGTTCATCCATTTTTATTAATTTCTCCATTATTTGTTGAAGAGAGTTTTGGATGGAAACGTTTCGGTCTTGTTGTTGTGTTTGATTTGTACTAATAATCAATTCAGGCTTACCAGTAACTGCTTGACTGTAGGTGTTTTGTCCTGCACTTATGTTGCCTTTCTGCACTTGTACGTTATTCCTCTGTGGCTGCTTAGGAGGAACTGGTTTCTTGTTGCGTTTTTCTTTTAATTTTTGCATTTCTTTTGCAACCATGCATCCTCTGTAGTTGGCTGGATGCCCTTCACCACAATGAACACATTTCGGTTTTTCATCCTTTGGTTTTTCACACTCCATTGTTAGGTGCTTACCAGTACATCTGACGCAGCGTGGCTCCATGGCACAGTATTTTTGTGTATGTCCATAAGCTTGGCATTTTTTGCACTGTGGTACAAGCCTGGACTTTATTAATGGAGTGATTTCAACTCTGACCCCTAATATGTCAGTTATTCCGTAAATTTTATCAATACTCTCGTCATGCCTGAATGAAAGCATGAACATGTTTAGAGGTTGTTTTGTTTTAGTATTTTAATTTAGGAGTGACTTCGATAAGTTTGTAGCCGCGTTTTCTAACTTCATGCAATATTTTTTCTGGATCAATGGAATGATACAGTTTTTTGGCCATAACTTTAATTGGCCTATTCTGCTTATTCTCATAGGAATGCCAAGAGTATCCTTTTTCAGTTAGCGTTGCAGTAAGCATTTTATAGTTGGTCTCATCCTGTACATTAATTTTTATATTTTTATCATGAATTACTTTAATCTGGGCACCAGGAAGTTGGGTCACGATAGCATGGAGTTCATTAAAATTTATAATGTTGTCCACTATGATAGGCGGCGGTGCTTGAATTTTTTTAGGCTTTTCTACATTCGGCCTATTGGTTTGTTGTTGTGGTGGTGTAAGCGAAGTATCCATTTTCCTTTTCTTCCAATTTTTTGTACGAATCCATTCTGTCTCCCTTGCTAACTCCTCTTCATCGGTATGATATTCACCTGTCCCCCTTTCTTCGGCGTTGCTAGACAGTTTCTTTTCTAAATTTGAATATTTTGTGTTCAATTCTGCATACATTTTATGTATTTTATCCAACTGGGATTGTAGTTGTTCCACCTTGTATGTAGCATTCATTTTTTCTTGCTCAGCTGATTTCCAGCTATTGTATAAAATTTCCTCATTTTGGGTACGTTGATATTTTTCTAATAATATCTGGCTTGTTTGCATTGCTGGGGACTAATAAAATGCATTCCCTATATCAGTGTTTTTTAAATATCTTGCGATAACTTAAACGACCTTGGCACGGTCGCCGGACACCACTCGCCGAGGATGATATCCTTTAATATCAATTTTATTCACGATAAGAGAGCGAACGAATCACTTGTTCACTGTTCAAACGTCGAGAACGAACAATAGTATGATGCGGTGTAAAATATGTTGACCTTATATTTGCCACACAGGGATTGAAATTCTTTGGATTTCATGGGGGTGCTATTGTCACAGGTTATGTGTTGTGGAGCTGTGTACACCAGAAAGATTCCTTGCTCTACAAATTTCATCAAGGCTTTGGAATTAGCTGAGCGACACGGAAACAGGACTACATATTTGCTGAAGTAATCCGTGACAACAAAGATGTACGTATCGCCTTGCTTTGAGCGAGGTAAAGGGCCGACAAAATCGAGGCTGATGGACTGCCAAGGTTGAGTAATTGGGGGTCGATTTTCCATTAATCCAGCAGGAGACTTTTGCTCAATTTTGGTCAGTGGTCAATTATCACTTCGAAATGTACCCCCTCTAAATAATGACCCAGTTTCTCAACACTCCAGATGACAGGCGGGTGAAAGAACGATATAGGTAACTAATGACCTTTTTGCCATCATCGAAAGTTTGCGTCAGAACTCCTCCCAGATCAAAATGAGAAGCATCGGTTTGCAAGAAAAATTTGCGTTCAAAATCGGGACAAGTAAGAATTAGGGAGGATATGAGGGAGTCTTTGATAGAATTAAAAGCCATCTGACAATCGCCCGACCACCTCCACGTCACCTTTTTCTTGATCAAGTGAGTTAAGGGAGCCAAAACGGAGGAAAAATTTGGTACGAATCGTCGATACCCATGAAGCAGTGCCAATGGAACGACGAATCTCGGTAACGTTTCGTGCAAGTGTGATGTTAACAATGGCCCGCATCTTCTCAGGATCAGGTCTTAGGCCATGGGCGTCCACCAAATAGCCGAGATACTTCATCTCGGGCCTACAGAAACACCACTTGTTTTACCGAAGCACTAACCCGACGTCTTACTGCCGATCGAGCACAAGGGCAATAACCTTTAAATGTTCCTCCTGAAATGTCCGGGAAATACCCCCAAGACACGGTCAATAAGGCGCTGCCATGTGGCAGGAGCATTGATGAGCCCAAAAGGTATCATTTTAAAATAGTATAAATTTCTACCTGGGACAGTAAACGCAGTAAATTCTCTAGAAGAGTTCTCAAGTGGCACCTGCCAAAAAGCTGATTTGATGTCCAAAGAACTTATATAGCGGGCATTGCGAAGACGATCCAAAATAGCCGAAATATGGAGTATTGGGTAGAAATCCTTCTTGGTAACAGAGTTCAACTTTCGAAAGTCGATGCAGAAGCGGTACGAGTCGTCCCTCTTTCGGAATAAACATACTGGGCTAGACCACGGACTTTTGGAAGGCTCAATGACTCCCAGCTTAAGGATCTCGTCGATCTCAGCATCGATCAATTTGAAAGGGGATACAGGATAATAACGCTGCTTAATGGGTTTAACACCAGGCATAATATCGATGGTATTTTGAGACAAGCTCATGAAAGAGCAACTTTCCTTCTCGGACAAAAGTTGAGCATCGATTAAATTGAAAGAAATTTCAGGTGTTGGATTTCCTGCAAAGTGTCAAACATCTTGATATAAATCAGGGATTATCCCCATTATCTTCCAGAAATCCATACCCAATATTAACAAGTGTGACAGGTCAAGGAGATACAAAACCTCGACACAATGAATCTTGTCCCTTAACGACATAGGGACACAAAAGTATCCAGTACTAGAACATCGTTGTCCATTAGCAACAGGACAAACGGTGGGCTGAGAAATGAGTTTCAGGCCTAACCTCACCAACACATCATGTCCAGACTGACCTACAATGGTTCGCGACGCTCCTGAGTCCAACAGGCCCAACATAGAATAACTCAGGACAGAAAATCTCAAATAAGGACGCTCGTGGCCATTCGCGTGAGCGAGTATATAATCGAGGGCGACTCGGTCGGTAAAGTGAAGAGGGCCGCTTTCAACAGGAGTTGGTTTAGATCCGGTAGGAGAGCTTTTTGAAGATTTTCTGTCTAGTTCGGAAAACATTTTTTCAAGGTCTGCTGTGTTGTCGGCGAATAGAACAATATCGTCTGCAAATCTTAAGTGTGATATTTTGGCTCCACTTATGTTCAGTCCCATATTTCCCCATTCAAGTTTTTTGAAAATTTCTTCCAGAGCTCAGATAAAGAGTTTTGGGGATATTGTATCTCCTTTTCTGATACCTCTTTTGATTTTAACGTTGTCTGTTTCTTCGTGTAGCCTGATTTTTGCATTTGCTCTTTGAAATATATTTTTAAGAAGTGGTCGATGTACCGATGGTCTATTCGCGCTTTGTCTAGTTCTTCAAATATTGCCCAATGTTCTACGGAGTCAAATGCCGTCTCGTAGTCCACACATGCCATGTGTATTGGATAGTTATATTCGGTCGACTTTTCTATTATGATCTTTACTGTAAGTAAGTGGTCATTAGTGCTATACCCTTGGCGGAATGCAGCTTGTTCTACCGGTAGCTTATTTGTAATTCTGTTGGTTAGTAGTAGTAAACATCTTTATTTCTCAAAAAGGCTATCGACCTATCGGTCTTTCTGCCCTTGTTTAATACATGTAATCTTAATCTAAATAAAAAACAAATATGAAAATTCTCTTATTCTAGGTTAATAATCTTATTAAATAAACTTTCCAATTCTAATGACCAGAAAAAAATTATTTTATTGTTCAGTAGTCAGTTGCGTTTGAAGTGTTCGAGTAGCGTTGATGTAAGGAAACGGAAGAGGGATTGTCTGGTTGGTCTTGTAAGCCAAAGGGGATTCAGTATGGTCCAGTTGTAGGGGTTGTTTGTCCATTTTGCCTGTAGATGTGTGAGTCTTTCCGAAATCTTTGTCATGTTTGTGCGTTCGTATAGTAGTTGGGTGGAGGGGTTGTGTAGTGGGTTTTGGGGGTGTCTTATTCGTGTTATTAGTCTTAGTTCAATTTGTTCTGTTGTTTGTATATAACGTTTTGTCCTTTCTGTTCCGTTGGTCATGAGTATATGTCCATAGTCTAGCAAGGGTCTACAAATAGCTTTATATATTTTGGTGGCGGTGTTTGTGCTAATTCCTCTGTCTTTTTAGGTTAGTGATCGGAAGTGTTTTGTTCTCTTTATTGTTTCTGTCCTCATGTTTCGTATGTGTTTAGTGAATTTAAGTTTGTGGTCAATCGTGGTTCCTAGGTATTTTATGTCATTCTTTGGTTCTGTCGTTTGGCCGTCTGCAATTATTGTAGGGTCTGTTGGTTATTATTCGGTTAAAAAGCTTATATTTACATCTGAGATAGCAAGCCGATGGGTCTATAGTTTTCCAGCATTGTTCGATCTCCTTTTTTAAATAATATAACTATTATAGCCTCATTCCAATTCGTGGGTATTGTTTGTTGCTTTTTATATGTATTTTCCTTTTTTTGAACGTAATAACTTTTTGTGCATGCTTGTATTAAATTTTTCAGCAAAAATATAAAATCCTCTATCATTTTACGTATAAAAGATGTATTATCAAAAGTCGCTACGGACAAGCGCTTTCGAGATATTTTGAATTAAAGTAATCAACCCATGTGTTTTTCAAAAAGTAAAACTATTTTGAAAACTAACTTTGTCACATTATCATTATAATGGAATTTAAACTTATTTAATTATCTTGACGTACTGTTGAAGAGTAATCATTATTATTGCAAGTACTTAACATTTTTTGGTAACTTTAAAAAATTGTTTACAAAATAGTTTTAATTTTTGAAAATTACATGCGTCGATTACTATTTTAAATTCAAATATCTCGAAAGCGCTTGTCCCTAGCGACTTTTAATAATCTAATGGTTTTTTCGTCCAAATAACGTAAGAATTGATTGCCTAGCTACAAGATATGATACATGCATCCGCACAAGTTTCAAGTCTTTAAAAAAGGAAAAAAAAACATATAAATAGATCCCTTTACAGGTGAGAACCAAACCAAATGCAAATTAAACTTTTTCATATCCAAAAGCTCCCGAATACAAAGTTTCGTCCAAATATCGATATTATTTTCAAACGTACTTAGGAAACATTAAATCTTCTAGCATCCTGTAGCTCGATAAATAAGGTCTAATGTCCTTTTAAAAAGCCCACATGTACTTTTTATCTTAAAAGTACATAAGGAATTGCCTTGTAAAACAACAGAAGCTTGTTAAAACCAATAGACAGCTTTTGAGTTCTATATTTTTTTAGAGGGAATTGTGAAGGCTAAAGAGCCATTTTAAAGTGATAATGTATAATAAATAAAACAATGAATAAATAATATTTGTAATTTTTTTTTAAGTAATTTTTTTAATTAGTTTGACTCTCTTTTAACTTTTAAGCCATTTAACATTTATATGCATATATGATAGTTAGGTTTTTCTGGAATTCTGTAGATTAAGTTTTTTTGTTACACGAAAAGGTTTCCGTCTACACACGATACCACAATTTTAGGTGGGGTCGCTTTTAGTGGAAACCGGGTGGCAAATATGCAAACATTTTAATTGAACCAGGAATATTAAAATTGCCCATATTACTAGGTATTCCATTTCAAATAAAACAGTTTGAATCATTATTATCCAGCAAACCACATCATCGTACTAAGTACTGGAATAATTCCCAATATAAAGGGTGTTCCAATACGAACGACGGATTTAAATTTTAAATAAACCATATATATTTCTGGCATAAGTTTGAGACATTTATTGAAAAATGAAGTACACATCATGAGGTTATGAATGGAATAAGACATCGGCCAAATGACCGCCTCGGCCTTTGCTGGCACAGACGTGCTCTTTTCATAAAATTGTCAAGGACTGTTGCGCATAAATTTTGCGGTATTTCAGAGATACAGCGTTGAATTTCACCTTTTAAGGCTTCAATCGTTGTTGGTTGGTTCACATAAACTTGTGGCTTTAAAAAACCCCAAAGAAAAAAGTCCAAAGGTGTTAAATCGCATGATCTGGGCGGCCAATGTCGATCTCCAAAACGAGAAATAACACGACCAGGAAATGACTCGTGCAGTAATTCAACAGTTTCTCTGGCTGTATGGCATGTTGCACCGTCCTGTTGAAACCACATGCTGTTGAGATCCATATTTTGCAATTTTGGTACAAAAAAGTTAGTTAACATTTCACGATAACGAGCACCGCTCACGGTTAATGCTTGACCAACTGCATTTTCGAAGAAAAATGTTCCGATGATGCCTCCAGCCTACAATGCACACCAAACAGTAACCCTTTTTGGATGCATCTGTTTCTGAACGATCACTCGTGGATTTTCGGAACCCCAAATGGGATAATTTTGTCGATTAACGAAGCTATCAAGATGAAAATGGAACTCGTCACTAAAGATGATTTTCGTTGAAAAATCACCGTCCAATTGTCGTTCCAAAATCCAATCAACAAAGGCTCTTCGTTGCCCCGGGTCTTCCGGCTTTAGCTCTTGAGCTAATTCAACTTTGTATGCATGAAGCTTCAAATATTTTGTTAAAATTCGATGCATAGTGGATATGGAAACACCTATTTCCTGAGCTCTTTCCTTAACATTTGCACGTACTGCTGAGACATTTTTAGTCGAGCGACCAAGACGAACACCTGTTTCTGTTTTCACTTCATTAACAGTCCCAGTTTGCTGAAATTTCTTCATTAATTTTCTCACAGTGACTTTGGAGTTGGAGCATTCCGATGGCCCATAATTCAACGCATTTTGCGAACTGTGGCTGCAAAACATCCACCACTTTGATAATAATTTTTCACATGAATTCATTGTTGTGTATTGAATGGAGCGGCATTTTACTTAACCTCCTGCTGTCGACTAACGAACGGCCTTTTTTTCATGTCAAATCATGACACTACAAATGGCGCGCAATTCAAAACCGTCGTTCTTATTGGCACACCCTTTACTTATTGTTTGTTCACTATCTACTAGAGTATTAATATATTTTTTGATTTGTCGTAGTGTAACTCATGATTATACGGACTAACACTCATTAATATGTTTGATTTATTCATAAATTTAATTAGTAAGATTTTATTGCATTTTTAGGCATGCTGAAACAAAAGCCGTTGTGATATAGGTAATGTCTTCAGCTTTAATTATTACATTTCTGCGTGTTAAGTACGCTATTTTTGCATAAACGGTGCTAAAATGCCTAAATCATAACGACATTTTGTTTCTACTCTATTACACGGAAACACGATTTCGTATAGATCACATCCGATTGTATTCAATCCCGACTGTTCATGGTTACTGAACTAAGCACAATCAACTAAATCAAAAGTGCAGCTATATAAAGTGTAGTGCTGCTGAGTGATTATTTTATGTACGTATTTTTCAAATAAATAGAGCAATACCATTTCGAAAATTTTCAGCACTAAAGTAATTTTGCTAATTGCTGTTAGAAGCAAATTGTATACGCAAAGTTATCCTATTTAAATGGGCATTTGAATAGCTCAAACCGTGATATTATAATGCGAATTATTTTCCAAAATTCCAGAAAATAGTCGCTTCTTTTACTATAGTTGATACTAATGACGAATAAGACATTGTTGTTATTATTATTTCGAATTCTTAATTGCTTTTAAACTTGCTTGAAACAATGCCGCAAATAACATTGGAGCAATGTGTCGACTCTATGCCATTATACTGCTACATCTGACGACTAAAATAAATTAACAATAATCGTCTGAATCAATAATTAAATTGCACAGACTTGCCGATTACAGAGATGTAGTCTTACTATTTGCTCTCATAAACTTAAAATGTTGTTAATGTTGAAAGCAGCCTCTGGGCTAATAACGACTATTATAAAGATATGTGTGCATTAAGATGTTTCTCTTTATAGAGAAAACTTAATTTGCAAAACCTCCAATGAATGAAATTGTTCAGTACCCAATTAAATTTGCAAAAAATAACAAACTCATTAAAAGCCCTACATCTTCACATAACAATCAAAGAAAACTATGTAAAATTTACATTAATAAATACGTAAAATCGTTTAAATACTATCTGAGTACAGTTCTGCACCATCCAAACACAACTTGATTTTGCTACTATTGCATGGATTTAGAAGAATACAATTGCTTTTTAGTTTTGCTATGTTTTCACGTAAGGAAAAAGTACAGAAAGATAGTAAGTGTCGTAAAATGGAGCAGCTAATTTTACCTAATGCCAAATTAAAATTCTGTGTTGACCAGTTGCAAAATTTGAATTTTTTGTTTAATAACCGTCTGGATCCTAGTGAAGCTGCTGAAGGTTTGTCTCCGGGTAAGTACGCAATTTATTCATAAGGATGTTTTGACAAATTTTAGGTCATTCTTTCATTTAAAAGATTAGTATTGTGTGTAGATTTTAAATAACATCTTATTTCAAACCCCCCTGCTTAATATAAACCGGGTTCAGACTCACCCAGTGCATACTAGAAAGTGCTTTGTGAGCTTCTTAAACTTGATGATTTGCATCTATGCATGAAGTGCATAAATCACTAAAGGTAGTTTAAATGCAACTGAAATGATTTTTTTAATAAACGTTCTTAACTTCCGGTAATGATCTAGTTCACACCGACTAATGCTTGAATAAAGCGTTTCATTTACATGATTTTTGAACAGACTCGCAAACAAAACAAAACATAAAAAATAGCTTTTATTATAATTGTAATATTATTGAGACAAATCATGCAGGTAATAGGAAATCTGCAGCTGAAGAGTTTAAATACGGTAATGAATTCTACAAAAAAGAACAATTGGCGGAAAGTGTTGTCCCTGGGAACAAAACGTCCAAACGCTCTGCCAAAAGAGTCACACCCAGTTTTAAGTTCATTAGAATAATCACATTATTCAGCTTCATCCTCGGTACGAAATAGTGAAGCCAGACATGAAAGAAAAAATTGAATTTCGGACAATTTATTTCACAAACCTTTGGACAATCCCTAAAGCCATGCAGCTTATATCTTCGCAAAGTGGAATTTTAATTTTACATTTTAATTTGACTTAAGTATTTATTCATGGAGGAACCTGCCCCAAAGCAAATGCTTTATTCTACCATACAGCTAGTTAGGGTTATCTAATTCAAAACCCATGCAAACCACACCAACTGTATCAGGTTAATAATTTCCTAGGAAAAGCCTATCCAGAAGCGGCAACGCAGTAAAATAAGTAAGGTAATTTATGCAAGACGTTTTGCCTCTTAAATACGGAAATTTTTGGTAATGATGAAGTTTTACTTGCTTTCGTAACCGATCGACCAACTACTAACTTGAGAACCGAAGCTGAAGAAGCAATTGCAAGTTTTTACCAGTATCCATCTACAACCCTACAAAATCAACTTTGTAAAATATTGTCTGACCAGAACTAGTAAAGCAGGATCGAGATTAAACCTGCACCGAGGAAAGCTAAAGGATGAAGAAAGAAATACAAATTAAGAAAATTAACGAGTCTTTAAGTAAATGAATCGGAAAAAACATGTCAAGAGACAGAGCAGAAGTTCAGAATTAGTTTAAAGTTCAAAAAGTTAACACAAATGTTATTAAGAATACTTCTGACGGCATCGATGATAAACAAATATATTTGCATTGCAGGGCAGAGAAGGCACAGAAAAAATATACAATTTTCTAAGGATAGTTTGCATAGGTAGAATTAAAATGAAAAAATGCATGCAAAGCATCTTTTTCTAGCCGTTTCCTATCCTTTGGATATGGGCCTCTCTCATATTAGTCCAGTTTTCCCTGCTTTGTGCCACTTGGTACCAGTTAACATGTCCTGCCCAGTTCCATTTAAGACTACCTATTCGCCTCGCTATATCTTCGACCTTGGTTCTATTTCTTATCCACTGATTGGTTTTATGATCTTTAAGCGTTATTCCTAGCATTTTACGTTCTATTGATGATGTTTCACATCCGTAGGTTGTTACTGGGAGAATGCATTCCATGTACCCCTTGGTTTTTAGTTTGAGAGGTAGGTTGGAGTTCAAGACGTGTCGCAGAGGGTATAAATGTAGCACATTTATACCCTCTATGGTTGTCCGTTGGTTTGTCATGAATTTGGTTTTAGATTCAAATCAATTCAAATGTTCATTTCTAGGCCTACTTTTCTTGCTTCTTGTTGTAGTTCTATAAGCATGTCGTCTAATTCTTCACTGTTTGGGGCAAAAATGGCAATGTCATCAGCAAATCTTAGGTGACTGAATTTTTCTCCCGATATATTAATTCCTCTGTCTTCCCAGTATAGGCTTTTGTAAACATCATCTAGTAGTAGTGTAAACAATTTGGATGACACAATGTCTCCTTGTCTAACGTCTCTTTTAATCAGGATTTCGTCGGTGTCTTCATGTAGCCCTACTTTCATTTTTGAGCGGTCAGTTAGTGTCTGTATAATGTTAATATATCGTTGGTCTATTCTTGCATTTCTCTTTGACCTAATAATTGCCCAAAATTCAACTGTGTCGAAGGCCTTTCTAAAGTCTATGAAGGCGACCCATATTGGGATGTTATATTCCGTTGCTTTTTCATTCAGTATCCTTACGGTCTGGAGATGTTCTATTGTACTCATGCTTTTTCTGAAACCCGCCTGCTCATAGGGTGGGTATGTGCATGGTTCTTTTTATGTGCGTTTTCTTTTTTAAAGATATGCAAGCCTCTATTTTGCTGTACCAACCATTCTATTTGATTCTCTTGATATTTTCTTGTCCTGCTTGGCCATTTTCCTTGTTGTTTTGTTTAGTTCGGCATACTCTACTGTATTCCTTTTGTCTTTAATAAGCTCTCTACTTTTTTCCAGTAGCTGTTTTGTTTGTGTTGTGAGCTTTTCTATTCTTTTAGTTTTTGATGTTACTAAACTTGCGGTTGTTTCTTTCAATGTTTTTATCAGTCTACTGTTTGTTTCGACCAAGCTCTCGTGTGATGATGTTGTGTCCTTTGTTAACCGTTCTGTCAAGCTTTTGCTATATATTGACTTATTGCCTCTTATTGTGTCAAGATCTACACGGTATTCGGTGTTGTGTCATAAAGGAGTTCAGAACGTCAACATCTTGAACGATATGTTTATTTGGTGTTAGCACGTAGTCTATTTCATTTTTTGTATTTCCATCCGGACTGGCCTAGGTCCATTTTCTGTGAGGTCTTTTTTTGAAAAACGTATTCACTATGTATAGTTGTTCTCTTTCCAGGTAATTTGCAAGCCTTGTTCCTCTTTCGTTTCTTTTCCCCATACCGAATTTTCCAAGGTACTGCGAACTGTTACACTGCTCTCCTATTCTTGCGTTGAAGTCTCCTATTATCAGCGTGTATTTTGTTTTATATTCTGTTAGGCTCTGTGTGATTGCATCATACATCACCTCGACTTCTTCATCCTCATGGCTACTTGTGGGTACATAGATTTGAACGACTTTAATTGTTATATTTGAGTTAATCTTAAGTGTTATGTATATTACTCTATTTGATATGGCTTTAAGTATTTGAAGATTTGGGGAAACTCGTTTGTTGATAATGAGACCCACACCACCTACACTGTTGTCTTCACTTCCTTTGTAAAATATGTCCTGATCTTAACCTAATGGATTCCGCACCTCTTCTCCTTGTTTCTGATATTCCCAGAATATCCCAGTTTATTCTGTCCAGTTCGAGTTGTAGTTCTGTCAGCCCTTCCCTCGTTTCCAACTGACCTAGCGTTATAAGTTGGAATGTGAAGTTGGCAGCCTTGCTTAACCCAGGGATTCTTAGCACCCCCTGCTCTATGACTGGTCTGACCGCCGCTTTCGCCAGGGTCATTCGAGCCGCTGGGGACTGGGGGCCTTTGTTTTTGGTGTGCCTTCATTTGAGATGGGGTTTAGCCGTAAAACACCACGTTCGCCAGACGTCTTGGTGAGTGTTGGTTCAGCCGCCCCTACCCTGAGGAACCATCGCTGTTTGCAGCCGCCCACTCTGGATCAGACTCTGCAGATTTTGCCTGTTGGTCCCTCGGGGCGTATTTGATTTCAGCCCTACCACCCATATCTGGAAAGCGTACCCCTATCCGCAACCCGGGGACGCGCTCTCTAGGAGTTACAGGCTCTCCCAAGAGGTGTAGCATACATAGTGCAAATAAAACAATATAATTTAATAGGGCGGATATAATTTTGTAAGAAATGCAGAATTATATGATACAGGCAAATAGCACATCTTAAGAAAATTACCAAAACCATTATCACTTGCACACTTACAAAAAAATGTCCCAGGCTACAACACTGTTCCATACTACATATGCGTATTAGACAGCGTGCATCAAAAAATTTCTAAAAACTTCAAGGGGTGATTACTTCTAACTTCCAACTAAAATATAGTTTTGCAAATTTTCGTCACTTAAATATTAAAACAAACTTATAATAAAAAATAATTATTTTCAAAATTTTAATTAAACTTTTGAAAATTATTGGTGCACATAAACAAACTTTGTTTTTTACACTTTCTTAATACAATCGACTGATCTCTACTTACAATTACAGCAACTGCCTCCGTTTTTTTTAGTTTTAAAGTTGACTTTTGCGCTCACTTTTTATGCCAAAATACTTCTTATTTTCAACAAAAAATCATCCCCTAAAGTTTATCGCGTTTGTTTTAAGGTCCTTGTATAAAAACTATTGAAGCAGAAGTTGAACATGTTTGTATAATGAACTCCTTTGGAAAATTATAATACCCAGCACGTATTTTTAACCTTCTTCATGACTTTTTCAGTTCTTCAACCATCACATTCACACAATTATTGACTAATTTTTATATAATATATTAATACTTATAGATTTACTCTATTTATTCTGATATGCGTTCTTTGTAGCAAACTCCATTTTATTAGCAAAGTCTGTTACCGAAAGATTAGTTCAACGATTGTTATGTGGAGCAGCCCAAATTGATCCAAGGTTTTCTTCAAAATATCTTATAAACACGCGTATTGATCAAAACGATGTAAGTAGTTACGCCGATTAATTTCGAGTAATTTATTCATTATTCTGTCCGATTTTATTTAGTACACCGCAACGCATTTGGAATATATAATCCGTTTAGATAATTTATCGACACCTACAATTTATGAAGACGATGAGAGACCCACATTCGAAGTTCTGGAAACTGATAAGGATTGTCCAGCTGGATATGCCAGAATTCGTCTAAATGGATCGACGTTTAAGCAATTTGAAGAGTTTATAAATTCTTTTGGTTTTCTTAGAAGGTGAGAAGGATGAAAATGACTGATAAGGAACTTAAAATATAATTAACAGTGCATTTTCACAAATTCCTAATTTTAAATTTTTTCCAAAATTTTAGCTGAATGAAAAGGTAATTTAGCGAAAAAGTAATTTAATTAGTGATTTAAAAAATGATGAAAAAAATTAAATGAGAAAAAATCGATTACCTTTTCAGGCAACTTATTTTAACCTTAATTTTGTTTATAGGAGGCATATTTTATTTTTGCATTTTTTAACTCACTATTGTTCAGTTAGTTCATTGATCAAGACATTTTAGACTTTGGCATTTTAAAACATGACAGTAGATATTATATAGAGTAATTGTACATGGTAAAATTGCATTAACTACTTTTTATAGAAGAGCACTTCGTATGCGATCGGAATGTTTAAATCTACTAGTACTTGGATGTATTTTTATTTACCGTTTTAGGGTTTCCTAGCTTTCAATATTCTAAAGTGATATGTTCAAAACCAAAGCTAAAAATTAAGTGAAATCTACTTTTCTTTATCCAGCACGTATATTTCATGCCTAGTTGAATAGTTTATGTCTATTTTACATTGAAGAACTTCTATATACAAGGTAACAATAAAAAATGACCTCTAGCAAATACTTCATAAAATGTTTAATTTTCAATAACAACAAAATTTATCAACAAAGAACAATAAACAACGATTTTGACTGCAACATAATCAGCCGGTTTCGGAGTGGCCTCCTTGCGCGTATCGGCAGAGCACCAAATGCTTCCGAAATTTTTCTGCCACGCCACGTTATAAAGTTATATCTGAAGTGTTCATTGATTGTCAACTGATGTTTATTTGTCTGCAGGTTTTACCACAATTCTTCAACATTTCGATCAGTTGTAGCCAACCTTCTGAAAATCAGTCATAATATTCTATAGTATAACTTCCTAAAGCTGACCTTTCTTAATCACTGCGAAAGATATTCCATACTTTCCAATGTATTTAAAAATATGACCTAAAGCTTACCTGATGTTCTATGATATATCGACATACCACCGTTTTGCTTAAAAATTGTTTCCATATTTCAATTTTTTTTACTATCCTTGTCATTTTAAAGCAACTAAATTTATTTTTATTAAATAAAAATTAACTTATCCCCCAGTGATGAAATTGTTTTGCAATTAAAAGAAATAAAATGCAAATAATTCAGTGGTATAAGTAATAATAAATATTTGCTTGCATTCGGTTATTTACAGTCAGTTAATATTTTCCCAGAGATCGCATTCAAGCAAGACTTGTGGAACTTTTAGCGCAAGCTGCAGGTAGTGATAAACCTACATCACCCTTACACGTAGATGAATCCACAATGTGTGGAATACCTGGGAAAATTATGGATCCAGCAACGCTCTACCACGTTTTAAATATTCCAGCAAATCAACATATTTACTATGGCCCAGGTAATAAATAATAACAGCAAATAATGAATCAATTGTTTTAAAAAGACGAATTTTATTAATTAAATCTGCTTATTAGGAGGCAACGTTCCAAGATTTCCCGACACCCGAGATTTTCGGCTGGCAATCGTAGATGAACCCAATGGTATAAAATTAAAAGTGGAATTCCTGTCTCCAGCTTTAGCCGATATCTCAATTAAAGTCACAATTTTAGTGGCGATAGGAATAGACTCTTGGCCTGCTACCAGCGATTTTCCGTCTAGGATTCCATTAGGACATTCCGATTGTTTGCTGTATTATCAAGCAGCTCTAACGGTAAAATTTCACTGGTTTCTAAATGAGAGTTTACATACACTATACCCTATTTGCAAAAGTATAAGAGGTTTCTGCAACAGTTAAAGTTATTGACGCCAGTCTTACAAATCTAAACTTGAAACTTAATACTCGAATTGAAAATGGGGATTATATTTATTACCTCGGCTTTGAAAATAGAAAATGAATCAAAAAAGAATTTCAAAATTCTGCTTGAATTTAGATAATTTACTTTTTTTGTAAGGCAAGATATGGGTCAGTGATCTAATAACACGACTTGTACCGACTCTCTCTAATCTGAAGTAATCGGTGCGTCATACATCAATAAATTATGTAAATGTGTCTTTGTTATAAGATATTTTTTATAATAATAAGTTAAGCTGGAACTGATCTGGTGATTCTTAATTAGCAAAAGAATAGGTTTAAAGCTTTTGAAGAAATTGCTTAAAAATTATTTATGTTGATAAGTTCGATTCTGATCATTCCTCCTCCTCTCAGGTGCCGTCTCTATTGAGTTTGGCGACTATTGTGGCAAATTGGTCTCTATCCAGTGCTTGACGGATGAGCGTATTCCCGTCGGTTTTGGTCCAATCATATATATGTCGGAGCCCTGATTTCTTCTTCCTGTCTATGTCCCGTTTTTCCTCGATTTTTCCTTCTAGTATTAGTTTAATATGTTCGTACTCTGCATGTCGCATTAGATGCCCTAGATAAGTTGTTTTTCTTATTTTGATGATGTTATTAAGATGTGGGCGTGTGTGTATTCTTCTTAGGACCCCTTCATTTGTGGTCTTGCTTGTCCAGCTTATCCGTAACATTCGGTGGTACATCCACCTTTCGACGGCGTTGAGTTTATTCGTATCCTTTGCTTTAAGAGTTCAGGTCTCACTTCCATACAAAAGTAGTGCCCATATATAACATTTCAGGGTTGTGAGTCTTGTCGCGGCTGGCAGTTTTGAGTGACAAAGTAACTTACGCATATTCATGAGTCCGGTACTGGCAATTTCGATTCTTCTTCTATTTTTTTACGGTGGCTTTTTTACTGTGGTTAATTGGCTCTTGATTTCGCTGCCCAGATAAGTAAAGCTTTTTACATCCTGCAGCACAACGTTATTTAGGACCGCATTAGCTCTGAGGACTTCTCGCGGGTTCCTATTGAATATTATTTTTTTGTATATTCTTGTTCCTGACTGTACTTTAATTCATTCCAATGTATTCCTGGGTTTTCAGTCAATTTTATTGTCACTAATTATGGTGTTATGTGATGAGCCCTGCGTTTCGTCCCGGGTCTACCTATTGGACTCGTCAGTAAGGCTTAGGTAGACCCTGCCTTATACGCCAGACATCGGTCATACGCGTTCAGACGTAAATGAATGTTTTGGATGTTTGGCGTATAAGGCAGGGTCTACCTAAGCCTTACTGACGAGTCCAATAGGTAGACCCGGGACGAAACGCAGGGCTCATCACATAACACCATAATTAGTGACAATAAAATTGACTGAAAACCCAGGAATACATTGGAATGAATTGAATATTATAGTCTGGGTTTTAGCTGTGATTATTTCCAGGCCTATGCTTCTGCTTTCTGTTGTTAGAATGTCCATAAGACTTGGCAGTTGTTCTTTAGTTTCAGCTAGCACTACACTGTCGTCAGCGTATCGGATGTGGTTGATTACAATTCCATTGATATTCGCACCGTCTTGTCGGCTGTTCAGTGATGATTGTATTATATATTCCGCATATAGGTCAAATAGTAATGGGGAATGAATGCATCCCTTGCGGACTCCTTTCTCAATTTCGACATAGTTCGTGTTACCGTTGTTGATTTTGTTTTGTTTTTCCAATATATATTTCGAATTATAGCTATGTCGTGTCCATCCAGTCCTATCTTTTTCATAACATGTATTAGTTTTTCATGCTGGATACGGTCAAACGCTTTTTTGTAATCCACAAAGCAAACATACATCTTCCTCTTCATTTCCAGGTATCTTTCTGCTTTTAGTGTTAGACTTTTAGAGTTGCTTCCAGCGTTCCTGTTCCCTTGCTAAATCCGTACTGCGAGCGACTAAGGTAATCTTCGCATTTATTGTTTATTCGATTGAATATTATCTACTTAAATATTGTAGCTGAGTGGCTCATCAGGCACATTGGGCGGTGGTCTTCGCATTTCCGAGCTCTGCATTTCTTAGGTATGACAATGAAAGTGGAGGTGAGCCAGTTTTTGGGAGAGTTCTGGTTTCAAATGTTCGGTAGAAAATTATTGTTTACCCTGTGATGGCGTACTCGCTTAGATGTTTAAAGTTCTCTGCTGATGTGAGATCTTCTCCCGGGGCTTTGTTGGTTTTTGCTTCCCTAATTGCTCTAATGACCTCAGACTTCAGTATGGGTAGGGTATCATTATTTTCTACCTGCGGATATTGTCTTGGTCGGTCATCTCGAAACAGTTCCTTTAAATAATTTTCCCAACTTTTCTATTTCTTTTCTGGATTCAATTCGAGTTTCTCGTTGTTTCCTGTTATCATGGATATACTGTTTGGTTTCCATAGGCGTGCTCCTTCTTTTATCTTCTGGTGGAGTTCTCTGTCTTTATGTTGACCCTGTAGGTCTTCTATTTCCCCGCATATCTGCTGTAGTCATTTTTCTTTAGCAGTTGAGATGAATATGTCTATTTTTTTATTGAATTCCTTGAATCGTGCGGTATTCTTATTCTTGAATTTTCGTCTTTCATCCATTAGTTGTAATATTTCATCAGTTATCCATGGTTTACGATTCTTTTGCCTGTTTTATCCACTGCTTGTTCTGCTGCTTCTATCAATTTATTTCTAAAGCTTGCCCATGTTTCCTCGATATCTTCGTCCTTTTTGTTGTTGTTTGGCTTTGGAGAGTGCCATTTTATGTCTTTTAGTTTTACGTCCACATTCTGTCCATACTGCTTGCTCTATGTTTGTTTGTTCAGCATTTATCCAGTCTATTCTAGGCTTTGAGTTCGGTTTCTGGATTTTTTTTTTCAATTAAATTCTCAGGGTAGCCACAACTGGGTTGTGGTCCGAATCTATGTCGCAGCCAGGATATACTTTTGCACTGACTATGCCATAGCGGAACCTACTGTTGATGGCGATGAAGTCTATTTGGTTTCTTATTCTTACAATGTTCTCATTATTGTCTTGGTGTGATTTCCATGTCTATGGCGTTGGTGATTGGCGGCGAAGATTGTTTTCGTGGCAGAATTGGACAAAGCGCATTCCCCGGTCGTTCTTGTCTCCTAGTTCATAAGGTCCCACTATCTGTTCTACTCTGTCCGACCCCACCTTAGCGTTCCAGTCTCCCATGAAAATGTTGATGTCAGTGCCCTTTATATGCTTTTTACCTTCCTCAATGTTGTTGTAAACATCTTCCAGATGTTCATCATGCTTTTCTGACGTTGGGGGCATATGTTTGCATTATATTTAGGTCAAATGGTGTTCCACTCATTTTGAGGAGCAATCCTCTGTCATTTACTGGCCGAAATTTCTTAATATAGCGTGTCATTCCTGATGTGATGATGATTACCACGCCATTTTCAGCTGTTGTGCGTCCGGAGTAGTACAAACGGTTCCTCTGTGTGGTATTAATATATCCTTCTCCTTTCCATCTTGTCTGGCTCATCCCCAGTATGTACCATTTCATTTGTTCCATTTCACGTTCAGCGTTGGCCACCTTTCCAGCTTTGTTCAGTGTCCTTGCGTTCTATGTGGTAATCTTAATTCTAAACCCGGGGATTCTTAGCACCCCTGACGATTAAACGCCTGCCGGGGACTAGGGGCCGTGTTTATATTTTGTGTTTCCATAGTAGTTTTCTTGGGATTAATAATGCGATGGTTTCCCATTGGCCTTTGGCATCCTATGCCGTTGACGATAGTTTTCGTTCCTCCGCCTTTGGAAATTTCCAGGACAAAAGGGTCCCCCTTTACTTCTATTAATAACCCTAAAAGCTGGGCTGCCACTTGCGCCGGATCAGCCGTATCAAAGCCCTTCTTCTTCGCCTTTTCTGTGTGGTCTTCATCCGTATCCCTGGACAAGGGGCCGCTCCCCAGTTCTCCAACGGGAGCCAGCTGAACCCAGGTTTTTCTAACGGGGTGTTACTCCTCGATCCCTCCTCCTTCCTTACCTTACGTGGCAAGGCCTCAGGCTTGGGACTGGAATAGCGGAGTTATTCTGATCATTTCAAAATGGTAAATCACATATCGCGTCAACGATATTTTAATCAATATAAATTGAATCACGATAAAAAATGTAAAAGTAATATGTAGTAATAAATCCATAAGCAATGTGGAGTAATTTGTTTTAGGGAATGTACCTGGTTGGTTATGGAGTTCATTCTTCTGCCTGGCAGATTAGATTGCCCGCTGCAGAGTTCACACTGTTAAATCATTATGGAGCTAATAGTGTTGTGCGAACCATTCTAGATGTTTTATATCAGATTTTAAAGGACATTAATTCTTACCGAAAGATGCAAAAGCCTGTAAGTACTATAGAAATATCAAGTATATGAATCTGAATGGATTTCAATTTCTATTTCAAATATTTACAAGTTTTACGGTTATATTGTTCAATATTTGGTTCCTCAACTGAAACTAAATATGAAATTGTTGATTTTTTATTAAAATTCGCTTCTATGTGCACTACTAGTGCATCTTTGAGTAGGAATAATTATCATAATAAGAACAATGCCTTCAGAGAAAACACGCCAATTTAGAATCATACTGCAGATAAAAATAACAATAATAAGTACGATTTGATTCAAAAGCCTGACGTATACGACTCCATAGGAAACATAATGAAAATTGTGAAGTAAGTTTCTAAAATATTAGACAAGGGGTCGAAATTATTGTCAACATTTCAGTTTCTCTTTTAACGATTGTAGAAAAAATGCAGCTACTAGTAGTATTAAGAAGACATTAACAAAGTTCATATTTAGAACTTAAAACAACCCCATGGAGTTTCCCCCAAATAAACTTCACAAAAATAACTAGAGATCTTCAATATTTTTTTTTTCTTTAGGACTTTGTGTTTTGTATGGAGATATGTAAAGAATTCAGCTTTTCACTGCGGGTGGAAGATTTTATTGAATTTACAATTATTTTTTTGCTAGAGGTTTCAATTTCCAAATATACAGTGTTTGAAAATGTTTTAAATATACAGAGGGCCTCAGGAAAGGTTGCAATATTCTTTATTTTCTTACTTTAACCTTTTCAACAACGAGTCTTGAACAATTTTGTGTCACATTTTGCATCTGTGTTAACTTGTACGGAAACCGTTTCATAATAATTTATATAATGCGCAAAATAAAGCAATCATACAGCGCGTGTCAATTTCGTCAGCACTATATTATCGTCTCTTTTAAGTCAATTTTCAAATATCTGTTAACAATTGAAATAATTATAAAACATTTGTTTCCATAGATCTTAAAATGTTAGTTTTCCTGAATAATCAGATGTTGATAGTAGGTTTTACACTTACAAATAAATTTGAAGAACGAAATGTTAATTATGAAAATTACTAACAAAAATCTTAAAAATTTGTAAATGAAGTTGGAAAAGAAATGGTTTTTGGTTAGATAAATTTTTAACAAAGATCTTTAAAACTTTACTTAATGGAGTTTGGGGCAAATAACAAGGACGAAAAATTGTTCAAAACTCGATATCCAAAAGATTCAAGTTAAAAATAAATTTCAAAAAACTTTCCTGGGTTTCAGTCAATTTTATTGTTTATTATTTAAAATGTTTCAAATACGTTTCGGTGTCTTTCTCCACCATCATTAGTTTGTCTAAAATATATATTTACAGTTATCATCAATTTAAATAAAAAACTTTCATCAAAATTCACATATTAAAATACAAATCACAAACATATTAAAAAGTACATTAAGAACATTGATTTTCAGGTGATGAGTCAGGACAAACATGTCTGGGAAAAGACTAGAATCTATTGTTTAGAGATTTAAATTTAACTTACGTGTATAGTTGTTTCTACCTTCACATTTGACTGGTTATTGAATTCCATATTTTATTCGATATCGAGCGAGAGAACAAAAAAACTGTTTATACTTCGCCTTTTCTTTGCATTCTAGGAATTGCTCTGCAATTCCTCAATATCAGGTGTTTATATTTCATTTACTTGGTCCAATCAGTTCATGCATGCGATCATTTAATTAGTATGTGATACACAGAGCTAAGATTGTCTGTGTCTGATCTAAAATTCATTGCATTCTGATGTTTTTTAATCTGTATCATTTCATGGATTCTTCTCTTATTATAATTGTTTTCATTGATTAATATTTTTGTGTTATCGAAATCAAAACTATGTAACTTTTGTTGTGCATGTTGTGCTAATGCTGTTCCATTTTCGTTAACCTTTCTTAAGCTATATTTATGTTCGTATATTCTTTTCTTTAAATATTGTCCTGTTTGACCTATGTATGTGTTGTCACAGTTCAAACAGTCAATCTTGTATATTACGTTAGGTGTGTCCAACTTATCGCTTTTATGTTTAAATTTTGTGAAACATTTTGCCAAGTTGTTTTTAGTTTTTTCCGCTATAGTAATATTATGTGATTTTAAAACATTTTTTATTTTCGTGTTGATTTCTGGAATGTACGGTAATGATACATACTTGATTTCACCCTCTTTTTTCTTATTTATATTATTTATCACTTCAAATTATTCCTGGGTTTCAGTCAATTTTATTGTTTATCAATCAAAATGTTACAAATTTTACGTTTCGGTGTCTTTCTCCACCATCATCAGTTTGTATGTCTAGATGTTTCTACCTTCACATTTGACTGGACATTATGGTACAGGTAAATGTCCAGTCAAATGTGAAGGTAGAAACATCTAGACATACAAACTGATGATGGTGGAGAAAGACACCGAAACGTAAAATTTGTAACATTTTGATTGATAAACAATAAAATTGACTGAAACCCAGGAATAATTTGAAGTGATTAAAGTACAGTCAGGAAAATATACCCAACTATATTATTTATGTTGTTCCATTTATTTGAATTGTAGATTTTATTAATTCTTTGTTTTATAATTGGTTCGAAGAAAGCTTTGGGATAGTTGTTCATTATTAGTATCTTTTTTATTTTTTCAAGATTTTTTGTTCTATATCCATAATGTGATGATAACTGTAAATATATATTTTAGACAAACTGATGATGGTTTAGAAAGACACCGAAACGTATTTGTAACATTTTAAATAATAAACAATAAAATTGACTGAAACCCAGGAAAGTTTTTTGAAATAAATTGAAGTACAGTCAGGAAAATATACACAACGATGGTTAAAAATAAAATAATTGATATTGCAACCTTTCCTAGAGCACCTTTGTATACTTGGGAATTGAAACGTCCACAAAAAATGAAATAATTTTAAAGCCAATAAATAATATTCTACACTCGAAGTGAAAGAGAGAGTTCCCTCCAAAAAAATATGTACAAAATTATTCCTATTTCTAAGATTCCTATTCATTTTTGAGTAATTTATATGCAATTGGTGCTAATAAAGTTATGGGGTAAGTTTCTAATTTAACGATTGTGATATTGGAGAAGAGGAGAAGATTCCTATTACAGTTTGACAAATTCGAAGTGAACTTTCTCGAAAATGCCTGAATTAACTATTGCTTTACAACAAACACATTATATTTTAATATTTCCAGATCTCCTATAAAATATTGAATAGATATATGTTATTTACTTTACTGTTGGAAGAATTGGAGGAAAATTCAACGACCCCATTCTACGATATGGCTTTGTGGTCTCCCATGTACTTATCAACTTTGGTGTTGAAGTTGCTAGACAAAGCAATAAATAGGTATAGAACTGGCCAAAATAATCTACTAACACTACACTATTTAAAATATTGCGATTTTAGACTCAGCTCAGAATTTCAACCAAATTATTTCTTTAAAAAGGCTAATTTATTAGTGAATCCAGGTCATTTATGCGACGAAGACTTTACCATTGAAGCTAATAATATCAAAGGATATATGGTAAAACTATTTGATGACTCACTAATGTCAAACATTGGTAAGAGTTACTTTTACCATTAGCTTATCAGAGAGTACCAGGAATAAAGAGTGCATTCAACCCCCAAGTTGTTTTGTGAATAAGTAAAATTACACGGTTTATGAAACATAATTTTAAATACTGTGCAATTATAAATCTAATTGAAATAAATTATTTGGTTTCAAACATGAGGTGCCACCCATGAGCGTAGCGAGAAAGAGGCAGGAGGGTCATGCCACTGAGAAAAGAATCGAACGCCCTTTAAAACGATGTGCACTTGACCTTCATTCCCTTTTAAGATTCTAAGTGTGACATCTACCCTTCTTAGGGGGTTGAAGCAATAAGGCTATAAGGCGCGTCTTTCTGATTTTTCATATTTTTAACTATAAGAGAGATATTAAGGGTGGGAAGTTTTCAAATTGACACCCCGTATATTGGGAAAGACGGACAGAAAGAAGCTGTATATTTTTATCCCGGTCACATACTTGACTCAACTTACTAACATTTTTAGTTGGGGAAAAATGTAAATATAAAATTTTTCAAACTAGATCTGAAGCACGAAAAAAATTATTTAATTCTACCAGTCCCTCATCGGTCTAGTTTTAATCAAACAATTACTTATTTGGGTTTATTTTTACAAACTATTAAATATGATATATAATATAATATGTATAGAAATATTATATATTTTTATAAATAAACAGAAATAAGAATATGATTTTTATAATCAAATATCAACGAGTAGTTTGCACTACAGAATTTTTGATTCTCGATAACTGTTTTATTAAAAATATGTTTATTCGCGCTTTCTTAATGTTAAATACTTTCGCCCTCGCTGGCCAAATAGAAGATTTGCAATTTGCAAGAATGCGGTATCGCAAGAAGAAAAGTAAGACTAACTCTTTCAAACGAGAACAAATCTGATCGATTTTATTTAGTCAATTCTGAGATATTTACATTTTTGTTGAAAAATAAACTCCCTTGTCTCGATTATTTACTTGAGTAGACAGGATAATAAGGATTTAACACAAAATCGGTAAAATGATCTCAGAAATCCAATAAGTCTATTTTTAACGCACATTAAAAGAATATTTCGCGATCCTATTTTCCATGCTTTAGTAACACGTTGCGTTTCCCAGAAGGAAAATTTCGGAACCAGAAAATAGATAATGTGGGAATTTGGAGACTTGCTCCCGAAGTATATGTGTTGATAGCAAGATATTGCACTCTGGATATAAGCAGATATCCAATGTGAAATAGCTTGAAATTTTTATTTCATTTAGGTAACGACGGATTTTCAAGCTTGATAAATTCCCAAGAAACAGAAATGAATCTACTTTACAAATGGAAAGGATTGGTGGAAAATATGGCTCCACCTTCTGGAACCCGAGGAAGAAGGCTATGCTTTGCCGGTTCTAAAAACCGTAGAGAAATTATCCACACACAATATACTGCTCGTCAATTGGAGTATATAGGATTGGTCTTACACAGCATGCTAAAAGTTAAACAGCATATCCTACATGTAAGAATTGCCTCTGATATTGCTGAAGAGCATTGCTATGATATGAGTAATTTGATATATTTTAGCCTCACTACAACAGTGGCTTTAAGAGCATGTATAGTCCGGAAGAGGAGCTTGAGATGCAACCTTTGGAGGATGTAATTTACATATTAGTGTCTTTGCTAGATCAAGCAAAAGAGCAATATCTTTCTTTGCCTAACCCAGACAGCAAAAAAATCAGTGCAAAGATTAAGTCGCGGTATAGCGATTGTTTGGCCAAACTCATAGAGCTCATACGAAAGGACAAAGAAGTATTTTCAAAAAACTCTCCAGATCTGTATGACGATTTAACGCTAGTTAAAGTAATTCTCAAGTGGCTTTACAAAGCTATGGACCAGAGCAAGAAGTATTTTGCTCCAATTCTCAGGCCCTATTTAAACACTATTTTTACCGCTAGTTATCACGTATCGTATCACATAGAGTTTATCAAGGAAAGAGCGAAAACAGATGAAATGAAATCAATGGGTGCTTTCTGCCTTTTGGTTAATACTGGAACCATTACGCCTGCTCAAGGGCTGATAGATTCCATAAATAAAAACTGGCTATGGGCTCGAGATATGCTACGAATGGTGGAACAAAACACTTTGAGATTAGTGTTTATACAAGATAGAGGTAAAGTGTATAGACACATTCTGTCTTTGCCATCATACTCCAAAGATAACGACTTTGAGACCACTGGGAGCAAAACTTGGAATGACAAGGCAAGGAAAATTCGATCGATTAAAAGAAAATCTACGCTTCCGGGTAGAAACTATTTCAGTTCCCTTCTCCATGATGGTAAATTGATTTGATTCCTTCTGTGCATCGTCAAGCTTTTCATTTAAAAGTAGTTAATTACAGAGTCAACAACTATCAACAGGAATACCCCACAACACGAAACTCTGAAGTCAAATTCGCCTCTCACTATTATTTTGCGAAGCAAATATCGAATGGGGCAGCATAGATGTGCAGGTGATCTGCTGAGGGCGATGACCACAATGCAGAAGCTCAGTGTAAGTTCCTTTTAAAGACATGGGATCATTCAATGGAAGAAATAAGTTTTCGACAAGCATTTTAGTCAACTATAGCTCCTTTTTATAATAGAGAGGTATAAGAGAGAGCTTTGTACTTTGGCACGTATGTATCTGGGAACATAAGGTGCAAGCCGTCTATCTATTACTGTAGTCCTATAACTACCTCATACAGTTTTAACGTTGCAATAATCACATTCGCTTCATCCTCGTTATTTTATAAACAGTATACATGTGATATTTGTAAATCTTTGTGTTTTCAGCCGGCAATATTACTTCAAATTTATTTATACCATTTCAAATTTATTTATACCCCAATCGATCAGAAAAGGGCTTATAGAAAAATTAAATTTCGTGTCTAGGTAATATACCAACTGTGAATATTGCGACCCTACTCTAATTTGAATAAATTGAATAAGCTAAGTATTGTATGGATAAATTGAAAAGTTGAAGCGTTGACTGAATTTGAAATAATTCGAAAACGCGAAAGTTAATGAACTTCAAACACTTATTCGTGTATGCCAATTTAATAAAGTTTTATCATCAAAATCATAAGTCAAATTTCCTACTTAGATTCCAATGAATATTTCTTCATTTCGTCATTCAGTCCATAAAATGCAACCTTTAAACCAAAATTTAATTCCCATTTTCATCAGCAAAAACTTTTCAGCAATCGAAATGTTTCGCTAATTTCTATTAGTTCGACACCTAAAATCTACAGGTGCTATACCCATTCATTAAGTACCACCATAAATAGCAATTAACTATAGCAAATAACAACGAAATTTTCATCAATTAGACAATTTTAGGTGTTCCAAGAAGCGACATCATCATTGCCAAAAGAAGATCAATCGAAACTACTGGATATAATAGACAACATCCATACGGCTAAAGCAAAAAGATCGTTAACAAAAAAATGGTCAAGTACTCTGCCTCATAGCAGCAAAATTTGCCCTTCTCGTGAACTGGTGCAAAAGTATACACCAAAGGAAGAAAGTGCTGGTAATTAGTCTAAATTTTACTTCTGTATATATTATTACATTAACCCGTTTTCGCCCGAGTATTTAAAATATTTTCTACTCGCATGTGCCCAAATTTTTGAAGCAAGTATCATGCAGATTGATGTTGCTTTTCTCGCACACTTTTGTTGTGTTCTTATGTCAAAACGCACATCTATTCCGTTTGAAAGCAGGCACAATCCTTGTGATTTATCCCGTCATACCTAATAAACTCTCCTTTGCAATGATTTTAAAATTTTTTAAAGTTCACTTGTACAATCTCTCTTCTTCTCTCTTTATTGCAACCTCTTGGGCGTCTGTAATCTTGCCACGCATTGTGCATACACGCTTCCAAACAGAAAGCAAATAGACTCCACCTTCATTTCTTGGAACGTACAATAATCCTGTAATTTTAAATATTTTGGTCCATCCTATCGACCCCTCCCATATATTTGTTGTATTGGCTAATGATGTACGGTTGAGGTACGGGTAGCATCCTTTTTTCTTTTGAAATCCATCTATTTCCTCCACCTATTGGGTTAACCGGATCTCAGCTGCTTATGGTTAAAACGGACCCATTATCATTCCAATATGTTACAGTCCATTTGAGACATTGTATCAGTTGAGGAATCATAAGTTCCTCCAGAAGCTTTGTTTATGGCACTATTATACCTTAGAGGACAGTTTTCGGTCCCGTTCAAATTTATGGTTCCGGAATAACCTATTCTTCTTTTCTTCCAAAGATTCCCCTAAACGAAGAGAGGAAAACCGTATATTTTGAAAGAGATATCTTTTGGGAGATTATCAGACAATGTCATTATCAAATTTAGACCTGTTTTTAGAAGGAGAAACAAATTAACACGTTTTTCCCATATTGAATCAATTCATTTTTGCGCACAGTCTTTGGAGCCTATAGAAGAGATTCTCACTCGGGGGCAAAGTTCCTGAAGGAAAAAAATTGAGGTCCGGCCTAATGGTCAGCCATTCTCATACACAGCAAACATAATCGCGTGGAGCACCGTCTTGTTGAAAATACAGCAAATTCTCTCGAATATTTGGAATTCGAAATATATTCTTCGTTTTTGAAACGCTTTCTGTATGTTGTATTAACGCTCATCATCTGTTATCGGCTTTATTATCATTATTATATTTATTATTTTAGCAAATACACTTAGTTATTTTTGCTAATTTAATTTAATGTAAGACTGCTCGTTTACCTGTAAATAATTACATTTTAGGAATAAGAATTTCTCCTGCACAAACCAGAGAAGACAAAAAAACAATTTTGCGAAAGGAAAGTCTGCTGGGTACCAGCCGAGCTGCCAGATTAAAAGAGGATAGCAATGTATTCTTGCTGCAAGACAATTTTCGGATACAATGTTTAGTTAATAAATCGGAATTGTTATATAATTGATACCTACCCAGACATTATAATTCAAAATATTAGACATACAAAAAATATAATGTTATATCTTTTATTAAGAATAAAATTCCATGGATTCATAAATGGTAAGTGTATAAACAAAGATATTTCTTACTTAGGCCGGGTCAATTTAACAGTAGTAGTAGTAGTAAACATCTTTATTAGTAATAAAAGGCTATCGACCTATCGGTCTTTCTGCCCTGGGTAAATTAAAATAACATTTATATAGAAAACTAAAAACTAATGTATATAATGCAATTAACAAACATGTACATGATTTATGTCTGGAGATGCTCCAATAGGGTTGAGGTTGGGAAGAGGAAACGCGTTCGTCTGGTCGGTCTTGTTCAACAGAGGGAGTCCAAGAAGGTGAGATTGTGAGGGTTGTGTTTCCATCTTGATTGCAAAACGAGTAGTCTTTCCGAGATCCTTGTCAAGTTTGTGCGTTCGTAGAGTAGTCGGTTTGGTATATTGTGTAATGGGTTTGCTGGGTGTCGGATTTTCGTTATCAGTCTCAGTGCTATCTGTTCTGTTGTCTGTAAATGCCGTTTAGTTTTGTCAGTAGCGTTGGCGAATAAAACATGAGCATAGTCAATTAGAGGTCTGCAGATCGCTTTATATATAATAGTTGCTGTCTTGGTGCTGATACCCTTGTTTTTGTAAGTAAGTGTGCGGAAGTGTTTTGCTCTCTTGGTTAGATCTGTTCTGACGTTTTGTACGTGTTTTGTGAATTTTAGTTAATTATCCATTGTTATTCCTAGGTATTTGATAATGTCGGTGGGTTTGATTATTTGACCGTCCGTGGTGATGTTTGGAGAGTCTGGTTTAATTCGGTGGTTTGGGAGGAGCAGCCGGTTTTTTGATGCATTTGGCGTGAGCCTCCATTTGTAGAACCATGATGTTATTGTGTCTGTTAGTGTCTGGAGTTTGTCCACTGCTCTGGCGGTCGTTCTGTCATGCGCGATAAGGGTAGTGTCGTGAGCGTATTGCAGCAGGTAAGCGTTTTGGTCTATACCTTCTTTCTCTTGTCTGTTCTGGTTGTATATGTCATGGCAATATGTGTTGTAAAGCAGGGGTGAGAGTGGTGAACCCTGAGGTAAGCCTTGCTCAGGTGAAAAGGGGATAGAGTAGTCGTCGTTGATTCGTACCTCCAGTTGTCTGTCTTCGAGTAATTGTTTAATAATATGTGTTAAGTAGTTTGGAGTGCCAAGTTTGTGTGGTTTGTACAGTAGGCCCTCGATCCACACACTGTCAAATGCCTTATTTATGTCTAAAAACAGGCTGGCAGTTTTTCATTCGGTCAGGTGTGTGGTTTGTATGTCTAATAACATAAAGGCATTTTTAATTTGTGGTGCTATTCAACATTTTATGTCGCTACAGAATTTTCCGTACTCTACTGGAATGGTAGTGTTATTTGTGAAGCTTTGAAAAAAACAAACTGAAAGTTTCTCGTTGCTCTTTATATTTACCAGAATTATTAACAAAAAATCTAAAAGTAGTTCTTTTTTATTTTTTTTAATTTTAAAAAATTTGTATATGGACAGTTTACAGGCTTCCATTTCATCGCTTCATAAAGAACCAGATGATTTCGTTCCCATATCGGGTTGGTCAGGGTCAGATTCAGAATTCAAAAAACAGTCTAGTCCATAACGACTTTAAATATGCTTTTGCTCTTTCCACTGGATTGTCGTCTAAAACTACCTGATACCGAGGGTCCAAAAATATCCCAGTAGTATCTAACAGCATAAGTTCTCCCCAGGAAACACAAATGGTTCGTGGGACGTCCTGTTTTGATCCCCATAATCCCGCATGGGATGATCCTTGGTGGAACATCCCTAGGCCGTCCCTTGTATGGCACAAATATCTCATGCAGATCCCATGCGAGTCGTCCCACAATCGTTATATTTTTTTCTCCCAGGGACATAATGAACAGGACGTATATGTAGCAATAGTAAATAGCACGCTCGAAAAAAGTTATACACTTTATTGCACACTTAATAAAAGTATGTATATACCATAAAACCGAAATATAAAAAATGGAATTCAATCAACTTAGATAACAAACAGTCACTTGGTGACTTGGTGACTTGGTGACCAGTCAAATGTGAAGTTGATAGCAACTATATACACAAACTGATGATGGTGGAGAAAGACACCGAAACGTATTTGTAACATTTTAAATAATAAACAATAAAATTGACTGAAACCCAGGAAAGTTTCAAATAAATTGAAGTACAGTCAGGAAAATATACACAACAATAACTTTATTATAATTAAGACGGCTGCTCATTTAAAGTGTTTATTATTTATTTATAGTAGTAGTAAACATCTTTATTTCTAAAAAAGGCTATCGACCTATCGGTCTTTCTGCCCTTGTTTAATACATGCAGTCTTAATCTAGATAAAAAACCAATATGAAAATTCTCCTATTCTAGGTTAACAATAGTAGTAGTAAACATCTTTATTTCTAAAAAAGGCCATCGACCTATCGGTATTTCTGCCCTTGTTTAATACATGCAGTCCCAATCCAGACAAAAAACAAATATGAAAATTCTCCCATTCTAGGTTAACAATGTTATTAAATAAATAAGATTTCAGTGGCAAGAAGAAATTATTTTATTGTCCACTAGTCCGTTGCGTTTGTAAGTGTTCGAGTAGCGTTAATGTAGGGAAACGGAAGCGGGATTGTCTGGTTGGTCTTGTAAGACAAAGGGGATTCAGTATGGTCCAGTTGTAGGGGTTGTTTGTCCATTTTGTCTGTAGCTGTATGAGTCTTTCCGAGATCTTTGTCATGTTTGTGCGTTCGTATAGTAGTTGGGTGTATTTATTTATATTATTAACAACAGCTTATTTAAGTGCATTTAAATTGGAATATTTGTTTTTGTAAACTGTGTTTTTTACGGCTCCCCACAAAAAGAAATCCAAAGGTGAAAGATCCGGTGATCGAGGTGGCCTTAAAACAGGGCCGTTTCGTCCAATCCAAGCCCCAGGAAATGTTACGTCCAGGTGATTCCACACTTGGGAAAAATTATACGGAGGAGCGCCATCATGTTGAAACCATTGCGGCTGTCGCCATGTTCCAATATCTAAGTCGTCCAACATAAAATCCAGGTTATTCCGGAGGAATTGTAGATACCCATTTAACGTGCCTTCAAAAATAAATGGTCCAAGAGTTTTTGAACCTACCATTCCGCTCCAAACGTTAAACCCAAATTTAATTTGTGGTCTCCTTTGCTCAACGTTGTGGGGATTTGTTTGATTCCAAAGATGTTCATTGTGCCGATTAAACAACAATTTGTAAATCGAGTTTCATCAGTCCACAATATTTTATAAGGGAATTGGATGTCTGGTTGGCATTTGTTTTGGAACCATGTACGAAAATTCACACGCAGCTCCTCATCCCCTGGATGTAAGGTTTGGGATACTGATAATTTATACGGATGGAATTTTTGTTTTTTTTGAAACTCTCATCACGGTGCTTTGGGAAGTCCCGGATTCTGCTGCAATCTCTCTGGTTGAAGTCTGTGGATTCTGGCTTACAATGTCCAAGACATTAACCTCCACAGCTTCATTTATTACTTTATCTTCATTTCTTGGCAGCGTAAAACTTCCATAAGTGCCCAAATTGTCGTATAATCGCTTGAATGTTTTCACGGACGGTTGACGACGGTCAAAATACCTCTCAAAATAGTAATCAGAGGCTCGTCCAGTATTTTTATCACATCTAATGTAGGTTTCAATCATGTCGCGCTTTTCTTGATTGGAATATTTTAATTTTACAATAAAACTAACTTAGATTTCTAAGTTGAATTTAAACTTGGATGTTAAAAATTGAAAGGTGATGTTATTATCTGTTGCTATGGATACAATGCTATGTCTTATACTATATTCGATGGCTAACTTCAATCAACTAAATTGAAAAGTATAAATTGTTCGCAGACACTTTATTTTCGAGAAAAACCTAATGATGTGATATATCACAGAAATCGTAATAAAATACTCTATTCGGTAAAGTAATAATCACGTATGGTTGCTAGAGTCTTCAACTAGCCGTGGTACGATCCGCTTGTACGAAAAATTGTTTCTCGTGCTCTCGGATTGTTGACCATTGTTTACGTGCGATAGTTTCTTTTGCGTTTTTTGCGACACACTATTAACAGTACAAGTGTTCTCCGTTGTGGCGGAATCGATAGACATTTTAGAATCCGCCGACGAAGACGACGATGAGTCCGTAATCTCATTGTCGTCTCTAAGTTCGCTCGCCAGTAGCGCTGGGTCAGCAGACGCTTTCCACCAATTGGACGAGGAACAAAAGATCCAAAAACTTAAGCAGGTTTTCCGCTTGCTGAGAGTCAATAAAAATTGCGACCGCTGCAAAGCAATATCAGCGGACTTCACAGCAGCCTACAGAGCAGGCAATCCACCAAAGTGGTTGCTGGCGGTCAATCACCTGAAGGCCGAGCACCCAACTGCACGGAAAAGGGTCCTGCTAACCACCCAGATCTCTACAGGGGCCGTACCCAAACGGAAGCTGGACAAGGTAAGCCCCCCTAACACAACGAAAAAACCGAAGCACCAGCCAGAAAAAGCCACGAACGAGATTGCCCCAGAACCACCAACGGACCAATCACAGCGAGCCACGAACTACCAGCAGAATAAAGAAAAGCGGGAAGCTGTTGCTATGGCTGAAAAAGACTCAGCAGTGCGCCAAACAGTGGCCGATGACAAGTCGGGTCACAGCGGTGAGGCCTTTATGGTGCCACGGAAAACGGTGCAGTGGAGCACACTGTTACCCACACCGGCAAACCCAGCAATAACAACTGAAAACCGCTTTTCGCCAATCCAACCGGCAACTGACCCCTTGGCGATTGAGCCTCAACCCTCCACCAGCGGGATCCAAACCATGCATGAGGAACTGGCTGCATGAGGCCAAAGCGGCTGCTTCGCTCAACAAATCGGCGAAGAAGGCCGAAAAACCGCCACCAATCGTCATCGTGGGAAAGCCCAGCAGCCACAACGCGCTAGTGAATGGCCTAAAATCAATAACAAATAAGCCATTCACTTTAAAATACACGAAAGCGTCGCTGATAGTGTACTGCAGCTGCATATTAGACTGGACCGCGGTCAAACGGTCACTGGAAGCAGAAAGCAGCCAGTTCCATACCTACGCACCCGTAAACCAGCGAACACACGCGTTTGTGTTAAGGGGGGTCGAGGGCAACGTGGAGACTTCTCACATCAAGGAGGACCTCGAGGAAAAGGGGTTTTCCATAAAAAACTTCTTCCGAATGAAGACCCAGTTTAGGCCCCTGTACCTGGTTGTCACCGAAGATTCGGTCACCTTACGGAAACTCGCCACCACCGCCAAAGTGATCCGCGATGTCAGAGTCTCCTGGGAAACCAGGAAGAACCAACGAACCCTGACGCAGTGCCGCCGATGCCAGGGCTGGGGACACGTATCGGGCAACTGCAACAAACACTTCAAGTGCTCCAAGTGTGCGGGCCCCCACGAAATAACATCGTGCCCGCCGGGATCGGCGCTAAAATGCGCCAATTGCACTGGTCCCCACCGGATCTTTGATGAAGCATGCTCAGTCTACGTCTTCAAACTGGCCCAACGTCCGGTTGAAAAACCGCAAAGGCAGTTCGTGGCGGCACCACTTCCGTCCAGACCAGCGTGGGGGCAGACCTTCCGAGCCGCAGGCCCGATCCCCCACCCAGAAGCCAGCAGGACTAGGCAGCCCACCCCGAGCCCGAACGAGTTTCCGCCGCTCCCTGGCAGAAATGAAATGACCAGCAGGGCCACGCAGCCTGGTCAAACCATCGCAGCTGATGGTCCCGAACCAAGACCCCCCACTAACCAAGGCATGAACGCTGGCGCAGTAGCCACTCTGGGCACCCTGCATCGGGAATTCGCCGATCTGGCATCGCAGGTGAACTTACAGGAAATAATCAAGGCGGTTAGATTTTATAGCGCTGCGTTGAGGGGCTGCGAGACGAAAGCGGACAGGTTCCTCGTTTCCGCGCAGTTCTTCAACGAAGACATTAATAGCTTCGATTTCTAAGCCCTGATTTTGCCAACTGTGCCCTATGAGGACAGGAGAATGGAACTCATGCGGACTCCGGAGTCGTCTCGGTGAGTTTGTGCACTTCCTTCAGACCGAGGATATCGACGTGGCGTTGATTGTCGAAACATGGTTGCGCCCCGGGGATATACTTAGGATTCGGGGGTACAGGCTCGAACGTGCCGATAGGCCCGGTTTAAGGGGAGGGGTGGCCATAGCGGTCAAAACGTCAATTCCATACAGGAGACTGCCACACAGGTAGTCATCAATAGAGAACGTCGGCGTTGAACTTCCTGATGGAGTTTTGATCTACTGTGGCTATTTCTCCACTGTACGCTTACAGGCCGCTGATGTCGATCCATTTTTCATAAACACCAATAGGGTGTTGCTAATGGGAGATTTCAACGACCGCCATCCACTATTCAATAACCCTGGACATAAAAACGCAGCCGGCAATTTTCTAGCCGACTACGTTCGCGACAATGGCCTACTCGTTATGCCCACTTCATCCCCAACGCATTACCCGAACAGTGGAGGGAATCCATCCTACCTCGACTTCGGAATTGCCAAAGGACTCGCCAATCTCACGGAGATGGTGGTTATAGGCGCCCTCAGCAGTGACCATTTGCCCATTTTCCTCGACATTAGGGATTTAAAGCGCACACAAACTAACGACTTTCGATATTCATACGAAAATTTCGATTTTCGCGAATATCGAAAACGACTACAAGACCTGACGTGTATTCCGGGCCAGATTGATACTGTCGAAGCTCTAGAGCATGCGGTAAAAGGTTTGACCAGGAATATACAACGGACACAGCAAGCTTTGGCCAAAAAAGTTCCGAACAGACCGCGGCGCGACAGTCTTCCTGAGGAAATTTTGGACCTTATTAAGGCGAAAAATCGAATCAGGAAGCGTTGGCAGTGATTCAGGCAATTTGCCGATCGCATAATGGCAGCAGAGCTTGCACGAGACATACAGCGCGAAATCTCCGCATACAGGAATTATACCTGAGAAACTCCGAAATCTGACTCCCCGTGACAATTCTCTGTGGAAACTGTCGAGAAGTCTGCAAAAAGGCTATGAGCAAGTCCCCGCTCTTGAAAAAGAGGGGCGGAGTTATATTACCACCAGTGACAAGTGCGTGCTGCTCGCCGACTTTTTGGCAGAAGTACACAAGGTCCAACCAGCCCTTCAGGATAACGAAATAGAAAGACAGACCGCTGTTTTTGTAGAACGGAAGTATCCTATAGAATCCTCGATTTTGCATTCCTATATAACAACCCCGTCGGAGATACAATCGTGTCTTCGGCGCCTCCCTAGCCGAAAAGCCCCCGGGCCAGACGGCATCCCTTATCTACTCCTCAAAAACTTACCGCGGAAAAATATTGTGCTAATAGTACAAATAGTCAACGCAGTCCTTAAATTGCAGCACTTCCCACAGGACTGGAAAAACGCTGTAATAATCCCCATCTTAAAGCCGGGCAAAAACCCGACCGAACCCGCCTCTTATAGGCCAATTTCCCTGTTGAACACCCTCGGCAAATTAACCGAGAAGGTCATCCATTCGAGATTACAGGCAGCAGCCGAGCTTCGAAGTTTAATCCCGGATGAGCAGTTTGGCTTTCGACCAAGACACAACACAACGCTGCAGACTGCTAGGATCGCAACGGATGCCTATGCAGCATTTAATAAGCTTCAAAGTACGGTTATGCTGCTTCTCGACATGCAAAGGGCCTTTGACACAGTCTGGCACACAGGCCTGCTGTACAAGTTGTTTGCAGTGCTTTCACTGCCACTCTACCTAGTTTCCCTGATAGCGTCCTACCTAAAAAACCGTTCCATCCAGGTGAAAGTGGAGAATACCACTTCTGCCAAAAGACGCATCGCGGCAGGTGTACCACAAGGAACAGTGATTTCGCCGCTGCTGTATACATTGTGCACAGCAGACATTCCAAAACTTCCCACTGCAAAAATAGCACTATACGCTGATGATACGGCTATCTACGCATTGTCTTTTTATGCTCGGGCTGCGAAATCTCGCATTGCACATCACCTGAGTTTATTGACGCCGTATTTTGACAAATGGAAACTTAAAGTGAATACCAGGAAGACGGAACTTATTATCTTTTCGCTCAAATTCACTAACAACAAAATCTTATCCACCACTCGTAGTCCAAAATACTCTATTCAAGCTAGTGAAAGAGGTGGATTCAAACTAGACGCCCGACTTCATTTCAACAAGCATGTTGACTATGATGTACAAAAGACTTTTATGGTCCGAAGAAAGTTGTACTCTCTTCTGGCGCCAAATTCATTTCTATCATCTCAAAACAAACTTCTGCCCTAGACCTCCACCATAAGGTCCATACTGACTTATGGCTCCCTTATCTGGCACTCTGTCAGTGACTCCACGAGACGGCGTGTTCAAAGGACCCAAAATAGGTTCCTGAGAGGAAATAGCCGTATCATCAGCGTATTGTGCTATTTTTGTAGTGGAAAGTTTTGGTATGTCTGATGTATACAGCAACGGCAAAATCACTGTACCTTGTGGTACTCCTGCCGCGATGCGTCTTTTGGCAGAAGTGGAATGCTCCACTTTCACCTGGATGGTACGGTTTTTAGGTCAGACGCTTTAAGGAAAACTAAGTAGAGTGGCAGTGAATGCACCGCAAACCACTTGCACAGCAAACTGCTCATCCGCGATTAAACTTCGATGCTCGGCTGCTGCCTGTAGTATCGATAGGATAACCTTTTCGGTTAATTTTCCGAAGATGTTCAGGAGGGAAATTGGCCTATAAGAGGTGGGATCAGTCGGGTTTTTCCCCGGCTTTAAGATAGGAATTACTACAGCGTTTTTTCAGTCCTGTGGGAAATGCTGCAATTTAAGGATTGTGTTGACTATTTGTACTATTAGCACAATAGGTTTCCGCGGTAAGTTTTTGGGGAGTAAATAAGGGATGCCGTCTGGCCGCGGGCTTTTCGGCTAGGGAGGCGCCGAATACACGATTGTATCTCCGATGGGGTTGCTATATATAGGAATGCAAAATCAGGGTGATATAGGGTAATTCCGTTCTACAAAAACAGCGGTCTGTCTTTCTATTTTGTTATCCTGAAGGGCTGGTTGGACTTTTTGTACTTGTGTCAAAATGTCTGCGAGCAGTTCGCACTTATCACTGGTGTTAATGAAACTCCGCCCCTCTTTTTCAAGAACGGGGACTTGCTTGAAACCTTTTCGGAGGTTTCCCGACAGTTTCCACAAAGAATTGTAACGGGGGGTGAGGTTGCGTAGCTTTTCCGCCCAGGTAAAGTTCCTGTATGCGGAAATTTCACGCTGTATGTCTCGTGCAAGTTCTGCTGCCCTTATACGAACGGCAGATTGCCTGAGTCGCTGCCAACACTTCCTGATGCGATGTTTCACCTTAATAAGGTCCAGAATTTCCTCTGGAAGATTCTCACGCCTCGGTCTATTCGGAACTTTTTTGGCTAGAGCCTGCTGTGTCCGTTGTATATTCCTTGTTAGATCTTTTACTGCAAGCTCTAGATCCTCGACATTATCGATCCGGTTCGGAATAAGCGTCAAGTCTTGTAGTCTCTTTCGATATTCGCGAACATCGAAATCCTCATATGAAGATCGAAAGTCGTTAGTTTGCGTGCGCTTTTGAGTTTTATTTTGTCCGCAGTTGATTTTTTCGGTGACGGGGTTGGTGATACCGGTGATGTTGAATCTGATTTGGGCGCCGTACCCCTTTTCCTGGTCTGGTCGGACTCCAACTCCGGAGTACCCGGGTTCATGGTACTTATCGAGGAAACCCGGTAGTTGCCCGATAAGGAATGTTGCTTAAGTTAACAACAGAAACAGTTGCGTTTATCAGCATCGAACGTATATAAATTTTTAAAATAGTTGTGTGTAAAAATGGACGAAAATGGAGAAAGAAATAACGATTTGCGGAATGCACTAGCACTACACCATAGCACGACCCATCGGTTCACTGGTCGATAGGCGTCTTGGACAGAATGGCGAGGCTAAGATGGCAGTGGGTGGCACACGTAGCGAGACAAAATATGCGAAAGTGGATGTGCAGGGTAACATTTTGGAGACCTCGAGAAGCGAAAAGAAGCATAGGAAGACCTCGGAAGAGATGGATAGATGATATAGCTACTGTAGCTGGAAGAAAGTGGATGAGAACGGCCAGAGATAGAGAAGCATGGAAAAGACTGGTAGAGGCCTAGATCCAACACTGGACGAACAAAGGCTGAAGAAGAAGACTAATAACAAAAAAAAATGATTCACGCATAGCGCTAGACACATAGTTAAAAACTCACATAAACATAAAATAAACAGTTTATATATTTTGGCATTCCCCTAACCATCTTTGAATCTAAAATTCGCTTTAATTTTTTGTTATCGAGGGGGAAATTTCATAGAAATCCTCAGAATCCCAACTATTAATTTCTTTCAAACATTACAAGCTGTACCGAAAAAAAAAACGAAAAACCAGAAATAAAATATTTCGGTTCCGGTTCAGCCCTTAACAGTGTGTTAAAATAACATATGTAAGACGTAATTAGACACAGGACCTAATAAATTCCAAGAGGGTGCCCAGATGGACAGCAGAAGTCGCATTTAGACAGTTCGTCTCATTCATGCATTCATTTATACATTAACAATACAAACCTCGCTAACATGACAATGGGCAATTTATTGAAGAGCGCCTTATTAGCTACCACTCGCAGTCTTTGTCGGTAAGTCACAAGGACGGCTTTCTTCATTACTTCCGAGACAACTTTCCCTGATGTTTAGAATCGAAGGTCGAACTCAAAACTTAAACTCCTCCCAATACTCGAATCCGGAACAAACTTGATCGAAACTCCACCCAATCTGGGGGTGGGAACATTGTTATAAATAAGGGAAACATTATTCGTAATCTTTTTCGTATATTTCTTTTTCCTGACTGTACTTTTAATTCATTCCAATATATTCCTGGGTTTTTCAGTCAATTTTATTGTCACTAATTATGGTGTTATGTGATGAGCCCTGCGTTTCGTCCCGGGTCTACCTATTGGACTCGTCAGTAAGGCGACGGGACGAAACGCAGGGCTCATCACATAACACCATAATTAGTGACAATAAAATTGACTGAAAAACCAGGAATATATTGGAATGAATTAAAAGTACAGTCAGGAAAAAGAAATATACGAAAAAGATATAGATGCTTGGGAGGAAAAAAAGCAGAATGGAACGAGTGGTTTTCAATCTAATGCTAATCGGCAACACGGGTTGCCAATATCTCACCGCGAAGATCTATACCGGTCGGTTCATTTACGTCCGAACACGTAGAACCGATGTCTGGCGTATAAGGCAGGGTCTACCTAAGCCTTACTGACGAGTCCAATAGGTAGACCCGGGACGAAACGCAGGGCTCACCACATAACACCATAATTAGTGACAATAAATTGACTGAAAAACCCAGGAATATATTGGAATTATCGTAATGCAATTAGTCCCTGCATAAAATCAGTGCCACTTTCACCAACATTGATAGTGCCAGTCCGTGATAGTATAAATTATTTACCAGGTGAGTGTTTCTCACAGAGTAGCCTCTTCAGCATACTTTTATTTCGTGAACCATTAACGATATGTTAAGTAGTGAGTGTTTCTCACAGAGTAGCCTCTTCAGCATATTTCTATTTGGTGAACCATTAAAGATAACGTTAATTAGTGAGTGTTCTCACAGAGTAGCCCATTCAGCATATTTCTATTTGGTGAACCATTAACGATAATGTTAAGTAGTGAGTGTTTCTCACAGAGTAGCCTCTTCAGCATACTTCTATTTGGTGAACCATTAACGATAATGTTAAGTAGTGAGTGTTTCTCACAGAGTAGCCTCTTCAGCATATTTCTATTTGGTGAACCATTAAAGATAACGTTAATTAGTGAGTGTTCTCACAGAGTAGCCTATTCAGCATATTTCTATTTGGTGAAACATTAAGGATAGTAACCTCTTCAACTATAGTTCAATATTCATTCTGTCTTTCTTTTATATTTATTTACCTTTCTTAATATTTAACTGTTTCTCTTCAATATCCATTTAAAGTTAGATACTGTCAACACTTCGTATAAAACCATAAAAAGGAAACGAGTGTAGCTCGTTAAATTATAATCTATTTAGTCAGTTGGAGTAATATTGTTAGGGACGGGTACTGTTGCGCGTTGTTCCCGCAGTACCTGGGCTCTGAACCCGTTGAGAGAGAGAACGCTAGTAGGCGGGTGCTGGCTGTGTGCTGATTCCAGCAGTACCTAGTATGGCCAATTAAGAGACTATTTATCATGATAAACGCCGATGACTGGTAAGGCTCTCCTGAGGAGGTATTTCGTGCGCTGTTCCCTTAATACCTCTTAACAACTCAGGAGTAGCGGTGGTTGGAGGCTTTTCCTGAGGAGGTATTCGCGCGATGTTCCCTTAATATCTCTTAAGAACTCAGGATTAGCGGTGGCAGGATGCAACTTTCGGTTGTAGTCTTGCGGGGTTCAGAGATAGTGAAAGAGAGCATCAATTAAAGTTTCCATAAGAATTATGAGTAGATAACTGGTTCCAAGTGGGGACTCTGGATTGAGTCATATCTTGTTGAGGCAGGTTTGATGCTTGTAGCTGAACCTGATATATTTACAAGTTTTTATAATTATCAATCATACCCCTTTTCTTGTTGAACTGGTTACTCAGTTATTTTTTTTGTAAATCGGTTTCAGATGTATTATCTCGATCGACCACCTGACGAACTGCCATAAATTTAATATTGTTAGTTGTAACGTAAGTTGTTGTAGGTGTAATTATATGTTTTTCAAAGTAGTTGGTTATATGTGACAGGTATAAACTAACGCCCTATACATATGGGTTCAGTTTCGATTCCGATCCCAAAAAAAAAACCAGTTCCGTTCCAATTTTGGATCCATATCGGTTCCGGCCCGGGTCCCTGGTCCCCACCTTATTAGTGTCGATAGTAGTGAGCTGTCGATGTCTTCTAATTTCAAGTATCGCTAGTGCTAGCACATCTAGCAGCATGTCCTGCGTCAGTTTAACGCCACTCGCTTTTCGCTTCTATTTCTGTGATCTGTGTGGTTCTGTGCATTCTGTGGCAACCCGTCTTGTGACCGCGTGAAAAATTCTGCTGGACCATAGCAACTTATTTGAAAATGGAAATAGTGAATAGTGTGGTGTTGTGAACTCCTTTTGCAATATTATGTGGTGATATAGTTCTATCATATAATGCACTCTTTATTTGTAACTGGACGCCTCATATCTCGCGCTTTATTTAATGGAATTCACAACTTTTCCACTGCGACAGACCCCAAACTACAACAAAAAACGGAGCCCCATTTGGTGTCAGCTGTTTGTGGCTTTTCAAAGGAGAAGAGAATTCAAAGACTGGTCAAGGGCCAATTCGGAGACGATGCCTGGTTCTCAGCTAAATACAAATCCACTGATGTCTTGGGTAAGTTGCTATATATAACCTCACTTTTATTTGCGTAGGTCTTTCAAATAGGGTTCTCTAATTAAGTTAGTTTTAAGGCGATTTAGTCATATTATTTACTGGTTAATACTGGTGGCTGCTCGATTCACTTATGAAAGTTTCAAATGTAATTCTTGGCATGGCACCAAGTCCAATAAATATGAACTTTGCCTCGCCAAAATCAAAAACAAACTGTATTTATTCAAGTAAAGGTAATGTCTGCGATTTAATATTCAAATTAATTATGTTTAATCTAAAGCTATCATGCTTTAGTTGAATCATTTGCCAATTAATATTTCAGCCAATTGACCTTTTTTCGTGCTTCAATAACTTCTAGATTATCAATGATCCAACCAGTCGCTGTGAATTTCAAAGTCTTCTAGTTCGATATTGCCGGAACATATCAATGAACATAATTCGTTTAGTTCAAGATCGTTTTATATTAAGGGGTTATTTTCGTGTACCTGTTTGCCTTACTGTGAGTTTTTTCTACTTTATTTTTCAAGCCAATACCAGGAATATATTTTTTCTGTTACTTAATTGATACAGGCTTCTGCAAATGCATTAAAAACATTACATTCATTTAGAAAATGACAGCAGCTTAGGGTAGGGGTCGGCAACCTTTCTGTAGTTAAGAGCCCATTTCTTCCCCGATGTAATAAATTAATGTTTTTAAAGAGCCAAATATAAGTACATACATTGGTAATATGTAATAGAAAAAATGATATAACCGTTATCTGTTGTGAAACATTTATTCATTGCGAAATCAAAACATTCTTGTTTGCTTATAAACATATACTTAAGGCAACGTATTAAAGAAAACGGAAACACTGTTTTGTTAATTTGCTTAAATACAGTATTTTGAACTGTTAGTGAGATTTAGGATTTAGGAAAAGCTTTTAATAAGCGGCATATTTGAAAGTACTTAGTTGTTCACAATAGTAAGTTGATCCGAAAATTGTCAAGATGCCAAATGCATCGATTTTCAATTAACCGAATAACACATTTCGAAAGAACTCACCACTGGTGTCTGGTATCCAATTTTCCTTTCTCTCTGGCTAGAGTCGATGTGGGTTGGTGTGTTTCTCTCTGGCTAGAGTCAAATTGGAAACGATATTTTAAAGTTCTAATTTTATTTTAGGTGGTATCCCAGCCGACGTTCTAAAGATATTCATTAGTTCTTGCTTAGTAGGTCTTACTAGGTCTTTTACAGTTCTAGGGTCTAGTTACAGTTGAATCAAGTGTTTCCTTAGAAACATTTTTGTCTAGAGGATCAGATGATAATTGGGGTTCAGTGTTATTGGTACTTACATTCATCTGCAAGTCAATATTGTTAATATTAGTATAATCCATGGGAACTGTAGGTGAAAGTAGTTTTTCTCGAAAAAACTTGAGCTGCTCCGAATCAAATTCTTTTTCTGGAAATTTGGCAGCATTTACGGGGTACACGCCAGTACTTTCGAACCCCGAAATTATATTCCCAGGTAGCATGGATTCTTCCCAAGTTGCGGAAAGAACTTGGACAAACTTATTTTTTGTTAAACGACTGGTATCTTTCCCCATCATTTGTTTCCCATAAGCAACCAATTTGCGATCCCATGTATACTTCACAGACTTGAAAACACATTTGTCCAATGGTTGAAGTCTATCAGTCAAATGGCTGGGAAATTTAATTAACAATAATTCTTACGCTTATATGACTACAGTGTCCATCAAATAAAAGTAGAGCTTTCTGTTGAAGCTTGTTTTGATCTTCGCGAAGTTTCTTCACGTGAGGAATAAATCCACACGTAAGCCATTGGTGGAACTGAGGCTCCTCCATCCATCCATTCTTACTAGTAGTGTATAGAGTTCCTGCTAAAGCCTTATCTGAAATCCACCTGACTTGCACAGCCGCCCCCTTAAAAATAATCAGGGGTGGCAAATATGTACCATCAGCTGCAATGCAAGCAAGAACTGTCGTGTTTTCCCTCCCGGAGCCTCCTGAAACTCGATACAAAGCCTCTCCTTTCACTTCAATACCTTTGATACGAGATGGATCACTATTAAAACCCGTTTGGTCAGCGTTAAAAACGAACGATGACATACCAGGTAGATCCAGTCCATTTTCTTGAACTGTCTGTTTTAATTTTTTATAAAAATCATATATGACCTCGGGTTTTCTTGCATCTTTGCGAAGTTTTTGAAGGTGTTCAGGCTTCTTCCAATCCTCTCCAGAAGTTCCATCCTTAAATCTTGTTTTTACGTTATTTATTTTTATATATTCCCCCACTAAACTTAATAGTTCTGTTTTATCGCAAGGATAACCCATTTTTGCTCGTGTTTTTAAACAAGAAACAATGTGATTTTCAACATTCATTGGCATTGTTGGTGAACCTGTTCCCATTCGATCAATTGGCACGGTCCTACCATTTATTCTGTTATACATAAGAGATACTGGAATACCGTAATATTCGCTAGCGACCCTATAGGTTTTTTCTTCTCTTTACATCATTAACATGCTCTGGCTATGTCTTCTAGAGTATAGGCTGGTGGGGTCCGATTTTTAATGTACTTACGTGGCATATCTTATAAGATACAAGGTATAGATCTAGAAAGAAGGAAGAAATCAACCAGTTCTGTGATTTCTTATTTACCCCCGGCAGGTGTTTTCATTTACCACCCTATTAGTTTTATTTGGGGTAATTGGAAACACTGCCCAGAAAATCCAACACGTTAATTAACCTCCAAAGTAATATCTGCAGGTGGATAAACAACTTATAAATAGCCTGTAATAAAAGGAATATAAAACTTACCTCAAATATGTTGCCAAAGTTTTCAATATTTTAAACACTATCAAAACCAATAATTAGGATTGAAAATATATCAAAATTCATTTAACTATAACTTGTAAACAAACACCTCTGGCGAACAAGGGAAAATGGCGTGAGACAAACAGAACCTTGTGAATCTGGCGCGTAGTAAAACACTGTTCCCAAATGTACTTTTCGTTATTTATTGGTGCTGTTTCCAATTGCCCCTAGTTTCCAATTACCCACGTTGACCCTAGATTTTCTAGTTCCGACTGCAACTTTTTGAACTTTTCTGTCCATACATCTTTGTTTTTCAAATCTAACAACTGTAACTCAAATTGAGCTCTATCAATATTTGGGAATGGTGGAAAATTCAACTCGCACACCTTTGTCACTAGTGGTTTTGTTAAAAAAGTATAGAGTAGGTTTTTCAGATCTAAAATATTTGGAAAGAGTGTAAGACTCTTGCATTTTATAATGGCGATGACAAAACATGCACTGTTAATATTACAACCTGAACTGTTTCTGTAATCCCTTAAAGTTTCAAAATGTAGTAACTGTCCATTCTCCATGTCTTGAACTAGGTACTCAGTAAGGTAAATTGTTCAAACGAAAGAATCGCTTCTAAGAGAGTGGGTGCAAAATTACCTCTCCCTGTTAGATTTTTATTATACAAAAGAAAATCAGAATATTGGCTATTTACTTCTTCGAACAAATGAGAAAACTGTCTTGAGAAAGTCCTTTTGCAATTATTTGGTTTACTATCTTTGTGGGTAAATCCATCACATATTCATACTCTTTTGGAAACGTATGTGTGCAAAGAGCTTCCTGATGAATCACGCAGTGAAACGAAAGAACGCCGTGATGCAACCTTTTTTTTAAGAGTGAAACTAAACCTTTGAATCTTCTTGCTTGGTGCTTCGTTGGTAGATAAAGAAGCCAATTTATTTAGGGTAACTTCATTTTTCCTTAGGTATTCCAAAATAGCAGCACATACATGTATATCTTCACTACGGGTTTGATCGATACCACCGAAATAACGATTTATTTATTTATTACTTTCTTTTCTTTCTCTTTGAGATTCTTAAAATTACTTTGGTCGATACCACTTTGGTCCTTAGAATACGATTTAAATTGTTTAATTTTACAGCAACTATTCCACGGAAAATATATCTGTTTCGGTTACTTGTATAAATTATTATACAGGTGGGGTTAGCGTGGTTGCACCTTTCTTTAAATCATACGCAACCGTGTGGTTATTTTAGTAAGTATTCTGGTACTTCGAATATTATTTCCATTATAATGTATTTCCAATTAATTTATATAACATGCTGTGGATCAAATTCCGTGCCACTGTTGATAATTAGTGTTAAGTATTATCAATTTTGATCATTAATCAACATCAATTAACATCCTATTAAATTGACAATGCAGACAAGCTGAAATTATTGGATGAACCAAAGCTATGAGAGGAAGTTTCTTCCCAACTAAAATCAAGAACTACGTATTTGAACTTTGGTAGTGATTCTACAGGTTTGTTTTTTAGACAATTTTATATTTATTATCAATCTTAAATTGAAATTATTCTCTAATCAGTGCCTAATAGCTCTGAACTCGAGAACACATGACTAGTGTTTTTGAGAGATATCTATCTACTACAGATATAAAGAATATACCCAAATATACTTTTAACCCCTTTAACAAACAGTCTATAATTTTCAATATTTCTAATGATTCTCATGTAACTTATTAAAAGCTTGGCAGACAGTATATAAGGGTTATTCAAATCCCACATTTGTTCTTAGGTTACAATTGGTAAATAATATTTTGAAATCTAGTAGTGCTATTGATTATGTACAGTGCTATACATATAATATTGATATTTGGTCCTTGTGTATGTTTTATTTTATATTTTTAGTTTTAATTTTTCTAATAATATTTATAATATAAATCAACAAATACCACTTCCGCAGTAAGACCCTGATCTAATTTTCTAAATATACAGTCGATGTCCACTACTACTCGTATGTTTGATGAAACCATACTGGAACTGATAAAATTGAATATATTTATTTATAAATATTGTAATTCTTTCATCAATTCTTGTTCACTTGCGAGCTCTATAAATATGCTATTTTCACATTGCAGATCCGCAAAATGTAGTGTGTTTCCCAAGGATTGAATTTCATTATTTAGTTATGTTGATATATTTCATCCTATTTCTGGAAAGTGTAAGTTTATTTTTCATTATGTAAGCAATCCATAATCTCTGTAATTTTCTCTATTTTGTTTCCTTCGAGCGTTAAAAAAAACTGAGGATTTTGTTATTTTTTTCTTATTTTTATATAAAACATCTTTCTTTTTAATCAAATCAAGAAGCTCAGCATCTAATCCATTCGTATTTTTACCTTAATTGTCCTGTATTCAGATTTTTTTTTACATTCATTATTACTTTTATGTTTGTATATTTTTTATTGAAAAGGCATCAGCCTCTAATCTGAGAGCGACCTATCATCAACCGTACTGGAAACAAAAATTTCAATAGTGTTCGTTGTTACGATTGTAATCAATGATGCTTCCTGATACGAGTAGCCTGGTCCTCCCTAAGTGTATTTTGTATTTTATAATTATTCAATGCTAATATTTTTCCATATTTTTACAATGTGGCTAGCTCTATCATCTTATAACTAAATTTAAGTTTTCCTACTATTATAGGTTTTGTTGAATATTTAAAATCCAATCTTCAAAGTATTCTAAGAAATTAATAGTTACACGGAACTAAGTCCATTGTTCATATTGCTGGGGAAATTGCTGTGGTGAGATGGAAAATACCATTATTCACGTTATCTGCGCAAATATAACGTGCTTGCAAGAATAAAGCTTATCTTGGGTGACAGTTCTCTAGAAAATTTCTTTCTCACTAGGGTACAGTTCTCATAATGTCTACTTAAGTGCTGCCGGTATGGTTCTCTTGCTGCGTTTTCATGTTCAAATCTCGCTATGTCCAAAGACATCGATTTTAGTCACCATAATATTTTCCCCAAAGGGTAATTCAAAATTCAATGCAAAATATAAATCTGAATTAAGATCACTTTATTAATTTTAGTTAAAGGAGGAATTGTTGGTTTTAATTTTTATGTTAAAAGCAAAGCCTACGTTTTTTGTGTTCTAATAATTTTTGACCAACAATCCTTCATGTGTCGCTTTCTGGATGCTCGAAAAAAATAGTTGATAGAAAGAAACCTTGAATTTGTGGTCTTTTCGTTGTTCGCATTGTTCAATGTAAATTTCGTGTAAGTTAACGAGAAGGATTAAATGGTTAGATACATTTTTTCTTACCATTCTCTGATTGATTGCTGTCGAGCGTCTGATATAAATTCAGACTTTTAGCAACTAACAATATTGCGTTCTCGTGTCAGTTTTCTTTGCAGCATCCACGTCCCGTATAAGTATATGTTTTCATCAGGTTTGCATTTTGCTAAGCAAAATCTTCCACTTTTTACCTAATTATAAATATTGCTGTTCTTTTCATTTGCATGTTTTAAGCTTATTCGGTTCTGTCATATCTTAGGTAAATAATATATATTTTTGTTTTCCTCTTGTTTGTTTTGTATAAATATTATTGGTCTTTCTAAAAATATCCCGATAGAACTGAAATATTAACTACATAAAGTCTGATACATTTGCAACGAATTGTAGCAATCACTTGCAATTTAGCATTTTGCACTTTAGGTATATGTACTTTTCCTGCGAATTCCTCATGTGACTTGAACATTTCATATTTGGAAAAACAAGGTGATTCAATATTGGCAACATTCCTCTGAATGGAGCGCTGTAGGGCAAGCAAGACTGATGTTTTGCAGGTACGGAAAAAATCTGGTAAAAAGCATTCAAAAATACATAGACAACACTGTTATATTTGTACCTGCAAGGGAAATCTTCGTCTAACTTAAAGACTAGTTTGACTTTAAAAGGCACCAGATAGAGAGAATCTTCAAGACTAAATGAGTTTAAATAATATAATTTAATAAGGTTGAATGTGTAAGTATTATAATAATTATTATTTCCCGCACGTAAATAATTACAATGTATTCAATATTGAGGGTACTTTGGTACTTTTATATACGATGATATCACTTTCAATTCAGTGAAATAAATGGAACTGATTTTCTGTAAGGGGCATAAGTCATGACACTCGAAGGATATTTTTGAGGAAAAGGCAGAAGCATGTTTTGTTACTGGCATTTTTCAAATAAAATACCAACAAAGATGCAGACAAATTTTAATGAAAATTTTATTTTAACAGTAATTTGGGATTCAATGTTAAATAATTTTATTTATAACTGTTATATAATGACTATGTTTTGCACTCTTTCAAATGTCATAATGATCTTTATTACCGCACTAGTGTTTTTATTATATTTGGTACCAATCAAAAGCTTCTTGTTATTTCTTCCGTGATTTATCTGGCACAAGATCGAAAACATAACATTAAGCATCAGATCTATGAACTCATTTTAAAATTTAAGACACAACTTTGACAGTGATCGACAGAAGCAATGTAGTCTGTTGCTAAAGGAATACAAATTCTCATTACCAGTATTCTGTATTCAACTTTATAACTAATTATTTTTAATCAAATAATACGTAATATAAAGTAGGATATTATATTATTAACGCACTAAAGTATCTTCACATGCGTGCGTAATATATTAATTTCCTACTGTGTTACCTAAATAACTATTATATTTTGGCACTGTAGCTATGTTGTTTAAGTGCAATAAAATTAATTTTAATAATAATTTCAATCTTTTATCACTTTTTAATAATGTAGTTGAGTTATAAATGTGCGACTGTTTATATTTGCAGAAATTAATATATAATTATTTTAAATTATAAATGTGATCGTTTAAATACAATCGACTTCTTGTTTGTCTGTTTTTAGCAAACCTTTCTACTAATTTGGAGGTTATGGTTATAAACTCTAGTTTAGCTTAAAATATCAAACATAACAACCTCATCCAGACAAGTTGCAAGGTAGTAGAACAGTTTACCACTGCATAGACAAATACTGTATCTTATGTAACTAAACGACATTTGTATTCCGTTCCCCATTACAAACAGCTCCAAAAACTGGCACTAGCCGAGCACAATTATACTTTATACGATGAATTGAGTTTCGAACTGATCGATATAGGATTTTCGCGGTCAACTTGATCAACCTCATTTTTATATTTATCAGGTCAGACATTTTTTAGCCCAATTAAATTAATAGCCAACTACGTCAATTTACATTATAATTGATCATACTTTACAGTGTATAAACTGAGTACTTTTGATACAGCACAACACCATTCGAGTCGGAGAGTTTCGAGAAGTTCTTCAAAGTTCACATTTTCAACTTCCTTACAATATTTGTCGTAGCTCTCTTTCAGATCAGTTAGAAAAGGATCGTAACATTCCAAGTCATCAGTTGAGAACTGCAACGGCTCTCTTTAGAAAGTCGTTTTTGAAGAGACTGTTGAGTTAGATAGTGTGTCCTTTGATAGTGATTCATGTATTGAATCGCCGTTTTCGTTTGTTAAAATTATCGTGGGGGCTGTTTGGTCATATTCTATTAATTTGGAATCATAATCCATTAAGAAAGATTTACAATGTCCAAGAATTGATTGATTGTATTTAGACGTAGAATCTATCGTGCTGTAATTTACCATGGCTCTTAGCAGGTCAACTTTTTCATTGAGCTTTGCATTCAAATCGTCTACAGCCATTTTTAAACTTTGCATTTCCTATGGAAAAATAAGGAATTTTTAACTTACTGCTCACCACAAAGTGACGTAAAAGTGCCTTTCGAGTATTACCGACCTGAAAAAGTTCTGGTATTAGTTCTTGCACAGTAAAATAGTTTGTAACATCTTTTTTAAGTTTCTCTCCCAGATTTTCAAGGTATGGCTCCTTTATACTCTCAACGAGCTCCTTGCTCTCACTATAAATATTTTCTGCTTCAATTTGCAAGTTTTCCAAAATTCGTCTGTTTTTTGGATGGCCATGTAAAGGTTTCAGCTTCTTCTGCATTTCAGCATATTGATTCCGGATATCGCTTTGGGTCTTCAGCAGCTTTTGTTTTATTTCTGTATCAAAAAACTGCTCAAACTTTCTCAGGGTCTTCCTGTCATATTCATTCATGCAAATATCGATAAATTCTTCGAGAAATACCAAATAATTACCAGCAAGAAATAAGTACTCTTTTGTGTCACGAATGCTTCGTGTTTCGAATTGATTTTGCATGTTCAGGTATGTTTTATAGAGATTATTCAATAGATTATTATAGTGATGTGCTATCTGAAAAAGGGTCGTATTAATAACTGTTTTAATAAGTTTGTTTCGCTTATTAAAGCTTACTTTATCTTCGCTTAACAAGAAACTGTGATGAGTGTTATAAAAATGTTGTGCATATACAAGGGTTTCGTCCCAACCCTTTCGTAAAAGCCTATTTAGATCACCAAAGTAAGTATTTTCGTGCTGGTGTGCCTCAAAGTTGAACAGCGTTTTGGTTATTTCTTGTTCAATTGGACCGTGAGTTTTATTGGGATTGAGAGAATGTTGCATATTAGAATCTGACTTCCATATTGCGGATTCTCCTTTGTCCGAGTAAAACTTTATTGGTACAATTACATCCATAGACTGAGCCAGGGTTTTTAGTGTTTTAATTATATCTGTTGCTCCATCCACGAATTCCTGTTATTCATATAGAAATGCATTAGTTAATGAAAATACACAAGTGTAGGCATGTCACTTTACCTGAAAGTAGTAGAAGTTTCCGCATTGTGTTAACGTTTTCAATTTGAATTTTTCACATTTATCATTGAGTGTTTTACGTTTTTGTTCCACTGTACACACCTCTGTTAGCAAAGCTCTTTGAACAACTTTTTGTTTTTTTTGAAGATTTTCCACAAATGTATGCTCTTCTATAATGGTGTTAAGAGTAGAATTGAACTCATTGCTTTTAGTTGTATTTTGGCCAAGGTTTGAGTCTTAAAACATGAATTAATACGAAAGTAAATGTGGTACCAGTTTAATAATTATGAAAAAATTATAAATTGCTGTTTAAAGTTAATTACAGATAATCACAAAATATTCGGACATTTATTACATTTTGTTAATTAATTAGAATTAGAAACATTAAAACTTAACATTAATATTTAGTGTGGTTCGAGCGCGAGACGTTTGGGCATGGTAAATGTGACTTTTTATAAAATTCCTTATCACATTTGCCCTACTCTTCCAATAAAATGTTTCAACACTGAATTTGTTAGTAATATTATGCTGTCGAATTTTCGTTTCCATGTAGTGCCAAACTTTTTCTATGAGATTCAAATCCAGGATGGGCAAGGTATTTTAGTTACTTTTGGACAGTTATTCAGCATCCAGTCCTGCACTATGATTATCATTGTCCTGACGGAATTCAAAACTCTCTCTCTTATTCTTATTTTAGACGCACTTTGTAACAAACTATTTTTTTTCAATATTTAAACATACCCATTTGTCCAAGATCCCTTCAATAAAATCTCGCCCACACTAAATGGGGAAATATACCCACAGACCATATGTGTTCTCCCGCTGTGTTTCACGATTGCCCACCGGTGGTTTTTTTATTTGGTTTTTGCCACTCCATTTGTCGTGCATTCGACCCAATATGATAAAGGTACATCCCTCCAATAACCTTCCGCCTTTAAAGAAAATTCTGAGGCAAAAAGTTGACGGAAACAACTTGTTTCTTCACAGAGGTTTTTTGCCTTGGAATACATTTCCGAACAGTTTCAACCGATCCTTTTTAACCCGTAAATTTTTCTAGTTCCACTTGAAGTTGTGGGACACTAACTTTAAGGTTCTGCTTTACTCGTGGGTAAGACTTCTTTTCATTTAACGCCTTTGGAAGGCCCGGTTGATTTATGTGAATAATCGATCTTCATTTTTATACTAATTTTATAATTTTTATTTAACTACTGAACTGACGATATCGTTTTTTATTTACCTACACGATTTTTTTTAATACTATTAGAAGACTTGTGTCGAAATATTTTTGAGGAGCAATAATAATGCAATTATTCCTTTTCCATTTGATTCCTTTGTTAATAAAATATTTTAAATGTGCTATTCTAGTATTATTTAATATTAAATATACCAGAAGTTATGTATTCCATAAAGTGAAAAAAGAAATAACAAACATTTCGTATTCGTGGAGAAATTTAACTAAGTGCGGGGTGTTCAAATATTTTTGTGATCCACTGTATATTGGTGTGTAGGACTGTCGGAAATACATTTAAAATTATTGCAATCTTATGCAACATTGTGTAGTTTACTGCTAATTTAAAGTAAACGATCAAGGAAAAGTACCTACATTATTCGAAACGTCTAAATTACTACTTGGCAGGATATTTCAATTAAATCGAGAATGTATCCGAGGTTTAATCCATGTTAGGTGATATTCTCAAAACCAGCGTTTTTGTGTGAAAAAGTGGAAATGTTAAACCTTAAAACCCTATTGTTAAACTTTAAATACATGTTTATTAAATAATTGTTTTATTTTAAATGTGCTGTACTTATATTTTGATGGATTTGGATAGAAAATTTTTAAAAAATCCAATCAGTTTCTTCTAAAAAAATTATACATTGGTCGAGGATGTCATTATAAATGTCGCAAATTATATCCTTCGGCGTTACGCGCCAGCACAGCTGTGATAAAGTATATGTGTTTTTTGCGTAATTAGGCATCAGCAAAGTGCATTGTCATTTACTATTCAAGTGGTGCTGGACGGCGAAGAAATTACCTTGTTAGACTCCACATCTTTTCGCTACATTTTGTACAACTTTTTCAACTTGTTGCTTCAATTTTTCCAGCATCTTTTATGATAGTTCAAACTCTGCTGCCGAAAAACTACCTCCATCATAAATAGCTTTATATTTCCAAAAATGCAACGTGCGAAGATTAATGCTGTTAGTAAATGTGTACATTCTATTCAGATAATCGTGGGCCTAGCACTATTCGATTTTTTTCTCGGTTGTTTGTGTTTTACCACTTAAAATTGGTTTTTTAAGGGAGCTACTGCACAGGAATTCATAGATTCTAGGCTCTTCTCTTCAAAAGCTGAATCTCAGTGTTATAGTCTTTGATAATGGTATCGAATGAATCTTGAAGGAACCTGAAAGAAACCTGCTATCAAAGCCTAGAATAGATAAAGTTGATATTGCGGAAAAGTGAGGCTAAATCAGGATCAGAATTGGCTTGGCAAGCCTCAAATTAAACTTGAGGACTTTTATAAGAAGCGGAGGACTTTTATAAGAAATTCAGTGCGCATTCAAAGCCTACGAAACTTTTTGATAACTTGCTTTATTCTATTAATTATACTAAATTATACATACCTAAACATGTCGTTCAACGTGGGAATTCGTCGTTCCACTGCATTTTTATGATCAGCAAATCTGCTTTCATGCATGCAAAGTTCCTCCAATCGCTCTTTGTAAATATAAGCTTCAATCGACCTCAAACGCCATTCCATGAATGTTCAATCTAATGTCTTTGCGCTTTCCCATACGAATATGTGCTTCTGTATCCACTTGTCCGTTTCCTTCATAATTTCTGTTTTAGGCCGTTTCCACATAGTTACCAATGCACTCCCAAAGTCCAAATTGCCATTGCTAATCGCTCCGATTTCAAATTCGCAAAAGAGCATCTGATTGGGAATTAGATTGTCGTTGGGATCTGCTATTTCGCTTGTTTGGCTGGCTCTTTTTCTCTAATAAGAAATGAATTATCAATAATGCTGTGCAAAATTAGCAACAGTGTTTACTTGGATTTTAGGGTCTTTTTCTTTGTCTGGTGGATACACTTCCAGAAACCGTTTCACCTCCTCTATAAGAATGTCTATCTTCAGCTCCAATTGATTTTTATACTTCTTTGGCACAGCCACTTCTGATTGATACTGGTTCATATACACTCCTTCTATTACACTGAGCAGTTTTTTAACTTCGCCCATAGTCTTGTGTGTTTTTTCCTTAGACGCTTCTTGCCTTAAAGTATCTATTAGTATGTTCAGTTTGGTCTCATAAGGTTCGGTTAGAGTATTGTTGAGTTTGACCATGTTCTCCATATCTTTAAGCATTATCAGTTGTAGCACTTCGGTTCTTCGAAAGTGTTTCTGCCATAATAGGGTGGCGGCATTCAGAAAATTGTACGTGTTGTCAATCGTTTTGGTCAATTTATCAACTAATTTATTCCAAATCTAAAACCATTTGAAAATCTTGGTTGTGAAAAAATGGTGTGATGGAAAAATCTCCTTCAAGGATCCCCGCTCTCACCGTTTCTCTACAATATATACTGCCATGATATATACAATTACAACTTACCAGACAAAAATCAAATCGACAGATCGGCATACATATTACAATACGCAGACGACACGGCACTTATTGTACATGACAAAACTACTGAGAGAGCAGCTCAAAGACTCCAAACACTAACAAACAACACAATGACATGGTTTTCTAAATGGAGACTAACACCAAAAGCCTCAAAAAACCAACTACTGCTCACAAACCACAGACTCAACACTGACTCCCCTACAATAACTGCAGACGGCCAAACGACACAACCAAAAAACGACGTAAAATACTTTGGAATCACAATTGGAACCACAAACTTAAATTCACTAAACACATACGAAACATCAGGGCAGAAACAATAAAGAGAACAAAACACTTCCGATCACTAACCTACAAAGACAGAGGAATTAGCACAAACACCGCGACAAAAATATACAAAGCGATCTACAGACCCTTCTTGCACTATGGACATATACTCATGACCAACGGAACAGAAAGGATAAAACGTTATATACAAACAGAACAAATTGCACTAAGACTAATAACACGAATAAGACACCCCCAAAACCCACTACACAACCCCTCCACCCAACTACTATAAGAACGCACAAAGAACACATTTTGAAAACAAAATGACAAAGATTTAGGAAAGACTCATACATCTACAGACAAAATGGACAAACAACCCCTACAACTGGACCATACTGAATCCCCTTTGTCTTACAAGACCAACCAGACAATCCCGCTTCCGTTTCCCTACATCAACGCTACTCGAACACTTACAAACGCAACTGACTACTGGACACTAAAATAAATTTTTCTTGTCAATAGAATTAGAAAGTTTATTTAATCAAATTGTTAACCCAGAATAAGAGAATTTTCATCTTTGTTTTTTTTATTTAGATTAAGACTACATGAATTAAACAAGGGCAGAAAGACCGATAGGTCGATAGCCTTTTTTAGAAGTAAAGATATTTACTACTATTACTCATGGTTGTTCATTTGAAAATGAGTATGGAATATGAATTTCCAGTTTATATTGAACACCTGGGTGATATGGAATCAAAGAGCTTTGTATGATTTTCTGGGAAACTTCTGGAACGACAAATTGTTTACGTTTTAATGAAACTGATTTAGATCGATTTATTCTGATGACCAAGCAAATGGCTGTTTGGAGTTAAACTTTCTTTTGTTGTCACTATATATTTTTTATATTCTATATTAACTTGACTGTCATAACTTTATTTTGAGCTACTCTGTATATTTCAAAGTAACAGAAACAAATACTTTGGCGACAACCACAACACTTTTATATGCACGTTTTTTTTTTTCAGTCGCTATTTCTGTACGATCTAAGAGGGAGGGTCTCGCTTCGCTGACTCACCTTGTATATCGTCTGTTATATTTTTTAAATAACATGTATTTAAATTTTATTTTAAAAAGTGATTAATGTGTGCGATTAACGTGCCATTTTAAAGCTCAAATAATGCACAATAATTCTTATAAAACGAATTTTTGACATTCGGGTCAATTAGAGATTAACTGTTTAGAACAAAAGAATGACTCGGCGTTGTTATAGTGACCTAAACTTTCTAAGATAACTTGATGAACAGTGTTTTTATATTTGATTTAATGATTTGGCGAATTACATCAAAACAAAATTTTGGGAACCCGATATCTCTAAAACGGTTAAATTTAAACATGTAATGTGTTATACCATTTTTGTTTAGAACGTGGAGAAGAATTCAATTATTGTATAAAATACGGGGTGTTCCATTAGAAAAAAGGTAGCAATGCGTTGCTGTGACTTTTTGACTGATCCTGTATACTAAATTTTCTGTTACGTAAATAGACTGGAAATGACCGTACAATTTTTGTATTAATTGTTTTGTTCTAGGTATCTTAGTTTAGGAAATAATTCACCGTTTCCATACATAAAAGCGACCCTGTATAAAAGGCAATATTGAAGGAAATTTCTAATAAACTTTCTTGACTTGGACAATATCTGACCAAATTATGGATATTCAATTTTCTGCTAGAAATTGAATATAAATGGTCCAAAATTTGTCAAAATGCCTCAGCAGCATTCATACAAAACAATATGGAATTTAAACAAACCAATATGTGTAATCGCCAAAGAGAAGAATACATTTTTTAATGCTCTTATGGATAGGAATAGTGTTAAGAGGTTTTATTCCTGCTGGAATTTGCTATGGCAGGAAAAAGTTCTTTTCAAAAAAGGGGCGTTGGTTTAAATATATTCAAAAACATAAAATGGGCAAAAGAAGAACACTATTAAATATTATTCAACTAGTAGATAACGTAAACAAAAGACAAAATTTTGATTAAAGCATTTTATAGAACATAACATAGATACAACCATTTTTCAAAGTTTATTGAAAAGGCTCCATTCTAAACATTCTTAAAAATATTGTGAACATTGTATAGCTTTTTTTCAGGGTACCATGTATAGTTGAAAATTATTTTAAAATGTCGCCCGCTTAAAGCTCTCTAGTAGATCACCCAAAGATGGATTTAAAAAAAACCAATCGTTTGCTCGTGAGCTAAACTATCGATCAAGATGAGCCTGTAATCTGCAGGGCCAGCTTTAAAACGGCGTATTTTGGTTCTTAGAACTGTTAAATTACCAAAATTCAAACCTACTTATGGTTTGCAACTGGTGAGTTTGTCGAGTTTTTCGTAACTACGAAAGAATCTCATTTGTGCACTAGTTTAACTTATTTCATGTAATTAAGCCTAGAACTCGGATTTCGGAACAATAGTATTCATAACTTTCGCTTGCATACGTAGGGACACTTTCTACCCACGATTGGTGTATTGCGTGTTAATTCTAGCCAATATTTACCGTTTGAATAGTTTCTATCTCCACATCGTACAAAGTTCGGATATCCTCCAGAGCTGGTGTGTACATGTCAGCTTGATCTTCGGATATCGGTTCCGCATTGGGCATTTCTCTTAGAGCTTCTTCAATCACTTGTAAATCCTTGAAGCATCTGTTATATATTAAAACTGCTGCTTGTTTATAGTTTATCATGATTTTCTGTGCTCGTTGATCCACATTAGCCAAGGTTTGCCTTAAATTATTCAACCACTTGCTCGGATCTTGTTCGACTGAAGTCAAATCGACTATTCGTAGATGGTCTGCAAGTTCTTTCGTTTTGTCTTGCAGAGTTTGGATTGTTTCTGACAATGTTGGTGTGTACTGTTTTTTCAGATTGCCTAAGGCATTTTCGGATTCGCTGCGAATAAATTTAATCCAGCAATCTTTTATGTGGCGAAGTTCCTGTATCGCATTTCTAGCATAGTTTTGAATTTCTGCTTGTAGCTGACACTTTAGCTCTATATAGTTTCTGTTATTGCAGAGGATTGTCTCATTTACGTTTTTCAGCTCCATTTCAATTTGCACATCGCACTCGTGCGGTAGCCTATTCGATATTCGCTTGATTTCCTGATAAAATATTTTTAAAGCATCACTAAACTCTTTCGATTTTTCTTTTTCCAATTTCACAGAATTGTCATAGAAGCTTTCCACCAAGCCATCTTGCTGCCTTGTGTAGTCGTAAATTCGTTTATAGATATTCTTAAAATTATTCTTTTCCATGTAGTTGGCATTATCATGGTTCGATTTTATCTTCGAATCGAACAATTCGTTTTTAATTAAACCCCTGATTTCGTGCAAGCCGTGTTTCAGCTCAGTGGATTGCTCTTTAAACAGCCTTTCGTACTTGTCACAAATATCTTGTTTGCTTTTGTGCAAGACGTTTATTGCTTTCTTTTCAGCTGCAGCTTTTTTTTCGTACAGCGCTTCGATCACTTTGGAGGGCCGGGAGTGCCCTACGAAATCCAGAGGCAGACATTTCAAATCGAAATCGTCCATATATTTGTTGAACACTAATCGCAATTTTATTTTTACTAAATCGCTGTCAAAGTAATTACTAACAGGAAGGTCAGAAACCTGTTCCAAATATTAGCCGGTTTGCGTACCTAGTCTGATTAAACTATTGCAGTTATTAAAACATATTTTTGCATTTGTTTTTTTGTTTGCTCTGTCTTCTAGAAACGAAACATTCTAGGTATTTATGCCGTTGTGAATAAAAACGTTTAATATATGTATTAAAGTAGCATATGTGGTATTTATGCATTTCAGTTCTCACGTTGTCGGATGATTCGAATTATTTTTAGGATGTAAGTAAATATTGGCTTCAGTGATGTAAGGTGATCTGACGCTAAAAACATGACTTTGATTTTTATTTGGTTTTCTAATTAAGTATTCCGTTTTCATTCCAATATATTCCTGGGTTTCAGTCAATTTTACTGTTTATTATTTAAAATGTTACAAAAACGTTTCGGTGTCTTCTCCACCATCATCAGTTGTCTAAAATATACATTTACAGTCATCATCAATTCAAATAAAAAACTCTAACCAAATTTCACACATAAAATACAATTACATACATATTAAAAGTATATAAAGAACCATTGGCTTTCAGGTGATGAGTCAGGATAAACATATCCGGGAAAGACTAGAATCTATTGTCTAGAGATTCAAACCTCAACCTCAACTTACGTGTATAGTTCCTAACATGGCAACACTCAACTGGTTACTGAATTTCCATATTTTATTCGATATCAGGCGAGCGAAACAAAAAAAACCTGTTTATATTACGGTTATTTCTTTTTGTTTTTTTTTTTTTTTTTTTTTTGCTTTTCAGGAATGCTTGGCAATTCTTCAATATTATATGTTTATATTTCATTTACCTGGTCCAATCAGTTCATTTATGCGATTATCTAATTAGTGTATGGTATACATAGCTCAGATTGTCTGTATCTGATCTGAAATTTATTGCATTTTGATGTTTCTTAATTTGTATCATTTCATGGATTCTTCTCTTATTATAGTTGTCTTCATTGACCAATATTTGCGTGTTATCGAAATCAAATTCATGCAACTTTTGTTGTGCATGTTGTGCTAATGCTGTTGCATTTTCGTTAACCTTTCTTAAGCTGTACTTATGTTCGTATACTCTTTTCTTTAAATATTGCCCTGTTTGTCCTAAGTATGTGCTGTCACAGTTCAAACAGTCAATCTTGTATATTACGTTTGGTGTGTCCAATTTATCGCTTCTAGGCTTAAATTTTGTAAAACATTCTTTTGCCAAGTTGTTTTTAGTTTTCTCTGCTACAGCAATATTATGTGGTTTTAAAACATTTTTTATTTTTGTGTTGATTTCTGGCATGTGCGGTAATGATACATACCTGATTTCACCTTCTTTTTTCTTTTTTATATTATTTATGTTGTTCCATTTATTTGCATTGTATATTTTATTAATTCTCTGTTTCATAATTGGCTCGAAGAATTCTTTGGGATAGTTGTTCATTATTAGTACTTTTTTTATTTTTTCAAGATTTTTTTGTCTGTATCTACAATGTGCCAACTTTATCGCTCTATCAGTAAGAGCTGTTACCACACTTTTTTTATATTGTATAGGTGCATATGATTGGTAATTCAAGTATCTACCAGACCACACATCCTTTGTGTACCAGTTTGTTTTTATTTCCCCATTATTGTCATACATAATCGTCATATCCAAAAAGTTTAATGATTTGTTTTTGTCTTCCTCAATGGTGAATTTTATGGTTTCATGGAATGCATTAAACTTATCTAGTGTGTATTGAACTTTTTGGTTTGGCAGGCACATTATGCAGTCATCAACGTATCTTTTAAAAAATCCACATTTATAGTTTAAATCAGGTATTAGTTTTTCTTCTAGACTTTCCATTACAAGGTTTGCAATTGTTGCAGCTATGGGAGATCCCATAGCTACTCCATATATTTGTGAATAGAAATTGTCTTCATATCGGAAGTAAGTGGACTTAAGGCACAGCTCTACCGCCCCAATAAATTCATTTTCGGGTAATGATGTATGTTCCCTAATTTCAGCCCATTTATTTTTTATGCACTGTATTGAGTAATCTACCGGGATGTTTGTGTATAGCGATACCACATCAAGTGATATCAGGCGATGGTTCTCAGGTATCCTCTGCTTTTTTATGAATTCGCCGAAGCTCCATGAGTCCCTAATGTGATATTGTGAGTTTCCCAATACATTACTCAATACGGCTGACAGGTATTTAGACAATTGGTAAGTTGGGGCATTTATATTGCTAACTATCGGTCTTATGGGTGGCCTGCTTTGTGAAGCTTTGGCAGGCCATATATAAATGGTGCTCGGCCGTTTGTTGCAATACAGTTTTCGCTTTAAACTATCTGTTATGAATTTATTTTATGCCATGAATTTATGAACGTTTTTGTAACATTTTAAATAATAAACAGTAAAATTGACTGAAACCCAGGAATATATTGGAATGAATTAAAGTACAGTCAGGAAAATATGCGAAACGAGTATTCCGTTTGAGTGTCGTTTTTTATCAAAGGTTTTCTTTAACCTAAAACTAGCTTTGAGTCTTTACTTGCAAGCAAAATTTTTAAAATTATCTGATTAATAATCCGTTCATTGCGTTCGATCTTTGTATGATAGCCTCGCCGTTCTAAAAATCAGAAAACCCATTTGAAGGCAATATTCTTAGACTTGTTATTACACTTATGCAGCAGTTATGAGCGATTATTACATGTAAAATATTAACCAGCGAGACTACGCCCAATTACAATGACGAATGAGATTTTACAATTTTATTTTTCATCCGAACTATCGATCGAAAGATCTCTACAGCAAACACAGCCAGGAACTATTAAAGTAAATTATTGGAGTAGTAGTAAACATCTTTATTTCTAAACAAGGCTATCGACCTATCGGTCTTTCTGCCCTTGTTCAGTACACACAGTCTTAATCTAAATAAAAAAACAAAAATAAAAGTTATCTTATTCTGGGTTAACAATTTAATTCAATAAACTTTCTAATTCTAATGACAAGAAAAAATTATTTTATTGTCCAGTAGTCATTTGCGTTTATAAGCGTTGATGTAGGGAAACGGAAGCGGGATTGTCTGGTTGGTCTTGTAAGACAAAGGGGATTCAGTATCGTCCAGTTGTAGGGGTTGTTTGTCTATTTTGTCTGTAGATGTATGAGTCTTTCCGAAATCTTTGTCATGTTTGTGCGTTCGTATAGTAGTTGGGTGGAGGGGTTCTGTAGTGGGTTTTGGGGGTGTCTTATTCGTGTTATTAGTCTTAGTGCAATTTGTTCTGTTGTTTGTATATAACGTTTTGTCCTTTCTGTTCCGTTGGTCATGAGTATATGTCCATAGTCTAGCAAGGGTCTACAAATAGCTTTATATATTTTGGTGGCGGTGTTTGTACTAATTCCTCTGTCTTTGTAGGTTAGTGATCGGAAGTGTGTTGTTCTCTTTATTGTTTCTGCCCTGATGTTTCGTATGTGTTTAGTGAATTTAAGTTTGTGGTCAATTGTGATTCCAAGGTATTTTACGTCGTTTTTTGGTTGTGTCGTTTGGCCGTCTGCAGTTATTGTAGGGGAGTCAGCGTTGAGTCTGTGGTTTGTGAGCAGAAGTTGATTTTTTGACGCGTTTGGTGTTAGTCTCCATTTATAAAACCATGTCATTGTGTTGTTTGTTAGTGTTTGGAGTCTTTGAGCTAATGAAGGATTTGAAATAATCAAAGATTTGAAATACAAAGGATTTTAGATTAATGAAAGATTTTGGAGTGTTTAACGCCCAAATTTAGATACCAAAAATTTTGGAATTATGAGAAATTTTGAGATAAGAATTTTGGAATAATGGAGGATTTTAGAATAATGAAAGATTTTGAAAGAAGCATTTGGAATTATTAAGGATTTTGAAGTGCTTAAAGCCCAAATTGAAGCACTAAGAATTTTGGAATAATGAAAGATTTTAAGATAATGAAAGATTTTAGAATAATGAAGGATTTTGAAGTTCTTAAAGCCCAAATTTAGATACCAAAAATTTTAGAATTATGAAAAATTTTGAAGTGTTTAAAGCCCAAATTTAGATACCAAAAATTTTTGAATTATGAAAGATTTTAAGATAAAGATTTTGAGATAATGAAATATTTTGAAGTGTTTAAAGCCCAAATTTAAATACCAAAAATTTTAGAATTATGGAGAGATTTTGAGTAAGAATTTGAAGGTGGTTTAAAAAGCTCAAATTAAAGAGCCCAAAAATTTTGAGATAGAAGGATTTTGAGTTAAGATTTGGAATAATGAAAATATTGGAAATATGAAAGATTCTTGAGTATGTTAAAGCACGCAAATTTAGATACCAAAGGAGTTTTAGAATAATGAAGGAGTCTAAAATTATTGGATTATACAATATGTCGCAATATCCGCATCGGCTACTAACTATGGAGTGCCTAAATTGGGAAAGGAACTACCTCAAAGCACTTAGGAACAGGTTTGAACTAACATATATAATAAAAAGGGTAAGACAAGAACATCATTAGAAGAAAAAATTTTGAGATAAATGAAACACTACCCATCAAAACAACATGCATTCAAGCGAAGTAGTTGCAATAATCCGCGCTGTGCTAATGATCTGGAGATTGCATTTAATATTTGTATTTACAGTTATATTTTTAACATTACGTACTCAGTGTTTTAAAATAAATTGAATGCAACAAGCTTCGTATGTATGTGTGCATGTAATTTAAAAGGATTTTTTTTTCGAAAAACCTTCTAAATCAAGGTTTGTTCAATAAAAACCTTTACGTATGTACGATGTACACACCCACTTCCTATCTTTTTCAATAAATTGAGAATTCCAAACGTACCAATTGTACATTACAAATGGTTTTACAGGGTGTTTCAATAAGAGCAAGAATTATGAATTTATTCCCTATAAATGACCATCGAGCCTTGCCGGAACAAACGTGCTGATTTCTTGAAATGTTCAGTGGTAAAGCGTTAAATATCGTCTTTCAAGGCTTTAATCAGTTTGCGGTTGTTCACTTGTGATTTTAAAAAAACCCAAAGAAGTCCAAAAGCGTTAAATCCCATGATCTGGGCGGCCAATGTCGATCTCCAAAACGATGAAAAACTTGATTAGGAAATTACTCGTTTTTCAACAGTTTCTCTGGCTGTATGTCGTGTTACACAGTTCCTATTGAAACCACGTGCTGTTTGTTGAGATCCATATTTTGCAATTGGCACAAAAGGTTAGTTAATATTTCTCTTCAGGGTTAATGCTTGACCAACTTCACTTTCAAAGGAAAAAAGCGTCCACAAACAGTGGCTCTTTTTGGATGTCTTCTCACTCAATGAGAATTGTTAGTTGTGTATTGGAACGCTCCATTTTACTTAACCTCCTGCTGTCTACTAATAAATGGTCATTTTTTAATTTTTTTCTTTTCAGGTGTTGCTGATGGCGTGGGAGGGTGGAGGTCCTATGGAATCGATCCGGGAGAGTTTTCCTTTCACTTGATGAAAACTTGCGAACGTTTAGTAAAATTAGGTCGATTTTGCGCCTACAAACCCTTCAGAATTATTAGCTAGTAGCTACTATGAACTACTTCACAATAAAAAGGCAATTTTAGGTAAGTACTTGTTCTGGCATTTCAGCATAATGATTCAGTACCGTTCGGTTTTATTCCTAAAGTACCTCAACTGAAATTTAAACAATTGCAATAGTTCGGTTTATCGTCATGTGATTCAGCATACCTTCTGGGAAGTGAAAAATTGTTTAATTTACTGATTGCAACGCAGCAACACTTAGATTAATTGAATGAAATGAAATTGAGTTGAAGCTCCAAAGTCCACTCAGGTATATACTCTGAATATCCATGCTTGGTTCCATCGTTTATCTTCCGTAAATAATGCGCTAAAGGCGAAAGCCAACTACTTGATCAAACAATATTCTCAAAATTCCAAAAATTACCAATTTTTGTCTGGGAAAGTCGGAAAATGCGAATATATAAGACTTATTTTTGTCTAACATGTCTTGATTTCATTTATGGTCAGCCAATTATATGAAATGTTGCCGCTTACTTTCTGGATTTAGCAATGTTTAATTGTTTTTCAACTTACTCGCTTTTTTCTATTAGAACTTGGGCAAACATTTACTTAAAGCAAAATAGATTGCGCGAAATGCACAACGTGACGAAATTTTGATATTCTCAACTAAACTTTACTCTCAAACTTTGATTAAACACGAATCTTAATAAACATTGCAAGACACATTGATCCAGTTCTGCTTAAATTATTTTGACATGTATTTATTATTGGATACGAATTGATCCACGTTCAAGATTACCGTAATCAAACCAAGAAACAAAACTTGTGCCAAACGTTAATTTACAAAATTTGTGTTGATTATCTTTAATTAGCTTAATTGTGTTAAGGTCATAGATGAATATTTTCAAAAAATACGTTACTATTATTATTATAACGAATATTTAACGTCTGGCGCTGTTGATTTATCAGTTAGATATTGAAGTGTTTATTCTCCTTGTTAGCCATTAGTATGCAATTTTACAACTCTCGTGAGTGCCATCATTCGTCGACTAAATATCACGAGACTACACATTATCGGTAACTACGCAAAATTGCCAAGATTTTCAGGACATATTTATCATTGTAGGAATTATTCAATTGCAACCTCGATATCTATTGGTAAAGCGCCAATTTAAGTTTTCAGTGTAACACTTTGTTTCATAGATACAGATTTCTGGCTTTTAATAGTGTGATAGAATAATGGTTGTTTGATTAACATAAAAATGTGTATTTTGCCAAAAAAACGCTAATCTAATTTTAATTAAATAAATGGCTTCATTTTAAAGTTTTAGTGATCATGTTTTTCCTGTTTTCAGAACAGTAATAACACTAAATTCGTTCCTGTTGATCGAGATTATTTATTAACAATCTGTAAATTATCTACAACAATTGTATACCCTCGTATTATCATTTGACCCAACTTCACACTGACAAAAGTTCAATTTGGTGAAACCACTTTTTTGACTCGCACTTTATTTCACCTAAAATATGTGTACCTGGTGCGAATTGCATTGAGCAGACGTTTTTGATATATTTAGATTTAAAAAAGTTTTGTGGTAAATCAGCATCAGAAAGAAAATTAAAAAGAAAAATTACAAATGTTCAACTTACCTTCATTTTCGTGTGCGCCAAGATAAGTACGCTTTAAAAAATATTAATTGAAATATCTGGAGCATTTAGTTAGAGCTACTGAGTTAGATTCTTCGAATCCTTTGTTAGATTTAGTTATTCTAATTAACTATCTAAAAAGTGTGCCTCAAAAAAGTGTTTTTATTATAAATGTGTGCAAAGTTCAGCACATCCTAAAATATGCATGATCACCCTAAAAATCTTGCCCTAGGGCCTAGGCCAATATTGTGTCGATACACGAGTTTTTACAGAAACATTCACTTTTGGACTGTAGTCCAAAGTAAGTTGGGCTAAAGGTTTGGGTTCCGGAAAATGTGGTTTCATTTTACCACACCTTTTAAAGACACCCTGTATATCAATTGCTGAAGCTATAGAGTTATTTGATCAGGAAATGCTTTTGCATGGAATTGATTAGATTGTTGTTTGTATGTTTAGGTAAATTCAAATTCCCATTTTACGTATGTTACCAAATGATTAAAATACAGGGAGGGAAAACCTTTGGAGGTGGCAAATTTTATTTTGGGCTAGGGTTTTTCTGATAAGAAATACAGATTTCATACACTAATTTTTTTAATTATAAACACATTATGTGTTTAATAATAACTTTGCTCCATGTATCACGATATAGCGAAACTCAACAGTGAAAATTTGCGAATTAACATATCAATAACTAACACTTCTGATTCCTGGGCAACTTCAGAGGGCCAAATTATTTATAAAAAACATATCAGGCAAATTACATGAAACGTTTTAATTGTGTACCGATTGTCGAGTTGCATTCGATTCATTAGGTTTTTTTCGGTGGTTATTAATATAGATAAAAGGTTTAGGAACTTTGGGCACGTTTGAGACAATTAAAAACCCAGCCATAGTCCAACTTATGGCTCCATCAAAACCTGCAATTTTACATATTTTGCTTTAAGTTTGCATTAGAACAACATAATCCTCGCAAATCAACTCGACAAGAAGCTGCAGAACGAAAATATTTTGTTAATAAATATTTACCCGAGAAAAAAGAGCGTTCACACACTTCATTTGGTTTGGAAATTTACTGAAGTATAGCTCGATTACCGATTCGAAGGCTGCAGAGTGATAGAAATTTGAGTAAAATAGTTTTTTTGATGTATAGAAAACCACACGTAATTCCTGCATAAAGTAAACAAATTATTTGTAATGTGTGATTCTTATTGGTGGAATACTGGAATTCTGAAAATTATTTAAACCTAATACAAAATTAAATAATTCCTAATTTAACTTTACTACTACTCAATAGTAGAAGTTGTTTTCTCGAATGGCCAGCTATAATTCCAGATCTAACCCCATCAGATTTTCATCAATGAGGTTGTTTGCAATTCAAAGCCGATTTCATTAACTCAAAAAAAATCTTTGCAATATAATTGGAGCCAAAATACAACAAATCATCAATTTAAATGTTTTACTTTTCGATTGTTGCCTTTTTTATAAATCGATTCTTTTCAGTTTCGCAGACATTTTGCAAGAGATCTATCTCATTAGTTATAGATAAGTTCAATAGTAAATCACAGTTGAGTTTAGATATAATATCAAATAACACTGAGGGATCTGTGAAGGTTTCTAAAATAAGTGTTTTTATTGAAAAAATAATGAAACTGTTAATTTAGATTCTTTAGTATTTATCATCTAAAGCCGAAGCTAGAAATGGACGTATCTGAGCGTGTTTCTCAAAAATTGATCCCCCCAATTTCACACAAATTTATTCAAATGATATTTTTTAAATATTGAAAATGCTTGGAACAGCAAGCAAGAAATAAGCTCTTACTTCTTTACAACTTGCTAACCATCTGGAATTCGTAGATTCAAAAGGTATAAAAAACATATTTTATTGTGTGGAATAAATTAAAAGAACTGAATTGGATAATTTTGAATTAAAAATTTATTTAATTTTGATTGTTAATTTTAATAAAAAAGCTAACATGCGCTTAATAATTTGTGAAAACAGTAGAAAAATCAACAAGTGCCGTACATATACATACAATGCCGTACATATTTTCACGCAGATGGTAATTTGTGGTTTATTTTTTCCGCCATGATAAAAAAGAACTTGAAACGCCCAGTCATAGTCCCGTGGCTGAAAGCATTCGGAAAAGTCATGTGGAATTTCAAAAATAGATTAGAGTAAATGAAACATTATTATCGAGCGTGAGGCTTTCTATGTGCTTTGCATAGGTGATTCCAAACCTTGCATTGATGCCAAAAAATGTGAAAGTCCTAAATAAACAAAATAATTTCAATAATGCTTTCGTTCCGATTGGTCACAGTCACGTAAAATTAAACTGATCGGCATTTAAGTAACGGTTACTTTTAACCACATACAGTTCCGATCTAGGGCGGATTTGAGAATTTCAGTATCTAACTGTATGTGGTTGGGACTCCCTGAAGCATGCACAATTGTCGATTTTACAATTTTATGATTTGAAAAGTATTCTTGAAGGTTTTAAATCGCCTTAATGTCTTGCAATTATAGACTTTTAGTACTTCCCTGTATAGAATCACATAAGTATTGAAAAGTGTTGGCCTCAATCCAACAAGAAAGTACTGGAATAAAAAATATATCAGTGTGTCTACACGTAGTGTAAAGCCCAAACAGAAAGATATAGAAAGTTGTTTACTCAAATTTTCGAAGTAAAACTTTCAATTAGATTTATGATTTCTATCGAATAGATGTAATTTGCACCGAACCATTAGATAGGTGGTTGACACATTAACGATGAGATGTATCCGTACTAGCAAGTTGCAGTAATACTGGTATAAATTACTTAAATGATAATAAAAGTCGTTCGTTTAGATACTTAGAGTGTTTACTGCGTCACATGCATATAATAGATCCAAAACTTTGATTTTGGAAAATGAGATCATGTTTTTTACTGGCCCTTATACCAGCCCGGTTTCAATTGATTAAAGAGTAAAAGTTAATAACTTTCCATTATGACAAAATTGGCGACATTTTCAAATTATAATATGAATTCATACGAGTCTTGAGCATTAACTACTGTTTTTTTTTCGTTATCTCAGCTATTTGGATCACTCCCAAATGTTTCAATCATGTGCTTGATTTTTTTATGTGCCTTGTATTTTTTTGCGTTTTTATCAAGTGGGCATTACCCTTTAGTTGGCAGTTGTTCTTATTGACAACTTTAGGGTCTCATTTATAGCTAGAACTAAGACGTGGGAAGGCATCCTTTTCCTGCTTAACTACAGAGAAAAAAAAGGTCAGTAAATTTGCACATCTCGTTCTAAATCCAGCAAAGCTACAACCCGGATCTTATTCTACAATTTGCAACTGATTGATTTTCTGATTAACATTCTGATTCATTGATACATAGAGGGGCACATGCACATCAGCGAATGTCTGCAGTAATTTTCCATATTCACTCATAAAGCCTTAGAAGGACTATTCGGGAACAAAGAAGATGTCAATTGAGAATATCAACATAAGTCAATTGAGAATATATAAATACGTCTTGCAGCATCTACCGAAGTGTGTTAATAAATACGGTCAACATTTTGGCATCACTTGAAATTTAACAAGACCACATTCATGGTCTCCAGTACGCAACAGCATCTTGACGCCGCAGTTGCAAATAGGTAGAAACAATATTAACAGAACATTAAGTTATTAAACCGAAAATTTATGTACGGATATGGAAACATGGACTAGAACGGAAAGGTGCCAGTCAAAAAAAAAAAAATTAAACGCGTTTCCATGATTTCGTGGAGGACAATAAAATCGTACTCCAGAGACAACCGAATCTGTTCGCTGCCAAACACCGTCAAGTGTAGAAAAATCGCATATATCTGACATATTCTTAAGGAGAAACAATACATAATTGTACAGTTCATGATCGGGAAAGTAAGGATGTATTATTTTATGAGTATGTGTTTATGTAACGATCAAGAAGGTTTTCAAGAAAACTTTAACGTTTCAGGGCCTTGTGTGTTTTTAAGCTTCCAAATATTGATTTACTACGGCAGGCATTTTTCAAATGAAGAAATAAATTAATTGTAATCCAGTTTATCCAGCTGCTTACACTGGAAAACGTTTCACATTTTACATTAGAAGGAATTTTACACTTACTAACTAAATACCCACAATTATATTTAAAAGCATTTTGTTGAGGTAAACTAGGTCTCTAATCCCAGAAACATGAAAAAACGGCTTAATAATCCCTATACTCAAAAATGGACTGGGCAATACACAACCGAGCAACTACAGACCAATTACACTACTTCCAGTACTAAGCAAAATTTTCGAATACATAATAAAGCAGCGGCTTGAAAAAGTGATTGGAAAATATATACCTACCTACCAATTTGGTTTCAAACAACATCACTCGACTGTTTATCCGCTCTTTATTTTGGCCAACAATATACAAACTACCCACCTAACTGACAGAAAGACAGCTTGCCTGTTTATGGACATTAACAAGGCTTTTGATAGTGTCTGGCATAGAGGCTTACTATACAAACTATACAAACTACACACACCAACATATCTACTACACACCATAAAGAACTTACTAGAAAACAGACAACTACAAGTACGAATTGACAAAATACTGTCATTTTCTTTTTCCCCTGAACAAGGGCTCCCTCAAGGATCCCCGCTCTCACCGTTTCTCTACAATATATACTGCCATGACATATACAATTACAACTTACCAGACAAAAATCAAATCGACAGATCGGCATACATATTACAATACGCAGACGACACGGCACTTATTGTACATGACAAAACTACTGAGAGAGCAGCTCAAGACTCCAAACACTAACAAACAACACAATGACATGGTTTTATAAATGGAGACTAACACCAAACGCGTAAAAAATCAACTTCTGCTCACAAACCACAGACTCAACGCTGACTCCCCTACAATAACTGCAGACGGCCAAACGACACAACCAAAAAACGACGTAAAATACCTTGGAATCACAAACCAAATTGACCACAAACTTAAATTCACTAAACACATACGTAACATCAGGGCAGAAAACAATAAAGAGAACAAAACACTTCCGATCACTAACCTACAAAGACAGATGAATTAGCACAAACACCGCCACCAAAATATATAAAGCTATTTGTAGACCCTTGCTAGTCTATGGACCTATACTCATGACCAACGGAACAGAAAGGACGAAACGTTATATACAAACAGAACAAATTGCACTAAGACTAATAACACGAATAAGACACCCCCAAAACCCACTACACAACCCCCCACCCAACTACTATACGAACGCACAAACATGACAAAGATTTCGGAAAGACTCATACATCTACATACAAAATGGACAAACAACCCCTACAACTGGACGATACTGAATCCCCTTTGTCCCACAAGACCAGCCAGACAATCCCGCTTCCGTTTCCCTACATCAACGCTACTCGAACACTTACAAACGCAACTGACTACTGGACAATAAAATAATTTTTTCTTGTCATTAGAATTTTATTTAATAATATTTTTAACCTAGAATAAGAGAATTTTCATATTTGTTTTTTATTTAGATTAAGACTACATGTATTAAACAAGGGCAGAAATACCGATAGGTCGATACCCTTTTTTAGAAATAAAGATGTTTACTACTACTAGCTCTCTGGCACTGGGATGGATTTATATTGAGAGATTTTAAGTAAATCTTCGTACAACTGCTTGTCCGTTAAAATTGGAGTTTTCTTTTATCTTTCTCTTATTTATTTGCTTTACATTATTGTCTTCTCTTTATATTATCTACTCTTACTCCTTGCGTTCGGAACTCGATTGGAAAACTATATTTTAAAACATTGAATTATTCTCAACTGATTAGAGTGACGACTTTATATTTCTATCAGTAAAATAATATATTTTTATATGCCTTCTCGTTTTACCTGTTGTCCTAAATCTATTTATTATGCATCGGCATGCAACTGCCGATATTTACGTCATGTTAATGATAAATACGTCTTTTGCAGACGCGCTCAGATACTTTGGTGCAAAATTTGCGAATTCGTTTTTGACGAGTATCTCAGGCTTTTATGACAATTTTTTATTTTTTTCTGCACATATTAAATACCCCAGACAAAACGTTCAGAGGAATTTTGAATTATTGTATATTAATTCTGTATAGATAATGAACAAAACCAAAATTATTTTCTTTTCAAATAAAACACTCCTCCTTTTCTAAACCAATATTCCACACTTTAAAGGAAACGTAACATCTAAAGCCAATAATACCTTTTAAGATTATATATATTATAATCTACTTATAACATGTACATACACATGTACCGACCACAAACTTAAATTCACTAAACACATACGAAACATCAGGGCAGAAACAATAAAGAGAACAAAACACTTCCGATCACTAACCTACAAAGAGAGGAATTAGCACAAACACCGCCACCAAAATATATAAAGCTATTTGTAGACCCTTGCTAGACTTTGGACATGTACTCATGACCAACGGAACAGAAAGGACAAAACGTTATACACAAACAACAGAACAAATTGCACTAAGATTAATAACACGAATAAGACACCCCCAAAACCCACTACACAACCCCCCCACCCAACTACTATACGAACGCACAAACATGACAAAGATCTCGGAAAGACTCATACAGCTACAGACAAAATGGACAAACAACCCCTACAACTGGACCATACTGAATCCCCTTTGTCTTACAAGACCAATCAGACAATCCCGCTTCCGTTTCCCTACATTAACGCTACTCGAACACTTACAAACGCTACGGACTAGTGGACAATAAAATAATTTCTTCTTGCCACTGAAATCTTATTTATTTAATAGTATTGTTAACCTAGAATGGGAGAATCTTCATATTGGTTTTTTATTTAGATTAAGACTGCATGTATTAAACAGGGCAGAAATACCGATAGGTCGATAGCCTTTTTTAGAAATAAAGATGTTTACTACTACTATTGTTAACCTAGAATAGGAGAATTTCATATTTGTTTTTTATTTAGATTAAGACTGCATGTATTAAACAAGGGCAGAAAGACCGATAGGTCGATAGCCTTTTTTAGAAATAAAGATGTTTACTACTACTACTATATTATAATCCAAAAAAATTCCTGGGATTCAGTCAATTCTATTGTTTACTATTCAAAATGTCACAAATACATTTCACACAACAACTATACACACAAACTGATGATGGTGGAGAAAGACACCGAAACGTATTTGTGACATTTTGAATAGTAAACAATAGAATTGACTGAAACCCAGGAATTTTTTTGGAATTAAATTGAAATACAGTCAGGAAAATATACACAACAATATATTATAATACCTTTAAATACCTTTTAGTTCTGTTTGATTTGTACCACTTGTGCTTTCTAGAATTTTGTTTTCAAAGCATGCATTTCCGCGTTTTTGACTTGCTGTAAGCTAATAAATTAAGCTCCGTTGAAGGTTCGATATTTTCATGCAGCCGAGAACTGCAAAGGCCCCAAAGCATTAAAAATAGATTATATCGTCTTGTTCCCTTGTTACATAATTACATGCGAAGTTTATATTTTCCTATGAAAACTGACTTATTGCAATTGCTTTCCTCATTTATGCGTGATCTTGTAGGTTATTGGTTTTTACCTAATTAATTATTTAATTCCAGGTAGTAGTACAGCCTGCGTAGTATTCCTAAATAGAGAAAATAGTACTCTATATACTGCAAATATTGGGGACAGTGGATTCATGGTAGTGAGAAGAGGTCGGGTAGTTAGGCGATCTGAGGAGCAACAACATTACTTTAATACACCATTTCAGGTAAAATAGAAAATCTTCTTTTCAATTACCTTTTTATTGAAATATTTTTTTATTTCTGCAGCTTTCACTGCCACCACCAGGGTACAGGGCGGACGTTTTAAGCGATCGTCCCGAATCAGCATCTAGTGATAATTTTCCGGTCGAAGACGGCGATGTAATTTTAGTAGCCACCGATGGGGTATTTGACAATCTGCCCCAAAATATCATTTTAAACGAACTTATGAAAGTAAGTCTTTGGTCTAATATTTGGTTGTTACGCAAGTGTTGCTGCAATTTCAAAACAATGGAATTTAAAAACTGGTTATAATGTCGATTTTTTCATGAGTTCATCCCATCGTTCGGCAAGCAACTTCAAGCCACGATCGTACCAAGCACAAACTTTCGAATTGAAAAATTGTTCTTGCTTGCAACGCCAGCAAGACAGTCGCGACTTTCTTCAATACTTAAATTTTCGCCTCGCATCGAATGATCCAGGCTTCGAAACAGATGGAAGTCAGATCGGTAAAATGTCTAGCATAGCAGGATGATACTGGGAGCACCTCTCCCTTCATTTCAGCAGCAAACCGAATCCCGTGTTTTCAATTTTGCAAAACAGAGTGTTTTTCAAACCGGTGCTTCAATTGCAGAAAATACACTTTAAATGTACTTTTTTGTTCATTTGACATCAAATTCGAGTGAATGGGGCCGTGCCGGTCTCATCAAACGCATATTTGCACGTTGCGTGCTTAAATATCTAGATTTTTTAACACGGAATTGTCTGGTTCGAAAATGAATTTCGGTCTTGATTCTTATCTACATCCAAGAAGGCCAAGAAGCTTCTTGGCAACATCAACGTTTTTTCCACTTTAGTTTTCAGTTAACTCCTGCGGAAATAATATTTTTATGTATTTTTTTTAAACGTAATCTTTACATAGAGCATGTTTCTTCGGAAAACAATTTTATTTGGATAAACAAGCCTGCAATCGATATGCGGATCCAAAAACGGGTCAACTCGAAAAGTGCCACTTTATTTTCATCGACGCCCATCTTTCGCGACCTCAACTTTGAGAACATTTTCAATAGTTCATTAACGGTTTCATGTTTGTCTGCCTTTTTGACGCGATCTGCGGTCTCCTACTTATTGGCTCTTCAAAAACTTTTATTTAACTTCCGAACATCGGCTTTACTAGTTTCATTTTCTTCAAAGATATCAAAATAACTGTAACAAAATTCGCTGTCGAATACGAAAACCTTAAAACAACTTTTTACGAAAAAGTTGTATAATAAAGTACTAAAAGGTAACAGCCTGTTAGTATGTTGCTAGTCAGGTTTGCTTAGTAAATTTCACTAGCTTTTTTTATGTTCAAAATTATACCAAGAAAAATTGTAAAAAAAAATAATTTCCTCTAATGACTGGCGTTTGAATGTTTTATGGCTAAAATAAGCAAAGGTTGAATGAAGTGATGATGTGAAAGAACCGTAGATATATCTACTTTAAAAGTCCCTTTTAAACCATTACTTAATGCAGAGTTTCTTTGAAGTTCGAAATGATGAAAAATCTGCGCAAAGGTTTTCCACTCGCATGTTAGGAACTGCTTGTTCCTATCAAACTGAAAATGATCTATGACGACCAGTTCAATTGTGACCATTTTTGCATTCTTCAGAAACTTTCACTTTCTCAATTGAGTCAATTTGCTTTTAATAAACTTGATGCTTTTTCGACATTCTTAAATATTGCAAATTTCGAAGAGAACAGTTTAAATTTCTACTGTTTAGCCATACTACAAACCTGGCAAAATGATCAAGGAACTGAAACAAAATTATGAAAGATAAAATATTGCTTAGTGGCAACGTTGAAGTTGCACTCGAAGTATTATCAGTGACCTCTTAAAATAAATAATGCCTATTTTGAATCACCCTGAATTTTATTAAATAATTGCGATAATGCAAATAAATCACAGGTTTACAAATTTTCCATTTGCAGCGAATTTTATTACGTTAAATGTACGTGGAACAGAAAACGTCTTTAGTCACTAAAAATCTTTTAATCACTTGCATTTAAGAATTTAAATATTGATAAATGTATAATTAGACATGCATTCTCAGAAATCGATCGACAATTGTGAAACGAAATGAACGTTTTACTTTTGGTATTTATTCATTGTGATTATGTCAACTTGTTTTTTAAAATGTAATTTTGATGCCAGGTTTACCTGATGCCAGTACGATTTACTTAGTTAAATAACATTGCTTAAATTACATAATATAGTCACAGATGTGGACACACTGAGCGCAAAGTTCGTGTTTAACTTGACAATCATCAAGTTATAGGCACAATTGTTTTTATAAGCTATTGTATTACGCTCGTTACATAGCATTTTTATTCTTATGCAAACAAGTAAGGCATAAATTCGATTACCGGGTTTATCCGTTAATTGAATTTAGCACAGCATACATATTAATTAATGTAACTTTTTCTAGTGTCAAGGCGAGAGGTGTGCAAGTAGATTACAAATGGTAGCTAATTCTATAGCTTGGATGGCCCGAAGTCTATCCTTCGACGAAACTTTCATTTCTCCGTTTGCTGAACGGGCTTTTGCTAATGGCATAAACACAATAGGTAAGGATTTCATATTATTCATTGAATCAACAGATTTTTAATTGAATTAAGGTTGAACTTCTAGTTGCATTTTATAGAACTTCTTTATACAGAGTGGCTCAGTTTGAATCGCGAATAATCTTTATTACTAAACTTGAAGCAGTTATTAAAAACCTTTATTTTTCAGATACTAAATTTTAAAAAAATGTTTTGATTAAAATCTTGCTTTATCTCCATTAATTGCGACTAATACTATCTAACCCAGAGACCGCCAATTTTGAATTTAGCGACATTTGTCGTGTTGGGTGGACAGGGACATATATAATAACAGACACGAACGCAGAACGCATATGAATTGTGTAAATCCCTTAAGGAAATAGTGAGAGTTTTGCGGCCACAGTTTGAAAATGTGGATTTTGTGGTCTCCATAGCACACCCTCTTGAGTACAGTGGTCCAAATAAAACAATTTGAAGCAACTTGATCAGTTCAAACCCAGAAGAAACCTATCCGTATTCATTCAAGAGTTAGAGAGAGAAAGCATTGGTGATAACATTCATCCTTTATTTACAACCGCTTATCTCTAAAAATTGGATGAGCTGCAAATCATCCTACTGATTTCTTGCTAGCTTCTTCATCTAATAAAAGTGCAATCGCACTTAACTTTGTAAGCGAAGATACAAACATTGCTTCATTGCGCAACTGAAACGTGCTTGAAACGATATGTGCATGACAATGTGTACAGAACATAAGGGATGATTGTTACCAACAAAAGGTGTACGATAATTCCAATGAAGTTACTTATTTCAGCGCTTTTAGCAATTTTATGCGGGACATTTCAATAGCACTCTATGTAAAATACAACAGAAACTTTCAAATCATATTTTTACTGGACCAGACTGTACAAACAACCAAGGACCCGGACCGAAACGAAATTACTGTTCCGGTTTCGGTCGAAGGCAAAATTTAAAAGTTCGGTTCCGGTTTAGAAAATAATATTCCGTTCCGGTTCAGGTTTTTTTTCGGTTCCAAAATCGATAAATAACAACAAACGAGGACAAAGATAAAGGCTACTCTAATTAGGAATCTCACGACCTTTTTCCTTGCTTGTTGTATTATTCAAGATAAAAGATGAGCAAACCATCCACTGCTTCATACGGTACTTCGGCTGGTTGTATGGTAGGGGTAGGAGGACTAGCAACCCCAGACAATATTAGATACAAAAATTACTTTAATCGTTGTATTTTTGAAAAGTAATTTGTTAATGAATTTTCTGGCTTAACGCGTTCACTTTCTTCACGCTTCTTTCACTCTTATTTCCGTTTAAAGATTGTTCTTTCTGGTTCATGTCTTCACACTCTTCACCATCTTTTGAGGAGTTGCTTTTGTCCAAAATTCCAATTTCAAATGTTTCGTTGTTGGTGATCGAAGAACTAAAATAATTCAACTTAAAAAAGAATTTTAAAATAGTGTATAAACGTACTGTGTTTGTTATTTACGATTGAAAAGTCGGATTGGTTCTCACAAATAATTGTTCCTCTAAAACTGTTATCTTTACTATTTGATCCTCGAAGGCGGCAAGAAAAATTTGAGTCCTGCGAATAACCTCTCAACACTAACTTGAGTTGCCGGTACGCTTAACCCTTTGTCGGCACATTAACAGTGACACTGTGGCGCACCAGAACATAGAAAGGTATTTTTATAGGAGGGACTCATTTGCAGGAGGGTAAATGATTATTTTGATTTGCTTGTAAAATTTACAGTAATTTCTTTCAAACGTTACAAGCAGAACCGAAAAAACCGAAATAAAATATTGCGGTTCCGGTTCAGCACCTAACAATGTCATAATATAAAATATGGGTTCTGTTTTGGTTCCGGTCCTAAAAAAGAAACGGTTCCGTTCCGGTTTTGGGTTCATATCGGTTGCGGTCCGGGCTCCTGCAAACAACTATAGGAACATTTTATTTGATAATAATATTTAAACTGCAATTACGTAATTTAATTCATGGGGAGCATCTTTACTAAATATTGTGTCATAATCATAACGACATAATATTTTGTTTACTATTTTAAACATTTCATATTCAATTTCACAAGCAGCGATTTATTTGTCAGGTTCGGTTCGAAGGTGAAAGTTCCATGCCCTTTTATTTGTTGCTTTTTGTTCATGATAATTAGTGGTTTATTAATAATAAACAAATCCGTTAAGATTAATACAAAGAAGTATTGGACTAAAGACTAAAATACGGGTTCAAAGTAGCATAGTTCCCGATCGATTACGAGCAATTCAATTTACTCATTGTTTAGGTTTCCGCTAATAGATAATCCTATAAGAGTTGAGTTGTACAATATTTACTATGTAACGCTTTAAATTACATACGAATTTAATTCTATTTGAAAAATAAATGTTTTCTTGTGTTTTTTCTCTGTCAACAAATACGGACCTAAAAGTATTGTAACATAACTATTACATTTTGATTGCAGGTGGAAAGCCAGACGATATAACCGTCATTCTGGCAACGGTTGCAATATGAAGAGATGTTTCTTTCACGTCATTAGGACGCATCGTTTGTACAATAATCGATTGTTATTCGGTATTTCCTTAATTTATGATTTCATTCTCGTCTGCATCTGTAATTCATTCCCATATGTGTTGTTCCGTTTTTGTTCTAAGTTTAAGGTTGTTAAAATGGCTTTTGATAAACCAACATGTTATATTCGTCAGAAATACAGTGTTTTGGGACTCTGATGTTTTAAAACTGTGAGTGGCCTATTTTAGGTATTAGTGGAACTGTGATCTGGTTTTAATATGTAAATGAACAAATTGTCAATAACGTGACTAAAGAAAAATTAATATGGCTAGTTTTTAGGGGCTTTTGAGACAAAAGTCGTTAGTTTTTGTTGTCTCAGTAAGAAACTGTTATTTCTGACCCTACTGGTTTAACTACAAATTTAATAACAACGTTCTGGTTGCCAGAAAAGCAATTTCCTATTTTTTGTCGTTCAACTTGTTAGTTTGAACAGTTCCACTATTCATATTTGTGAATTCGATAATATTAAAATCATCTCTAAGTAAGTTGTACTTTGTACCTGAGACTCTAACATATATTTTATTGATAACTTGCCGCAAAAAACACATCATTTATGTGTCGAATCAGCTTTCAAAGCTATCGAACATTTTCACTCAAATTTATTGCATTGCACCAGACAGCAACTGCTTGAGTATTTATGTCCGCGATAATTGCAAATCGTTGTAGAATAAACACTAAACATGTTTGATCGCCGGTTAATATAATAATACTATAATATTTGGTTTTTATTATAAAAGAAGGTGAGCGATACGAATTTTATCAAAGATTTAGTGATTATCCTACACAACTAACTTATGTAACCCAATAAAATGTGTGTTAGATACAGGGAATAATTATTCGGAGACTGCGCTTATTGTACGTAAACTTAATTTTAACATGTGATATTTGAGTTTCTAAAATGCTTGTTCGTTACCAAGTGCATATGTTTAAAAGTTGAAGGAAGGAAAACGGCTCAGGTACAAAAATAGTGATGATTAAACCAAATGTTTTACCTAATATTTAGGTTAGACTTATTGATGTTTATGTTCCCTTGGCGGTTTAAGCCGCAACAAACCAGAAGTGGTTTCCGTTTAGTTTCGTGCTTAACAATGTTGTATACTCATTTCACTTGTTTCCTTGCAACTGTAAGTGCCGATATGGTTAATAAAATAGTTGTTATTAATTAACATTTGATACCTACTGTAGAGTAACTTGTTAAGCCTCAAACAAGCACTCGATGAAACCTTGCATTTACCCACAGGTATCCAATACCACCACACTCAACTACAGTAAATACCGGAAAAAGTGAAATATTGGTTCAGTTTTTCGACACAAAGACTCAAGATTGAAACATTAATATACAAGAGTTTAAAACATTTTATTGTAGTAATGCAAACAAACACAATAAAGTTATAAACAACTGTATAATACACACGCTTAGTTCATATCACTGATTGTTTTCCACATTTTGTTGATTCTCATTTCTGCCATTATCCTCTGCTATTTCGCGGTTGCCCCAATCAAAGCCACCAGGATTATCTTCGGGTAGTCTTTGATAATCACCAGTCTCAGGTAATTCGTCCAATAATAGTTTTCTTTGAAAAATAATTCAAGATCATGCCTATGTTATCTAATTGTATTAAATATAATTTTTAATTCTGTTTCAGTTTATATACGGGGTGATTACCAATTGGCCATCTCATCATGGTACATGGATATAAAAAATGCGAAAATATTAATACTCTAACATACAGACAGTTGGTTTATACGAAATCTACAAAAGAAACATACCGTTTGGTCTAATGTTCTGATCAATCGTCGAGTGTCGATATAGGAAAGAAAAACGTTTTGTTAATTAGAGTTTCTTAGATACTTTGAACGGAGTTATCAAACTGGAAAAAAAATTCCTATCGCCGAAAAAGTTAAAGTTGTGGTTAAGCGTTCTTTGGGAGAAATAGCTATTTTATTGTTTGTATCACGTTTTCTTATCGATTATCCAAATAAAGTTCCAGATATTAAGTCTTCCGAAGACATACAAAAAAATGTTTGGAATTGCCCAAAGTTACCAACATTTCATTTAAAAGTGTTTTACAATTGTAAACGATCAACAATTAACACTTCTAAGGATCGGTGAGAGCCAATATAATTTTTCTTGTTTTTGTGATGCTTAATAACAATTACAGCGGTGGCAAGTACAAAATTTTCCATCTTCCAGTCGTGATCGAGCAAAAAGCTTTTAGAGAATTGATCGGATTTCGCATACCCTATCGAAGATAAGAAAGATCAGTCTGATTATTTTACGTCTCGAAATGTTATAATCAAGTTTCTAATGCCATGCAGGTGCTTATCAGATGCATGCCGGTATTACACCACCGCATTATACGTATTGCAATAACTTTCCGCATACAATTTTAGTAGCGTCGTCAGTTTATGCTTAACTTAAACTTGTTTTAATTAATCTGGAACTCGTCAAACCAATCAAATAACCTGTAATAATAAACAAAGCTCTGATTCGCGCATCCATAATGTAGTGATTCCGGCGATTCCAAATTCCAAGAAAAATGATTAGCTGTTTCGATACTCAGCATTTTGATACATTTTAATTAGATGCGATAACAATATTACACTAATTAAACTGTAACTTGGAAAAGTTTGAGTCGTTTATCAGAAATATTTACCCAAAAGCATCATTACCGCTACTAATTTGTATCAATAAATTAAATTAAAAAATCTATAATGAGCTTGCTCTATCGATATCCATATGGGGAACCATCAAAGCTCGTTAAACCGGACGTAGGCAATAACTTGGTTGAGACTGGTGAGTTTTTCGGTCATTTAGACCGCCCAAGGTGCTGCTTTCTTCCGGTTTAACCGCAAGTGTTTAAAACTCAACAATATTTTCTTTAAATCCACCGTCTCGAATCAGCTAAGCGTACAAAATTTTAAGTCGCTATGTAGAAAGCGAAGAGAAAATTTATTATGGAATTCCCTACATTTTTCAAGTAGTAATATATGGTTTTTATTTCCAAGTTCAATCACCCGGTATTAAATGTTGAGACTTTATTTACAATGGGAGATTTTGCAGTTATTTTCGCAAATTACAGGCAAATGTGTTGGTATTGAATATGGGAAGAAAAATAAATTGAAGACTACTTACAATACAGTGGGTGTTTTCAAGATTTTGAATCCCCCTCTTTGATTGGGAAATACATCTTCCAAAAAATAGTAGACATGTCCAACAGCTATTCCCATTAAGTCCACATAAATCGCGTTTCCAAGTAGAACAGAAAACGCCACCAAAACCCATGGCAAGTATGGGGCCTTGACAAAAAAAAATGTGACGGTAAAGAAAATATTCAACTTTTTCTCAAGATTACTATTAAAACACAGTTACTTTACCAAAAATTATTTATGCTATTAAAATATTGACGTTTTTAATAGGGATATGGTGGGAATATTAACAGATTAGACTTACCTGGAAATTCAACAATCCGAAAAAATTCATTCTAACAAAAAGATTTCTTCTTGACCATACATATACTAGCATAATTGTAAAGGCCTGCCCTAGGAATAAGATGTTTACAAAAATGCAATAATCTGAGCCAGAATTAAGGAAATTATTGCCATGCAACAGGCATACCTATTTGAAAAATATACCCTTGAGGTAATTGTTTATTGCTTGAAAACAAAATTATTTTACATATATTTAAATTTGCAATTTATTTTAATTTATAGCACTTTCATCGTATTGTTTATTTTTGTCCGAATCAACTTTGATGATTCAGATTATTAAACTGACTTCCAACTACACAGGGTGCCACACAGAGAAGCTGAATATGGAACTTATGTTATTTTTCTAACGGAGCACGAAGTTCGTAAGTATTTACTTGAAAATGGTCAAAAACATCTTTGTGAAATGTAGATAATGAAAGTTCGAATTTGAACCATTTGAACGCAAAAGGTGTTTTCTGTAAGTTTTTTATGAAAGTCCTGTACAAATTTTAATAGAGATTAAATACGTAATATTAGAACGAAAGTCTTTAATTTAAATTTTATAGTTTGAATCTCCGCTAAGGGTACTTGTAATAATTAATGTTGGTGGTTTTGTTCCACACTTAAAGTTTGCTGTATCACGCCTTATGGAAAAGGATTTATTTTTATTATAGAAAATTTCGATTAAAAATTATAAATTTTAGTAATATTTTTGTGTAAGTGTACATAACGTATTTTCGATTGCAAAAAAGAACAACGGTTTCTATAAATACATATCTTCCAGTTCATCGCTTTCGACTGATAGAAATTCTTCAATCAAAGTTTGTGTATTCACACAGGGTGTTTCATAATGTTACTTACTTTTAATTTTATGTCTATGAGTTATAAACGGTAGTTTATAAAAAAAAATTTACAAACTTCCAATTTTTTTAAGACACGATCTATTTTTTTCCGAATTCCAACTTTTGTTCCAGCTTTTGTTGAAAAGAGGCCTATAATTTACAACTTTTACATCTGAACTTTTTTCAATGTTATGCGCAAAATAAAATTGCCGTTAACGTATATTTATTATCAACTGCTACTAAAACATAGTGGGAGTCTACTGTACGTTTGACAACAAATTAGGTTCATACGAGCAGTGGCGACAAAATGTTAAAGTTTTCTACAACGTTACCTATTTTTTATAAATTAAATATATCGTTCGTTCTTTTTTATTTGCAATTTTGTAGCCACTTTGTCATTAAAATAATCCATTTCGGACATAAACAAAAAATCATATTTTCACTCATTCAAAATGATCGCAAGTGCATTTTTTGTATAACTGCTTATATGTAATGAGCTTTAAATGTACACTGTAGAATATGAAACAAAGGCTTTATGTTTGTAAGTTTCATCGAATAAGCATAGTCTATCTCGTGATAAATAATAACCCAGTGAATTGAAAATGGAAAATTTTGAACAAGTGATGAAATTTATCAAACTACAAATTATCTCCGCCAAAACTGATTTGCTGATAGAATATATTGTTATTTTATCAAAAATTAGAATTTTGTTCTTATAAACTGACGTTACTTGAGTACAATCTTTTTTTCGTTTGTTACTAAGAACACAAAAACATGAGAAGAATGAGAAACGATAAGAAATAGAAACGAGCCGGAGAGAATGAAATCAGGAGTGATAATTTCGTTCATTCTAAGATTTCAACCGGAAAACTATAAGTGCCATAAAATATTATTCGACAAATTGCAAACATCAACCAAAATTCAAGTGTGTAGGTTTAGACCTTTTTACAAGACACAAATAATTTGTTTAGCAGTCGATTATTCCCGTAGAAAAGATCCAAATAAAACGTTCATTTAAAAAATCCACCTTGAAATTATAACATTATACCTTCTAACCCCTTAAAGTATTTACAGATTTACATAACCATGAGTAGTGTCGTTTTGAGCTATTCCGGATAGTTGAAAGTAAAATTTAAGTGCTAAATGCTGTACATAGTATATACAAGGTGTTTCATCATGATAAAACAATCTTGGAAAGATGTGTTTAGAACGTAGTTTTACGGTTTTTTTATTCCAATTTCTTGATTTGGGCCTTCCCGGCGAATAGTATCAATCATACTGGACAACTAAGCGGACAAAAATTGTTATTATTTATTTTCTCCTTTTAATGCTAAAGCTCAGATACGAAGTTGAATGGCGTTTTAAAGCGGTTTACTATGTTTAAGTAAATGTGTAGAATAAAGACGTATAACGAGTAAATAAAAAACATTATTTTTCCTATCTCGATTACTTTTGAAAATGCAAAGTGCCGAATAAAAATCACACCCATAAGATGGACAAAAACGACCACCACAAAATAAGATACTAGTTGTTAACGTGTACCAGAATTAAAATTTCCAGTTTAATCTGTCCAAAAACAAAAGTTTTTCAAATATTTTGTAGATCGACTCGTTCCATAGGAAGGCCCAAGTCAAAAAAGTTTATTGAAAAAACCGCCGTTAACATTACTACCTTCTAAACACCGTCTTTAAATATTTGCACATCATTATGAAACACTCTGATTTACTTTTACTTTCAAAAATAAGGAATTTCTTAGGAAATATCAATACTTATCCTATAGAATTCTTGAAATTAATGTTATTTACATTTCAATGCAATAAAAATAGTAGTTGATACTAAAATATGTCCGCTTACCAATTACCGTATACTCGGCTTAAAAAGGATACAATCATCAATGTTGCACCAAATAAAAACATCATAAAAAAATCTGATGACTTGTTCCTAAAGGACCCTTCTTCCAACATTCTACAGTACCGATAGGTAAATATCATTGTAAACAGGAAATTGAATCCAAATGTGCCAAAAAATAGAAACGTTGTCACTAGCCTCCATATTTGCCCCTTTAAAATTAATATAGGGTTGAAATACAGTTGGAATGGTGATGCTAGTTCTAGTTGCTAGAATAAAAACAGGATTATTAAATAGTGTGATTAGCAACGTACACATCTATTGTTTTCATTTTTGCGCGAATAAAGTAAGAATCCAAATGGGAAATTGGGAGTAAAAATTAAGGAGACCGATTAATAGAACTGTATAATGATAATGAACTTGCAGGAAAATCCAGCAAAAAGAATGGCAGGAAACAGATAAACAGCAAGCGAATACATAACATACATTCATCCGCAAAATTAGAATATATATGGTATATAAATGAAAAGCAATGATAGAAGAACGGCAACAAATATTAAAGGGGTTATTTAATTATATTAATAGGGTTAAAAGAAATAGTGTGGATGACACAAGAAACATTGGATCTAATAGAAGAGAGGTTATATATAAAAAAGAAATCAACAAAAATACAAAGAAAAACAAATAATTAAATAAAGAAATTAAAAAGGACGGAAAATGTGGACAGAGCAATGCATGAGACGTTATAAAAACATGATGGCTTCAACGTACGCAAAAATATAATAGAAATTACATGCCTACAGCAACACTATAAAAAAACAAGGCAAGAGAAAAATGAATTTTACAAACCAACAACAAATTAAGACAATGGATGGATTATATAACATAATTATTTTAGAGCAACAGAGCGATAGAAAGCACCACAAAATCAGTAGTGATGATGTTCTAGAATATCAGAAATCAAAGTTTAATGTAGAAAGGAAAAGCAACCGGTCCAGATCAAATACCAATGAAATACAGAAATGTATGAAACAGGATTCACTGAAAATACTGTTATATCCGTTCAACGTAATATGCAGAACATGTAAGTTTTTTAAGCAATGGTTGAATATTTCGCTGTTATATCATTCCCAAAAATGCGAGCGCCACAAATGTGGCGGATACGAAACCACTCCTATTCCTAATAAGTCACACTAGAAAAATTCTCAAATTTTCTACATAATGGCATACGCAAACAATTAGAATATGAACCACCGAATTAAACCAGACTCTTCAAACATCACCACGGACGGTCATATAATCAAACCCACCGACAATTTGAAATACCTAGGAATAACAATGGACAATAGACTAAAATTCACAAAACATCAGAACAGATCTAACCAAGAGAGCAAAACACTTCCGCACACTTACTTACAAAAACAAGGGTATCAGCACCAAGACAGCAACTATCATATATAAAGCGATCTGCAGACCTCTAATAGACTACGCCCATATTTTATTCTCCAACGCTACTGACAAAACTAAAACGGCATTTACAGAAAACAGAACACATAGCACTGAGACTGATAACGAAGATCCGACACCCAGCAAACCCATTACACAATCCACCAAACCGACTACTCTACGAACGCACAAACTTGACAAGGATCTCGGCAATACAATCACAATCTCACCTTCCTGGACCCCCTCTGTTTAACAAGACCGACCAGACAAACGCGGTTCCTCTTCCCAACCGTCAACCCTATTGGAGCATCTCCAGACATAGCTTGTGTAAATGTTTGTTAATTATATTAGTTATTAACTTTCCACACAAAACTTTATAATCAACCCAGGGCAGAAAGGCAGATAGGTCGAATAGAAATAAATATGTTTACTACTACTAGAATATGAAATTGAGAACAGTTAATTTCGTTTTCAAAAAGTCGCAAAAGAAGCATTATTCGCATTTAATGTACTCATTCAAAGAGTGCACAACGACATATACATTTGTTATATAAATTAATGAACTTATTCTGGAGTCACGAAGCACAAATAAAAGTCGATAAAGATGATACAGCCATTCTTGCAAACAGAGCCAAAGAATTACAAATATTGTTGGAGTTGAATTTGAAAATTTCTAAAAAAACATTTCAAAATATGTAAGAAAACGTAATCTTACAAGGTAAACAAGTCACAAAACCTAAAAATGTAAGAACTTGGATTGCACAAAATAACGAAGTAATATGTTTGCAAGGCTTAAGATTATACCAAAGAGTAAGTAAGTTAGGTTTTAAGGCTACTTTGTTATAAAAACTTCTCACTGGAATTAAGAGCTAGAACACTTCCACGTTCAACACTGCTGTTGAAGAGTTAGACACTGAAACAGGCCACAATCCTTAGCGATAGTGTTATAGAAGACTGCACATAATCTTGAACACAAAGTAAGTCAAGTAGGAAAGTGTTAAGATTGATAGGAAAAGATTGGGAAATAATTTAAAAATATATATATTTCGGCCACATTATGAGAGTAGACCGACAGAAGCAGCCAGAAAAAAGAAATCTAATATTATGGTTTATCTGTGGCTCACTGCATCTTTTCGAGGCAGCAGTAAATAACTATGATGATAGCCAACCTTTAGAATGAATTGAATATTTAGAATGAAGAATATTTGGAGCCATTACTCCAGAATGTTTCTTTAAAAAGAACAAGTGCATCTTAAACTTGCTGCTCAGTGATAGTATGTCGTTGAACAGCTGAATTAATTACTCAGGTTAATAATACAGCTGTTAGGAGCGAAAGCAAGAAATAAACTTACTACTAGTTGTAATCACTAAATATTGGGGAAGATAAGCAGCTAGTTTTAAATTGCAAATATTCCTAAATAATAGGACACGAAATAGAGGGATTAGAACATGAACATATACGAATTACTATAGCTGAAAACACTTACTACAGCCAGAGTTGTGATCACACAAGCAGTTGTATAGGCCCTTGTAATAGGAGGAGTATTTAAATACTCATTTCTTAGTGTCTGATAAGCCATGTTTCCTCTAAACTATAATTATACACGTGATAAATTTTTGGCAATATTTCTATCACAACATTACAACTCGAATCAGTTTGCCTTTGCGTTTTAGTACAATAATTATCACTTTTTATGTCGTCTTTGGCCACATCAGTTCAAAACAAACTTTTTTGAGTTGTAAATGTTGGTCACTGTCACTATTGTCAGTGTCTACGGGAATCTTTTAGATCTGGTCCTATAAAGGACTAGGTCCATAAGTATCTCTTTCTGACTTATCGTTAATAAGCGAACAACACTAGTCTCTCATTAGTAATGTGGTGAAACCTATTAAATCGAGGTCAGATAGTAAGTCACATGTTTTGCAGAAGAGAAGAATTTTCTCTACTCTAACCCACTTCTAACTGTTACTTTGACGTTGACTGAGACATTCATTCCCCAGATCAGAAAAATTTTCAATTAATTTTTAGCAATTATTCAACATACATGAATGGTAATCGTCGAATTTAGAATCGAAGCCATACTCGTAGGCAGATTTAAACCAGTGTTTCACGTAGCATCCTTGTCCGTTCCAGGTATTATTAATCATTACACTAGACTTGTTTTTTTCAAGTTTTGATAAAAAGATTTGTTGTTTGATAAGATTTGTATAAAAAGGAGAAAAATGCAGCTGATATTAAAATGCCTGAATGGTAGCAGTTCGTCAATGGATGTAGACCACAATACTTTGATATTAAATGTGAAGAAGAAAGTAGAAAAAGATCTGAAAATTCCCGTCTGGCAACAAACACTAATATTTATGGGATCACCACTGCAAGAAGACAAAATAATTGGCGATTACCCCAAAATTAAAGATGGTACAAAGTTGTATATTATTGTTAAGAAGCCTGAAAGCTTCCAAGCAGTCCTAAACAAATTTCTGCGAAAATATTACTCGGAAGAACAGTGCAAAACTATAGTGAAGGAATTTATGAAAAACTTTGAATCAACTGTAAACAATCTGAGCTTAGATGATTTGGAAAGAATGGCTATTGCAAATTTGAACGAGCAATGAGTAGTTTGAAAAACATTTATGATATGTATTAACAATACTTCGTAATTATCAATGATAGTCATATTAAATAAAAATAGTAACTTTATTTCAGTTTTACAACTATCAACCAATAATACATTTCATTTTTGCACTATTAGAAAATGGTGGTGCAGTGCTAAGTCACAAACGATTATTCTGCTTGTCACCAATCAGAACACATTCTGAGAGTATAAACATTTTCTCAGACTATTGATATATAGTGTTACACCGTATTTGCAACAGTGTTTAAATTCTCCTTTACTTACTAACACAGTGAAAATTTACATTACTTTATAAGTTCAATAAATTAGATATCAGGTAAATATTAACTTATAGTGTCAAACTGTGGTTGATAACAGATAACAGAGATTATATATTTTAAATTTTTTGTGTTTTTATAGATTGCTAATTTAACTTAACACTTTTTCAGTCATGCCATCATCTATCATGTCGAATCATCGATCAGCATAATAGATGATGATTCAGCATGAAAGCATGTCTTGATAATTACGCAATGTTCTTTTCTCTCATTAAATAAAAAAATTGTGAAACGCTACATAATATTTTTTACTTACATTCTAATAGCAGACTCTCAATCCGTTGTATTACCTTTGCTACGAAGGTATCTAATTTAATCACAAGAACAGATATAGAAAGAGCAAATTAAATCCACTTCAATCTTTAGTATCCTCCAATTAGAAACTATCACCTGTTAATTCCAAAAATTGAGCACAATGTTCTCTCACGCATTCGCCTTTAAAATTGAAGGCAAATTTGTAGTATGAACCATCAGCACAAACAACTGAAAATAAACAGCAGTTTAATATTAAATAAACAATTTAAGTCCACGAATACAATTTCTGACTCTCAAACTAAAGAAGAGAACATAATTTAAAAAATAAATGTTTAATGTAATATTTTATTAATGCCAAATAAAAAATAGAAGCGTTGTTGACGCAAGTCAGCGGAATTTTTTTACAGAAATACTAACCTCATTTTAAATTTTTTTATAAATACTGTATAGAATTTTTATTATTTTTATATATCACACTAATAGATCAGGTTCATCCTATATACTCAAAAATAATTCTTATTAAAAAATGCCATAATGTTTTAAACACTAATTAGCTTATAAGAATAACAATAAAACTGACGTAGTGCAGAAAACGATGAAATTATTACCTCGCTAACGAAATAATTATAAAAATTGGTCCATTTAAAGCACTAAATTGTGTCAATAATGATTGAAAAATTAAAAGAATATTATCTTCCCAAGAAGAACGCTTCACATTCATTCTGAATCAACAAGAACAAGGATTTTGGAAACAAGATGTTTCCAAAATATCACCAATGTGATATGAACATGCACTTGCGTGCATGGAAATCGGCCCACAGTAAACTTTTGACTTTAATTATATATTTTTTAAAAACTATTCATTAGAACAAAAAAAGAAATATGCTGTTTGAAAGACAATTTAATATGCTTTAATGTGAGTATAAATTATTGTGAATATCCCATGTTTAACATAGCGAAATTAATGCATTAAGCAAATTAAGCTTTTTTATTATTAACATAAATAGGGTTATTGACAATTTAAAACTTAACACTTAATTTTTTAATAATGGGTATGACCTCCTCTTTCCCTAATAACTTCTCTCATACGATTTGGCATAGATCTAATCAAGTTTGCTATTGTTTCTTGAGGGATGTTAAACCACTCTTCTTCCACTGCAACAATAAGCTCTGGGATCGAGTTTCGGGTATAAAGTCTAGCTCGAATTCTTCGTTTTAGCTCACCCCATAAGTATTCGATCCGATTTAGGTCAGGACTGTATGCTGGCCACTCCATAACCCGAAAACCGACTTCTGCAATGTAATCTTGCACGATTCTTGCGGTGTGCGGCCTGGCATTGTCATGCATAAAAAAATTCGTCTCCAATGTAGTCGACGTAAGGTACCACATGAATTGCTAAAATCTCCTCGATATATCTAACAGCCGTTAAACCTCTTCTTCCGTGAAGACGGTCGCCCCCTACGAATGAACTCAGGGTCGGTTCGTGCTCCTATAGAAATTGCTCTCCAGATCATACAGGAACCACCTCCATAAGCACTGCGCTCTTCAAAGCAGCAATCTGCAAATCGCTCTCTTGGTCTTCGGTACACTTTCCTTCTTCGGTCGCTACCATGGAGGATATTCTGGTATCATGTGAGAACAGAACAGATCCCCATTGTTCTAACGTCCAATTCAGATGATCCCGTACAAAACGCAGGCGTGCTTGCCAATGAGCTGGAGTAAGTTTTGGACCGATCGCAGGTGTTTTAGGGGTCAGGTTATTTTCCTACGGTCTTCGCCTTACTGTGCACTGACTAATAGCCACTCCTCGCACCTCAGGGGGCAGTCGTTGCACTTGAACGGCATTAAGGTGACAATTTCTTAATGTTGTTGACACAATAAAGAGGTGATCACGAGCGGTTGGAAATCGCCTTCTGCCTGTTCCAAGTCGCCTATGAAACGATCCAGTCTCCTCATAACGTTTGCACACTCTTCGAACCGCTGCGCGTGTCATATCCAATTGTCTAGCAACAGCTCGCTAAGTCCATTTTCGATTAAAGCAATAACTTCGCCGGCTTTTTGCGGTGTAGTATGCATTAAACTAACACACTTAAACACTATTGAGATTATGAAATTCGCATCAAAATGCAAATTTCAGTTGCAAGCGTAATAATTTTAATATTTGACAATTTTTTATTTTCGTTACAATCACCACAAAAACACGTTTCATTGGTTTACCGGTTGCTACGCATATAAACGATAAGCCTTCTTGATAAATTTATACTCACATTAAAGCATATTAAATTGTCTTTCAAACAGCATATTTCTTTTTTTTGATCTGATGAATAGTTTTTAACAAAAATATAGTTAAAGTTAAAAGTTTACAGTGGGCCGATTTCTATGCACGCAAGTTCAAATCTTGCGTTTGAGATTGAAAGCGTTGAGTAGTAACTTTTATTCAATGATGACACTATAAGATTTTTGTATAATTAACAACAAAATAAGGCAAAATATAAATAATCAAACTACTGGACAATAAATCTAAGATTTCCGTTTGTCAGAATTAAAATTATAAAATTGTTAACCTAGAATAAAATTATTTTTACCTTGATTTGTGTTTAAATTAAGAATACAGGTAAACAAGGGCAGAAAGACCGATAGGTCGATAGCCTTTTTTTAGAAATAAAGATGTTTACTACTACTACTACTACTACTACTACTAAATAATCAAATTAACACTTACCAATAATAGAATTGTTATCTTGACCAAAGGCACATATGCATGGCGGTCCACTTGGGACAGTAAACTTGCAAAACGACCAGGTGGACGAAAAATACTTGGGCAAGAACATGGTATTCGCTAAACTTGACTGTTTATTCAGCTTCAAGTCGGCGAGGGCAAAAATGTGAATCGTGCCATGATCAGACGACACACAAAGAAGCGTTGATGAACTGTTGAAATTTATACAGTAGATATTTGCCTAGAAAAAAATCAATATCCGTTTTTACGTTATCAAAGTTAATTATAAATTTTCGATACAGTAATCAACTGCAGGTATAATGTTGGCTATTCTTACCTGATGTGCACCTCTACGAAGTTCATGGAGTTTTTCACCAGATGTCGAATCAAAAATTCGAATCAAAGTCCCTTTTTCACTAGCCGTAGCCAATCGAGTGCCCTGCAAGTTCAAGGAAATGCAGCTAATGTTGGCTTCATGTGCAGCTATATCCATAGGAGACCTCTCCGTGTTAGCCAGATCTATAAGCTAAAAAACACAAAATATGCATTGCAAGAAGTAAATAATTTTAAAAAATACAGTGTGAACCTATTTTAAATTGAATCTCACATGAAAATGAGCACTGAATTTTTATATCGAGCTAGATAAAGTATGGATGGGTACAAAATTATGTAAAATTGCATTATATTAAAAACTAGTATCTTTTGAGTATAGAATGCAAGGAAATTATATTAATATTAATGAATAATTGGTAAAATATGCCTTGTAGAGGTCTAAATCGCCATAAAAAGATAAATAACAATAACGTACCAAATTTTGTTACATAAAAACGATGTTTATACGGTTTGTTAAACTGGCGAGTTTAGGACTGGAGTTTTTTTCTAAAAACTGGAAGTTTCAACTTTATAAAGACTATTTTCAATGTTGAAAGATAGTTATGTGATGCGGTGTTAGATCGGCCAAGACAGTGTGTGACAAGATGTGAGTATTAATAATTGTTGATTGGTATTTATGATTTTTTCCGTTTCATATTATTAATTAGACTGTGCTCCAGACCAGGTGGAAAGTTAGTTCTCGCAACAGACGTCTATTTTTTTAGTCAATTACTATTTACAGGCGTAAGTTAATCATGTAGCGTCTTGTAAATTTACTTTTTACTCAGAAGCCGAGTACTTATACGCGCGCAGAAACCGCAGGCGCAAAATATTTATTTCCGACATACGATTTATCTTATATTAGGAAAAGGGAGGAGTATTGAACTAATAATGAAAAAGTAGACAATTAAATTACACAGAGTGCCTAATAGTTAATAAACAAAGAATACGAGTTCTAAATAACTTGAATTGAAAAACAGAAAGAAGTATAATTAATTAAAGTTGAAAATTAGTCACATACGATAATACTTGTGCTTTACAAATCTTAAAATGGCGTTTCTGAGATTGTGCACCCCCAAAGTATTAAATCACGCTCCGCAACTACATTTGGCCTACTTTTTAAGGTCATTCAAGGGTCCGATAAACTTTGCATGTGCTGACGTGCGAAGATCTGCTCAATACGGTAAGCATTTAATTGTGTGATTACCGATTTTTCCTTATTTTAACTTTATTGTATTGTTTCCGGCGAAATCTTATATACTTAAATAGGAGAAACGTCGACAAGTGTGAATAATTACTTTTGCATTTGAATTACTCCAACACAAGAACTACACACAGTTAAGATAGGACCAAACATTAAAAAGCATTCGTTAATAATAAAAAATTTGAACTCACATCTTGAAGAGCAGAGAGAAGACAAAATATATTTTCTACATTTTTCTCGAAGTGTCTGAGGCATTTTTTAAGAAAGATTCAGTTTTAGGTTTCATTAGCTCAAAGCTTTTTAATACTTTATAGCTAATTAACTAGATTTCTAAAGCAACTAACCTGCACATATCCAGTTTTCCTGCCAGGAAATGCCAAGATAGAGTTATTACTATTTGGACATAAAACACAGAGTCCTTTAGGATTTGAACTCGTCTCAAATACGTGTATCTGCGTGGGAATTTGTGTAAAGGTATAAACTTTAATCACACCATCTAAAATAACTACAATTCTGTCTCTTCTCAAGCGAACACCAAGTACAGGATCGTTGAATTCAAGATAGATTGGTGTAGCTTTACGGAGATCATCCCAAATCATCACCTGAAAGTAATCGTCTAATTAATTTAAATTTAATATTTGTGACAATGTAAAGTACATTACCCTATTGGGTGGGTACAGGGGCTTGTCTCCGCCGCCCACAAGGGCCAAATAGTTGCATCTAAAGAGCATTTCCACATGGCTCAACCCTCCATCATCGAAATCTTGACGAACTTTTTCTTTCAAAGGATCACAATTGTATATTCTAAAGCCTGTGCTCGTTGCACATGCAAAACAGCCTGAAATATTAGTAAATGAATTATGTGGTAATGGAAGATGGATTAAATGTGTTAGAAAAACTACAGATATGTTACTTGATAAATAGGGGTACCGCGTGGAGTTACATTGTTTACTTTTCCTTCGAACCAAGAGAATACTTTGATATAATTAATAATACTAACTTTGGACAACCTACCTTGGTCTTGATTGAACCCTACAGACAAGAGACCGTTACCATATTGACTATTTGTTCCAAGGTTCATTTTTATAAGTTGGATATTCCCTTTGAATATAAACAATTTACATGTTAAAAATATGGCGTTATCAATCTATTTTATTTAACCTCACTATTTCTTCGTCTGCAAATGTGGGATATAAGTCCTAGAAGCTATTTATTATAAAAGTTTTCCAGGAACTCATTTTAATGAAGGAATTAGTGAATTATTGGTGGACTTCAAATTAATTCAACAAATTCTGGATAAATAGTATGTAGATAAAAATTTGAAAGTGAATATTTGAACTGTGAATTTGCACAGAAGAGCTGCTGGCATTAACCAAACTAAACTAAAGCAAAGAGCGGGAGTAAACAGTTGGTTTTTAATATGCATTCGTTTTTAAAATCTGGAAAACTTGGCGAGGCCGGAACCAGTAATTCCTCCACTTCTGGCAGTGGAAAGAAGAGGCTTAAGAAATTACAATGGGTGGAAAAATACAGGCCCAAAACCGTGGAGGATGTTGTAGAACAAAAAGACGTGGTGGCTGTATTAAAAGAATGTATATCGGGGGCTGATTTGCCCAATATGTTGTTTTATGGCCCTCCTGGAACGGGAAAGACTAGCACAATTTTAGCAGCAGCACATCAGCTATTTGGAGATTTATACAAAGATAGAATTTTAGAACTTAACGCCTCAGATGAAAGAGGTAAGTAAATTATAAGGTTTTACGAGAATGCTGAGGTTTTTTCATATGCCACCAGAAAACACTTAATTCGTTCCTAGCCTTTATAAAGATAGAGGCAAAATTTTCAAAATCTAAGGGGCTCTAAAATTTTGAAACATCTCATAAATGGTTAGAAATACTTAATCAGTAGTTGAGACCTTTTCGATAGCTTTTCTCAAGCACTGTTTTTCAGTGATAAAGTTTTATAAGAAATTCTTAACCTTTAGAAAGCCAGAAGCAAAGGTAACTTAAATCAGCTTGTATCCGGGAAACGGTCGAAAATTTCTCATGATTTAAAAGCCGTCTAATAAGGCGTTTTCAGACCTATGTTTTACCCGATACGAGTGTAACTTTTTCGTCACGTGACGAACTAAATTCGTCAAAGGAAAACACCCAATATTTTTGAAATTTTTTCTACATTTTAATGAATACCTTGCAATCGCTGAAAAATATATGTACATTCAGTAGGCCCTTTTAGGTGGCTCGTATCAAGGGCTATATTTTAATAATCAGTTATCAGAAATTCCGAACCTCTAAAGAGATAGAATTAAAATTATTATACCTACTTTAAAATCAAAACGGTTACAATTGTCTGAATATTTGTTAGAAGCTTTTGAATAGTCCGTTTGGAGAACTTCCCAAACAGCACAAAGACGTCTTTAAGATGTCTAATTAAGATATGTGAGACGTCTTGGAGACGTCTGTTACAAATATGGACGTCTTTGAAGACGTCTTGTAGATAAACAGATAAAGATAACTTAAACAGGTCTTGAAGAGATCACTTAAAGATGTCTTGAAGAGTGTTACCAGGTACAAAACATTTCTTACTACTGGGAATGTAAAATAAAATAACATGTTTTTATTTGATTAATTTTTTTTATTTTGTCTGTCGGACGCCCTGCGTATCCTGAAATCTTTAAAACAGTTAAATTTAAAAAATATATTATTTTCAAATATCACATTGTCTACAAAGAATTCTCTTGCATTTTTATGGATTCTGAATTCTTATCAGAACAGAAATCATTATAAGATGTATACCTATTACAACTCTGGAAATATTTAAGTTTTAAAATATTTTTTCCCATTTCTCGCCAGCCAACTATATTTGATCGTTTGTTCGTTAGCTAAAACACGACCTTTTCACCAGGTATACGGAGACGAACCACCCAATCTTGAAAATTCTTGAACCTGAAGAAACGTTTCTCGATAACTTCTGTTCGAGTTGCATTCTTCTGATTGCCATGGTATATTCCTATCATTTCTACATTTTTATTGCCACAAATACTCGCTAATATTGGATATACCTGACTAGATGAACTTTTAACAAGTGGCAATCCTTCAATATTTATAAGAAGACCTACTGAATTATTCAAGCTGTTAATTGATTTTGGGTCCAAACTGTTAAAAATACTGCTGAGACACTTATTTAGCCCAATATGATAGTAATGTCCGGGCATCACTGATTTTACTTCAACAGACCTGACTGTTTGAAGCAAAGTTCTTGCATCCAAAGGCAAATCTTTACAAATAGGTTGTACTATTGTATTCTGGCTTAACTTTTCTTTAAATGAGTTATTACTACTACATACTACTGTTTAAACTATCACAATTTACCGAGTAAAAAGTAGTATTACATTCAAATTCATTGCCGTATACTGTTGAATCAGTATCGGAATTATCATGGCATAAAAACTCACTATTGTCACTGAAAGTTCACATTGTGATATGGTTCAACATGTTGTGCCTGAAACGTTGAGTTGTTTGAGCTGCACCCAGGCTGTGAAACGATGTCACCACTAACGGAACTTACATGGGAATTGTAAAGTTGTCTTTCGTTGGCTCTCTTGGCCCTCATGTAATGTTTGTTTAGCTTACCAGTTGCACATGTTCGCTTCATGTTCGGTTAAATCGGAAACACAGACTACACACTATTATAGATGTGTTATAAACACCGCCATAGGCGATTTAACAAACGGCATTAAATTTGTTCATTGTAATCGGAAGCACTAGAGCAAGTTCGTAAAACAGCGAGGAAAGCTGTTTATAGAACTTCGTAAATAACGTCTTAAATGGGTCTTTTATAAGTCATTCACAACACGTCTTGTAGTGGACATCTTGAAAATTCATCACCTCCACAACATTAAAAATAAGAGCGTCAATATCTTTGGATCTACCACAGTTTAAACTACTGCAACTATTAATGCGAGGTTTGTTTAAAAGTTCGAAATCTACGCGAAACCTTGACTTGGTTTTCTCTGTGTGATGTTAGTGCTTGGTTCTATCAAACCCAAAACGGTCCTAGTAGTTGCTTATGCGTACTGTCTTCGGTATGACTTCAACAATCAGCTGTTCAGTTTGGCGATACTTTCATTTTATTGTAGTGTAATAAATAAGTCACCGAATATTTGAGCGATTCAGAGTTTTCCCAAGCAAGATAAGCTTGATGTATCTTCGACAGTGTTTTACATTATATTTTCATATTTAAATAAATGGGTAATTTCCTGGTTAGCAGATATTGTTTCAGAGTTAATAATTTCTGTTGCGTTAACAATATAACCACCAAGTTTTAAAATTGTAAATATTCGGAATAAATTGCGACAACTGAAGCGTTTGTATCAAAAAATGTTATTGCAACACTCTAGGAAAATGATTCGCTTGAAAATTGCGATATATTTTTTTCACCTTCAAAATATATTTAATTTTTTAAAATTTATTAATTAAAGATTCAAGCTCTAAATAAGTTATTCAGCTGCGCTCAGTTCTAAAAAAGTGGTGCACCGGATTTTTTAGTAAGTTATAAAGTTTTCAAGCTTCTAAACTAATAAACTGCTTTTAATAAGTTTATCCGGTCTTTAGCAGTATTAATTTTATATTATAACTTAATATAATTAATTTGTTGGCTGTTATTGCAAGCGCACGAAAATTTGATTTGTTGTTTTCCATTACCTATAACGAGGAAAATATGTGGCCTAGGAAAGTATTGTTTTTCACCAACTCTTTGTTTAATTAATTTTAAAAGCTTCAATATTTTAATACATATCACGGAAAACGTTGGAGGCATGGCAACTTTCAATAGTCATTTTTACAGAGTCTTGCAGGAACATCTTTTAATTCAACAGCTTAAATCACAATTTAACGTCAACAAATAATCTATATTTCGAAATGATGCAAACATAAAATGAAATAGCGTCAACATACACATAGGTATTAGGGATCCCTAATACGTGAAATTTGAAAACCTGGTGATTATATTGACAATGCAATAAATATAACTTCTAAAGCTATTTCAGCCAACCAGGAAATTACCCCTTAATTGAAATATAAAAATAAAATGTATAACAATGTCGAACATGCATCAAGTTTACTTTGTTTGGGAAACTCTGAATCGCTTCGACTGTTCGACTCTGAATCGCTGTTCGACTCTGAATCGCTCAAATATTCGCACAATCCACGGTGTATTATTTATTAAAAAGCAAATTGATGGTTTTGAGAATGTGGATTGTGACCAATAGAATTAAAGTTACCCAAACTGATCATTTGAATGATGAAGTCATGCTAAAAGCAGTACGCATAGGAAGGACCGTTTTGAGTTTGATAGAAACAAGCACTAACATCACTCATGGAAAACCACGTAAAGGTGTCGCGCAGATGTTCATTGATTCTGATGAACTTTTGAAAGAACTTCGTATCAATAGATGAAGAAATCTTTCTAGCAACTATTTGCAAATTATATTACATATTTATAATATAATTTTTACTAATTTTAATCTCATCTGTTACCTTTCTTGCTTTACGCATAAAGCAGCACATATTTACGTATAATGTTAATGATGAAAACGTACTTGGCACATTTCGAATCAAGCACAGTATTGCTGAATTTATTGTTCGTTTTTGGCGCATATCTTACTTCTTTGCGAGAAGTTTTTCTTATATTTTTTTCTGTACTACCTGTATCGATAATCTGCTATTTTTTGTAAACAACTTAATATTTTAATCAATTCGCATTAGTTCGTTCTCTTTATTGTTTCTGCCCTGATGTTTCGGATGTGTTTAGTGAATTTAAGTTTGTGGTCAATTGTGGTTTCTAAGTATTTTATGTCATTCTTTGGTTCTGTCGTTTGGCTGTCTGCAGTTATTGTAGGGGAGTCAGCGTTGAGTCTGTGGTTTGTGAGCAGAAGTTGGTTTTTTGACGCGTTTGGTGTTGGTCTCCATTTATAAAACCATGTCATTGTGTTGTTTGTTAGTGTTTGGAGTCTTTGAGCTGCTCTCTCAGTAGTTTTGTCATGTACAATAAATGCCGTGTCGTCTGCGTATTGGAATATGTATGCCGATCTGCCGATTTGATTTTTGTCTGGTAAGTTGTAATTGTATATGTCATGGCAGTACATTTTGTAGAGAAACGGTGAAAGCGGGGATCCTTGAGGGAGCCCTTGTTCAGGGGAAAAAGAAAATGACAGTGTTTTGTCAATTCGTACTTGTAGTTGTCTGTTTTCTAGTAAGTTCTTTATGGTGTGTAGTAGATATGTTGGTGTGTGTAGTTTGTATAGTTTGTATAGTAAGCCCCTATGCCAGACACTATCAAAAGCTTTGTTCATGTCCATACACAGGCAAGCTGTCTTACTGTCAGGTAGGTGGGTTGTTTGTATATTGTTAGTCAGAGTGAAGAGTGGGTGAATAGTCGAGTGTTGATGTTTGAATCCGTACTGATACGATGGTATGTACTTTCCGACAAGTTTTCCTAGTCGCTGCTTTATTATGTACTCAAAAACTTTGCGGAGTACTGGGAGTAATGTAATTGGTCTGTAATTGCTCGGTTGTGTATTGTCCAGTCCATTTTTGGGTATAGGGATTATTAAGCCGTTTTTTCATGTTTTTGGAATTTTGTTATTTCTGATGCAGTTGTTCAATTCAGTTAGGATCAGTTTGTGTGTTTATTGAGTTAGTCTTTTCAGGAGTTTTGCCTTTATTTTATCTTTTCCCGGTGCTGTGTTTTTGATATGCGCTAGGGCTTCATCGTACTCTGTGTCTGTGATCAGTTTGTAGGTATAGTTTGGCGAGCTGTTGAAATAGTTCAGGTACCAGTCGTTGATCAAGTTCCAGTTGTCATTGTCGAAGTTAGGGTTTGTCGATATGCTGAAGGCCTTTTGATAATGTCTGGCGAACGCGTCAGTTTTCTCTTTGTCTGTGTACCGTTCTATTCCGTTTTCGTCAATTGTGTCAGTAGTGTTAGTTTTTTTGTATTGCTCTAGTTTCTTAATTTTTCGCCAGTATGTTTTGCATTTGTCTTTTTGTATTTCTTTACATGTTTCTAGCCATTTGTCTTGTCGTTATAGTCCAATCAAGGTTTTAATGTTTCTGTTGAGTTGGTTTAGTATCTTTTTTAGGTCGTCATTTTGAGTGTTTGTATATAGTCTGTGTAGTTCTCTCTTTTGTTTTATGAGTCTCAGTATGAATTTGGTTAGTGTATGTCGGTAGAAAGCATTTTTTATTTCCGGGCTAAATTTTCCTATGGCTAGTGAAAGTTGTTGTTGTATGGTTTCTATTGAAATGTGCTGTGCTTGTGATTGAATGTAGTCATGTATATGTTGTTTCACTTTATTTATGTCAGTCTTTGTTAGGTTTAACTTTTTCTCTATAGGAGGTGTACTGGAGGTAGGTTGCGTATGTTGTAAGTCTACGTTAAACGTAATAGCCAGGTGGTCGCATCCAAGTTCGTTGGTTAAGTTTATGTAGTTGATGGTGTTTGTTAAGTTTCTTGTGTGCAGTAGAACGTCTGGTGTTGAATATGGGTTTGCGGGCATCAGAAAAGTTGGTGGGATGTGCTGTTTTATAAAGTCCGATTTTATTATAATGAAAAACTTACTTTTAGCATGTAGCATGAATTGAAACGAATCTGATCTACACTGTATTTGTTTCTGCAGGTATACAAGTAATAAGAGATAAAATCAAGACCTTCTCCCAGTTAACAGTATGCAGTGCAAGAGCAGATGGCAACCCATGTCCAGCTTTAAAGATAATTATCCTTGATGAAGCTGATGCCATGACGCAAGCTGCTCAGGCAGCGTTGAGGCGCACTATGGAAAAAGAAACAAAAACCACAAGATTTTGCCTGTTATGCAACTATGTTTCGAGGATCATTGAGCCTCTCACTTCCAGGTGCACAAAATTTCGATTCAAGCCTTTAAATCAGTCTTTCATCTTGGAGAGATTGCAAGCTATTTGCAAGCAAGAGGAGGTTCTGGTCGCTGATAATATACTGAATGTTTTGGTCGAAGAAAGTGGGGGAGACATGAGAAGAGCTATTACTGCCCTGCAAAGTTGTGCAAATCTGAAAGGAAAAAGTACGTTTCCATTCATTCAACACTTGTACAACTGTTGTTATTTGTATTTGAAATTTTAGACAGTAACATCACTTTAGAAAACGTTTACGAGGTTCTCACCGTAGTTCCGGAAAAGTGGGTTGCAAACTTCTTGGATTTATGTAGAAAGCCCACAGACATCAAGAAAATAATTCAATTTATCAACGAGTTGGAACAACAAGCTTATCCCACTCATAAAATATTTGAACAGCTAAATGTCTTGCTGATTGAATCGGATACAATAAGCGAACCGCTCAAGGCAGAAATAGGCGAATACCTGGCTGAGTCCAGTTTCCGCAGTACATGCAGTAGAGCGGATTTCACACACTTGTTAGATTTTGCTATTCACACTCAAGAAATTCTTACAGTGGATGCAGGAGAGAGAAAGTGGGAACAAGAGGAAAATGCCAAGTGTACAACCATCCAAGGTCTTGTGTAATTTTCAAAAATGGATTTATTTAATAAAGTTTTTTCAAAGTTAAATTTAAACAATACTTTCATTTAAATTAAAAATTAATGTGTATATTTTCCTGACTGTACTTCAATTTAATCCAAAAGCAATTCCTGGGTTCCAGTCAATTTTATTGTTTGTTATTTAAAATGTCACAAATACGTTTCGGTTTCTTTCTCCACCATCATCAGTTTGTCTAAAATACACATTCACAGTCATCATTAACTTCAAAAAAAGAGCTCTATTAAAATATACATACTAAAATACAAATTACAAACATATTAAAAAGTATATTAAAAACAATGGGTTCACAGGTGATGAGTCAGGACAATCATGTTCGGAAAAAGACTAGAATCTATTGTTTAGAGATTTAAATTTTACTTACGTGTCTGGCTGTTTCCACCTTCACATGTGACAAGCTATTGAAATCCTTACTTTGTTCAATATCGAGCGAGAGAATAAAGAAACTGTTTATATTTGGCTTTTTCTTTGCATTCTGGGAATATCAATTGCTCTGCAATTCTTCAATATCAGGTGTTTTTATTTTATGTAGTTGGTTTACTTAGTGTATGATGTACAGAGCTAAGATTGGCTGTGTCTGATCTAAAATTCATTGCATTCTGATGTTTTTTAATTTGTATCATTTCACGGATTCTTCTCTTATTATATGTCTGCAATTGCTGAGAGCTCTACAGCAATTGCAAACAAGCCCAAGAAGGCAGAAAAGCCGCCGCCAATTGTGCTCGCTGGAAAACCCAGCAATCACACAATGCTGATTGTTGGTCTAAAAACAATCACCAGTCAGCCTTTCACGCTGAAGTACATGAAGGCTTCGTTGATCGTGTACTGCAGCAGCATTATGGACTGGGCGGCGGTAAAACGATCCCTGGAGGACGACAAGAGCCAGTTCCACACCTACGCCCCTTAAAATTAATATTTAATAACCCCCCATATTTAATAACCCTGGACGGAAAAACGCAGCTGGCAATTTCCTAGCCAGCTACGTTCGCGACAATGGCCTACTAGTTATGCCCACTTCATCTCCAACGCATTATCCAAACAGTGGAATGAACCCATCTTTCCTTGATTTCGGAATAGTCAAAGGACTCGCCAATCTCACGGAGATGGTGGTTATAGACGCCCTCAGCAGTGACCATTTGCCCATTTACCTCGACATTAGGGATTTAAGGCGCACACAAACTAACGACTTTCGATATTCATACGAAAATTTTGATTTTCGCGAATATCGGAAACGACTACAAGACCTGACGTGTATTCCGGGCCAGATCGATACTGTCGAAGCTCTAGAGCATGCGATGCGGTAAAAGGTCTGACCAGGAATATACAACGGACACAGCAAGCTTTGGCCAAAAAAGTTCCGAACAGACTGCGGCGCGACAACCTTCCTGAGGAAATTTTGAACCTTTCGATTTTGAACGATTCAGGCAATCTGCCGATCGCATAAGGGCAGCAGAACTTGCACGAGACATCCAGAGCGAAATTTACGCATACAGGAATTTTACCTGGGCGGAAAAATTGCGAAACTTATCTCCCCGTGACAGTTCTTTGTGGAAACTGTCGAGAAGCCTACGAAAAGGCTACGAGCAAGTCCCCGCTCTTGAAAAAGAGGGGGGAGTTACATTACCACCAGCGACAAATGCGAGCTGCTCTCCGACTTTTTGGCAGAAGTACACAAAGTCCAACCAGCCCTTCAGGATAACGAAATGGAAAGACAGACCGCTGTTTTCGTAGAACGGAAGTATCCTATACCACCCTCGATTTTGCATTCCTATATAACAACCCCGTCGGAGATACAATCGTGTCTTCAGCGCCTCCCTAGCCGAAAAGCCCCCGGGCCAGACGGCATCCCTTATTTACTCTTCAAAAACTTACCACGGAAAACTATTGTGCTAATAGTACAAATAGTCAAGGCAGTCCTTAAATTGCAGCACTTCCCACAGGACTGGAAAAACGCTGTAATAATTCCTATGTTAAAGCCGGGCAAAAACCCGACTGATCCCGCCTCTTATAGGCCAATTTCCCTCCTAAACTCCCTCGGCAAATTAACCGAGAAGGTTATCCTATCGAGACTACAGGCAGCAGCCGAGCTTCGAAGTTTAATCCCGGATGAGCAGTTTGGCTTTCGAGCAAGACAACACAACGCTGCAGACTGCTAGGATCGCAACGGATGCCTATGCAGCATTTAATAAGCTTCAAAGTACGGTAATGCTGTTTCTCGATATGGAGAGGGCCTTTGACACAGTTTGGCACACAGGCCTGCTGTACAAGTTGTTTGCCGTACATTCACTGCCAGACGACTGAACTTATTATCTTTTCGCGCAAATTTACTAACAATAAAATCCTATCGCCACTTATGGTCCAAAATACTCCAATCCAGCCAGTAAGAGGTGAAATACCTGGGATTCAAACTAGACGCCCGACTTGATTTCAACAAGCATGTTGACTATGCTGTACAAAATACTTTCATGGCCCGAAGAAAGTTGTACTCTCTTCTGGCGCCAAATTCATTTCTGTCACCTCAAAACAAACTTCTGCTCTACACCTCCACCATAAGGCCCATACTGACCTACAGCTCCCCTATCTGGCACTCTGTCTGTGATTCCACGAGACGACGTGTTCAAAGGACCCAAAATAGGTTCCTGAGAGGCGTCCTATCGGCTGACAGATACACCAGAATAACCGAAATGCACGAAGCTACAGGGATGGTCTATATAGCCGACTATATAGATACCATCGCTGAAAAATTTTATCATAGCGGAGTACAAGGCTCAGTCCTTACGCGAAATATCACCCAAGTAAGAGCAAACGATCGCCCAACCCATGGTCCCTGTATAAGCGACTTCCCATATTTTATGAGGATTTTGTCCCTGACAGTACGTGACGACAAACAAACATTTCCTGCCAGTTGCAGACAGTCGTTTCTAGCAGGCTGGAAACGCACAAATCCAACATAACGTGACTTGACAGGTTCATCCTGCCTCGTTCTGGCTGGTGTTGGCTAGTCCTTGCACCGATCGGGGCGGGGCGCGGATGGATTTGGTCATCTAGTTGAAACTGCCGGCGGTTAACGCCACGCCTGGCAGTATCAAACTTAAAGGTCGAAGCAAAAGGGGTTTTTGGCTTCCCTTCAGGAACACCTTATTTCCTTAATGAATGCCCCTCGAATAAAACCAAAACCGCCACTTCAAGACTATCTCCTGGCGTTGTCGTGCGTATGGCTAGCTCGGGAATGTCCATGTTAGGGCACTGCCCAGGTAATGGACGACTGAGCGCGCCTATTTAGATCATGGGCAAAGAGCAACCGGCGGAACATCTGGCTAGACATGGGAGTTGACTTTTGTTTTTTTTTAACTTTGTTTGTGAATTTAGTAATGTGAATGTTTAATAAATTTTATCTATCTATCTATCTCTTATTATAATTGTCTTCATTGATTAATATTTTTGTGTTATCAAAATCAAAACCATGTAACTTTTGTTGTGCATGTTGTGCTAATGCTGTTCCATTTTCGTTAACCTTTCTTAAGCTATATTTATGTTCGTATATTCTTTTCGTTAAATATTGTCCTGTTTGACCTACGTATGTGTTGTCACAGCTCAAACAGTCAATCTTGTATATTACATTAGGTGTGTTTAACTTATCACTTTTAGGTTTAATTTTTGTGAAACATTCCTTTGCTAAGTTGTTTTCAGTTTTTTCCTCTATAGTAATATTATGCGGTTTTAAAATATTTTTTATTTTCGTGTTGATTTCTGGAATATATGGTAATGATACATACTTGATTTCACCTCCTTTTTTCTTATTGTTATTATTTATGTTGTTCCATTTATTGGAATTGTAGATTTTATTTATTCTTCGTTTTATAATTGGTTCGAAGAATGATTTGGGATAGTTGTTCATTATTAGTATCTTTTTTATTTTTTCAAGATTCTTTGTTCTATACTCATAATGTGCCAATTTAATCGCTCTATCAGTAAGAGCTGTTACAACACTTTTTTTTATATTGTAGAGGTGCATATGATTGGTAATTCAAGTATCTACCAGACCACACATCGTTTGTGTACCAGTTTGCTTTTATTTCCCCATTACCGTCAAATATAACTGTCATATTCAAAAAGTTCAATGAGTTGTTTTTGTCCTCAATGGTGAATTTAATGGTGCCATGGAAGGCATTAAACTTATCCAGTGTGTATTGAATTTTATGGTTTGGCAGGCACATTATGCAGTGTCATCTACGTATCTTTTTAAAAATCCACACTTAAAATTGAAATCAGGTATTAGTTTTTCTTCTAGACTTTCCATTACGAGGTTTGCAATTGTTGCAGCTTTGGGAGACCCCATAGCTACTCCATATATTAGTGAATAGAAATTGCCCTCGTATTGGAAGTAAGTGGACTTAAGGCACAGCTCTACCGCCCCAATAAATTCATTTTCGGGTAATGATGTGTGTTCCTTTATTTCAGATCATTTATTTCTTATGGACTGTATTGAGTAATCTACCGGGATGTTTGTGTATAACGATACCACATCAAGTGATATTATGCGATGGTTCTCAGGTATTTTCTGTTTCTTTATAAATTCGCAGAAACTCCATGAGTCCCTAATGTGATACTGTGACTTTCCCAATATATTACTCAACACAGCTGACAGATATTTAGACAATTGGTACGTTGGGGCATTTATGTTGCTAACTATCGGTCTCAATGGGTGGTTTGCTTTGTGAAGCTTTGGCAGGCCATATATAAATGGTGCTCGGCCGTTATTGCAAGACAGTGTTCGTTTAAATTATCCGTTTCTTTTGTATTAAATTAAAAATTAAGTAGTAAATTCTAAAACAAATCATAACATAAGATCAGATCATATCATAACATAAGATAGATAAACATAATCATAAGATAAACAAAATATGGTAAACACAGTATACAAATAATTCTATGGGTTTGAACAAATCCGTTGTAATTTTACTTGCCTTTCTTCAGTATGTTGGCTAAGTCTAGTCTCTGGTGATTAATACACTTTTGAATGTATGGTTCGAGATCCAATTCAAAAATTGGGCAATTCTGAAAACAGAAAATAGATCAAAACCGCTGTTACCGAATAATAAATATCGCTTTTATTATCGATTTGTCATGCATAAGAATATTTGTTAACTTGTAGGAAGACTGGTGCAATTAGTTTACCTGCATTAACAAATATATTTCAGCTTGCGATATAGCATCCCATTTGAAATTGTTGAATGCATGATTCAGAACTTCATACCAAGCATTTTTGATGTATTCACTTACAGGCCTATTGCTTAGAAACTCTAAGTAATCTCGTAGATCATCATACTAGAAATCGCCAAAATTGTTGTTAATCTATTCAATAAACATTGAGCTTCTATTTTCTCATTATCAACTTTATATCGCACGTTTTTCTTCCATATATAGCCATGAACATAATTGTAGTAGTATAGTATTTTAGTGATTAATCATTTTTTATAATTTAAAAATTATGGAATTATTTTTTCAATTTTACTTACATTGTAGCTTATTACGTAGCTTATACGTGTTACAACTATTTACGGCAATAAATGAAAATATAATAAGTGTCCTTTCTAAGTAAGTAATATTTAACAGCGTCATTTTAATATAATAATATAATAACTCGTTCAAATTATACTTTATCAATTTCCTGAGGAGAACGAAATTGTCCATCAATTTATTCTAAGAATTAAAGTAGTTCAAAAGCATGGAATATGTAAGTTACATTTTAGTTTAATTACATTAAAACAGTAACTGAAAATGTTTGGCTTAATTTAAATTAATATAAATAATTGTTTTTTGCATCAAATAACGACCGAAGAACAGCAATATCGGTGATGTCTTGGGAACGATTTGAATCTTTTCAAAATTATTGATAAGATTTTGATGCTAATTCGACGCCGATGAATTCAAAAAGAATTGAGCAACAAGTTCAGTAATACTTTACAAGTCCCGTATTAACATAAATAAAGTTGATCATGCACTGACTTATTTCGAAGAGTCCTACACAGTGCCGCTATTGAGATGAAATTATCGTCTGAAAATACGCGCACAAACGTACTTAGATCATGTACTCGCGGAAATTCATTGAAGATGCTTTCCTTGAGTGATTTGAAGCAAAAGCATAAATAAATCCGTATCGATTTCGACCGCGCCTGATTCTTGGGTCAGAAAATTTTTAAACTTGTGACAAGCTTAGAAAAACAAGAATACTAGCATCCATTTTTGCAGGCCCATGAATGTCATAGAACCGAAATATGGTGAAATTTTTTAAGTATTTTTGCTGCTAAGTGAGTTCGATGGGAAATAAGTTGCGCAGCTAATCCTATAAAAGGTCATTTCACATTAGTTTTCTATATGATATGTCCGAGCAAAATAATATTTTAAACGAAATGTGCTCGCGGCTCAAGAACTCAGCGGCGATTATAATCCCAATATTCCTTTCAAAGTATAGATCCAAAAGCACAAATACATTAAATTGACCACTTAAATAAAATAAATTAAGAGTTTGAATCATAACTAGTTCTGAAAAAGGAGGCAAGTGTCGGTAATTTGAACAAAATTTCTAAGTTTCTCAAAGTGTTAGAAAAGCTGAAAACACCTACAATAATGATGGCATTCACGTCCGATCAAGCATTGCACAGACGAGCCCAAAAAATAAAATAGTGTATATATAAAAAAAATACTGCTATCGCTCCAAGAAAAAATAGAAATATTACAGGAAGGCGTGTAATCTAGTCGAGCAACTAATTTTGAGATAAAAGCCAGAAAATGGTCATATAACATACCATTATTAACTAATGATTTAAATCAAACCGCCCTCCAAAAAGATTAAAACATCAAAATAGCAAATAACATGCTATTTAAACACTTGTACAGGCTGGGCCACTAAGAGAGGTGGTCGGTCTCACAAACTATTAGTCGTATCGATTTCGAGTAAAAAAATATATGAGTAAAGTGACTAAGAGAAATTGCTGGAAATTACTTTCAAGTTCGCTAGAGGACGAAATTGCATCAGTAAATTTTAAATACTGATTTTTAGCGGTTTAGGACAGGCTAAGGTAGATTGGAAATACTTTCATTCTGTTCTTGACAGAATTTCACTCATTTTTTGTGGGAGCGTTATTGTTCTAGCCAGTAAAATAAAGTGGTGAGGAAAAGGCAAATATTGGTTCAAAACGTTATGGATAGCTCCGTATTGGCTTAACCAAATTCAAATGTTTAATTCTAGTTAAAAAGCTCTTTATTTACTTTAACTCATGCTATAAAATATTCGCCCTCATGATTGCCTCTTTGGCCGCGAGAGTGAGCGTTATCAAAGGTCGTCAAACTTTGTCGTTTTCCTTCAATTTTTTAAATGTAATGATATATAACATTTAAGCTGCTTAGAAAGAGAAATTTCGTTATAACAAATGAATTAGTGAAGATGACAATCTTCAGCAGGAAGTTGATCATCTAGGTCGATTTAGAGTCAATGTCTGATGCGGAATAATTGGGGGACAAATTATTGGTCCATTTATATTTGAACAGAATTTAAAGGAAATATTTATTTAGAATTCTTACAAAACTAACTACCATTACTTTTAGAAGACCGTTGCGAAAGCGAGTAAACATGTATTTTCAACAAGACGGGGCCCTGCTCATTTCTCGGTAAATGTCCGTTGATTTTTAGACAACGCTTATCGCGATAGATGAATAGGACGAGGCAGTTTATTCCCGTGGCCAGCTAGGTCACCCGATCTTACGTGTATGGACTTTTATTTGTGGGGGAGAATAAAAGAGATTGTTTACCAAACCAGACCAACTTCCAAACAGGACCTAATAAGCAAAATGAAGGGTGGTTAATTCATCACATTCCTGTCGCAGAAGTAGAGAGTGCGGTTTTATCTACGAGAAACAAGCAATCAAGCTAATCATCTAAGCAAGTTTTAATCCCAAAGGTGTATTTCATCCGCAGGAATACTCATAATGCTTTAAATATAACAATCAGTTCTTATTAGGACCAATAATTGCCATGTATTTTTATAATATCATTGTTATTGTCAAATTGTTTATATCTTCGGTTGCAATAAATATATCGGCGTGCGGTTTTCACTAGTTTGCTTCATTTTTTATCCTCTTTCTCTTTCTAAGCAACTGAAATATTACATATCATTCCATTTAAAAAAGTAAGGAAAATCGAAAAAGTTTGACGACCTTTTAAACTGAAATTTAAGCGTTAAATTTTGTTAAGCCAACACGGAGCTATCAATACCTTTTTGAACCATTATTTGGCCTTCTCCCACCACTTTATTTGACTAGCTAGAACAACAAGACTCCAACACAAAATAAGTCAAATTCTCTCAGGAATAGAACTAAAGTATTTTCAACATACCTTAGCCTGTCTGAAACCTCAAAAAATACGTATTTAAAATTCACTTTTGCAATTTCGCCGTCTAGCGGTCATTTTGCGAACTTGAAAGTGATTTACTAATGGTTTGTGAGATACGGCCGAGCACCTCTCTTAGTGGCCCACCCTGTACAGTACATATTTTAGGTTTTCTTAATTTTTATTTGTTCTATGTTTGTTGTATTAGTGAATACATAAAAATAACACAAAAACAGTAGTATAAGGCTTGTTCTATTTAATATTAAAAGTTTGTTGTATTAGTGAATACATAAAAATAACACAAAAACAGTAGTATAAGGCTTGTTCTATTTAATATTAAAAGTTAGTAATATTAGCCACAAATTTAATTTTATGTATTTTATTATTTTCGGCCTTAATTATTTATTTAATAAAACGTAACAATAGTCACGACTTTAAATTGTATTTATTTTCTGTTCGTTCTTGGTTTCGTTTCATTAAATAAAGCAAACAAGTAAAAAACCTTTGGTTAATAAATCAAGTTTAAAATAATTTCTTATTAAAATTGCGAAATATATAATTTTTGGCTGCAGTTTATTTTAGAAACCCAAAAATGTCTGGGCCGAAATTGAGATGGATTTACTTACGCATTATTTTAGTTCAGTGCTTGATTTATTTATGCATTTGCTTCAAAGCTTGGATCAAAAGCGCCAATTCGTCCCCTCGAGTTGACAATCAAAGTACGTTTTTACACACATTTCAATTAATCCGTCGGAGATTCGGCACTGTATAGAAGGGCAAAACTGGCCAAGTTAAAAAAAAATAGTTTACCATATACAGGATGTTAGTAAATAAGTGTGACAAATTTCAGTAGACATGGATAACACTGAGTTAAATGGCAGTCTCACAGCGCATCTGTACACATCGGCACACAAACCGTAATTGACAAGCTAGCTTTGGAAACGAAGAATTTGCGCCACCTATGTTTGAAGCGCGAAACTTGTTATGTGAAATAGTTATCAGCCTGATAAATATATCATGTAAATAAAATAAAACGTATGTATTCTGCATCACGGCATAGTGGTGTCATCTAGAACCAAACCGTAAAACGTAGAACAGCATCTCAGTTTACCCGTACTCAATTACAGTTCTAAGGGGAATGCGCTGTGAAAGCGCCATTGAAGCAGATTCAACTCAGTGTTACGCATGCCTAAATTTCAGGGAGTGGTTCTGCATGAAAAAATGATAACAGTTTGCTTATGATTCGTATCTCCGCATTTGATTCACTTCCGAGATACGGGGTGTTCGAAGAGTGTACAAACGTTATGAGGAGACTGGATCCTTTCATAGGAGACCTGCAACAGGCAGAAGGCGATTTACAACTGCTCGTGATGACCGCTTTATTGTGTCAACATTAAGAAATCGTCACCTTAATGCCGTTCAAGTGCAACGACTGCTCCGTGAGGTGCGAGGAGTGGCTATTAGTCAGTGGAGAGTAAGACGAAGACTGCAGGAAAATAACCTGACCCCTAAAACACCTGCGATTGGTCCAAAACGTACTCCAGCTCATCGGCAAGCACGCCTGCGTTTTGCACGGGATCATCTGAATTGGACGTTGGAACAATGGGGATCTGTTCTGTTCTCAGATGAGGCCAGAATATGCCTCCATGGTAGCGAGCGAAGAAGGAAAGTGTACCGAAGACCAAGAGAGCGATTTGCAGATTGCTGCTTTGAAGAGCGGATTGCTTATGGAGGTGGTTCGTGTATGATCTGGGGTGCAATTTCTATAGGAGCACGAACCAACCCTGAGTTCATTCGTAGGGGCGACCGTGTTCACGGAAGAAGAGGTTTAACGGCTGTTACATATATCGAGGAGATTTTAGCAATTCATGTGGTACCTTACGTCGACTACATTGGAGACGAATTTACCTTCAAGCATGACAATACCAGGCCGCACACCGCAAGAATCGTGCAAGATTACATTGCAGAAGTCGGTTTTCGGGTTATGGAGTGGCCGGCATACAGCTCTGACCTAAATCCGATCGAACACTTATGGGATGAGCTAAAACGAAGAATTCGAGCTAGACTTCATACCCCAAACTCGATCCCAGAACTTATTGTTGCAGTAGAAGAAGAGTGGTTTAACATCCCTCAAGAAACAATAGCAAACTTGATTAGATCTATGCCTAATCGTATGAGAGAAGTTATTAGGGAGAAAGAGGACATCATACCTATTATTAAAAAATTAAGGGTTAAGTTTTAAATTGTCAATAACCTTATTTATGTTAATAATAAAAAAGCTTCATTTGCTTAATGCATTAATTTCACTATGTTAAACATAGGATACTCACAATAATTTATACTCACATTAAAGCATATTAAATTGTCTTTCAAACAGCATATTTCTTTTTTTGATGTGATGAATAGTTTTAAAAAAATATATAGTTAAAGTCAAAAGTTCACTGTGGGCCGATTTCTATGCATGCAATTGTATTAATTGCTCTAAATCCGGTCGAGATAGGGAAATGAAATTTGTTGGGTTTCAAGAGGTAGTCATTGCGCATTTTTTTGTTTTCCTATTTCGACCGGTTTCAGAAAACGTATCATTTGCGGATATACATTTTTAAGAAAACTGTCATTATTTTTTCATGAAGAATCAGTCCCTGAAATTTGTCGCACTTAATTACTAACACCCTGTATATGTATGTTCCCAAAATGGCATTTTATTGAGCATGTGATTTTTAAACTACCAATGAATGAGACGTTGAACTACCCTGTACACTTTTTCACAAAAGACCCAAAATAACTAAACGACATTATAAAAGTTGCAAGATAGAAGTGTTCAATATTTCAAGTTTGAAAGTCTTAACTTACCCTTTGAAACTGACGGGCCATACTAACTATATATTGCCAATATTTCATAGCATTAAACTCATAAGTTTTGCATATATTAGCAACACATTGAACAGCCAACGGGGTGTTCAATTTTGATAGGTTTCTTAGCAATCGCTTTTTGTTTTCTTTATCGAGCTGACTCACAGATTTACATTGTATTCCGATGTTTACTAATTTAGCCAGAATCGATACTTTAGTTAAGTAGTTGCTGAAAACAGATATTTATTAAGTCATATGTATTGTAATTGACCATTTCAAATAATACTCACAGAAACTCATCGTGAGTCATATGGCACGTTTCCTCAATTGTTTTTAAAGAACTTATATAATAAAAACACCTCAATGCATTTGATCTCATTATCTCATTATCCTCGGAATTATCTAATCCTTTATGGATGAGATAATTTTGCCAGTGGTCAAAATTTTTACCCTTGCATAAGTACGTTGCCCTAAATAATTACATTTACAATGTTGTAAGTAAATAAAATATACATTTCATAAAAAGGGGTTAAATCACAATCAGTAAAATAAATTTCAAGCAAGTAAAATTCATTCTAACTATGTAAGGATATTGTTTTTAAACACTTTATAGCAATAAATAATGACAAACCTTATGAGATTTTCCTGTTGTAATCGTTGACAACCCAAAGTTAATTGAAAATCACAATTTAAAAACTCGTCTAAGACCCGCGTACATTCTTCCAGAACGTCTAACTGGAATAAAATACACAGCTCCTCAACAGCACTGTTAATACCTAAAAAATGATGATTATTCGCGAGCCAATATTCAATAATTATTAGTGTATTTACCAGGCCATTGATGCACTGCATTATTGTAGTAAGATTCTATACTGGGATCACTGTAGAGTTCTGCTATTAGATCCGAAGGTTTAGCAACTAGCTCTAAATATTTAACATCAGCAAGCTGATATTTATGAAGAATGTGACTTGCTGAATAATTAAAGAACCTTTGCTTCACCTAAAGAAAAAACATTAAGATATTAAGTATAGTAAACACACCACAAAATGGACCGGTTTAATGGATTCTGGATAAAAACCGAGAGAGCTGATGAAAAGGTAAACGTAATGGAAATATTTAAAAATGTACGTTTAGGAAGAACATTTTTAGCTGTGCAATTAAATATGAAGAACAGGAGAACAATTGTGTATAGTAGTAAACATCGTTATTTCTAAAAAAGGCTATCGACCTATCGGTCTTTCTGCCCTTACTATGTGTATAATTATATATTACTATTACATGTGTATATATATACACTATTACTTGTGTATAATTATATAGATCTTTGGAACAAAAACATCAAGATTTACCTACATCCAAAGATTGATAATGACAAACAAAATACAAGGTCTTAAAGACTAATTTTTTTGTACATTTATATTCAAGTCATGGATGAGGTCTGTCGTGGTTATATATAAGAAGTACATGTTCTGTGCCACACTGTGTGGATATTTTTATTAACATCATTGCAATAACATCTGCAAATCGTTCCACTTAGAAAAGGTATAAATCATAGATGTTCCGACAATCCATTTTCGAGATATTTACACTTATTATTTACACAGAAATTATGCCGCGAACGCTTCAATTCAAATGTTTTTGCTCTTCAAATCTACCGGTTTAGCTTCCATTTATTCCATTAATTATGGGAAACCTCGTTTATAAAAAAAGGCATATATACAAGGTGACAAAATTTACGAGTGGCAGAGGACATCAAAATAATCATTTTTGCTTCATGAACATATGCCCAAAAATGCAGGGTCTTTGAGATGTAAATAGCAAAAAAGATTGGAGGTTTCGTTCAAAGAAGAACATGGCAAATATACAGAGTGCAGGAAGTCTTATGATTTCATGTTTAATTAAGGTAAAATCATTTAAATTTAGCATTAAAATTTTAATTTTTTATTAAACTTAATAAAAATCACGTTATATATTTGTTTATTTTAATCATGTCTCTTATATCCAAAAGCAACTGTAAATTGGACATATTTACCAAAAAATCGATACCAAAACATGCTCCAAAAATCCACTAAAATTATTTTACTTAGATGCTTTAGTTTTAATTAATTATTTTTATCGGTAAACCATTTAAAATATGATCACAAGACCTGGATCATTTTTCCAATTAAACTTTTATCGCAAATTTAACATTTCATATCTACTGAAAATAATTTGTGAAAAACATAAATACCTTTACGTAAGTTTGTTTGACTGATTGGTTAATATCAGACTCCCAATACAACTTCGCAAACTTATAGCTAAGATTTGCTAATTCAACTTTATCAGCACCGTTAGGCATTTGACACATTAGATTATAAACGGCTGCTGTTGCACGTTCCAGGTTGCCCATACTGTTTGCACAGTCTTCAATTTTGGGCAATAGATAGTCAAATTTCAAAGACAATTCCCAAGTTGAGCTAGTTGTATCTACTACTCCACTTGATATTGGACTACTAATTGCATAAAAGCAAATGTCCTGTTTCTTCAGATACGGACTTAGATAGTCCGCTAATTGAAACCATTGCTTGTAGGTATCGAGATTAACTTCTGGCTTTATAATGCGCCAAATATCATTGGATAAAAACGTACTTGTCAGGGGCAGTCGAAATTCTGATAGAGAATCGATGAGTGGCTTGAGCGGATTTGCACCACACCACATCTCGACTTCTGTGCTTGCCGGTTTGTTAACACGTCTATATTTTTTGAGAAAGCAAATCAAAGGTTGGTATAGCTCTGAAATAGAACTGCTGGAAGGGGCTACTTTCTGATGTATTTGCAACAAAGCCAAGTAAACTTCGTAGTAGTAGAAATTCACCTGAAAGAATACAAGGCATTGCATGAATGGTATTATAAAAATAAATTTAGTTCGATTTAAATTTAAATACGTCAATAATCCTATTGACTTTTCTAGTTGCGAATCGTCATTGTTTTACAGCATTTTCACTTAGAAATTATATATTTTTATTCAAACATTGTGACCTTGATCATTATAATTATATGAAATTTAATATAATTACGTCACTTACCGAGTTCCACAACTTTGTCGTCAAATTGAAAACTCCCTTCGTATCAGATATGCAGGCCAAAACTTTGTCACATTTTTCCAATAGTTCTTCTTCAGAATTTTGTATTTTAAGGCTTCGCTTGCCATTGATTTCAGTAATATATGTTATGTTTGGTCGCCAGTTCAACAGAACTCTAAGACAAACCACTTTTTTTATCGAACAAATGCTTTAGTTGAAACCACTTACGTCTTTAAATACTTAAAATAACAGGACTCCAATTCTAAACAAAAATCTGCACAATATTCCGGCAAGTGCTCTACCGTCACTATTTCTTCCTTCATCAAGGCCTCTAATCGTTTCTTAGGAGTGGCAGTCATAAAAGCCTCAAAACTTATTTTAAAACTTCTAAATCTAAACCACCATTTACACGCGTTCATAACACTCGCAAGCAATGTTTTATCGAATTGAATATCTTTACTATTCACTACCTCTAGACTGATTTGTGCAATTGTACGAATTTTAGTTGGACATTTTCTATACAATCGGAAATATTTCAGAATAATTTCATGAAATAAATCGTTATCGTATAACAACATCAATTGAAAAATGATATTTTTATGCCAATAGTTCTCCTCAAGAAGTGTTTCGATGACCTGAGGCAAAACTGCTTCCAGCATAAATTTTTTTAGCGGTTCCAAAACATCATCTCTCTGATCTTCCGGAAGAATTAGCGATGTCTGCTGCACTAAACTGATCATATTGAATACATTAAAATGTTGCTTTTGATTCAAGAGAATGCGAGTATTCCATATAAATGTGTCCAGTTGCTCTCTTATGTCCTGAAATATCAAAACAATTTTTCGTATCTGGTACATAGTCTGTATAAATTAAAGATGGCTCAAGCAGCTAAGAATTATACGAAGAATAATCTCATAAATATCGGCTGTTTCGAAATTAAGGTCAGGTTATCGAAAAGATCACCAGATCTTTTCCACTCTAGTTAGCAAACAATATTTCTCTTAAACAATGCGTCCTATCGCAATTACCCAGGCTTTTGGAAGCCGGAAGTAATTACGTTAAAAACGATTTCAAAGAGAGTATGGTATTTAGTTATTCTTCATATTTTCATTTATTTACATCAACAAGTTTCGGAAATGTGCATATCAAACCATCGTCAAAGTGCATGCATCGACAAACATTTAAGCAACAAAAAAATGAAAATTTTACCATAAAACGTTGTGTTGAGGTTTGGATACCATGTACAATTCAAACTTGTATTGAGGATTAATAAATAGCTAGTCAGTATACTATAAAATAGCCAAAATGGAAGTTTAATATAATTTTTTTAGCACATTGAATTGTACTCACCACATTCATCAGTCGATCAGGCATGAAGAAAGAACAGTACTTAGATGGCAAAATATCTGAAAAAAAAAACCCTTCAATAATTAAAAGATACACTAGGAAAGTGAAATAATCAAGTTATTCAAAATTATTGAGTTCAAGCTAGTTTTGTGTAGAACAATGTGCTTGAACGATGTCTTCTCAAGTTAGGAATTATTGCAATAAAAAGTTCCCTTTACCATTGCCCGAAGATTATTTCTTAGAATAAGTCAATTGAAAAGTAATAACATATTTCACTTTGACACACTCAATAATAAGCAAAAAACAGATTGAACGTGAGACTTACTTTTACTAGCTTCATACGTATTGAACAACATTGGCATTGTTGCAGTGAGTGGCAATATATCGGGTGATTTCTTCGAAACTTGCAGATCGTCCCATTCTCCGATAAAGGAGCTCAAGTTACAATAAATACAGTTAATCAATCGACGCACCTCAACAATAGCTGATAACGTTAACTTGTCTTCTTTTTTGTTATATAGTGCAGCTCTCGCACAAAGCTGTTGCGCTAAGCGTACAGCTTCTAAGTCGTTAGACGAATTCGCGTTGTTCTCGTCTTCTGCAATGGCTATATCCAAAAATGTTTTGTTGTCCATAGAGCTGCTTTCCTGTTGCAAACACTCTATAATATTAACAGCGCATTGAGTCAAGAGTTGAGGACATTGTGAACTTTCCAAAAGATATTCCCCAATCTTCACAAACGTTTTGCGAGAAGGTTGGCAAATGCTGATATATTCTAGAAGGACAGTGTCCAATGTTTCTTCAAAAAAGCTGGAAATTTTCTCACAATGATCAACGAGGGTACTAACTTCTGAAAAAATGTACATGCATTTTGAAACAGTCCAAGGTAGTTAAGTAAATTTAAACCTACCAATTTCCAGTTTCGCGTTGTTCAAATGAAACAAAAAGGTTGCTATATTTGCTTTCAATAGCTTTGGTGTAAGAACTAATTCTAGTTCAATTTTAAAATTAGTATAAATCCAGTAAATTGCTCTAGTCGCATTATATCTATCTAATATTTCATTCAGTTGCCTTTTTGTGCAATGCCTCTTCAGCCTGTTCCATAAAGGAGCAAGTGCCTTATAAAATATTTCTCGAAGCTTGAAGTGACTTATAAAACGCTTAGTTTTAAAACAGATATCGATCAGGAGTCTTTTACCTAGACGGCACATATAATGCGACTCCATTTTATCCAATAATGCAAAAGCGTCTGCACAACCGCCTTTATAAACAAATTCTGTCATCATTAAATAATCAGCTTCAAATTGGTCATTTTGATCACAAAGCTGGCGGACATCATTAAAGGCTTTATTATAGTCATCTCCATTTAGATAGATAATACGTCGGAAATGGAATTCTTTCTGAAATCATTTTGTACACTTCCGTAAAGATTTCAAAAATTCAAGGAACGAGCTTTTTTAGTTTGCTTTTTTTAAATGATTGCCTAAAATATTTGAATCAAAAATACTTTAATAATTTTTATATTTCCTGAACTTATCAGCCACTCATGGAACCTCTGCAGGATAATTAAAAATTACCCCACATTTATTAAGCAAATGTGTATTACCAAAGTGAATAAAGTACTCACATCTTCCCAGGTTATAAAGTTGTTCTCGTTAATGTTGTACTTTTCCAACAGAATTAAAAATTGCTCGTTCTTTAACAGCTTTGCTATTCTTCCACTAAGCGGATTAACTGTCGGATAAGTAAAAACAAGAAAACCAATTTGTTTAACTTGATCACTCCATGGCTTCGCTGTTTTTATTAATATTTCGTGAATGAGAGATAACTTATAATCCACTCTGGAAATGAACTCTAGTAAAACAAAAGCTGTATCCAACCAATAAATCTCTTCAAACTGAAAAAAACTCTGAAACACAAAGGTTATTATGATTTAATAACAAATCACACAATAGTAAAAATTTACTTCAGATCCATTTGTTATATTTCTTTTTTCTATTCTAAGCGATGATATCGTGATCGATAGATACCTTTATTTGGTTACATAAAATTTCATCAGGCTCCTCCTGACATTCTAGAAGAAATGGATACAAAATCCCCTTCATAAGCGACCTAAGCTTTTCAGGCTTAAAATTCATCATTATACAGACATTAAGCAGTGTTGGCACGATTGCATATGGACCCTGAAGACACTCTTTCAACGGTAAATGTACATTAAAATCATAATCCAGCCGCTGTATATTCTCTAAAGCCTTCAGTGAGTTCCGCAGCTTTTCTCCAGCCTTATCAAAGTGACTTCGTGGAGGGGCATGTTTTAGAATGTTGTTTATATCTTTTAAAAAACTAAACACATTTTAAAGTAAAAGTAAACATTTATAACAATTCATACACAAACTTACGTAATTGCGCATTCTGGAAAATCTACATTCTTTTCCATTTCAATAATTCTATTGCAGACCCATTTAACAAGTATTTCCATAGCGTCTGTTTTGTATTTTAAAACAAGAGGCATGAATGCATTCAAGAATGACATCGTTTTTTCGACAGATGGCTAAAAACAATAGTCGAACATTTCAGAAACTAAATTACATTACTGATCAAGCATATTGATGACAATAGTCTTATAACGCCTTGTTGTAAAATTATTTTATGCTACATTTTGGGTTGTAAGAGTTGTAAAACTACTGTTACCACGATAAAATGATGTGGCAAAATTAGTGACTTTGAGTATTACGTCTTTTTCACGTGATTATCACGTTTTTTTCACATTACTATCACGCTTGGGTTGTGCCCGCTATCTACCCCTTCTAGCTGGGATAAAAACAGTGCTACTACAGTTAATTTACCTCGCTGACTGCTGATATCACTTCATTGACTTCATCGTCAGTTAAAGTTGATGCAAATTCTTCGCTATACAAGGTACTGAGAACCAAAAGAATAGCTTCATCTGTGCGTCCCTGCATACACAAATATTAAATATTGTAAAAATTAACAAAAACCCACGCAATAAACCAGGTAATTTGTTTTCTAGGTTTAATGCAAGGGTGGCCAACACGCGGCACGCGGAGCATATGCACAAAATTGTTTCTTTAAGTGTACATAAAAACCAACAAAAGAACATTCAAACGTGGGTAGTACTTCCTATCATATGTCATATAGGGAAGGGAGGGAAGTATCTCAGTACATTGATTTTAATATAGTTTTTTATATTATATACATAGCTTTTTAGTCAAATGAAGCATATTAAATATCAGATGAGAACACGAATCACTGATGCGCATTTGCAAAACTGTTTGCGTGTAGCAGCAACATCAATCGTTATAAACATTGATGCACTTAATTCTGAAAAATGAAATCAGAGGTCCCACTAAAATTTATTATATTTTTATTCTTTTTTATTATTATTTTTGGTATTGCTTAACTCTAAACCAATAAATATGTTTGATTCTCATTTTTGTTATATCTTCTTAAAAAAACAATATATTTCTTATTTGCTTTGAATAATAAAAGAATTTTTTTTGTATGGCCCGGTGGCAAATCTCATTTCTCAAATCTGGCCCGGTTGCTGAAAAGGTTGGTCACCCAATGTATGTCGACTTACCTGTTTCAAAAATTTCTTCAGTTCCCCAATAAGATTGCACTCGACAAAACTTGACCATTGCCTTTGATCATACTCTTTGTATACACTCATATAAGTATCAAATCTACGAAGTTTAACACTACAGTTGGTTTTCCACAGATCCAAGTTTGCACCAATTTTCTAAAATAATATTGTAAAAAGTATCCGGCTACAAAGGAAAAAGTTCGTTCCAAAATAACTTACCGAACCTGTGGCTTCAGTTGAAGCTGCATAACTTAACACTCTTCTGGTATCTATATCCGTTTTACATACTACTGAATCACAAAACTCCAGCTTCGTTACATCATTGTTTATTGTATCAAGAATTGTGAGCAATCTATCAATGTCTTCTGAAGTGCACTCGTTTTTGGTAATGATGTTAAATGCCTTCGCTTCACCTATACAATCCTGGTCAAGGTTAAACTGCTTAGCAAACATTTCAGCTTTGTCTATCTGTCCCTGGTTAATTAACTTTTGCACTCTTAATTTGGGATCTGTGGTAGTTATAATTTGGAGCCGTAATTCCACTAGGGTGTCATTTTTATAAACTTCAGATACAAACGCTATTTCCTCGGCGTATTCTTTCATATAACTGTTTAGGTGGACTGGATGTTCAACATGAATATCAAACAGGTCATCGGAATCTGAAAAAATTACCTTAATAGTAAATTTATTTATCCAGGGTGAGACGAAAAGTGAGTTTTACAACCATCAACTTTATTTGGCAAAATGGAAATACATATTTCGTATAAAATTCTTGAACAATCCCGCAATGCCGCGTCTAGACCTAACGCGATGTGAGCGCGACACAATGGTCACGCGCTTAAGATGTTCCAAAAAATTTGGGTACGTGGTGGTACACGGCAGGCGCGTGGAAAACTAGCTAGAACGTGGCAATCCATCTCTTTTCGGCTTTTTTGACGGCAAATCAAAGGGAGTTGTGCCAATGTGGATGGATGATTTACTTTTTGAGACACTAAAAACATTCGTGCATATATGAGATTCCTGCGCATTCAATGGAAAAAACGCTTTGGTATTATTTCGAAAGTTACTTCTAGCGAATATCCACCAATCTCAAATCTGCATGTTTTCAGTGTGCCGAAAAGTAAACCGTCCACGATGTGAAACGACTTTCTTTGATAGTCCAGCAAAAAAACCGACCAGGGATGGATTGTGACGAACTTCCAACGCGCCTTCTACACTTTCACGTCGCCTGAAAATGATCATTTCATCAAGAAAACAGAACAATTCAAGTTTAATTTTGACCATCAACTATTATTCATTGATGGATTTTTATTGTGTAAATCGATCGAAACAATCAAACGTATGTTGGAAAAGCGTATTACACAATTGGTTATCGGGTATTGGTTATATGGTTATTACAAGGATGGAACTAGTTAAGGATCGGATCGGAATTAACACGGGCCATTGAGCCGCATCTTTGAAAAGAATCGACGGGTTTAAATCTTTAAATTTTCTAATGTGGATTTTGAGTAACGGATCATCTGAAGAATTTGTATCTAAGAAAATGCTTAATTGAATTTCCTCATAGAGAAGTAACGACAGTTTTTCCTCAAGTACCTACTATGTCCGTATTGATTGGATACAGCAAATCTATGCAGAGCAACTGAAGCATTTTTCCTACCAGTCTTCTTGTCACACTTGTATTATTAAATAAATAGAAATATACATTTTTTAAATAAGTGATAAAAAGAATTCAATCGATAGTGCTCTATGTGCTCCTTAGAACACCCGAGCAGCAATCTGCTTTCCTCTTGTTCTGCTAAATCAAATTCGTGATTTTATTTCAGCTGCACTTAAACCAGCGTCATCTGTGTTATTGAGTAGTAGTAGTAAACATCTTTATTTCTAAAAAAGGCTATCGACCTATCGGTCTTTCTGCCCTTGTTTAATACATGCAGTCTTAATCTAAATGAAAAACAAATATGAAAATTCTCTTATTCTAGGTTAAAAATACTATTAAATAAATAAGATTTCAGTGGCAAGAAGAAATTATTTTATTGTCCACTAGTCCGTAGCGTTTGTAATTGTTCGAGTAGCGTTAATGTAGGGAAACGGAAGCGGGATTGTCTGGTTGGTCTTGTAAGACAAAGGGGATTCAGTATGGTCCAGTTGTAGGGGTTGTTTGTCCATTTTGTCTGTAGCTGTATGAGTCTTTCCGAGATCTTTGTCATGTTTGTGTAGTTGAGTGGGGGGGTTGTGTAGTGGGTTTTGGGGGTGTCTTATTCGTGTTATTAGTCTTAGTGCAATTTGTTCTGTTTTTTGTGTATAACGTTTTGTCCTTTCTGTTCCGTTGGTCATGAGTATATGTCCAAAGTCTAGCAAGGGTCTACAAATAGCTTTATATATTTTGGTGGCGGTGTTTGTGCTAATTCCTCTGTCTTTGTAGGTTAGTGATCGGAAGTGTTTTGTTCTCTTTATTGTTTCTGCCCTGATGTTTCGTATGTGTTTAGTGAATTTAAGTTTGTGCTCAATTGTGATTCCAAGGTATTTTACGTCGTTTTTTGGTTGTGTAGTTTGGCCGTCTGCAGTTATTGTAGGGGAGTCAGCGTTGAGTCTGTGGTTTGTGAGCAGAAGTTGGTTTTTTGACGCGTTTGGTGTTAGTCTCCATTTATAAAACCATGTCATTGTGTTGTTTGTTAGTGTTTGGAGTCTTTGCGCTGCTCTCTCAGTAGTTTTTTCATGTACAATAAGTGCCGTGTCGTCTGCGTATTGTAATATGTATGCCGATCTGTCGATTTGATTTTTGTCTGGTAAGTTGTAATTGTATATGTCATGGCAGTATATATTGTAGAGAAACGGTGAGAGCGGGGATGCTTGAGGGAGCCCTTGTTCAGGGGAAAAAGAAAATGACAGTGTTTTGTCAATTCGTACTTGTAGTTGTCTGTTTTCTAGTAAGTTCTTTATGGTGTGTAGTAGATATGTTGGTGTGGGTAGTTTGTATAGTTGGTATAGTAAGCCTCTATACCAGACACTGTCAAAAGCCTTGTTAATGTCCATAAACAGGCAAGATGTCTTTCTGTCAGTTAGGTGGGTAGTTTGTATATTGTTGGCCAAAATAAAGAGCGGATGAACAGTCGAGTGATGCTGTTTGAAACCAAATTGGTAGGTAGGTATATACTTTCCAATCACTTTTTCAAGCCGCTGCTTCATTATGCATTCAAAAATCTTGCCCAGTACTGGAAGCAGTGTAATTGGTCTGTAGTTCCTCGGTTGTGTATTGTCCAGTCCATTTTTGGGTATAGGGATTATTAAGCCGTTTTTCCATGTTTCTGGGATTCTGCCATTTGTGATGCAGTTGTTCAATTCAGTTAGGATCAGTTTGTGTGTTTCTTGAGTTAGGCTTTTCAAGACTTTTGCCTTAATTTTATCTTTTCCCGGTGCAGTGTTCTTGATGTGCGCTAGGGCTTCATCGTACTCTATGTCTGTGATCAGTGTGCAGGCATAGTTTGGTGAGTTGTTAAAATAGTTCAAGTACCAGTCGTTGATCAAGTTCCAGTTGTCATTGTCGAAGTTAAGGTTTGTCGATATGCTGAAGGCCCTTTGATAGTGTCTGGCGAATGCGTCCGCTTTCTCTTTGTCTGTGTAGCGTTCTATTCCGTTTTCGTCAATTGTGTCAGTGGTGCCAGTCTTCCTGTATTGCGCCAGTTTCTTAATTTTTCGCCAGTATGTTTTGCCTTTGTCCTTCTGTATTTCTTTACATGTTTCTAGCCATTTGTCTTGTCGGTATTGTCCAATCAGAGTTTTAATGTTTCTGTTAAGTTGGTTCATTGTCTTTTTTAGGTCGTTATTTTGAGTGTTTGTATATAGTCTGTATAGTTCTCTCTTATGTTTTATTAGTCTCAGTATGTATTTGGGTAGTGTATGTCGGTAGAAAGCATTTTTTATTTCCGGGCTAAATTTTCCTATGGCTAGTGAAAGTTGTTGTTGTATGGTTTCTATTGAAATGTGCTGTGCTTGTCATTGAATGTAGTCATGTATATGTTGTTTCACTTTGTCTATGTCAGTCTTTGTTAGGTTTAAGTTTTTCTCTATAGGAGGTGTATTGGAGGTAGGTTGCGTATGTTGTAAGTCTATGTTAAACGTAATAGCCAGGTGGTCGGATCCAAGTTCGTTGGTTAAGTTTATGTTGTTGATTGTGTTTGTCAAGTTTCTTGTGTGCAGTAGAACGTCTGGTGTTGAGTCTGGGTTTGCGGGCATCAGAAAAGTTGGTGGGGTGTGCTGTTTTATAAAGTCGGAATTTTGCAAAAATCTTTTAAGTTGTTTCGTTTTGTTTCTATTCACGTTAAAGTCGCCTATAATTATTGCATATTTATAGATGCTCGCCTTAGTCAGTATGTTTTGTTCTAGGTTGGAGTGTGGGTGTATGTATGTCAGAAATATGTGTATCAGGTCGTTTAAGTAGGGTATGGTAAAATGTAGACAGTCGTTCAACGGGTTGTTGAGGGAAGGAGGATTTGCTCTTCCAAGTTTAACGTTTGGTTTTAGGAGAGCTGCGACCCCGCCCCTGGCATGATTGATGGTATTTCCATGCCTATAGATATACTGCCAATTTCTGTACGTTGGTGTTTGTCCTAGTTTGGTTTTAATCTCTACAAATATGCAGCAGTCTGTGTCGTTTTGTTCTATGTAATTGTAAATAAGTGGTTTTTTGCTGTTAAGTCCGTTGATGTTCGCGTAAAGTACTTTCAAATTGAATCTTGTATGCTCGTTACTGTCTGTCTCACTTGTTCGCAGGGTTCAGTTGGAGAGCGTCCCTCGGGCAGGAGCATGTCAAACATTAGGATGTAGACATGGTTCCCGAAGAAAACAACGGAGGTGTCAATGTCGAAGTCTTCTATAAATTGTTTTCGTAGTTTTTTTAGTAGTTCGTCTCTGTTGGTATTGTTTGTCTTGTTAAGTTGATGTTTGTATTTGTTTATGATGTGGTCATGTGTTGTAATGGGTGTGTGTATTCTACTTGCCACTGTCGTTGTCTCCGCAATCCCGGATGTACGTTTGTTTACACATTTTATTTTTACGTTTGGGATTCCGACGATTGGGGCTGTCGGTCGTTTTGGGCACTTCATGCTCCATGCTGCGTGGTCCTCTGAGTTGCACACTGCGCACTTGGTTGGCAGTGGTGACTCGCATTTGGCAGTTGGATGGGGACCCTGGCACTTGTTGCATTTCGGCGATTGTTTGCAGTCTTCCGTTTTGTGGTTGAACATGTTTGCTCTCTGTGATCTTGAAAATGCGGCCCAAAAAATGAACCGCACGGCCGTTCATCAACCTTTCGTATGTGGATATGTCGCCGGTTATTAACCTCATCATTAGTGTGGGTGCGTTGCGCTCTCGCGAGATAATTCTCCTGCAGAACCTTATTCTGAAGCCCTGCTGCTCCAGGCGTTCCAGAAACATGCTGTCTTCAATGTCCAGGTCGATCCCAGTGGCGACGACTGAATATGATGGTGTAATATGGGGACCTGACTTTTGTTGTCGGATTAGTGGGAGGTTACTATTCCTTTGCAGTTTGAATGCTGTTATAAGGTTTTCCTGTTTCAGTTTTTGTAAGATTTGTGTTGCTTTGTCTTCATTGTTGGTTTTAATTAGAAAGTGATTATCTTGTCTGATAATCACATCTTTGTTGTTGGGGTTGAGTCCCTCCCACCTGATTGCAAGTTGGACTCTTGTGATGGTCGACAATGCGTTCGCTGTGAATGTGTGCGAATACGTGGGAAATCTTGTTGATGTTGTCTTGCTGTTTGTTGTTTGGTTTTTATTGGTTGTAGACTGATAGTCCAAAGCTATTCGTTTGGCCTCAGGTGTTGGCGTTGTGGGGGTTGGCTGGGTTGGCGGGGTCGTCTTCGGTTTTCTGCCCCGTTTTTTCGATTGTGGCTTTTTGAACCCACCATCCTGGGAGGCATAATCCGATTCGGATTCTCGCGAACTCCCAGGATTCATCCTTTCGTTTGAATTCCACTCGTATATTCTCGTTGAACGATAAATGCGGTTGGATTCTTCAAATTCTTTGCGCGATGTGTAAACGACCTTGCTTGAAATATGCTAACACGTCTTATCACCACGAAGCTCGGTTTAAGACTCCGGCGATTTCATATTTTATGAAACAAAAATAAACAAAATTATTAGTTTTTCCGTAGCATATTTGCGAATTTAACACACAATCGAAATTATTACAAACCTTACCCTTCTTTCTAGATCTCATTTCTAGGATCAAAAGATGCACTACCACGTTTTAAAAATCACAAAACACTCCAAAGCCTGTAGACAAACGAATCGAACGAGGCGTAACATCTTCGTCTACATTGATCGTACGTCTGGGTGTCATCCCGAACCTAAAGCCGCCCACAGACTTCGTTATTTTTTTTGGCGTTACTTGAAATACCTGATATTTTAAATAATTAATTAGTAAATAGGCAAATCGCAAGCGCTACTGAAAAATTTCCTGTGAAAAGACGTGTTGCCTGTTTGGCTTTTATTAGCTCATCCGCTGGTGACCGCAGTATATCCTTGGTAAACTAACGCCTAACTAAACTTGCACCTTGTATTCTCGCAAATATCGTCCCGAAAACTGTTATACTTGAAAATTTGAATCATTTTATGGATACCGAAAGTGGGGCATTTAAATGATTTTGTACCACAGATAAGCGGGTAATAATTTTAACGGACATTCACATGAAGAAAAATGTTGTATTTAAGAGATCGGCATTCAATAGAGTGAATGTTGTATAATTGGGCGAGTCGTAACGTTGTGCCAAAAACGCGAAAAATTCTTGTATGTGGACAAAAACCATCGTATTGCATCGTCGGTTAAAATATCTGCTGCTGCTTGATTTTGAAACGATGGTTCATCAGTTGTCATTTCGATTCGAAAGTATGTCCAAAATTCGTTCAGAATCGTCGGTATTTAGTCAGCAGCGTTTCATGCAATATTCAATACATACATATAACAAATGGACTATTGAGATGGCCCAAAAAAACCAATGCAATTTCTGGGAATGTCCTTGTTCTTGACGAGTGAAATCAGTAGAATACAAAGACCGAATTAAAAAAATTAAGTAAAAATTAAAATTTTATAAAATAAATCATAAAACTTTCGCTCTAAGTCATTATTTAACCCATATTGACCATCGCTTTTTTCCACTGTTTTTTTCTTAAAACAACAAGCTCTGCAGGCGCTGCTCAAACCTGTTTCCTCTTCATGACGAAAACCCAATAACGCGACTGGAAATTAACTGCCGGGATGACCGTAGTGTGTGAGCAATCATATTCGTCGACTCGGCACGACGATCCGACTCGCGGCGATACAAAGAAATTAAAAATAACGAACTTAACGAAGAACAAACTTTGCTCTAAACGAGTTCTTACGATGTTCCGGTCGGCCATGTGTAAACATTTAGTCATGAGTCCAAGCGAACCGAACATGACCTTGGTTCGCAATGATGCTAAGATACGAGGTTCCGTTACATGTCTGGACGCAGCTTTATCGAGCCTCGTAACGCCTCAATAACGTCAAGCCGGGTGCAGATGTGGAACTTCGTAACGTAACATCGTTGCGATCCAGCCATGTTCAGGCGAGTACAAACACGGAAAACAGAACACCGTAACGCAACACCGTCACGTAACATTTTCGGTGTTATTGAACAGTGCTCAAGTGCAGCGTATCATCATCACGAAATATAATTCCGTCAATTTTATAGATTAATTGGAAAAATATGTTTTTAAAAACTTTATTTCCAAATTAATACAATAAATTTAAAACCGAACTAATCTTGGTGTCGAGCTAGACTTAACGGGAACTTGGAATCTTATTGACTTACTGCTGAGACTTCTTTTATACTTAAATCATGCTGGTCATAGCAAAAACGATACTACGTCTTAATTTAAAAGGGTAATCGGCATAAGTGACTATATAATTCGCTCCATCAGTTGAACTAAATAAACACTGATAAAACGCAACAAATCCTGAACATGTTCGCATTCGAGTCCATATTCCGTTGATACGCGACGATGTTACGTTACTGTATTCTGTGGCATGTCTGCACGCGCATTTCGGTTCGATTGGGCACTGCCAACCTTCTAACAAAGTTTAGAGCACATTATGGTTAGCCATTCAACGAAATGATTGGCTTTCCGCCCAAACGAGCGTAACATCAAATCTCATCATTTCTTGGAACAGCTTTGATGGTGGTGCACTTTTCCGGCAAGCGACGGTTCATTGTAACATTTTGACGCGGCACTTTTAGTTTCGGGATGACAACCAGACGTTACGAACAATGTAGATAAACATGTTACAATATGAGGTTTGACTCGACCATCTCGACGCGGCATTATTTGGTTGCAAGACAAAGTCTTGTTCTGTTCACTTGGGCTCGATACGGGATTCGTACACACTGCAGAACTGAATCTCTTGTAACTGTTTAGAGCAAATTCGGGCGAACTAATCAATGAAACGCTCGATTTTTCGTTTAAATGAGCTACCGACAATCAACGGCTTGCTGCTAGAAGGTTGCTGAAACATTTGACACCCTACTTTGTTATGAGACAAGGTCGTGATGGAGTCCAGACGTACGAACAATGTTTAAGATGTTTCGGTACGAGGGTCGGTTTGCTCGTCTGGACGCGGCTTAATACTAAACAACAGACCAGTTGGTTTGTCAGCATCGGCGCTTTTTTGCCAGCATCGACACACTATTACTATGTTACAGTAACTGTACAGAGAATGCCACAAAAGTTATTTTTTTCCTCGGCGCCTACTTTTCAGCTCGACATATTTTTTTATTAAATTTATTCTGCCTTGCAGTGAAAATGATGTACGATTCAGGCGTCATTTAAAAAAGATAATAACTTGCGTCAATGCAAAATTCTTAAATGATATGCAAAGAAAAATGTTTTTATTTGGAAAAATAAAAGGTATGGTGTTTTACTAAAATTTGGGCTGCTAAAATTTGAATTTACCACCAGTTTTTGGTAGGTGGTTAAAATCATAATTTAATTTTGTTAATAATTCAATATTGTACGTACTTTAGGAAACAAACGCGAGTAAAATAAACACATTCATCCATAATTTGTTGAGTGTATGCGTTCAGGCACAAATTTATGAAATTGTGCTGAAAATGTAATCATTAATGTGATTTACCTGTTATAGAGCGAAATGCTTGAATATTTTGATGCTTAGTTATGGCCACAATTAATCGGTTGTCTTCATTACCAATAAACCACAAGTATTCAAACTCGTCTAATCGCCCAGGAAAAGCAGCATTCACTTCAAACACCAAACATCTTGCAGAATCAATTAAATAGATATTTCCATTGTTACCGAAAGCAACAAAATTGCTGAAATAATCCATATGGCTGAATAGAGGTTTATGAAAAACACAAAATAACCTACAGTCCAGAGGCATATACAGTTTTTATTCCGAAGGCATCATCAGATTGATATTCCAGGTTTCGTAGATCCAATACTCCCAGTTCGGTACCTTCTATGCACATATATGGATATGCAAAAGCAGCGACGTGAATAGTTTGGTTCGCATCATATACCAGTTCGCATACGAACTGTTCTTCCTCATGTTCATCGAGACTACTAGTAATTCTTTAAAAATAAAAGCTGTTTAATCTTTCTAAACTGCTCATACTGTACATGATTAGGTAAACGCGAATATTAATATAATTTATCCGAATGCTCGGAATAGTAGGTTCATACTTTTTTATTAGTCCTGTACATGTAACAACATAAAATGTGAGAACTTCTGCTGTTTTGTCTGCAAATGTTGTAAGGAAAATTTTTTCTATATTCTCCTGTGCTGAATAATCTACTTTCCTGCAATTAAAAAATAGAGGAAGATTAACACTTTGAGTGGGGGGTCATACTTTAAAAGAAAACTCGTTATGGGTAATAATGGTAACTTTAAAGAATTCTCAAATTCTTTGTACTCAGTGACTATACTAGCTATAATGTATAATGCTTAAAGTGATTTTCAATTCGTAATGCATCGTAATGCGCAATGCATTTAGTGAAGAGAAAATTGAACTTTCGCCATTATCAAAGCGGTCAAAAGTTACTGACATAAATGGATACAGATATCAATTAATTTTCAAGCTAAACCCACCATGAGAGCTAATAGGCTCGTAATCGGGACTGTGGGTGTATGAGTTTAATACATCTCAAAATCTGTACTCACTTATATCTATGCTGTAGTCTATAGAATCCATATATTATTTGCATACTTACTCTGTAAAAATAAAAGATAATTCTGAGCAAACTGATTCCGTATTTTCAGTAGTCTGATCTTGAATCAAATTTAAATCTGACACATATATATGACCATGTTGGGTGCAAAGCAGAAGAAATCTTCCACATGTAGAAACAGAAATGGACTCCAAATTATCATCAAATTCATGCATTGCGATTAAACCAGGTTCTTCAATACTCTTCAGTATTCTCAAACAGTTGTCAATGGCCAAATAAACTGATCCATTCACTTTATTATAGTGTGTTGTTATTCTGATTTTGGATCCGCCAGACCTCTAAAATGAAATTTTGAAAATTTGAGGATTTTTTGTCACTCTAATGGTTTATTTTTGTAACCACAACCAGATGACTCCAGTTCAATGGCACCACTAATTAATTTTAACCGAAGGAGAGAAAGTGCCGCTTTAAAGCAAATTGAGCTATATTTCTTGCTTTAAAATGTAATACTATTTTGGCAAATTGCGCTGAAAATGGATTCTTTATATACCGGAGATTGAAATGTGCAGTTTTCTCCGTTCTATTTAAGAGTTTACTGCAGCTTTTTTTTTATAACAGCAGAGTTTATAAATTGTGTTCTTCAAACTTAAAATCCGTAACAATGTCGGAAATGCACATTAAGTTTACTTTCCTTGGGGTCTAAAGCCAAAATCGGTCAAATATTTTACATAATAGACACGACAATGTGTTGTTTATTACAATCAAACCAATTCTTCAGAGAAAGTGAACTGCCCAAAAAAGTAACCGAATCGAACTATAGTCCACTGTCCATATTACCAAACATTAACTAAAGATTTAAGAGAATAATAAACTAGACTACAGACATGGTAACAGAAGTATAACAGATTTATTTCCTTTATCTAGCGGCAATCGACACCCTCCGACGCGCACAACGGACGATTGGTGTATATGGGCGCCGCCGCTGGCTTGAATGAAGAGCAATCTGGAAGTCCATTTTTCGAAGTGATTTTCTCTGGATATAACGGCGTCTGAATAATTCCAATAAAATCCAATTTTGTTTATTTACGTAACCATTGATCCAAAAACGATAATATCGACCGTAAAATGGACGTAGTACACGGCAAGTTTGGCGAACTGAATAGCGATTTTCGAAATAAATTGTCGGATTTGGAGCGACGAAAATCCAAAATCCGAAAACCATTATGGAGATGCTTTTATATCCAGAAAAACTCACTGTTTGAAGTGCCTAGAGTAGTTTATGCTTTACCGGAATTTTTTTTAGAAACAGAATTTACCACAGGGAAAAAGTGGTAAACGCGCATAATTTGAAAATATTAACTATTATACAATTCACTATATGTATCATAAATTTTACAGCTTAGTAAAGAACTTTTTCTTAAATGGAACAGACTATATTTAATGTTATTGTTAGTTTCTAGGCTCTTGGGAATGTCGTCCTAGCTGTGAATTTCGGTTTAGGTAAGATGTACACCCATGTCAGAAGTGGTAATATATATTTTTTTGTCATAGTCCTACGTTTCGGCAGTACTCTGCTACCTTCCTCAGGGTTTCAAGAGAACGAGACTGAAAAACGTATCTCTGACAATACCATTATTTTTAAAGAGAAAATTGTTATAGTTCAATTGCTAAGTTGCACATAATTATTTACACATTATAATGCATACATTCAGAGTTAAAAATCATGAAAAAAATAATGAGGTTTTACAGATAACCGGAAAGGTTTTTTCATATTTTTTAATTTTAGTATTTTGCGATCTGCACCTAAGTGGATGTTTATTTTTTATTATTTCAATGTAAAAGTTGATTGCTTTTTGTTATATAAAATATGAACGAAAATTGAATAGTTTTATAGTTATTGGGGAAAATTCGCGTTTTGATAGTGCGGATAAATCGCCAATAATAATATAATCGAAAATCGTCCAAATCAGCATATTTTCAAAGGCAAAAGTCTGATCTTTTTAAAATGGATGGCATTAAAATTATATTGCCATGTTCTTTTATTCAGAATTCGAATACCTTTCCTTTTTGCAACACTCAACGACAATAAAAACCGGTCACCCAAAATTGACTAAAGATCAATGTTCGATAAATTATGTTTGTGTTGATCTATTTCAATCAATCAGCCAGTTGGGGCAAATTAGACCTAGTTCAAGGTGTTTTTTTTTCACCGTGCAAAAACATTTTTAGAGTAGGTACGGAAAATGGAATCCAAATTCCAAAAAATCCAAAAAGTGAATATGGACATGCGCGTTATGTATAAAATGTGTTGATAATATCAGCAACAACTATTCAAGATGCTTGTAATCGATATAAACCCACAGGTCGTACTACCATTTCATCACACTCAGTTCATTACGAAACCGCAGGCTTACTGCTTCTTTTCCTCAGAATTGCTTAGAAACGCCGCGTGGCTTTCGAGTGAGAGTAGTAACAATAAAGAGGAGTTTGGCTGATGAGAATTAATTTTATTAACGTAGTCCAACTTGAGGACTAACCAAACATTCAAGATGCTGTCATTCCCTGCGTTCATTTAATTGGAACTGAAATTCTGCTAATGCACGATAACACACAATCGCAAGTGGTTAACACTGAAAACCAATTATTTGTCGAGAGTGAACAATGGAATCAACATAAGCGAAGAATTTCTCGTTGTTCAGAACTGCCGAAACTCTCATCAACTTGCGTTTACTGCTGAAGGAAGATTATGTCGCCATTCGTCAAGAAAACATTGGAAACCGTATTGATTTGATGTCAAGTAGCTTGCACACGCGATATTAATTTCAAAAGTGTTCCTTTTGTTTAGATATATACCCTTCTGAATTGTGTCTTCGCAATTAAAACTGGCAAAGATGATGACTTGAACCTCGGTATTTTCGACAAAATTAAAAAATATATTGATTTGCATAAACATAGCGTTAAAATCTTGAACAAAAAACTCCCATTTCAGCAAGTTTCCCACCCACTTCACATGATATTGTAATATTGTATGTAAAAGCGGTCAACACAAACGGAATTTTGCAAATTTTGTGATCGCAGCTGTTGCTAGAAATGTATTTAAATAAATTACTCCGGTAATTGTGTGTTACCGTACCCAGATAGTTTTGAGGAAATTTATGGTTCTTTTGAGTCAGTTTAACTTATCCTCTAGTTTCTTGCTGCTGTTGCTGCTACATATACTTATATTTGCAAGCTTTGTGGAAAATATTCAAGCACTACAGTATCATGATGGGCCTATGCCTAATTGTTACTTTTGTCTTGCTGGTGAATATTTTTATCTTGGTGTACTGTTGAAAATTCAAGTAACGTTCAGCAAGAGATAATCCCTTGGACGGATAAGGGTTTCGGACAAATACTGAATTCTCCAAAAAGCCAGAAAGCCATTTCACTACCTGATGTTACTGTTACTGATATACGTACGTCTACAGCATCTGAGGACTTGATTACTGCAAGGGTACAAATTTCATATAAACTTTTGCCATCAATGGCTCTCTTGCCAAAGACCAGAGTTTCATTCAAATTATCGAAACCAGTTTCATATACATCGTATCGAGCCATCGTAGAGCTCGATTCGTTTTGAATCACTGTACTTTAAACTTTCAAAAACACCCTCAAATTCCGAAACTAAATGCTATTCAATTTTAACGAACTTTCCTAGGTGTTATGTTGAAAACAATTTAATGTAAATGTCAATCTCAAATGCTGGGAGCGCGTAAAACTTGCCAATCTCTTCTAATAACGTGTAATAAAAAGAAACAAAGCCAACGTTCTGTTAAATAGCTGAAACAGGCTTTCACAGCGTTGCCTGCTTTGAGGGGCTGTAAGAAATTTTAAGAATAAACGATTTAAAATGTCTATTTCATTGTAAATATCAAGCGATTTTTATTTAACGATGAATAAAAATCGCAGCCGCTTAGCTTATTAGGTGAAGTAGGGGAATCAATAACTAAGATTTTATGCAGAATACATATTAAAAGAGCAACTCAGGATTAATGAGAGAAACAACTGGCAATTTTGCTGTTCTATTTTCTATTTTTATCAGCTGTCTGGCCCTGTCGAGTGTCGTGTGAAGTAAGGTTATTTTTGTTTCTGGTATTCATCTACTAATTTCAGGTACCTGTAAAGTTGGAATAATTTAAATTCTATTATTTACTCTCTTATGTGCGATTATTTGAAAAATCATGTACGGCAATTTTCTGCATGCACGCAACCTTTCAGTTGAATGATTCTTGAGGTCAGAAACAAAGTCGAATTATTACCAAAGGCAGAAATTTCAACATACAAACATAACCAACAAGACGACTCAAGAATCAAATTCATATCAATATTTTGCATTACAAGCAGTACAGTTTGTTGCAACTTCTCATATGGCTGTATATTAGAACAATAGAGGACAAGGAACCTAAATATAGAAAAATCAATACGTGTTCGGTGACATTTTATTCAAAATGAACCAGGAGAGAACAAAACCGAAACATAAGGGCTTTGCTAGTTTCCTTCTACCAAACAGACCTCCGAACAAGGTCGGCGTTTTGGTAAATAGAACGCAAAGCGCTAAGGAACCCAATTTAAAAAATTTGACACATTCCGAAGCCAACAGCCCTTCTCATATCTCCAAAAGACCTTTGAGCTTCAGCATGAAAAATGGCACTTTAAAGAAAAGCAATGATTTTCTAGAACCGGTAAGTCCTTAGTTGGTTTATTATACATATTTATAGCTTTCTACATTCACGTTTTCTTTGAACTTACGTAAAATCACTGACTACATCAAGTCAAACTTAGCGAATATTCATGTATGCGTTTCCATGTCTTTGCCAGGGCCTTTCATTCAAGAAAAATTAGAATCGAATTTATCCTGACAAAAGGGCCGTTAGGCCAACTGTTGCGCATCGACAACTAATTTTGTGGAAATCATAGAACCAATTTGAACCTGAAATATAACGTTTAAGACCCTGTATAAAGTATTCATTTGACTAACTCATGCTTGGCTAGTCAAACATTTTCTATATTTCGAATTCTAAAATCTTGAGTGACCGGCGTTCCTTAAAACCTATCTTGCATGTATATGCTCTAAAAGGGCTTTTTTAAAATTTCTTTTTAATAAAATAAACTAAACATTTATAATCAGAAATCACCCGTTTTTTAAACCACCAAATCACCGCGAAGGTTTGACTGATATCAAATTGACTTAATTAATTGTTGTTTATTTGTATTTTGATTTATTTGCTTTTTTAGTTTGTTTATTTGGCATTTTAAAATGCAGTTAAACATACGACATCAATTTAGATACGGGATTTGTCAAAGATTGCGCTATATTCCAATAAAATTTGTACATTTTTTTAGTGTACTCAACTGAAAAATATTAATATCTGATGTTGCAATTTAGTTTTTAGAGACGAGATCTAACTTAATTAACTCTGATTGCGTTAGTTCCACATTTATGGGTATAATTTGCGCTTTTTGAATACTTTCTGTTTGTTAAACGACCGAAAAATGAAGAAAATATCCATTGCATACACAACCCATTTTAGTACGTTACGTAATGTTGAATTGTTTTGCTTATAACTCCTTCTATACAGTGTGTCCAGTATAAAATGATGTACATGGGGATATTGGAAACCGTTAGAGTTACAGGGTGGACCAAATGGGGAAAAAGTTGCGCAATCAAGTGCCTATAAATAATCTGTCATCAACTTCTTTGAACTCGGAATAGTAACGGATATACAGGGAAAAAAAGAAAAAAGTGCGTTTTATAAAATCCTTTATATCGTGTTTATTATAAAAGATACAATAACGAAATTTTCAGGGTGGGGGTAAGAAATGAGCGTGAATTTGAAAATAAAGTAAAAAATAATCTAGGCCCACTATGTTCAATGAGGCCGAAGTCAACTTTTGTTTTTCTTATGGGCGCCATATTGAATTTCTGCACTTTTAAATTCCCCTTTCAATATGCTCTTCACCCATGTATAACATATTTATGTTCGATCAAGATAAATAATTAAAACTAACAAAATTACGATTTAATGGTAGTAGGCATTGATATTTCTATTAATTATTACTTTAAATTATTAATGATCATACATCGAACACTGCAAAAGAACAAGAAACATTTTAGGATTAAAGTAGGTGTTCAAATAAGCCACCGTTTTCTCGCACGCACAACGTACATCGTCTCATTACTGCTTCACAGGATTTTCTGATCATTTCTGTTAACAGCATTGCCCCATGCTAAAAAATCAAGCGGTGTTATGTCAGGGGATCTCGCAGGCCATCTTACTGGTCCCAGGTTGCCTATCCACTTGCTGGGAAATTCGTGATTTCAAAATTCTGTGATAATACGTCCATTATGTGGCGGCGCGCCGTCTTGTTGGAAATACAAGTTTTGCAGGGTAGCTACTGGAACATCCATAAGTGCTTCCGCTACGTTAGTTTGTAAGAGGTTCAAATATCTCTCGGAATTTAAGTTCTCATTAAAAAAAATGGTCCAATCACGTGGGTACCCACAATACCTAACCAGACGTTAAATCCAAACCTAACTTGGTGCCTAACTTGACGAACTAGCCGTGGATTTTCATCTGACCAAAAAACGGTATTTTTACGATTAAATAGTCCACATTTAGTAAATTGCCTCTCATCTGACCAAAGGACTTTTAAGGAAAAGTTTGGTATCTCGTTATTTCTTTGAATAAACCACTGACAAAATGCCATTCTTCTAATCGCATCGCCATTCTGGAGTCCCTGGAGGGGTGATATTTATAACGCTTTATAATACTATTCGCCGTTGACCGCGCAACACCTGTTGGGGCTTCAATTTGTTGTAAAGACGTACGAGGTGTCTCAACCACGCTTTGCATTACCAAATTTTCTTTATTTTCGTCTGGAAGTTTGTTTTTCTTTACCTTAGCAAAACTCTCGTAAGCTACAAGGTTGTCTTTCAGACGCCTAAACATAGTTCTACCAGGTTGTCGCCTTTCTGGATATTTATTTAAATACACATTTCTTCAGCTTTCGCTTCATTTCGACGACAGAGAATAAAACACTCCAACATATCGTATTTTTCATAATTTGAAAAGTGATTCATTTTGAAACACACAATTAATTACAAACACTTGACACTGACAATAAATTCTACTTTGACAGTTACCTAGGTAATTAAAACAGACAGCAAACGTCACTATGGGGAAATTGAAGAGAAATATCAATGCCTACTACCATAAAATCTTAATTTTGTTAATTTTAATTATTTATCTTGACCGAACATAAAAATGTTATACATGGTTGAAGAGCGTATTTAAAGGGGAATCTAAAAATGCAGAAATTCAATATGGCGCCCATAAGAAAAACAAAAGTTGACTTCGGCCTCATTGAACATAGTGGGCCTAGATTATTTTTTACTTTATTTTCAAATTCACGCTCATTTCTTACCACCACCCTGAAAATTTCGTTATTGTATCTTTTATAATAAACACGATATAAAGGATTTTATAAAACGCACTTTTTTCTTTTTTTCCCCGTATATGCGTTGCTATTCCGAGTTCGAAGAAGTTGATGATAGATTATTTATAGGCACTTGATTGCGCAACTTTTTCCCCATATGGTCCACTCTGTATCTTTAACGGTTTCCAATATCCCCATGTACATCATTTTAAACTGGACACACTGTATAGTGCAAACGTACAGGCAGTGTTACTGTACTCTTTGCATTTTAGCCATTATCTGCATTAAAAAGGGAAAACAGTTTATCTGAAAGTTACTTGCTTGACGAGGATCAATGTAATAGTTATGTTGAAAAACCGCTTGAAAAATATGGATCTCATGAAAGTGTCCTAAAGGAAGGTATATTATTGTTATTTTCCTATTGCATAAATATCTTAAATATTCATGTAATTTAAGCCGTTAGTAGCTTGCACAAAATTCCAACCGCAAAAGCTAGGGCACGAAATTTTTTGCATGGAAGAATTGGAGCGAATTCCCTACTGGGGCCTCCTGAATTGGATAGGCTGTGCTCAAATAGAGATATAACGATTTTCGTAGGCACCTGGAATATGAATGGGCATTCTGCACCCAAGTAGGTGTTTGTTGAAAATCTGAACAGCTTATAAGCAAGTCTTACAGTTGGAATTTTCCTATTATAGAGAACTGAATGATTTCGTTCTTCCAATTGGCATGAAGCACGTGCCGGACATTTTAAGTTTCGGGACACAAGAGTCGTGCTCTGAAAGGTTGGAATGGGAAATCTCACTGCAAGAAACGATCGGTCCGTCACATATTTTGTTTCACTCAACTAGTTTAGGTAAATCGGGCTTTTATAGTAGTAATAGTTACATATTGCAATAATACTAGGTGATTCAAATTGGCGTCATTTCTTTTAACAAAGGTAACAGGTGAAATTAAAATCGAAATACAAAAATAGGGCGCATTTTATTGATGGAACTATACATTTGCAACTCTAATCGGTCGAGAAGAGTTCAGAATTTCAATATTTAGTTTGAGTTATTTTAAGCAATTGTACAGGGTTATTCACGCTATACGGCACGGAAGTTTGCGGCTGAACCGTTTGATTTTTAAAAAGTGTTATTTTATGAATTGGCAGACGCCTACCGGGCGCCCATTTTAAAAATATTTTTGTAATGTACAGGGTGTCCCAAAAGCCCTAAAAGTAACAAAGTTGTGTTTTTTTCAATGGAATACCCTGTATATTATTGCATTTTTGGGTTCTCTGAGCAAAATAAGTGTCTGTTTTAATAAGGTTTATAATATCTAAATCTTAAGGCTTAAATAATAATTATTAAATTAAATTGATTGATTAAATACGAATTTAATCAAAATCTAATATAATTTTCACGTGTCAAATACTTTAGAAGTATTTAAGTTATGTGAGCGTAATTTATAGTGAAGTGAAACAAAATATAATATTTTATATCCCAATGATAAAAAACTTACCATGTTATACAGGGTGTCCACAAATTTAAACTAATCAAATAAGAACTTTAAGTGGCCATAACTTTATTAATTTAAATACAACCCCATATTTTTTAACTTACCAGGAAATGCAATTTTTAATTACCTATCGAATGGTATTAGGATGTTAATAGCTAAGTTTTTGCTTTTTTATAAAATACGCCAATTAATCGTTCTGTCCACCATTTGGTGTTGTTCAATTTAAGGTTCCAATGTATCTAAGTTGCCTATGGCATTTACACATGTCAAATCATTTATTTTATTTGTGTTGCTTAGTGAAAATGAACAATTACCCAAAAGAAGAGCGTATTGACATGATTTTCGCCCTTGTAGAATGTCATAAAAATTGTTTATTGGCCTCTAGAATTTATGCTCAAAAGTTTCCTGAAAGAAATCATCCTAAGGCAGCCGTTTTTAAGGGCTTATTACAGCAGTTTGAGATATGTGGGAGTGTCAATTATAAAAAACCCATTACAAGGAAATCTGTCACTGAAGATGCAGAAAATGTTTTCACGGTAATTGGTTCAGTTATCGAAAATCCCAATATTAGTCAAAATCTAATATGCAAAAGTATTAACATTAGTCAATCAAATATTTCCAGAATTATTAAAAAGCACAAGTTTTATTCTTATAAAATTCAGCTTTGCCAAGAACTTTATGGAAATGATTTTGAAAACGAACTGAGTTTTGCATGTGGCTGCTAGATAAAGTGGAAGAAAATGAAAAGTTTTTCGATAATGTGTTATTTAGTGATGAATGTACTTTTTAAAACAATGGCCTCGTGAATAGACACAACTTTCATTATTATTCTGATACGAAAACGCACGAATACTGGGCCATGAAAAATTAAAATATGTGGTCAGTTTATGTGTGGGGTGGAATATTGGGCCCATATTTATTTGGACTCTATTTTTTTGAAGGACATCTAAATGGTTTGATGTTTCTCCAGTTTCTTATAAGCCATCTTTCAGTATTATTAGAAGAAGTCCCTTTAAATATTAGAACCAACATGTGGTTTCAATTGGATGCAGCTCCACCTCATGATCATTGAGAAGTTCGGCAATTTTTAGATGCCAACTTTCAAAGCTGGTGGATTGGCAGAAATGGGTTTCAAAATTGGCTCCCGATCTCCGGACTTAACTCCACTAGATTTCTTTTTGTAGGGGTACATAAAAGGAATTGTCTACCATACGCTTCCGAGAACTTGACACGATTTGAAAATACGCATAAGAGACGCTTTTAAAACTGTAACTCCGCAAATATTGTCCAGAGTTAGCAGTGGTTTTGAAAAAAGAATTAACAAGTGTCTGGAAATGGACGGTCAACATTTCGAACATTTGTTATAAACAATTTGCCTTTCTTTTATGTTATTGATGTATTGTTATTTAGACCTTTTAATTAAAAAAAAAACACCAAATGGTGCCCAGAACGATTATTTGGCTTATTTTGTTAAAAGGCAAAAACTTAGCTATTAACATCCTAATTCCGTTCGATAGGTAATTAAAAATTTCATTTCCTGGTAAGTTTAAAAATATGGGGTTGTATTTAAATTAATCAAGTTATAGCCACTTAAAATTCTTATTTAATTAGTTTAAATTTGTGGACACCCTGTATAGCATTGTAAGTTTATTATTATTGGGATATAAAATATGATTTCTTGTTACACTCCACTACAAATTACGCTTACATAACTTAAATAATTCTAAAGTATTTGACACATGAAAATTAAATTACATTTTGATAAAATTCGGATTATTTAAAACACCGTAAGATTTAGGTATTATAAACCTTATTAAAACAAACACTTATTTCGCTCAGATAATTTAAAAATACAATAATATATAGGGTATTTCATTAAAAAAAACACAACTTTGATACTTTTAAAGCTTTTGGTACATCCTGTACATTACAAAAATGATTTTAAAATGTGCACCCGGTAGGAGTCTGTGGATTCATCAAATAATACTTTGTAAAAATCAAACGGTTTACCCGCAAACTTCCGTACCGTATAGCGTGAATAACTCTGTATACATACCTACATATCAATACGTCCTGCCTACTTTAGTTTTACCTCGAAACTGCATAATTTATTACAGAAATGCTCAACTCCCTTCATAGCCACATTTCACAACATCAGTTTTCATTGTGTACAAGCATGGAAGACATGGTGTATATTGAAAAAAGTCCGCCTTCAAATTATTACTTGTCTGTACGAACTTTCCTCAGCATTAACGGGAAATCTTTCAATGGTTTTCCATACCTGCTTCTGGTGCTTGTTTATAACAAACTCAACACTATTTTAATAGTATCTTACGAATACTATATTTAGTATGACTTGCTCTTTCTTCTGCACCTTAACTTTCTCAGACGAATCATACTTTAAGGGCAAAATGGGGTCACCCTGTATAGTCCTAGAAAATCGGGGAATGCAAAAGATTTTTTCTTCAAAAGTCAGGTAAATGTTAATGTCTTTAGATATTGCACGTTAATGCTATCAGTGCGTTGATGATCGTTTCGATTTCAATCGAAATTCCCGCCTTGCTCGTAATTTGTGAAATCAAAATATTCCGATGCGACCACCAATGCGCCAAGTGCAGTGACCTAACGTATAAACAAATCCATTAAAAAATAAAAACCGTGCAGGTACTAAGTGGGCACAATGTCGAACTTCTCAGGACATCAATGTGGAGCGCGAGCAGAAGGTTCCATCCACCAATCAAATTTACTATATAAATGTGAAGTCAACGAAGCGGTTAAAAAGGGCGGTGGATATGCTACATAGTGAACTGTAAAACCCCGAAAATAAATATCAAGGCTTTTCAGCGAAAGACTCGCTTTGATATTATTCGCTACCAATATTTTTTAACTTCTGCTCATGACGAATTATTTTTGGAATTGTTTCTTAATGCTATTATTGCTTATTTTAAGAATAATAAATTTTAAATATGTTTTTTAAGAAGGAAAATTTGTTTCGCTTGTATTAAACAGCACACCGTTCATTCTGGACATTCAAATTTTATCTCATGTTTTTTATTGTGCTCTTTGGAAATTTTATTGTTCAAAATTGTTGAAAAGGCATCAAACTGGAAGTATGAATGAACGATTTCTCTTTCGCAGAAACAAAAAGAAAGGATAACGAAAAGGCTGCTATTATTACATTCAAAATGAAAAACAACTCTCACAATTAGAACTTCCTGAGCGCTCGCGGCTTAACAAGACCGACGAGACGAAAGCGTTTCCTGTTTCCAACCTCAACCCTATTGGAACAATTCCAATTATAAATTATATATTTATATTGTATTTTTTCACCGTCACTCTCAACCAAATTTGTAGCTTTACAAAGTGTAACTGGTTCTATTTTTGGCAATAGTTTATAAGTTTCCACAGGAAACATTGCAACTCAGGGCAGAAAGAATATAATTATTACAGATCTTCTGAATAAGTCCAATTGATTCTTCTGAGAAAGTGAAGTTGGGCTTTTGAAGGAACTTCAAATCGAGTATCTGTTGTAAAAGGAATACATCCTTAGTGTTTTATTATTGCCAGAACGAGCCATAAGAGATCCAAATATTCATATTACAAAGAAAACGGATGTTGTGACGTGAGGTTATAAAGTAAAATTGAGGGGTTTCGTGCCAACTTGCACAGCTTTGTGGTGAAAGTTATGTAATGAGAGTACGCATTGATATGCAGCTTTATTGTCACTAACTGAATTTTGAAGCTCCCAATTTTTGATTTGACCTGTTACCGGTGTTGATTTATGAATAAAGCAACATGTAGGTACTTACGTAATGTCTATGAGAAAACCCACAAATACATTGTTGGAATATTACTTATTTTGTTTTTTGTTAATATCTCAGTTTTTGTAAGAATTGTTTTTTTTGATTTCTGTACTCCTTACATACCGCAGAGTAATGACGCCCATTTCGAGCCACCCCGTATAGAGAAAGGTTGCAAATCGAAATATTAAATTAGGAAGTGTTTACTTCTCATAGCTCGAAAGTAATCAATAATAATCATAAATATTCTAGGTACTTTACATTTATGTATATTTATCAGAAGAGATCTGATTTGGTATGTCTCCATACCAGAAGATGCCAGTTTGTCAGTGAGACCTGGAAGCGCGTTTAGAACAAAAGGGGCGGTTGCTACTTCTTTTATGGTTTTTGGTACATCTTTTCTCTTCGTTACTGCCCATTTAACTGCTCACCAGGAGAAGGTTAAAGAACGGGTTAGCGATGTGAAGAGGATTGTCAACTCATTGGATTTACCTAGAGTGCTTCCATGTAAAAACAAATCTAAGGGTAAGCGGAATGCATAAATCATGTTAATTACGTTTAGAATTAAATCGATTCAATGATACGAAAATATTCAGTAAATCCGGAGTTCAATTGGTAATGAAATTGCAAGTGCTTTAACAGCTAAGTTATGGTGTTATGACATCTAATCGTGTCGTCTTGAAACATAAACCTATAGAAACTTTCTGTTCAAAGTGTTTAAAGGTGCCTCATAATTTCAGTAAGTAAAATGTCATTAGAGTTGGTTGGTTTTTTTAATCATGTTTGATTTGACTTTATCACCGTCTTTCTTGCACGCTTTTTAAAAACCCCTAGCTTTTTCGCACACTTTCAACTGTTGATATATTGAAAAATGTTCCCACTCTTCCAATGGGTGAACGATATACCAATGAAACTATTACTCATCCAAACACCTATTTTTACGTTCGTTTTACTTTTGTATTTTTAGTCCATCACTGTAATTATAAAATTCATTTTCGTATGTTGCTCAAAATTCACCTGATTATTAAAAGTTGTCGCGCACTTGTAATGTTTAATTCTTTCCGGTAACAAACAGACCAGTGGATTTCAGACCACGTCTTGCAGACCTAAGTTTTATTGGATATTACACTTCGTTCTAAAATCGTTAAAAAAATAATTTATTACGAGCTGTAACCGTACAACAAAATGTCTTCTTCTTATTATTATTAGCCTTCATACTTCCATTGTTGGATATAGGCCTGTTTCAGTTTCTTCCATGCTTCCCTGTCGTTTGCTGTTCTCATCCACTGTTAGCGATCCATCTCGTTTGGGGTCTTCCCGGGGTCTCCAGAAGGTAATCTTGTGACTCCATTCTTCTGTACTTTTTCTGGCCACGTGTCCTGCCCATTGCCATTTGAGTTCCGCTGTTCTCTCCATGACGTCTATTATTTTTGTTTTTGTCCGCATATCTGTGTTGCGCACTTTGTCCCTGAAAGTGATTCCCAGCATCGCACGTTCCATTGGTTTTTCGAGTCACTCTGAGTTTTGCTGCTGATTTTTTAGTGATATACATCGTTTCCAGGCCATAGGTGGCAACGGGGAGGATGCAGCTGTTGTAGACCATACGTTTTAGGTATATTGAGACGTCTCGATCTTTTAGAATATGGCTGAACTTTCCAAAGGCCGCCCATGTCAGTTGGATTCTACTTTTGATTTCGGCAGTTTGATTTCCTTTGCCAATTTTAATTGTATGCCCCAGATATGTATATTGCTCTACTTTTTCTATAATGGTGTTATCTATCGATATTTCCTGAGGGCTACTAGTTATAATTTATGTTTTGTTTAAATTCATTTTTAGCCCTATTTGCTTGGACAGGTTGTTTAGCTCTTCTACCATAGTTTTCAATTCTTCGATGTTGGTGCTTGTTAGAATTATGTCGTCCGCAAGTGACTTAGGTGTGCCCCGTCGATCTTCATGCCTTTATCGTCCCAGTTCAGTTGTTTGAAAACCTTTTCTATGGCTGCGGTGAATAGTTTGGAGGAGATCGGGGTCCTCTTGGCGTACCCCTTTGTTCAGATTTATTTTTCCCGTGTGTAGGTCATCGTTTATTTTAACGTGAAAGGTGGCCTCCTTGTAGATGTCTTTCATTTTAGCGGTATATCTCGACAACAAACAACACAACTTTACAACAAAATGTAAACTATATTATGTGGAGTAACTATTTTAAGGGTTACATGTGGTTCTGCTATTAGCCATGGTTGTGTGCAAAATTTGTGTATGTAACTCCAGCTCTTGGACGGCCTTCCGGGAAGTCTATTTGTACCGTGTTCTACCTTGTTCTATTGTACCTACCTGTTCAAGTATGAAAATGTTCATTCATTTATACGACTTAACAACTTTTTAACTGCTATTTTCAAGAGAAGAAATGCATTTTAATATAAGAACATCTCACATCGCAAATAAACATATCGAGTTTGCCACAATCTTTAAGGACTACCTTTTTTCCCACCCGGCGCAGCCCAGTAAAATACGGATCTGTACAAGTGTGCGACAACCTTTGTTCCTTCTCATACATTATTTTATCATTTCCATAATTTTACAAATAGTTAAAAACATTAATTTGGTTTCTCTTTTTTTCAGATGATGTTGAGAGTCAGCTGCAATACGGAATAGGCACATTTATGACAGTAATAAAAATATATCTACTATTATATGGAGTTTTATTTTAAGTCGGCAGATGTAATACCATAAGAAAATCTACTCAGTTAATCTCATATGAATTTTTCCCTCGTACTTGCAACACCAAACTTTTTTTAAACTAAACGTGTTTTAATTTTGTAGATACTTTAATTTAAAGTAAATTTAAAAGATGTACCCCGTATCAAAGGTGTTGCGAAGCGTATTTCATTGATGTGTATGTTTTTAGATGTGACGCAAAACTTTGATTATGTCTTCTGGTCAGGAGATTTAAATTTTCGTTTAGCCACCCCGCGAAGCAAAGTCTTAGAATGGTTGTCTAACACCAGTTTTCCGCTTCCCCCACATTTGCCTCATGGTTACATGCATCATGATCAGTTATGTACGGTTTTGGCCGATGGCGCGGCTTTTAGAGGCTTTTCGGAAGCAAAGATTACATTTCCTCCTACATATAAGGTAAGTTGAGATTTGAAGCATCCCCTCTGCGATTAAAAATGCCCAGTGAACAAGCTGTACAACAAAGATATTTAGCAATGTACGGAAATCGAAACCATTTCGCACGTTTGGATGTAGTATTGATAAACATTATGAATAGTATCACTCATAATAAGAACCTTGTGCACGATTGGGTCGGAAAACTAATACCAATTTAAGAAACACATTGAAAGTTGGGCGTATTTTATACGTAAAATATTTATATAATTCAGTGTTATTCCAGTATGATCCCGGCACGCAGAATTTCGATTCCTCGTCCAAACAACGCACGCCTGCATATACTGATAGAATTCTATACAAGCAAAAAAATTCTCGAAGGTTGAGCGGTGCGTTCGAGCATCCACCTCTTCAGTGTCTAATTTATGATTCAGTTCAAAGTATCACTACCTCAGATCACAAGCCAGTTTGGGGAGTGTTCCGAGTACATTTAAGACCTGGATTAGATACGTATGTATTAATCGATCTATTTAGATATGCAAACCTTGTAGTTGGAGGTAGCATTTTTTTCTTTACAGAATTCCATTAGCTGCAGGAATGTTTAATAGAGACGTGTACTTAGAGGGTTTGAAAAGAAGGGCTGAAACCCTAAGCAAGAGCAAGGGAGCTAGTGCAGTTTGTTCCATTCAGTAACTCTTTAGGCAATCAAGACAACTCTTAGGCAATAACTTGGTGCTCTTTTTGTATCAATTCTATATTTAAATATTGACCACTATTGCTTAAGATCCAACTATATTTATAGTGAAATAGTATAGTTCCCAAGGTTGAAATGATCAAAGCTGTTGTAACATTCTATTTTTATATTTACAAATGAAAAAAGTCGTCACGGACAAAATAAATCGGGTCATTTTATACAGCAACATAAGTCAAGATGAGAATGGTTGCAAAAAAGCATCAAAACTCTTTCTAGTCAATGTTTCCCCTGTGAAGACCAATATACTGTAGCTAATATTTACCTGATAAGCAATATTACTAGAAATCTAGTTTTAGAAGCCCCTTATTTTATAAAAAAATAAACCATAAAATAAAAGTCGCCTTTAGAGATATTTAGTACGTAATTCATGTTTTGTGATTGTTCTAAAAAAGATTGATACTTGAAAAGTATTTTGTCAACATCACAAAATAAAATTAAAGGTTGTATTTTTCAACTAACTTAATGGAATAATTTTTATTACATGAGTCAATAAAAACATGATTTTATTAGAGATGGTATTGTCGTAAACTTTTGGTGTTTATTATGCATTCTCGTACTTCAAATAATTCCTTTCAGCTTACATGATGGTTTCGAGATTGTTGTTTGCCAGATATATTTTACATGACTTTGAATGAGTAAATGCCAATCACTTGAAAAACTATGCATATATTTGAATAATTCATAATAGATAATACTTAATTTAACATTCCATAAAGATTGTGTGAAAATGTTACACATTAGTTAATAGCGATAAAATAAACAGTTCCTCTTTTCACTATACTTAAACTTAATTATACCTAAATCTTAAATTAGTCAGTGAAATGCAAAACAACCGTGAACCATTGTCAAATGCGATTTTCCGACTAAATAAATCACTTCTCATAAATTCACATTTATGAAGGTTCCAAAAATATATAAGACCCCGCTTAACGCTGTTCCGGTTTAACAGGTTTTTCTGGAAATATTCTCTGAAAATTAGACGCAGCATTGGGATTTCATGAAATTCGAGGTATTTTATCTGAATTGCTTTTTGTCAGTTACATAAACGTATTTTTATTAATTCCATCGTTTATTCCCTTTATTGTAAGTATAACTCTGTGAAATATAATAAATGAAATAGTGATAAATATAACGTTTAGTTCTAAATTAGCGTATTTATGATTTAAATCCCAGAAAGCGGAAAAATAAAGTGACAAGAAAAAGCGTTTTGTTAGAAACTGAAATGCGACTTGTTACATCTTCAACATTAAGGACAATTCGCTAGAGTAAATCAGAAGTATATCACCAGTAACTATAAAAAAGCTTTGCAACAAGAACTATCGGTTCTAGAAATAATATGAAATGGAAACACGACTTTACATATGGATTAACGACGAAATTGAACTGAAAGCCATTAAACCAAACTATCCTCATGGAAAATGTGAGAATTTTAAATCCAATTATCGAGATGGTTTAATAGACTTGAACGACGACATCATCTTCAGATTTCAAAAAATCAAAGAACATGACATATACTGTTTGTAAAAAGGCAGATTAATAATGTAGAATAATCTGAACGATCTCAAAGAAACATGGTAACATAACTTTATTTACTCATTTGTTATTTCGCCATATTCGAAATAAATACGTTTTTGTTGTATTGTTACATAATACAATACAATATTCTCGAGTGGAACGTAAATCTCGGGTTAAACGGGATTTTACTCTGCATAAAAAATATATTTGGAACGATGCATTACAATATTAAATTAATACTAAGAAAGAATTTGCAAATATACGCACAACTTACAGATCTAATAAAGCAAAAAGAAAACGTGCTATAATTAGTACTTTGGAAGGTGGTTAACATGTTACATTATCCGAGCGGCAAATATAGAATTTTAGACAAAAAATTGTAAACTTTTCAAATGTAACCGCTATAATAATATTGAAAAAAAGATACATTTAATATACAGTCTGATCATTTATCCTGCAATGTTACGTCACGTATATCGCGCTTTGTCCGATGAGTTGATTCTGCTAGTTTTATCAGCGCGAAACGCCACGGGAAGAGTTTATATGCTTATTGTCATTGACATTTTATAAACTCTTGAAGCCAAATTAATAACATTTGTTATTAACAATGCCGAGAAGTAAAGGAACAACTTTTAATTATCAAGCTGATAAACTATTTTCAGCGTTAAAAAATGCAGGAATTTTTTTTTGCATGTGGATTCAGTGTAGAATATAAGTAAATATAACCTTATTTTACTTGATTATTTAACCAAATTGTATAAGCACAATACATTATGTTAAAGAGAGTATCTGATTTAGTATGAAAGTACACTGTCTACTCTACAAAAGCTATCAAAGAATGGTTGGTCACCAAGAGATAACGAGTACAAGGAGTCCTGTGAATACTTCCATAATGTTATCCCGAGGTTCACCACGCAGATATTTTTTCCTTAACCGTCCGTAAAAATTAGCATGAATTTCAGCAACAGCAACCGAACTATAACCGTGCTTGAACCACAAGACACTGTGCTTTTACGAGGTTATGATTTCATTCGCACAAGCATATCAATCCGGCAGGACTGGAGCGGATGGTTAGCTAACAAATACCTGCATAGCGGCAACATGGCAATGAAACCCGCAAGCGCGAACCTCCAGGACTGTGGCGGACGGATAAGGAAACAATATCTGCGTCCACGACTATATCAAATACATGAACCTACAAATAATATAATACAAGAACAATAAACATAATAAAATAATATACAGTGTTGATAGATAGGTATGTTAATATGGGACTCCTTTGTCATAGCTCGCTGAGCTGTTAACAACAATCAGCTGTACTTGGGAGTGACGTAACGTTGCAGAATGAATGCTCAAACTGTACATGTATTTTAAATAATGTAACAAAACAACTCGACAAATCTTGCAAGCAACCACTACTGCTATTATTATCAATAAAAATATAATTAGTCTACATTTTTTTTATCTGAATAACATATAAAAAATTTTTCAATATTTTCATGCACACTTAGTTGCGGGGACGCGTTGCATTGCAGTTTTTGGATACCTAAAATATGGAAAAAATAACTAAGTACTAATGACAGTAAATCGATAAAAACATTTTACTTTTTAATTGAGAAGAGCATCGATACATATCATCAACTAGATAATTTAAAAAAGGATATTTTGTAAGCTATCCGACAAATGTAGTTTGGTCTTCAGTTCAGTAGCAAATTTTAAATTAGCGTCATTCCTCTAGAGGTGTAACTGAAGCTTAGTAGAAGGAAATACGGAAAAGATGTAAACACGTGTATTTTTTTATTTATCGCAGATATTCGCTCTTGAAGATGACAATGCCATTAAGGAACGTTTTGAAGTAGGGCAATGATAATTCGGAATTATTAGTGCTACTAGACCATATTAGTGACTAACAAATGACTAATTTAATAATTAATTAAACAGAAAAAGAAAACTGCAAAATTTGCGTAAACTTTCAATATTTTTTTATGAAAAGTCGCAACGGCAACCATGCATCCAAGCGGATAGTGTAACAACGTACTACGTATTTGAGGTTACCTTTTAAATTGTGCTTTTCAAAATTTTAAATGTAGCAATGTCTAAAATGTGTACATTTTATCGTCTTTGGGCGATCTCCAAATCGCCGACATTTACGACATGCGAGGGTTTAGTCTGATGGTTCTCGAGGAGATAGCGATGACTTGAATTCCGTCAGGACCGCTTAATGTGAAAGAAACCATGAGCGAAAAAGCAGTGCATGTCTCCGTGGAGCAACGAAGAATTATTGTTTTGGCCAAATAGAAGGTGAATTCATCAGATATATTGCAAAGATTAGAGGCGCAGTTCTGGGCTACACCCTGTGAAAACCTCGACATTAAACAACAAAGATCTCTCAATGAAAAATGTCTTTAGGATGAGAGATTATGTAGAAAAATAGTATGTTGTCATAAATATTGCAAAACAAAGCAAAAATTACAAAAATAAAACAGCTCCGTTTATATTTTATACACCCTTGTGATTTATTAGCTTTAAAAAATGAAATGTTCTTCAAAAAGATGAAAGTGGTCGCAACTGAACTGCTGATGCCATACCGAATGAAGTACTTATAAGCAACAATTAAGAGCCGTTTTGAGTTTGATAGAAACAAGCACAAAGATCGGAAATGGAAAACCGCTTAAAGGTTTCGACCATCTACCATTTTTAAACATCAAGTCGTGGTATGAGATCCAAACATTCCAGTTCCAACAGCGAAAACTGATGTTGTGAAGCGCTGTTATAAAATTAAGTTAAGCAGAACATCGACAAAACTCATATAATGAGAGGATGCATTGAATGCAATGTTAATGAGAAAAACGTTATTTAACGGTGCGATCCAATACATTGCTGTCTACTTTTTTATTCAGTTTTTAGCGAATTTATCAGTTTATTGTTGAAACTATTTTTCTTACTATTTCTGCCTTCCCTACAAACCCTCCGGAAAGACATCCAGAAGAACGAAGCAAAGTTCCCTGCATGTATTATAAATAATTTCAAATCTTACCAATTATTACTCAGTTCTTCCACTTTTCAAGGCATTACTTTACACTACAACTCCATGCTTAACTTCCATGTGTCGAGTGTAACTTCTTCGATGTTTTGTTTCGAAAATACAATGCGGACATTCAAACATTTCCATAGTTTCTTTTGTTCGGTGAACTAGCACGTGGCGTGGCATGTTCATTTTCCGATATGTGCTGTATGAGCATTCATTGCAATAATACATGGGCAGTCCTTCTGCGGTGGCTTTTGCCATTGCTGCTTCTCCTGCGACTATAGGACGAACAGTTCTGAAATTTTTAAATAAAAATAGTATTATTAATTATTTGCTTCAGAATCTCATCATTTTGTGAACAAAAAGTGTGTTTCAGCACAATTTACTCCAGAATTTACAGTGCAATATAATATAAAAGATTGCAGTATATTAAGTAATAATTACCTGTTATGTTTCAGCCCAATATGATTAGCTAAACTTCTTTTTTGCCTGGTGGCATAATTGCATTTGGAACATGTAAATAATGGAAGCTCTTCCTCATCGTCTTCATCAACTGGCTCATGTTTAATTTTATTCGATACGACTTTGATATACTTATCCAACTTTGACTTTTTTTGATCATGCAAATGAATGTGCCGTGCAAGCATTTCCTCGGACTTTGTTCTATATTGGCACTGCTTACACTTAAATTTAGCCACGATTGGGTTTTTTACCACTTCAACTGTGTGATCTGAAATATAGTACATGATTAGCTAGTGGCAAACATCTATTTATTAAGCTCTTAAACTTTTGAAGGCTGTTTTACTCGAACATCGGATATTATTTGAGTAGTTGGCTTATTGAGCGTGCCTTTAGAAAGGATCAATATTTTGACTCAAAATTTCGTTTATAATTATTACATTTCAGGCACATAAATTAAATATTTTTCACTCGACCGACCTAATTTTTTTATATTAAATTACACGTTCTGCATATTTCCTCACTTTCGAATTTTTTTCCTACTCCCAAATAGGCTTCTTTGAAAATTAAGATGTCTTCTGCTGTTCGATTTGGATTTTGTGACATTTATCATAATTTAATTTCTTATATTATTATTTAAAATAATACCAAATGGGACATCTATGCCAATCAGAGAAAGTATCAATTTGGGTATTTAGCCGATTCATTGGTAGTTGGAAAAAACATTCAACTTTATATTGGATGTTTTAAAGCAACCAAATATTGTCAATAAAAATAGTATCAAAACATTTCAGATTAAAGATAAAATTGTTAACATGAACCTTTCAGGTTGATGACTGTCAATTAGCCAATAGGAATTCTAATTTAGAAGTCAATAATATAACACCAAAATATCAGTTTTTGAAACTAAACCATATTAACTTTCTAGCTGGAAAGATATCACACCATATGTTACAAAAGAAGGTAAAATACAAAAACTATAGAAATGTTCAAACGAAGTGAAAGATTCAGATTAAGGTAAAAAATCTCGAAAATGATCGCAAATGTTCCAAAACTCTTTCGTTGTTTTCAATGTGAACTTGTGACATCTTTTACGAACGGATCGGTATTTAAGCAAAGGCATAATTAATTCCTTGATCAAGTTGTTCTCGAGTTAAAATTACCTCTTCATAAATTTAATTTTCCAACAATCTCCAAAGAAAAAATCTGGAGGACTTAGATCTGGAGATCGTGGTGGCCATCTTATAGGTTCATTTGCTCCTACCAAGGGTTTCTTTTCTTTTTTCACTTCAATTCATGATCATGATCAGATTTCATGTTAAAATTTTCGAAACATTGATTTCATTTTCACAAACTAATATGTCAAAATGAAATTGCCTTTAAATGGTAGTAAGAATTAAAACTTAAGCCTTTTCTTGCTTCTAGGATGTTACTGTTCTAATCTGGGTCCTAGTTTATTACTAAGATATTACCATTTTTTCATAGCCTACTGAGGTTTAAAGTAATAAAGTTGAAATAAATCGCCTAAGAAACCAATATCATTCATTGGGTGTTATGTAAAAAAAAAGAATGTAAAATGTTGTCTTTTCAGACGAAAATACACGAGGCATTTCATTTAAAAAAATGAGCTTAGGTCCGATAGCTTTTTTAGCTGACCCTGTATACTTATTGTGAAAACGGCAGATTATTGCGTAAAATATTTTCCTGTAACTCTTTTAAATAAGAAAATATAGTCATTTTGAAATTGACAATTTTTTATTTTTCCCGTATCTCTTGATTTTACCATTTTAAGTTTGACCTAAAAAGAGCACAAGTCCCCGGATAAAGGAATTCCGCGAAATCTGGCAGTGGATAGATTGAAGATACGCCATTAGCATGTGCCAAAGTGAGATAAACAATGCAGGAGAAATCGTAGGGAGGAAGATTATTTGAAGTTGCCAAGTAAAACGTGTTGTACTCTCGGAGAAAATTGAAAAAATGGTGACTTTTCTTCGAAATATACAGTTTCTTGCACTCCGAGAATTCTTTAAATGTATAGTTGACGACACATTAAAGTAGACGACTACTAAAGGCGATTTTTGCCGATTTTGGTAAATCAGGCTTTGTGTAATACGTCAAATATATGTGTCACAAACTTGTTTTAATTTGACAATTTAATTAATTCATTTCTTTACAATTTTATAACTGTACATGCTTGAAAAAATGAGGATTTTTCGATATCTCGTACTTTCTAAAACATTGTCAACAATAAAAAAACTGAAATCGAACAGCAAAGCAGCCAAGTAGGGTCAAACAAGCATGCAATTATATCATCATGCCAGTTCCGTAGCTCGATGCGTTCGGAATGTGGTAAAAATCTCAATTTCACATCGGTTTCTGTGCCTTGCAAATTGTGTTCAAAAACGGTCTAAAAAAATATATAGTGATTTTGTGCCACTAAGTTAAGGACGGAAATTCATCCTGCGTGTTAAGTCCAGGATTAAAGTTTTCAATTTAGAGTATATCTTCATTGTGTGTTCAAGTGTTGTATGAGCTTTTTGCGGATTAATGGGTAGAAAATGGAGGAAAACGGAGGAGGGAGCTTGCTGAAACCTGGTAAGAAGGATATCTACCTATAACTCCCTTAGCTTGAACAGTTTAGTAGTAAACATCTTTATTTCTAAAAGAGGCTTTCAACCTATCGGTCTTTCTGCCCTTGTTTAGTACATGCAGACTTAATTTAAATAAATAAATAAAGGTAAAAATTATATTCTAGGTTAATAATTTAATAATTTTAATTCTGTCAAACAGAGATCTTAGATTTATTGTCCGGTAGTCAGTTACTATTGTAAGCGTTCGAGTAGCGTTGATGTAGGGAAACGGAAGCGGGATTATCTGGTTGGCTTGTAAGACAACGGGGATTCAGTATGGTCCATTTGTAGGGGTTGTTTGTCCATTTTGTCTGTAGATGTATGAGTCTCCGAAATCTTTGTCATGTTTGTGCGTTCGTATAGTAGTTGGGTGGAGGGGTTGTGTGATGGGTTTTGGGGGTGTCTTATTCGTGTTATTAGTCTTAGGGCAATTTGTTCTGTTGTTTGTATATAACGTTTTATCCTTTCTGTTTTCGTTGGTCATGAGTATATGTCCATAGTCTACTAGCAAGGTGTCTTGGCGGTATTTGTGCTTATTCCTGTCTTTGTAGTTAGTGATCGGAAGTGTTTTGTTCTCTTTAATTTTTTCTGTCCTGATGTTCGTATGTGTTTAGTGAATTTAAGTTGTGTCAATTGTGATTCCAAGTATTTTACGTGGTTTTTGGTTGTGTCGTTGGCCGTATGCAGTTATTGTAGGGGAGTCAGCGTTGAGTCTGTGGTTTGTGACCAGAAGTTGGTTTTTTGAAGGGTTTGGTGTTAGTCTCCATTTATGAAAGCATGTCATTGTGTTGTTTGTTAGTGTTTTGGAGTCTTGAGCTGCTCTCTCAGTATGTTTTGTCATGTACAATAAGTGCCGTGTCGTCCGCGTATTGTAATATGTATGCCGATCTGTCGATTTGATTTTTGTCTGGTAAGTTGTAATTGTATATGTCATGGCAGTATATATTGTAGAGAAACGGTGAGAGCGGGGAAGCTTGCGGGGTCCTTGTTCTGGGGAAAAAGAAAAAGAGAATGTGTTGTCAGTTCGTACTTGTAGTAGTCTGTTTACGAGTAAGTTTTTTATGATGTGGAGTAGATATGTTGGTGTGTGGAGTTTGTAAAATTTGTAGAGTAAGCCCATATGCCAGACACTGTCAAAGGCCTTGTTAATGTCCATGAATAGACACGCCGACTTTCTGTCAGTTAGGTGAGTTGTTTGTACATTGTTGGCCAAAATAAAGAGCGGATGAATAGTCGAGTGATGTTGTTTGAAACCAAATTAGTTTGTATGTAGGTAGGTATATATTTTCCGATCAGTTTTTCAAGTCGCTGTTTTATTATGTACTCAAAAACCTTGCTAAGTACTGGAAGTAATGTAATTGGTCTGTAATTGCTCGGTTGTGTATTGTCCAGTCCATTTTTCGGTATTGGGATTATTAAGCCGTTTTTTCACGTTTTTGGAATTTTGTTATTTGTGATGCAGTTGTTCAATTCAGTTAGGATCAGTTTGTGTGTTTCTTGAGTTAGGCTTTTCAGGAGTTTTGTCTTTATTTTATCTTTTCCCGGTGCTGTGTTTTTGATATGCGCTAGGGCTTCATCGTATTCATGTCTGTGATCAGTTTGTATGTATAGTTTGTTGAGCTGTTGAAATAGTTCAAGTACCAGTTGTCATTGTCGAAGTTAGGGTTTGTCGATATGCTGAAGGCCCTTTGATAGTGTCTGGCGAACGCGTCAGCTTTCTCTTTGTCTGTGTACCGTTCTATTCCGTTTTCGTCAATTGTGTCAGTAGTGTTAGTTTTTTTGTATTGTGCTGGTTTCTTAATTTTTCGCCAATATGTTTTGCCTTTGTCTTTTTGTATTTCTTTATATGTTTCTAGCCATTTGTCTTGTCGGTATTGTCCAATCAGAGTTTTAATGTTTCTGTTAAGTTGGTTCATTGTCTTTTTTAGGTCATTATTTTGAGTGTTTGTATATAGTCTGTACAGTTCTCTCTTTTGTTTTATGAGTCTCAGTATGAATTTGGGTAGTGTATGTCGGTAGAAAGCATTTTTTATTTCCGGGCTAAATTTTCCTAACAGTTTAATTTTTCGAGGAACAGCCAAAGATTTATGGCTGTCTCTATTTCTTTTGTATTGAAAAACTGAGTAAATATTCAAGCTGACGTGACTAAAATAACAAGTGAGTGACACTCATGTCCTTACTGAAATAATTGGGAATGGGGCCCCAGCTTGCAGAAAGTTGGGAGCTCTAATCTATAAATCCCTTAGCTTGAACTGACTTTATTTACTCGCGAATTAGTTGAAATTTTATCACTTTTTTACATTTGCCTTTATTTCCTTTGTTCATTTCAAATAACTGGAGATTGGAATGATTTCTTGTTATACTAACGACTTTTCTTCTTTCTTTCCAGGCACCATAAGAATGTTTCGGTAAGTTTTGCATTACTTTGTCCCTGATTGCCATGTAGATCGCTTTTACCCTCATATTGTTAACTACTTGTATTTTATTATATTGTTGCATGCAATATTTATTCGACGGGGAACGACGAGGGAGTGTCTGGATTCTGAATTTCGTTTTAAAAATTTCTCAAATTTTATCTTAGTGAAATAAATTTAGTCGAAATAATCTGCCTATACATTAACGCGTCAGGTTTAATAGTGGTATTAATTATAACGTATTATTTTTTTTTTATTTATAAGAAAGTATTATTCTGCTGTGAATTACACTTTTTACTGCCTTGGAAATTAATTTATATCATTTATTAAGGTTTTAATCCCTAGAATTAAAGGATTCCGATGTATTCAACAGAGAAACTTTGAACACCCCTTGAATATTTTCGAAGTAAACGATATCAATCATTAGTGTTTTTCACCATAAATTTCACATCTTACAGTCTTAAACGGTAAATATATACAAGAATCCAGACTAAAGTGCCTAAAGGTATGTGAACATGATTTTTACTTTTCATGGTCTAGCAGAAAGAGCCCTAAAAGTCTCCAAATGATCATGGACTACCTATTTAAATTTCGCGTTGTCTGTCCAAATTTAGCACTACAAACATTTTATTTTTGCAATACAATTCTGGCTAGGAACTTTCAGCGGTCAAGATCCATCCGACTTTTCCAGCCTTATTGCCGTCCAGCGCTTTTCAAGCTGCATGTGTGATCCAGATCTTGATTATTTCTAGTTCTGATTGTTCTTCTAAATGTACGCCACTCAATGGCGTAATGTTTTTAAATACTGAATTTTCAAGGAGCTTCAGCAGTCTGGACACATGCGGCAATTTTTATTGTAGTAGTAGATGGCAATCAGGGTTATACACTTGCGTGCATAGAAATCGGCCCACAGCAAACTTTTGACTTTAACTATATTTGTTTAAAAAACTATTCATCAGATCAAAAAAAGCAATATGCTGTTTGAAAGACAATTTAATATGCTTTAATTCGTTTTGTATATTCTTTTCCTGACTGTACTTTAATTCATTCTAATGTATTCCTGGGTTTCAGTCAATTTTATTGTTTATTATTTAAAATGTTACAAATACGTTTCGGTGTATGTAACATTTTAAATAATAAACAATAAAATTGACTGAAACCCAGGAATACATTGGAATGAATATGCTTTAATGTGAGTATAAATTATTGTGAGTATCCTATGTTTAACATAGTGAAATTAATGCATTAAGCTTTTTTATTATTAACATAAATAGGGTTATTGACAATTTAAAACTCAACACTTAATTTTTTAATAATGGGTATGACCTCCTCTTTCCCTAATAACTTCTCTCATACGATTAGGCATAGATCTAATCAAGTTTGCTTTTGTTTCTTGAGGGATGTTAAACCACTCTTCTTCTACTGCAACAATAAGCTCTGGGATCAAGTTTGGTGTATGAAGACTAGCTCGAATTCTTCGTTTTAGCTCATCCCATAAGCGTTCGATCGGCTTTAGGTCAGGACTGTATGCTGGCCACTCCATAACCCGAAAACCGACCTCTGCAATGTAATCTTGCACGATTCTTGCGGTGTGCGGCCTGGCATTGTCATGCATAAAGGTAAATTCGTCTTCAATGTAGTCGACGTAAGGTACCACATGAATTGCTAAAATCTCCTCGATATATCTAACAGCCGTTAAACCTCTTCTTCCGTAAACACGGTCGCCCCTACGAATGAACTCAGGGTCGGTTCGTGCTCTTATAGAAATTGCACCCCAGATCGTACAGGAACCACCTCCATAAGCACTCCGCTCTTCAAAGCAACAATCTGCAAATCGCTCTCTTGGTCTTTGGTACACTTTCCTTCTTCGGTCGTTACCATGGAGGCATATTCTGATCTCATCTGAGAACAGAACAGATCCCCATTGTTCCAATGTCCAATTCAGAAGATCCCGTGCAAAACGCAGGCGTGCTTGCCGATGAGCTGGAGTAAGTTTTGGACCAATCGCAGGTGTTTTAGGGGATAGGTTATTTTCCTGCAGTCTTCGTCTTACTGTCCACTGACTAATAACCACTCCGCGCACCTCACGGAGCTGTCGTTGCACTTAAACGGCATTAGGGTGACGATTTCTTAATGTTGTTGACACAATAAAGCGGTCATCACGAGCGGTTGTAAATCGCCTTCTGCCTGTTCCAGGTCGCCTATGAAAGTATCCAGTCTTTTTATAACGTTTGCACACTCTTTGAACCGCTGCGCGTGTCATATCCAATTGTCTAGCAACAGCTCGCTGACTAAGTCCTTTTTCGATTAAAGCAATAACTTGGCCGGCTTTTTGTGATGTAACATGCATTAAACTAACACACTTAAACACTATTGAGATTATGAAAAACGAATTAATATGCAAATTTCAGTTGCAAACGCAATAATTTTAATATTTGACATTTTTTTCTGCTGAACGTGATTATTCTAATCTCTAAACGTTTTCAGTGTTTTACTGTCAAAATATTTTTTGATTACAACTTGCGTTTTTGCAAGGAACAGTGGAATGTTTTTAAAGTTTCGTGTTGATCATTGTTACTGTATGACAAATAAATTTCATTACCTTTTGTTCAAAGTTTTAATGGAATCCACGCGATATATTAATTCTGACAAAGTTTCACCATCTCTCCATTAACATATCGTACACTTTTCCTTTTGTTGATCCAAACAGCTCGATAGAACGTAATTTGATTACTTGTAATCACGAAATATAGATAATAACTATATCAAGAAATACCAATAATTTAATATTATATTCCCTTTTTGTAAGAACTTTTATAATTTTGATAAAGTTATATTCCGCATACACCTCTCATTCTTTTCAAAGTGAATATATGAATAATTAATGTTTTTCCTGTGTGAATTGTATTCATAATTTTTTTAAATTTTTATAGTTTTAAAATCAATATTACTAAATACTAAAAATAGAAGATATTTTGTTCTTACATCAATAACTTTAAATTCAAATAATATACATATATGTATGTACATCAACACTTTACACTAATGGTGAATCATCAAACTTTGCCAAAATGATGTGACCTTTTCGCTCTAGTTTTCCATTTTATAATACATTTTGATAAGCTAAAATATTAATAATAAAAATCTTAAAGGAACTTAAATTAATAGTCGGTTGGTTGCTGCCAGTACTCAGATAAAGAAACAACCGGAAACATTGTTCTTTTGATTCATTTTTCTTGTGTAACTGTTTCATCTTTACATTTTCTTCTGCGAATTTGCTACTATTTAGGAAGCAAGTATTTTACTTTTTCGCTAAGCATTATTTGATGGTATTCCAAATACCCTAAAAAATAACACAGATTGAGGAGCTTGATCATATCTTTAACAATGAACCAATGAAAATCTGTTAAATGTTAATACTAAAACTCATTTCATAAGGATGCATCTCAGGTTTAGTAATTTTCCTAAACTTTACCCTGCAAGCAGTTGCTAGTATTTTTTATGAACTAGTAAAGTTTTATTTAAATTCGGACACAAATGAATTAATTGCTAGAATAATAAAATTATGCATTGCATATTATTGTGTATATTTTCCTGACTGTACTTCAATTTATTTCAAAATTTCATGGGTTTCAGTCAATTTTATTGTTTATTATTTAAAATGTTACAAATACGTTTCGGTGTCTTTCTCCACCATCATCAGTTTGTCAGTTTTGCATTCAATCTCCCATATGTCCGTCTTAATTCTTCTCCATCCATCTGACTTATCTTGCTTTTGTTCCCAAGCATCCCATTCATTGTTGTGTCAGTTACTGTACTACAGTACTGAAGTACAGTCAGGAAAATATACACAACAATGAATGGGATGCTTGGGAACAAAAGCAAGATAAGTCAGATGGATGGAGAAGAATTAAGACGGACATATGGGAGATTGCATGCAAAACTGACAAACTGATGATGGTGGAGAAAGACACCGAAACGTATTTGTAACATTTTAAATAATAAACAATAAAATTGACTGAAACCCAGGAAATTTTGAAATAAATTGCATATTATATTGTAATGAATAATAAAGATTGTTTCAAATGTGTCGGCAAAAAACAGTTAAACAATAAAGAAAAAAATAGAATCGTCACATAAAAAATAGAAAGTTAAATATTGCAAAATAATTTGGAAACATACTTCAGGCTATAGTACCATATTCATTATTATTCATTTTATTCCAAACAATGGAACATGAAATTAAACATATATTTTAAAACTTTCCGAACCACGAGACACGGAGCGCTATACGGGAACGCGAATACAACGAAGCTCCATCGAGTCTTTATCCTAATCTCTGTTTTGAAAACCGGGCGTGGGGATATTTTGTTTTTTATTAAATTAACTGTTTAATTAGTATCCACTGAAGTCTATACCCGGTATGCTATAATAACAAATTAGAATGTGCTCAATAATGAATGTGTAGCAATTGTATTACATTTGCGTACTGCTTTCTATGCACACATACATAAGAGCAGTCAACCGAAATCCGTACAGTAAATTTTAAAAATTCAGATTTTCTTTCTAAAGACCCGAGTCCGCGCCAATTCCGATTCGCCCATCACTTGGATCCCATTAAAAAAGTATCTATATTATAAATTTAAATAGAAAAAGGCCAACGCTCAGCTTATAATCTACTAAGATACATTTATAAAACATTTATAACTAAGTACCCACCCGAAAGATTTATAAAAACTCACTTTGAATTGAATGACAAACGCAAAAATTATAAAATACACAATTCACATGTATTATAATAAAGATATCCCCAACTGGAAATAATAGTGCAAGTTTGGTATTGTTGAAATTATTTGGTTTTAGGATAACAACATACAAAATTTTCGATTTTTAAATCTTATAGGCCGCCAACGTAAATCACTCTGTATATATTCTCACGTTCTTAAAAAATCTATTAAAGCAGTTAGTTAATTACTTTGTTTTTGGCTTGATAATAATACAATATGCTCAGTGTGTAGCAGTTCGAGTAAATACTGTTAGCTTTCGTTCTGCGAAGAAATAAACTTACCAATAACATGGTCTGGCATAGCAGCCTCCTCTGGGTTTTGATAGTCGCACTGATAACACTCAAAATATTCTTCTGACGCCAATTCATTGAGCACGAGACAATAAAACTGGCTAGCCACATCTTGATCGTCATGACGAAGAGTGTGATACATGCACGAAGTTTTCCGCTTATACATATCATCACAGAATATGCATTTGTAAGTTAAATTAGGCGTTTCGTGGGTAGTCTGAAACGTTAATTTACGAATATTCTAAATTCAAGATATATGAAAAAAGTTAATTAATTAATTGATATTTTTCTTGACCGATGCACTAATAATTGAAATATGGTTTTCTTTCTTCAAGAAAGAAAACCATCTTTCAATTAATTAATTAATAATACTTTTCTCTATGGTTAGCAAATATATCGTTATTGCCCTTGTATAACAGTATAGTAGTAGTAAACATCTTTATTTCTAAAAAAAGGCTATCGACCTATCGGTCTTTCTGCCCTTGTTTAATACATGTAGTTTTAATCTAAATAAAAAAACAAATATGAAAATTCTCTTATAACGTTAACAATATTATTAAATAAACTTTCCAATTCTAATGACAAGAAAAAATTATTTTATTGTCCAGTAGTCAGTTGCGTTCGTGTGCGTTGATGTAGGGAAACGGAATCGGGATTGTCTGGTTGGTCTTGTGAGACAAAGGGGATTCAGTATGGTCCAGTTGTAGGGGTTGTTTGTCCATTTTGTCTGTAGATGTATGAGTCTTTCCGAAATCTTTGTCATGTTTGTGCATTCGTATAGTAGCTGGGTGGAGGGGTTGTGTAGTGGGTTTTGGGGGTGTCTTATTCGTGTTATTAGTCTTAGTGCAATTTGTTCTGTTGTTTGGATATAACGTTTTGTCCTTTCTGTTCCGTTGGTCATGAGTATATGTCCATAGTCTAGGCAAGGATCTACAGATAGCTTTATATATTTTGGTGGCGGTGTTTGTGCTAATTCCTCTGTCTTTGTAGGTTAGTGATGGGAAGTGTTTTGTTCTCTTTATTGTTTCTGCCCTGATGTTTCGTATGTGTTTAGTGAATTTAAGTTTGTGGTCAATTGTGATTCCAAGGTATTTTACTCGTTTTTTGGTTGTGTCGTTTGGCCGTCTGCAGTTATTGTAGGGGAGTCAGCGTTGAGTCTGTGGTTTGCGAGCAGAAGTTGATTTTTTGACGCGTTTGGTGTTAGTCTCCATTTATAAAACCATGTCATTGTGTTGTTTGTTAGTGTTTGGAGTCTTTGAGCTGCTCTCTCAGTGGTTTTGTCATGCACAATAAGTGCCGTGTCGTCTGCGTATTGTAATATGTATGCCGATCTGTCGATTTGGTTTTTGTCTGGTAAGTTGTAATTGTATATGTCATGGCAGTATATATTGTAGAGAAACGGTGAGAGCGGGGATCCTTGAGGGAGCCCTTGTTCAGGGGAAAAAGAAAATGACAGTGTTTTGTCAATTCGTACTTGCAGTTGTCTGTTTTCTAGTAAGTTCTTTATGGTGTGTAGTAGATATGTTGGTGTGTGTAGTTTGTATAGTTTGTATAGTAAGCTTCTATGCCAGACACTATCGAAAGCCTTGTTAATGTCCATGAACAGGCAAGCTGTCTTTCTGTCAGTTAGGTGGGTAGTTTGTATATTGTTGGCCAAAATAAAGAGCGGATGAACAGTCGAGTGATGTTGTTTGAAACCAAATTGGTAGGTAGGTATATATTTTCCAATCACTTTTTCAAGCCGCTGCTTTATTATGTATTCAAAAATTTTGCCTAGTACTGGAAGTAGTGTAATTGGTCTGTAGTTGCTCGGTTGTGTATTGTCCAGTCCATTTTTGGGTATAGGGATTATTAAGCCGTTTTTCCATGTTTCTGGGATTCTGCCATTTGTGATGCAGTTGTTCAATTCAGTTAGGATCAGTTTGTGTGTTTCTTGAGTTAGGCTTTTCAAGAGTTTTGCCTTAATTTTATCTTTCCCCGGTGCAGTGTTTTTGATGTGCGCTAGGGCTTCATCGTACTCTGTGTCTGTAATCAGTTTGTAGATGTAGTTTGGTGAGCTGTTAAAATAGTTCAAGTACCAGTCGTTGATCAAGTTCCAGTTGTCATTGTCGAAGTTAGGGTTTGTCGATAATCTGAAGGCCCTTTGATAGTGTCTGGCGAATGCGTCCGCCTTCTCTTTCTGTGTAACGTTCTATTCCGTTTTCGTCAATTGTGTCAGTAGTGCCAGTCTTCCTGTATTGCGCCAGTTTTTTAATTTTTAGCCAGTATGTTTTGCATTTGTCCTTCTGTATTTCTTTACATGTTTATAGCCATTTGTCTTGTCGGTATTGTCCAATCAAAGTTTTAATGTTTCTGTTAAGTTGGTTCAGTGTCTTTTTTAGGTCGTTATTTTGAGTGTTTGTATATAGTCTGTACAGTTCTCTCTTATGTTTTATTAGTCTCAGTATGTATTTGGGCAGTGTATGTCGGTAGAATATAACAGTATATTTAAACCACAAACACAAGATATTTCACTAACCTTGTGCTGTTCCATTAACTGTGCGTTACTTGTATTGAATGCACATACATTGCAGTTCAAAACTTCAACAGTGGACATCACATTATGAATGAGTTGATGCTGTATAAAACTGTTCGTAGAATACGTTTTGTACGGACATACATCGCAATGCACCCATTCTCTCTCGTTTCGGGTTGGTTTGGGGGCTTTCTTGTCTGCGCTTAATCTGGAAAATATAATAACAATAATTATTAGTAGTAGTAAACATCTTTATTTCTAAAAAAGGCTATGGACCTATCGGTCTTTCTGCCCTTGTTTAATACATGCAGTCTTAATCTAAATAAAAAACAAATATGAAAATTCTCTTATTCTAGGTTAACAATACTATTAAATAAATAAGATTTCAGTGGCAAGAAGAAATTATTTTATTGTCCACTAGTCCGTTGCGTTTGTAAGTGTTCGAGTAGCGTTAATGTAGGGAAACGGAAGCGGGATTGTCTGGTTGGTCTTATAAGACAAAGGGGATTCAGTATGGTCCAGTTGTAGGGGTTGTTTGTCCATTTTGTCTGTAGCTGTATGAGTCTTTCTGAGATCTTTGTCATGTTTGTGCGTTCGTATAGTAGCTGGGTGGAGGGGTTGTGTAGTGGGTTTTGGGGGTGTCTTATTCGTGTTATTAGTCTTAGTGCAATTTGTTCTGTTGTTTGTGTATAACGTTTTGTCCTTTCTGTTCCGTTGGTCATGAGTATATGTCCAAAGTCTAGCAAGGGCCTACAAATAGCTTTATATAATAATTATTATTTTCTTAATCTTTGAAGTTTGGTACTTCTAGGTATTGAATTACCTAGAATATAAAAATATATTACATAATATTTATGAATTGTGATAAATGTATCATAGATATTACCGTAATTCACCACATTTAAAATAAATTCTACTTAAATAGTAGGTTGATTCTACGAAAGTACTAATAGAAAAGCAAACCTCGCTAAGAATAAGAGACAAATCTAAGTATTATTACATCATCCATTAATATATTGAAAAACAGCTAAGCTTGATACAGTTAAAATAAAATTCTCGGACTTCCATGGTTCTCATACAAACAATTAATATTTACTCCGCAGACATTGGAAGACCGCGAGGCTTAATTCTCACCAGTGTGCCTAACACTTCCATGCAAACATCATATGGAAAGCATATATTACTTACGGTGGTCGTCCTCTTCTCTTCACTGCGAAAATGTCTGCCCCTTGTTCGCTCTTCCCCACACTCGCACTAGGGTTATCCTTGCCTGTAAGGGCTTGCCATGTCTTATCCAATTGAGCTTTATTACTTTTTCGCTTTCCTTTTATTATGGTTATTTGCACATGTTTATTTTCGGCGTTTTTAACAGCTTTGCCATCAGAATCTTCTGAATCAGAATTACTTCGTTCTACAGGGCTCGTTTCCCTTTCGAATATCTCGTTAGATGTGCTTGGATCATCAATCTCATTTGTGGATTTAATTTCCGCCATCTTCCTTGCCCTCTTCCTGGGTGGTTCAGTTTTTTCAGCGACCTCAGTAATTTTACCTCGTTTTTTCTTATTTTCCTTTTGTCTGGTAGGTTTTTCTTCATCTGTTGATAGAGCATCATATGACTCAATAAGGATTGACGTTTCCTCGTCATTTACTTTTGCTGAATCATTGTTATTTACAATTTTAGAAGATCTGGGGCGAGATCTTCTCAAAATATTCGGTTGCTTTGATCCTGAGGCAGTTTGTAATTTAATTGTTTCACTTACTGCTTTAGACCGTTTCATGTACGCTTTGTTCGTTCTCACATTATTTTGTTTCACTATGTTGGACTTGGAAGAAATGTTATAATTTTGTGATGCGCCAGTATTGATTATTTTGACTTTTGTTGTTTCCTCTTGCAGATTACTAATCGCAACATCGCTTCCATCACTAAGTCCATCTTCTAACATATCCAAAGGTTGACAATTATTATCCTGCTGATCATTTAGTCTGCCTTCGAGAACATCGATAAGCTCCTGGGTAGCATTACATTCCGAAACCGTTTCTTCTACTATGCCCTTTTCATCAAGATTTAAAGTTATATCAGAAATATTTAATACCGGTGACGCATCTATAGATGCATGTAGTTCCAATTCATCATTCTCTTGTAATAAAACTGGTGGATCTGTAGCATTATTCGGCAAGAACTCTGCTTTACTTGTTGAGGGGATGTCTTTTAAATGATCATTATAAGATCTGTCTCTCTTTTTATATGTATTCAACGGTCTGCTGATATTTAACACTTTTTGGTGGTGTGTCTTTATTTTCAAGTTTGTTTCAATAGTGGATTGTTCTGCATCCTCTTGGACATTAGTTTTTATGCACGTAGTTGATGTTATTTCAGTTTCATTGAAATTCAGTGCGTCGGAATTGGTGTCTAAGCTGTTTTGCTTACGAGTTTTGTCAAGCGTTATTTCGCTTTCAACGTGTCCCAAATTTGCTATTGAGAAAAGTTGGTAGGATGTTAATTTTGCTTGTTTAAGAGCAAGTTCCTTAATTAGATTTGCATTCTTTGCACTCGAAGACATGATTTGCTCCATGGATATCACCGATTTGTAGCAGTCATTGCAAATTTTCTGTAGTTCCGGTACATTTACCTTCTAAAATTAAAGTTATTCTTAATTGATATTCAATTTTCATTTGATAAATGAATCTCACCAGATTTATATTGCATTGTACCAACAACGCATTAATGTTGCCTTCCAGATTTTTGTCCCGATGTTCGTTGAACGTCGGTGATGTCAAGCACAACCGACAAATATCGGGATCTTCAGACAAATTTTTTAAGTACTCGTTCTCCGGTAATTCAATTTTCGTCATTTTACATTCATTATTTAGAACCATTTGTTTGAAAGTTTCTAAGCTGTTCACGCGCTTGTTGCAGGCATTGCAAATAACTGGTTCCTCAATCAGCTCCAGATTCTGGAAAATTGACATTTTTACATTACTTATAGAATAATTTAATGAATATTTTGCTTTATCATAATCAAACAGGATCGTTTAGAAGTAGGACCTAATTAAGTGTAATTCACCATAAGAAAATCAAATCGAATGAATGAATTCGGTATGAAAGAAAAGAGCTTAAGCTTAAGGTATGAAAGATGAAGCTTTTACAGCAGCAAGTGATTATATCCACTTTTTAGAAAATCTTAAAAACTTAACCATCATAGCGTTTTATATTTATAATAAACTTCACATATATTAAGAATTCAATACCATTAAACAACGACTTTTTATCAAGTAAATAAATCAAAATCTATTCCAGAAACCTTTTGAATTAACTCCGCGCTCTAATCGTAAATAAAGGAAATAATTCGACTCAACTTCTTGGCCGACATTTAACCGGAATGGTAGATTTTGGATTGGAGATGGAATAGTGTCGTTCGTGTATTTGCGGCGGAATAAGTGTTGAGTATGGAATATTTTTAAAAGTTTCAAGTAATTCGATTCCATGGATTTAAAAAAAAATGTATTATACAAGTTGGATGTAAAATAACATTGTTATAAAGTGTGTTACAGAAAGAAACCTACATTCACAAATATTTAAATGTTATATAAATTATAATATGTTATAATGTTATATAAAATATAATGTATATTAAATGTGTTATAGTTCCTGTAAGGCACACGTTCAGAAAGGCTTCGCTTAGTTAATTCAAAGAGTATTTAGTTTTAGTTTCGTTTTTTAATTTAGTTAAATGGAAAGGACGATAAAAGATAGTTTAGAAAAACACATTGGAAAATTGGCAGGGTATACCAATAAAATAAGCAAATAAATAGCCAAATAAAATGGACGACACTATTTTGCTGCACTCAAACTTTTCGATCTTTAAATGCGTTATTACATTGCTAAACTAAGCATCCCTTACCAAAAAAAAAGACCTAATTAACAAACCATTACTTCTGACTATACACAGTTACTGTTATAAAGGGGGGTTTCAAAAGTTTGATTTAAAATAGCCACCTTGTCGAGAAGTATGACTTATACAACGAAAATTAAACGTGCACATCTCTAAATTACAGTCTAATTAGCAGCTTTCCAGCTCTTGAAAAAATGAAAGCTTTTTATTCCCATTGAACGACGAATTTTCCGATGACTTCTTTTAGTTAAAGAGACATATTTTATATACGAATATAATATAATATAAATTTTTCGAAATTTCAAAGAGAAAATCGTTTCTTCAAAGAGATAATGAATTGTTAAAGTTTTCAAGACATTGGTTTAAATTGCGCTGTATGAAAATATAAAGATACAAACCGTATCTAAGATAGTTGAAGTCTGACTACATCGAAGATTCAGAATACTAAAGTATGTACTTACTGTAAATCATTTAAAAAAAGTAAAAGATACAAGTTACGAATAATAAATTATTCATATTCCTGATGAATGGTCACAAATAATGCCTACACATGTTATTATAAAAGAACTGATTCTAATTGCAAAACAGTCTGAATCTAGAAATATTTAATTCAAATAAGTATCAAACTATTTTTGCGATTAAAGCTTAAAATGCCAAATCGATTTAGTCTTCCAGTGAGTTAAAAACTGTAACATTACTGACAATTGGATTTTAGTTATTCTTTCTTAATTCTCATCCTGCTATATGAAAGCTACCTCTACAATCTAAAATTCCTGTTTGATTTTATATAATAAAGAGCTTTAACAACCAGACTACAATACTTTGTGGCATTGTCTTCTCCCAATGGTTAGTTTTAGAAAATGTATCAACCTGTATTGAACGGCTCACATGATAATGAGAAAAACCATTATACAAAATGGGTTTTACTTTAGAGTGTTTTACTGTAGAGAGTGCCACTGATTTTATCAAATTTATATTAATACCACTACCAAAATGTGTTTGTACAATAAAAATTAAATAATTAACTAATATATTTAATTCCTAAAGCTGAGATTTTCGTTATCTAGCAAGTAGTTACATATTAATCGGTAACAGGCAGTACATGTGAATTACTCCTTTTTCAATTGAAGATAAACATTTGGAAAGTACGCTATCTATAAGCGATAAGGTTGACAAAATGGTGGCAAAGTTAAAAAGTGGGTAGATGAACAGTCACCTTTATAAACACACTTCTCAATAACATGGATTAATTTAAAAGCTAATAAACCATTTACCTTTCGAATATCCGGGATGATATTTTCCAACTTATTCATTAAAATGTCATTCTCCTTTAATGCATAATACGCGGGGTTTTCAGCAACGCTTTGTAAGCATAACATGCACACTTTTCGTTCCACACTCATATTGAATAAGTAAAATATCCAATAACAGCAGATACCATCTACAGGCTAACTGGCGATCAATATGTGTAATTGACTGCAATGAAAAATATTTATATGTAAAAATAATAAAAATGTTTCCAACTCAATTCATCCAGGTTTGCTATAAACCCAAACACCACTTTCTTGTTCTTGACAGTTCAAGAATACGCTGTCAATTCTTCTTCTCTTTAATTAAACACTTGCGTAACCATGATGCAATTGATGGAGGTAGGGAGATAGGGAGGAGCATAGAGTAAGTAAAATAACCCTTATTTCATTTTCTCTATGGGGAGGAGTAAGAAATTTATCGCTTCAAAGATTGTACAATTTCCTTTATAGAACAAAATAATTATTATGTATAAACGATAACCAGAAAGATAAACAAAACCGTTCAGTTTTTTGAGCTTTGCCAGAAATTATAAATTAAAAAATCGAATGCAAGCATATTTTACTCAGATATGCAGCATGGCGGCTGAGGACATAGCCTCATTAAACCGCCATAAACACGTTGCTCTTGTCTAACATATTTTTGAAGGTTTTATTTGAAGTTGAAGTGCATTTTCAATAACCAATGGAGGAAAGTGAATATTTATAGAATTTTTAAGACATTTAAAATGTGCGTAGAATACATTGAATAGAAAACCGACAAAAAAAATTATGACCACTTATTCGACTTATGAACCCAAAAAAGTATTAAATTGTACGTTCGTCGACATTAAACTGAACAGAAATACAGAATTCTGCTATAACTTTTTAAATTTTAACCTACAATCAGTTAATAAATGTGAATCTTTGCACTGGTTTACATCGTACCAGAGACAAGAAAGATCAAGATCGTACTTCAATTGTTTTTGTGTCCTTAACCGCCATATTTGTATATACACTTTTTTATGTGGGATTAATCGACTACTAAGAGAATGCACGATTGAGAGTGAACGTGAATGAGTGAGAGAGAATGTGGAGTACTTGCACAGCTTATATATCATATATGATTTAAAAGCTGTGGTGCTTGCTTCGAGTATGTTTGTTTTGATAGAAACCAACATCTCTAGACGACACTGGTTTACGCAAAGAACATTCGTTGTGCGCGAGCGCGAAATTTTGACGGAGCCCAGCTGATCGTCGAGATTGGCGCGCATTTCAAACCATTTTGACGCCGATAAAATCCATTACATAGATTTTGAAATTTCCACCCCCACTAATTGCATGCGGAAATGTTTTAATGATCGCTTGCTGTTTATGCCGGCAGAAAATACGGGCATGCAGAAAAGTGCCGTACTTGATTTTTCAAATAATCGCACCTAAGAGAGTAAATAATAGAATTTAAATTATTCCAACTTTACAGGTACCTGAAATTAGTAGATGAATACCAGCACAGATCACAGAGGTTATAGATTGGAAACTGCCATTTAAGCCTGTAGAATGCTATTTGTCGCTTTTGCCCAGTGGCTGATTTCCACTAGACTTGAATTTCCACTGCTTGCAGAAGAAAACTTCTTTACCGACTGTGTTCGCATCAAAAATTAGAGTTCATCGAAATTTGAATTCAATTTATGATGTGTCCAATCTCGTCTTAAGTTCTAATAATATTTCAGGCATCTCAGAATGCCCTTTAATTGTGTAGTTTGGGTTATTGCTTCAATCACCACCACAATTAAGGCATTATGAGTTGCTTGAAATATTATTGGAACTTAAGCCGAGATTGGACAGATCATAAATTGAATTCAAATCCTCTGCTAAATTTGTGTGCTTGTGGAAACTTGTAATAGTTGCGAAAATAAAGCACATGAATTCTTGTTTACAATAGGTATATATTACACTAAAAAACTCAGAGGCGTTGTTAGAAATAGTATTGAAGTTAAATCGTTTGGGCAATGCTCTCTGATGCACCTCCTAGAGCTGGCGCTGTGTTGTGTGGGATTCCAGTCTAGCTATTTACTCACTAAAACCCTTCCGATTGTGCCCCTTATATTATTATTATTATTATTATTATTTATAGCTTGTACCTTTATACCAAGTTTGACCGGTGCTATTTGAGCCGTGTTTCTTTTCTTCCTATTTTTATTCCGTCGGATCCTTACTAGGTACGCTTCAAAAACAGGGGTCTTGAAAAAAACCGAATTTCCTCACGTCTTCTATTACAGATTGATAAAGAGGGCTCTTATTTCACAATAAAGAAAATTCTTTATCAAAAGGTAATCAAGAGCTATCACCTAGAGGGTATCCTACGACACACTTAGGCTTAAGCTGTAAGAGAAAATCCTAATTAGTAAATGAAATGAATCGATAAAATTTACCTGGATGTTTCAATAGCAATTCTGCAACGCCATTCTGTGACGAATGTGTCTAAAAATGATATTATTAAATTATGCAATATAAGTTTGAAATATAAATTATATAAAATAATAGTATCGGTAACTCTTACTATTACAATGATGTTCGTTTTGTATATTCTTTTTCCTGACTGTGCTTTAATTCATTCCAATGTATTCCTGGGTTTTCAGTCAATTTTATTGTCACTAATTATGGTGTTATGTGATGAGCCCTGCGTTTCGTCCCGGGTCTACCTATCGGACTCGTCAGTAAGGCTTAGGTAGACCCTGCCTTATACGCCGGACATCGGTTATACGCGTTCGGACGTAAATGAACCGAGCCGGTGTAGATCTTGTGCGGTGCGATGTTGGCAAGCCGTGTTGCCGATGCTGCCACTCGTTCCATTCTGCTTTTTTTCCCAAGCATCTATCTTTGTATATTCTTTTTTCCTGACTGTACTTTAATTCATTCCAATGTATTCCTAGGTTTTCAGTCAATTTTATTGTCACTAATTATGGTGTTATGTGATCCGAGAGGGACGAAACGCAGGGCTCATCACATAACACCATAATTAGTGACAATAAAATTGACTGAAAACCCAGGAATACATTGGAATTACAATGATGTACATTACCATTTTCCTGTTTTTATTTTCTACTAACTTACAAGAGCTTTTCCTTCGACGTTTTACTTCTCTAGTACATTTGTGTGTCCCTACGTTAAAAAAGTGAATTTGTAATTGAAAAAAAACGTGACAAGCCACAAATCATTTTATTGAGAAAACCAGATTAAAAGCAATGCATATTTTACATAGTTTTTGAATGATGAACAGATGAACTAGAACGTGAAGACTAAGACTGTTTTTTGGTTAGCAAAACGAAACTATGTTATCCTCATGATCAAGACTATGTAAGCAAGAACAAGACCAAGACTAAAGACAGTGCAAGAGTATTTGTCTTTGCTGTTTACCAGACTCATTGCTAACTAAAACCAGTTTCGTTCATCAATTATGTACGATCTGTAAGTAAAGACAATATTTGCAATCAGACAGCGTCAAAAGTTTGCAAAAATAAAAATTGTCCATTACATACCTGAAATTTCCTGTGGAAGATTAAGTGTTGGGATAGCATGAAATTTCAAGCCTCTTAATGTTCCTGGAACAAAACACGCAGGAGCGAAATGATCATCACAAACATGCAACTTGTTGTATATTTTCAGTACAGGCAAAATATCGTAATTTGGGGGTTTAACGATCTCAAGCCAGGCTTTAAAAGTATTTGGTTGATTTTTAGGAAATCGATGTCGCCTGCCATGTTTATTTTCACAGTTTCGAACACAACACTTATTCCTTTTCCGAGCCACGTTATACTCCATTATTGTAAAACAAAGATAAATATCACAGTTATCACAATATAGAAGTTAAAATGGTATTCTAAAGTTTCAACAGTAAAAAGTAATCGTGCTCAAATGTGTAGAAAATGCTATGATTGCAAATCTTCAACTGTGTAAAGTACCCTAGCTCAGAGCCCTCTTATGGACATATGTACAAAACAAAGGCATGCAAATGATCAGCTGATTCTCTGAATGTTTGGCAGACGCCACCCTGCGGCTGATTCCGGCAAAATATGTTTTGGCGGGAAAGCCAAACTTTCCAATCTATACTCTGTCACCTGTGAATACCAGAAACAAAAATAACGTTACTTCACACGACACTCGACAGGGCCAGACAGCTGATCAAAATAGAAAATAGAACTTCAAAATTGCTAGTTTTTTCTCTCATTAATCCTGAGTTGCTCTTTTAATATGTATTCTGCATAAAATCTTAGTTCTTGATACCCCTACTTCACCTAACAGGCTAAGCGGCTGTGATTTTTATTCCCCGTTAAATAAAAATCGTTTGATATTTACACTCAAATATACATTTTAAATCGTTTATTCCTAAAATTTCTTACAGCCCCTCAAAGCAGGCAACGTTGTGAAAACCTGTTTCAGCTATTTAACAGAACGTTGGCTTTGATTTTTTTATTACACGTTATTAGAAGAGATTGGCAAGTTCTACGCGCTTCCAGCATTTGAGATTGATATTTACATTAAATTGCTTTCAACTTAACACATAGGAAAGTTCGTTAAAATTGAATAGCATTTAGTTTCGGAATCTGAGGGTGTTTTTGAAAGTTTAAAGTACAGTGATTCAAAACGAATCGAGCTCTACGATGGCTCGATGCGATGTATATGAAACTGGTTTCGATAGTTTGAATGAAACTCTGGTCTTTGGCAAGAGAGCCATTGATGGCAAAAGTTTGTATGAAATTTGTACCCTTGCAGTAATCAAGTCCTCATATGCTATAGACGTAAGTATATCAGTAACAGTAACATCAGGTAGTGAAATGGCTTTCTGGCTTTTTGGAGAATTCATCATTTGTCCGAAAACTCTTATCCGGCCAAGGGCTAATCTCTTGCTGAACGTTACTTGAAATATCAACAATACACTAAGATAGAAATATTCACCAGTAAGACAAAAGTAACAATTAGGCATAGGCCCATCATGATACTGTAGTGCTTGAATATTTTCCACAAAGCTTGCAAATATAAGTATATGTAGCAGCAACAGCAGCAAGAAACTAGAGGATAAGTTAAACTGACTCAAAAGAACCATAAATCTCCTCAAAACTATCTTGGTACGGTAACACACAATTACCGGAGTAATTTATTTAAATACATTTCTAGCAACAGCTGCGATCACAAAACTTTGCAAAATTTCGTTTGTGTTGACCGATTTTATATGAAATTTACCGAACTCTAGTGTAGAGAAAAAAATCCTACTGATACCAGGGTTTTCCAGATAATAGTTTGGTGCCAATATCATGTGAAGTGGGTGGGAAACTTGCTAAAATGGGAGTTTTTTGTTCTAGATTTTAACGCTATGTTTATGCAAATCAATATATTTTTTAATTTTGTGGAAAATACCGAGGTTCAAGTCATCATCATTGCCAGTTTTAATTACGAAGACACAATACAGAAGGGTATCTATCTAAACAAAAGGAACACTTCTGAAATTAATATCGCGTGTGCAAGCTACTTGACATCAAATCAATACGGTTTCCAATGTTTTCTTGACGAATGGCGACAAAATCTTCCTTCAGCAGTAAACGCAAGTTGATGAGAGTTTCGGCAGTTCTGAACAACGAGAAATTCTTCGTTTATGTTGATTCCATTGTTCACTCTCGACAAATAATTTGTTTCCAGTGTTAACCATTTGCGATTGTGTGTTATCGTGCATTAGCAGAATTTCAGTTCCAATTAACTGAACGCAGGGAATGAGAGCATCTTGAATATTCGTTTAGTCCTCAAGTTGGACTACGTTAATAAAATTAATTCTCATCAGCCAAAATCCTTTATTGTTACTACTCTCACTCGAAAGCCACGTAGCGTTTCTAAGCAATGCTGAGGAAAAGAAGCGTAAGCCTGCGGTTTCGTAATGAACTGAGTGTGATGAAATGGTAGTACGACCTGTGGCTTTATATCGATTACAAGCATCTTGAATAGTTGTTGCTGATACTATCAACACATTTTATACATAACGCGTATGTCCATATTCACTTAATGTCACAATTTGGATTCCATTTTCCGTACCTACTCTAAAAATGTTTTTGCACGGTGAAAAAAAACACCTTGAACTAGGTCTAATTTGCCCCAACTGGCTGATTGATTGAAATAGGTCAACACAAACATAATTTATCCAACATTGAAAATTTAGTCAATTTTGGGTGACCGGTTTTTATTTGAGTTGCAAAAAGGTTGAGTGTTGCAAAAAGGAAAGGTATTCGAATTCTGAATAAAAGAACATGGCAATATAATTTTAGTGCCATCCGTTTCAAAAAGATCAGACTTTTGCGATTGAAAATATGCTGATTTGGACGATTATCGATTATATTATTATTGGCGATTTATCCGCTCTATCAAAACGCGAATTTTCCCCAATAACTATAAAACTATTCAATTTTCGTTCATATTTTATATAACAAAAAGCAATCAACATATACATTGAAATAATTAAAAATAAACATCCACTTAGGTGCGGATCGCAAAATAGTAAAATTAAAAAAACCTTTCCGGTTATCTGTAAAACCTCAATATTTTTTCATGATTTTTAACCCTGAATGTATGCATTATAATGTGTAAATAATTATGTGCAACTTAGGAATTGAACTATAACAATTTTCTCTTTAAAAATAATGGTATTGTCAGAGATACGTTTTTCAGTCTCGTTCTCTTGAAACCCTGAGGAAGGTAGCAGAGTACTGCCGAAACGTAGGACTATGTCAAAAAAAAATATATTACCACTTCTGATATGGGTGTACATCTTACCTAAACCGAAATTCACAGCTAGGACGACATTAAGGAAAAAGTTTCCATTAAGGAAAAAGTTCTTTACTAAGCTGTAAAATTTATGACACATATAGTGACTTGTATAATAGTTAATATTTTCAAATTATGCGCGTTTACCACTTTTTCCCTGTGGTAAAATTCTATTTCTAAAAAAAATTCCGGTAAAGCATAAACTACTCCCAAGTTGATACACCCTATATATAACCCTGCGTTATCAAGAGCAGTGGTTCCAAAGTGGTGCCTACGGACACTAAGGGGTCCTTGGGATCATTCAGGGGGTCCAAGGAAAATTAAAATTGATTTGGGGTCCCTGAACAACGTCAGTGGGTCCGTTCAAGGTTTGATATAAAATTATAGAATATAACCGTTTTGCAAGTAGTCATACTCAGAGCACAAATGCAAATGAATACATACCAATACAGGAGCAACTTATTGAATTATCCACAAATGAGGAGCTGAAGCCAATGTTTAAACAAAGATACGACAATTTCGGGTTAGTTAGTCGGGTAGACTCATTAAAATCATGTTAAGGTCATGTACTGCCTTTATTGAAAAGGCCATAAAAAGGCACTTCAAACAGTGGGTTTTGCTGGATATAAAGGCATCTCCATAATGGTTTTCGGACTTTGGATTTTCGTCGCTCCAAATCCGGCAATTTATTTCGAAAATCGCTGTTCAGTTCGCCAAACTTACCGTGTACTACGTCCATTTTACGGTCGACATTATCGTTTTTGGCGCAATGGTTACGTAAATAAACAAAATTGACGGATTTGGAGCGACGAAAATCCAGAAGCCATTATTCAGACGCCGTTATATCCAGAGAAAATCACTGTTTGGTGTACTTTATGGTCTGGTGGAATTTTGGAAGTGGTCGAAAAATGGAATTCCAGATTGCTCTTCATTCAAGCCAGCGGCGGCGCCCATATACACAATCATATTTAAGCTATAATGGCATACAATTGCCTTTTCAATAAAGCCAGTAGCATGACTTTAACATGATTTTTATGAGTTTTATTTCAGTTTAAAGTTCTATACCCCTAAAAAAACACCCTTGTCATCTTTATCATTGTACATTTAACATTTTATTGTAGATAAGAGCACAAGAAAGTCTCGCAATTAAAACTAGATTCATATCTAGTAGAATAGCCATGGTCTAATTATAATCTACTTTGAAAATAAATGTATCCGATAGTACGTGATGTCTTATCCTAACTGTATTTTTTTCCTCTTCTAAATCCGTTTTGCGCGTCGGAGGGTGTCGATTGCCGCTAAATAAAGGAAATAAATCTGTTATACTTCTGTTACCATGTCTGTATTCTAGTTTATTATTCTCTTAAATCTTTAGTTAATGTTTGGTAATATGGACAGTGGACTATAGCTCGATTCGGTTACTTTTTTTGGGCAGTTGCACTTTTTCTGAAGAATTGGTTTGATTGTAATAAACAACACATTGTCGTGTCTATTATGTAAAAGATTTGACCGATTTTGGCTTTAGACCCCAAGGAAAGTAAACTTAATGTGCATTTCCGACATTGTTATGGATTTTAAGTTTGAAGAACACAATTTATAAACTGACCACAAATGTAATGTGACATCTGTATCTCAGCAAATATCTACCGGTATGCATGATTGCCGCTGTGCTTTTCAAAAAAATATTAAAAACTGTTGAATTTGCATCTTTGAGAACGTATTTTTTCAAAACTTTCCGGGAAAGTCGCAGTAAACTCTCAAATTGAACGGAGAAAATTGCACATTTCAATCTCCTGTATATAAAGAATCCATTATAAGCGCAATTTGCAAAAATAGTATTACATTTTAAAGGAAGAAATATAACTCAATTTGCTTTTAAAGCGGCACTTTCTCTCCTTTGGTTAAAATTAAATAGTGGTGCCATTGAACTGGAGTCATCTGGTTGTGGTTACAAAAATAAACCATTAGAGTGACAAAAAATCTTCAAAATTTCATTTTAGAGGTCTGGCAGATCCAAAATCAGAATAATAACACACTATAATAAAGTGAATGGATCAGTTTATTTGGCCATTGACAACTGTTTGAGAATACTGAAGAGTATTGAAGAACCTGGTTTAATCGCAATGCATGAATTTGATGATAATTTGGAATGCATTTCTGTCTCTACTTGTGGAAGATTTCTTCTGCTTTGCACCCAACATGGTCATATATATGTGTCAGATTTAAATTTGATTGAAGATCAGACTACTGAAAATACGGAAACAGTCTGCTCAGAATTATCTTTTATTTTTACGGAGTAAGTATGCAAAGAATATATGGATATTAATCTCATACACCCGCCGTACCGATTACGAGCCTGTTAGCTCTCATGGTGGGTTTAGCTTGAAAAGTGTTAATTTCAAACCAAACCCAAATGGAGTAGGTAATTGATATCTGTTTCCATTTATATCAGTAACATTTGACCGCTTTGATAATGGCGAAATTTCAATTTTCTCTTCACCAAATGCATTGCTCATTACGATGCATTACGAATTGAAAATCACTTTAAGCATTATACATTATAGCTAGTATAGTCACTGAGTACAAAGAATTTGAGAATACTTTAAAGTTACCATTATTACCCATAACGAGTTTTCTTTTAAAGTATGACACCCCACTCAAAGTGTTAATCTTCCTCTATTTTTTAATTGCAGGAAAGTATATTATTCAGCACAGGAGAATATAGAAAACATTTTCCTTACAACATTTGCAGACAAAACAGCAGAAGTTCTCACATTTTATGTTGTTACATGTACAGGACTAATAAAAAAGTATGAACCTACTATTCCGAGCATTCGGATAAATTATATTAATATTCGCGTTTACCTAATCATGTACAGTATGAGCAGCTTAGAAAGATTAAACAACTTTTATTTTTAAAGAATTACTAGTAGTCTCGATGAACATGAGGAAGAACAGTTCATATGCGAACGGGTATATGATGCGAACCAAACTATTCACGTCGCTGCTTTTGCATATCCATATATGTGCATAGAAGGTACCGAACTGGGAGTATTGGATTTACGAAACCTGGAATATCAATCTGATGATGCCTTCGGAATAAAAACTGTATATGCTTCTGGACTGTAGGTTATTTTGTGTTTTTCATAAACCTCTATTCAGCCATATGAATTATTTCAGCAATTTTGTTGCTTTCGGTAACAATGGAAATATCTATTTAATTGACTCTGCAAGATGTTTGGTGTTTGAAGTGAATGCTGCTTTTCCTGGGCGATTAGACGAGTTTGAATACTTGTGGTTTATTGGTAATGAAGACAAGCGATTAATTGTGGCCATAACTAAGCAGCAAAATATACAAGCATTTCGCTCTATAACAGGTAAATCAGATTAATGATTACATTTTCAGCACAATTTCATAAATTTGTGCCTGAACGCATACACTCAACAAATTATGGATGAATGTGTTTATTTTACTCGCGTTTGTTTCCTAAAGTACGTACAATATTGAATTATTAACAAAATTAAATTATGATTTTAACCACCTATCAAAAACTGGTGGTAAATTCAAATTTTAGCAGCCCAAATTTTAGTAAAACACCATACCTTTTATTTTCCCAAATAAAAACATTTTTCTTTGCATATCATTTAAGAATTTTGCATTGACGCAAGTTATTATCTTTTTTAAATGACGCCTGAATCGTACATCATTTTCACTGCAAGGCAGAATAAATTTAATAAAAAAATACGTCGAGCTGAAAAGTAGGCGTCGACGAAAAAAAGAACTTTTGTGTCATCCTCTGTACTGTTACTGTACCATAGTAATTCTGTGTCGATGCTGGCAAAAAGCGCCGATGCTGACAAACCAACTGGTCTGTTGTTTAGTATTAAGCCGCGTCCAGACGAGCAAACCGACCCTCGTACCGAAACATCTTTAAAATTGTTCATACGTCTGGACTCCATCACGACCTTGTCGCATAACAAAGTAGGGTGTCAAAATGTTTCAGCAACCTTCTAGCAGCAAGTCGTTGATTGTCGGTAGCTCATTTAAACGAAAAGTCGAGCGTTTCATTGATTAGTTCGCCAGAATTTGCTCTAAACAGTTACAAGAGATTCAGTTCTGCAGTGTGTACGAATCCCGTATCGAGCCCAAGTGAACCGAACAAGACTCCGCCTTGCAACGAAATAATGCCGCGTCGAGACGGACGAGCCAAACCTCACATTGTAACATGTTCATCTACATTGTTCGTAACGTCTGGTTGTCATACCGAAACTAAAAATGACGCGTCAAATGTTACAGCGAACCGTCGGTTTCCGGAAAAGTGGTCCGCCATGAAAGCAGTTCCAAGAAATGATGAGATTTGATGTTACGCTCGTTGGGGCGGAAAGCCAAGCATTTCGTTGAATGGCTAACCATAATGTGCTCTAAACTTTGTTAGAAGGTTGGCAGTGCCCAATCGAACCGAAATGCGCGTGCAGACATGCCACAGAATACAGTAACGTAACATCGTCGCGTATCAACGGAATATGGACTCGAATGCGAACATGTTCAGGATTTGTTGCGTTTTATCAGTGTTTATTTAGTTCAACTGATGGAGCGAATTATATAGTCACTTATGCCGATTACCCTTTTAAATTAAGACGTAGTATCAGTTTTTGCTATGACCAGCATGATTTAAGTATAAAAGAAGTCTCAGCAGTAAGTCAATAAGATTCCAAGTTCACGTTAAGTCTAGCTCGACACCAAGATTAGTTCGGTTCTAAATTTATTGTATTAATTTGGAAATAAAGTTTTTAAAAACATATTTTCCAATCAATCTATAAAATTGATGGAATTATATTTCGTGATGATGATACGCTGCATTTGAGCACTGTTCTATAACACCGAAAATGTTACGTGACGGTGTTGCGTTACGTTTTCCGTGTTTGTACTCGCCTGAACATGGCTGGATCGCAACGATGTTACGTTACGAAGTTCGGTTCCACACCTGCACCCGGCTTGACGTTATTGAGGCGTTACGAGGCTCGATAAAGCTGCGTCCAGACATGTAACGGAACCTCGTATCTTAGCATCATTGCGAACCAAGGTCATGTTCGGTTCGCTTGGACTCATGACTAAATGCTTACACACGGCCGACCTGAACATCGTAAGAACTCGTTAAAAGCAAAGTTTCTTCTTCGTTATTTTTAATTTGTGTGTATCGCCGCGAGTCGGAACGTCGTGCCGAGTCGACGAATATGATTGCTCACACACTACGGTCATCCCGGCAGTTAATTTACAGTCGCGTTATTGGGTTTTCGTCATGAAGAGGAAACAGGTTTGAGCAGCGTCTGCAGAGCTTGTTGTTTTAAGAAAAAACAGTGAAAAAAAGCGATGGTCAATATGGATTAAATAATGACTTTTTATAGCTAGATAAAGTTTTATGATTTATTTTATAAAATTTTAAAGTTTACTTTATTTTTTTAATTCGGTCTTTGTATTCTACTGATTTCACTCTCCAAGAACAAGGACATTAACAGAAATTGCATTGTTTTTTTGGGCCATCTCAATAGTCCATTTGTTATATGTATGTATTGATTAATGTATGAAACGCTGCTGACTAAATACCGACGATTCTGAACGAATTTTGGACATACTTTTCAAAATCAAGCAGCAGCAGATATTTTAACCGACGATTGTCTGGTTTTTGTCCACAAATAAGAATTTTTTGGCACGAATTATACGCCATTCACTCTATTGAATACCGTTCTCTTGAATACAATATTTTTTCTTTGTGTGAATGTCCGTTAAAATTATTACCCGCTTATCTGTGGTACAATATCATTAAAATGCCCCACTTTCGTTATCCTTAAAATGCTTCAAATTTTCAGGTATAACAGTTTTCGGGTCGATATTTGCGAGTATACAAGGTGCAAGTTTAGTTGTGGTGAAAGTGTATTATTATTGAAATCAACATTAACATTAATACGTTAACCAACCCCAATAGATTTCGGATATACTGCGGTTACCAGCGGATGTTAATAAAAGCCAAACAGGCAACACGTCTTTTCACAGGAAAATTTTCAAGAGCGCTTGCGGTTTGCCCATTTACTAATTAGTAATTATTTAAAATATCAGGTATTTCAAGTAACGCCAAAAAAAATAACGAAGTCTGTGGGCGGCTTTAGGTTCGGGATGACACCCAGACGTACGATCAATGTAAACGAAGATGTTACGCCTCGTTCGATTCGTTTGTCTACAGGCTTTGGAGTGTTTTGTGATTTTTAAAACGTGGTAGTGCATCTTTTGATCCTAGAAATGAGATCTAGAAAGAAGGGTAAGGTTTGTAATAATTTCGATTGTGTGTTAAATTCGCAAATGCTACGGAAAAACTAATAATTTTGTATATTTTTGTTTCATAAAATATGAAATCGCCTGTATTCAGATGATCCGTTACTCAAAATCCACATTAGAAAATTTAAAGATTTAAACCCGTCGATTCTTTTCAAAGATGCGGCTCAATGGCCCGTGTTAGTTCCGATCCGAGCCTTAACTAGTACCAACCGTGTAATAACCATATAACCCAATATATAACCAATTGTGTAATACGCTTTTCCAACATACGTTTGATTGTTTCGATCGATTTACACAATAAAAATCCATCAATGAATAATAGTTGATGGTCAAAATTAAACTTGAATTGTTCTGTTTTCTTGATGAAATGATTATTTTCAGGCGACGTGAAAGTGTAGAAGCCGCGTTGGAAGTTCGTCACAATCCATCCCTGGTCGTTTTTTTTTGCTGGCATATCAAAGAAAGTCGTTCCACATCGTGGACGGTTTACTTTTCGGCACACTGAAAATATGCAGATTTGAGATTGGTGAATATTCGCTAGAAGCAACTTTCGAAATAATACCAATGCGTTTTTTTCCATTGAATGCTCAGGAATCTCATATATACACGAATGTTTTTAGTGTCTCAAAAAGTAAATCATCCATCCACATTGGCACAACTCCCTTTGATTTTCCGTCAAAAAAGCCGAAAAGAGATGGATTGCCACGTTCTAGCGAGTTTTCCACGCGCCTGCCGTGTACCACCACGTACCCAAATTTTTTGGAACATCTTAAGCGCGTGACCATTGTGTCGCGCTCACATCGCGTTAGGTCTAGACGCGGCATTGCGGGATTGTTCATGTTTTTTATACGAAATATGTATTTCCATTTTGCCAAATAAAGTTGATGGTCGTAAAACTCACTTTTCGGCTCACCCTGGATAAATAAATTTACCATTAAGGTAAAATTTTCAGATTCCGATGATCTGTTTGATATTCATCTTGAACATCCAGTCCACCTAAACAGTTATTTGAAAGAATACGCCGAGGAAATAGCGTTTGTATCTGAAGTTTATAAAAATGACACCCTAGTGGAATTACGGCTCCAAATTATAACTACCACAGATCCCAAATTAAGAGTGCAAAAGTTAATTAACCAGGGACAGATAGACAAAGCTGAAATGTTTGCTAACCAGTTTAACCTTGACCAGGATTGTATAGGTGAAGCGAAGGCATTTAACATCATTACCAAAAACGAGTGCACTTCAGAAGACATTGATAGATTGCTCACAATTCTTGATACAATAGACAATGATGTAACGAAGCTGGAGTTTTGTGATTCAGTAGTATGTAAAACGGGTATAGATACCAGAAGAGTGTTAAGTTATGCAGCTTCAACTGAAGCCACATGTTCGGTAAGTTATTTTGGAACGAACTTTTTCCTTGGTAGCCGGATACTTTTTACAATATTATTTTAGAAAATTGGTGCAAACTTGGATCTGTGGAAAACCAACTGTAGTGTTAAACTTCGTAGATTTGATACTTATATGAGTGTATACAAAGAGTATGATCAAAGGCAATGGTCAAGTTTTGTCGAGTGCAATCTTCTTGGGGAATTGAAGAAATTTTTGAAACAGGTAAGTCGACATACATTAAACCATGGGTGACCAACCTTTTCAGCAACCGTGCCAGATTTGAGAAATGAGATTTCCCACCGGGCCATACAAAAAAATGTCTTTTATTATTGAAAGCAACTAAGAAATATATTGTTTTTTAAGAAGATATAACAAAAATGAGAATCAAACATATTTATTGGGCTAGAGTTAAGCAATACAAAAAATAATAATAAAAAAGAATAAAAATATAATAAATTTTAGTGGGACGTCTGATTTTATTTTTCAGAATTAAGTGCATCAATGTTGATAACGATTGATGTTGTTGCTACACGCAAACAGTTTTCCAAATGCGCATCAGTGATTCGTGTTCTCATCTGATATTTAATATGCTTCATTTGACTAAAAAGCTATGTATATAATATAAAAAACTATATTAAAATCAATTCATTCCAATGTATTCCTGGGTTTTTCAGTCAATTTTATTGTCACTAATTATGGTGTTATGTGATGAGCCCTGCGTTTCGTCACATTGGAATGAATTAAAGTACAGTCAGGAAAAAGAAATATACAAAAAAAATTAAAATCAATGTACTGAGATACTTCCCTTCCCTATATGACATATGATAGGAAGTACTACCCACGTTGGAATGTTCTTTTGTTGGTTTTTATGTACACTTAAAGAAACAATTTTTTGCATATGATCAGCGGGCCGCGTGTTGGCCACCCTTTCATTAAACCTAGAAAAAAAATTTCATGGTTTATAGCGTGGGTTTTTGTTAATTTTTACAATATTTGATATTTGTGTATGCAGGGACGCACAGATGAAGCTATTCTTTTGGTGCTCAGTACCTTGTATAGCGAAGAATTTGCATCAACTTTAACTGACGATGAAGTTAATGAAGTGATATCAGCAGTCAGCGAGGTGAATTAACTGTAGTAGTACTGTTTTTATCCCAGCTAGAAGGGATAGATAGCGGGCAGAACCCAATCGTGATAGTAATGTGAAAAGAACGTGATAATCACGTGAAAAAGACGTAATACTCGAAGTCACTAATTTTGTCACATCATTTTATCGTGGTAACAGTAGTTTTTCATATTTAATTTGTTAATTTTTATTGTTCAGCTTGAAAATGTAATTACATAGTTAGGTCGGGACTAGGAGCAAGACTCAGGGCGTTTTGACGTCTCTTACAACCCAAAATGTAACATAAAATAATTTTAGAACAAGACGTTATAAGACTATTGTCATCATTATCCTTGATCAGTAATGTAACTTAGTTTCTGAAATGTTCGACTATTGTTTTTAGCCATCTGTCGAAAAAACGATGTCATTCTTGAATGCATTCATGCCTCTTGTTTTAAAATACAAAACAGACGCTATGGAAATACTTGTTAAATGGGTCTGCAATAGAATTATTGAAATGGAAAAGAATGTAGATTTTCCAGAATGCGCAATTACGTAAGTTTATGTATGAATTGTTGTAAATGTTTACTTTTACTTTAAAATGTGTTTAGTTTTTTAAAAGATATAAACAACATTCTAAAACATGCCCCTCCACGAAGTCACTTTGATAAGGCTGGAGAAAAGCTACGGAACTCATTGAAGGCTTTAGAGAATATACAGCGGCTGGATTATGATTTCAATGTACATTTATCTTTGAGAGAGTGTCTTCAGGGTCCATGTGCAATCGTGCCAACACTGCTTAATGTCTGTATAATGATGAATTTTAACCCTGAAAAGCTTAGGTCGCTTATGAAGGAAACTTTGTATCCATTTCTTCTAAAATGTGACGAGGAGCCTGATGAAATTGTATGTAACCAAATAAAGGTATACGGTTAAAGGTTGCATATAGAATAGATAAAAGAAATATAAGAAATTGATCTGAAGTAAATTTTTACTATTGTATGATTTGTTATTAAATCTTAATAATCTTTATGTTTCAGAGTTTTTTTCAGTTTGATGAGATTTATTGGTTGGATACAGCTTTTGTTTTACTAGAGTTCATTTCCAGAGTGGATTATAAGTTATCTCTCATTCACGAAATATTAATAAAAACAGCTAAGCCATGGAGTGATCAAGTTAAACAAATTGGTTTTCTTGTTTTTACTTATCCAACAGTTAATCCGCTTAGTGGAAGAATAGCAAAGCTGTTAAAGAACGAGCAATTTTTAATTCTGTTGGAAAAGTACAACATTAACGAGAACAACTTTGTAACCTGGGAAGATGTGAGTACTTTATCCACTTTGGTACTACACATTTGCTTAATAAATGTGGGGTAATTTTTAATTATCCTGCAGAGATTCGATGAGTGGCCCTCCTTCCTGATAACTTCATGAAATATAAAAATTATTAATTTTTTTTTCATTCAAATATTTTAGGCAATCATTTAAAAAAAGCAAACTAAAAAAGCTCGTTCCTTGAATTTTTGAAAACTTTACGTAAGTGTACAAAATGATTTCAGAAAGAATTCCATTTCCGACGTATTATCTATCTAAATGGAGATGACTATAATAAAGCCTTTAATGATGTCCGCCAGCTTTGTGATCAAAATGACCTATTTGAAGCTGATTATTTAATGATGACAGAATTTGTTTATAAAGGCGGTTGTGCAGACGCTTTTGCATTATTAGATAAAATGGAGCCGCATTATATGTGCCGTCTAGGGAAAAGACTCCTGATCGATATCTGTTTTAAAACTAAGCGTTTTATAGGTCACTTCAAGCTTCGAGAAAGATTTTATAACGCTCTTGCTCCTTTATGGAACAGGCTGAAAAGGCATTGCACAAAAAGGCAACTGAATGAAATATTATATAGATATAATGCGACTAGAGCAATTTACTGGATGTATACTAATTTTAAAATTGAACTAGAATTAGTCCTTACACCAAAGCTATTGAAAGCAAATATAGCAACCTTTTTGGTTCATTTGAACAACGCGAAACTGGAAATTGGTAGGTTTAATTTATTTAACTACCTTGGACTATTTCAAAATGCATGTACATTTTTTCAGAAGTTAGTACCCTCGTTGATCATTGTGAGAAAATTTCCAGCTTTTTTGAAGAAACATTGGACACTGTCCTTCTAGAATATATCAGCATTTGCCAACCTTCTCGCAAAACGTTTATGAAGATTGGGGAGTATCTTTTGGAAAACTCACAATGTCCTCAACTCTTGACTCAATGCTCTGTTAATATTATAAAGTGTTTGCAACAGGAAAGCAGCTCTATGGACAACAAAACATTTTTGGATATTGCCATTGCAGAAGACGAGAACAACGCGAATTCGTCTAACGACTTAGAAGCTGTACGCTTAGCGCAAGAGCTTTGTGTGAGAGCTACACTATATAACGGAAAAGAAGACAAGATAACGTTATCAGCTATTGTTGAGGTGCGTCGATTGATTAACTGTATTTATTGTAACTTGAGCTCCTTTATCGGAGAATGGGACGATCTGCAAGTTTCGAAGAAATCACTCGATTTATTGCCACTCACTGCAACAATGCCAATGTTGTTCAATACGTATGAAGCTAGTAAAAGTAAGTCTCACGTTCAATCTGTTTTTTGCTTATTATTGAGTGTGTCAAAGTGAAATATGTTATTACTTTTCAATTGACTTATTCTAAAAAATAACCTTCGGGAAATGGTAAAGGGATCTTTTTATTGCAATAATTCCTAATTTGAGAAGACATCGTTCAAGCACATTGTTCTACACAAAACTAGCTTGGAACTCAAAAATTTTGAATAACTTGATTATTTCACTTTCCTAGTGTATCTTTTAATTATTGAACGGTTTTTTTTTCAGATATTTTGCCATTTAATTACTATTCTTTGTTCATGCCTGATCGACTGATGAATATGGTGAGTACAATTCAATGTGTTAAAAAAAATATATTAAACTTCCATTTTGGCTATTTTATAGTATACTGACTAGCTATTTATTAATCCTCAATACAAGTTTGAATTGTACATGGTATCCAAACCTCAACACAACGTTTTATGGTAAAATTTTCATTTTTTTGTTGCTTAAATGTTTGTCGATGCATGCACTTTGACGATGGTTTGATATGAACATTTCCGAAACTTGTTGATGTAAATAAATGAAAATATGAAGAATAACTAAATACTATACTCTCTTTGAAATAGTTTTTAAGGTAATTACTTCCGGCTTCCAAAAGCCTGGGTAATAGGGAAATCTGTGTAAAATTGATTTTTGCGATAGGACGCATTGTTTAAGAGAAATATTGTTTGCTAACTAGAGTGGAAAAGATCTGGTGATCTTTTCGATCAATATTTATGTAACCAAAAGTTCATAATTTTGATCCTGACCTTAATTTCGGAACAGCCGATATTTATGAGATTATTCCTCGTATAATTAGCTGCTTGAGCCATCTTATACAGACTATGTACCAGATACAAAAAATTGTTTTGATATTTCAGGACATGAGAGAGCAACTGGACACATTTATATGGAATACTCGCATTCTCTTGAATCAAAAGCAACATTTTAATGTATTCAATATGATCAGTTTAGTGCAGCAGACGTCGATAATTCTTCCGGAAGATCAGAGAGATGATGTTTTGGAACCGCTAAAAAAATTTATGCTGGAAGCAGTTTTGCCCCAGGTCATCGAAACACTTCTTGAAGAGAACTATTGGCATAAAAATATCATTTTTCAACTGATGTTGTCATACGATAACGTTTTATTTCATGAAAATATTCTGAAATATTTCCGATTGTATATAAAATGTCCAACTAAAATTCGTACAATTGCACATATCAGCCTAGAGGTAGTAAATAGTAAAGATATTCAGTTTGATAAAACATTGCTTGTGAATGTTATGAACGGGTGTAAATGGTGGTTTAGATTCAGAAGTTCTAAAATACGTTTTGAGACTTTTATCACTGCCACTCTTAAGGAACGATTAGAGGCCTGTATGAAGGAAGAAATAGTGACTGTAGAGCACTTGCCGGAATATTGTGCAGATTTTTGTTTAGAATTGGAGTCCTGTTATTTTAAGTATTTAAAGTCGTAAGTTGTTTCAACTAAAGCATTTGTTCGATAAAAAACGTGGTTTGTCTTAGAGTCCTGTTGAACTGGCGACCAAACATAACATATACTACTGAAATCAATGGCAAGCAAAGCCTTAAAATACAAAATTCTGAAGAAGAACTATTGGAAAAATGTGACAAAGTTTTGGCCTGCATATCTGATGCGAAGGGAGTTTTCAATTTGACGACAAAGTTGTGGAACTCGGTAAGTGACGTAATTATATTAAATTTCATATAATTATAATGATCAAGGTCACAATGTTTGAATAAAAAAATATAATTTCTATGTGAAAATGCTGTAAAACAAAGACGATTCGCAACTAGAAAAGTCCATAGGATTATTGACGTATTTAAATTTAAATCGCACTAAATTTATTTTTATATCATTCATGCAATACCTTGTATTCTTTCAGGTGAATTTCTACTACTACGAAGTTTTCTTGGCTTTGTTGCAAATACATCAGAAAGTAGCCCCTTCCAGCAGATCTATTTCAGAGCTATACCAACCTTTGATTGGCTTTCTCAAAAAATATAGACGTGTTAACAAACCGGCAAGCACAGAAGTCGAGATGTGGTGTGGTGCAAATCCGCTCGAGCCACTCATCGATTCTCTATCAGAATTTCGACTGCCCCTGACAAGTACGTTTTTATCCAATGATATTTGGCACATTATAAAGCCAGAAGTTAATCTCGATACCTACAAGCAATGGTTTCAATTAGCGGACTATCTAAGTCCGTATCTGAAGAAACAGGACATTTGCTTTTATGCAATTAGTAGTCCAATATCAAGTGGAGTAGTAGATACAACAAGCTCAACTTGGGAATTGTCTTTGAAATTTGACTATTTATTGCCCAAAATTGAAGAGTGTGCAAACAGTATGGACAATCTGGAACCTGCAACAGCAGCCGTTTATAATCTAATGTGTCACATGCCTAACGGTGCTGATAAAGTTGAATTAGCAAAACTTAGCTATAAGTTTGCGATGTTGTATTGGGAGTCTGATAATAACCAATCAGTCAAACAAACTTACGTAAAGGTATTTATGTTTTTCACAAATTATTTTCAGTAGATATGAAATGTTAAATTTTCGATAAAAGTTTAATTGGAAAAATGATCCAGGTCTTGTGATCATATTTTAAATGGTTTACCGATAAAAATAATTAATTAAAACTAAAGCATCTAAGTAAAATAATTTTAGTGAATTTTTGAAGCATGTTTTGGTATCGATTTTTTGGTAAATATGTCCAATTTACAGTTGCTTTTGGATATAACAGACATGATTAAAATAAACAAATATATAACGTGATTTGCTAGTTTAAATATTGTCTTAAACATGAAATCATAATACTTCCTGCACTCTGTATATTTGCCATGTTCTTCTTTGAACGAAAATCTTCCAATATTTTTTGCTATTTACATCTCGAAGACCCTGCATTTTTGGGCATATGTTCATGAAGCAAAGATTATTATTTTGATGTCCTCTGCCACTCGTAAATTTTGCCACCCTGTATATATGCCTTTTTTTATAAACGAGGTTTCCCATAATTAATGGAATAAAGCTAAACCGATAGAGAGTTTACGGCATAATTTCTGTGTAAATAATAAGTGTAAATATCTCGAAAATGGATTGTCGGAACATCTATGATTTATACCTTTTCTAAGTGGAACGATTTGCAAAATCAATGATGTCAATAAAAATGTCCACACAGTGTGGCACAGAACATGTACGTCTTATATACAGGGTGAGTTTTTTTCGATGACCAGTACAGGGATCTTCGGAAGTAGAGCAGTTACGAAGAAGGTCAAATGGACAAAGAATTGTAGTTTTGCATGCTCTACTCGAAACCAATTTTATTTTCCTAAAATTTGACAGATGTCAAGAGATATTTGGGAAAAACTTATTTATGGTAAATTTTTAAATTACTTCTAGTTCCGTGGATATTAATTTGACAGGAAAACATTAAATAGAAAACTTGTAGGAAATTGAATTCCAAAGAAAATGGCATAAGACATTTTTCCAAAATAACTGTCATTTTGGGCATATGACACAAATTTCAGTTTTTTTAAACGGCAACCATACTTGATTATTACTCTACCGAATAGAGCATTTTATTACGATTTCTGTGATGTATCACACCGTTAGGTTTTTTTCGAAAATAAAATGTCTGCAAACAATTTATACTTTTTCAATTAAGTTGATCGAAGTCAGCTATGGACAATAGTATAAGACACACAGATTTTTTTCCATAGCAACAAATAATAACAGTATGCTTCAGTATTCATTTTGACAACTACGTTAAAGTTGGCAATAACTTTAATATAATTAAGACGGCTGCTCATTTAAAGTGTTTATTATAAAAATCAAATCATACCAATAATAATTAAAATTTAACTCTAGAAACTTTAATTTTTATTGTAAAACATTTTCAAAAAGTCCACCATTATTATCAATGCAAACATTGCATCGCTTTAAAACTGAATGAGTTGCTTTTCTTGCGGAGCGACCATCAATATTTTCAAATGCTCTAACAACAGCTTATTTAAGTGCATTTAAATTGGAATATTTGTTTTTGTAAACTGTGTTTTTTACGGCTCCCCACAAAAAGAAATCCAAAGGTGAAAGATCCGGTGATCGAGGTGGCCATAAAACAGGGCCGTTTCGTCCAATCCAAGCCCCAGGAAATGTTACGTCCAAGTAATTCCGCCCTTGGGAAAAATAATGCGGAAGAGCGCCATCATTTTGAAACCATTGCACATTACGCTATGTTTCTAAATCTAAGTCGTCCAACATAAAATCCAGGTTATTCCGAAGGAATTGAAGATACCGACTCCCATTTAACGTGCCTTCAAAAATAAATGGTCCAAGAATTTTTGAACCTACCATTCCGCTCCAAACGTTAAACCCAAATTTAATTTGTGGTCTCCTTTGCTCAACGTGGTGGGGATTTGTTTGATTCCAAAGATGTTCATTGTGTCGATTAAACATACCACAATTTGTAAATCGAGTTCAATCGGTCCACAATATTTTATAAGGAAATTGGATGTCTTGTTGGCATTTGCTTCGGAACCATGTACAAAAATTCACACGCAGCTCCTCATCCCCTGGATGTAAGGTTTGGGATACTGATAATTTATACGGATGGAATTTGTGTTTTTTTAAAACTCTCATCACGGTGCTTTGGGAAGTCCCGGATTCTGCTGCGATCTCTCTGGGTGAAGTCTGTGGATTCTGGCTTACAATGGCCAAGACATTAACCTCCACAGCTTAATTTATTACTTTAACTTCATTTCTTGGCTGCGTGAAACTTCCATAAGTGCCCAAATTGTCGTATAATCGCTTGAGTGTTTTCAAGGACAGTTGACGACGGTCAAAATACCTCTCAAAATAGTAATCAGAGGCTCGTCCAGCATTTTTATCACAACTAATGTAGGTTTCAATCATGTCGCGCTTTTCTTGATTGGAATAATTCATTTTTACAATAAAACTAACTTAGATTTCTAAGTTGAATTTAAACTTGGATGTCAAAAATTGAAAGGTGATGTAATAACATCACCTGTTGCTATGGAAACAGTGCCATGTCTTGTACTATTTTCCATAGCTAACTTCGATCAACTAAATTGAAAAAGTATAAATTGTTCGCAGGCACTTTATTTTCGAAAAAAACCTAACGATGTGATAAATTTTTTTTTGAAAAGTTTTTCCCAAATATATCTTTACAGCTGTCAAATTTTAGAAAAATAAAATTGGTTTCGAGTAGAGCTTGTAAAACTACAATTCCTTGTCCATTTGACCTTCTTCGTAACTGCTCTAGTTCCGAAGATCCCTGTAGTGGTCATCGAAAAAAACTCACCCTGTATAACCACGACAGACCTCATCCATGACTTGTTAATATAAATGTACAAAAAATTAATCTGTTAGACCTTGTATTTCGTTTGCCATTATCAATCTTTGCATGTAGGTAAATCTTGATGTTTTTGTTCCAAAGATCTATATAATTATACACTAGATGTTCTCCTGTTCTTGATATTTAATTGCACAGCTAAAAATGTTCTTCCTAAACATACATTTTTAAATGTTTCCATTACGTTTACATTCTCATCAGCTCTCTCGGTTTTGATCCAGAATCCATTAAACCGGTCCATTTTGCGGTGTGTTTACTATACTTAACATCTTACTGTTTTTTCTTTAGGTGAAGCAAAGGTTCTTTAATTATTCAGCAAGTCACATTCTTCATAAATATCAGCTTGCTGATGTTAAATATTTAGAGCTAGTTGCTAAACCTTCGGATTTAATAGCAGAACTCTACAGTGATCCCAGTATAGAATCTTACTACAATAATGCAGTGCATCAATGCCCTGGTAAATACACTAATAATTATTGAATATTGGCTCGCGAATAATCATCTTTTTTAGGTATTAACAGTGCTGTTGAGGAGCTGTGTATTTTATTCCAGTTAGACGTTCTGGAAGAATGTACGCGGGTTTTAGACGAGTTTTTAAATTGTGATTTTCAATTAACTTTGGGTTGTCAGCGATTACAACAGGAAAATCTCATAAGGTTTGTCATTATTTATTGCTATAAAGTGTTTAAAAACATATCCTTACTAGTTGGAATGAATTTTACTGATTGTGATGTAACCCCTTTTTATGAAATGTATATTTTATTTACTTAAAACATTGTAAATGTAATTATTTAGGGCAACGTACTTATGCAAGGGTAAAAATTTTGAATACTGGCAAAATTATCTCATGCATAAAGGATTAGATAATTCCGAGGATAATGAGATAATGAGAGCAAATGCATTGAGGTGTTTTTATTATATAAGTTCTTTAAAAACAATTGAGGAAACGTGCCATATGACTCACGATGAGTTTCTGTGAGTATTATTTGAAATGGTCAATTACAATACATATGACTTAATAAATATCTGTTTTCAGCAACTACTTAACTAAAGTATCGATTCTGGCTAAATTAGTAAACATCGGAGTACAATGTAAATCTGTGAGTCAGCTCGATAAAGAAAACAAAAAGCGATTGCTAAGAAACCTATCAAAATTGAACACCCCGTTGGCTGTTCAATGTGTTGCTAATATATGCAAAACTTATGAGTTTAATGCTATGAAATATTGGCAATATATAGTTAGTATGGCCCGTCGGTTTCAAATGGTAAGTTAAGACTTTCAAACTTGAAATATTGAACACTTCTATCTTGCAACTTTTACAATGTCGTTTAGTTATTTTGTGTCTTTTGTGAAAAAGTGTACAGGGTAGTTCAACGTCTCATTCATTGGTAGTTTAAAAATCACATGCTCAATAAAATGCCATTTTGGGAACATACATATACAGGGTGTTAGTAAATAAGTGCGACAAATTTCAGGGACTGATTCTTCATGAAAAAATAATGACAGTTTTCTTAAAAATGTATATCCGCAAATGATACGTTTGGCTCTGAAACCGGTCGAGATAGGAAAACAAAAAAAGATAAATAAAAATAAAAGTTTTCATTGCATGTCAACAAATGCGCAATGACTACCTCTTGAAACCCACCAAATTTCATTTCCCTATCTCGACCGGTTTTAGAGCAATTAATACACTTGCGTGCATAGAAATCAGCCCACAGTAAACTTTTGACTCTATCTCTATCTCGAATTCTTCGTTTTAGCTCATCCCGTAAGTGTTCGATCTGATTTAGGTCAGGACTGTATGCTGGCCACTGCATAACCCGAAAACCGACTTCTGCAATGTAATCTTGCACGATTCTTGCGGTGTGGTACAACATAAAGGTAAATTCGTCTCCAATGTAGTCGACGTAAGGTACCACATGAATTGCTAAAATCTCCTCGATATATTTAACAGCCGTTAAACCTCTTCTTCCGTGAAGACGGTCACCCCCTACGAATGAACTCAGGGTCGGTTCGTGCTCCTATAGAAATTGCACCCCAGATCATACACGAACCACCTCCATAAGCGGTCCGCTTTTCAAAGCAGCAATCTGCAATCGCTCTCTTGGTCTTCGGTACACTTTCCTTCTTCGGTCGCTACCATAGAGGCATATTCTGGTCTCATCTGAGAACAGAACAGATCCCCATTGTTCCAACGTTCAATTCAGATGATCCCCTGCAAAACGCAGGCGTGCTTGCCGATGAGCTGGAGTACGTTTTGGACCAATCGCAGGTGTTTTAGGGGTCAGGTTATTTTCTTGCAGTCTTCGTTTTATTCTCCATTGACTAATAACCACTCCTCGCACCTCACGGAGCAGTCGTTGCACTTGAACGGCATTAAGGTGACGATTTCTTAATGTTGTTGACACAATAAAGCGGTCATCACGAACTGTTGTAAATCGCCGTTCCAGGTCGCCTATGGAAGGATCCAGTCTCCTCATAACGTTTGCACACTCTTCGAACCGCTGCGAGTGTCATATCCAATTGTTTAGCAACAGCTCGCTGACTAAGTCCATTTTCGATTAAAGCAATAACTTGGCCGGCTTTTTGTGGTGTAACATGCATTAAACTAACACACTTAAACACTATTGAGATTATGAAAAACGCATCAATATGCAAATTTCAGTTGCAAACGCAATAATTTTAATATTTGACAATTTTTTAATTTTCGTTACAATCACCACAAAAACACGTTTCATTGGTTTACCAGTTGCTACGCATATAAACGACAAGCCTTCTTGATAAATTTATACTCGCATTAAAGCATATTAAATTGTCTTTCAAACAGCATATTTCTTTTTTTGATCTGATGAATAGTTTTTATCAAAAATATAGTTAAAGTCAAAGCTTTACTGTGGGCCGATTTCTATGCACGCAAGTTTATATCGTCAGTTTTGAACAAAAACTTTAACACCCCGTGTCTCGGAAGTGAATCAAATGCGGAGATACGAATCATAAGCAAACTGTTATTATTTTTTCATGCAGAACCACCCCCTGAAATTTAGGCATGGGTAACACTGAGTCGAATCTGCTTCAATGGCGCTTTCACAGCGCATTCCCTTTAGAACTGTAACTGAGTACGGGTAAACTGAGATGATGTTCTACGTTTTACGGTTTGGTTCTAGATGACACCACTATGCCGTGATGCAGAATACATACATTTTATTTTATTTACATGATATATTTATCAGGCTGATAACTGTTTCACATAACAAGTTTCGCCCTTCAAACATAGGTGGCGCAAATTCTTCGTTTCCAAATCTAGCTTGTCAATTACGGTTTGTGTTCCGATGTTTACAGATGCGCTGTGAAACTGCCATTAAACTCAGTGTTACCCATGTCTACTGAAATTTGTCGCGCTTATTTACTAACATTCTGAATATGGTAAACTAATTTTTTTTAACTTGGCCAGTTTTGCCCTTCTATACAGTGCCGAAACTCCGACGGATTAATTGAAATGTATGTAAAAACGTACTTTGATTGTCAACTCGAGGGGACGAATTGGCGCTTTTGATTCAAGCTTTGAAGCAAATGCATAAATAAATCAAGCACTGAACTAAAATGCGTAAGTAAATCCATCTCAATTTCGGCCCAGACATTTTTGTGTTTCTAAAATTAACCGCAGCCAAAAATTATATATTTCGCAATTTTAATAAGGAATTATTTTAAACTTGATTTATTAAGCAAAGGTTTTTTACTTGTTTGCTTTATTTAATGAAACAAAACCAAGAACGAACCGAAAATAAATACAATTTAAAGTCAGGACTATTGTTACGTTTTATATCGTTTCGTATATTTTCCTGACTGTACTTTAATTCATTCCAATGTATTCCTGGGTTTCAGTCAATTTTATTGTTTATTATTTAAAATGTTACAAATACGTTTCGGTGTCTTTCTCCACCATCATCAGTTTGTGTATATAGTTGTTTCAACCGTCACATTTGACTGGTCACTCCAGAGTCATAATAAACAATAAAATTGACTGAAACCCAGGAATACATTGGAATGAGTTACGTTTTATTAAATAAATAATTAAGGCCGAAAATAATAAAATACATAAAATTAAATTTGTGGCTAATATTGCTAACTTTTAATATTAAATAGAACAGGTTTTATACTACTGTTTCTGTGTTATTTTTATGTATTCACAAATACAACAAACAGAACAAATAAAAATTTAAAAAACCTAAAATGTGTACTGTACAAGTGTTTAAATATCATGTTATTTGCTATTGTGATGTTTTAATATTTTTGGCGGGCGGTTTGATTTAAACCATTAGTTAATAATGGTATGTTATATGACCATTTTCTGGCTTTTATCTCGACATTAGTTGCTCGACTGATTACACGCCTTCCTGTAATGTTTCTATTTTTTCTTGGAGCGATAGCAGTAGATTGTACCTTTATTTTTTGGGCTCGTCTTTGCAATGCTTTATCGAACGTGAATGTCATCATTATTGTAGGTGTTTTCAGCTTTTCTAACACTTTGAGAAACTTGGAAATTTTGTTCAAATTACCGACACTTGCCTCCTTTTTCAGAACTGAAGTTATGCGTTCAAACTCTTAATTTATTTTATTTACGTGGTCAATTTAATGTATTTGTGCTTTTGGATCTATACTTTGAAAGGAATATTGGGATTATAATCGCCGCTGAGTTCTTGAGCCGCGAGCACATTTCGTTTAAAATATTATTTTGCTCGGACATATCATATAGAAAATTAATGTGAAATGACCTTTTATAGGATTAGCTGCGCAACTTATTTCCCATCGAACTCACTTAGCAGCAAAAATACTTAAAAAATTACACCATATTTCTGTTCTATGACATTCATGGGCCTGCAAAAATGGATCCTAGTATTCTTGTTTTCCTAAGCTTGTCACAAGTTTAAAAATTTTCTGACTCAAGAATCAGGCGCGGTCGAAATCGATACGGATTTATTTATGCTTTTGCTTCAAATCACTCAAGGAAAGCATCTTCAATGAATTTCCGCGAGTACATGATCTAAGTACGTTTGTGCGCGTATTTTCAGACGATAATTTCATCTCAATAGCGGCACTGTGTAGGACTCTTCGAAATAAGTCAGTGCATGATCAACTTTATTTATGTTAATACGGGACTTGTAAAGTATTACTGAACTTGTTGCTCAATTCTTTTTGAATTCATCGGCGTCGAATTAGCATCAAAATCTTATCAATAATTTTGTAAAGATTCAAATCGTTCCCAAGACATCACCGATATTGCTGTTCTTCGGTCGTTATTTGACGCAAAAAACAATTATTTATATTAATTTAAATTAAGCCAAACATTTTCAGTTACTGTTTTAAAGTAATTAAACTAAAATGTAACTTACATATTCCAGGCTTTTGAACTATTTTAATTCTTACAATAAATTGATGGACAATTTCGTTCTCCTCAGGAAATTGATAAAGTATAATTTGAACGAGTTATTATATTATTATATTAAAATGACGCTGTTATATATTACTTACTTAGAAAGGAAACTTATTATATTTTCATTTATTGCCGTAAATAGTTGTAACACGTATTATTTTTTGCTCAAGTGGTAATAAGCTACAATGTAAGTAAAATTGAATAATTCCATAATTTTTAAATTATAAAAAATGATTAATCACTAAAGTACTATACTACTACAATTATGTTCATGGCTATACAGTGTGTCCAGTATAAAATGATGTACATGGGGATATTAGAAACCGTTAAAGATACAGAGTGGACCAAATGGGGAATAAGTTGCGCAATCAAGTGCCTATAAATAATCTGTCATCAACTTCTTTGAACTGGCAATAGCAACGGATATACAGGGAAAAAAAGAAAATAGTGCGTTTTATGAAATCCTTTATATCGGGTTTATTATAAAAGATACAATAACGAAATTTTCAGGGTGGGGGTAAGAAATGAGCGTAAATTTGAAAATAAAGTAAAACATAATCTAGGCCCACTATGTTCAATGAGGCCGAAGTCAACTTTTGTTTTTCTTATGGTCGCCATATTGAATTTCTGCATTTTTAAATTTCCCTTTAAATATGCTCTTGAACCATGTATAACATGTTTATGTTCGGTCAAGATAAATAATTAAAATTAACAAAATTAAGATTTTATGGTAGTAGGCATTGATATTTCTCTTCAATTTCCCCATACTGACGTTCGTTGTCTGTTTTAATTACCTAGGTAACTGTCAAAGTAGAATTTATTGTCAGTGTCAAGTGTTTGTAATTAATTGTGTGTTTCAAAATGAATCACTTTTCAAATTATGAAAAATACGTTATGTTGGAGTCCAAAGTCCTTTGGTCAGATAAGAGCCAATTTACTAAATGTGGACTATTTAATCGTAAAAATACCGTTTTGTGGTCAGATGAAAATCCACAGCTAATTCGTCAAGTTAGGCACCAAGTTAGGTTTGGATTTAACGTCTGGTTAGGTATTGTGGGTACCCACGTGATTGGACCATTTTTTTAAATGATAAGTTAAATTCCGAGTGATATTTAAACCTCTTACAAACTAACGTAGCGGAAGTACTTATGGATATTCCAGTAGCTAGCCTGCAAAACCTGTATTTCCAACAAGACGGCGCGCTGCCACATAATGGACGTATTATCACAGAATTTTGAAATCACGAATTTCCCAGCAAGTGGATAGGCAACCTGGGACCAGTAAGATGGCCTGCGAAATCCCCTGACATAACACCGCTTAATTTTTTTGCATGGGGTTTCCTCAAAAATGTAGTATACTGTAGGTCATACGAAACTGAAGAGGAGCTGAGACACGCTGTTATAGAAGCTGTTAACAGAATTACCCCAGAAATGATCAGAAAATCCTGTGAAGCAGTAATGAGACGATGTATGTTGTGCGTGCGAGAAAACGGTGGCTTATTTGAACACCTACTTTAATCCTAAAATGTTACTTGTTCTTTTGCAGTGTTCGATGTATGATCAATAATAATTTAAAGTAATAATTAATAGAAATATCAATGCCTACTACCATTAAATCTTAATTTTGTTAATTTTAATTATTTATCTTGACCGAACATAAACATGTTAAACATGGTTGAAGAGCATATTTAAAGGGGAATTTAAAAATGCAGAAATTCAATATGGCGCCCATAAGAAAAACAAAAGTTGACTTCGGCCTCATTGAACATAGTGGGCCTAGATTATTTTTTACTTTATTTTCAAAATCACGCTCATTTCTTACCTCCACCCTGAAAATTTCGTTATTGTATCTTTTATAATAAACGCGACATGACAGATTATTTATAGGCACTTAATTGCGCAACTTTTTCTCCATTTGGTTCACCCTGTAACTCTAACGGACACACTGTATATGGAAGAAAAATGTGCGATATAAAGTTGATAATGAGAAAATAGAAGCTCAATGTTTATTGAAAAGATTAACAATTTTGGCGATTTCTAGTATGATGATCTACGAGATTACTTAGAGTTTCTAAGCAATAGGCCTGTAAGTGAATACATCAAAAATGCTTGGTATGAAGTTCTGAATCATGCATTCAACAATTTCAAATGGGATGCTATATCACAAGCTGAAATATATTTGTTAATGCAGGTAAACTAATTGCACCAGTCTTTCTACAAGTTAACAAATATTCTTATGCATGACAAATCGATAATAAAAGCGATATTTATTATTCGGTACCAGCGGTTTTGATCCATTTTCTGTTTTCAGAATTGCCCAATTTTTGAATTGGATCTCGAACCATACATTCAAAAGTGTATTAATCACCAGAGACTAGACTTAGCCAACATACTGAAGAAAGGCAAGTAAAATTACAACGGATTTGTTCAAACCCATAGAATTATTTGTATACTATGTATACCATATTTTGTTTATCTTATGATTATGTTTATCTATCTTATGTTATGATATGATCTGATCTTATGTTATGATTTGTCTTAGAATTTACTACTTAATTTATAATTGAAATGAAAGTATTGTTTAAATTTAACTTTGAAAAAACTTTATTTAATAAATCCACTTTTGAAAATTACACAAGACCTTGGATGGTTGTACACTTGGCATTTTCCTCTTGTTCCCACTTTTTCTCTCCTGCATCCACTGTAAGAATTTCTTGAGTGTGAATAGCAAAATCTAACAAGTGTGTGGAATCCGCTCTACTGCATGTACTGCGGAAACGACTCAGCAAAGTATTCGCCTATTTCTACCTTGAGCGGTTTGCTTATTGTATCCAATTCAATCAGCAAAGTTATTTGAATAACTATAGGGAACGGTCGATTTTTCAAATTAGAATTTTTTTATCTCATTTCTTCAACTTTATCTAGGCAGGTTTTCTACTGTGGAGTGTGTTCTGCTGTGAACTAGAATTTTTTTTGTCGTGTTAAACAAATTGTTGCATTTAATGGTGTTTTTCTTGCAAATGAGCTACTTTGAGCCCTTTTGGACTTTCATAAAAAAAAACTTTTACTGTATACATTCCCTTGACTAACACTTTTTCTTAGTTGCACTTCTTCTAAAAATGCTTTTTCCAAATTTTTGACGTCCGAAGTTAACTATTCTCCACTTCTTCATTGTAGAAAATCACTTGCTTGCACAATCCGCAACACAATGCGCTATCAACAGGAAATCAACATTTTAATGCATGTGGCCACATGTATATTCCCGTTCTTAGTAGACATCATGTAGATGTAGATATTTGGGTTATTTTAGATTAGTTTTGGGTTAGTGTTGATTAGTGTTGGTTAGTTTTAGTCAGTTTGGGTTATTGTTGGTTTCCTGTTGATACATTTTCAATAATTTAAATCATAATATTTGAGTTTGAAACTGTTTCCACCGAAGCAGGGGGAATAGTGAACTTTCCAACGTCGAACGGTCGTTGAAAAGGGCATTTTCGTAAGAAATGACACTAAGAAAAAGTGTTAGTAAAGGGTAAATCTACAACACTTTTTATTATCGAAATGCAGATAGACCAACACCAGGTAATAACTTATTATTTTCGTGAATTAAACACAAAATTAAACGGTGGTCTTGTACATATTCTCAAGAAGAACAGTTCGAGTTTTAAGTCTTTTTGCTCAATAAGTCAAAATTTTCGCTGTAGACTGCTTTTATATGCAAAATAGGGGTGTTCTGCTGCGGACACACCAATAATAAATTTTCTGCAGAGCAAAGCCATCAATTATTAGTGTTTTTCTGCTGTTAATTACACTCTAAATTAAACGCTTGTTGAACTCTTAATAATGATTTCTCGGATTTACAATTTTAACTTTTTTCGCTCAGTTTTTCAACTTTAAATCGTCAAATTTTCCACAGTAGACTGCTTTAATATTCAAAATAGGGGTGTTCTGCTGTGAACACACTACTAATGAATTTTCTACAGAGCAAAGACTTCAATTATTAGTGTTTTTCTAATGTTAATTACGCTCTAAATTAAACTCTTGTTGAACTCTCAATAGTGATTTTTTGGATTTACAATTGTTAACTTTTTTCGCTCAGTTTTTCAACTTAAAATCGGCAAATTTTCCACAATAGACTGCTTTATTATGTCAAATAGGGGGCTTTCCGCTGCGAACACACCTTTAATTAATTTTCTGCAGAGCAAATATATCGATTATTACTATTTTTCTGCGGTAAATTTCGTAGTTTTCTGTTTCGAAATGTACTCATACCCCAGAATTCAGACTAAAGTGGCTAAAGGTAGGTGAATCTTATTTATTACTTTGTGATGATCTAGCGGATAGCGCCTTAAGAGGCTGCAAGTGGTTCTGGCCTAATACGCTAAACAAATTATTTTTGACAAACGATTCGTGCTAGGGAATTTCAGCGGCCAGAATCCGTCCGACTATTCCAGTTTTTTTTTGCTGTCCAGCACCCTTCAGGCTGTAAGTGGTCCAGATCAAGATGATTACCAGATTTGCGGTTGTTCTTTTAAATTTAAGCCACTCAATGGAGTTGAGTTTTTGAGAAAAAATCGGGGTTTGGGGAATTCAGAGTTCGATCTGGATCCGGACAGCATTTATAGAAGTAGATAGCAACCAGGGTTGATAGTATTTATTTATTTAAGAAACTACAAGCGATTTTCTGCTTGATTGCTCATATTTACAAATTACAATTTTTTCCCTTATTTTTTCAACAATAAATGGTCAGATTTATGGATGATTAATTTATTATTTTGCCAAACGATTCGTGTTAGGGATTTTCAGGGGCTGAGATCCGTCCGAATAATTGTGTTTTTATTGTTTATTGCATTATTGGAGGATAGCGCCTCAAGAAGCTTCGTGCGACCAAACTTTGGCCAAACAATTTACATTTCGGACTGTTTTTTCTAAATTAAAAAATTTAAACAAATTCTTTTTTGTTAAACGATATGTTTACTTAATAGTGTTTTTCTGCTGTTAATTGCACTCTAAATTAAAGTTTCTTTAATTCTCATTAGGAATTGCTCAGATTTACAAATTACAATTTTTTTCTTTAAACTTTTTAACATTAAATGTTCAGATTTTCCACAGTACACTGTTTTAATATGTAAAATAAAAGTGTTCTGCTGAGAACACACCTTCAATTATCTTCAGCGCAAAGATATCAATTATTAGTGTTTTTCTACTGTGAATTGCACTCTAAATTAAACTCTTCTTGAACTCTCTCTCAGTAGGGATTGCTCAGATGTACACTTTTGATCATTTTTCGTATAGTTTGCGTCAGTTGGTTAAGAAGCCCATGCTAGCAAGCAGCTGTTATGGAGAGAATGTGATGTAATGGCATACGGGTGCCGGAGCTGATACTTTCTTAGAGATGAATACAAGGTTTTAAGGAATAGCGTTTAAAAACTTGCAGTCTAAAGTTGGGGGTTTTTTAGTTGGTACAAATCCAACACTACCTGGTATCGCCGGATACCAGGTGTCTTCGAGAAGATTTTTATCCTCCAGCCACCGGGCAAAGCAAAAAAAATCACCAGGAAGGTAATTCAAAATTTCTCTATTTACTAATTTAAACGTCTTCTTGCATCTTTGAACTATTTATATTGTGTTATATCATTTAGAAACTTAACTTCTTCACAAACAATTCTTTTTCGTGAAAATAGACCATTCTTCCTATCACGCATTTCTTATGGTGCGTCCAGAACAAACGAACCGAGTCCCAGCTGAACCTGCGTCGCGAGAATTCTGCGAGTGACAGAATTAGACGCACCGAACTGTAACTGTGAACTCGCGTTATTAGCTGCATTGAGTAAGTAAACTATTATTAATTAAAATTAATAATTAAAAGATTATTTGACTTACTCTATGATTAGCTGTATATTAGTACCTTATATGAAGGCTGTATTGTTATGTATTGTATATGTATATGTATTTTTTTTCCAGATTCCCCGTCAGTGTCGCCGACAATTGCTGAGATGTATTTGGAATCAACATTTTTTGGTGAGTTTCACCTTTATTAGATGATTTTTCGGTTTTTCCTTATTATGCGTCGTGAAATCCTCTCTAAAGAAACAACCCGTATAAAGAACAAAGACGTTTCAAAATGTAGTTTTCTTTGCGAATGGATTTGGATAATATTTACAGTTTCATTTCATAATTACAGTTTCTTCAATTTTTTTTTCAGTTGCCGAGTTCTCGACAATCATGTGTCATCACAACGGTAAAATAGGAATCAATCGCGCTGCCAAGGATCATCGAAAGTGCAGATAAAGTGTTTTAGTTAATATTAATAGTAATAATTATTTGTGTTTATTTGCCTAATAAAATTGATTTAATTCCATTTTTATTGTTTGATTTTTTTATATACACCTCTATCCCCTAAAACATTCTGCTGCAGGTTTCAATCATGACCAGCTCGTTAACGTCACGTTATGTAGCGATGAAAGTCTATTTCTGCTCCTGATGTTTGCTTATCGCCAGCTTCTTAAGCATGCTGCTGCCCTGATACAAATAAAAAATTCGTTTTGCCATTCAAATTTTACTAATAGAGAGCTACTAGATCCACGTAAAAAATAACGTAACGTTAAACTCCTGCTCTTGATATCTGCTCGCTACCTCCTTAAACATGCTGCTGCCCTGATACAAATGAAAATTTCGTTTTGCCATTCAAATTTTGCTAATGGAGAGCTACTAGACCCATGTAAAAAATATCGTAACGTTAAACTCCTGTTCCTGATATCTGCTCGCTACCTCCTTGAACATGCTGCTGCCCTGATACACAGAAAAATTTCGTTTTGCCATTCAAATCTTACTAATAGAAAGCTACTAGATCCACAAAAAAAAAATAACGGAACGCTAAACTCCTACTCCTCATATCTCCTCGCTACCTTCTTAAACTTGCTGCTGCCCTGATGCAAATAAAAATTTCGTTTTGCCCTTCAAATCTTACTAATAGAGAGTTACTAGATCCACACAAAAAATAACGGAACGCTAAACTCCTGCTCTTGATATCTGCTCGCTAGCTTCTTGAATTCTGCTCTCCTGATGATAACCGGATTTTTCGCAAAATAGGTTCTTTCGCTACTTTCTTGAAAGTGTGCGGTTTTATCAGCAAAGTTTCGAGAATAGTGTCCCACTAATCGACTTATGCCGTTTATAATTTTTTATTTTCAACAATTGATTCCCATGCTTTCTGCTCTTTACTATGTTTGCTAACGTAACATTAACTGATCCTAAGCGCATTAGTCTTCAGGTGGGGCTACTTGGAAGGCATCATTTTGTTAGAATCTATCCAGCTTTGCGATCATCCACTGGGCGTTGTCCAATAACGATCCTGGTAAATTAAAATTCGAATTAGAAAAAAGCGGTGAAACTGATCTCGTGTATTCAGTGTACAATGTAAGTAAATATAAACTTATTTTACTTGATTATTTTATGGCGCGCTTTGAAGCACCATTCCTTACGTCCAGGGCCAACCATTGGACTAGTCAATAAGGCTTAGGTAGACCCTGCCTTATGGGTTGTTCATTGTTAGATATCACCCAAGAAGGCGGTAGCTCTTGTGCGGTGAGATGTTGGCAACCTGAGTTGATGATCCTGCCATCTGTGAGTCGGTGGATGAAGTTCACCACAAGTGTGTTACTTGTAGGGATGACACAAACCAGTATTTTTCTGTCACAGGTTCAATGTGTGACTGTTCCAAGCTCGTACCTGTTCCAAGTATCTGTGATTTTTTGTCACATGTTATTTTGGGCCATGATAAATATTTGTTTGTACCTGAAACCGGTCTACAGCGTATTTTTAGTCCCGTCAGATTAGACTTTAAAAGGCCTGTTTTGGGCACTAAAAATATGAAGGTAAAAGATTGGAGTGGAAGTTGTTCGGAAGGATGTCAGAATATTGAGACAATAGTTTGTGCTCGATTTCCGGCCGTGGAACATTGTTTAAATAATTAAAGAAAGTGCGAAAGCCCGTTTTTTGTGCATAACTGTTGAACTGTTGATGCTATTGAAAAAAAGTTTTATCCTTTTTTTCAAATATTAACAATTCCTATGATATGAGATAAACTACATTAAAATCTGTTCATTTGTTTACTCAAAAATCGAAAAAAAAACGTCGATTTCAGCGTTTTGTTAATTTTCTTTAATTAATTTAGTTCTGTTTCAAGAAAATCGTACTATAATTGTTTTTGAAGGTCAGTCAGTAATGACATTTTCATATATTGTACGTTGTACTATAACTGTTTACGAGTAAAATTCAGCCTCATGCGTACTGCGGAATACTCAGGCCAATTGACAACGCCGCGGGGAATCAAAAGGCACAAAGCCAGGTATTTGCTATTTTGCTTTGTTGAAATATCGAAATCCCAGATGTTGTACTGGTACTGACCAGCATCGTAGGCGAGCCCTGTTATTTCAAATCACATATTATTTTAAATATCGATAACAGGTACCGACTGTTCCATATCGATACCTGTTCCAAAATACCCTAGCGTTTGTCTCTTGTTTAAGCACAGGTTTAAGGTCTTGTCTCATTTGCTGCATTTTTCTTCTGTCATGTTTTGTGACGTAAAGCTCATGAATAAATTATCAAAAACTTTATTGTTAAAAATCACTCAATATAAATATACCTACACTCTTTGTAAAGTACAGAGTGTGTGCTATCTCAGCTATCTGTGAATGATCGCGACGTCATCCACACTTTATTCTTATACATTTTCCTAAGCGTATTAAAAAAGGTTATCCAGTAGTCATTGATTGCAGTTATTTAACTTGTTCCGCTTAAAATTCATTTGGAAATTGTTTCGGTCAACTGTAAGTACTGCACTTATTTCATATTTGTATTATCTCTACGGTATTTTATTCTAGTAATTGTTAGATTACAATTACAAGTACCTGCTTACAGGTAGGGATAACTTAAACAACAATTTAAATTACACTTGACGAATCTTCATTTTTGGGGCGTTGTTTCATTCTGTTGATTTGACTGCCACTGTATTGTTTCCGCACAAAATTATCAGCTTGAGTTTAAACATGTCGCAACCCTCACAAATGGTTGCAACTCTGCGAAACAGCTTTAATAGTGGCAAAACGAAGTCGGTGGCCTTTCGCAAAAAGCAACTGCAGAGCCTCTTGAAAATGTACGAAGAAAGGAAAGACGAAATTCTAGCCGCACTCTGGACAGATCTCAGAAAAAGTAAATCTGAAGGCATGACTACGGAGCTGTTTTTCTTGACGAATGATATTAAGAACTCCTTATACTATATTGATTCTTGGGCCAAGCCGAACCATGTGGAAAAAGACTTGGCAAGTGTTATGAATTCCGTTTATATCCAAAGTGATCCATATGGAGTTGTTTTAGTCATAGGTATGGTATTAGGACTTTGATCCTTTTATTCTACTTATCAATTGTCCATTTATCCTTGAGCATATATTAATAACGCATATGCGGGTAATATAAACTAGGATTTAAGTGCTATTCATTTATGGCATGTACCTTGATCTCATCACTTTTTATCAAGCAGTATGGCATTTTGAGAATGAACAAGGGGACTAAACGTTGTTAAAACAACGCAAATTTTTGGTATACATTTATTTCCTCAATTGCATCGTTTCGGAGATAGAAAGCGAGTTTCAATTATGCATTTTGCTGTTTTTAACCCAGGATTTTAAAACGGGTTATTCGATAAAAGTAAAATTTGGAACACAAATTCTTCTGCTGATCTCATATCCTAGCTAGCACTGAGCGTTATAATCACGTGAAACCATAGTATGTATTTACGGCGAAGTCACCAATTTCGTCACGTCATATCACGACAAATTCACAGTGAATTGACGTCCATAAAAGACATACACGCACTACACGTGGTGTCTTGCCTTATCTTAAAATGTGTAGAACAGAACTGAATCATACGGTTAAAATAATATCATTTGTGAATATTACATGAAGTAAAACGTTATAAAAGCACATATTAAATGAATATCAGTTGTGTACAGGAGTAAACAGAGAAACCAAATCTAAAGAAATAACAAATACAATAAATAAAATTTAAAACCAATTCACAAACAGTTTAACAGAAAATTTCCGTTGTGAATGTATGCAATGTTTGATTTAGACTTTCCAAATTGAACGTTCCTGAACAGATATTTGCAAAATAAAATAAATATATATACAGGGTGAGTTTTTTTCGATGACTAGTACGGGGATCTTCGGAACTAGAGCAGTTACGGAGAAGGTCAAATGGACAAAGAATTGTAGTTTTGCATGCTCTAGTCGAAACCAATTTTATTTTTCTAAAATTTGACAACTGTCAAGAGATATTTGCGAAAAACTTATTTATGGTAAATTTTTAAATTACTCCTAGTTCCGTTCATATTAATTTGACAGGAAAACATTAAATAGAAAAGTTGTGGGAAATTGAATTCTAAACAAAACGGCATAAGACATTTCTCAAAAATAACTGTCATTTTTGACATGACACAAATTTGAGTTTTTTTAAATGGCAACCAAACTTGATTATTACTTTAGCGAATAGAGCATTTTATTACGATTTCTGTGATATAAAACATCGTTAGGTTTTTTCGAAAATAAAGTGTGCGAACAATTTATACTTTTTCAAATTATTAACTTTATCAAATAAAGGTGATGTTATTATCTGTTGCTATGGAAACAATGCTATGTGTTATAGTATTTTCCATGGCTAACTTCGATCAACTAAATTGAAAAAGTATAAATTGTTCGCAGATACTTTATTTTCGAAAAAATCTAACGATGTGATATATCACAGAAATCGTAATAAGATGCTCTATTCGGTAAAGTAATAATCAAGTATGGTTGCCATTTAAAAAAACTCAAATTTGTGTCATACGTCAAAAATGATAGTTATTTTGGAGAATTCTCTTATGTCATTTTCTTTGAAATTCAATTTCCTACAAGTTTTCTATTTAATGTTTTAATGTCAAATTAATATCAACGGAACTAGGAGTAATTTAAAAATTTACCATAAATAAGTTTTTCTCAAATATCTCTTGGCAGCTGATAAATTTTAGAAAAATAAAATTGGTTTCGAGTAGAGCATGCAAAATTACAATTCTTTGTCCATTTGATCTTCTTCGTAACTGCTCTAGTTCCGAAGATCCCTGTACTGGTCATCGAAAAAAACTCACCCTGTATAGGGTGCTCGATTTATGAGGCCCCTTAAATTGGAGCAAAATTGCACATTTTTCAGCTTTGTCAAATGTTGTTTTAAAACTTTGGAATATTTCCGAACGTTTTATTTTTTTGTGAGCCTATTTGACAGATTTATAATCCGACGTTTCGATTTTCGACAGTCATCATCGACTTTTCATTCTTAATATCTCTTTAAGTAACTTTGAGGCATCATTGGAATTTTTCCCTTAAACTACAGAGCCTTTAAGTAACAAACTGTCCTGCGATTGTTTGAAAAAGTTACTAGCTTTCGAGTGAGAGAGAGTTTCAAATTTCCAAAACATGTGCATGTCCAAATCGATCGACTTTTTCAATGAGCTTTATTACTTTACTCTACGAGATTTTCAGAAATTTTTTACGACCTAACACATCGATTTTCTTCTTTCAGTAGGTTAAAAATATTGGAAATTTCAAATCACTGGAATGCTCACGACTTTTTCAAAGACTTGACGATACACATTTTTACTTAAAATCTATGTAGTTTCTGGAAAATATTTCTCAGAATGTCTCGAAGTTACCTTCTAAAAAGATTCGACCTGTGAAAGTTTTTGAACGTACTCGCTATCTCTCCTGGCAGGTTTTTCTAAATGCCCCTAGGTTTAATAATCTTGTGAGACTTAACATACATACCTAGTTTCATCTACTTACCTTATGTAGTTAACAAATTGAAATATAAATACTGTTTGCGGGGGTGCAAGCCTCCCTGAGGACCAAAAAACACACTTTGCTCTTCAAATACCGTACATTTGTAAATACTAATTTGGAATAGAAGAAGGAAATTATGTAATTCTGATTACAGCACACAAAATACTCGAAAGTAGGGTGCATATGGCGTCTTCTAACACATATCGAATGCCGATGCACTTGAAATCAAACCTTGTTGCCGGGCGTTTCAGAACGACTGTAAAATACTTTCAATAAAAAGTTCATATTCCGGGTGAGTCGGGATTAAAGTGCCATATGAAAATCATGAATAGGAAATCTAATTTTAAGCAAAAAAGGTTTTTCTTAAAACAACATTTATTTTTCATTTCTTTATTCATCTCGGAAAAGAAAAGCTCTTTTCTGAAAATACTTTTTTGTAAGACTCGCCGTTTCAAGAAAAAATTGACTGGGTTGAGCTGGCATAGAGACTGCGTAGTCGTGGTTAATGTCACTGGTTTAAATAATTTTGGTTTATTTCGTACAAAAAGTGTGATTCAGTACCGTATTGTGTACCTGCCAAAGTTGGTTAAAATATTAACGGCAATTTTTCAGAAACATATAAAATTTAATGTTTTTCCTAAATTTTATACATATGGCATACTTTAACCCCAATTCACCCTATTTTACGTGAGATTCGTGTAAGTAGATAACCAGAGGAATGCTTAAGGAGACCAAGATTTTGATAAAATTTGCTGCGATTTGAACCAAACGATAATTAATGATAAAAAGAAGTCCGAAAATATGACTACTGAAAACTTTGGGAAAATTAATTGAAAAATCTCGAGTTATCCTCACTCGGACACTTGAGTACTTGAATAAGAATTTGAAATTTGGTTTTATTTTTGTGTAGAAAATAACGGTCGCCATTTTGTGCAGCTACTTAATGTCTGTGGGTTTGATTTACCTTTTTTGAGCTTGCAGATGGAAATATACGCGCAGAAAAAAGTACCTATTACATTTTTTTCTTTATCAAACTCACTGTTAATAAAGGCATACAGATCTCAAATGGGTCACCCGACTTTTATTTAAATATTTATTCCAATGCATTCCTGGGTTTCAGTCAATTTTACTGTTTATTATTCAAAATGTTACAAATACGTTTCGGTGTCTTTCTCCACCATCATCAGTTTGTCTAAAATATATATTTACAGTCATCATCAATTCAAATAAAAAACTCTCACTAAAATTCACACGTTAAAATACAATTACATACATATTAAAAAGTACATTAAGAACATTGGTTTTCAAGTGATGAGTCAGGACAAACATATCCGGGAAAAGACTAGAATCTATTGTTTAGAGATTCAAACTTTAATTTCAACTTACGTGTATAGTTCTTAACATCTCAACATTCAACTGGTCACTGAATTTTCCATATTTTATTCGATATCAAGCGAGCGAAACAAAAAAACTGTTTATCTTTCGTTTTTTCTTTGCGTTTTAGGAATGCTTGGCAATTCTTCAATATCAGATGTTTACATTTCATTTACCTGGTCCAATCAGTTCATTCATGCGATCATCTAATTAGCGTATGATACACAGAGCTAAGATTGTCTGTATCTGATCTGAAATTTATTGCATTCTGATGTTTCTTAATTTGTATCATTTCATGGATTCTTCTCTTATTATAGTTGTCCTCATTGATTAATATTTGTGTGTTATCGAAATCAAAATCATGCAACTTTTGTTGTGCATGTTGTGCTAATGCTGTTGCATTTTCGTTAACCTTTCTTAAGCTATATTTATGTTCGTATATTCTTTTCTTTAAATATTGCCCTGTTTGTCCTAAGTATGTGCTGTCACAGTTCAAACAGTCAATCTTGTATATTACGTTTGGTGTGTCCAATTTATCGCTTCTAGGCTTAAATTTTGTAAAACACTCTTTTGCCAAGTTGTTTTTAGTTTTCTCCGCTATAGCAATATTATGCGGTTTTAAAACATTTTTTATTTTTGTGTTGATTTCTGGTATGTGCGGTAATGATACATACTTGATTTCACCTTCTTTTTTCTTTTTTATATTATTTATGTTGTTCCATTTATTTGCATTGTATATTTTATTAATTCTTTGTTTTATAATTGGTTCGAAGAATTCTTTGGGATAGTTGTTCATTATTAGTATCTTTTTTATTTTTTCAAGATTTTTTGTCTGTATCTGCAATGTGCTAATTTTATCGCTCTATCAGTAAGAGCTGTTACCACACTTTTTTTATATTGTATAGGTGCATATGATTGGTAATTCAAGTATCTACCAGACCACACATCCTTTGTGTACCAGTTTGTTTTTATTTCCCCATTATCGTCATACATAACCGTCATATCCAAAAAGTTTAATGATCTGTTTTTGTCTTCCTCAATGGTGAATTTTATGGTTTCATGGAATGCATTAAACTTATCCAGTGTGTATTGAACTTTTTGGTTTGGCAGGCACATTATGCAGTCATCAACGTATCTTTTAAAAAATCCACACTTAAAGTTTAAATCAGGTATTAGTTTTTCTTCCAGACTTTCCATTACAAGGTTTGCAATTGTTGCAGCTATGGGAGATCCCATAGCTACTCCATATATTTGTGAATAGAAATTGTCCTCGTATCGGAAGTAAGTGGACTTAAGGCACAGAAAAGAGTATACGAACATAAATATAGCTTAAGAAAGGTTAACGAAAATGCAACAGCATTAGCACAACATGCACAACAAAAGTTGCATGATTTTGATTTCGATAACACACAAATATTAATCAATGAGGACAACTATAATAAGAGAAGAATCCATGAAATGATACAAATTAAGAAACATCAGAATGCAATAAATTTCAGATCAGATACAGACAATCTTAGCTCTGTGTATCATACGCTAATTAGATGATCGCATGAATGAACTGATTGGACCAGGTAAATGAAATGTAAACATCTGATATTGAAGAATTGCCAAGCATTCCTAAAACGCAAAGAAAAAACGAAAGATAAACAGTTTTTTTGTTTCGCTCGCTTGATATCGAATAAAATATGGAAAATTCAGTGACCAGTTGAATGTTGAGATGTTAAGAACTATACACGTAAGTTGAAATTAAAGTTTGAATCTCTAAACAATAGATTCTAGTCTTTTCCCGGATATGTTTGTCCTGACTCATCACTTGAAAACCAATGTTCTTAATGTACTTTTTAATATGTATGTAATTGTATTTTAACGTGTGAATTTTAGTGAGAGTTTTTTATTTGAATTGATGATGACTGTAAATATATATTTTAGACAAACTGATGATGGTGGAGAAAGACACCGAAACGTATTTGTAACATTTTGAATAATAAACAGTAAAATTGACTGAAACCCAGGAATGCATTGGAATGAATTAGAGTACAGTCAGGAAAATATACGAAACAAATTTAAATATTTATCGTGTTTTCTTCTGAAGGCGGAGGGAGCAGGACAACCACTATAGAAAGATTCTTATTGTGGTTTCCTCTTAATGTTGTGAAATGTTTCTAATCATTGTTTAATTTTTTTTTGTATTCAAGACTTATAGCAACTTGTTTGTTTAAAAAATGCCACCTTGTTTGTAATAAGAAAGAAATCAACAAATTATTTTACTGAAGATGGAAGTAAAAAGTCATCAAAAATGTTTCTAAACTTAATTTATTTATTCTAATAGTGGACGGCTTTCGAAATACAGAGCAGGGCGTCAATGTTAAAATTTAAAAAATCGAACAAACTTTTGTATCGATGGAAGTTCTCAGGACGGGAAACGACAATGTTTTAACAAGTTTTTAACATTTTTTATCGTCAGGTTATAACAATTATTTATGATCATATTTGTGTTCATGAAAAAATATTCTTGGTAGAAGTCTTTGCAAGATTTCCTTCTTGAGATATTTGAGGTTTAAACTCTGGGTAGCATCTCTAGTAAAGGAACTATTCGTACATTTGAATACTTTATTAAAAATTTGAAAATATATTATTTTTTAATCTTACTTTTGACGAAAAAGTGAAAAATGTTCGCTTATGGATTAAAGAAATTAGCTTAAATCATCATGGTGTCACCCCCCCATTTTCTATAGAAAAGCCAAGATTCTATAGAGATGCCAAGATTTTCTATAGAAATTTTAAAGGCACTCTTTTTTTTTCATTGTGATTCGTAGGATCGTGGAATTATCCGTTTCAACTTACTTTGCTTCCACTCCAAGGAGCAATCGCAGCTGGTAATTGTGCCATTATAAAACCGTCTGAAGTCTCCCATGCTTCTGGAAAATTAATGGCAGAACTTCTACCTCAATATCTAGATACAGATTGTTATAAAGTAAGTTTTATGTTGACCGCCAGTTTTTGATAGTGTGTTCTTAATAAACAGTGTATGATGCCAACGACCGTTTTTATAATTGAAAATGTTCTAATATTAAAAATGAGTCTGTGAAATTAATGGAGATTTGATTTATAAACTATAGTTTTAACTCGACAGGCAAGAAAAAGCCTCCGAAGAAAAAATTGATCAAAGCGTTACTCCATATTCTCTGCATGTATTGTTCTTCAAACGTTCTGTTTTCTTTATTTTACTGTACAAACCAAATCTTTTTCCCTTAAAAAAAATAGGTGTGTTTTTCGGGTTTTTGGGCCGTCGTGAATTAGAATTTCTTCCTTAATGTGTTTCTTTTCCAACCAATGTGTTCCGCTACAATTTTCATGTTTTTCTAGATTGTGTGAGTGATTTCTTCTGAGGATATTATTTTACTTGAACGCTGCAGGTTTTGGCTGGAAATCTAATTTTCTCTGATATTCCTACAACCCTTTCGCGTCGACTTTTTTTCCTATATTATAGCGGTTTATTTCAAGCTAATAGCAGTTAAGGGATTCATCCTAATGCGTCAAAACCATTTTTGAATAATTTTTTTTATGTAAATTTAACCATGGAACGTATATGAACAATTTTGGTGTGCTTTTCTGGTTTCCTTTTGTAGCAACTATGGCGCCTCCGGTATGTATGTAGTCCTTCTATTGGTAGCTGTTCACCAACATTTTGTAAATACAAGCAATTTTAAGATGGTTTACCATACAGTCGGCGTCGTTTTACAGATGCGTTTTGTCTTGCCTTGTGCGATAAGTTGGTCTAATGGAATTTCTTTATGATCTGGTTTCCTGATATAATATCCAGGCATTGAGCACCTGTTATAAAATACCTTTCTCCACAACTTTCTGTCTATATCGTACAAGCCTGTTAGTTGATCTGATAAATCCACTCCTCCCCTATATTTGTTGTAAAATAACACTACTTCCGGGCATAAAATGTTGCTTTTAGAACAGTCTTTATTCTTTCTTTGACTTGACTAATTGAAGTATTATAACAACTGCCTAATTAGGACCACTTCTTTAGTGTCTTTCCACTTGGTCGCAAGTAAATCGATACTACTGCAATGCATTTCCATATCACCTTGTTCTTTTTTATTGATATTTGGCAGCTTTTTTCTGTTATATATTTACTTGCTGCGGGATATTGTAAATCATTAATAAGATTTACCGACGTAAAGAATCGGTGGGAAAATATTCAGTAGGGTTTTTCGAACTTCGTAACCACTTTTTCTGCAAGGGTTTCTTCGGAACCAAGACAGAATTTTGCTCGCTTTCTTTTCCAGCGTAAATGTTTAGGTCATATACGTATCTGGTAAATGCGTCACACTTTTGATATATCTTTATTCCTCTTTTGATAGTTTTTGGAAGGAACTCTTGCTTTAATGCAGAAATGCCGTTAAATTTTACCATACTCTCATGAATCGATTCTTTTCGTTCATGACCTTAAACGTACATGAAAAACTCACCAGTTTCAAGCAGGGGCCGCAATATTCTAACTCTCTTAATAACTCTATTTTCATCCAACGAACGGCGATTAGCCCAGCAACACTATAGTTTATAACGCAAACTTTTATTAATTTTCTATATATTCCACATACAAATCGATAAATATTTGCATTTCACACACACTTTTAGTTTCGTTACATTTTTATACTTCAAAGTTTTTTTATTATATTGTTTCATAATATATTTGTCATTTTTATCCGCGATAGTTTTTTCTTTTCTTGCAATTGAAAGGTTTACCACGGCGGAATACCCGAAACTACTGAACTGTTGAAAGAGAGATTTGATTACATTTTCTACACTGGCAATACTCAAGTTGGTAAAATTATTCACGCTGCAGCCAATCAATACATCACTCCAGTAACATTGGAATTGGGCGGTACGGCTTTACCTTAATCCTAAAACTGCCCTTTTAATTATACTTGTCTTTTTTTGTTTAGGGAAAAGTCCATGTTACATTGAGGACACTGTTAATATAAATACTGCAGCAAAACGAATTATTTGGGGTAAATGTATGAACGTAGGACAGACGTGTGTAGCCCCAGATTATATTTTGTGTTCGAAAGAGGTTGAGGCCAAGTTTATAAAAGCCGCCAAAGAAGCAATTGAGCAATTCTATGGCAAAAATCCAAAGGACTCCCCAGATTTATCTAGAATCATTAATGATCGTCATTTTCAGCGACTGCGAGAGTTGTTAAAGCATGGCAAAATTGCGTTGGGTGGTGAAACTGATGCGAGTGATAAATACATCGCCCCAACTATTTTAATAGGTAATTTTAGGGTGTTATTGAGTTTTATGTTAATTGAAAACCTTTCCGTTTGGTATGCGGCTTAAATAGATGTAAAAAGAAACGATCCTGTATTAACTGAAGAAATCTTTGGGCCAATTTTACCAATTGTAAACATCGATAATGCCTATGAAGCCATAAACTATATCAACTCATATGAGAAGCCATTGGCGTTGTACATTTTCTCCAACAATAAAAGCAACGTGGATTTGATCATAAACAACACGAGCTCTGGTGAGTACGCCATCAAAATAAATTATGGTCAATCAAAGATTCCTAGTGTTCTTCTAAACCACTTTATATCAACAATATTCAAAGGATTCTGGAAGAAAACAGTAATAATTAAAGCTGGTGATTCTAAATTTACAAGTTCTGAAGAACATAAATTGTGCTCTATTGCATGTATTTGTAAATATTCCTCTCTCCCAGAATAATTTTGCTTATGCAGTGTGAGTAAACGAAGTGACTTCTCGCCCTTAGACCGTAAACATACGAGACTACGAAAATACCTTCGAATAACTTAAAAGTGTGGCGTTTTTATGCAAGTTATTTCTTCCTGGTACTTGGACGGATATCAAAATAAAGTTATGACGACCAAGTATTTTTTTTAATGGAACAGCATGACTTTTGTTTCGAGGCATTTTTTGTTTAACGAAATATAAAACAGTTCTTAATATAACATTTGAATATGGGCGCGCATCGCAAGTAGCCACGCTTATTATACATTTTTTACACATAAATATGTTCGACATTTTACTCTTAGCGCATTTACTCATTTTATTTTTCCTCGGTTTTCTGACAGTTTGAAATGTTAACATTATTACAGGCAGCGTTTGTGTAAACGATACTATAATGCAGCTAACCGTCGACACATTGCCATTTGGAGGAGTAGGTGCAAGTGGAATGGGCAATTATCACGGAAAATTCTCATTCGACACTTTTTCACACCAAAAAGCGATATTGTTCAAGACTCTTGGTGCATTAGACGAGACATTAGGGGCACCCAGGTATCCTCCTGCCACCAATTTTAAGGATAACTATTTTCAAGTCATGTTGACGAAAAGACCTTTCCTATTTGATTTGGTTAGACGTAGCAGACATCTGTTAGGATTTTTGCTTGGATTTGCAAGTTTCTACTTGTGGAACTCGTTTGGGAAATATTTTCAATATTAGTTTGAATGGTATAAGTTTAAGTCAAATCTCGTTGTTAAAAGTACATATATAATATTATAATATAGTTATATATATATACACCATAATTAGTGACAATAAAATTGACTGAAAACCCAGGAATACATTGGAATGAATTAAAGTACAGTCAGGAAAAAAAATATACAAAACGTTATATGTACTATATAATTTTTGCTTATGTTGGTGGTGCCAGTTTTTTTTTCGAAGGGCTGTATTATGTTATGGTATTATATTTTTCTTTGTAGAAAGCAGTTTTTCTCTCGCAACTTTAAACGGTAGTAGCGTTTAAGTATCCTTACTGAGTAATTAATATTCCTAATGAGTATACAGTATATATAATATACAGGGTGGTCCTCGACTAATGTAACAAAATTCACTGACATATTGTCTATGCAAATATATTGCGTTTCAGGCAATCGGAGAACGCGATATTGCCAACAGAATAGCGACATTTGAAAACCCAAAAAAGTTCCGATCTTTTAAATGGCTTCAGACTATTGCAGCTAGCGTCCTATAGAAACTACAAGCTAAGTAATGGGAAATTTGGATTTTTCAATCTAAAAAAACCCCAAAGACAATTTTTTTGCTAGTAATAAAGCAGGCTAAAAATCTATTTAGAAAAAACGAAAATTTGATTTACTATACAAGACAAAGACCTAGAACGCAATATTTTTGCATAAACAATATGCCAGTGATGTTTGTCACATTAGTTGAGAAGCACGCTGTATATAATCAAAGCTGATTAAATTTTACGTGAAAACGCACTATTACGTCGGTTCTACGCTACTACATGATATGACAAAACAACAAATTAATAACAACAACAAAATTAAAAAGTTTATATATATTATCTATCAATCACAGGCATTTATAACTATCAATCAATAAATCAACTAGCTTTCAGTCCTTTAAAGTCCTGTCCTAAAATGAAAATTTCCGCGGAATCCGAGCGACTCGACAACGGTTTAATCAATTTTACTTTGTTGTAGAATTTCTCCATGTCCAGTTTAAGCGAATTTCCTTCTTTACATTGCCATAATTTCACTAATACGGAAGCTCCAACATTTGATACAATTAGAGCGAATTTCACCGCCGCGTAACATAGTTTTATGATATTTTCATCATCCAAGCTTTTAACTCCAGTTGCGCTCGGAGCCATATCAGATATCACTGCATTCGCTTTTCGGTCTCCCAAAAATTCCAGCAGTCTTTCTTGTACCTTTGGATCAGTAAAGTCTAGATTTCCAAATATCGTGGCTCCCTAAAAATCCTTTAATATCTTATTTGATTTCAGACATTTTTATTACAATATTCTGTATTATAGCAAAAGTACAGAGAGCAAATTGAATTATATGAAGACCTAATTCGCAGGTGAGGAAAACGATTTCCTGTGGTCGTCGAATACTGAAAACTTATAACCTCTTCGTATGAGCTAGAGAAACAGGCAAAAAGCGACAGCTTAACTTCTCTTGCGACGTACAAGATTTATTCTAAATTAATTCAAGCCGATATGTTTTGTCAGCGATATTATACACCTAAAATTCTCGATGGATAAACTCATTACTAGCTAAATTATCCTTGTTGGATGGTCTCAGCTGGGATTCCAGGGTATATCAAATTTAAACGGGATTGATTTGTTTCCTAATTTCAGACGGGTGGTAGATTTGTTTTTAGGGGAGGAGGAAGCAACTAGTTCAATTCTACCAAGTCCGCTTAGTATTAGAGAGATAGGGATAATTAGTACGTTTTTGCCTAACAAAGGGGTGGATTTATCAGACATATTGCGGAGATTAGACGTGTTCTTGCATGGCGCGAAGGAATTTTCAGAAGCCGTAAAAACTGTAGAATCAGAAACACGATCGGAGCGTGATGGGAGCCAACAATGAGAAGAACCTGAATCTCATGGAGAACGATAGGCGCATAAACCTCTTGAGTATCACCAACAAACTGAACATTATCTACGGGAGTGCGGGCAGATCGTGACAGAAGACTTTGGATTCCATTAAATGTCCGACAGATGAGATCCGTGTTTGTTGTTACACGAGCACAAGCAACATCGATTTGGAGTTTTCCAGCGAGAATAAAAAACTGTTTATAATATTTGGCATTTTTCTTTGCATTCTGAGGATATCACTTGGTCTGCATTTCTTCAATATACCAGGTGTTCATATTTTATGTAGTTGGTTTAATTAGTGTATGTATACATATTATATATGTATAGTGTATATATACATTATACATGTTACATACATATATCATTATTATTATTATTATTTATGTTGTTCCATTTATTGGAATTGTAGAATTTATTTATTCTCCGTTTTATGATTGGTTCGAAGAATAAATACGAGAAAAGGTCGAGGTAAAAAATAAAAGGTAAAATCGAGAAAAGATACTAATAATGAACAACTATCCCAAATCATTCTTCGAACCAATCCTAAAACGAAGAGTAAATAAAATCTACAATTCCAATAAATGGAACAACATAAATAATAATAATAAAAAAGAAGGTGAGATCAAGTATATCATCAAGAAGATCATTACCGTATATTCCAGAAATTAACACAAAAATAAAAAATATTTTAAAACCGCATAATATTACTATAGCAGAAAAAACTAAAAACAACTTAGCAAAGGAATGTTTCACAAAATTTAAGCCTAAAAGTGATAAGTTAACAGACACACCTAATGTAATATACAAGATTGACTGTTTGAACTGAGACAACGCATACATAGGTCAAACAGGACAAAATTTAAAGAAAAGAATATACGAACATAAATATAGCTTAAGAAAGGTTAACGAAAATGGAACGGCATTAGCACAACAAATGTTACATAATTTTGATTTTGATAGCACAAAAATATTAATCAATGATATAATAATAAGAGAAGAATCCATGAAATGATACAAATTAAAAAACATCAGAATGCAATGAATTTTAGATCAGACACAGACAATCTTAGCTCTGTATATCATACACTAATTAAATGAACACCTACACACACTAATTAAACCAACTACATAAAATATGAACATCTGGTAAATTGAAGAAATGCAGACCAAGTGATATCCTCAGAATGCAAAGAAAAATGCCAATTATTATAAACAGATTTTTATTCTCTCGCTCGATATTGGACAAAGTAAAGATTTTTCAATGGCTTGCCAAAGGTGAAGGTGGAAACAGCCATACATGTAAGTAAAATTTAAAGCTCTGAACAATAAATTCTAGTCTTTTCCCGAACATGATTGTCCTGACTCATCACCTGTGATCCCAAGAGATTAAAACGATTTTAATATGCTTTTTAATATGTTTGCATTTTAGTATGTATATTTTAACAGAGCTCTTGTTTTAAATTAATGACGACTGTGAATGTATATTTTAGACAAACTAATGATGGTGGAGAAAGACACCGAAACGTATTTGTAACATTTTAAATAATAAACAATAAAATTGACTGGAACTCAGGAATTTCTTTTGAAATAATTGCTAATTACAGAAATTCATTTTCCACACCTATTTGTATGTTTTCGAATGAAAACTACTGAGACTTTGAGAATGATTAGAGGAAAATCTGTAATAACTAAATGAAATAGAGCTAGTTCTATATGGTTGAGGCAAATTCATATTTTTCAAACATTTTCGTTGGGTATTTTGCCTCTCAAATTTAGTGCATTTTGAAAAGACATGATTTCTTCTCCCTTTCTAATGTGAATTGATGACACTTGCGCTTATTTCCCTATAAAGAACAAATTCCTTATCAAAAGACAATAAAGAACCTATCACCTAGTGAGTATCCTACAACACACTACGGTCAGCTGTAAGCGAAATTCTAATTAGCAATGCAATTAATTTGAAAGTTACTGCTATCGTTTTCAAAACGTACCTACCTAAATAAGAGTATGTTAATAAGCTGCCAAATAAGGTATTTATATATGTATAAAAATCTGTAAAGTATTCGCTCTGAATTTAATTAATTGAATTGAAGCCAAAACTGGCTGACTGAATGCAAATATGTAAACCATTCAGAGCGAATATTTAACATACATAATTGTATTCTAGAATCTACATATAAATCGCTTATTTGACGATTTACTGACATTCCTTATTAGATTAAATTCTAATTTCATTACATTACTAATTGGAATGTTCTCTTACAGTTTGATCCTAAGTTGACGTAGAATCCTCACTAGTTGATAGTATCTTTATTATGCTTCGATAAAGGTTTTATTTTTTAAAGAAAATTAATTCTTTTCAAATGACACTAAATTTCAGGCAAACACGTTTTAAAAATACAACTGCAGTGTTTATTTAAAAAAAATGGCAAGTTGATACTTAGTGAGTACCAACTTGTAGAGACAAGATTGTAGGTATTTTTGATTTTGTATTGTTTTCTAATATTGCAGCTGGACATTGTTTTCACTCTTATATTAACAAACAATATTTTTTAGTAAATCAGTTGCCTGCGAATTACAGAAAGTTGATGCAAAATATGATTTTACTAAGCCGATTTATACTGGTGGTTGAGTGAAATCCTAAAGTATAGTCTTACCTCGATAGGATAAATCAGTTGCTGATCTATAGCCACCACTGTTCCTTGAGGGGCCAATTTGTTAGAAAAATCTGCATTAACTCTTTTAACAGCAACTTGGGTCCAAGAGCCTGGGGCAGCTCCACAATCAATTACAGAGAATCCCGGCTGCAAAATCTTAAATTTATCATCTATTTCTATAAGTTTAAAAGCACTTCTACATCTAAAATTGAATTTCTTTGCTTGTTCCACAAAAGGATCCGATAGTTGTCTGGAAAGCCATTCATGAGAACTACTCTTTTTCGTTTTGTTAGATGGTTGAACTTTCTTGCAATGGAAGTTGGATAAACTAAAGTTTCGGCACTGATAAGTACATAAACGACAAATTTTCGTCATTGTATAGAAGACTTTTTAACTCGATAAACTCTGTATGTTATTGGAAGTCTTGTGATGTGAGGTTAGGACTTCTGTTTTATATTTCTTCTTTTTCTTGCTCGTAAAGGCGTTTGCCAGCTCTATTCGCGGGGGATTTGAATTCAGTTTATGATCTCGTCGATTCCGGCTCAAGTTCCAATAATATTTCAAACATCTCATAATGCCCTTTAATTGTGATGTTATACTAGTGCTTCAATTAACATCACAATTCAAGGGCATTATGAGATTCTTGAAATATTATTGGAACTTAGCAGATATCGCGGAGATCATAACGTGAATTCAAATCGCCTGCTTTCCAAAATAAAAAAATGCAAAAACGCAAAATTTTACAGATGAATAGTCTCTGATGAAAAACTGCTTTCTAACTCTTTCAATATGTAACAAATATGTCTAGTAGTGCATAGGTTAATACTCGAAGAATTTTTGTGGCTGTCTTCTTGATTCCTCGAACATTTTCAAATATTTGCTTAATTATGATTTACAAATAGATCATTAGCTCAATATTGCCACTTCGTTCTTCAGGTACAAGAAGTTTACCGAACGAGTTTTCACTTCATAAATATAATTCCACAAAATTTATATTTGCACGCAATAACACTACTACAAGCTTTTCGCGTAAAAATGTCTCTAGTGTAAATGTTTATGCATTTGTGCTAACTCGCGCGAAAAATAATCCACCCAAACCAGCTTGTAGTGTAACTGTAGCCTGTAGATATAAGACCCGCTCAACATTCACCGTCTTCTTCAGCCTCTGCGTAAAATACTGGAATCGGTTTGTTCTTTGCTTTGTATTCCTGGGAATGAATTAATTCAAAGAAATTGTTGTCCACCAACGGTTTAGTGTTTGTCTTCCCGTTTTTGTGCGCTTTTAATAAGTTCAAATATTTTTTTTCAAACTCTTCGTACTTTGTATACCAGTTATACTCTTCGCTAGTTAGGGTGTTTTCCCCAATCGTTTTCACTTTGTGGATAATACCCCCATAAGTATCGCAATAGCTAACATAATCCTGGTACCAATCAGAACTATCAACGCCGGAAGGAGTTTTCTTGGATTTTGCAAAAATTTCTTTTTCCAGCGGGCGCAGGTCGCGATACTTAAGACTGGTCTTTGAATCTACGTCGGACTTTTTCGAATCTTGTACGCTCATTTCACTGATTTGCTTCTGCTTTGGAAGCCCCTTTCCTAAATCTGTCCCTATGTGGCGATAAAACGGGTGCTCTTTTATTAGTAGACTGTCGTCCTTTTCTGCAAATCCATGCCAAGCGTTTCCATTGGGATCAATTAATGAGACTTCTCCAGTCGGGATATTGTCCGCAAAGTTACAAATCAAAGACACGTTATCTTCCAGATGATAAACTCCAGCACCTAGAAATGTAACACAATTAATGGCAAATAGATTTCATGGATTTTAGTTCGAATCTGAGCTATTTTTTCTATCGACGTTTGTGATTGTATTTCTATTATTTCCATTCTGAACAAGAACAAACAAGGGTATGTATACGGGGCTATTTAAAGTTGATAATTCCTTTCTAGGGGTTAAAAGGCTCATTTTTTTCGGTACAAATTGAGTAGGAGTTAATTAACCGAACACGAGAAACTGCTCAAAAAGTGAGCCCAGAATGCTGCGAAGAGTGCAGTGAAAAAAGTGATTACTCGGGCACAAACATGTTTGGAGTTAAACGGGCAGAACTTCGAGCGCCTCTTGTGATTTAACAACTTAATTGTAAATAGATCATTGATCCATAACCTTTTACAGGAGGTTTTTGTCGACATCTGTGACGGATTCAGTTATATCACTCATTTGCCCTAAAAAGGTTGGCAGCACTGCCAGCAAAGTGACAACGTATTGCTAACCTATTATATGGTCGTCACTTTCACTTTCTGATAATTAAGAAGCAACATGTATTTACGTAATGTTAATGAGGCAGATTGCCTTCGTTCTGATCTAGTTTTTTGCAAATATCTTAGTTTTTAATTTGTTTCGTATATTTTCCTGACTGTATTCTAATTCATTCCAAAGCATTCCTGGGTTTCAGTCAATTTTACCGTTTATTATTCAAAATGTTACAAATACGTTTCGGTGTCTTTCTCCACCATCATCAGTTTGTCTAAAATATACATTTACAGTTATCATCAATTCAAATAAAAAACTCTCACTAAAATTCACACATTAAAATACAATTACATACATATTAAAAAGTACATTAAGAACATTGGTTTTCAGGTGATGAGTCAGGACAAACATATCCGGGAAAAGACTAGAATCTATTGTTTAGAGATTCAAACTTTAATTTCAACTTACGTGTATAGTTCTTAATATCTCAACATTCAACTGGTCACTGGATTTTCCATATTTTATTCGATATCAAGCGAGCGAAACAAAAAAAACTGTTTATCTTTCGTTTTTTCTTTGCGTTTTAGGAATGCTTGGCAATTCTTCAATATTAGATGTTTACATTTCATTTACCTGGTCCAATCAGTTCATTCATGCGATCATCTAATTAGCGTATGATATACAGAGCTAAGATTGCCTGTATCTGATCTGAAATTTATTGCATTCTGATGTTTCTTAATTTGTATCATTTCATGGATTCTTCTCTTATTATAGTTGTCCTCATTGATTAATATTTGTGTGTTATCGAAATCAAAATCATGCAACTGTTGTTGTGCATGTTGTGCTAATGCTGTTGCATTTTCGTTAACCTTTCTTAAGCTATATTTATGTTCGTATATTCTTTTCTTTAAATATTGCCCTGTTTGTCCTAAGTATGTGCTGTCACAGTTCAAACAGTCAATCTTGTATATTACGTTTGGTGTGTCCAATTTATCGCTTCTAGGCTTAAATTTTGTAAAACACTCTTTTGCCAAGTTGTTTTTAGTTTTCTCCGCTATAGCAATATTATGCGGTTTTAAAACATTTTTTATTTTTGTGTTGATTTCTGGTATGTGCGGTAATGATACATACCTGATTTCACCTTCTTTTTTCTTTTTTATATTATTTATGTTGTTCCATTTATTTGCATTGTATATTTTATTAATTCTTTGTTTTATAATTGGTTCGAAGAATTCTTTGGGATAGTAGTTCATTATTAGTATCTTTTTTATTTTTTCAAGATTTTTTTGTCTGTATCTACAATGGGCTAATTTTATCGCTCTATCAGTAAGAGCTGTTACCACACTTTTTTTATATTGTATAGGTGCATATGATTGGTAATTCAAGTATCTACCAGACCACACATCCTTTGTGTACCAGTTTGTTTTTATTTCCCCATTATCGTCATACATAACCGTCATATCCAAAAAGTTTAATGATCTGTTTTTGTCTTCCTCAATGGTGAATTTTATGGTTTCATGGAATGCATTAAACTTATCCAGTGTGTATTGAACTTTTTGGTTTGGCAGGCATAATATGCAGTCATCAACGTATCTTTTAAAAAATCCACACTTAAAGTTTAAATCAGGTATTAGTTTTTCTTCCAGACTTTCCATTACAAGGTTTGCAATTGTTGCAGCTATGGGAGATCCCATAGCTACTCCATATATTTGTGAATAGAAATTGTCCTCGTATCGGAAGTAAGTGGACTTAAGGCACAGCTCTACCGCCCCAATAAATTCATTTTCGGGTAATGATGTATGTTCCCTAATTTCAGCCCATTTATTTCTTATGCACTGTATTGAGTAATCCATCGGGATGTTTGTGTATAGGGATACCACATCAAGCGATATTAGGCGATGGTTCTCAGGTATCTTCTGTTTTTTTATGAATTCGCAGAAGTTCCATGAGTCCCTAATGTGATATTGTGAATTTCCCAATACATTACTCAACACAGCTGACAGGTATTTAGATAATTGGTAAGTTGGGGCATTTATATTGCTAACTATCGGTCTTAATGGGTGGCCTGCTTTGTGAAGCTTTGGCAGGCCATATATAAATGGTGCTCGGCCGTTGTTGCAAGACAGTGTTCGCTTTAAATTATCTGTTATGAATTTATTTTTATGCCATGAATTTATGGTATTAGTTTTTAATAACAATTATTATTTTTTACTATTTTTCCTGTACTCCCGAAACACCCCTAGACAGCACCACTAGAGGAATGACGCCAATTTTGAATCACGCTGTAAAGCAGGGACCCGGACCGGAACCGATATGGACCCAAAACCGGAACTAAACCGTTTCTTTTTTTTGGACCGAAACCGAAACAGAATCCATATTTTATGTTAAGACATTGTTAGGTGCTGAACCGGACCCGAAATAATTTTTTTTTCGGTTCTGCTTGTAACGTTTGAAAGAAATTACTGTACATTTTAGAAGCAAATGAAAATAATAATTTACCTTACTGCAAATGAATATAAAATTACCTTTCTATGTTCTGGTGTGTCGCTATTAATGTGCCGACAAAGAGTCGAAGAGTCGGCACTTCTTTTAGTTAGTTCCTGCAATCGTTTTAATAGTCGGCGCCGCGACGCCGTCAAAGGGAGAAAATATAAGCGCTATTCTTTGCGGCTAGTTGTCCCAAATGACAAGATCTTGTATAAATCGTAAAATAATATTTTTTTGGTATAAGGTAAGACGGCAATCAAGTAGAAAGAACAAAAGCCCATTTAAAGTCGTTATGGACTAGACTGATGTTCTTAAAAGAGTGCTATTCTTCTAATTCTAAATCTGACCCTGACCAACATGATATGGAAACGGAATCATCTAGTTCTTCATCAAGCGATGAAATGGAAGCCTTTTTGAGACATAAAGATTCAGAGCAAACATTTTTAAAAGGAATTAATCAGCACGAATTTTCTTCACAAGGTTCATTTGTAGCCCTTAACAAAATTGAAAATATTTTAAATTCCTATCAAGTGGAACAAAGCCGCATACGCTTACCGAAAAATGAAACGATTTTTGATTTCTGGAAGAAAAAGAATGAGCTTAATCCCGAGTTATACATGCTTGCTCAAGTATTGTTAAGCGTACCCGCAACGCAAGTTAGTGTTGAGTTGTTATTCGCAGGACTCAAATTTTTGTTGCCGCCTTCGAGGTCAAATATTAAAGAAAACATTTTAGAGGCACAATTATTCATGAGGACCTACCGACTTTTCAATCGTAAATAACAAACACCGTACGTTTATACACTATTTTTAAAATTCTTTTTTAAGTTGAATTATTTTAGATCTTCGATCACCAACAACGAAACATTTGAAATTGGAATTTTGGACAAAAGCAACTCCTCAAAAGATGGTGAAGAGTGTGAAGACATGAACCAGGAAGAACAATCTTTAAACGGAAATAAGAGTGAAAAAAGAACGCGCTAAAGCCAGAAAATTAATTAACAATATACTTTTCAAAAATACAACGATTAAAGTAATTTTTGTATCTAATATTGTTTGGAGTTGCTAGTCCTCCTACCCCCTACCATACAACCAGCCGAAGTACCGTATGAAGCAGTGGATGGTTTGCTCATCTTTTATCTTGTATAATACAACAAGCAAGGAAAAAGGTCGTGAGATTCCTAATTAGAGTAGCCTTTATCTTTGTCCTCGTTTGTTGTTATTTATCGATTTTGGGACCGGAACCGGAACGGAACCGATTTGGAAATTATTTTCTAAACCGGAACCGGAACGGAACCGAAGTTTTAAATTTTGCCTTGGACCGAAACCGAAACGGAACAGTAAAATTGGTATTTGTAATATTTAATGATAACTTTTGCGGTTTGTTTTTTCAACTGTTTTTATTGGTTTGTTTTATTCTGCAAAAGTCAATAGAAGTCACCACCATATTAGTTTCAAATTGCTTCTTCTCATTCTCTGTTAAGTCTTCAGCAACGCTGAATCTTCTACGTTTTCTTGCAAAACTGAATTTTTAATATGTTTTCGGTTCAACATTTATAATCTTGAATTTTTCCTTGCAATTTCGATGGATTTTTTATGAGGTATTATTATGTATTATTTATTTCTTTAAATTATATTTTACTGTTTGCTTGGGTGAGAAATTGTTAAAGACTTGACAAGAAGAACATATAATAAGAACATAATTTTTTTCTAACGCCTGTGTACGTTGTTTATGGAAGTCACTGTATTGTTAGATAATGCCGTGATAGGCACGTCGAGATGACGTGACAAAATTGGTGACTTTCACGTACATTTCTATGTCATTATTAAATTAAGTGCCGGTTGGGTCAGACTATCATTAATTTTTTCAAAGGCATATTCTCGGATGTTTATCCTGGATCTTTGTTCAATTTTTTTGGGAGACTGATTCGTTTCGGTATTAATTTTCAAACGTTCCCAACCAAGAGGTACTTTTCGGTTTACTGGCTACACTGTATTCCATCTAAATCTTTACAGGTACAGGGTGATTCAAAATTAGCGTCATTCCTTTTAAGGGGTTATAGGTGCTCACTTGGAGAGTACGAGAAAAATATTGAAAACATTTTGTTCCAAAATTTTTTTTGATTTTTGAAAAATATTTTGATATTTAAGAAGCAACATGTGTTTACGTAATGTTAATGAGGCAGATTACCTTGAAAAACATTGTTGCCATCCTTCTGATCTAGTTTTTTGCAAATATCTCACTTTTAAATAACAATTAATTTTTTTTACTATTTCCCTGTATTCCTAGAACACCTCCAGACAACACCCCCCGAGGAACGACGCTAATTTAGAATCACCATGTATAGTTACAATAAGGTTTTGCCTGAAAGAGATATCCAATCTCTCTTATCATTTTGAGAACTAGAGAAGCATGTATGCATTCAAATATAAATTCTTTGTTCTAAAGACTTAACTGTAAACATTTTCTTGAGATATTCATGAATATTCTATTAGATTACAACCATCCTTTGGAAAAAAACACAATTAAATACCTGTGTACTTGTTTTTCAACAAAGACCCATAGTATTTGACTCCACCTGGATATACGATTTCCACATCAGCATTCTCAACTAAATTATCACCATCCCACTCGCCTGTATATATTTGCCCATCTTTCGTTGTATAAATTCCTGTAATTATGGAAAAGGCATGTGTGAAATTTGAAAAATATTAATTTTATTACCGTGCCCTTGTCTCCAAACCAAACCACTTGCATGAGCACAATACTCTCCTTGGTACGTGTCTCCATTGCTGAACTCGAATTTTGAGGTGCTTTGATGGAAATTGGGGTCTAAGAGAATTAATTCTGCATACGAGGCCTGGTCTTCAATGCCTTTCTGCGTTGCTTCCGTCGAACTTTTTCCTTTTTTTGATTTCTTTGGCATTGCAAAGATGAAGATGTTAGATTGACAAATTTGTCAAATGTATCAGGTAATTAAAATATCTCCCAAAAAAGTTTTTTATAAGCGCCGTTTTTCGTATTTTGCGACGAATATTCTTTATTATTAAGACCTGTAACATTTGTAATTGATAACTTTTATACTTTTCTCGACAGCATAAGCAAAATTGTGTACAAAAATCTGTTGAACCTGATGCTTTCTTTTCTGGAAAAACAAGCGGTTTTTTCTTATTTGTCAGTTTTGAAGCATTTCAAAATAACACATTAGTTTTAAAAAATTTTCAATTTCAAATTAAGATATTTGTGTCCAAATTGTTGAATGTTAGTTGCTCCAAATGAATGGATTGGGAAAGAAAATCAAGAAAAAACTAAGAAATGTTTGGTATTCCAATATTTGCAGTTGTTTTTGTGCCCATCATGTGAGTTTTATTCCAGTTTAGGCATATTTTTAATTTACTTCGATATGGAAGAAGACAACAATCAATATATTTGCTTCAACACTTGCATTTCCCAAGCTTCTAAGAACTCGATAGAAATAAATGCACTTTTATTCAGAACATTTCATGTTTCATTCACCGGGGAACAAGTTTGAAATAGGATTCTTGCTTTCCATCTTCTGTACTACCGAAATAAGCACTTAATGACTAGGACCTGCTTAAATAAATCGTATTATTTGAGTTCAATTTATGCATTATCAGGAAACATTTAAAGAAATAAATATTCCGTTTAAGGAAAGCGAGAACTCCAAAGAAAACATGGTAATGGACAATATAATTATTGCAAATGAAAATTTGCAGTCGCTCATGGTAAGAACCCTACAGCGGCAAGCTGGTGACGAGGAATTTCACATTCAGATGAAAAACACCCTGATTTATCTAACAACCACGTTAGAGCGTTTTTTAAGGACACGTTCAAGTGAAACGCAGGACTCCACGTTAGAGCGTTTTTTGAGGACAAGTTCAAGTGAAACCCAGGACAATTTTCCTACACCAATTGCGAAGTTATCTAAGTTTACCATTACCGTATCGAAATCCAGTTCAAGTCAATGCCAATCAGATGAAAAAAGTAGTACTTTGGTGTCTCTGAACGGAATTGAACGTAACGAAACATTTGTTACTTCTACCTAATTCTACATGTTCATTGCATTCGGATTCATTCCCACATGGAGTATTTGGTACCAGAATCTTCTGTCAAAACATCCCAAGCGATAAAGCTACTCAATACTATCCAAGCTCGTATAGTTTGACCGAATCCAAACTTATACAGACCCATTTTATTGGTTTAGCGTTTTTCGATATTAAGGGATTCAAGCTTAATTTGTTACGACACATCAGAGCATTGAAACAAGATGTCGCGACTTTACGAGAGCTGCTTTCATGCGCCGAAGAGTATCAGAGCAGACATTGCTTTGATGCCCGAAGTTTAGGAGAACCAAAAACCTACTTCTCCCCAGACGATGAGTTTGAGTGCAAGTTTATTCAAGCGAAGACTCGAGCGACTAATTTTGTCAAGTTTTACAAGCTGAGAAAGCTTTGTGATTCGACAAAAAGTAGCCGTAAGAGAATTAAACAAATTACTTGAGACTCGTTATTTGCTCGTATTTAATAAGTTTCTATACAGGGTTGTAAGACATTTTCAGATGTTTATACAGAGTGTCCCATCGGGAATCGCCGCGATCGATATCTGGAAAACTGGTATTAGGAGAGATTTGTAAATTGGACAGTGTGCCGAAGTCAATGGGGGCAAGCGATCGAAAATATCTTCAAGATGGCCACACTTCCGGTTATACCGGAAGTAGGTATCAACTTGCTTAGTTTAAATGGAACACCCTACATATTATTACATTTTTGAATTCTACTCCAAAATCTAAATATATTGCATGTATAATATCCTATACCTAAGTCTAACCGTTTTTGATATATTTGAAATTTTATGTACAGCCACTCGAACAATTATTCATTTTTCCTATAAGATAATATCTGCTACTTAGTTTGAGATGCATTTCTTGTTGAAAAGGACTTTAATGGAATTTTGACAACATTTTGATTATTTATTAACTAGTAATTAATTAATAATAATTAACTATTAATACAAAGTGTTAAAAAAATAAGTTTGAAATTGACGTTGAGAAAACTAGGAAATTTTGTTATTCAATTTAAAAGAGCATTTTCTTAAGATGTTCAGTCTTCTTCTTCTTATGTACCGAGCTTATGTACCGTGTCCTTTCAGCACGTTGATGCCGTACTTTTTGTTTTGTACCAGTCGCGCAGATTCTTCAGCCATGACGTTTTTCTCCTGCCTGTATTTTACCCTGCATGATGTTTTGTAAGACTCTGTATTTTTCTCCTCTCATGACATGGCCGAAATACTCTAGTTTCCTCTTTTTTTTATAGTGGAGAGGATCTCAGTGGTCTTATTTAAGCGCTGTAGTATTGCCACGTTGGTGATTCTTTCAGACCACTCTTAGCAATCTCCTGTAGGCCCACATCTCGAACGCTTCAATCCGACTTTCTTCGGTTTTGTTTATGGTCCAAGCCTCAACTCCGTACAGTAGTGTAGAGAATATGTAGCATCTCAGTAGTCGGATTCGTAGGGATAATTTTAGATCCCTGCATCCTAGAACGTTGCTCATTTTCCTGTAAGCTGCTCGTGATTGTTCTATCCTTGATCTCACTTCTGTGTGGCTATCTGCATTTTCTGTTATAACGCTGCCTAGGTATCTGAACTGATGGACTTGTTCCAAGCTCACGCCTTTGACTCCGGTATCAGCTCTGATATTCTGCTGTTTACTGATTACTAAAACTTTGGTCTTTTTTATGTTTAGTTCTAAGCCAGCTGCGTCGCACTTTACTACCACACTGTTTAAACTCCGCTATAGATCTTCTGAGCTGGCGGCCAACAGAACCGTGTCATCCGCGTACCTCAAGCTATTTATCAATTCGCCATTAATGACAATGCCCACTGCTGCCTCCGAAAATGCATCTTTGAAAATTCTTTCTGAGTACACATTGAAGAGCATCGGAGATAGGATGCATCCCTGCCTTACGCCACGCTTCATGGTTACTTTTGGCGTGGTGGTTCCCTACACTCTGACAATCGACGTCTGATTCCAGTATAAGTTTGCCATTACTCTGATATCCGCTTCGTCCAGTCCAATTAACTTGAGAGTATCCACCAGGACCTCATGTTTAACACGGTCGAATGCCCTTTGAAAGTCTATGAAGCAGGCATAATCATCAGCCGACATATCACGGCTTCTTTGGGCAAGGATTTGTGCCGAAAATTGCTTCCCTAGTACCGAGGCCATTACAGAACCCAAACTGCGTTTCACTTAGATAATCCTCACTCTTCGCATATAGGTATCCGACCATGAATGATTTTCATAAATATCTTCAACATATGGTTCATTAGGCTAATAGTTTTGTATTCCTCGCACTTTTAAGCCGTGCTTTTCTTTGGCATTGTTATGAATGCAGATTTTAGCCAGTCGCTTGGGAATTTACCGGAACCTTTACGTTTAAGATTTTCAGTGTATACCATTTATTACCAGTTGTATTGTATGTATTTACTGTGTTCGAGATAAGAACTGCCGAATTTTTGGTTTCTGAATAGTTTGAGAAAAGTTACAATTTTAATATCGTTTTTGTTGCTTTAATGTAAAAGTTGAGTCGAAACCTAGTACACATTTTAAATAATTCTTTAATAAGTCGGGTGTAGATTAGGATTCAGCACCATACGATTAAAATAGGCACTTCATTCGAACTCGAATAAGCTGTGAGAGTTTTCAGTATTATCAGATTTCATTTTTTACAAATGTATTCCATAGACTGTAGGAATTTCAACTTGCTACTCGTTCTAAAGGAAAAGTAAAGATTTCTTAAAAGAAAATATACATTTCTATGAACACACTCATTTTTAGACTACTATTTAGCAACTTGGCATAACTCAGGATTTTGTATGATGCGAAGGAAATTCGGACGTTATTTAAACTCAAATCTCTTCCAAACGCTTGAGCACCAAAAGTAAGAAGTTTGAAGTTGTTACTGGATACAGTTGATTTGCTTGTTGAGTCTTGAAAGGAGAAAGCTCCCGTATGTGGAAGTATAAATTTTCACACCAGCAGCGTGTAGAATGTTGGCAAAAGTCAGGTTTTAGTGCTATTTAAATAACATTTTCTGGGCTTTTAGATAGCAGCGTGTTTTATCGATCGTAGGGATTTTAAGTTGCTACTTGTTCTAATCGAGAGGTTCGTATTTATTAAAATAGAATGGGAACTTAATGAACTGACTTTTTTAACATTAACATTTAACATTTTACATTTTTTTACATACAAAATTAAATTAACTTATAACCATTTAGATCGTGCATTTAAACCAAAAGTATAACTTCCACAAGCCAACGTACACTGAAGATATAATGAAGAGCACATTTCTCGCTGTTCTGGATTAAACTGGCACACAAAAATACCTGTCTGTTTGTGTTTAAAAACGCAAAAAAGTGTTCAATCTAATATTGATTCGAAAACTAGAAAAAAAGAAACTGGTGTTGTCTCTTTTTAGGTGCCTATAGTATGTTTTTTCTTGTTTATAAGTTACATCGATCAAATTGTTGATGGCCATTATTTTGATATCATTTCTTGTTCACGTGTGGTGAGTTAAAATTCTATTATAGAACTAGTTTTGAAATGTTGTACTAAACCTCTTTGCTGCTTGATTACTGATAGGTTTATATGTCTTTAGTAAAGTAGATTGTCTAGTGAGAGAGCTTTTGCACGTTTTCTTTACTTGTTTGGTCGTATGCCTGCTTGCATCTGCCATTTTCGTGACTTTCAAGAATTTTCTACTGCCCTTTATGTATATTCAAAAGGGAGAATGTAAAGATAATAATAATTAATACACTACTTAAATTTTAATTGTATTATTTAAAACTTTTGAATTTATTAATTAAGTTAAGAAAGTTTCGATTGTAAAATTTTGTTTATAAAAGTTTACGCACATAAGTGTTCTACTAAAATAATCTATTCTTTCTTTGCAATTCGTACTAAACATAAGCTGAATTTATATAGTAAATATATTTTCCTTCTGTAATTAGAAGAGAACAATAAAGAAGTTATTTATACATTTAGTGCACATGTATTACAATGAATTTAAGCTAAGCTAAAATTAAATCAAACATTTTAAGAAGTAAATTAATGAATTCTGAAAAATAATGTGCACGATAGAAATCTCATAATTTCATCAAAAATTAAAAGAAAATCCATAGATAAAACCTTCATCTTTTCTGTGTAAATTCGAATGGTTCAAATACAAGCTGGCCTAAATCAACCAACAAACAAAAAGTTTTGGTCCTTACCTTTTAACAAAACCACTACCAAATTTAGAATGCCAGCCTCTGAGCCGAAAGAAGGCACTGACTTAAATTTTACACTTTTGTCAGTTAGTATTTTACTAAATTGTGAATTTTTTTAATGAAACGCAGAGTTGCATTTTGGATCAAATGCAAACAAAATACTAATCTTTGCTCACTACACTTGTATAAAATTTTATATATATTTTTTTGCGTTCACTTCAATACGATGCCTGTATTTTTATTCGATCGATCCGCTTTTGCCTGGATATGTTCATTTAAGAACTTAACGATAATTCTTGCAAAAACTGCATTTTATACTTGTTACAGCACCTTGGCGCCAGGAAATGCGTAAATAAAATAAAAGTGGAAGAATCTTTTCTACCGACATTCTATATCTAGTGGCATCTTCTTCCTTCTGAATAATTACTTATTTATTGATGCCATAATTTAGCGGTAACCGAAAGGTTAAAGCTTTTTATAGAGCCAATTTTATCAGATTATACAATACTGATTTTAAGTGATTGCGCTTTTAAAGAACCGATAAAAATACATTAAAGCACTTGAATTATTTTAAGTATGCCAACGTTTTAAATCAATTTTATACGGTCATTTTTATAGATGCGAATGGAAGATTTTTCCATTCTAGTTCTCTAAAGAAAGAATGAGAAACATCGTCAGTTTAACAGTCGCATATAAGAAACATTTCTTTTTTGTAATAATCTTCATTTTAATGATTAAATACATTTTCAATAAATTTATAATAAACACTGACGCAATTTTAAATGAAAGATGAAAGAATGATCTACATTAAATCACCAGGTTTGAAATGTGAAAAAACAATGTTAAATGTTAAAAATGTGTTTCAAGTGATTTGTTTATTGAAACATTTAAGTTGCGTTTTAATGTAACCTTTGAAACTTTAAAGATGATAAATCAGAAGAATGATGAAAATTGGACAGAGATTCCTCTATAACAGTGAGAAAAACTGACAATCTTTTGAAAAGCACTAAATTATATTTTTGTATAAAACTTTTTTTTTCAAATTATAAACTTTAGTTAGGTACTATGGAACTCTGGGGCAAAATTCAATCAACAACCTTTGTACTTTGTCGGATTTTTTGACTTGTGCATCAAGTTGGATTTGATTATTTTTGATATGCTGGAAAACGAATATTTTATCGATTCCAAGTAAATCTTGAAGTTTGATTTCATTTTTGAAAAATAAGAAAATATAGCAACATATAAGTTTTTCGTCTCGTTCGGTTCTATTGGCTTTGGGTTTGGTAGTCTTCTAACTCAAGGTAGACGAAGAGATGCTTGTTTGGACAGCATTTCCATAAATGTACACTGTGTTTGTGAGAAGTTCGTGGTTCATATGGGTTTTTAAGACCGTTTGGCTTTGGGCACTAGTTTGTTCAAGTTTTGTTTTTCTTATAAAAAATATTTTTAGATGTCTGCGAATATCAGCGTTGAAGCACGCAAATTTACAACATCTAAAACAATTTTGCGGTCCTGAAGGACGAGAATACCTTGATGGTTTGCCACATGAATAAATGTTGGAATTGTTTATATTTCTTAAACATAGCAATAAAATGACATCCCTTGTTTTGATCTTTTTTTCCTTGTCTCAAAAGTATAGGGTTTTTGATTACGTTACTTAAAAACTTTTAATATATCAATGTGAAATAATATATAAAAAACATGATGCATAAAAATGAAACAATCCTGCTGAGTAGTTTTCACGTTGCACGGTAATTAAACCTTTAATCTTCTTTATCTCAAAATGTATAAAATGTGACATTGCTTGTTTTTCCCCTGTACTCTTCAATTAGGAAAAGCAATAAGAAAATTAAACGATACCTATTTATAAAATCATACTTTTACGATTAAATCGATATGGAATATTGTTAAAAACAAGTTCGAACTTCCTAAAGCATGAGATAAATGGCGAGAGTGAACTAACTCCAGATGCTCTAGTTTTCTGCTTATATTCTCTACAAACTTGGAAATAATATGTTACTTCCAAAATACACTCAATTAGAACTTGCAGTTCAGTACTGTAACGCGGAAGAAACTAAAGTAAATAGCTTAACTCTTGAATTTAAGCCTAATGTCCCATGCTCTGGTTACAGATATAATATTGAGTCAAATGAATAAAACTAAAAAATGTTTCTTCGATTGTAACAGCACTATCATTAATAGATGGAATTATGGGAAATATCCATCTCCATTATTAAACTATAGGAACTATAGAATGATTGCGTTGATGCATTCAAAATATTAGAAATCCTGAGAGTTGCATATATTTACAAATTGCAGTGCCACTTATATGTGGGAGATATTTACAGTTATAACTACACGTTATAGAGACGACAAATATTTGGATATCAGCTTTTCAGACCTGTTCTGCTTAATTTCTGCTTAATTTGGGCTTTTTTCTACGTATGTAAACACTATATGGTAACATGAATAAAACACCTATCTATCTACGTACAACGGTAATAATATGGATAAAAATAAGAAAATATTAATTAAATCTTAATTATAATAAAGAAACAAAATCAAAGACAATAATTTCCTTTATTTTATTTAAATGTATATAGAGGTATTACAGTTATTATGACTAGGTAGCGTACAGCCTAAGACCCAGTTTATTGTTTGACTAATAAGAGGCTTGAAGTAAACTGATTTTATGCTTTTAAATAAAGCTATATAAAAAAGTAAAAAGTATCAAAATTCTTAACGTACATTCAAAAACTCTATTTGTTCTAAGAAGCTCACCATATGTCTAAATTCGATAAATACGCGATTGATACATGATATACAAGTAGTGCCGAATAGATATTGCATTGCGATTCATTAGCTGCCATAACTCGACTCGGTAAAAACAATAAAAATTGGTAATATTATTTTAATATAATTAAAATTACTTATATCTTGAGGCCTGAGTAATAATTTCAAATATGGACCCCTTGCCAAATGTTTAGCTTTCGAGAATCGCATGGAAAGGAATCACAATGGTAGACTTTGCGTCGTCAGCTATCATCTATGACCTGGGTTTCTTAGAATGGTTCGCTTCCATTCTTTGGAGACCTTTTCAGGCATGCTTACCTAAATGTATCGGAACCAGCACCTTTTGTAAAAACACACGAATAGTGGTATTCATTAATTCAGGTAGTCTATTCATATGGAGAAAATATGAATGAGAAGGTTTTGGGCATTATAGCAGCTGATTGCGGCGTTATCTCTGCCTGAGGTTAATTCGATTTTACATAGTTATTCTTAATTATCACTAGCTTTCCTCAGATTCATCATAGACTTACTAAACATTAGATCTTTTTAAAATTAATACATAATACGGTCTTCTTTGGTTCCTTGCTCCAGTCATCCTCCTTGTATTGAGCAGCAGGGAATAATTTGGTCAATTACTATGATAAATTTATGATAATGTACATAAACACAATGGAATAATACAATCGCTGTAAATTTGCAACTTAAGATTGTTTATTGCACAGTAAATAATAATTACTGTATCATTAACTGTTATCGTCGTAATTACAGCGATGGATTTTGTGATACAGGGTGGTTCCATCTAATACTTAGAGGTTTAAAATGTGCTTTATTTGAAATTTGACTATGTACGATGGTTTAAATTAAACCTTTTTAATACATTACATAAAATAACATTACACTTAACGCTTAATTTTTAAGTTTAATTATATTTGCAATAATATGAATACATGAAATATTTTATCTCACAGGACCACATTTCTTACCTCTTACTTTATTTTCTCATTTTTTAAAAATTTCACTCAAAAATTGAATACTTGCATTAAGACAGCTATTTTGTTCATCTTAGTAAAGTATCTTCATAAAGTAGAAAAATGGCAGAGGATAGTTTTTAACAACAAATCCGAAAATAATCGATATCTTGTTTCTCTAATACTAACTACAATTTGTTATCATCTTGTACAGAAGGTAACCTTGTGCTGAATATTGTCATATTAGGCAGATACACCCTGTATTATACCACAATTTTTCAAATCTACTGGAAGCATGCATTTTGTTGATTATATTTCTTTTGATACCGCCCATAGGCAAAAAGTACATGCTGGCTAACTCCTGAGTTTGTTTTAAATGTTAATGTCAGTGATTTTCGTTTAAAGCAGCAAACAAAACAAATATTATGCCAAATTAATTTCGCATGTTGTATTAGAAACGCATGTTATTTTTGCAGCAGTATCATTCCAATATATATGTTATAGACATAAAAACAGCCTGGGTTATATAAGTGACCAAATTCAACAAAACACAAATTTCGGACTTGTGTTCATTTATCATACTAACGTTATGTTCTTTTGTAGAATCTAATGTTTCGTGTTCTTAATTATGGCCCACTTTGTATATCGGATATGTCTGACCATTAAAAAAATTAAATAGTTAAAGTATCAAACAAATACAGATGAAGTACGAGTTTAATTAATAACCCCAATGCATACGACATTTAAGAACCAACATAATATACAGCGGGTCCGCAAATAGGGGGCCAATGTATCGTAGTTGTCTGGTTATTATCACTGATTTTCTGACTGAGTTTTAAGGAACGAATGCGTTTTTTTCACATGTTGTTAGAGAAAAAATACTACTTGGAATTAGTTACAACTATATTTATTTTTCCTGACTGTGTTTTTAATTTATTCCAATGTATTCCTGGGTTTCGGTCAAAATTTTTTTTTTTTTTTCACAATTATGGTGTTATGTGATGGAGTCCTGCGTTTTCATCCCGGGTCTATCTATTGGACTCGTCAGTAGGGCTTAGATAGACCCTGCCCTATAACGCTTCCTACGTTCTTTGATGTCTGTCAGCCTTCTAGCAGGCCTCTGGTCTCGACATCTGGTTCCATGCGTGTACTCATATATATCCTAATTCGGTCTAGGTGTGCTCGGCGAGATGTTATCAGCCGTTCTTGTCAATACTGTAACCCATTTTTGCTTCCCTCTCCAATTGTGAAAAAAAAAAAAAATTGACCGAAACCCAGGAATACATTGGAATAAATTAGTTACAACTTAATTCAAAAGAAATTTCTGGGTTTTCAATTATTGTTTATTATTTAAAATGTAACAAATACGTTTCGGTGTCTTTCTCCACCATCATCAGTTTGTCTAAAATATACATTCACAGTCGCCATTAATTTAAAAACAAAAGCCCTGTTAAAAAAAACATACTAAAATACAAATTACAAACATATTAAAAAGCATATTAAAATGTGTTTGAATCTCTTGGGATCACAGGTGATGAGTCAGGACAATCATGTTCGGAAAAAAGACCAGAATTTATTGTTCAGAGCTTTAAATTTTACTTACATGTATGGCCGTTTCTACCTTCACCTTTGGCAAGCCATTGAAATTGTTTTACTTTGTCCAGAAACGACGATTAGATCCATAATGGTCAAGACTGATACAAAAACAAACAAATCGGAAGGTGCTTTAAAGAAGCGCGGTAAAAGTATTCTTGAGCAGATAAAGAAGCAAAAATATATAAAAACATGCCAAAGCAAGAAATGATACGTGGTCGAGGCGATAAAAAAGCTTTGGTAGGCTAAAAAGTCATGAAAGAACAGGTTGAAGTCTAATATAAAGACAAATAAGAAAAATGAAGCCAAATTGATTGACATGATCTATTTTAAAAAGTGTCTTATATAATAAAAAGGACGTTGTAAAGAAAATAGCTTCTACTAAACAATTAAACAGTTATTTTCGTACAAAAAAATACATAACCGTCATATCCAAAAATCTCGAAAAAATAAAAAAGATACTAATAATGAACAACTATCCCAAATCATTCTTCGAACCGTTCATAAAACGAAGAATAAATAAAATCTACAATTCCAATAAATGGAACAACATAAATAATAATAATAAAAAAGAAGGTGAGATCAAGTATATATCATTACCGTATATTCCAGAAATTAACACAAAAATAAAAAATATTTTAAAACCGCATAATATTACTATAGCAGAAAAAACTAAAAACAACTTAGCAAAGGAATGTTTCACAAAATTTAAGCCTAGAAGTGATAAGTTAAACACACCTAATGTAATATACAAGATTGACTCTTTGAACTGTGACAACGCATACATAGGTCAAACAGGACAATATTTACAGAAAAGAATATACGAACATACCCTAAGAAAGGTTAACGAAAATGGAACAGCATTAGCACAACATGCATAACAAATGTTACATAGTTTTGATTTTGATAGCACAAACATATTAATCAATGAAGACAATTATAATAAGAGAAGAATCCATGAAATGATGCAAATTAAAAAACATCAGAATGCAATGAATTTTAGATCAGACACAGACAATCTTAGCTCTGTATATCATACACTAATTAAATGAAAACATAAAATATGAACACCTGGTATATTGAAGAAATGCAGACCAAGTGATCCTCAGAATGCGAAGAAAAATGTTAAATATTATAAACAGTTTTTTATTCTCTCGCTTGATATTGGTAGAAACAGCCATACATGTAAGTAAAATTTAAAGCTCTAAACAATAAATTCTAGTTTTTTCCCGAATATGATTGTCCTGACTGACCTGTGATCCCAAGAGATTCAAACAAATTTTAATATGCTTTTTATATGTTTGTAATTTGTATTTTAGTATGTATATTTTAACAGGGCTCTTGTTTTTAAATTAATGACAAACTGATGATGGTGGAGAAAGACACCGAAACGTATTTGTAACACTTTAAATAATAAACAATAAAATTGACTGGAACCCAGGAATTTCTTTTGAAATAATTGCTAATTACAGTCAGGAAAATATACACAATTAGTTATAACTCTAAAAGCTGAATATAGCGGCGGTAGTACTTAGACCAGCTTACTTATTCACTTTATCGGTATAACTTCTAATATTTTCATTTATCTTTATTCTCAAAATTTTTCGAATAATCGCTTTAATCCAGATATTGTAAAAATGGCATTTTAACCATAGCATATTATACAAACATTCCTTTTTTTTAATTGTGCATCTTGAAACATAAATTGAAATATTACCAATTTGTTGAAAATGACATTATCCTGAAAGATTGCGCAAAAAAGTGTAATTCAAAGAAATTGCTCCAAACTCTCTTTACATTTTTTCGGAGTCGAAATGCGAAAATGGTACTAAATCCACCAAATTTTTATGTTAAATTACGTTTAGTTCATGATTTTTAAGTTTAAATATACATAACGACATGAAAGTATTAAAACTGTTTAAATATATGATTTTTGACACTGAAAAACGGAAAGTAAATTTCCAAATAATTTTTAAAATGCCTGAAACCGCTTTTTGTCGAACACCCTGTATGTGCAAGCATTAGAAGTCCTGAAAACCACAACCAAAGAAGTGAGATATAAAGGGTGTTCCATTAAGAACGACGGATTTAAATTTTAAATAAAACATATATATTTGTGGCATAAGTTTGAAACATTTATTGAGAAATGAAGTACACATCATGACGATTGAGGATGAATGGAATAAAACATCGGACAAATGACCACCTCGGCTTTGCTGGCACAGACGTGCTCTTTTCATGAAATTTTCAAGCGGTATTTCAGAGATACAGCGTTGAATTTCATCTTTTAAGGCTTCAATTGTTGTTGGTTTGTCCACATAAACTTGTGACTTTAAAAAACCCCAAAGAAAACAGTCCAAAGGCGTTAAATCGCATGATCTGGGCGGTCAATGCCGATCTCCAAAACGAGAAATAACACGACCAACAAATGACTCGTGCAGTAATTCAACAGTTTCTCTGGCTGTATGAGCATGTTGCACCGTTCCTGTTGAAACCACATGCTGTTGAGATCCACATTTTGCAATTTTGGCACAAAAAAGTTAGTTAATATTTCACGATAACAAACACCACTCACGATTAATGCTTGACCAACTGCATTTTCGAAGAAAAATGGTCCGATGATGCCTCCAGCCCACAATGCACATCAAACAATAACTCTGTTTGAATGCATCTGTTTCTGAACGATCACTCGTGGATTTTCGGAACCCAAAATGCGACACTTTTGTCGATTAACGAAGCCAACGTGATGAACAATGATGAAAATGGGTCCTCGTCACTAAAGATGATTTTCGTTGAAAAATCACCGTCCAATTGTCGTTGTTCCAAAATCCAATCAACAAAGGCTCTTTGTTGTCCATGGTCTTCCGGCTTTAGTTCTTGAGCCAACTCGACTTTGTACGCATGAGGCTTCAAATCTTTTGTTAAAATTCGATGCATAGTGGTTGGGGAAACACCAATTTCCTGAGCTCTATGCCGAATTGATGTGGTTCGGCTTCCCTCAACATTTGCACGTACTGCTGCGATATTTTCAGTCGAGCGACCAGGACGAGCGCGTGTTTCTGTTTTCACTTCATTAACAGACCCAGTTTTCTGAAATTTCTTCATTAATTTTCTCACAGTGGCTTCGGTTGGAGCATTCCGATGGCCCATAATTGTACGCATTTTGCGAACTGTGGCTGCAAAACTTCCACAATTTTGATAATAATTTTTCGCAATGAGAATTGAACCGCTCCATTTTACTTAACCTCCTGCTATCTACTAACGAACGGCCTTTTTTTAATGTCAAATCATGACAGTACAAATGGCGAGCAATTAAAAACCGTCTTTCTTATTGGAACACCCTTTATTTGTCCATAAATAAAGTAATATTTTCGATACAAATAATGTTCTTTCAGAAAAACACTCGGACACGAGTTCTATTATTTTTAATAGTGCATTTTTGAAAAATAAGTTGAAAGTTTCAAATGAGAACCTCGGTAATTTGTTGAATTTTTCATTCTACATAAAATTTTGAGGATCTTTATGATAAAAGATAAGCGACCATCGTACAGACCGGACTGAGGTTTTGTGTCTAGAAAAATTAGAAATGTTTGTACGTATTTCCGCAGGAATATTTGTTTTTCACATAACTGAGAGCGCAAGCACATCAGCATTAGACTGGTGCGGTGCATAAAAGAGCATTTCCCAAACCTCGTCAACAACAAAAGAAGAATGGGAATGTCATAACGTCTAAAATTTTAATATTCAAACTTTTTCTTTAAAATTATTCCAATCAAGAGTAATATTAAAATGCGTTTATCGATAACACATAGAATCGAAATTTCTATGATGATTGGTGTCTAATTTAATAACAAATCAGTCAGTAGCCAGTAAAGTTAAGAAGTATAAATAGCAGAAAAAACGTTGGCTCTGTAGAGTTTATGGCAAAGAATGGTGAAGATGGACAAAGATCGGTGAAGAGAAAGAACTGAATGTGTTCCTAGCTGTTGCAAAAAATCCACATATTATTGCACATAATGTTTTACAATTAAAAAATGCATCCTTATAAAATAAATCGGGTACCCGAATTAAAAGAAGACGAACGAAACCGGCGATTGCAATTATTTCAATCTTGAATCCATAATTTTCCAAATTAAGTTAAAAATATTTGTTTCTAAGATGAATCAACTTCTACGCTATCGGAGCAAGAAAATGGAGAGCACTGTTTGTCTTGGGCAAAAGAAAATCCCACATGGATAAGAGAACAACATACTCAAAATCCCGAAAAGTTCATGTTTGGACAGGAATAATAAAAAATCAATCAATGGGACTTATTTTTTAAATATATTTTGAACATTCAAATATATCTTGATTTCCTACAGCAATGTGTGATCCTGAAGTGAAGAAATGTATATCCAGAGCTTCCCGATTTCAGACAAACGAAATTTATGGTTCTAGAAGATGCTGCTCCACCACATTATGCACTTCAGTTGGGCGATTTCTCGATGAAGTAGCATTTTCCTTTCCTTCTTCCTTCCAATTCATTTTACAAAGGGCTTGGAAGGCGTGGAGCAATTTCCCTCTGAATAATTTTATTCATATTCTTTTTATGCGGCCCAGCATAATTTTGTTGACGGTTAGGGATTCTGTCAGGCACAAGAACCGTTTCAGTTTCATCATTTAATTAAGCAAGTAATAATTGCTCTTTATTATAAAATATAATGTGGATTTGATGCAATATTTGACCTTTATTACACATTTTCTTTCATCTCCATTTCCTCGCAACCAAGGAAGTTAATATCGGCGCAGTATGTTATCTCTGTATTTTACGTAGCACCAAAGTTCAAACTAAAAATAGAGGTTTACATTTGAAAATTTCAACTTCAGGGTCGTTTCTGAATTTTGAATCACCTTGTATATTTATACAGATCTTTCTATCAAAAAATGCGGACTTAAAAATAATTAAGCAGTGGTCTGAGTACTTTTCTGAAAGACATTTCTCTGAGTGTTAATCGAATGTATTCCTTTTTTTATTATTTATTACACTCTGTAGATGTTTACTTCTGCTTTCTTTGTATTTTCTATTTCCACTTAAAATATTCAGCATTTAAAGTTTTTTAAATTGTGAGTAAATTAAGCCAAACTTGATAGAGTAAGCAAATCTTTTGTCTGCTTCATTTTTAAGAACTGCAACAAACTTCAAACAAAAAATTAGACTTAAAACCGTGCATATTAAAATGGTTTTTTTTTCTTGACAGCCGGGTTGAGCTCCTCACAGTAAAAACAAAGAGAATTCTGCAATCGCCCAGGTAAGGGATAATAAATAAGAAACCATAAGTCTGCCTGATAAAATTAGTTTATAATACTTTAATATTTCTAACAAAAACAATAAAACACACATCTGTTTATAAACGACTGATTATTACAACATTCTACGAAATTGGTGTGCAATTACTATTGATAGATCTGACCGGCACTCTGGTAGTACAATAAAATAATAATAAATAATAAATAAATTACTAGACGTAATACTAAAAGTTAGACGTGATGTTTTGAAAGGTTTGTCTTATATGTACAGTAACTTTGCTAAATGTTAACGTAAATAAATCATTTGCCATTGTTTTATAATAAAAATAAAACCGGAATGATTCTGATAAACATGTTCGGTGGAGAAAAAATCTAACTAAACAGTGAAAAAAGAATCCTATGATTAAAGTAAACTAAAAACTAAAAAAGGTGATTTGTTTCTAATTACTTTTCTACAACGAAAAATACTGAACCATTCTTTAATAAAATTACTGTACAACTTACAACGGAAAATGTTAAAATTGAAATGCTCTATTGTACTAAAGAAAAAATATCTAAAATTACAAAATATAAAAAATACTTAGCTAAGACTTTTTCAACTTGTACTGTATTGGTTATATATTTTTGGGTTACGGTAGGTTACCTACAATTAATTGACTAAGTTCTCTCTACGTTTATTTACACAACATCGACACAGATATACAGGATGGCCATAAAACAAACAATATCCAACGCATGCAATCATTCACCAGCAAATTATAGCAGCACCTATTTACATATTTAAATAATAATCTAACGGTTGCAAAATATTTCATGGACACCTTATATACAGAACGTTGGAAAAGTTTGGTTGAATTTTATCTGACTGAAAAGCTGTAGCAAGAGATGTAATGTTATACTGGCATGCTTTGGATATTATATAGAAAAATGATGGCATACTTAGCTTATTAATAGTAGAGCTCTTGCCGCATTTTGCCTAATCATATTTCCATCATTTATTAAAATGTTAACAAAAAACAACCTTCTTTTCCAAGGAAACTACAAAACAGCTACTTGAATAATTACACTAAATATATATATACACAAAATCTACAGAGTTAACATTCCTGATATTAGTTATGCAAAAAGTATTACCTATGACTCGTGTGTCCATATTTATGGCCAAATAAATAGGTAAGGTCATCCGTGGGAAGAGACCTGTAAAATTCGGAATTTTTAAATTTGTTGTTGTTAAAATGGAAGTGCTTTCTAGAAAACCTTAAAATGATCGGCTTGTCAATATCTTCAGACGACCATTTTGGTGGCATGGCATTGCCATATTTTTCTCTGGCTCTTTTGTTTGAAAATTGTTCTGTAGTTGCAAATGGAAATTTATACTGTTCGTCGTTCTCTGGAGGTACATGCGCTTTTCCATATGGATTAAAACGGTGTTGCAGATCATCTGGCAATTCGCCGTCTACGCGTCCGGCGTCAAAGTTGTATTGTCTCTTTGGCGGCAGGAGGATCTCTTGAATTTGCTCCGAAGGCTCGGGTGTTACAATTTCGTTGAAGAAGTTGCCAGTTTGGTCATCCACATCTCTGGTATGGTGGATCAAACTCTCTTGTTGGTATTTGGAGTCCAAATCGGGGAATCTGACGTAGTTTCCATTTGGATGACTGCGAGGAATAACCACTTCTTCACTTGGAAATTTCACAAAGTTTTTCGTTCGGACGTTTCCAATCTGGCCAAGATCGAAATATGGGTGATAGGTGGTAGCCATCGGATGGTATGTGGTAATTTTTGGTGTAGTTGAAGTTACGCTACTACTACTTGGAAGTGTAGTTGTTTCGCTTTCCTCTGTCGTAATAAGGGGTACTGATCTAACTTCTGAATTCGTAGTAGTTGTAGTGGCAATTTCCGTAGTAGTATCGGAAAATTCCGTTTGGCTGTAGGAACCATCTGCATCAAAGGTAGTGGTTTCTTCGTTAGGCATAATGATGGTCGTAGGCGTGACCGTACTATCCACTTTATCCTCCGTCGTAATACTTTTATCAGCAGTTGTGTATGGTATGGTAGATAATTCTTCGACTTCAGTAGTGCTCATTGACTCAGTTTCACTTTTCACTTCGTATTTTTCAGTTGTACTAGTAGTGACTTTAGTCAGTTTTCTCAGCTCTTCCTCCAGCACATCTATATTCAGTTTTTGGTCTCTCTTGTCAAATTTACTGTTATTGTCCTCTTCGTTCTTATCACTGGCCTTTGCGGTCTGGGTGACAATGATGGCCATATCATGTTCTTCTTCAAATCCACTACCATAATCATCTTCAAAGTCCATAATTAAAGGGATATCCACCCTGGTAGGTGCAGAATTCGGCTCTTCAGGTATGCTATCATAATCCAGTTCTGATCCAAATTCAGCGTTGAGTTTGCTCAACAAAAACGTTAGCTGATTATCTTCCCTTAGCTTAATAATTTTGATGCAGCGCCCCATCGAATCGGAGTTGTAGCCCTCAGCACAAGGCGGAAGATCTTTTGGTGAAAATGTCGGGGCGACAAAAACACTTTTTGCAGTGATGCGATGCTTTGGCATATGCTCTCCTTGGGTTTGTCGGTTTTGGTTTTGATTCTGATCATCCACCAATAGCCAAGCTTCCCACGAAATTTCCTGGTTCTTGCGGCTCAACGGGGTGGAAGGAAACGAGCACACCGTCGCGAACAAACTTAAAATTAAAAGCACATAATTTAACTGTACTGTAAGCATCATTGAGAGGTTGAACACTTTCATTCCAGGGAACGATTAAAAGTCACATTATCTTCAACACAAGACAGGGTATTGGCTGTATGTTTGTTTGGTCACTTGTTCAGGGAAAACGATGCTCTTCGGCAGGAATCTAAACGTGGACTGTTAGTCTGGAGCATCTGGACGAGCCTTTTTTTCCAGACTGATGCGTAGCGAAAACCTGAAAAGAAAGAAAAATAAATAATACTGACGAGCTACTGTAAATTTTATTATTTAAACAATGATTTTTTGTGTTCGGACGAGAGTCGGCGTAAGATTCCATTTAAAAATTGGCCAGCCGCCAGTGTTTGTTGTGCTAAGAATATGAATGGCGGGTAGATAAGTGAGATGTTAGAAGTATGGCACGACAGGTTCGTAGGTAACCGATTTTTAGTCAGATACATATAGCACTTTGATATTAAGTCATTTGAAACGCTAGCTGATGAATTGGAAATAAACTTACTCAATAACTATAAAATTGGGTAGTCACTTTTTGAGTCATTTTAAACTAAACGCTTTAATTGCGAATTTTTATATTTGAATAGTTTGATGCTTGATTTATGAACTGCCTTTCTCTTCAGCAAACTTTTTTTTGAACACAAATCGAGTTTGGCAAAGTTGAAAATATTCAAAAAATTTATGAACTTATCGTAATTTGAATGAAAAAATGTTTTCGAAGTAAACATTTTAAATAGTTTTTTGTTTCAAAATTCCCTGGGTTTCAGTCAATTTTATTGTTTATTATTTAAAATGTTACAAATACGTTTCGGTGTCTTTCTCCACCATAATCAGTTTGTATGTCTAGATGTTTCTACCTTTACATTTGGTTGGACATTTTTCATGGACATAGTTTTTTGTTTCATTTTTTATATATACTGGAACCGCGATACCCCTGGAGCTGAATAATTGGCACGAAATAATTGAAATTTACTGCATAAAATGTTCGTTTTGTTGGTGATACTACTTTCAATTGCAAGTAAAAGATGCATTTTTCTCCCAGAGTCTCAGAGCCAATACAACCTCCTAACTCAAAGAGCTTTCAATACTTAACTGTTTTCATTTTTCCAGAGCTAGATGCGTTCATTAATACTAAATTCGACCTATTAAGCACCAGTTTTAATAAGCACTTTATTTCGATTACTGATTAAATTAGTGAATGCTGAATGAATTACTTGTGTGATAGATGGTGGTAATTTCAAAGCTGAAAGCAAACGAACCGGGTCCACTCCTGATTTGTCCAGATGGTTTCATGGAAATTGTTGAGACTGCTTGTCTCTACAAGCACGCTAAATGATTTGGGCTGAATTAAAACAAATTGGTGTTAAATGGTTTTGAGAGTACTGAAGTGCCCGCTTTATCAGATAATTTATGAATTATGTTACACTGATGGTGGTCTAGTTGCTACTTGAACTCTCATAGGTTTACTATGTTGATCTAGATCAATAAGTAAAATAGGAGTATGGAGAAATAGTCACGTATTTACTGTGTATAGTATTTTGCAGTTTCCTGTGACGACAAGATTTACCTTAAAAGAAAAACCTCTTTTTTCTGTTAAGATAAAAGAGTTCGTACGTGTACAACTATTATAGGTAATTATTTCAAATGCAGGTTACCTAGATAAACAAGCCTGACCAATTTATATCTAGCAGCAACGAAATACAACAATTTTTTTATGGAACACCCAGTAATTTGCAAAAATCTCTATGATTTTCTGCACCATGTTCTACATGTACTATGTAGCAAAAAATATGTAGCCTTTTACTGTTTAACAACACACATTATTGGGAAAAAATTGATTTTTATTTGTAAACAGCTGAGGTAAGTAGCTACATATTTGATGATTATACCGAGTGTTGCTTTAATGATTGGACAAAGTTTTAGTGGTGGTGAGGCACTTGAATAGAAAAACATTTCCATTTTGTTGTTTAAACGAAGCGTTTCTAATATACAGGATGTTGGAGTTTTGTTTATTGATGCAAAACATTTTTATGAATATGTAAAAACCGCCTAGGCTATTTGAATCCAACGAAAGGAAAATGTTGCGCGGTTTAAACAGCATTGATTTATTACTTTGTGCTTTGGTCTAAAATCTCTAGTCAACACAACTTCGTAATGAGGAATTAATATACGGATTCTCACAATTGACCACAAACTTAAATTCACTAAACACATACGAAACATCAGGGCAGAAACAATAAAGAGAACAAAACACTTCCGATCACTAACCTACAAAGACAGAGGAATTAGCACAAACACCGCCACCAAAATACATAAAGCTATTTGTAGACCCTTGCTAGACTATGGACACATACTCATGACCAACGGAACAGAAAGGACGAAACATTATATACAAACAACAGAACAAATTGCACTAAGACTAATAACACGAATAAGACACCCCCAAAACCCACAACACAACCCCCCCACCCAACTACTATACGAACGCACAAACATGACAAAGATCTCGGAAAGACTCATACAGCTACAGACAAAATGGACAAACAACCCCTACAACTGGACCATACTGAATCCCCTTTGTCTTACAAGACCAACCAGACAATCCCGCTTTCGTTTCCCTACATTAACGCTACTCGAACACTTACAAACGCTACGGACTAGTGGACAATAAAATAATTCCTTCTTGCCACTGAAATCTTATTTATCTAATAGTATTGTTAACCTAGAATAAGAGAATTTTCATATTTGTTTTTCATTTAGATTAAGACTGTATGTATTAAACAAGGGCAGAAAGACCGATAGGTCGATAGCCTTTTTTAGAAATAAAGATGTTTACTACTACTACTATACGGATTCTTTTTTTGAAATTGGAACATTTTGAAGTAAAAGAGGATTTTAATTGCGTTCTGTAAAAAAGTTACATTTTGTACAGAAGCTACCGACAGTTAGATTCTTAAAATTTCCAGAAAATTACTTTACGTGCTTTTTACATATCGTGTAGCTCTAAAAAGCCTATCCGGACAAACAAAACAATTATACATATACTCACATACAGTGTGTCCAGTATAAAATGATGTACATGGGGATATTGGAAACCATTAGAGTTACAGGGTGGACCAAATGGGGAAAAAGTTGCACAATCAAGTGCCTATAAATAATCTGTCATCAACTTTTTTGAACTCGGAATAACAACGGATATACAGGGAAAAAAAGAAAAAAGTGCGTTTTATAAAATCCTTTATATCGTGTTTATTATAAAACATACAAACAAGGCTTTTGATAGTGTCTGGCATGGAGGCTTACTATACAAACTATACAAACTACACACACCAACATATCTATTACACACCATAAAGAACTTACTAGAAAACAGACAACTACAAGTACGAATTGACAAAACACTGTCATTTTCTTTTTCCCCTGAACAAGGGCTCCCTCAAGGATCCCCGCTCTCACCGTTTCTCTACAATATATACTGCCATGACATACAATTACAACTTACCAGACAAAAATCAAATCGACAGATCGGCATACATATTACAATACGCAGACGACACGGCACTTATTGTACATGACAAAACTACTGAGAGAGCAGCGCAAAGACTCCAAACACTAACAAACAACACAATGACATGGTTTTATAAATGGAGACTAACACCAAACGCGTCAAAAAACCAACTTCTGCTCACAAACCACAGACTCAACGCTGACTCCCCTACAATAACTGCAGACGGCCAAACGACACAACCAAAAAACGACGTAAAATGGCGGAATCACAATTGACCACATACTTAAATTCACTAAACACATACGAAACATCAGGGCAGAAACAATAAAGAGAACAAAACACTTCCGATCACTAACCTACAAAGACAGAGGAATTAGCACAAACACCGCCACCAAAAAATATAAAGCTATTTGTAGACCCTTGCTAGACTTTGGACATATACTCATGACCAACGGAACAGAAAGGACAAAACGTTATACACAAACAACAGAACAAATTGCACTAAGACTAATAACACGAATAAGACACCCCCAAAACCCACTACACAACCCCTCCACCCAACTACTATACGAACGCACAAACATGACAAAGATTTCGGAAAGACTCACACATCTACAGACAAAATGGACAAACAATCCCTACAACTGGACCATACTGAATTCCCTTTGTCTTACAAGACCAACCAGACAATCCCGCTTCCGTTTCCTTACATCAACGCTACTCGAACACTTACAAACGCAACTGACTACTGGACAATAAAATAATTTTTTCTTGCCACTGAAATTTTATTTATTTAATAATATTGTTAACCTAGAATAAGAGAATTTTCATATTTGTTTTTTATTTAGATTAAGACTGCATGTATTAAACAAGGGCAGAAAGACCGATAGGTCGATAGCCTTTTTTAGAAATAAAGATGTTTACTACTACTATAAAAGATACAATAACGAAATTTTTAGGGTGGGGGTAAGAAATGAGCGTGAATTTGAAAATAAAGTAAAAAATAATCTGGACCCACTATATTCAATGAGGCCGAAGTCAACTTTTGTCTTTCTTATGGGCGCCATATTGAATTTCTGCATTTTTAAATTCCCCTTTAAATATGCTCTTCAGCCATGTATAACATGTTTATGTTCGGCCAAGATAAATAATTAAAATTAACAAAATTAAGATTTATTTTGTAGACAGGTAGACCATTTGGTCCACCTCTGTAACTCTAACGGTTTCCAATATCCCCATGTACATCATTTTATACTGGACACACTGTATAGATACATATAGCACATATTTTTAAAACAAAAAGCTTATTTTAATGGCTCCAACACCCTTAAAAAATTGTCGGTATATACTATGTATATAGAACACCATGTATATCATGAGAATTAAGTTATCGCAAATGGGGCGTTTGTTTTATGGAAAATATTAAAAATGCTTGCAGGAATTTTAAACAGGACATCATGTAATATATGGTGGAAAGAAAACTTCTCGCTTATTCTGTATCAAAAAGTGTTTACATAAATTTATCTAGTTGAAGCTAGTTTTGCCAGCAAGAAAACAAATCATTACTTTTCATTTGAGAATTTAATCTTGCAAAAGAATTAGTCATTCTAATTAAAATTTGTTTCGGGAATTTTAGCTTGAATTGAATACATATTGCGTTAATTGCGAATGTTTCTTCGAGAATGTACAGAAAGGAACACAGACAATATCCGATTGAATTGGTAACTAATGAATGAAAAACACCGAATGTAAAGCAAAATGAATGTAAAACGTGATATTGTTCAACTAACGAGGAAACTTCCGAAACCTTAGACAAGATCAGAAAAAAATACACTTTTGGTTTTAGTTTATCTTCACGCATTTTCCCACGTATCCATTTTAAGTGCTGAACATGTTTTAGGCATTTCTTATTATCCATTTAACGAATTATACAGAAACATAGATTTCATGTCATTTTTTATCCATCTTGAGGATTGAAATAATGCTCGTTAACTCGAAGAAATTTTATTAATTCTAACTTAAAAGGATGCATATTTTTTGAGAAAAGTTATATGGACCGACAAGTCTATTTTTCGAGCAAAGGTGTTGCTAATAATCTATGATGCACCTTTATAGATTTTTAAGTAGTTTGTACCGCTATTGTTGTAACCAATTAGATGAAACTCGGTATTATCCAAGTAGAGCAAAAGCAGAACGAGCAATCACGGTTCAAAACTAATGGATAAGAGGTTAATAGTGAAATTGGCCGCCGCCTCACTCACCAGATCTTACACGCTGAATTCCTATCTTTGGGGTTTTATTGAATCTAGTCTACGTCCCCAGACTAAACTAGGGCTTATTTGGTAAATCAAATACAATTTTGAAACAACTTGATCCGAACAAAATGCATGAGCAAATGCTTAGGTTCTTGAATAATGAAATTATTTAAAATCATACACAGAGTTAGGCTTTCGAGGCCATTCCTTGAAACTGAGTTTTCCGGGTTTTTAGGCCGTCGTAAAATAGAAATGCTTCCTGACGTTTCGCAAGCACGAGTGGTTTGCATCTTCAGAGATTGTTTACTTGAGATCTTACACTTATAATATAAGCTTAAAATTGTAGCTGTGCTTGTGTATTTCGATGGCTTCTCGTATTAGTCGAGGGCGACAACCTGTTGTTGTGGCTAGGACTTCAGTTTCTGCAAATTTGATGCTGTGCATTCCCTCGCGGAGGGCATGTTCTGCCACTGCCGACTTTTCCACATGTCCCAATCTGCAATTTTGTCGATGTTCTTCGATCCTCGTCTTAACCGATCTCCTCGTGGTTCCTATGTAGACGCTTCCACAGGAGCATGGGATTCGGTAGATACCTGCAGTGGCGAGGGAAGGTCTTCTGTCCTTAACCGACCTTAGAATTTTCTGGATCTTTGTCGAAGACTTGTAGATAGTTTTATATTATGTTTCCCTAGGATCTTCCCAATTCTGTCCGTAACTCTGGGAAAGAAATGCAGAAAGGCTCTTTGAGTGGTTTCACTCTTTTCGGCACGGTCCACCTTTGCTGCTCTTTTGATGTCAATCTGAGAGGATCCTTTTTGAATGAAAGCCCTTTCTAAATGCTGTAATTCCGCTGATGGTGCTGTGGTCCACATATTTTCCTGGCTCTATCCGTGAGAGCCTTGATGATTCCTTGTTTTTGACTCGGGTGATGGTTGGATAGCTTTTGGAGGTATCTGTCCGTGTGGCCTAGATACCATGACATCCAGGAAAGCCAACTGTTTGTTTTGTTCAACTTCCATGGTAAATTGTATCTCTGGAATGTAGTTTGTTCAGTACAGTGTAAGCTCTCAAGCAAACCACCTCTGAAGATGCAAGCCACTCGCTGAAGAAGTGCTTGCGAAACGTCATGAAGAAATTCTATTTTTCGATGTCCTAAAAACCCGAAAAACTCACCAGTTTCTTATTTAAAATCATATTAGAAAATTATTTCCAAACGTTTTATCATGTTCTTTGCTAAGAAATTGGAATTGGTTTAAATTGGATTGGGTGTGCCTTTTTCCATAAAACGCAGGGTGTGTGACATAAAGTTCTTACTATAACATGCACTTTTTTTGTTTTCCAAAACGCTACTTTTTTCAGACACTCTGTATGTGATGAGGAAGGATAGCGCACATGTTATTTGAACAGATTGAATTTTTTTTATCCAATCTAGAAAAATCGCAAGATACTGGGTGTCTCATCACTCAAATGAACGCCTCATAATTAAATCATAAAATATTGACAGAATTTAAAATGTTATTTTATTATCTGTAATAGTTTCCATACGATTAGAACACTTAGGTGCAGTAAATAACTCTGCACAGGGGTGCAATTAATTCTCTAAAACATAAAAATCATAGTTTAGAATATTAAAGGGGCAAGTTGCGGCATGAAGGTATTTTTCTTAACAGAATCAAGAATTTACTGTTTTTCCATTAGAATAAGATAGATATTCCATTCTAATTGATTTGCATTGCTGTAGAATACTGGTTTCAAACTTCGGTTACTTTTAGTTTCCTTTTACAGTATTGCCTGCATTGTTGCAAGTGGTAGAACAAAAGCTGCGGATTTTCCACAGCTTTTTTTCTTAAAAATGTATATTCTCTATTACTTCTAAAGGTTTTTTTACAATTTTTTTGCAATCCATTGTCATTTTGAATCGCTAACTGTAGTTTCCCGCACACGCGTACTGTTAAGAACGCGATTTTTAGATGGAAGTTTGACTGCCCTTTCTCACTAAGGACTGGTTTAGTCAAATACAAATTTTCAGCCTTTCACCTGCAGCAGTTTGTAACTTATGATTTTTTCGGGCAAAAGCGTTCTATTGAAAACTATCTTACAGAGGATTGCTTTACCCAAAAACAAAAATTCCGCCTTCTACGTGCCGCCGTTTACTACTTATGAATTTTCAAAGACAAACGCGACTTTTACACAAAAGTTTGAAAAAATTTAAAAAGTCACCGGGATTCTGGAAATTATTGCTTTCTGCTGCACTTTCCGACTTCAGACTGGTTTAGTCAAATACAAATTTTCAGCCTTCCGCCGGCAGCAGTGATTTTCCACAGCTTTTTTCTTGAAAATGTATATTCTCTATTACTTCTAAAAGTTTCTTACAATTGTTGGTAAAATATTTTGATCTGATAAAGAAAAAGTACAAGCCATTGTCATATTTTGAAACGCTAACTGTATATTCTGAAGCGTTTCAGAATATCCGATATTTCGGAAACATTGTCAATAAATAGTACCAATATGTCTAACTACTACAAAAGCAGCTTAAGACTTAAAACTGGTTAGTTCTTCAGACCTTTACGGCATCATGGGAGACCCTTTCTTTCGTAGAATAGAACATCTGGAAATTGTATCTTACAGTGCCGACACCCCAAAAAAATTAGTTTCAAACAAAGCCTATTAATTTCTGTTGCTGTTTGTCTGCTAGTATAAAATACATGGTGTTCCACTATTTCACAAATTCCTAGGTAAGAAATTTTCTGTTCCATAAGAAAATGGATAAAGATGGGTATAGCACATGTTACTTAAAATAGAATGAAGCAGATTCAATAGAATTTAAAAATGTTAGAAAACCCTGCGAGTCCCATTAAAAAACTCACCAATATCAGATCACGATCATCAACATTTTAACTCTTTTCAACCTTCAGTTATTTTTAAGTTTCCTTTAGAGTTTACCTGCATTTCTGCAAGTGACAGTAATAAACTACGGATTTTTACGGTTGCTTTGCTGAAAATTCACATTTTCTGTTGCAATTAGTGATATTTCTATAATTTGTTGCAAAATATCTTTGTCTTCACGAAGAAAAGGTCCAAGACATTATTTTTTTCTGTATTTCCGCAATATTTTTATCGTTCTAACTTTAAGTAAATCTTTTGCAGAATGGTCGGTAGATAGTACGGTAGTAATTGGTTAGTTTCTCGAGCGTCTATGCTGTCGTAGAATGGAATTTGTTCTTGACGTTTTTCAAGCTATGAGTGGCTTGCATCTTTAAAGGTGCTTTTCTCAAAATCTCGACCAATTTCATATTTTTCTGCCCCCTCTGAAAATGTAAGCTACTCGTGTTTGTAAAGCGACAAGAAAAATAACATTTCTAGATTGACTTAAATCTTCAAAAGCCGAAAATAAGCAGATCAAAATTAATTATTGTTGTGTATATTTTCCTGACTGTATTTCAATTTAATCCAAAAAAAATTCCTGGGTTTTTCTTTGGACTAGTCATAGACATAGTCAAATGTGAAGGTAGAAACAACTATACACACAAACTGATGATGGTGGAGAACGAACACCGAAACGTATTTGTGACATTTTGAATAATAAGCAATAAAATTGACTGAAACCCAGGAATTTTTTTTGGATTAAATCAAAATTAATAAAGTAGTGTAGTTTCAGGTCGTAGCTGCAATGGGAATTAATCCGACACAATCTAATAAACTCGAGGCGGAAACTAGTAATATATCTCTGGCGTTGGTAAAATTAATTCTAAAATCAATCTAACAAAATTCCATTCCAGTTCAATTCCATTCCAATAAAATAACAATTATATATGAGTTGTGAGATAATGGCTGAGAGAATATTACGAAATTGTCACGTATTTGAAACACACATGTTTTAGTGCAAATAAACCAAATAAACCTTTTACCTAAATGGCAACGATAATGCACAGAATCGTTGTATGGAAGTGAGAAAATCCCCGCATAATTCGCTAAAGGAAATATCCCAAGAAGTTAAGAAAGTTAGAAAGAATTTTAGGGCTTACACATCACATTGTAGGCCAAGTATTTATGGGCGCAAATTTAACCGGCCTCAGATATCTTCGGCACAGCCAAAACATTCAGTAATAAATGGAGTTGTTATCCAGACTCTTCAGGAATTTAATTTGGATATCCAGTACAAATCTCAGGTTTATTTTGGAATTAAGCAATTTAGATATAACTTTTCCGAGTAATTGATCGTGAAGGATCGATCCAGTGGCTAGTCAGACCATCAGGTCCAACAATATTCAACTTCTCCAAAGCATTATAAACATTCGCAATACAATTACACCCATAATAATCCGTAGTGTTAGGGAAAAGGTTAGCAATAGAAAGTTCTTTCTTCTTGGCAAGACGTACAAGATTTTATAAACTACTACACTTATATTGACTGACCTAGAACCTGGGAAGTATATTAAACCAGAAAAGGCCTTATACAAATATCATTTAATCCCAGTCTCGACTCCAATAAAATTAAATCGAATGAATAAATAAGGTGAATATGTAATATGGTTATTTTAAAATTCCGGGCTGCTTATGACTTCAAATTATTCAAGACAACAAAATGCGACATAAATATCTGCAGTAGTTTAGACTTCAGCATGGAGAGAGGATGTCTGACTGGTAAATCGTCTCTGAATAACTCTAAATGTTCTATTAAGGTGTCAGGAAAGTGATGACTGAACATGAAGATTTGCAACAAAGTTAATAACGGAGATAATGTTAAAAAGCATTTGTGGACAAAGCTAAGGAACCAAAGCTGTCCACTTCCGTGATTTACTCCTTTCTTGATAGATGACAAACGAGACGGACCATCGACCCCACCTTAGCAAACACGCACAGATAAAAAGACACCAGGGTCATAGAACCTGATTTGACTTAGGGTGTTTACGCTAATCTGCTTCCTTATTTCCGCATTTTTTCGATAGGCTTAAATGGTATTTTAATTGTCGGAGATATCACGAAAACATTGCGATTATCTTTTCTGCAAATGCAGCAATGCAACCGTAGTCTACTATCTAATTTGGGCTAGGTCAGATCTTTTCAAGGATAACTTTCGATAGAGGAAACAAGCTTATTAATATGTCACTAGCAAAGTAGGTATACCGGAATTAAATACGTCAATGATAATATTTTTTATTGTTTTTAATATATTTATAATCAAAGGAAAATACAAAAAAAACACATTTTTTTAAATTTAATTGCGATAATTAACAATTTACATGAGCGATATATCGGCCACATGAAAATGAGAATGTAATCATGTGTGCTACAACTCGAGACTGCTGATCAACACAAAATGCACGTTTTGCTGAACTCAAATACTCAAAATAAATATGAAATTGCAAAAACAAAGATCAAAACCATTTAATCGTCAACTGTTTTATAGAAGGAAGATTTTATAGACCGAACAGGGTGGTGCAGTTTTCATCCCAAAGAGTTTAAGGGCAAATTCTACTATTAAAAAATTACAAAAATATTATATTCACTATAGTCCAAAAGTGTCAGCTTGTGGTAGTAGGCAAAAAGTATTTGTTATTTATTTTTTTAACGCCAACAAATAAAAGAATGAAGCTCTGTATACATGTTAGGGCTTGCAGGCTTAATAAGCTTAGGAACAACTTGCACACAATTTGAACATTGAAACATTGAGACAAACTTGCTAGGAGGGTTACCGAGGACGTTGAAATATTTAGACTGATTGAATATTTTTATAACGTAAGTTTGAGGCACCATTAGATACTTTTCCTCAAGCTACATAGTTTTGACTAAAAAAGTTCGTCTTGAAACTTTTCAAAATACTCAAAAGTTTTCGAGTGATATAACCTTCTAATACATGTGCATGACCAATCGAACGATTTTTTAATATACTTTATTAATTACTATGGCCAAAAGTGCTCCCTCGCGGAGTGACCGGCCCTGCAATTTAGCAAATCTTCCTCTAAAAAGTTTTTAAAATTGGTCTGAATTAAACATTGGCGGTAGATAGCGCGGTCCAGTTAAAACACAGCCGAGAACCCCCAATCAATCATTATCACTAAATTCTGATTGGAACGAGCGAGGTCCAAGCGTCTTTTGCTCAAAATTTCGCAGAGTACCTCTAATTGAAAATTTGAAATCACTCGAATAGTATTTATTTTTTCAAAAAGATTTCAAGACTTCAGTTTTCACTTCAAAAACTATATAATTTTTATTTAAACACTATGTGCTTTCAGAAAACGTTTTTCAAAGAAAAAAATTCCTCAAAGTTTAGCTTTAAAAAGATTCCTCGCGTCAAAGTTTTTGACGACCCCGGTACCTCTACTAAAATGTTTTTCTAAACGGGTTTTAGGCATAACATGCATGAAACTTGGTGTTTCATCCTCTTATACAAATTGAAAAGTGAATATTTATTACGGGAGTGCACAATTGTTTTCGTAATGCTTTTTGGCGTAAAATATGCCTCTCTATAACTCTCGCAGATTAAAATTGGACATTGGACATTGTATATACTCTAGTAAATTATTTAAGTAATGGACCGACGAGACATTATGCAAACGTGGAATTAATCAATTGATTAATTTATTTATTCAGAAATATTTGATAATAATAATCATCACGTTAAGTTTCGTTAGGAGACGATCAATTTCCGAAGAAGCTATGTTTGCCTTTTAATAATTCTTAAACTCCCAAGTTTATTTTATCAAAAAAAACTACCCCAACTTTCAGTTCTTCAACACTTTGAGTTAAAAGATATGAAAAGTTGAATGTATCAGAAAATTAACGTAAAAATTCAAGTATCAAGATTTTGCATGTTGGTTATTGTGTGGAAATGGTAGACTGCAAACAAGTTCAGTCGAACATACAGGGTGTCTCTAAAGGCACGCGAAGAGGTTTGAAATTGATATTTCCGCAAATATTTGCTCATCTAATCTAATATTCTGACGCATTCCTCATCTAGGTGTAATTTAATAAACAATTTTCATTTATTTCAAAAATGATGCATCAGTGGATCTTAGTATATAACATCTACTTATGTAGAAACATTTAACCGCAGCTATTCTGCTGTGTCTGCTTGTTTTTTTTTAATAACACACTTTAGTTAATCAATTTTGTTTTCTTTAAAATTGGAAAAGAAAGGATTGAACATACATGGTGAACGCTTGCACAATCTAAGATTTGCCGTCGAAATTGCACTGTTTGCAGGGGATAAACAGGAATTGATTGATATGTTCGAAGAACTACAAGATGAAGCTGCAAAAGTAGGATTACACATGATCTACACAAAGACCCAGTTTATTACAAATACACCAGACGCAGACGAAACAATATCGATTCATGACAGCACAATAAAAAGGACAGAAACATACCTACATATACCTTGGCCAAGCTATAACACCGGGCAAACAAAATCAAGAAATGGAGATTGATAGGAGAATTAGACTGGGATGGGCGGCCTACGGTAAATTAAAGTACATCTTCAGCATGAAAATCCCCATGACTTTAAAAACAAAAGTCTATAACGAGTGTATACTGCCTGTTGTCACATATGGTTGCGAGACCTATGTAATAACCAGAAAGATCAAACATAAATTGGAAGTACATCAGAGAGCCATGGAGAGACCACAAAACAAATACATAGATAACGGAAAAAACCAAAGTCTTGGATAATAAAAAGAATTGGTTCCCTGAAACGGCAATGGGCAGGACACGTGGCCAGACATACAGAAGACTGGGGCAGATATATCACCAGATGAAGACCTTGGAAAGAGAGGCCAGACGGCCAAACGACACAACCAAAAAACGACGTAAAATACCTTGGAATCACAATTGACCACAAACTTAAATTCACTAAACACATACGAAACATCAGGGCAGAAACAATAAAGAGAACAAAACACTTCCGATCACTAACCTACAAAGAGAGAGGAATTAGCACAAACACCGCCACCAAAATATATAAAGCTATTTGTAGACCCTTGCTAGACTTTGGACATATACTCATGACCAACGGAACAGAAAGGACAAAACGTTATACACAAGCAACAGAACAAATTGCACTAAGACTAATAACACGAATAAGACACCCCCAAAACCCACTACACAACCCCCCCACCCAACTACTATACGAACGCACAAACATGACAAAGATCTCGGAAGACTCATACAGCTACAGACAAAATGGACAAACAACCTCTACAACTGGACCATACTGAATCCCCTTTGTCTTACAAGACCAACCAGACAATCCCGCTTCCGTTTCCCTACATTAACGCTACTCGAACACTTACAAACGCTACGGACTAGTGGACAATAAAATAATTTCTTCTTGCCACTGAAATTTTATTTATTTAATAGTATTGTTAACCTAGAATAAGAGAATTTTCATATTTGTTTTTCATTTAGATTAAGACTGCATGTATTAAACAAGGGCAGAAAGACCGATAGGTCGATAGCCTTTTTTAGAAATAAAGATGTTTACTACTACTAGGAAGTTAAAGTTTCGATAGAAAAATAGTAGATCTGTTTTATTATATTATTTAAAGAACTGTGTGATGTGTTATTATATCAAGGTGTATTTAAAATTTATCATAGGGTTCAAAAATCGCACTGAAAAAATCAATGGTGATGCTCTATGATACTTTTGAGACGACATGTATACAAAATATAATTAGCAAAATACACGTATTTACAAATACTAACTAACGAATATGACCAGTGTTTTTTTTTAACAAAAATTATGACTCAATGAAAAAAAGCGTTTGTCCATTTCCTCGTGAACGCACTGTATTCAATCATATTTTGCTATTTATTAATAACAATTCTTATTGCCCTTTTTAATTTAAATTTCTGCTCAGTACGTTTTATATGGTTTCCCTGGGAGTAATTTCCTTATGTAGAACACAACCACTATCTACATACAACAAACTCATTATAAAACATAAAATAATCAAATCGCACTTTTTTCTTAATTGACATTGAGTAAACAACACGTCAAAAGCAATGTAAATATATTATTATAATTTATAGACCCTTGTCAGCTGACTGTAAACATAATTGTTTAATTTCGGATAAATCAGTTTCAACGAATCTACACTAAATCTGCCTAGATCGTCTTCGAGTTGACTGAGAATAATAAATGTGCAAGAACTGGTCAGAACATTAATACATTCATGTCCCTGATATGCCCTAGCGCAACATTTACTGATAATATTGTCAGGACGAGCTTTCATTCAACTTGTGCAGATAAACACATCTTGAAATTTAGTTTTTCGCAGTTTCCAAAGTAGGTTGTTACTTTTAAATTATGTGCTTTGTCCGTAATATTATTAAGCTGCAAGCAAGTTATTTCCATCAATTTGCTTATTTCGTTGAGCATTAAAATTAAATAGAGCTTAACAAAACGTACGCTATTATAAAAGCTATTATAGGATAAAAAAATAATCCTAAAATAATCATTATGAATGTGAAGAAAAATTGTTTAGTCTGTTTTGTAAAGTAGTCGGTGTTTTTAAATAATTGGAAAAAGTCTTCAAGATAAATCTGCTTGATGAAGCTAAAGAGGAAGAAATCACGACAACAAAAAAAGCATTTCATATACATTTGCGAACTATTCTCCCTAAATACGATACGTACTTGAAATTAATTACATTATTCCCATTAAAAAGGGCTGTACACATTTTAAGCCTCAAGTCTTGATGAAATTTCTACCTAATTTATAATATCTGCTCGTTTATATCCGAATGTTCTTATTATTTAGTAGTTTTATTAGTTCTTTCCCCTTCATTGTTGCTAGCCATTTTATGTAATTGGGCGAATAGTTAGCTTGATAGTACTAGCTAGAGGGTACCATTATCTCAGTCTTTCTTTATTTGGTCAGATATCGAATCAACATTAATTTTGTTGCCAAATAATTTTTTTGATGTACATATTTTAGTTTTTTATTTTCTTGATTTATTCAACGTGCATGGGGATCAGTAGTAGTAAACATCTTTATTTCTAAAAAAAGGCTATCGACCTATCGGTCTTTCTGCCCTTGTTTACATGTAGTCTTAATCTAAATAAAAAACAAATATGGAAATTCTCTTATTCTTGGTTAACAATATTATTAAATAAAATTCCAATGACAAGAAAAATTATTTTATTGTCCAGTAGTCCGTTGCGTTTGTAAGTGTTCGAGTAGCGTTGATGTAGGGAAACGGAAGCGGGATTGTCTGGTTGGTCTTGTAAGACAAAGGGGATTCAGTATGGTCCAGTTGTAGGGGTTGTTTGTCCATTTTGTCTGTAAATGTATGAGTCTTTCCGAAATCTATGTCATGTTTGTGCGTTCGTATAGTAGTTGGGTGGAGGGGTTGTGTAGTGGGTTTTGGGGGTGTCTTATTCGTGTTATTAGTCTTAGTGCAATTTGTTCTGTTGTTTGTATATAACGTTTTGTCCTTTCTGTTCCGTTGGTCATGAGTATATGTCCATAGTCTAGCAAGGGTCTACAAATAGCTTTATATATTTTGCTGGCGGTGTTTGTGCTAATTCCTCTGTCTTTGTAGGTTAGTGAATTTAAGTTTGTGGTCAATTGTGATTCCAAGGTATTTTACGTCGTTTTTTGGTTGTGTCGTTTGGCCGTCTGCAGTTATTGTAGGGGAGTCAGCATTGAGTCTGTGGTTTGTGAGCAGAAGTTGGTTTTTTGACGCGTTTGGTGTTAGTCTTCATTTATAAAACCATGTCATTGTGTTGTTTGTTAGTGTTTGGAGTCTTTGAGCTGCTCTCTCAGTAGTTTTGTCATGTACAATAAGTGCCGTGTCGTCTGCGTATTGTAATATGTATGCCGATCTGTCGATTTGATTTTTGTCTGGTAAGTTGTAATTGTATATGTCATGGCAGTATATGTTGTAGAGAAATGGTGAGAGCGGGGATCCTTGAGGGAGCCCTTGTTCAGGGGAAAAAGAAAATGACAGTGTTTTGTCAATTTGTACTTGTAGTTGTCTGTTTTCTAGTAAGTTTTTTATGGTGTGTAGTAGATATGTTGGTGTGTGTAGTTTGTATAGTTTGTATAGTAAGCCTCTATGCCAGACACTATCGAAAGCCTTGTTAATGTCCATAAACAGGCAAGCTGTCTTTCTGTCAGTTAGGTGGGTAGTTTGTATATTGTTGGCCAAAATAAAGAGCGGATGAACAGTCGAGTGATGTTGTTTGAAACCAAATTGGTAGGTAGGTATATATTTTCCAATCACTTTTTCAAGCCGCTGCTTTATTATGTATTCAAAAATTTTGCTTAGTACTGGAAGTAGTGTAATTGGGCTGTAGTTGCTCGGTTGTGTATTGTCCAGTCCATTTTTGGGTATAAGGATTATTAAGCCGTTTTTCCATGTTTCTGGGATTCAGCCATTTGTGATGCAGTTGTTCAATTCAGTTAGGATCAGTTTGTGTTTCTTGAGTTAGGCTTTTCAAGAGTTTTGCCTTAATTTTATCTTTCCCCGGTGCAGTGTTTTTGGTGTGCGCTAGGGCTTCATCGTACTCTGCGTCTGTGATCAGTTTGTAGGTGTAGTTTGGTGAGCTGTTAAAATAGTTCAAGTACCAGTCGTTGATCAAGTTCCAGTTGTCATTGTCGAAGTTAAGGTTTGTCGATATGCTGAAGGCCCTTTGATAGTGTCTGGCGAATGCGTCCGCTTTCTCTTTGTCTGTGTAGCGTTCTATTCCGTTTTCGTCAATTGTGTCAGTAGTGTCAGTCTTCCTGTATTGCGCCAGTTTCTTAATTTTTCGCCAGTATGTTTTGCCTTTGTCCTTCTGTATTTCTTTACATGTTTCTAGCCATTTGTCTTGTCGGTCATGGGGATCATTTTAAGTGCATTTATATATTTCCTCAATGTTTTATTTAATAAGGATTTTATTGCACTTGTTGAAAGATAAGGAATTTATATTAAACCAATAGTCCTAAATAGGATACAGTTTTGTCAATCCCCTATACGTGATAGTTTGCAATCTAGTTTGAATAGTTTTCTCAGTCGGTTTTATGTTCATTCAGCCGACTTTCAAATTTTTGATCAAAAATGATGCATTTATTTCACCGGAGTAAATGTGATAGATTAATACATTATAAGGAACTGTAGAAATCCTCTGGCATCAGGTATCTGAAAGTGCCTTTTGCAATAAACTCTCAGTATTTTTTTAAATTTCAGTGAATTTATACTATTATTGTAGGCCAAACAGGAAACCATTTTGCACGTTTTGAAGCCTATTACTTGCTATACGAAAACCTATTAATTCCTGCATATTATTTCTCGTCGGATATTTAAACCGGAAATAACACTGATATAGCTACAACACATTGAATTCACTATACGATATTTTTTAGACTAACAAAAGGGAGTAATTAAAAACCTAAGGAGTATTGAGCATCAATAGAGAAGAAATATATTAGTAAAGTGATTTAAAGAAAATTTAGGAAATTGGGCATTTTTCCATAAAATAGCACAATCGAAAATACGAAAGAGAAAAGTACTTCTTATTATTGAATCGAATGGAACAGGAATTTCTGAAACACTTTTTTGGTTTTATTGCTAAATTCGAAATTATACGGTATAATTATGATCATAATCGGAAACTAATCCTGGAAAAAGAAACGTGTAATTTTGATTTCAGACTTAATCCCAAAATAATCGACACTTTAATCGAATAAATTCTTTTTATTCGTAATTTCATTAGCGAGTAAATTGGATTAGTACCAATGAAACGGTACTGATAGTGTACGTAAGTAATAAAACTGAAAATAATTATCGCTAGATTAAATTATGTAAACAAATATATTTTGAAGGGTGTGTAAAGGATGTATAAGACGTTGAACAGGGAATAAACAATGATTGAAACCCTTTTAAAGGAAACAATAAAGTATGCTAATTATGAAAAGTATTAAAATACTTTTGCAAGTTCAACTTTTCTTCGGTTTGGCAAATCCAAGTTTTTCTTGTCAAATTTTTATATTTAAATACTTTTGTTGCTTTACTATCTGCATTCATTTTCATGATTTTAGCAAGATTATACAGGGCGATTCAAATGTGGCGTCAGACGACTAGGAGTTCAGAAAAAAATACCAAGATATTCTGAGGAAACTAAATTAGGAATTTTGTAACATTGTATTTGATCGGATTTTAAATTACGGTTTTCTCATTAATATTATGCAAATACTTGGTGCTTTATTTGTTCAGGAAAGAAACGAAAGAGAAAGGTAACAAAATAACTTATAAGTTCATTAAGAACAAAAGGATTTAAGCTAACTGTGAATTCGGCATTGTAATCAGTTGAGAAAAATTAAGATTTTCAAAATTAATTATTTTAATTAAGTTCTTGAAGCAATGGCTTAAACACCTGCATACCAATAAGAACTTATTATATGACATTCATCACAAAACTGCACAATTTCTGATGGAACTTATCAACTTTACTCCACAACATCTTCATAAGGTGTGTAATTTGCAAGCAATACCCTACAAGAACGTTGTGCATCGTAACCTCACTTCACAACATCGATTTTCATTGAAACTGGTGAGTGTTTTTCCCTAAAAAAATTTCCTAAGTTTAAGCAAGTTTTGCAATGTTTCATCTGTAATGTTTAGCCATACCAATGTGTGTTTAACTTTAAAATATTGCTTAATAACAAAGCTGAAAGTCTTCAAACTTTTTCTATATTTTTTCCATGCTCTCCAAGTAAGCCCCAGTAACGCCATAAAAAGAATCAGGTCCAATTTTGAATAATACTGTATAGTGAAAAAAAATTATAAGCAGTAACATTATAAATTTGGATGGTACCCTACATACTTTTATTACATTGGACACATACAGGGTGATTCAAAAGTAGCGTCATTCCTTTCAAGTGGTTATAGCGGCTCACTTGGAGAGTAGGAGAAAAATATAGAAACATTTTTTTTCGAAAATTTCCAGAGGGTATTAACAGTTGAAAATCGAACTACAACTTTCTTATTACGTATTATGTTAAAATAGTCCCATGTTTGATTGGTAGCCTATAGGAATACTTAACCATTCGAATAGAAAAATTCCTATCTTTGTTTCAAATTACGAAAATTTTTGATATTAAAAAAGTATCCTTCTACAATTTTTTGATAGTTACAGTTACATTATCAGATAGTTACAGGTAGATAGCCTTTGTCAAACTGTGACTTACTTTAAAGCTCCTTTCACAAAATGTACACCAACATCGAATTTGCGGATACGCGATTAGTTTTGTGGAAATGCCACAGTAACAAATCAGAAGCTGTAAGAACTTACACCAGCAAAGGGTACGAGAGACTGGACGATTGGCTCCAGGAACTGAAGCAGATTGTGGATGATCTAGAGGTGCTCGGGGTCCAGACCCAGAGGAACAGTTATTGGAGATAATTGCAACAGAGCTTTCCAGGAGTGCTCGGAGCATTGCACAACCACTGACACTTTCTCAGGAACCGGATAATTGTCCCGATAACTCCCCCGAGGAAGGGCTACATTCCTACCATGTATGTAAGATACACATGACACAACGACACATTAAATCTCTGATCTTCCGAACACCGGTACAAATTGAGCAGGAGTTAAGTAACCGAATACGAGAAGCTGGTCAAAATGTGAGCCCACTTCGTCAACCTCTTGTGATTTAACAACTTAATTGTATGTTATTTGATTAATATTGATCATTGATGTGGGGGATTTAGGTATATCACTCAGCTGCTCCGAAAAGGTTGGCAGTACTGACGGCAAAGTGACACCGTTCTCCTAACCTTAAAATAGTTCACTTTTTCTGTGTTGTGTTTACCCATGGTTACTAAAGTTGTTAATAATTAAGATGTAAATGAGGCAGATTACCTTGAAAAACATTGTTGCCATCCTTCTGATCTAGTTTTATGCAAATATCTCAGTTTTGAATAACAATTAATTTTTTTCACTATTTTTCCTGTACTCCTAAAACACCCCCAGAGGAATGACGTAAATTTTTAATCACCCTGTATACTGAGTCGAAATTAAAATGCCGTGTGAAAACTATGTATAGGAAATGATATTGTCAACAAAAAAGTTCCTATAAATGCAAGCTCAAAAACGCTTCGTTTAGTATCAACAATGTATTAAAAAATTTAAGAATTTTTTTTTAAGATCTCGAAAACGACCATTAATAATTGAACGGTATTTGGTAGGTGGCATATAACACGGTATAGGATCACATTTTTTGCAGTAAATAAACTAAAATTGATCAAACCAGTGGCATGGGGTCTGTGCATATTTTAAAAAAACTGTAAAATTTGTAACGCTCTTAGAAACTACTTACGGCTACATGTTTATATGAACTCTTTTGCATAAAATAAATTTTTAAATGCATGGTTTTCATAGCTCGATTAACCCCAACTTAATGCTGCACCTACGCAAAATCAGCCTAATAACTTTTTTGCAAACAGTGCGTCGTACTACGAGAACTGAAGAGAACTTTTCTTTTCCTACATCACGCAGACATCAAAAATAGCTTTATTTAAAAAAATACTGTGGCGAGTCATTTTGTTTCCTTAAAAAATCCACAGAAGTAAGTGTACGCACGCCAATGGATTGAATAATTTTGGTTTATTGAGTGCAAAAAATGAGATTTAGTATCATTTCGAGAAATGTTTAAAACTATTCTTATTTTTTTCTTACATTTTTAAACTTTGTTGATCTTAAACGAAGCGTTTTTGAAAGTCCATTTAAGGGATCTTTTTGCATCAAATTTAATTTCATACTCACTCACCCTGTATATCTGTAAGTATACGTATGTAAATCCAAGAGGCATAAACAACCAAAGGAGAAGAACTACCTTACTAAAATTAACTTGAAAATATTTAACTTCGATACAATACATTTGTAATATTTGCCATCAGATAATAATTTAAATTATTCATAATGTATCAGTGATTACTTGAAACCAAATAGCGTACAGCGTTAAACTTCATTGATCCTGTAAAGGCTTAGATTGGATCAATGCCATGTTCAAACATGAGTTAATCCAATTGTCATACGTTAATCAGATTTTATGCGTGGTTTAACTTCCTACTTTGGCAAGTTGCAAAACAGCCGCAAATCATCTCAAGGACGGTCAATTGAAGAAAAGATCGCAACTTGTCGCAGTTACTGACGCAAAACTTGAATCAGTCATTAAAACAATTAAGTACCTAAAATGCAGCAGGTTGCTTGCTGAGCGCATTTATGCGCGTTTTCTTATCAACCAATTCGGACGCAAACGTGTTTTTTTTTACTTTAAAAACAATTTCCTACAGGTAATTTAGCAACTGAATTTTTCAGACATTGTTTCGAAATATTTATTGGTTGTTGAATCGGTTTCAAATGGAATTTTGATTCAATGCCTTGTTACCAGGTAACTTTTGTGTCGTCAGCTTGGACAATATCATATTGTATAGCCGGTCAGTTGGACAGATCGGTAACCACAAAAAGACATGCACCAACATGTCGAAGCAGTCATTGTTTATTTTTTTTATATCTCTTGGGGTTGCAAAGAAGTAGAAATAATTCTTCGACCGTGTATTCTGATTAATGTTTATGAGGACAATAAATGTTCGACATTATCTGATGTTGAATATTGTGCGATATCAGAAATCCAGTTTTCAATAGTCATTATTTTCAGTTTACCTTGGCTTTCACAGGTAAAGCAGTTTTATGAACTAATAAAAGTGGTATCTTTGATGTAGTTAATGCCAGCTGAATGTTAATTCTTTGTTATAATAATCTGGCGCGAATAGTTTATGTAACAATAAGTGTTTATCCGTATTTAGAAATGATCCATTAACCAAAATTGGGAAACATCTTTGTTATTGCTCCATAAATTAATGGTTAGTGTGAACATTTTAATTCGCTTTTGATAATGAGAAATGTTGTTTAATTAGTATGTATGGATATCAAAACCGGAATGATAAAAAGTTCATGTGTGGTGTTATTTTGTTTTTATTTGGCATATTTAAAAATTGATTGTTATCATTAAGGTAATAAGCCTATGTGCCTGCTGCTGGTTCAGTCCTCGATCTTATAATTGCTGGTTATTTCTAAACAAAGGTCTACTACGCGAATTTCTGAACTCTATATCAGCGTAATTTTTCGCAATCGCCTAAATGGGATTAACATCTGCAGTAGCCAAACATTGCAAGGAATACAAAACTTTGAATGAACAATTAATTCCAATGTGTGTATACTAGAAATACAGTCATCACATTCCAGTAAGGTAAATTCCTAAGCATTGAATGTTTTGCCCTTTATTCATTGAGGTTGAAAATGTACTTTCCAATTTTGTTATTCGAATTATATGAAAATCAATGGTAGGTAGTACAGCAAATGAAGAGTAAATATTAGTAAATGTAAAGAATTGATAGTAAATGGGTTTTCTTTACTATAAAATAAAAAATGTATGACATAAAAGCTAAAACTCAGACACCAGACGGAAAATGTCTTTTAAATAATAATAATTTTATTAAGAGAAAATGTACTTCCGCTACTTTCGTGTGGTATATTTTTATTGCTATCAAAAACAAATTGTTGAAAACAAAATTGTTTTTGCTGAAAACCTTTAAACAACGGCCGGTGTCTCAGTTTTTTCATATCTGTTTATTATTAATTATGTTATTATCGGAAAAAAACTTTTAACATTTCACAGTGTTTAAAACAGGAGTTTTGCATCAAATTCTAGGGTTGCTGGAAAAACTTCTTATGTTCTTCATTGTAAATTGATAATGATTGCGCTTTATTATATTTTTCAAATTTATCCGATTCTCGCGTTTTGAAGTTAACATTATTCTCACATTTTAGAGAGACTCTACACAAACCACTTTTCTTAGTGGCATTTCTTGGAGCAATGCAGTTTTCGATATCCTTATGATTATGGATGTATTGAAATTTCTGCATAAGAAAACAAGCCACGCCACTTAGTTTGTATTCCTAACACCTCCCACTATGCCGATGCGGCACGAGCACAAAATAGCTGCTTAGCATTAACAAAAAGATCAGGCATTAACTAATTTAGTGAAACCTCTTTAATGCGGACATTTGCTGGTTAATAGTCCGGATATGCACTCGGTAATGAGGACAATTGAGTATTTCTGGAGAGATTCTATCCAGTAACATTGAAGCTGTAGAACCATAAGGAAGATGGTCAAGATAAAATATACTGGACTTTCAATTAAACTATTAATTTTACGATGCCGTTAAGAACAATTTATTCTGGAAGGTTTTACCAAACAAAATCGTCCAAAAACGTCCATGGAAGCGAGCTGTCTGCTCCTGGTCGTAAAATAAGTGAAGAGAGTCAAAATTTTATGCAAAAATATATTATAAAATAAACCTGCTGAAATACATCGTCAATTCTGAAACGGACATCTCTACAACACTAAAATGAATCAACCTGAAATATATGCTTTCCTATTCAGACAAAGCATGGCAAGAACTGATAAAATAATCTTAGCGAACTTTGTCTGATTCTGAAAATGGCCTGACACGACGACACAACCAAAAAACGACGTAAAATACCTTGGAATCACAATTGACCACAAACTTAAATTCACTAAACACATACGAAACATCAGGGCAGAAACAATAAAGAGAACAAAACACTTCCGATCACTAACCTACAAAGACAGAGGAATTAGCACAAACACCGCCACCAAAATATATAAAGCTATTTGTAGACCCTTGCTAGACTATGGGCATATACTCATGACCAACGGAACAGAAAGGTCAAAACGTTATATACAAACAACAGAACAAATTGCACTAAGACTAATAACATCGAATAAGACACCCCCAAAACCCACTACACAACCCCTCCACCCAACTACTATACGAACGCACAAACATGACAAAGATTTCGGAAAGACTCATACATCTACAGACAAAATGGACAAACAACCCCTACAACTGGACCATACTGAATCCCCTTTGTCTTACAAGACCAATCAGACAATCCCGCTTCTGTTTCCCTACATCAACGCTACTCGAACACTTACAAACGCAACTGACTACTGGACAATAAAATAATTTTTTCTTGTCATTAGAATTGGAAAGTTTATTTAATAAGATTATCAAGATTATCAATATTTTTATTTAGATTAAGATTAAGAGTACATATATTAAACAAGGGCAGAAAGACCGATAGGTTGATAGCCTTTTTTAGAAATAAAGATGTTACTACTACTGACCTGACATTGCTTGCATGACATTGTTCTGCTTTGTAAGGAAAATTAATCGAAAAAATTAGCCCAGAACTGAAATGAATGAACACGATTTAAGCAAAAAGATGAGTAATTATGTCCAACTTATAAGTGAACCCGTTGAAAATGGACAATGATGAGATGTTTTTAACAGATGATGATATTCTTATGGAATTGGAAGAAGGCTTCTACTCAAAATCTAGAATCGAGTTGTAGGGAACAAATTTTCATAAATGCAACCAAGCCACTAAATTATTTTCCAAGTAAGTAGATATAAATATTAAAAATGGAAATTGCTGATAATTTCTTTCCCAATAAAGGAGATATAAAATTTATTTATTATTAATTAAAATTAATATATTATTTAAAAAATTTTAAATAAAATTCCTGTGTTTCAGTCAATTATAGTATTTATTATTTTATTTCAAAAACGTTTCGGTGTATTTATCGACCATCATCAGTTTGTATGTGTAGTTGCTACTTTCAGTTTTGGCCTGAAATTGTAATTGTATTATTATTTTATTATTGTATTAGTATTTTAAATTGAATTAAAATACAGTCAGGAAAGTATACACAATTAATTAGAAATATGTATTATTAGAAAAATTTAATTTTCATTGAAAAAGAACTGAAAATAAGTTTGTATGTTGGTTCATAAAAATCTGACAGTCTTTTTGTATTTATATTCGAATATCTAATACATAGTATATAATACATACATACAATATGTACTAAACAAGGGCAGAAAGACCGAAAGGTCGATAGCCTTTTTTAGAAATAAAGATGTTTACTACTACTACATAGAATGCAAGCAAAATACAATCTCTTCATCAGTCATATCATTTGAAGAATTTTTATCGGTTGAGAATGTTTACAGTAGTTTGGACAAATCGGTAATTCCGACATACCTTTTTAATTGTCCGGATTAAAGACGTTGTAATGTAGCCATCAATATATTAACACAAATTACCAAAAACGAAAAAGAAATAACGCAAACTACCCAGAACAAAAATACCGACAAAATGTGTCTAAGAAAAAAATCTCGTGCAAACAAAATATAGAATTGGAAAAAAACACATAATTAACCAATAGAAACCAAAACTGATTAAAACAAAAAACTCTAACTGAAACTAACCTATACTAACCAATGAAAAATGTAGCAAATACCTATGAAAAATGTTTCAAAAAATGAATTTCAAAGGTTCTTATTTGGCAAGTCCAAAATGACCCCATTTTTGTTTTTAATAAAAAACTCATAATAGAGAAAGTGAGAATACTCTCTTATTCCAACAACCATAGATTTGAGGCTAAATATTCAAATAAAGAGATTTTTCATTGCAGGACGGTTAATGACAACGAAATTTCAATTGAAAAATAGCATTTTATATTGTTATGTATCAAACATGTATCCTTTGTTCTTATCAAAATTTAAGTATATTGATGTTAGATGATTTTGATTTCCGTAGTTGTTAATTACAACTTATTTGCAGTTTCAGCAGTTAAATCGCAAAAATATTCTCAGATTCATAAATTTATTATTCATTTTGATGACTCGATCATGGAGGGTTAAGTCAAGTTTAATTTTACAGAGTGATTTGCTTAATACATATATTAGAAGTTTTGTAACTTGAAATCGATTTAGAAACTTGAAATGTTGTCTGAAATTAAATATATCATTTCGGTTCCCGATATTTTCAAATAAGATACTAACTTTTTCCAGTAGTAGTAAACATCTTTATTTCTAAAAAAGGCTATCGACCTATCGGTCTTTCTGCCCTTGTTTAATACATGCAGTCTTAATCTAGATAAAAAACCAATATGAAAATTCTCCTATTCTAGGTTAACAATAGTAGTAGTAAACATCTTTATTTCTAAAAAAGGCCATCGACCTATCGGTATTTCTGCCCTTGTTTAATACATGCAGTCCCAATCCAGATAAAAAACAAATATGAAAATTCTCCCATTCTAGGTTAACAATGTTATTAAATAAATAAGATTTCAGTGGCAAGAAGAAATTATTTTATTGTCCACTAGTCCGTTGCGTTTGTAAGTGTTCGAGTAGCGTTAATGTAGGGAAACGGAAGCGGGATTGTCTGGTTGGTCTTGTAAGACAAAGGGGATTCAGTATGGTCCAGTTGTAGGGGTTGTTTGTCCATTTTGTCTGTAGCTGTATGAGTCTTTCCGAGATCTTTGTCATGTTTGTGCGTTCGTATAGTAGTTGGGTGGGGGGGTTGTGTAGTGGGTTTTGGGGTAATTTGATGAATTTAAGTATATTTGGCCTTTTCTTCAATATTTAATGAAACTCCTTACCAAAACCGCCAGATGCAATTTAGTCTAGTTTGCTAAATGGACCGAATTTCATTGATATTGAAAGTGACCTTTGGTTTTATTCAAAGATGGAGGGAAAGGGCTAAACATGTACAGGATTACGGCTTCTTCTAGTTTCATATCATAGTTTTAAACGTTCAACTTTGCTTTCTCTCAATTTCATCTTCCATAATCAGAGTGCATCAATTTGCAGAGGAAAAATTTTTTTTTAATTTTTAAAGTTTGACGTGAATTTGAGACAATTTGGCTCATACAAAAATTGAAGATATTTAAGTCTATTTTTCAAATGGAAGATCAATTTTACATTTTTTGAACTAGTTCTTCCTTATTTCTGAGCGTACATTTAAATTCCACGTTAAATTCTAGGTCGAACTAGGTGGAAACATAATTAAGCACATTAAGCATAATCCATCCACTCGTTGGGAACTAGAATATTACACTTTACAAAAAACTGTATTTTAGAAATGTTTCAGGCTTTAACAGTTGGTCTCCTTCAAAGTATTGTGTTTCAATATAGGAAAACTTACATTCGTTAAGCGGAATACTATTTTTGTTGCATATTGGCGCCTAAGTTCAATTCGTAGACTTTAGAACATCATTATGGACACTTGTAAATATGCTTAATTTAAAATGAAACTTTTTCATTTTCAACACATATTTGTTGATAAAAAAAAATTCCATTTTTGCAAAAAAAAAAAATAAAAATTTTACGGATGGCTAACGTTCATCAATATAATAGTTTGTTCATCTCAAATTTTTAAAAAATCAGAGATGAGAGCTATTATAGAAAAATTACAACAATTTCACGACACCTACATTAAATTTTCCAAACAAAACATGATCTGCAAATATTGTCTAGTATGAAATAAACGAGTATTTATTTAGTTCAGATTTTTTAATTTTGGAAAATCGATTGGCATGTGCTGATTTTATACCACTTAATAAACTCTATAACGGAGTTTCGGGCCGATAAACACTCAATATGTTTATTATGAAGTTTGGGTTTAAAAGCATCCATCTGTACACAGTTTTATTTAATGCTAGCGCTGTAGGTTTGCGACATGACTTTTAAAGAAGCAAAAATTGGAGAAAGAGTAAAATTTGAAACAAATTGTATTAACCGAACTAGAAGAAGGTGCAAATAATTAATAATATTTTGAATTTTACATGTAAAGTGCAATTGATATGGGTGATAAATGTGTCTAAGCTTTATATGCCCAGACTTGTGTGTACAGACTTAGCGCGTGTTAAGTTTTATTATTCCCACTCTCACCGATGTTTTCTATATATCTGTCGTTAAATCGTTTGATGGATTAATGTGTCGGTTTCACCTGCTTTTTCAAAAGGGTAGTCTTATAACATAAACCATCACAACATGTCACAAAATTACTTTGAACATGCCATAATGTACGCTAAGTCCAGAGGAGAACAAGCTGAAACGCGCCTGAAATGTTATTCAAACAGAAACACATTTGCATTCGTTGCAGAGCATTGCTTACTGAAACAAACACCTGAGCAGTTTGTTTCAGTGAGAAGTTGCATGATTCGAATCTTACTAGAATATTTACAAATATGGAATTGCATCGCATCGTCGGAAAACAGTTAATTTGAGTCAATGTGAACGTTAATCTCAATGAGTGCAAATTACAAACTAGAACAATGCTTTGTTACGGATAAACTCTCTCGTCATCAAACAGAAAAATATTTTCTGTGAGTTGAAGGAACCGTTTGCTCAGTTGCAAATACCCGACCTATAAATTGCATCAAAATATTTCCTCAGTGTGAACAATCAGTATTAGCAAGTTGCTTCTGCAAAACATGTCACAATATTATTGCTGGGTTATTTACACCTTTTGGAAATTTGTTATTGTCTCTACGTGATATCTTCTATCAGCACAGCCAACCATCACAAAAACTATCATTGTGAAAACTTTACGTATTCACGATAATCGGATTGTTTGCACTTTCATAATGTGACTATCGCGGTGAATGTCAGTATGATAGTACTTTCATGAGAGTTCTATCATTGTCAGAAATAACAAAGTACATAAGAGAATATTCGAGATGTCATGCTTTAAGTAGGCAGTGACATGTTTTATTGTCATTTTCAAAGGTGTCAGTTTTATAACTGACTACAATGTCAGTGCTGCCATTGAGCAGCAATTGAGTTACAGCAAAATAATAGTTATAAATATGAAGAAAGGACTGCATCTTAAGCAGAGAATGTTGCAATATATCGCTTACCTTTAAAATGTAAAAATATCCAAAATACAAGACCTCTTTTTCAAAAATCGTTGAAAATAAACAAATCGCGCTTGGTTGATAAACAAAACACACGTGATCGTTCGACTCGATTCTGGTCGTACCTCTTATTGTGTTTCGAACCAACCTCAGAGTACTACTGGACCGTGTCCGTTTAGATAAGTATTGAAAAGTCAAGATGTCAATAGACGGACCCTGGAGAGCCGATTTAAACAGTACTACAGGGTCGCACTTTGCATTTTTACTTTATAATTAATTTACTACACCAATTGGCTTTCATACGCCATTTAACAGCCGATGATACAAGTGTTACGATTTATATTTATCTTACTACTTTAGGTGGTTGCTAATTAATTGGCATGAGATAATTTTTATTTTATTCTGTGATTATATTACAATTTTATTAATAATTATTGATAAGTTTTTTTTGTGCTAAGAACGTGAAGAAAATTTAAAACATGTTCTGCCCATTGAATATTCCGAAGTCTTACTTCAGAAGATTTTTGAGTTAAATAGGATTTCTTCAAATGCCCATCTAGTCATCTTTCTAGTCAGTCTTTCTAGTCTAGTCAAAAATTAAAACTACCTGGAACGCCATTATTGTCCTTCTATATAACCAAAAATATAATTATACAGGCTGATTCAAAATTGGCGTCATTCCTCCGGGGGTGTTGTCTGGGGGTGAATCAAAAAATTGATTCTTATCAAAAACTGAGATATTTGCAAAAAACTAGATCAGAAGGACGGCAACAATGTTTTTCAAGGTAATTTGCCTCATACTCCACTTCGTAAATACCTGTCGTTTCTTAAATATCAGAAGCTCGAGCAACCATGGATAAACACACAAAGTGAGGTTGAAATGCAATGAAATAGGCTATGGCAACGGATGCTAACAGCCTCAAATATCAATTACCTCCTATAAAAGGTCATGATCATCATGATGGATCAATGATCTATTTACAATTAATGTTTTGTAACGTGGTCTCACATTTTGAGCAGCTTTTTGTATTCGGTTCATTAAATCCTGCTCAGAGATTTAATGTGTCCTAGTGTCCTGTGTATCTTACATTCATGGTAGGGGTGTAGCCCTTCCTTGGTAATTATCCGGTGCCCAGTTGCCTGGGAAAGTATCAGTTGTTGTGCAAGGCTTCGAGTACTCCTGGAAGGCTCTGCTACAATTATCTCCAACACCTGTTCCTCCATGTCTTTAACCCGAACACCTCTTGGTCGTCCACTATCTGCCTCAATTCCTGGAGCCAATCGTCCAGTGTCTCTAGCCCTATGTTAGCGTAGGTTTTTACAGCTTCTGCTATGTTACTGTGGCATTTCCCCAAAACTAATCGCATATCGCAAATTCGACCATATGTTAAATGAGATTAAATTATCAGGAAAATGAATAATAAAAAACTGCAACTGAACGAACTGACTCACGCAAATAGCACTGTGTGTGCAATATGTGAATATTTCCTTATTCCATGCAAAGGCTAGAAAGAAGCCAGAAACACGCAATAATTTAATTCTCTATATTTTTTTTCGTAGCACCAGATAACGTTATAGGTTGGAATTTTAATTGACCATTTTTGATTTAAATTTTGAAAATCCATATATAATAATGCTTCCCTTTTGAGACGCTACTGAAAGACTATACATCGTTTGGACGTGACTTTGGAGAAATTTACAAGATTGCCCGTCTTTACCTGCCTAAACTGTGACAATGGTACCGATTACTTCTTGCGGATTCCTTTGAGAATTCATTTCGTTTACTTTGCGTTTGAAACTCAATAAGAAAAGCTCTTGGTCAGAAGGGAAATTTTTACACGTTTGGATTGTTCCAGATTTTACAGTAGGCACGTAGATAATTGTTTCCTGGTTAACTTAAATGCGAGAATTTATCAGATTTAAAAATATTCGAATAAAAACTAAACAAATGCACTTTTTTGAAGTTGATTAAAAACTGGAGCTGGCGTTTCTTACGCACTGAGCATTAACGGTTAGATAATATTAAGATTATTAAGAATTGTTTAAAGGACTTTTGTTCTATTTAATTTAGATTGTAATAAAATATGAATATCTGCAGTTATCAACCTAGGAAGACGAGACAGACTAATTAAGTGAGTCGGATAAGAAAGATAGAATAAACAGCAAGCTCAGATGTGTCTGATGATTTGGCAAAACGATAACAAATTGTTTTTCCACCTCTCAGTCAAAACGTCACAAATATCAATATCAGATTTGTTGGGACTCAGTAAAGTTCAAAATAAAGATTGAACAGAACATAAAGTAACCAAGGGCTAGGGTTTAATGGTTAAAAGTAACTCTTCTTCGTCAAATAAGGACAATACATCGGCCCCTTTCTGGGTTCCTGCTGCTTGTTCAGGTAACTATACAAAGCAGGCAATTTTTCGCACAATGTGATGAAGTTGGGCTTTGAGAAGGACTTATTTTAGTAATGAAAAGGAGAAGTTGTCGAACCACTCTGTAAAGAGATGTTTTTCGTGGGAAACTATGGAAAATCCACGATTTTTCATAGAAGTTTTAAGCAACATCCTATTAGATTTTATTAGGCTAAAAAAGGTTTTATTCATAGAATTAAACTGGGGAATAGTTTACATGACATATCAAAATGTAATTAACGTTTGAATAATAAAACACGAAATAAAATGAATAAAGTAGAGAAATTGATTAAAACGAAAATCAATAAAATGAACGTTAGACTTACAAATTTGGACCAACTTTGGAGCTGGATAAATTCTGATTGCTGCGAGCGATTCCATTTATGTTTAAAGCGTTGTTTAGTGCAATTTTTTTTTGATTAGCTCGTGTTTTTGCAATAAATTACTGCTTCAGATAAATGTTCTACAGGGTGGCAAATAAAACAATGCAAAATTGGTGAGAGATCCACATGGTCTCAGTTCAACACTACATTTTTTTTCTTTTGAATTGATTAGCGAAATATAAGGCTCATGTTGAAGCTAAAACTTCGCAGTCGACTTCAGAAAAAAATCAATCATCAGCTTCATTGAAAATCAACAATCAATCAATCAGTTTCACTCAGTTGAAAATCTTCCAGAATCAAAGATTTCGGGGGCAATTCTAATTTGGGTAATTTTTTATGCAACTCTATATATTGAATTTTCGTTTTGAATTGTCTGTGAAGTTTTAGCTTCAACATGAGCTCAAGATAGTGAAAATCGGACCAAGAGCAGAAAAGTTATCGCTGCAAGAACAAAAAGTTTGTTTTTTGAGACCACCCTGTAAACAAAAGAGATGGCCGAAAAAATTAAAAACCGTTTTGAGCTATTTAGTTTATCTTTAAACTTTTGGTGTTGAGATTTTTGAGAAAACCTCATTTTTAACTAGGAACTAGGGCCATGCGAAATTTTGCATTTTTTTCTGCAGAAAATTTATCTGAGGCTCTTAATTTCTCCCAAAACGTTGCCCAACAAAAAACAAATCTATCTAAAACTCATCTAGCTCCAGGTAAGGTTTCAAACAGAAACCAAATAGCTGGAAGCAATCAGAATTTATCCACTTCCAAAGTTAGGACAAATTTGGCTGTGTAGCGTTCATTTTATTGAGCAGTTTAGAAAAATAATTCGTTTAAATTGATTTATAATAGGATATATAAGCAATAAATTAAAAAAGAAAGAAGTTATTGTAAAACAAATGTGATTGTTATATTTGAAGTTATTATAGATGTAAATTTAACCAAAACAATTTAATTTAATTTGGAAACGATTCAATTATTTACAAGTTTGATGAAACAGAGAATTAAGTAACAATAAAACGATGAATCTATACAAGGATAAAAAACTATTCAATCCTTCGTAAATACTGTTAATTTGAAGTGAAAAACAATTGAAGTTCTTAATGTTGTGATTAAAAGAGCACATTAAAAATTGCAATAAAACCATTTTATATAAAATGTTAAAAACAAATTCTTTGGAATTCAATTTGTATACTTTTGTAACTGTGTACAGTAACAGGCAATTTGAACCCCGTTAAAACAACGTACTACTAGAAATGTCCCAAAAACGCCCCGTATGTGTCATGAAAACAGGTGTTGAATTGTTGCTGCATCAACCTACAGAAGGGGTCTCAAACGGAATGTTTGCAATTAGTGGCGACTCCTGGTAAACTTTTCAAAGTTATCTGCAGTAGTAGTAGTAAACATCTTTATTTCTAAAAAAAGGCTATCGACCTATCGGTCTTTCTGCCCTTGGTTAATACATAGTAGTCTTAATCTAAATAAAAAACAAATATGAAATTTTCTTATTCTAGGTTAACAATCTTATTAAATAAACTTTCCAATTCTAATGACAAGAAAAAATTATTTTATTGTCCAGTAGTCAGTTGCGTTTGTAAGTGTTCGAGTAGCGTTGATGTAGGGAAACGGAAGCGGGATTGTCTGGTTGGTCTTGTAAGACAAAGGGAATTCAGTATGGTCCAGTTGTAGGGGTTGTTTGTCCATTTTGTCTGTAGATGTGTGAGTCTTTCCGAAATCTTTGTCATGTTTGTGCGTTCGTATAGTAGTTGGGTGGAGGGGTTGTGTAGTGGGTTTTGGGGGTGTCTTATTCGTGTTATTAGTCTAAGTGCAATTTGTTCTGTTGTTTGTATATAACGTTTTGTCCTTTCTGTTCCGTTGGTCATGAGTATATGTCCATAGTCTAGCAAGGGTCTACAAATAGCCTTATATATTTTGGTGGCGGTGTTTGTGCTAATTCCTCTGCCTTTGTAGGTTAGTGATCGGAAGTGTTTTGTTCTCTTTATTGTTTCTGCCCTGATGTTTCGTATGTGTTTAGTGAATTTAAGTTTGTGGTCAATTGTGATTCCAAGGTATTTTACGTCGTTTTTTGGTTGTGTCGTTTGGCCGTCTGCAGTTATTGTAGGGGAGTCAGCGTTGAGTCTGTGGAGTTATCTGCATTTTTCCAAAAAAGCTTATCTATTTTTTTAAAATAAGTATTCCCTAGGTTCTTTTCTGTTCGCAAGTTTTGTAATCACTTTGCCATTAATGTTGTCTATTTCGGCAGAAAACTTGTTTTAATCGATAGCATCGAAACAGGTGTTAAACGAGCATCGGTCACTGAATTTCTGAGAAATATATTGTGTCGTTTTGGCGTTAAGAAAATTTGTTCCTGATGTAGTCAAGGGTGTTACCACGATCTTGTAGATTGTCTGCTCTAACGAATTTTAGAACAGTCAAAATAATAATTTAAGTCTGCCAGTGGAGGGAATTGGGCGAACTGAGTAGCTCAGGAACCATCACTGCTAGTCCCAAGCCCGAATAAAGGAGGAGGGTTGAGCGAGGGGCCAACAACCCCTTCTAGTAAAAAAACTCTCCGTTATGACAATTGGAAAACAGCCTCGGAATAGGAAAGAATATAGGCGACCCAAGCAACGAAAACGGAATATGGAAATAGGAACATGGAACGTATTAAGCTGGTATAGACCTACACGCTATAGAGCAACTGGAAAAGACGGCTTTCGCCGATGATATTCACGTGGTGGGTAACACGGTACTAACTGTGACTGAGACCTATTTTCGAGGGAAGAAACGAAAGCTGAACAAATTGGGCTCAGAATAAACGAAGAGAAAACCAAGTACATATATGCACACCAACAGAACAGGACGTAGAGATAGAGTGGGCCAAAATGTCACTATGGGGGAATACAATTTCGAGAGGGTCGCAACTTTTACGTATTTAGGAGTCACAATTATCCAAGATAACAATCTGACAGAAGAAATTAAAGTCCGAATTCAAAATGGAAACAAATGTCTCTATGCACTACGATGTCAATATACGACCGACTGTTATGTATGCTAGAGAAACCTGGACCTTGACCAAAGACAACGAACGAAAATTGAGAATTTTTGAAAGAAAAGTTCTGCGCAAGATTTTTGGACCATTGCAAAGTCTAGTGACACTGCAATATCGAGTAAGACCCAGTCAGGAAATATCAGAATTACACAAGGATCCAGATATTGTGAAGGAGATAAAGGCAAGAAATCTGCAATGGGCGGGGCATGTGCAAAAGCAGCCTGACATACTGATGATAAAATTGGCTTGGGAAGCAACACCAATAGGGCGAAGACATTTGGGTCGCCCCCGAATGAGGTGGCGAGACAACATCAAAACGGACCTAAGGACCATGGGGATAGAATACGACCCAGCATTGATGGAAGATATTCTTTTCTCCGGAAAGTTAGCGCACTATTCTTCAGTGCAACTTCTTAGCGCAAGTATTCCGAAAAAATTGATGTAACCACAAAAGACTCTAGAAGATAAAATCGATATTTTGCACAGTTCATATTATCAGATACCTCTAAAGCAGAAATCCAGTGTCTGAGCAAAGCAAAATGATTTATTGGATGATAGTGTTTATTTTCTGATCGCTCATGACTTATTATATCGGATTCTTCACAAAAGATGTTACCAATATTATTACGAACTTGAATTTTCTTGAACTGATATTTCATTACCAAATAATTCATAGCATGTTTTACTCGAGTGAGATGGATTTTTCTTTAATGCATAGTTACTGGTGTAATTTTATTATAATTATATATTTTCTTCGCATGAATATTAAAAAAAACGTTTATTTATAATTATATTTTGCTATTGTTGAATTAGTCACTCAATGACTTTGCCTACATTATTTTCAGATTTATTGGCCCCGGCCGCTCACGCGTTTTAAGTGATTTCAGTTAAAGTAGCTGATCTTTGTCCTAACAATTAGTATATGCTAACGCTTTTACTTTTAAAGTTTTGATACATTTTTATATATTATATTATTTGTTTGGGCATTACCAAAAATAATAAGAATTTAAAATGATCGAGTATTTTCTAAATAAAATAATTTAATAACAAGTACATTAGCCGGCTAGCCAAAAATTATATAACAACCTTTGAGAACTCCCAGATGAGTTCTTCCGCAATAAAGGATATTTTACTTTAATGTTTTTTCCCGGTTTATATCTAAAAAACCTGTAGCCGGGAAGGGCTAAATTGGCTTAATCGCTTTTGAAGCGCTGTTTTTTCCATAATATTGTTACAACCAGTGCGAATCGATTATTTTCAAATGTTTCAGATTTCTTTTTGCTTCAAAATTGCAAAATTAAATTTAATGCTTGCCTTTACCAACCAGTTACTGAATGCGTTTTTATAGAAAAAAAATTATGGAGATAATTGCACGAGAAATGCACCCAATTCATTTTTTACTTTAGGCTTGACTTATGAGATCACTGTTTTCACTTGCAAAATGATCTGTTACTTCTAAAACATTTAGTATAGACGAAAAGCCAGTTCTTCCGGAATTGGCTATTACCTAACAGTATACAGGGTGTTTAATAATAAAGTTATGCAATCATTTATTTTAATTTTTTCGAAAATAATTATAATTTGCTCGACAAATGTCAATGGGTCATTAAGTACGTCCCAGAGCGTCCCAGAGACATGGAACAAACTTGTTTTTATTTTTTATGTCCAGAGCACAGCGAGATGCAAAACAATGTTAAGTGACAAAAACGTTGTATTGGAATATATTTGACCCGACAAAAGTAAAAAAAATAAAGAAGTCATTGGAGCTAATTTTTCTGTTCGAATTATTGACCAGGTGGGCCTCCAGCCACCAAATTTCAACAATTTCGACGAAAAGTCGAGTTATCAAGTTAGTTAAGAAAAACGTTTGTTTTGTATTTCAACATCCTGTATATTGACAAGGAATAATTATATAAACCTTTCTTATTTTGCAATTGTTTTTCCTTTCAGAAACTCTTGAGAACAACAACTCTGAAATTTGGCTATGCACGTAAAAAACACTCTGGAAAATATTTTAATAAAAAAAGTGAAACCTTCACATTTGATTAGAAGAAAAACTCTGGGAGTAAAAAAGTAAAAATATTCATTTCACTTTACTTCTTTAAAGCTGCTTCAGAATTTGGATAATGTGAGTTTTAGTAGGAAGCAAATTCAAACTGACGCTGATATAGTAATTCGTACAAAAGTTCCAGTTTTTCAGGAAAATTAATTGCAATATGTCCTATGGAAAAATGGCTATTAAAAATTTAAATTATTTTTTTCTGCATCTACATATGTTACGTGTTTAACCGATCCACTTTTTATGAATTGGTAGTTTCCACCTTGCGCAGATTTTATTTCTAAAGTGAATATAAGTTTTATTTTATTTGACTGAAACTGAATATTTCATGAGGATATTTTAATTCAAAACTATCGTTCTGTTCCAAAAAAAAAACATAAAAAAGAACAAATATATTCCAGATAAAAATAATAAACAATTTTGTTTGATTTACGCGATTGTTTTTTGGAAAAAATTGCGTAAATCTCAGTAGAGAACGTGGGCCTTTTATAGCAAAACCTACACGAGTTTTGCAAGAGAGGAAAATTTCAAAAGCAGAAATAATAAACTGTCAGTATTTTCGTGTTGTGATTCCGGAGAGTCGTAAATTTTTTATTGATCTCGGCTGAATGATAACATAAAGAGGGCATTTCTATTTTCAATTATGTGGTCATAGCCATGGGAAAAAATCGAACACACACGTAAATTTCATTGTTGGTTAAATCAGTGAAATAACTATTTCTCGGAATTTATAGTTTGTTCTCCAAAATTTATGGAAATCTTATGCAGAAAAGCCAAAGCGAATGCAACTATTAATATAGAAACTGCAGACTAAAAGTTCTTATTAGTTTTGCCTTACATACACTCAATTAAAATTGTTTAATGGTTGAAACCCTTAAAAAAATTATTATCTAAAGAACTCGAATAATACAATCTAAAAAATATGGTTTGGCGCTTATTATAACGAAATAAGTTAACAATAATAACAATTGCACTTTACTAGCGGATAGTGATGGATAAATAAATTCTAGAGATACCTAAATTCCTACATTGATATTGAATTTGCATAATTTGCCAGTATATGCGTTATTAGAACAATTACTAATTATTTGGTTTACAGTAAAAAAACGTTAATGAATTTGCATAACAAAAATGGAAAGTGAAGGTAATAAATGCATTATTAACTATATTCAGTCTAATGGTTGGTTATAGGTAGTATGGATCTTTCACAACATTCAGACGTATACAAATAATGCAAGTTATTGACTGATACTAATGGGTTGACCATATCGAACCAGGAAGCCTATGTCTAGGCGTTAATTATAGAAGTTTATGCTGTAAATGAGCAGGTAGATACACGTCATCAAAATTCTACGCAAATCCTATACTATTGAAGAGTAATTCCAGATTCTTTGTTTTATTTAAAATAACACTTTGTTTTGACGAACTGACCTTCGAAATTTCAGTTGAACAATCAATACTAAGGCATTTATGATTCCTATCAGTTTTGCATTAACCAAATCATTCATCAAATTTAATGTTTGAAGATTCAAAATCTTAGAGAAGTTACTTAAAACCCCCTGTATTATACAGGGTACGCCAACTAAAACGAAATAGAGCGGCTTTCTTGGTTGATGCAAAAAATGCTTGGGCGTTACAATGGGTTTTCGCAAAACTCCCAAAGTTCCTAAAGCAGTAGAGTACACTTTCGATTTTTACTTTGCGAAAAATCAGTAGCTTGTAATTCTTTTTCAAATACTGCAATAATACCTACCGACCAATTTGGTTTCAAACAACATCACTCGACTGTTCATCCGCTCTTTATTTTGGCCAACAATATACAAACTACCCACCTAACTGACAGAAAGACAGCTTGCCTGTTTATGGACATTAATAAGGCTTTTGATAGCGTCTGGCATAGAGGCTTACTATACAAACTATACAAACTACACACACCAACATATCTACTACACCATAAAGAACTTACTAGAAAACAGACAGCTACAAGTACGAATTGACAAAACACTGTCATTTCTTTTTCCCCTGAACAAGGGCTCCCTCAAGGATCCCCGCTCTCACCGTTTCTCTACAATATATACTGCCATGACATATACAATTACAACTTACTAGACAAAAATCAAATCGACAGATCGGCATACATATTACAATACGCAGACGACACGGCACTTATTGTACATGACAAAACTACTGAGAGAGCAGCTCAAAGACTCCAAACACTAACAAACAACACAATGACATGGTTTTATAAATGGAGACTAACACCAAACGCGTCAAAAAACCAACTTCTGCTCACAAACCACAGACTCAACGCTGACTCCCCTACGATAACTGCAGACGGCCAAACGACACAACCAAAAAACGACGTAAAATACCTTGGAATCACAATTGACCACAAACTTAAATTCACTAAACACATACGAAACATCAGGGCAGAAACAATAAAGAGAACAAAACACTTTCGATAACTAACTTACAAAGATAGAGGAATTAGCACAAACACCGCCACCAAAATATATAAAGCTATCTGTAGATCCTTGCTAGGCTATGGACATATACTCAAGACCAACGGAACAGAAAGGACAAAACGTTATATACAAACAACAGAACAAATTGCACTAAGACTAATAACACGAATAAGACACCCCAAAACCCACTAGACAACCCCTCCACCCAACTACTATACGAACGCACAAACATGACAAAGATTTCGGAAAGACTCATACATCTACAGACAAAATGGACAAACAACCCCTGCAACTCGACCATACTGAATCCCCTTTGTCTTACAAAACCAACCAGACAATCCCGCTTCCGTTTCCCTACATCAACGCTACTCGAACACTTACAAACGCAACTGACTACTGGACAATAAAATAATTTTTTATTGTCATTGGAATTGGAAAGTTTATTAATAAGATTGTTAACGTAGAATAAGAGAATTTTCATATTTATTTTTTATTCAGATTAAGACTACATGCACTAAACAAAGGCAGAAAGACCGATAGGTCGATAGCCTTTTTTTTAGAAATAAAGATGTTTACTACTACTACTGCAATAAATCGACTTTAATTTTTTTCCCGAAAACGGGGCGTCGCACAAAGAAATGTCAAGGAGCTTTCGCCTCCTAATTGATCGTAAAATTGGAAATTAATTTTTAGTTTATGAAAAATCACGCGTTAATCGTTTTTATTATTTAAAAATATCCGGTTTATATTAATGTTTTCGGAAATTGACTCAAATACTTGCAATGACCCGATTTTTTTTACTCATGAACGGGGCGTCGCACGAAAAAAATGTCAAGAGTGCTTCCTAATTGATTATAAAGTTTGAAAATACGTTTTAGTTTAAGAAGAATCAAGGGCTTATCACTTTTATTATTTAAAATTATCCGATTTATATTCATGTTTTGAGCACTCGAATACTGCAGTAAATCGATTTTTCTTTTTCTCAGAAACGGGGCGTCGTACGAAAGAATAAGAGAGCTTTTCCTCCTTATTGATCATAAAATTGCAAACTCGTTTTTAGAGCAGGAAAAATTACGAGATTATCATTTTTCTTATTTAAAACTATACGATTTATAATAATGTTTTGAGCATTTGGCAACTTGAATACTGCAATGAAGCGACTTTTCTTTTTTTACTCAGAAACGGGGTGTTGCGAGAAAAAATGGCAAGAGTATTTTCCTGTTCCTAAGTGATTGCATAGCTGGAAACTATCTTTTAGGAAACATCAGGGCCTATCACTTTTAGTAGTAGTAAACATCTTTATTTCTAAAAAAGGCTATCGACCTATCTGTCTTTCTGCCCTTGTTTAATACATGTAGTCTTAATCTAAATAAAAAACAAATATGAAAATTCTCTTATTCTAGGTTAACAATATTATTAAATAAAATTCCAATGACATGAAAAAATTATTTTATTGTCCAGTAGTTCGTTGCGTTTGAAAGTGTTCGAGTAGCGTTGATGTAGGGAAACGGAAGCGGGACTGTCTGGTTGGTCTTGTAAGACAAAGGGGATTCAGTATGGTCCAATTGTAGGGGTTGTTTGTCCATTTTGTCTGTAGATGTATGAGTCTTTCCGAGATCTTTGTCATGTTTGTGCGTTCGTATAGTAGTTGGGTGGGGGGGTTGTGCAGTGGGTTTTGGGGGTCTCACTTTTATTATTTTTATTATTTTAAAGTATCCGGTTTATAATAATGTTTTGAGCAGTTGACAACTCGAATTTTGCAACGAAGAGACTTATTTTTTTACTCAAAAACCGCGCGTCGCACAAAAAAAATGTCAAGAGGTCTCTTCTCTTCCTAACTAATCATAAAAGTTGCAAATAATTTTCAATTTAGAAAAAATCAAAATCTTATAATTTTTTGAATTAAAAGTATTCGGATTATATTAATACGCTGTGAGCACTTTGCAACTCAAATACTGCGACGCTTCGACTGTTCTTTCTTTACTCGAAAAGGAGTTGACGTACAAAAAATGTTTAGAGGGCTTCTCTATTCCTAATTGATCATACATTGGGAAACCAACTTCAGGCAAAATCAGGCGTTTATCACTTTTTTTTAATTAAAGAAATCCGGTTTACATTAATATGTTTGAGCACTTGGCGACTCGAATACTGAAACTGTTCGACTTTTATTTGTTTACTGGAAAACCGGACGTCGCACGGACAAAGGTCAAGGAGGATAGCCCTATCCTCCTTCAAAGTGATTCAAAATGTGTGAAATAATGTTTACTTTAAGAATTTTTTTAAATTAAAAGTATCCCATCTGTATTAATATCTTTTGAGCACTTGGCAACTGCATTCTGCTTCAATGAATCGACTTTCACGTTGAAATTTGGAAAATTTGGTAACGTATTTTTATTCTTCTTTCTTCGGTTCTGAGGTCATCTCAAACCTCATAATAAAATAATTTAATGAGTTAAATCTGCAGACCCTGCAGGCCATTCAATTCGACTCAAGTAGGGACAAAAGTATAGTGGGAATCTTGTTGAAATGAATATAATCCGGATTATTTTTCCCAAGATATACTAATTGAGGATAAGCGAAGGTATTAAGCAACTGAAGATAAGATAAGGCTCGCCAGTCAGATTTCTGGGAATAAAACATGGTCTAAGAATGTATTCGGCGAAAATACTCAGCCAAACGTTTGGCTTTTGGGGATGTTGTTTATGCGTTTCGTGAAAGATACCTGACCAATATCTACAGGTATGACGATTAACATGCCATTTAAATAAAAACTTTCTTCAACCGAAAGGCAGATATTGAAAATAAAATTATGATTTTCAGTCGCTCTTTGGCTCATGAGTTCGCAGAACTATATATGGCAGTCAAAAAAGAACGTTATCGTTTACGCTTAATTTTGTAGAGGTGAATTTTGTATAATTTAAAAATTCTTTAGTGGTATCTTGGTAGAAAACATTAGCTGCTTGGTTCGAGCATTTTTCATTTTCAGAAATGCGATTTTTTCTGCTGTCGAATAAACCATTTCTAACGACAATAAATGCGTATGCCATCCGAGACTGGCAAACCAAATCACTGAGAGACAAAAACATTTCAGTTAAGCTGTACTTTAGCTAATGTAGTTTTAGTTTTCATAAAGAAATAATCCATTTACTCATAAGCACGGGCTTTTTTCTGGAATGATAAAGTCTCCAAAAAAACTCTTTTGTTTGTTTGTTGCATCACTCAATCTTCCTTCCCATTTAAAATTTTAGAGTTGGTTCATCTCCTGCGTAGGGAGTGAACACATTAATAAAAGTTTCTAATGGAAAACCGTTCACTTTTCTTAAAGTCGACGTGTTCGAGCATTTTTGCATCACTTTTGTATCAACCTAGAAAACAACTGACGCACTCTGTATAAGGCAAACTTAAATCACACTTGAATAATGTTTAGGAAAAAAGGACATCTTTTCCTATGTCCTATTTTTAAATATTTATTTGTAGTCTTAGAATTTGGAAATTCCCTACCTTCAAGCAAGTTAATTTGTTTCCTAAACTAATTCTATTTGTCCATGGTTTTTCATAAATACAGATTAGTTCAACTCCTTTTGGCAGTGAATTTCTTAATTTTTACTTTCTTTACTGGTACAATTGTTACAAACTCCTAATGTGAAAATATTTACCAACTCTCTATCTCGATTTATCGTTCTAATAGTATCTTTATTTTAAAATCCTTTAAATACTGAATAATTTTATTAAGAAACAATTTTTCTATCAAAACTTTTCTAAAAAGTTTTTTAATTTTTTAACTTTAACTTTGATCACAAAGTGTTCTTTAACGTCTAATCTAGGAAAATTGAATATCGTTTTCTACGTGTTGTTTATATTTTTACTTTTGTTGGCAGCAAGCCAACACGCGAATGAAATAGTCTAAACATATTATAAGTTTACATTGTTATATTCATCTTCAATTGGTTAAAATCGATAAAATTCCATCAAAATAAGTTCGCCTGTGTCATATGGAACATTTCCATTAACACTACTTCATTCAGTTACAGTTTACATAATCAAAATCCTTTTTTGTTTATACCTATATCATTTATATCCCAAGACATATGACATATATTGTTCTTATTCAAACTCGTCGCATACAAAGCCGATAAGCCGTTATTTTCCAACCCAAAAATAAAACAAAACATTATCGAAGAACATAAATTTGCTTTTGCGAACCCCGAATGGCGAATTAACATTCTGACGGGTTCCTTGCAACTGTGCGATATGACCTTTTAGTATTGTCGACCTCAAGATAGGATTTCACTCCTTCTTGAAGGTAAAAAAACATGTTATGTGTATGGATTTTTTCTGCTTCAATCAGTGATTTATCGACATTGTAAACACTATTTCATAACAATCTATTGATATGCCATTCTCATATATTCAGAATCAAAGTTCGATTATATTTTCACTCTAGAGGCCTCGATGATATCTTAATAAGAACGTTTTGACATGGAATGTTTTAAGTAAAGTGTAAATTTATATACCAAGGGCTCCGCTTTAATACCAATAATTGCGTAAGTTTTCTTTAAACTAAACTATTAAAACGTGATGCTGGAAACACCAGTTTGTTGCTCGTAGACCAAAGGAAGAAAATCCCAAATCGAATGATGGTTTTATTGATTTGCCACTTACTTATTTTCTAGACAACATGTCCACCGGTTAAATCACATAGTGTTTGAATTTTTTAGGAGATTTATCATTCTACATGTTTAAAACATTTGAATAATATTAGTATTGCCGATATTACACTACAAACTTATTGGCGAATAAATTGAACAATTTATTGGATGGCCATCATCGACGTTCTTTGCTTATGCCTTCAGAGGGGCGACTAATTTTCCCTTTTAATTTGTTTAACTTATTGCATTCAACACAGATACGCAAGATAAAAGGAAAAAACACAAATTCCTTGCAGTCTCTAAGTCATGCTCTAAGTCCGCAATAAATTGTACAATTTATGGATCGCAGCCCAATGCCGCTCTTCACGCTCATATCTGGTGGCCAGCAATAATTAGCCCAATTTATTGCCAAATAAATTGAGAAAATATGCGTAGTGTAATACCGCCATAAGACAAAACGAATAAAACTGAAGGAGTTTTAATAGTTATTTGCAGTTCAAATGAAATGTGTTCCTTAATAATGTACAAAACTTTAGGAGGTAAAAGTAGGTGCATGTTCATATAAACTTGTGATTCCCATTAGATTTGGAAAAACTTTAATCAGTGAAACGTGGAGCACAATATTTTCTCATTTACGGACACTTTACTGTGATTTTCCTGATATTTGATCAATTCATTCCTCAAATGAGTTGGAATAAGATTACAAAATACCGTTATGCAATGCTTTATATATACATTATTTGTTATACTTGAGAGATGCAATGCACAATGATTTTTCGCTTATTCCCAAGAATATTTTGCAATTCCTGGGACTTAAAACTCGAAGCTGAAAGATACACTTTCCATGTAAAAGCTTCTTTAGCTTTACCCGGCCATTAATCAACTGGTTTTACACCCGGACATAAATGTGATCTTGGCATCGTTACGAAGGTAAAACCCCAAACAACTCATTTATTTGGTTTTATTAGGAGCCTGGTGTCAGATGAAATGCATCCTCGGTTAGTTAATGAAAATAAACAGCAGCAGTATTGCAGCTTTCGAAAACCACATTTTGGTCGTAAACGGGCAAAAGTGAAAATACGATTTTAATTATCTTGACGAAATTCGCCATGTGAACGGAACAAGCAACTTGACGAGCCAATTTTTCGATACTTTAATGGCTTTTTCTGGTTTTGTTATCTCAATTAGACCGAATTGTTCGAAAACAGTCACATTCCGTTTCATCGATTTTGGTTGCATAATAAAATACTCATTTTGCAGCAGTTTGCTTGAAAGATTTTAAATAAGAAAAAAACTCAAAGTTCCTGAAACATCATCACCCCTTAATGCTAAATTGTCTAATTTGTAAACATTAATTGGAAATATTTTTAGTTTCTTTCTTTCTCCGACAACTGTGCACAGTACGATTGAACTTTAGGTAAAAGTGTTTTTTTAATCTCAGATCTGTCCATTACCGAAGCATTAAGATAAATCGGCGGCCTACCGTTAATAGTATAATAACGACAACAACAGTTTAATATTTGATACAGTTAAATGTCTTAAACAAAAAGTCATGCGAAGCGATTAAGGTAACGGTTATGGCACACGAATCGCCTTTTTTACGCCAATTAAACCGAATTAAAATGCTTTTCTTTACTGACTGTCGTGAGAATAGAAATTTAGGGTCATTAGAATGTGCGGAATTCAAACTTCCAGTTGTAATTATTATGGCGTTGGAATTGTCGCACTTTTTTACTAATCTTTTTCCTGTGGCTAATCATGATGATGATGGTTTTATTGTTTGACTGATTCCGCAATTTTAAACATTCAGTGGTTAAATGGGGTACAGTTGCCATTAATTGCATTTGGAATCTTAGCTGCATTTTACTTCTTGTTTTCTTGCTATAAAGTATTCTTTTCGATTTATTATACACATTTCCTGGTCAATTAACTGTGTTACTATATCACAAAAAATTATTAATAAATCTGAGAAACTATTAAAATGCCAGTTTCAAACAACTTAACTGAAACCATTCAGTCGTAATCTTGCTATAGCTTGAGGTAAGTTTAATATAATGAAAATTGAGTGTTAGAAGAGATCACGCAGTTTTATCGATCAAAATTATCCCCTCGTATATGAATTGTAGTCTACCAGACGAACACTGCTCCTAGACCGGTAGCCCTTAAAGAAATACACAATACGCAGCTTCTTCGACTAAAGTTATACCCTCCTACATGACTTATGATCGAACAAAGATATACAAATTAATATTTGGAATAACAAATTACAAAATGTGCTTATGCTTTGGTTTCCGCATTTGAATATTGTTTTTTTTTGCCGAATGTATACTTCGATTATTAACAGTGATAGGATTTGTTTCCGAAAAGTACTTTTTAAACGCTTCAGTGGACATCATTAAATAGAGGTTGATAAACCAATATTTATACGTGCAAAGTCAACGACATATTTCAAATTCTCTTTATACAAATATTTAAAGGTGCTTGAAAGAAGAACATAATCAAAGACCGATATAGACAGGCTTAAAATAATTGTAATTTACTTTCTATACTTTTAAACGGTTTTTTTCGACTGTTTTCTTCGAAATACGATGAAAGATAATTTTATTATTAGGAACTGGATGTAAATGAAATGCAGTCAGTTATTTCAACTACCTACGATTTGCACATTTATTTATGTAGGTTCAGGGTTTATCCATCAACAAAATTAGAGGTAACAAGTAAGGAACTTGCTGTTATTTTCTGTGAAAAACATCGAGAACATCAATAGCTCGTAGCTAAGTGAAATTATCAGCAATAGTACCGGAGTTTTGTTTGATGGAATATTGCATTAACTCAAATAGGCATCACCTATTATTATTACCAAAAACCTGGCATGTTGTAGATCAAACTAGATTGTTAGGAAAACATGGCGGTCACGGAAGGAGCCTCCAAGCGAGCAACAGACTAGAAATCTCACGACTGTTGCCGGCCTCCCCTGGAAACGTTTATTGACGGCCAATCCTTCCACCACCAAAGCAACAACAAGAAAGCAAAATGAGAACCAAAATCAACCCAAGGTTCTTTTCAGAACCAACTCTGACAATAACATCCATAAACATAGAGGGCTTAACAGAAAACAAAGAGGCGCTACTCTCAGATTTATGTATAAAGATCGGATGCGACATTCTGTGTGTACAAGAAACCCATAGGGACATGACTCATCATAGGCCCCAGATCGCAGGAATGCACATGTTAGCAGAAACTCCGCACATCAAACACCGAAGGGCTATTTTCGTCAAGCCCGATAAGGCTGTATCATCAGCATATTGCACCCAGTGCAAAGGAATTGAAATTATCACTATAGAAATAGGCAGAGTCACAGTCACATCCATCTACAAACCTCCTATCGAAGCGTTTGCTTTTGCATAGCCAAAAAACTTTGATTCTCAGACACATCGACTTGTCATTGGCGATTTCAGCAGTCATAACACCTCATGGGGTTACTCTGAGACCGACCACAGCGGGGAAGCAGTGGAAGAATGGTGTGAAGGGAATGATTTCTCCCTTATACATGATTCTAAACTCCCATACTCATTCCAAAGTAAAATCTGGAGAAGAGGATACAACTCTGACCTGTGCTTTGCCAGTGATGGGTTGGCTGGTCTGTGTGTCAAAAGAGTCTACGATCCCATACCAAAAACCCAACACCGACCGGTTGGTTTTGAAGTTTATGCTGCCGTAAAAGCCAGAAAAAGAAAAGGTAAAAGAAACCAGAAAACTTCGTCCTTCCGCAAAGGAGTGTTCTTTCCCCAACTCTCTTTAATATTTATACCAACGATCAGCCTTTCGGGAAGAGCTTTAAAAGAAATGGCCAAGTACTATGAAGAGAATGCTCTGCGGCCCAACTCAACGAAAACCCAAGTGAGTGCCTTTCATCTAAGGAACAAGCAGGCAGGACGGAGGTCAGGAGTCAGGTGGCAGGGTAGCGAGCTGGAACACACGAAATTCCCAAAATGCCTAGGTGTTACATTAGACCGGACGCTTACCTATAAACAGCACTGCATTAAGACGAGGCAAAAAGTATCAACAAGGAACAATTCCCTCAAAAAACTCGCCTCCAGCAAGTGGGTGCTCGACCTTCAGTGCTACAAAGAACGGCTTGATGTTTTTCCACTGCAGAATACGCCTGTCCAGTATGGAGTAGATCTAGCCATGTCAAAAAGGTCTACATAGCCCTCAATGAGATATGTCGAATATCCACCGGGTGCATGAGAGCAACACCTTTACCAGCACTCTACAGAGCAGTAGGCTTTGCCATCCCACCGATGCGCCTTCAAGCCGCTGAAAACACAGAAAAATTCAAGCAGACCTTTGATGAGAGATACACATACGGAACATGTGACACAGGGAAGGCAGGACATCACGCAGGAACTTCCTTAAGATGGTTGGTGAAGAACCCCCTGAAAACTACCCAATACGCCCCAAAAACCCTGGAGAGTTAGATCTGGACTGGTGGTAAACATTGAATAGAATCAGAACTGGAGTTGCAGCTGTGAAAACCAACAAGATTAGATGGAACCAAATAGACCAACAGGATGCTTTATGTGACTGCGAAGAAATACAAGACATGGCGCATCTCACAAGCGGCAGAAGCTGCCCCAACACTTGCTCTGTAAATAATTTATGGAATGGTGAACGGAACGGCATTGGCGTCGCCCAATACTGGGTGTAAAGATTATGAGTTGTTGTTTTGGACACGAAAAAGTAAGTAAGTGGGAAAACATTTGAACAATCTGGAGTTTATAACAATTATTACAATAGGATATATAAATAACAGTTTATATACCTTGAAACTAAAAGAAATTATTTCTGAAGACATTTTCGAATCGGTTTTCTAATATTAATTGAAAATAAGCAAAATCATATGCCAAAAGTAATATGTTGTAGGCCATATCTTCAAACGACACCGGACACAGTCTATTTATGTCTAAATATTTACGTCCGCAAAAAAGTGCTCGATTAAGTGAGAAACGTTCGCTGTTGGTTTTGGCAAAAGTAAGCATATGGTATTTTATTACTGTCAGTAAGTCCACAAATTAGAAGAGTTTTCTTTTCGATAACACAAACCGCGTTTAAAGTCGCTTGACAAAATAAATTAAAAATCAAAATAAACTTTGCTGAAATCAAAAGATAGGATTTGAGGCTATTTCTGGAAACTGAAGAGTTTTTCAGCCATTGTGGATTAAAATTTCTTCTTCACGTTTCACGGGCAGGAGTGTTTTGCATCTTCAGAGATTTTTTGCTCTAAAACTTACACTGTTCTCGAGCTTTTGAACCAACCATTTAAAATATCTCAATATTATCAATGAAACGGCCGATAAACTCACCAGTTTAGGTGAATGAATGTCATGAGATCGCAAAATCCCTTAGATAACTTTCATTAGATCGCTATTTTTTATTATAAAAATACTCGAAATTGCCTCTTTCTCATCTGGTCCTAATTTCTTATCTTTAAAAATATTTTCAGTTATTCTTAGGTAAAAACACATTGCCATAACTCAATTTGTTAAACTTTAAACCGCAAATTTGATATTAGTGTAATTTAGACTTACTTATAGCATGCCCTGATCAGAGGGTGGCTCGGTGTCTTCTTGAATGGCATCTACCATATTTGGATTTAAGACCTTAAAAATAAATATTAAATTAAAATCATACCTTTAACCATCTTTGAAGTGGAGATTCATTATTATTCATATCTTTGATACTAAACTTTCTATTATTGTTATCGATTTTTCAGTTTAATTATTTCAGTAAATTCTCGTTATTATGTCTACTTATAATGTTCTACAGAGTGTATTAAATAATGAATTTTTTTGATAAGTATCTTCAAATAAAAATATCATTCAGTCCAATTCTATTGCGAGTCTATATAGAAATTTTCTCCTTTCAGTTTGCAATTCTTTAATGTTAAAGCGTCTCGTTTGGTTGCATTTTAAATTCATTTTTGTCGACATTGTCATTATTACTTGTAATAATGTACAATGATTAATTGTAATAAATTATGTACTAGAAATAATTTTAGTGTACGTTTTTGGTTCTATGTTTTTCAATTCATTATTTTATGATAATTTTTCGCCTAATTTTGGCGCTTTAACTCAACTGATTTTGGTGGCATTCTGTACGTTCCGCTTTGAAAAGAAAAGTCGAATGAATGAGACAGTTATAAAAATTCTTGCTTCATTCAATAATATTTTCCAAGCATGTTATTAGCGACAGCGTACGTTCTGTTTTTTGTTTCATATTTACTTATGGTTTGCTAATCTGAACTCACATAATGACTACATGCATAATTATGTTAATGCAAATGAGTTATTTAATATCACTGAAAGTAACTGACGAATTACTTATTCCAATAATCGTTTATTCTTTTTGAATGCTATTTGAATATGTTGAAACGATTGAGCTGTTTAAGTGGCGTATCCACGGATGGCCTAGGGGGTGCAGCCCCCCCAGACACAGTACAATACTTTTTATTTCATTGTCACGACTCTGAATTTACTTTAATAATAACTATAAAAAAAATTTGGGACACGCCAAACTTAATTTGCAAATGGTCTTGATTTTTTTTCATGAACGCAATTTGAAAGGTCGAGTAGTTCTACAGACAGGATGACTAAATTCCCACTAGGTAAAAGAGCAATTTCCTTTTAAAAGCGATATTTTTCCCCTTCATTTTATCTTATTTTCTTCTCCCAAAGAGTAGACAATTTAATCCTTGGTGGCATCGTGGTAAATACCAAGTCAGGCAGTTCATACACTTTAGTTGTATGTTTGTTGCATTTAAAACTCAACTGGCCCGTTCTAGTGAACCTCATTGAATCGAAGTCCTAATTAAAATCGGTTGTGGATATAGAACCCGGACACAAGAAGGCGGGTTAAATTTTTCAACGATAAGTACCCAAGATTCTAAATTTGCTCTGTATCCTGGTGATGGTTTACTAGGAGGTCAACCATCAATAAGGTGCAGAGCAAATGTAGGATCTGAAATCATGTAAAAGATCAGTCTAAACCAGGGCCTTCAGCAATCTCAGAAGAAAAAGGAATTGAAATTTTATTAACAGAGGAAGAAATAGCCGTTTATCAAGCAGCCAGATCTCAAAGTAGCAGGGGTAAGTCAATCTTACCTATAAAGCAAAACAAACTGGCATATATACGAAGTTCAATTGAGTCATAGAAATTAATGAGGATTTTTTTGACGGAAGAGTTGAATTTTGTGTAACTATGAAGCAGCGGAAGGACTATCATAAGGACTTGCAATTTTAAAGTCGCATAATTCTTTCGATGATTCTGAGAGGAGGCAAAAATGTATATATTGAGCACCTGAAAATCTATACTGGGTGGCGGAAGGGTTTGCACGACGACCGTAGAAGGTCCGATTTTTTTATACTAAATAAGTATATAATTATAATACTTATAATTACAGCAAGAGAATACCGCCACACTATTCACAATCTGTTGGGAAACTATTTTAATATAATTTCCTCAAGCAAACAGATTGATAGAAGAGGACTATGGAATTGCCTGCCAGATCTCCCGACTTAACACCCTTGGATTTCTTTTTGTGGAGCCACGTAAAATATAATGTTTACGTCAATCGAGCAACTAATGCTGAAGACATGATGATTAGAATAAGACAGTAAACTAAAATATTGTCAGCAGTCAGTTTGAACATTTACTTTCATTTTCTTCCTTTTTTTGTAACTTTTAAATTGTGTATTTATGGCGTCGGTTTATTAAAGAAAACATAGAAAAAGACATCAACGACTTTAATGAAGCCATGAGAAACACTTTTATGTGAAAATGTGCTCATTTATAAATTAGGTTTGGAGTATCCGAGCATTTTTCTTCCTTCATCTGTTCAGACCATACTTTACGTTCACACTGTACAAACGCATGAAACTTTAGACGAATTTATAATTGATTATACCAGAAATATTTTATTTACTACGTTTGCATTTAAAAATAATACGCTCAAGTCTAGAAGTTTTTGTCATTTAATCTTCAATTTCTCTCGAAGATTTATTAGTTTCAGTTCAACACTTCCTTTTCGTATCGTAGATTTATTATTAACCTGAGTTATAATGTGAAAAGTGTTGTTAAATCTCTAGTTGTTTTGTCAGTTTTCCCAAATATTGATTACTTATGCAGCACGTGGGCACTGGGGATCACCTAACATTTTCTGCTTTAAAACATCGCAGACGTATTTTGAAAGCTCCCGGAGATCAAAGCAGATTTAACAGAAATTAATCACAAGTTTAAAAAAGATAAAATCACGAATTTTGCTCATGTTCTGAGTCATGTTCCAGGTGTGTTTGGATTTTGGAAAACTAGATCATCTTTCAAAAACCTCTCTTCGCAATTTATACATGTTAGAATTGAGTAAATAATTATACATTTAGACTATAAACATCGTTTTGACTGATTCCATTACTCTATACTTTGTTTTGATTATGTCTATTAAGTGAAACACTTTAATAGTGGTAATTTGCTGGAAAGCGAAAAGTCACATATGCTTTTTGCGTAACATGTGCATATAATAGGGCTATAAGGCAGAAGATATTCAATAATAAGGCAATTTATTGATTCAGGCATTAAATATAAAAAAAAACAGTGTTTATTATAAATTGATAACTCAGTTATTATTTTTCAAAATGTTTTACTAGAATTTGTATAATATATTGTCGTAGTTTTAAGAAAATGATGTGGGTTCAAAAGCTATATTAGTACTAGATGTTTTCTTTGAATTTTTTGGAGTTTTTCTTGAAAAAATATGATTTGGCCAAGGATTATATGCATAGTCTGAAACTTTATTAAAATATTGGCTTCCACAACAACAGCCCCAACGACGTCACGTAAATTATTCATTAACGCTACCTTTTTCCCTAAAAGCAATTTTCAAGCAGAAACGCCCTTCCCTCGTATTTAGCCAAGGGATACGTTACCTTAACAGGTTGAGCCACCCCTCTAAAGATAATGTGGTTAAGCTTATTTCGTGTGAACCTGTTTGCTTTTACTACGGTCGTTGAGCTTTGAAACCTGGAATAATAGACATTTTCTTAATATTCTGCGAGAAGTTGGGAGATTCGCAACGTTTGCAAACGTTGCAGTGAAAGAAATTAATTTGTTTTATTAAATACTTTATTATTACTGACGCTGTGCGAACACAAATCTCCTTTACGAAAATTAAATTGAAAAATAAAAAATTAGAGATACCAATATTAGCAGCACAAAGCACACGAGAATGTTATGGATACATAATTTTCAAACAAACACTTGAATAAAGACTAATCGAATATTCTTGCAACATTTAGCTGTATTTGTAAAAAATCTTGTTTCGGTAGAAAATAGAAACTTAACTAAATTAGAAAATTACTATAAAGCTGTTACAAAGAATTACTTTATTACAAATCAGAAATATATTACTGAAACTCAAGTGGCAAAATCGTAAGCAGCGAAGGTATTAAACTATAATAGGAAAACGCCAAGCCTGTAGGAAAACAGACAGAAAAAATGTCTGGGTACCGAAAAACAAAACTATTATAGCAAATCAGGAGCCTGGAAGCCATCCGACAACAATACTATAGAAACAGAAAAATAAATTAAAACTATCTGGAGGTAGGCGGATAATATAATAGCCAATAAAAGCCGAGAATGAAAAATAAATAATCAACTATATACCATAATGTTCCAAATAGCCAAGAAAAGGCTTCATCGTGTGTACTTCCAAGTGGGTTGGTAAATAAATAACATGTACACCAAATGGTGTTAAATTAAAACAGTTACATATGTAGGAAGATGTGAAATAACCAAAAGGACTCTAAGAGCTACTAACTCGTTGATATCCGAAAACTGCACCTTACACTCTGATAAACACAAACATACACAAGGGTGGTTTCTAGACCATTAATCTAAACTATATGGGAACACTTTAGCCATTCGTCTTGTCTTTATCATTTGGGCTTTTTATTTGAGACCACGAAATTGTGTCTGGCGTAAAAACGGATGGAAATTTGAAGCTAAAAAAGTAATTGAAATAAATTATGTGCATACACACATAGGGAAAAACAGGGAGATATGACGCATGTTTGGGAAATCACGCCAAACGTCTACTTTTTAAAGACTGAACGTGATCCTAAAATCATAAATAACTCTTTAGCCATTTAACTTTTATTGCATAACATCAACAGCATTATAAACGGAAACATTTTTTGCAAAAAAAATAAAAAACAAAATTCTGTATTTGGCAATCTCTCCCGCACCTCATGGGTGAGACGACGCATTGGGGTATGGGAGAGATTGCTAATAGGGGTTTAACAAAACATTATTAGTTTTCGGCAATTGTTTTCTTCCCACACGGCATGCAGTGGTTTTTAAAGGATGTGCACGTGCCATGAAGCCACCTGCAACATTTAATGTCGCACTGTCGACGTGGTATTCTCGACGCGCTCCAAACATCCTAGGCATTCATTTTCGTCGTCTGTGGGGTCGTTTGCTGAAAACAAGCTATCTTCTTCAGAGGAAGAACTAACCAAACGTCGTTTTGCGGAGTTTATTCCAGCAAGCTTTTTGTCTTCAATTCCTTGGGGATGTTTTGGTCTGTCTTTTTTTAAGTTTTTCCAATTGATTTTTTTGACATGTAATTTTTCTTGAGGATTTTTTTTTATCTCTGCTCATTCCCTTATCTTTCTTATTTGCAATAAATATTGAATCAGTTAAATTTTTTGCGGACTGTTTCCTTCGCTTGGTTTGTTTGTTGGTTGTAAGGACTGGAACTTGCGAAATATCATCCAGAATTTTGCTAGGTTGCCGCAACAATCGAAGAAGCATAACTTGTCGAAGGTTTCTTCTGCCACACTTTCGGAACTTTGCTTTAGGTTATTTGATGTTAGAAAGGCATGTTCAGCAACTGCTGATGGTTTTAAAGGAAGGTTTCCAGTTGCGGAAAACCCTGAACCTCCAGTCTGGCTGGTTGCTGTTCGAGCCCACGATGGAGCAAGGAGGGCACCGAAATGTCTCCGTTCGATCTTCTTTTGGGGATTGGCCCTAATGAATTAATCGCATGCATTTTTGAAATATGTTTTAAGAGACTTGAAAAAAGCACGGTCAAACGGTTGAAGGAAGTGGGTTGTGTGACTTGGCAAACACAGTAATATAACGTCATTTAGAACCGCATTTTCCAACAACTTGTATGAGTTCATGTGAGAGCAATGGCCATCTAAGATTAAAAGGCGTTTTCCAACAGGCTTCCATGGCAAAAAAAATTATTTCGAAACCAGGCCATAAATAAATCTTCGCAAATGTAGGCCGACTCCAGTCTCATTTTGATCACCGATCCTGGTAGCATGTTCTCCTGACAAATTTGTTGTAAGTTGACGCTCTTAAAGATGCAGCAAAAAATTTCCTTCTGCGTTGCAACATGCAACTACTGTTATTGTGTCACCTCGCTCTTGCGATGTAACTACATGGACGTCTTTACTGCCTTTCACAGCTACAACGTTACTAGGTACATTGTTTAATTTAAGCCCGGTTGCGTCCATATTGAAAATGTTTAGAGCCTTATTCAAAAGATGAAAGTATTTTTGCATATCTTCTTTGTTCATACCTTCGGCTCGGGCCATGGACACATCTTCAGCCTTTCGAATGCTTAAAGTGGGATTTCTTTTTAAAAATATCTAAAGCCAATCAGCACCAGCCATTCTTTTATTTTCATTAAATCGATTACGTAGACCCATAGATTGTGCCAGATTGTAAGCTATCTTTCTCAAATGTCGGTGCAAAACCAGACTCTTGCAACTTTCCAATGTGGATGCACAGCTTTCTTTCTGCATTTTCGACAAAACGGATGCTCCGGCCATACTATTTCCTTTGATGTAGTGTTCTATCAGGAATATTATGGGTGCGATCGGATGTCTGATGGTGACCTTGTTTTGAAGTACAGCTTCCACAGCTCTCGTCAAGTCCTCCTCCCTCTTGTACTCTTCCGAACAGTGTAAGATGTTGGCATTTTGGGTCTAAGAATAAAAAAAAACTTCAGCGTCATCTATCCCGAAAGGTTAAGCGTCATATGTCCCAAACTTATGGGATAGATAACGCACCTCTTTACGTTACGATATATCGCGAGATATAGTTTATGTGCTGTGAACACAGCTTCTTCAATAACCCCACTGTATGCCAAATGCGCCAGAACGTCGGTTTTTAACAGATTTCTAGCGAACATTAGTTCAAACTGAATATCTTGCAAAGTTCTGCAGTAGTTACCAACCATATATCACCAAATATCTTGAAAGTCTACAGCACTTTTCCCACGATTTTTCCTGAGCAGCAAGAATAGACCGTTAGCATATACCCAACTTGGGCAACTGAAGCAAAGTGTACACATTTTCCGAATTATCGGACTGCGTCGTGTTTCCCACCGCGTCATCTCTCCCTGTTTTACCATATATATCATTCAAATTTAGACCAAAACGCTTTGGACACCTGCTATAGTCATAAAATATTGTTTAATAAGAGATTGGGGTTTTCAGAAAACTCAAAATTTTTATAATGCTTTATTAAACGTTCCAGCAGATAAACTTACTATGGGTTATTTTGACTTTCAATTTTATAATTTGAAGGAATATACATGCTTAGACATGTTCACTCAAGTGCAATTACGCAAAAAAAAATTAGAAATAAATATCGACAAACGCCTTCAAGTATTTGTTAAATAATTTTAATTAAATGGGCCACACAGTGTTTAAATCCAATCGCGTACTATGTACATTTACATTTCGAGAATAAATAATTAACCAAAACTACCTTGAATATTGGTTAGATAAACTAACGGTAAAGCAATGCTAATTGTTAAGTAATAATGTCACTCTAGTAATTACAGCCGATCGAGCGACGTTCGTTTATGGACTGTTGTTCTTCAAACCTGAAAAATGGTTGTAACCAATTCCCAATTGCAAGTCCGGCAAAACTACTAAGCTAGTAATTATACAGTCGATTGGTATTTTTGCCATTATAAGTTTGTTGAAACATGAATGTACATGCCCGGAATAGATTGGTAAAACACATTAAGATCTGATTTGTTTGCTGCTAGAACTCTTACTAGAATAGAATAGAACATAAGTTTCTTAATAATTTAGTTTTGCCAAAAACACACCTTTCAATTCATAAAATATTACATGCTGTAATAATTACGAATAATGTTATTCTATTGTCCTGTTCTTGCACTCGAAAAGTGTATGTTTCCTTTTAGAGAGAAAGTTGAACAACTTCTTATTTTTTTTTAAATTTTACTTGATAGGAATTAACTATTTGATATTTAAGTGTTTTATACCAATATAATAGACTTACACTTTTGATTTGTTGTTGATTTGTTTGCTTAAAGTTAATTTTGAGACTTCACAGAGTATATTTATTTACACCTTGATACTTGAGCACGAGCACATACTTATTTTTAAAGTTTTCGTCGTGAATGTTCCCACAAAACACTCATTTGAGAGTGTTTCTGGCACTCTTCAGTTTTGTTATATCGGTTTTGTCTCATCCCACTCTTTACTTGTTAAATTAAGTTTTGTTGCTTCAACATTGTTTTAAAACCTGTTAATTCCTTCCACTTATTGATTTCGAGATTTTTAACGCGATCCAAATGTTGAACCGTTTCTGTTCTTTTGCTATATTGATCACTAGGTATATTTTAGAAATTATGTTTCTATTTTTAGGCCTCCCATGTTTTTGTACAACTATTTTTGCACGTCTAAGCTTTTTTTATGTTTTTACATTCAGATATTTAAATTTTAAAATTTTTGAATTCAATTGATAACTGTCTAAGCTCAAGATAAATACATTGCAAAGTAATAAAAATTAAGTATTAATTGACTTTTCGCAGTTTAGAAATACCATTTCAAGTCATTTGAAAATGTAATTTAAAACATCTGTTAACATTCAAAATATTTCAGTCTTTTAAGTTTATTTGGACTACCGATTTCGATCATTTGTGAAATTAAACTTTGGACTTGCTAAAGTAAATTTTAACTGCGGCATTCTTCTACCTATTATCCAACAGAACGACATTTCATGCACAATTTTACACATTAAAATCTATGCAAATTAATTTTTTTTAAATATTGCCGTTTCTGAAAGTCAAATCTACTTCAATTATTTTTTCAAACTGTACCATTTTGTATATTTATGTCAAACATTTTTCCACGTGATTGTGTTTTTTTTCTCAATTTGTGGCTAAATTCCAAATTATGAACGTTTTCACAGGATTAAAGTTTTTCAATTTAATCTCTCCCGTCGATTTTCCACCGTTAAGTACCATGGATTTTAGGTCAATTTTGTTATTTTCAGTAGTTCGTTTTCAACGTTTTAAAAACTATCGACCGTTCGATTTTGTAACTTAAACTTTTAATTGTTTGCTTGCCAGTTTAGTTCTCACAATTTAATTAATTACTTTTCAACTCATTGTACAACTATTTGTACGTTTCGATATTTGTTCGTAGTGTTTTCAAATTCTCTATACTGATTATAATAGCGTTTTGTTTTCTTTCAAACTTTCAATTTTGGAGTTACTGTGTTACTGTTGTAGAAATTCATTTTGGCGTTTGAAAAGTGAATCTTTGATTTCAAACAGTTAATATTGTTTTTATACTACTAACCTGAGAAGACACCATTATTTACTCCATTTCCCTAATGAGAAGTCGTATTTCTCTCCCTAGGTAAAAAATAATAACAAAAAAGTCCCTAGGTAAATAATGAAAGTTGTTAAAGTTTTTCATTATGCTTAGTTTGCTCAACTCTCGAAGTTCAAGTGATATTCCATCCATTTCCACTTCTAAATCACTGTAACTTTCAGATTCACTAATTTTTCGCTTTTTCCAGAAGTTTTTCATAGAACTTTTATCTGTTTTCTGGAGACCGATAAATTATATTGCGGCAGTTTGACAACTGAATGTCAGGCTATCAAATATTGCGTCTCGTCAGAAATTTTTATGGGAAGTTCAAAATCTAAATAAATCAATTTGGGCAATTATCCGGGCTAGAAGTTAAAAAAATCTATATATACTTAGGTCGAGAAGGCTATTATACAGGGTTATTCACGCTATTATGCACGGAAGTTTGCGGCTGAACCGTTTGATTTTTAAAAAGTATTATTTTATGAATTGGCAGACGCCTACCGGACGCACATTTTAAAAATATTTTTGTAGTGTACAGGGTGCCCCAAAAGCCCTAAAAGGATCAAAGTTGTGATTTTTTAAATAGAATACCCTGTATATTATTGCATTTTTGGATTGTCTGTTTATATAAGGTTTATAATACCTAAATCTTAAGGTTTTTTAAATAATACGAATTTAATCAAAATCTAATCCAATTTTCACGTGTCAAATACTTTAGAAGTATTTAAGTTATGCAAGCGTAATTTATAGTGAAGTGAAACAAAATATAATATTTTATATCCCAATCATAAAAAACTTACCATGTTATACAGGCTGTCCAAAAATTTAAACTAATCAAATATGAACTTTAAGTGGCTATAACTTGATTAATTTAAATGCAACCCTATATTTTTTAACTTACCAGGAAATGCAATTTTTAATTACCTATCGAATGGTATTAAGATGTTAATAGGTAAGTTTTTCCCTTTTCATAAAATACGTCAAATAATCGTTCTGTACACCATTTGGTGTTGTTTAATTTAAGGTTGCAATGTATCTAAGTTGCCTATGGCATTTACACATGTCAAATCATTTATTTTATTACTCAGTTCTGCAAAAAGTTTTGCAAATACTTTTTGCTTAATGTTTTTTGTAACGAAGACGTGTTGGTCGTTATTTCAATATTATTATTGTGTTGCTTAATGAAAATGAAGAATTATCCAAAAGAAGAGCGTATTGACATGATTTTCACCCTTGGAGAATATCATGAAAATTGTTTATTGGCCTCTAGAGTTTATGCTCAAACGTTTCCTGAAAGAAATAATCCTAAGCCAGTCGTTTTTAAGCGCTTATTAGAAAATACAGTAGAATACAGTTACAACAGAACACATACAATTAGAAATTACAGGTTCAGGAAAGTGGTAGTGTCAATTATAAAAAACCCATTACAAGGAAATCTGTCACTGAAGATGCAGAAAATGTTTTCACGGTAATTGGTTCAGTTATCGAAACTCCCAATATTAGTCAAAATATAATATCCAAAGTACTAACATTAGTCAATCAAATATTTCCGGAATTATTAAAAAGCACAACTTTTATTCTTATAAAATTCAGCTTTGCCAAGAACTTTATGGAAATTATTTTGAAAGCGAACTGAGTTTTGCATGTGGCTGTTATATAAAGTGGCAGAAAATGAAAAGTTTTTCGATAATGTGTTATTTAGTGATTAACGTACTCTTTAAAACAATGGTCTCGTCAACTTTCATTATTATTCTGATACGAATCCGCACGAATACAGGGTCATGAAGAATCAAAATATGTGGTCAGTTAATGTGTGGGGTGGAATACTGGAATAAATGGTTTGATGTTTCTCCAATTTCTAATAAGCCATCTTTCAGTATTATTAGAAGAAGTTCCTTTAAATATTAGAACCAACATGTGGTTTCAATTGGATGCAGCTCCGCCTCATGATCATTGTGAAGTTCGGCAATTTTTAAATGCCAACTTTCAAAACAGGTGGATTGGCAGAAAAGGATTTAAAAACTGGCTCCCCAGATCTCCGAACTTAACTCCACTAGATTTATTTTTGTGGGGGTATATAAAAGGAATTGTCTACCATATGCTTCCGAGAACTTCACACGATTTGAAAATACGCATAAGAAACGCTTTTAAAACTGTAACTCCGCAAATATTGTCCAGAGTTAGCAGTGGTTTTAAAAAAAGAATCTACAAGTGTCTGGAAATGAACGGTCGACATTTCGAACATTTGTTATAAATAATTTGCCATTCTTTTATGTTATTGTTGATATGTTATTTAGAGCTTTTAATTAAAAAAACACCAAATGGTGCCCAGAACGATTATTTGACGTATTTTGTTAAAAGGCAAAAACTTAACTATTAACATCCTAACACCGTTCGATCGGTAATTAAAAATTGCATTTGCTGGTGAGTTAAAAAATATGAGGTTGTATTTAAATTAATCAAGTTATAGCCACTTAAAGTTCTTATTTCATAAGTTTAAATTTGTGGACACCCTGTATAACATTGTAAGTTTATTATCATTGGAATATAAAATATGATTTCTTGTTACAATTCACTACAAATTACGCTTACATAACTTAAATAATTCTAAAGTATTTGACACATTATATTACATTTTGATAAAATTCGGATTATTTAAAAAAGCGTAAGATTTAGGTATTATAAATTTTATTAAAACAAACACTTATTTTGCTCAGACAATCTAAAAATGCAATAATATATAGGGTATTTCATTTAAAAAAACACAACTTTGATACTTTTAAGGCTTTTGGGACACCCTGTACATTACAAAAATATTTTTAAAATGTAATACTTTGTCAAAATCAAACGGTTTACCCGCAAACTTCCGTGCCGTATAGCGTGAATAACCCTGTATACCTGGAACATTATAAACGTGATCGGTATATAATAGCTTATTTCTCGACCTAGGTATATAATGTACTATTCTTGAAGCTTTTCGATAACTCACACTCAACTACTTCTCTTGAATTTAGAGCTTTATAAAATCCATGTGTGAGTTCCAAAGGTTAACATTTATTTTGCCCCTGTATATTTGATCACTTGATTTCCAAATCGCTTTTGTCAAACCCCTGTTATTAAAACATTTAATGGCGTCTGTTTAAATTTAAAGTTGACAATTAGGATGTTCTCTAAGTAGATTTTGATTATAGATTTAAGGTTGAGTCAGTTCAATTTATTTAAATATTTTTTTAGGTGCCTTATGCAGGTGCTAACCATTTACATTTTTCATCCTTTCAGTGCCAGTTGGCTATATATAGAGCAATTAAATTTATTACAATCTAACAGGTTATTATCATAAACACACTTAAATACAAACTTTTCTAATCGAACTTAAAACGTAATCAGGAAATGAGTTCGAAAGTAAGATGTAATAATTAACACACAAAGCAATCTGGCTGGTGTTTAAAAGTAACAACTCAGTGTTGTCTCAATATAGACAACTACAGCTTGCAATCGCTTTGATTTTGCCCGTCTATTTTCAATCCTTAGGCCATACCAGTAATAACACAAATTAGCTACAATCTAAATATTTTTTAATGTATAAACGTGATATTTTCCGATTTCTGATCACACAGTCGAGCAAAAATTGCACATTTTCCGACAATGAAGGGCAATGAAATAGCTAAACAGTATCATAAACGTTAAATAGGTTTCCATGCAGAACATTATATAAAACTGAAAGAGCTATTTATATTTTCGCACTTGGAATTAAACATTTTAATTTACTGAATATCCGGAATAGATAATAGTTCGCATCGGCTCACATCCATAGGAAGCCGCTTGTTTTTGGTAAATGAGAAGCATTCCGGCTGGTAAATATGAAGAAAACAGATGTTCAACTAGTTTCAGTGTAGTAAATATTCATCAAAGATAATTGTATTTTCAGGGTTTACTTTTTACAGAATCAAGTAATATGAAGGTTTAGATTAATTATAATGTATGTTACTGCTGTTATGTAATATCAGTTTAATTTAAATTACATTTAACAAGCAGTGATTTACATAGATCGACTTCAATCATGAATTAGACTTGCAATTGTACAGATAAAAGCAAAAGCAAGTACCAACTTTTTTGTTTTTAAAGCAAACTTGCATTTTTGCAATTTTATATTTATTCACAAAACAAAAAGAAAATTATACGTTTCCATATGAAAAAATATCTCACAAAGTTTTCCAAAACAATAAACAAAATTTCGAACGTGTACGGAATATTAGCTTAGGCCAATTTCTCATAATTTCCATTTACCTTTTATTAAAAACCAAGCAAAATTTGAACAGAAAACAATTTTTAAAATGTTTCAATTGTTTTGTTAGTAACTGTTTGTCAAGTTACAATAACTGTTGAGAATGCTTAAGGAACCAAAAAGGTGTTCTTGACAAAAAAATAAGTAGAAAAAAATGTTTTCGATTAAAATGGAAAAAGTTAGTATCTTCTTTGAAAATATCGGGATCCGAAATGATAGATTTAATTTCAGACAACATTTCAAGTTTCTAAATCGATTTCAAGTTACAAAACTTCTAATATATGTATTAAGTAAATCACTCTGTAAAATTAAACTTGACTTAACCCTCCATGATCGAGTCATCAAAATGAATAATAAATTTATGAATCTGAGAATATTTTTCCGATTTAACTGCTGAAACTGCAAATAAGTTGTAATTAACAACTGCGGAAATGTTTTAAGCTTCCATTTAAATCTGACTTTAAGAACGTTAATAAGCACTTACACATAACGATAACATTTCAAATATTTATTATTTATTTTAGAAAATCTGCAATTGAAAAACGAATATATTAAACCTGCTGTTTGTTATATTAAACCTACAAATGTGTTCATATGGAAAATATGACTTAATAATATTCATATGAATGCAACATTTGCTCCAATGTACAGAGTGTTTCAAATTCAGCGTCAATGCTCTGGGTAGGGGAGACTGTCCTAAAATGACATAGTCTGATAAAATGACATCGACGCTGTCTGATGTCTGTGAAAGTCTTTTCTGTGTTATATAATTATAAAGTAAGTTTTGAAAACTCGATCAAAAAATTTTTTTTTGGAACTATTTGACAGTGCCGTGATATCGAGAATATATTATTATTCTAGTGGGTAGAGGAACTATTTGAGGATGATATAGATATTAACAGTATAGAATCAGACCTTGATGATAGCGGACCAGAGATCACTGAACAAGAGGTACCTCATGCAATAGGGATCATAAAAGACGGAAAAGCTACAGGCCCAGACGAGTTACCTTCTGAAATTCTAAAATTTGCAGAAGACAAGAACACTCACGATCTTACAAATTTGCTCAACACCATATACAGAACAGATATCATACCCAAAGAATGGCTGTTATCAACGTTTGTCATCATTCCAAAAAACATAATGCAAGGCAGTGTACTTCCGAACTATTAGTCTCATGGATCACACGCTAAAAATATGTATGAAACTGATATATAATAGAATGTACAAAATCCTAGAACAAGATATACGCGAGACTCAGTTCGTTTTTCGAGATGGCTTGGGTAAAAGAGAAGCACTCTTTCCACTGAACGTTCTTGCGCAACGGAGTATGGACATGAACCAGGACCTTTATGTATGCTTCATTTTAACAACAAGCCGTTTGATAAGGTACGTCACGAACTTCTCATCCAGCACCTTAAAAAGAAAAATCTAGACACCCGAAACGTCAAAATCATCACGAAAAGCAGTTGTGAAGATAGAAGGGAAGAACACGGATGAAATAAAAATCCGAAGAGGTGTCAAGCAAGGATACGTATTATCGCCGATGTTGTTTAGCCTCTATTCAGAAGAAATAATGAAAATAGCACTAGAAGACGAATCGGAGGGTATTGTAATTAACGGAGTGCATATTAACAATATAGGGTATGCGGATGATACTATTCTAATAGCTACTAGTCTGGAGGATTTACAGGTGCTGCTAGACAAAGTAAATAACACTGGCGAAGAATTCGGACTCTCGCTAAATGTAAAAAAAGACTAAGTTCATGATATTATCCAAAATAACACAAAACAAAGCCCAATTCATAGTAAATAACCAAGCCATAGAAAGAGTTAAGAGGTATAAATATCTAGATACCATTCTAAATGAAAACAACGAGTGCACTGAAGAAATCAAAACCAGAATAGGACAGGCGAGAGCAACATTTATGAAAATGAAAAGGGTGTTTTGCAGCAGTGACCTCAGCCTAGATTTAAAGATCAGGCTGGTCAGATGATATGTGCTATTGGTACTGTTCTATGGAGGAGAGGCATGGACCCTTAAGGGGATACAAATGAAAAGGTTGGAGGCACTCGAGCTATGGGTATATCGTAGAATGCTGAAGATGAAATGGACAGTTAGAATAACGAATGTGGAAGTCATGAGACGACTGAGAAAGGATAGAGAGATTGTTCATACGGTAAAAAAACGCAAGCTGCAATATTTGGGACATGTGATGAGGGGAGAAAAATATCACTTACTGCGACTCATAATGCAAGGGAAAATACAGGGACGGAGAAGTGTGGGGAAAAGACGCCATTCTTGGTTGCTGCTGCTTTATTTCAGAATGGTGGGAAAACACAAAAGGAAGACCAATAGGCAATCCTGGAGTGAGGATTCAATGAGGTTAGCTATCGATGTAGTACATAACGGCGAATTCGGGTGGCTTGCAGCTTCAAAACAATTTTCAACAGGGTTTCAACAAACCCCAAGTGTCTCAAATTTTTCTGCGTCTGGGACAACTAATGGAAAAATATCATTTTGAGCATCAACAACATTTATAACGTTGACGAATCTGCTCTCGCAATTATTGCTACTAAAGATATTTGCTACTAAAGGCAAAAAACAGGTGCGATGCATAACCAGCTCATACAACTGTCGTATGTTGCATGAATGCATCAGGATCTTTCGTCCCCCCAGCCTTAATTTTTGCTGGAAAGAAGCATAAGACCGAACTTGTGGATGATGCTCCTGTAGGAACATTACTTCTGTGTCAAGAGTCTGGGTGGATGACGAGCGAGCTTTTCTTACTTTGGTTGAAGCACTTCAAAAAGTACTCTCATTCTTCATTGGAATCCAGTTTTGTTAATTTTAGATGGACACAGCAGCCACAAATATTACCCAGGCTTGAAATATGCGAATGAGAATGGCATAAGTTTAATGTGTTTGCCTCCCCATTGTACGCATCGAATTCAACCATCAGATGTTACATTCTTTGAACCCATTAGTTACTTATTATAACCAGAAATTGACAGATTGTTAAAAGCAAATCCTGGCCGTATAGCAAGATTTTTGCCTATGGTAAGGCAGCAACAACTGCTATAGCATGTTCTGGCTTTGCTAAAACCGGGATATCCCCGTTCAACCCAGACGTGTTTCCAGACTGTCTGTTAATGCCCAGTTTGATCACTGATCATCCTCAAGTAACGCCATATATTGATCAAACTGCAGGTCCATCTATTGAAAGAAGTCCAATCATTTCAACCATTGAGAGAACAGCAATTCCACTTTCAGAGCTTTCTTCACCTCAAGACCATCGACAGTAGCGAAAAAAAGAGAAGAACACAGGATTAAATACGAAAATTAAATTGCGACAGAAAGAAGAAAATCAGAAAGAAATAGGAAAATTACAAGAAAAATTGTAAGAAATGACAGTGAAGAAGAAGAGGATTCTTTACCAGATATGGAAGATGATGAAGATGATGCTTCATGTATATATTGCAACTAGTTATATAGCTTTTCAAAATCTGGAGAAGGTTGGATTAGATGCCAAAAGAGTAAAAGGTGGGGCCACACTGAATGTGCCGGTATAAGCAAACGAGCTAAGCAGTTCTTATGTGATGTTTGTCAAAGTTAGAATATCAAATATTATATCATGTATGTAATTATATCATGTATATTAATTACTATATCATGTATATTAATTATTATATCATGTATATTAATTATTATATCATGTAATATAATGTAATGCTAAAAGACACATTTTATCGAATTTATTTGGTGTTGACTGAAAAGTTACTATTATGTAAAACCGGGTATTTTTTTAGTTAAGTGTTTATTTAAAAAAATAAAAACTGCTGTCTAATTTTAGTTATTTCAATACAATATATGCTGAAATTATTTGTATTTAATTGGTTTTTTTTGTCGGACTTTTTGGTTGAAGCAGTTTGTATATGTCGCTTTAGGACAGTCTCCCCTACCACATAGGCTACTTAAGGTACCACAGAAAAAATATTTATGAAAACAATCTTACCTATTAAAATAAGTTTTCATTTATTTGCATCCAACTAAATTAATTTGGTTTGAATGTTTAAAAAATGTAAATTTACTTCAATCAAACTCAACGGGAATTAAGATGAAAACTATACACACACTTGTTGAATGAGGTTTTCCTTTTTTCTACTACTGTTTATCAACAATTAAAAAATTCATAATTAATGATTTAGAAATCCATAACTGAAACATAGCAGCTGGTATAACAGTTACTTTAATATTCCATAAAAACAGACCTACCAACAGATCACGGAAATGGAATATAGACAACATAGAACAAAGAAGGCACCAACACAGCGCGAGGAAAATGTAAAATACAAAGTGAAATATTGAAAAGCTAGCGTCGCAACGTTAAAGAAAAACTTACCAATTTTAATTAAACAATAATAATAATATTTATTTGTCAGAAAACACATGATTTAAGACACTCTGTAGAACATTGTAAGTAGACATAAAAACGAGTATAACACACGAGTAAATCACAACCACAATAAACGAACAACAAGATAAAGTTTTAAGCCGAAGATATCAATATGTTTATAATTTTATTCACACATTCTTCAATATTTATTATAAGGCATTCTTAAATAATAATAAGTATTTCATATACTTTTCACTTTTTATTCACTTAGCACATTGTCACTATTGCTACCAATGACTAATCAAGCTGAGCTAGATTTAAAAAAAAACTAGTTTGCTCACCACATAACATTTATTTAATATATGAATCAATTTTTATATCTTTTAAAAAAGCAAGATACGATGAAAATTCAAGAGACAAGACAATTGCATGGGTAACACTGTGTCGAGTTGAGCTTTTGCGTTGTTGCGTCTCAAAATTGCGTCTGTTGTGCGCTAATGAGTTATAACTCATCGGGTCTCACTGCGTCGCACGTTGAATTACGCTAAGTATTTAACCTAGGGGGGGATTAAAGCTTTACGAGGCCCGGGACAGGAATTTTAACACCTAAAAAAAGCTCGCCACATTTTTGTTTGATAATGTTTTACCACTTTGTGGAAACTTTATTTTAACACCTACAGAAAAAGGGTTGCACCATTTTTTACCCTTGCCTACAAGACACACCGGTTGCCTCGTGAGCACGTCCCTGGAAATATTGTATCAATTGCAATAAATAAAAAAAGCCTATTTTGCTAAGCAATAAACTTTTAAAAAGTAATTAAAATCGCCTGAAACGTTTTTTACGTATTAATAAAACATATTCCCCCTACAACTGGACCATACTGAATCCCCTTTGTCTTACAAGACCAACCAGACAATCCCGCTTTCGTTTCCCTACATTAACGCTACTCGAACACTTACAAACGCTACGGACTAGTGGACAATAAAATAATTCCTTCTTGCCACTGAAATCTTACTTATTTAATAGTATTGTTAACCTAGAATAAGAGAATTTTCATATTTGTTTTCATTTAGATTAAGACTGTATGTATTAAACAAGGGCAGAAAGACCGATAGGTCGATAGCCTTTTTTAGAAATAACAATGTTTACTACTACTACTAAAACATATTCGTTTACAAATTTCAAGACATTGTATTTCGGAAACACTTCGTTTTCATGCACATGTTTACAGAGCAAAAAACTTGTTTAGGTGTCCACACTACCACCACTAAAAGTTTGCTGGTATATTTATCGAACACCCTTTATATCTTCAAGGAATTAACGTAACGATTGTCGCTAATTCTCGAAATCTCTAAGGGAGGCTCAATTGCAATCACGGCTTTTTTGAATTATTCGAATGTTGCTGGCAATATTTACAAATCGTAGTATTTACTCAAGTAAATTTTGTGCGTAAATCCTTTGTATAACTAGACATATATTCCTGTTGCAGAAAGACAATTTAATTAATTAACAGTTATGTCACTGGGTGAAATATAACACCACATTATTGAACGCATTCAATTAAAAGGCATTTCCTTATACTTTTTCAGTATTGCAGGTATTAAATATTTATTTAATAGATATCAAAGAAAAAATGTTGCATATTCGAAATGCTTATATTTCATACCTAATTAATAGGCATTCGTTATGCAAAAAAATACAACGTATATCGAAATCGCCGATATGATACTGAACAACGCAACGACCATGAAAATAGGAACTATGGTTTTCAATCAGCCCATTCAATTAAATTGTTGGATTATTATATGTAATACCAGGTAAATTATTTAAAGGTTAACATACTTTTTGTCACGTACATTTTTCTGGTTAAGAAATATTTTATAAAGCAAATAGTTTTCACTGAATTTCTTCTTGCATAATTCCTTCAACAAACAGTGACGCTTCCTAGTTCCTAGACATTGTTTCCCAATTCCTTGCTTGAAATTAATTTTAGAATTTTAGAACTAAAGTACACTGTTCACCTCAATATCAAATATTGTAATTTTAAAGGTCATTGCTGACTAAATAGAAAATTATTTTTGAAGACTTAACATTCCAGAATGAGTCTTCCTTTAAAATGCCAATGATAACACAATATATAATGGTTTCTTCCGATGATTCACACACACGTTCATTCAAGGGTGTAGAGCAGACATTCTTTTAATATCTCCGATCACATGCAGGTAAATCGCTCGGTCATTCGAGACAACTCCCTTTATTCAGTAATTTGATGACTAAGATTTTATCTGTACTTTTCAATTATCTCATGGTTTAGAATGTTTTGCTTGTTGGCGTTGCTGGATTCTAGCACAAATGTCAACAATATCCCCAAAGGCACTTTAATCATTCTACCTTCTCTTATATCTATTATTCTTATTCTTATATCTCTATTATCCTTAATAATTTGGGCAGAAAGACCGATAGGTCGATAGCCTTTTCAGAAATAAAGATTTTTTTACTGCCACTAATAATTCTACCAACCGCTACAAAAATGGATATAAGTATCTGTTATTAGTATTAAATTCCTAGTTGCAATTAATACGAAGTGCAAATATTGATAATCCGTTTTTGTAATAGTAAAGCAGAGAAAGTAGATCAGCATACCATTCGTGTAACTGTAATAAACTTTCGTGTTATATAATTTAAAGTTTTATTGATTAAATAAAAAACAATAAAGGTCGATTTTATAATCAATAACAAGTGTACTATTTAGTGTGAATGAAAATGGTGTAACATATTAAAAATTCTTGACAGTTTGACTTCTGTATGCAATACATTGTACACTTAACTACTGCAAATCTACAATTAGAAGGTCTGTTCGATAGTTGTAATCGAATTAACCTTAACCTATTGAGTATGAAAATGTTATACGTGATGGGAATTTTGCAAGTTGCACAAACTAACAGTTTTCCTAATTGATTTTCATCATTCAAAAATATAATGGAAGTATCATACGTAATGAAAACCATGTTGATTTCTCCTCGTTTTCGATTCGACCTAAACTGATTATTTTATGATTTTTACTCGCAGAACATTATGTTTTGTCTTTGTATTTTATTGTATTATTACAAGAAATATTGCTCGTAGATTGACTAGAGACAGGGTTGCTTCGTAATTATGGTTTGAGTTTTTTTTCCTTCTTCTAGTAGTATCCTTACGTTATTGCTGTAGAAGCATGGACGAACAGTTGGTCCACTTTGGATAAAATTCCACAGTCAACAGGGAATTGAGCACAGGGTGATTTAGGATGATGATTATGGAAATATTTTAAGGACATGCATAGAAAGTCAAAATAAGCTCCCAAATTTTTATTTGTTTCAAAGATACTTCGATTAATTGTAATTTTAAAATTAGCAACAAAAAGTATTATAAAACTAACAAAACACACCAAATCATTATAAACAGAGAGAGTATTAATTTAACATAATTTTTTGAAAACATCCCACTTCGATACACTTAATTAAGCGCTTAAAAATTGATTCAGTACTCAGTTTAAGCGGACGTGACTTGCTCTAATGAACGCTGCAGTATTAGAATACGAACTAGTAACGCATCTCTACTATCAACTTTCGCAGTATAACCATGGACTTCATCCATCCCCAGAAGCAAAAATCTACGGGAGCGAGATCGGGTGATCTCGGTGACCAAGATTGCCAAAAAAATTTAAACATAATTATAAACCAGACGGCAGTTTTGAGAATTGATGGCAGACACACAGAACAAATAAATATACTGCGAGGAGTGAGGCAAGGCTGTGCTTTGTCACCCATCTTATTTGACGTGTACTCAGAATACATCTTTGTAAAAACACTCGACAACATTGAGGAAGGAATCAGTATCAACGGTTCTAAACTTAATAACATAAGATATGCAGATGATACCATGATGTTTGCAGATAATCTGCAAGGATTACAGAGTTTGATGGATGATCCCACATAATGAGGAACCCAAATAGATACAGAAAATTACGACAGAAAATCCTACAAGGCAGAATTAATAGTAGGAGAGCGCCTGCCGAAGGAGAATATCTTGGTTGGCAAATCGTAGAACGTGGTTTGACAAATCATCAACAGAACTTTTCCGAATCGCTATCAACAAAGTAAGAATAGCCATGCTGATAGCCAACATCCGGAACGGATAGACTTGAAGAAGAAAGATTGCCTCTGCCAATCTAGCGATTGCTAAAATGTGTTTTCATAATATTTCTAACATTATTTAAACTTTCGTATATTTTCCTGACTGTACTTTAATTCATTCCAATGAATTCCTGGGTTTCAGTCAATTTTTTTGTTTATTATTTAAAATGTTACAAATACGTTTCGGTGTCTTTATCCACCATCATCAGTTTGTGTATATAGTTGCCTTCAACCTCACATTTGACTGGTCACTTAGATCTATATACACAAACTGATGATGGTGGATAAAGACACCGAAACGTATTTGTAACATTTTAAATAATAAACAAAAAAATTGACTGAAACCCAGGAATACATTGGAATGAATTATTTAAACTATAAGGAGACACTCCATCTTGTTGGAACCATAATACGTGATCGAATGCCAAACGGAAATTTGTTTAATATTACCTCTAAAAAGATGTCGAAGAATGTAATGAGCATTTCCATTAAAGCGGCTTTTTTATAGGAAAGCACTAAAAATCTCAAAAATCAGTTAGAATGCCACACCAAATATTTAATGCTAAACCGAATATGAAAATTGAGTTCTTTTGAGGAATTTTCTTCCGATCCTCGATAATTATTGTGCCAAGTGCTACTTATATTACTGAGTTTCTTTCCTAAAAAAATGTATTTATGCAATAGTCTGTTTTCACGAATTCATTGACAATATTGTAATCTTAAGGACAAATCATCTTCATAGTATTTTCCAAAACGTTGTTTGTGGAATTTGAAATATGTTTGCTCTACTCCTTGTACTTAACGTTTGGTTATAGCCTACATCTAGAATATCTTCTTTGCGTTCAAACCCGAGCCCAAGTTGTCCTACAGAAAAAATTATTATACTTGCAAAATAGTTTCGCCAGCACGTCTAAAAGCAGTTTAAATGGTTTGACTGTTCTTCGATGTGGAAAACAATGTCGGTACTTCTCTACTGCACGAACAGTGCAGAAACCACAAACAAACACCAGATCTGCATCTTCAAAATGAGTGAATTTATGAGGCATTTTGGCAATCTATTTTTAAGACACGTCTGTTTCAAATTTGTCAATGGAAAAAACCTCTCCCAACTTGATGAAATTTTATTTGTAAAAATTAAATTTTTTAAAATTTGCTTTGTTGGCTTTGTAATATTTTGTTATAGTTTTTAAATTCCAATTAATCAAACTACTTCAAGCAACAAATAAAAACAGGACTTTTTTTAGGTTCGTATTTTGACTTTCTAGACATATTCTTAAAATCTGTGATTAAATCACCCTGTATAGAGACAATGTTTCGAAAGCAAATTAGGAAATACTCGTGGATTTGTTCACTCCTTAACACGGGTTTTCACTTGTTATCTAAAATGAGAAAAATTGTTATTTCTTGGATTTTATACAAGAATTACAATATGTTTAAAACAGTAAATTGGATTAATATAGAGGAACTGCAGAGAAATTACTATGTCGAGCTTGGTCTTAAGAATACAAATACGAATTAATAATTGTTCAAACTCAAATCATGAGTCTTTTCAAGAGATACCAGGGTTGTATTTTACTGAATTTTTGTTATCCCCTAAATTTTCGATTCCTCCATTTAAAAAACCATACGAAAAGACCAATCTGTGTTCAAAAACCATATCAGCATATCCTAGGATGGCTTCATTAATACTGGGGCAGTGAAACGGCGGTTCTTCTTTTCGTAATTTCGGGTTATAATTTAGATATATTAAAGAAAAACAGAAACATTCTCACAATACTTGACCCAAAGGCCCATTTAGTAGGAGTAGACCATAGTGGATAGTCCTACTAAATTACGTATTCATTACAAAACTGTTTTGGTGCGAATATCTATGAACCATACCTTGCAGTTATTTGAAGTAGCCAAACAAACGGTTTAAGAACCTAAGAGGAGCGGACATAATTTAATATTACTTTAGATTTTCATTTTTGCTTTGTTTAAAAGACAGTTAGAAATACGGAGCAATTAAAGTTATACAAACTAAATTCGTGATACATTTTATATACGGTCGTGGGTCGGGCAAGAAATTCACTTAGTTAAGTAAGTTATTGCTTAGATTACTGCGCGTTGAATTCCAAAGTTTCTCTGACTTAAACGTTGCGAATTTCCATTTTTAGCAATCTCTCACAAGACTAAAGTGTTTTTCTTTCGATGGATTGATAATGACTGAAGAAGTACAAATTTTACTAAAATTACACAGCTCAGTTTTCCTTGCAATTACACCTTCTTTTGAAGTCTAAAGCTTTGCGATGCTGCTTTACTGAGTTTCTTTGTGTTTCAATGGATAATGAAAGAAACAGGGCAGAAAGACCGATAGGTCGATAGCATTTTTTTAGAAATAAAGATGTTTACTACTACTACTACTGAAAGAAACTGAAGCTTCTTTTGAAGCCTGGAATTTTGCGAAGCTACTCTACTTACTTCTTCTTTCGCCCACCGGGCCACCACCACAAAATATGTACAGTTTTCAAGCACTTTTTGAAACATCTGCATTTTTATCAAATTTCTTAAAAATCTAGTTGAAAATTCACGGTATCACGGAATATTTGACAATTTCTTTTACTTGAATTTAGAGAAGTTGGAAAGTGAATATTGTAGCTAAAACCTGCTGATAATAGTGGATTAGAATGCGGTAAATTGGTTTTATAGTACTTTTACCAACCATCACCACGGACGGTCAAATAACCAAACCCACCGACAATGTGAAATACCTAGGAATAACAATGGACAATAAACTAAAATTCACAAAACACGTACAAAACACCAGAACAGATCTAACCAAGAGAGCAAAACACTTCCGCACACTTACTTACAAAATCAGTATAAGGGTATCAGTACCAAGAGAGCCACCCTAATATATAAAGCGATCTGCATACCACTAACAGATTAGGTTCATATTTTAATCGTAAACGCTACTGATAAAACTTAACGGCATATACAGACAACAGAGCAGATAGCACTGAGACTGATAACGAAGATCCGATACTCAGCAAACCCATTAAACAATCCATTAAACAATCCATCAAACCGACTACTCTACGAACGCACAAACTTGACAAGAATCTCGGAAAGACTACTCGTCTTGCAATCAAGATGGAAAGACAACCCTCACAATTGGACCTTCCTGGACGCCCTCTGTTAAGCAAGACGGACCAGACAAACGCGTTTCCTCTTCCAAACCTCAACCATATTGGAGCATCTCCAAGTATGAATTATATATTTTTTTTGTCATAGTTTATTAATTTCATATACAAAACGTTGTAACTCAGGGCAGAAAGACTCAAAAAAAAAAAGAAAAAAATCAGCTCAAGTGCAGCAGGTGGATGGATATGGTTCAGGGACAAAAAAATAACTTCCTGTAAAATAGGTTTTTTACTATACAAACCATTCCACTCAATGGCTTTTTACCGAATTTCATGCGATTACCCAGCAAAACTTTTTAGTTATTCTTTGGAAAGATGGATCGTTTGAAGCAACTATAATAATTTCAGTACATCCGAAGTAAAATCAGTGGGGCGATAGCTTAAAGAAGAACAGTAGAACAGTATATCATGAACTTGCAGGCGGAAACGAGAGAATGAAGAGCGTGGACTAAATCGATCAATTGATAGTGCATTATACAATAAGAATGAAGCTATTTAAATGGAATATTTTAATGAAGAAGCGCGACCTTAAACAGGATTTCTTCGAACGTTACTGAAAAAACCACGTACATTTTCATCCCGTGGATAAAATATGGAAGATATGATCATTTTGTTAAACAAAAATACGTTCTCCTATGATCTGCGACAGACAAGATATGTAGTCCTCGCATATGCAACTTGTACTTACTACTAAAAGTTGGTTTTTACCTTCGTACTATTAATTCCTTGTTTCTACAATTTTCTGTTGTTCTTTTCTGTTCTGTGCCAAACGAGACGTTATAATAATTACTGAAGGAATATTGCTATCAAGACACACATTAGCATAATTTCAGCCAATTGGACAATGACTAATGCGATCTAATATATGCATAAAGTACAATAAAATCACCGACCGGACAAAGGGAAGTCAGGTATTACACGTCAGGTTGGTTGTGGACATTGCTGTCGCGCGATGGATCGCTTCAGCGGAAATCCGGATAATTTAGATACGAACAACTTTCTTCAGTGAAGCTTGACTCTTACTTTTCTGTCTGCTTCGTATCGCTTGCGAACAATGAAACCCTCTCATTCAAATGGAAAATGCTTTAGATATGCCAAAAGAAAAGGAACGATTTTTTTGCAGGCATACACTTGAACAATGCTTGTTTTTTACTTTATTTTTCAAATTAATACAATATTTTTATCATATATATAGAATATCATTCCGCCATGATTCCTTTTATATCTAAATCATGCTGATCTTAGCATAAACGATGATCTTGGATAAATGCGTACCAATTTTTATAGTTAGTCTACGTAAGTGGCCATATAATTCTATTGATTCGGTCTTCACATATCAGTAAAAATGACTACAAGAAAGGAAAAAGGCTATGATGACATTTAAAAAAATGTGTTAGAAATGATGAAGTAAGTAGTAAGACAATAAAATGTGGACGATTTGTACCCCGATTACCAGTAAAACAAATCATAAAGATGAGACACAATTAGAGTGGAAGTGCCATTAAAATAACTGATAAATTTAACGATTTTTTGACAAACAATTTTTCAAATATTTTCAATCTGTAATTGGATTTCCGCATGTTTGTGATATTCCCAGTAATGAGAAGTAAATGTTTACAAGTCCGGTAACATGCAAAGGACAAATTTGTTTCTGGTCGCAAAAAAATAATTAAAAAAAACTTTTATCTTACAATTCAAAAGATTTTACAACAACGAAAATACTTGATGCTCTCTAATTTACAACTGACTTAAGACTGACCTGTTGGTGTCGAATACGCTGCTTATACAGTGTGTCTACTTAAGTTCGCACCATGTGGGAAACATTTTCATAATGAATTTTACGAAAAAGAGTTATTCTTCATAAAAAGTTCTTCTTGGTCTAAAACCTCAAATGAATGATTACACATATTTTGTATCTCAAAAGTGTAGTCACCTGATATTATCCGATAATATCTATGTACAACGGTCAAGGTAGTACTTTTTATGCTCTAGTAGCTTTACTATTTTGCTTACTTATTATAATTGTGTACGTTCACGCATATTAAAAGAGGAACGTTAAACATATTTATTTCACATATTCAAAAAATTTAACAGTAAACCCACAGAAGAAAAAATTATCTTCGCATATGCATAACTTCTTCGTGACAAAAGTAAGTTCTGCCTCTCCGTATCAGGCTATCAACTTTCACCTATATCAAGTCAATGTAAACGTATGAAGCAAAAATGTTTAGAAATATTTTTCCTGTTTCTAGATTATAATTGGAATTATACGAGCACGTTTAATCGTTATGATCTTTCTCAAGAGAAACAAAGTATTTCCGTTGTTATTAAAAGCAAATTTTACAGCACATACCAAAAGAAAGACCCAACGGGAGCATAACAATTCTTTGAAGATTGAAAATTTTCATTATATTTGTACATCCAGCAATTGTTAAATATGTCGTCTATGTTTAATAGAATGTAAGGGTCAATCAATCAAATCAATCATTCAAGTAGCACTACAACCCTGGGTGGGTCTTGGCTGACTGTACAACTTGTCTCCAGGCTCCACAGTTTCATATTTTTTCTGCTCGTACATTATTTTCATTGTTCTTATTTCTCTTCTTGTTTCTTTTCGGTACTCTTCGTATTCTCTTCTACTTTCATTCGTTTGTAATTGGATTCATCTATTTCTCACCGATTGTTTTTTTTTCAGTTGTGGTCGGCACTCCTTGTCATACCATGTTTTTGTCCTCTTTCTTTTACTTCTTCCGCTGTCTTTTGCATCACTTCAAATGTTTCCCTCATAACTGTTCAATGACATTGTATTCTGCTTCAGAGTTCAGGGATCTTTCTTTTTGGTGTCTATATTGCTGTATTTTTGTCGTATTCTGATATTTATTCATGTTCCATTGCGTACTAATGTTGGATTTATTATATTTGTGTGTTGATATGCTGGCCCTGACACTTGCTCTGACCAGGTAATGATCTGAATCCCCATCTACCCCTCTGAGGCTTCTCTCGTTAATGATGTTACTGCCATGTCTCGCGTCCACAATGATATGAATGATCTGGTTGCGGGTGATGTGGTCGTTGGATGTCCTTATGTGGGAACATAGTTGACTTGATCAGCATGTTATTGCTTGCTGCAGTTTCTATTAACCGTTGCCCATTATCACTGGATATGTTTTTGGAGGCTGTGATTGCCTATTGTCGAAAGGAAACTCAGTTCTTTTCCTATTTTGGCTTTGAAATCTACGCATACCATAGGCATATCATGTTTTGGCATGCTCTCTAAAGCTCTTTCCAGCGCATCATAGAAATCGTCTTTCGTGTCTTCGTCTTTGTCCTCTGTTGGTATAAGACTGTGAAAAAGCCATTACAAACCTATATCATATCAATCATATAAAATTCTATGAAACATTTTATATTTGCCGCAGGAAAAAGGGGATAATTTTACCTAAGAAAAGAGGAGGAAGAAGTTGGAAAACAATTCTCCAAAGTAATAACCATCCATCAGTTTATCCCAATTAGAAAGTCCTTTTATGTGACTGAAATTTACTCGTAAATATAATAGTGCCATGGCAAAATGATATTTTTGAGCATTTATTTACATACTCGGAAGATGTATCTTCAGTTGGACAAACCATTAGTGAACATAATAATAAAGATTACTGACAATATTAATGTGAATATGGCCACCACTGGAAAGTTTTGAACGAGCTTGACTGGCTTTATGTAAATAAGCTTTTTGCAAAACTAAAAACAAGAAACGGTGAGTGTCATATTTTCTTCAATTATTTACGAACTCAAAACGGTTTTCGGTGCTTTTGCAAGCTTTAATTTTAGGGGTGTTTCGCTTGAAAGCTTACAGTCAACTGAAGATCAGATGAGAATAATGCAGTTCAGTTTGTTCCGACCGAGCCTAAAAAACTGACCCATTTCAAGCAATCGCCACGAAATCCTTTGATATAAATGGTGATTTGATTTAAAAAAAAGTAAAAATTACCAATATGAAAGTCACTTATACCAATAAAAATACATCAGCTGCTCACACCAGTTTTTGAAGATGTAATAATTAGATAAATAATAATATTAAGTAAAGTAATAAAGGCCATACAAGTTTCTCAATTGGTCATGAGATATGCATTTTAAAATTCAAGTGCTCATCAAATATTATACCATTCAAGAGGTTTTCCAACTGAGCTTAACTGTGTACCTCTCACAAACAGTGTCAAATTTTCTTTAAGAAATATGTTCTATTCCTTGGTAATAATCGTATTGCTTTGTATGTTTCAATTTTGAATTATTACTACCGGGAAATATACAAATTTTACAAAGGTCCTCATTTATTCTATTACTTGTCTCAACCACCTCGGCAACTTTGCAAGAATAGTATATCTGCATGTCATCCATAAAGACCTGCCAGCTACATACATTATTAAAAACATAATAGATCACAAAATGGGCCCTTATAGATCGCAAGATGTTGCGTGTTGTATTGAAATCAGCTTCATTTCTAAAACCACTCTTTGTTACTTCTCAACAAGGTAAGATCCAGGAGACCTTAGTGAACCGTAATAAGCTAATTTAGCTTTAGAAAAGTCACTCTTTATGCGATCATTTAACAGCAAGTTCAGCAGATGACTTATGCAGATAGCTTTAATACCCTTTTTTATTTATTTTTTTATTAACGTTTTTAAATTGAACTGCACTGTATCGACTTTGTGTACGAAGCGTTTTGGGTTTTAGAAAATAATCGTTTTACATTATAGATGCTTGGTTTGTTTTATCTTCTCTTCAATTCTATCAAATATTTTAAATTTATTTGTTTACACCGTGTAGCGGGTTTAAGTCTTATTTGACTATCTTACACAATGTTAGACTTAGAAAGAATCTGAATGTAAGCAATTATAACTGTCGTCTACTTTTTTATTACTCGTTTCGTTGTCCATTTGCCATTCTTTGCGTTAAACATCAACTTTTGGCCGTTTTTTCTATCAGTAAGTTTTCTTCTGGATGGTTCCCTCTAGTCGTATTTCGAACAAAGTTAGCAAATTCTGCCTGCAGTTAAGGATATGAATCAATTATGTCCATAGTGTAGTGTGAACACACCAGTTCCTACAGTTAAGGATATATTTTCCTTATTGATCGCTAAAGTTTTCTTCGTGGTAACATCGTACTAGGTGCGTTTCAAACAACAGTGGGTGTAGATATTTAATCAAGATAGACTTAAAGCTTAATGTTTAGTTTTTTTCTAAGTTTTTTGTAAACACATTTTATTTTATAATAAAAATTATTTTTAAATTGAAATATTTATACTAGTAATTAATCATTTTTGTCAGTACTACACTGTCCAGTTTTGCAGCTCCAGATTTCTTTTGTTTTACGTCTCTTTCAGAAATGTTGTTAATGTTAACAAATCTAAGAACAGGAAGGAAGCTAGAATATAAACCCATTAAAATATAACAATTATCAGTTAGCCGTAACCTCTTAGGTATAAATAATTTATCTGTTTGTGAGGAAGCACCCTAACAAGTTCATTAAATAAATCATATCTTGAATGAAGTACTTCTGAATGATTTTCAGATGATGAAATTAATAACTTTCTAAAATACACTAGGGATCAAGTTAAAGCTGTAGACCAATACTGTTCGCAATAAATCCGTCATTATATTGAATCAACACTCAACACGAACAGAATCCCAATTTAGCACTGAAAAATATTTATGCTCACTTTCTTATTATGTTTTGCAAACCCGGATCTTGTCCTCCCTGAGCTGATGTTTATTTCACGATGGAAAGTAAAGTTTATTGAAATAATATTTACTTCTATCTTAATGCTGGAAGCCAATGCGGTTTAAACATTTGTTGTGGACATATTTGTGGATAAAAACTTTTGAGAATGATATTTATATGGAGTTCTTAAATCAATATTTTGTGGTATCGATTTCAGATTAGAAAATTTTGTTTGCTTTTTACATATTAATGCTGCCTTACTATAGGTAGTTCTAAATTTTAAAAAATCACTAGTGCTTATTTTTTGTTAAAATTGAACTAAATTTTTTCAAAACGTTTTCATACGTTTTGTGACATTCCTGAGCCAATTTGCATTCCGTTGTTACATTTCTAAATTATGGCTATGTTATTTGTTAGTTCTATAGATAGAGTTTCGCCCATTTTGTTTGCTTCTACTTCCATGTGGCCTACTAAATTTCAGTAAATAATTAACATAAAACATTGGCGTGTTGAATGGCTAAGAAGATGAGGATGAAAATGGATATTTTTGTATGTTCCTTTCAGCTCATGATCCTTGGGTTACTACACATTTTTAGTGAAAAGATGAAACTTCTAAAAATTTGAGTAGAAAAACTCTTGTTCGGAAATATCTCATTAAGGCGCCACACCTTTATGACGGTTTAAGGCCATTTTGTGCAAATTCATGTTTTATCGAGTTTTAATTAATTTAATTTAAATTTGTTTGTACGCAATAACTGAAAATTACTAAAATACTCATTGGCATGCAAGAATGGGCAATAAACACTAATATATACTAACAACTACTATTAACTGAGGACAGAGTGGCGTTCATTGTAAACGCACAGGGAAATTGGAATATACAACAAAAGTATCCCAGCTATAACCCCTGAGGAAGTCGAGTATGCAGTTGGCGCCATGAAAAATGTAAAAACTCCGGGCCCAGGATCAATTTATATAGAACCATCGAAACTTTTTGATATATTGGCAGTGATTTTTGGCAAATGCCGTAAAGGCGACGAAGTTCCAAAGGAATGGAAAAAAGCCACAATCACGTCAATATTTAAAATGGAAAGCAGAGGAGATTGCGCAAATTACCGTGCTATTAGTGTAATGTCATCCATGGCAAGAATCTACGATCGTATCTTGAAAAGAGAATTGAAGGGGAAATAACGGAATCTGAAGAGCAAAATGGATTTAGATATGGGCGATCTTGCACTGATGGAGTATTTACCCTCAAAAATTTGGTTGAGAAATGAAGTGCAATAGGGCTTACCCCTCACCTTGTCTTTGTAGACCTTCAAAAAGCCTATGACACAGTTCCACAAAACAAGTTGTGGACAAGTCTGGTCAATAATGGTGTGTGCTTAGGCTATGTAAATGCTGTCAGATCACTCTACACAGACTGTACAGCAATGGTAAAGATGGGAAATCAGGAATCTCACGAGTTTGGAGTGACTAAGGGTCTACGTCAGGGATGCACACTCGCCCCTACACTATTTGGGATCTATTTGGAGAAGACGTTAAAATCCTGGAAAAGACCATGCGGAGGCATGGGTATTCCCATAGACAATGAGATCTTGTTCACCTTACTTTTTGCTGATGAGTAATATTCGCCGGGGACGAAGGCGATGCTAACTACAGGCTGCGCAAACTAAAGCAAGAGTATGAAAAGTGAGGACTCACAATAAACAAGTCTAAACCAGAATATCTGAAAGTGGGAGAGCATATTATTAGCAATCTACAAATGAATACTGATATTGTTAAAGGATGTCGTAACTTCAAGTACTTAGGAGTAACTCTGTCGTCAAACGGTAGAAGCATGGATGATATAAACAGCAAAATAGGGCAAGGCAAAAGAGTCATAAGAAAACTAAACAGAGCTCTCTGGAATAACACCATTACACGTAGAACCAAACATATCAACTACTATTCTATTGGTATGGTAGGTATGGGAACTCAACCAAAGGCAAAGAGAGCGCCTGTTGGCGGTGGAGATGGATTTTTGGAGACGGAGCTGCGGCATATCCAGGCTTGATCATGTTAGAAACGACATAATCAGAGAGATCAAGAACGTCGAAAGCACAATTATGGACACTGTAGAAAGAAAACGCTTATTATGGTATGGTCACACAAGGATGCTACACACAAGGTGGCCAAAACGAATATGGCAATGGACTCCTCAGCATAGGAGGAAACGTGGTAGACCCCCAAGATGTTGGGAACAGGACGGTACAGAGGCAATGGCGACAAGAGGCCTTAACGAGGTAAGTAACTTTACTTTCACATATTACTAGACAGACAAAAATTAGTTTCAGGCAATGATTCGTTTCAATAATCGGTATTATTTTTGTTATATTTATATTGTATATTAGTTAGGTTTTTTCTAAATTCAATAGTCGATCAAAGCTTTCAAACAGGACAGAAAGGAATGAAGTTTCCACATCCAGACAATAATGTCGTCGATTGCAAAGTTTGTTACTTTCCAAAAATCGGCATCAACCGCGATTTGCTTGAATGTTACGCAGTTTGAACGGCAAATTAATTACTATTAACTGCAGAACTGTCTTAGGAGTGAGGAATTTTTGAAAGTCTGTTGATTTGTAATCTTTGGCCAGTGTCAGCTGAAAGTCTGAGGATTAAAAAAAATCAGTCTAGCCTTCGAGAGTATTTCCACTTATCAGTCTCGTATAGACAACTATGCTTGATAAAGGTGCCTAACGATAAATTTGCTGTCTGCTCCAGATTGCACTTAAAAAATGTTTGAAAATGACTCAGCTGAAAGTTTCACTTTTGCGGGAACATCAGCCTACGGGCTGTTTCGATTGCAATTTGCTGTATTTCTAGCCACTGGAAAAATCGTTAAAGCTGAACAAAATTTTAAGGGTCTAGTTGATCTAGATTCGACGGGACGATTTTTTGAAATTGGCTAAACTTGAAAAGTCCTGATCAGGCCCTAACGTAGGTCTGTCACAAAAATAATTCTGCAGGTCGTTTAGATCTAAATTTGGTACACTTGCTGCACCCTGCCATGATTAGAACTAGACAAAATTTCAAGTGACTAGTCGCTCTACTTTGGACGTCAGGGATTTTTGAAAATGGGTCAACTTGAAAGTTCTGGATAGCTGAACTGTAAGTTTGTTCATTCATGTATAATTAGCATGCAGTTTGTTTTATTATAACAATTTAAAACTCGATAAAACATGGTTTTGTACAAAATGGTTTTAAAGAGTCTGAAAGCCACATTGCATTAAGGATATATTTCCAGGCAAGGGATCTCCTACTCAACTATCTTTTATTGAAGCCCTGAACACTCCCTAAAAGTTTGATCCCATAGTTCCAAAACATCTCACTTATTATGTTTTAAGCACATCATTCCATCTTTGATTTAATTTAGAAGTCGCCTCTCATATGTATTCCATTGAGTTTTCTCAAAGCAAACCATTTCACATGACTTTTTATTTCTCTCGCATTTGAATATGAACATTCTAGAGAATTGTTAAAAAATATTTTGTTCATTAATAACGTCGGTTGAAAACTTATATTCGTTTGTTAAAAGCCATCATAAATATGATGTGGGATGCGTATATTTTCATATATGCATCTGTATTTGTTCATTATTGGAGCTGGAAATATCTCTTTGTTACAACCAGTAAGTGTACAAGAAAACCGTTTTTGAGCTTGAAAGCTTGAAATCAAATAAAATGACTTATGAAAAATGTTTATTTGTTTCGCCGATTATTATACATATGTTAAGTTCTTAATTACGATTTTCTCGAGTTCGAGCTGGCCTACCACCTTTCGCTAAGCCATTAAAAATTTGTAAAGTTGTTGTTGTTTAATGGTTTTGACATTTAAATCACGTGGCATGTACACGATCTACAATTCCCTGATAAATAATGTATGGGTTTTGTAGTGTAAAAGTTTGAAAACGGTACAATGAATTGTGCGAGATTCGCAAACAGACACACGCCCAAAAAACACGGACATCGGTGCTGAATATTTATTTATGAAGTGTGTCTGCTCTTCCAAAAGTAACTTTTAAACAAGAGGGGTTTTACGAAAATGCTAAATAAATTTAATAAATAAGTGACAAATGGGTTGAAAGGAAAAGTCTTTGATCTTCAATGCAAAAGTACTATGTATTTTATCCAGATTTACTTACCTATTTACATTACCGTTTGTAACAAGCTTCGTTTTTCTAGCATATTCGTAAGCGTTATTTCTGTTTCTATATGGTAAATCAATGCGAATTGTCTCTGTTAGAGAATCTCGTTTACATAGAAAACGTAATTGAAAAAGAATTTAAATACGCTCCAATTCATCAAGTGAAAGTGCTCTAAGGAAAACGCTAGGATGTTGAACATAAGACTGAAGCATCCAACTTATATACCGGAGTTTCCTTCAAAAAATGTGAAAAAATGCGATGGAACATTAAATATATACAATTGATGGCATGAAGAGACCAGCAATTGATAAGAAATGGAATGTCTATTAAATTGTTCCCACCTAGGAGAAGAGTAGAAATTTGTTAGAAATGCCCACTTCTAAAGGCTTTTGACAGTGTCTGGCATAGAGGCTTACTATACAAACTATACAAGCTACACACACCAACATATCTACTACACACCATAAAGAACTTACTAGAAAACAGACAACTACAAGTACGAATTGACAAAACACTGTCATTTTCTTTTTCCCCTGAACAAGGGCTCCCTCAAGGATCCCCGCTCTCACCGTTTCTCTACAATATATACTGCCATGACATATACAATTACAACTTACCAGACAAAAATCAAATCGACAGATCGGCATACATATTACAATACGCAGACCACACGGCACTTATTGTACATGACAAAACTACTGAGAGAGCAGCGCAAAGACTCCAAACACTAACAAACAACACAATGACATGGTTTTATAAATGGAGACTAACACCAAACGCGTCAAAAAACCAACTTCTGCTCACAAACCACAGACTCAACGCTGACTCCCTTACAATAACTGCAGACGGCCAAACGACACAACCAAAAAACGACGTAAAATACCTTGGAATCACAATTGACCACAAACTTAAATTCACTAAACACATACGAAACATCAGGGCAGAAACAATAAAGAGAACAAAACACTTCCGATCACTAACCTACAAAGACAGAGGAATTAGCACAAACACCGCCACCAAAATATATAAAGCTATTTGTAGACCCTTGCTAGACTTTGGACATATACTCATGACCAACGGAACAGAAAGGACAAAACGTTATATACAAACAACAGAACAAATTGCACTAAGACTAATAACACGAATAAGACACCCCCAAAACCCACTACACAACCCCCCCACCCAACTACTATACGAACGCACAAACATGACAAAGATTTCGGAAAGACTCATACATCTACAGACAAAATGGACAAACAACCCCTACAACTGGACCATACTGAATCCCCTTTGTCTCACAAGACCAACCAGACAATCCCGCTTCCGTTTCCCTACATTAACGCTACTCGAACACTTACAAACGCAACGGACTAGTGGACAATAAAATAATTTCTTCTTGCCACTGAAATCTTATTTATTTAATAGTATTGTTAACCTAGAATAAGAGAATTTTCATATTTGTTTTTTATTTAGATTAAGACTGCATGTATTAAACAAGGGCAGAAAGACCGATAGGTCGGTAGCCTTTTTTAGAAATAAAGATGTTTACTACTACTACTGCCCACTTCTATTTTTGCAGGATTTTCACTGACAATCTCTTAGTTTTTTCAGCAAAATTACACGCTATTCTCGAAATACGTCAAAAATTTCATATTTTTATCGGGTTTGTCGCATTTGGAAGAAAAATAAGCAAACAAAAATATTTCTTACATTATGCAGCGACCGAAAATACTCTAGAATGTTGGAATTTAAAAAAAAGAGCACAATCAAGCTTCTGAATCGAAACAAAAATTCGATTTCTGAAACAAAGCATATTTTTCAGAAAATTACAATAAAACGATCGTTTTTCGTTGCTGTTGGATTTCTGAGAAAACATGTTCCGATGTTTTCGAAAAAATCTGAATCACAAAAAGGTCTCACTGATTCTTTTCCCATCTTGTAGCAATATTCCTGAAGCGTACATGCAATTGTAAATCGTTTTATCAATGAGTTAAACATATTCAAAATTACTCAAAGACAAAAGACGTCTGGATTAAAATAAAAGATCGGTTTTTGTTCCACAAAATAATTGAAATTACATAAAATAAAGGCGTTCATGACCTACTCTAGTGACAATGCCGGACCACTCTGAGATCAAGAGAATCAAAGCGTCTCAAAACATGTCTGATTATGAATTTACACAAAATAGAAACTTTTAGAACTTCTTGCGTCTTTTCTCCGGCACAAAATGACACACATCTGGCAAAACGCACAATTCTGTACGTAATTATTAAAGTTAAGTTTGAAAAAATTATTAACGCAGAAATGCTTTAGAAAACGGTGGCATTGCAAAGCATGCACTGAATAAAAAACAACGTCGAGACCTCTATGGGCTCTAAAACCAAAATTGCTTTATGAAATGTTCTCTGAACTTTGCAATAAATAGAAGACAGTTTCAAATAAACTCCTGAGGAGGACTCAAAATCGATATTCGTAGTATATTTGAAATCGATATTGCTTTATAAAATGTTGAAGTTGTTATGAGCATCCTTAGCATTTCGAAATGCTCAAAAAATCCTTAGCTTTGTTACATAATAGATGGTTTAAGAGCATCTACAAACGAGATGGCCCTATAACATATAGAATTAAGAAAATCTATATCTTCTGCGATCTTCAAGATAATAATTTCGGAATCACGGTTTCAAACAGCATCACTCGACTGTTCATCCGCTCTTTATTTTGGCCAACAATATACAAACTACCCACCTAACTGACAGAAAGACAGCTTGCCTGTTTATGGACATTAACAAGGCTTTTGACAGTGTCTGGCATAAAGGTTTACTATACAAACTATACAAACTACACACACCAACATATCTACTACACACCATAAAGAACTTACTAGAAAACAGACAACTACAAGTACGAATTGACAAAACACTGTCATTTTCTTTTTCCCCTGAACAAGGGCTCCCTCAAGGATCCCCGCTCTCACCGTTTCTCTACAATATATACTGCCATGACATATACAATTACAACTTACCAGACAAAAATCAAATCGACAGATCGGCATACATATTACAATACGCAGACGACACGGCACTTATTGTACATGACAAAACTACTGAGAGAGCAGCGCAAAGACTCCAAACACTAACAAACAACACAATGACATGGTTTTATAAATGGAGACTAACACCAAACGCGTCAAAAAACCAACTTCTGCTCACAAACCACAGACTCAACGCTGATTCCCCTACAATAACAGCAGACGGCCAAACGACACAACCAAAAAACGACGTAAAATACCTTGGAATCACAATCGACCACAAACTTAAATTCACTAAACACATACGAAACATCAGGGCAGAAACAATAAAGAGAACAAAACACTTCCGATCACTAACCTACAAAGACAGAGGAATTAGCACAAACACCGCCACCAAAATATATAAAGCTATTTGTAGACCCTTGCTAGACTTTGGACATGTACTCATGACCAACGGAACAGAAAGGACAAAACGTTATACACAAACAACAGAGCAAATTGCGCTAAGACTAATAACACGAATAAGACACCCCCAAAACCCACTACACAACCACCCCACCCAACTACTATACGAACGCACAAACATGACAAAGATCTCGGAAAGACTCATACAGCTACAGACAAAATGGACAAACAACCCCTACAACTGGACCATACTGAATCCCCTTTGTCTTACAAGACCAACCAGACAATCCCGCTTCCGTTTCCCTACATTAACGCTACTCGAACACTTACAAACGCAACGGACTAGTGGACAATAAAATAATTTCTTCTTGCCACTGAAATCTTATTTATTTAATAGTATTGTTAACCTAGAATGGGAGAATTTTCATATCTGTTTTTTATTTAGATTGGGACTGCATGTATTAAACAAGGGCAGAAATACCGATAGGTCGATAGCCTTTTTTAGAAATAAAGATGTTTACCACTACTATTGCTAACCTAGAATAGGAGAATTTTCATATTTGTTTTTTGTCTGGATTAAGACTGCATGTATTAAACAAGGGCAGAAAGACCGATAGGTCGATAGCCTTTTTTAGAAATAAAGATGTTTACTACTACTAATTTCGGAAGGAAATTTCGGAGCGGAAGCGGGATTGTCTCGTTTGTCTTGTGAGGCAAAGGGGATTCAGGATCCAGTTGTGGGGATTGTATTTCCATTTCGTTTGCAATTGGAGTTGTCTTTCTGTTATTCGCGTTATTTTTGTTCGTTCGTAGAGTAGTTGGTTTGAGGGGTTGTGTAGTTGGTTTTGAGGATGTCTTATTTTCGTTATTGATCTCAGGGCAATCTGTTCTGTTGTTTGAATGTGTTGTTTAGTTTTCCTAGATGCATTCGCTGTCAGTATATGTCCTCAAGCAGAGGTCTACATATTGATTGGTAAATTTTTGTGGCGGTCTTTGTACTAATTTCTTTTCTTTGTACGTCAGTGATTGGAAGTGTTTTGTCCGTTGAATGGTTTTTGTTTTTAGGTTCTGTGCGTGTTTTGTAAATTTTAGTTTTTGGTCCAGTGTCATTCCTAGATATTTTGCCTCTTGTTTTGGTCTAGTTCTGTTGTTATTGATGGAGAGTCGTCTTTAATTTGGTGGTTTGGTAAAAGTAGTTGGTTTTTCGTGGCGTTTGGTGTAAGTCTCCATTTGCAGAACCAAGCAATTGTATTGTCTGTTAGTGTTTGAAGTTTTTGTACTGCTTTTACTGTAGTTTTGTCGTGCACGATCAATGCAGTGTCGTCGGCGTATTGTAGTATGTAAGCAGATTTGTCAATGTGTCTTTTGTCGTGGAGACTGTGATTGTATATGTCGTGGCAGTATATATTGTAAAGAAGGGGTGATAGCGGGGATCCTTGCGGGAGCCCTTGTTCAGGGGAGACAGCATAGGAGAGGGTGTTGTCTATGCGTACTTCTAGGTGTCTGTTTGTGAGTAGGTTTCTGATTGCGTGAATTATGTATTTGGGGGTTTTAAGCTGGTAAAGTTTATATGAAAGTCCTTTGTGCCAGAGACTGTCAAACGCCTTATTGATGTCCATGAAGAGACATGCTGTTTTCTTGTTCGTGAGGTGAGTTGTTTGCATGTTGTTGGTTAGTATAAAAAGTGGGTGAACAGTTGAGCGTTTAGGTTTAAATCCGAATTGGTATTGTGGTATGTGTTGTCCAACTGATTGTTGCAGTCTATTTTTTATTATAGTTTCAAAAATTTTACTCAGTACAGGGAATAGTGTGGTAGGTCTGTAGTTTTGTGTTTCTGTATTGTCTAGTCCGGTTTTAGGAATTGGTATTATTATTCCTGTTTTCCAGGTATCTGGTATCGTGTTAGTTTCAATACATTTGTTGAATAGGTTCAGTATGTGTGTGTATGTTTGTAGAGTAAGATTTTTCAGTAGTTTGCCTTTTATATTGTCTTATCCCGGCGCCGTGTTTTTAATGTGTGCGAGTGCTTCGTCGTATTTGATGTATAAGATCTTATTTAATACAACTTTTCACAACTGGATCAGGTAACATTTTATTTGAGGGGATTTAACCACAGGCACTAATATTTGGCTCACAAAAAAAAATTAAAAAATACTAACGCAACCAACTGATTAACAAAGAAGACACTTAACATGAAAAACTTTATATTTCTTTGCTTACGTTTCTTAAATGTGACATTCATTTTGCGTCCTGCATTGAGTTAAAAAAATGTTCATTTAAAATTAAAAATTTGATCGGGCAAAGAGCATCAAATTTTGTCAAAATCAAAATTGAAAATTTCCAACTACAGTTGGAAGTTGGAAGTTCCATTTCCTTAATATAGATGTTGCTGGATAACAAAAAATTGTGAACCAAAAAAATCAGGTTTAATTCATAATTTATTTATTAAATCAATTACCAAGCACATGTATTTCAACCATAATTATTATCGGAATAAATAGATCAACTAATGATTGCTTCGACCTTAACTGTCCCAGAATTCAACCAAGATGGCATTGGATGTTCTGTAATTGTTGCAGACATTTAATAGGTCAGCAACTTTATGGCATGTTGAAGCAAAGCTGTTTTTGGTGCGTTTTAAAATTTATTATTCCAAGAAAAATTACCACAGCATGTACTTTGCTACAACGTATCTACTCGGACATTGTATGATAGAATTATAGATGAATAGAAGTTATTTTCAATCCGTTTGTTGCATGTTAACCTCCTTAAGACTACTAAGAAGAAATCGAGCAATATTGAACTTGTAGGTTGCAGGAATGTAGGAATTGGAAGTCAATAAACAAAAATACACATTATCTATATGGCATGGTACTAATTTCGGTTTGAAATGACCTAGAAATGTAAACCAGATTAACAAAGAAACAAGGCTGTTATATTTACATATTTATGAAGCTCTCCGATATGAAAATATGCGCGAGACTGAGTACGAAGAAGTCAAGCAGCTCTTCTACTTGATGCGATTTAAATTGCTTAGTTTATATGTTTTCTTTGATCATTGTTTACTTTTGTAAATATAGAGCAAAAGTTATTTATTTGAATTAATTTTTCCGTTTTTTTACTTTGAAATTAAGTTAATTTTGGCTAGGTAAATGGTTTGTTTCTCCTGCGAAATATTAGCCAACAGATTATATGGCCTCAGCATATGTAGAATCATCTGGTTTCCAGAAGATGTAAAATGTAACACTCTATTCTTAAAGCCCCGACCTTAGCTAAAGCAGGTAACTTTACGCATACCACATTTCCTTTATTTACAGGGTTTTAATCGTATATTTGGAATTTAGCGTCTATGGAGTAATATGTAATAACATCTAAACTGTTCGCAAAAGTCAACCGCTTCAAGTATATTTTAAATACTTAAATAGTCAGCAATTTGTTTATTTTTCGCGGATTATTTGCAATTTTTATTTTCATTCTAAAAATATACAATACTATCCTCATGCATGTGTTTAGCAAACACCGTGAGTAATGTATGCATATCTCATTCATCATTCGACTTACAAACGGGATTTCTAAATATTTCATTCGGAACTGGCAATGCGAAGTATTATTTTGAGTACCAACTGATCTTTATAAAATCAGGAAATATGCTAATTTTAACACTCATTGAGGTTGAGTAAACTAGACAAAGTTGATTTAAATCAAATAAAACAGGTCAGTTCGATTATTAAATTATATGCTGAAAGCTTTCGAAGATATGTAGAAAAATATGCTTAAATACCAACGATTTAAAACCATTTCTGGTGGTTTAGATAAAGCATGAAGATTACCAGGAAAACGCACTGTTTCCGAGATATGCCTTTTCAAGTAGACAATAATAACAAGAATGATGTTTTCTTGCCACCACTAAGAAAGGTTGAGTTAAGCGAAAATGTTTTTTTACAATATCAATATTAACAAATCGACGTGATTTATCTTATTTTTTTGATATAAATACACATTTCAGAAATTAAACGATTACTTCTTAATCACCAGGTATAATGATATTAAAATTGCCTATTTTAGGTATAAGGTGGATTGCATCCTGTAAAAGGACAAAACCAATTTATTGCTTTCAATCATTCAAACTCACATTGTACACATTGAAAAGTCAATGGACAGTTCCATTCCATGTCCTCATTTGCAATGTAAATTTTTATTATCATTATTAAAATTAATTTGCGCCTTTGTGTTTGTTATATAATGCAACAAACGGTAGTTTACAATGAATGTTCACTTTGAAACAACTTTTTCAAATTATATGTGTGTGTGAACTATCGTATTTAACAGCAGGATATTTTAATAACCACTGGAATAATAATAAACTGGAATCGTTAATAAGTTACTTCTAGATTAACAAGAAGAACTTGAAAATTCACATGCAGATAAATAAAAATCCGTGAGTGAACGAAAAGTGAATGCTTTTTGTCAATTATTACATTTACAGTTTTTTTTTATTAACTTTCAGCTTTAGTTAGTGCTTCTGGTAAGATTTCGCTTTGCTATATTTTCGCTTCTTTTATCTATTGTATACCGACATTTTCGTGAAATTCCTGTATGTCGCTCTTGAAAAATGAAGTCAAATATCAATATAGGTACTTATAACAGTCAAACTTAATTAATGATATTTAATTGCAAACGAGACTTGAGGAAATAACCTTAAAAGCATTGACGCCCATACTCATTATAGCGGGTACTAATGAGCTTAAATTTAATTACATTAGTTTAATTGATAATAAAGATTTATCAATTACTCATCAGCGAATATCAGTTATATAATAATTAAAGTACACATTTTTATGCCGTAATATCAAGCATTTAATGTGAGTTAGGCACCTAATTGAAACATGAAAAAACGAAGGAAAACTGAATAATATTTATGTTTAGAAAAGGATATACAGAGTGTTTCATAACTATAGCGGTTAGCTTTTAGGGGTGGTAGGAGACATCAAACAATTATTATTGTTTCAAAGACATTTGCTCAAAAACGCAGCATTTTCAAGATACCGTGTTAAAATTAAAATTCTCGCTCTACCTGGAAGAAGAAATTCTGACTCTACTAGTAGTAGTAAACATCTTTATTTCTAAAAAAGGCTATCGACCTATCGGTCTTTCTGCCCTTGTTTAATACATGTAGTCTTAATCTAAATAAAAAAACAGATATGAAAATTCTCTTATTCTAGGTTAACGATATTACTAAATAAAATTTCAGTGGCAAGAAGAGATTATTTTATTGTCCACTAGTCAGTTGCGTTTGTAAGTGTTCGAGTAGCGTTAATGTAGGGAAACGGAAGCGGGATTGTCTGGTTGGTCTTGTAAGACAAAGGGGATTCAGTATGGTCCAGTTGTAGGGGTTGTTTGCCCATTTGGTCTGTAGCTGTATGAGTCTTTCCGAGATCTTTGTCATGTTTGTGCGTTCGTATAGTAGTTGGGTGGGGGGGTTGTGTAGTGGGTTTTGGGGGTGTCTTATTCGTGTTATTAGTCTTAGTGCAATTTGTTCTGTTGTTTGTGTATAACGTTTTGTCCTTTCTGTTCCGTTGGTCATGAGTATATGTCCAAGTCTAGCAAGGGTCTACAAATAGCTTTATATATTTTGGTGGCGGTGTTTGTGCTGATTCCTCTGTCTTTGTAGGTTAGTGATCGGAAGTGTTTTGTTCTCTTTATTGTTTCTGCCCTGATGTTTCGTATGTGTTTAGTGAATTTAAGTTTGTGTTCAATTGTGATTCCAAGGTATTTTACGTCGTTTTTTGGTTGTGTCGTTTGGCCGTCTGCAGTTATTGTAGGGGAGTCAGCGTTGAGTCTGTGGTTTGTGAGCAGAAGTTGGTTTTTTGACGCGTTTGGTGTTAGTCTCCATTTATAAAACCATGTCATTGTGTTGTTTGTTAGTGTTTGGAGTCTTTGAGCTGCTCTCTCAGTATCTGACTCTAATGAAACCCTTTTCGCACATTGCCATTTTGCCACATTGAATGATTGCCCAGAGCCTAAACGAATGTTGAAAATGAATAAATCGCAAAGGTTGTTTCTTTGGACATATGTTCGTGAAACAAAAATGCTTCGATGTGCCCTACCACCTTTAAATATTTGTCGGTATATTCGTACACCCTATTTACTGCATCTCCAAAAATCTGGGAAATATGTAGAAAATACATATTACCAATGAAATGGAAAACACTTAAAACATATGAAGATTCAGACATTCAGGAAGAATTTATAAATAAGCATTCCATTTTACATCCATTCATTAGAAGGACTGCATGGGGCCGAAAAAGGACAAACGGAACATCTTAGAAATGGAATCTATCATGTTGATATAAGTGGAGAAATAGTTTAGAACGTTTTAGGAACATTAAACAGAAGAGCAGATGATCCGATGCAATAACAAAATACATTGTTAAATAAGGTGCTATAAACGGAAATAACAAAGTGTAGTGCAGCAAAAAATAAGCGACGAATCGAAGACCAACTCAACTGAATTCATCTTAAAGAAGGGTCGAAGAACTTTGCCAGAAAAATATACAAGAATCAGAATATTTAATAAAAGAGGTCCCCAATTCTTTGTGGACATGACAAAGACATTCTACCGAGTACGTCTCACATACGTTATCATAAATTCAAAAGTAAAGAGAGCAAACATTATGAAATCCATTTGAAGAAAACATTTTCTTTAATCTTTTTAGATTTATTTAGGTGCCACTAGAATTGTTCTGGATTGAACTTCGTTTGTTACCTACTTATAAGTGGTCTTTTCATATATTTTTTTAAATTGTGCCTACTATTACTATCATCATAATAATATATTTAAAAACATAAAAATGCGCCTTTTGTCTAAAAATTATTTAAAAAGCGTTTGAAAAGAGTGTAAATTGCCAGGATTCGATAAATGGAAACGTCGATACATTCCAAGAGTAACATTAAAGTTTATTAAAGTAACATTAGTTTCGCTCTTTTCATCCTCCCTCTGATGAGTGTTTAAAATATACAATTTGTTAAACCTAACTAGATAGAAATAAAGGTTAAAAAAAATTACCTTTTTAAAAGTCATTAGCAAAAAGTTAATTGAATTGAATTTAACTCAGGCAAAGATGCTAATTTGATCCAAAAAAAAATTAATAAAATTTATTAAGTTGACAAATCAAGAATGAAGGAAAATTTATAAAAAACCCACTTTCATTTTTCTCTTGTGTCAACAAGAATTATTCATTTTTTATCCGAAATAAATATCCGATATAGAGCATTACAAAACTTGAAAACTCCAGGATTAATCAACTAGGGACTTACTAACAAAAAACATTAACAAATTTAAAGTATTGAAAAAGGAAGGGATCTACTAAAAACATCAAATAATTTATTCGGAAAATACCTAGGAAATTAAGACAACATTAACACAAGAATAGCGAAAGTTAAAAGCGAAACTGAAAAGATGACAATAATTAATCTGGCCAACGCTGAACATGAAAAAAATGCAATATCAAATTGAGCAACAATCTGAAATAATTCGGAAAAAACAATATAGTGTCTTTGTCTAATAAACTGCACATGCATTTTCAGCTTGAAGTAAATCAGAACAATATAATTTAATGATTAAAATTCTATTCAAATTAAAACAAACATATAATTAGTAATTTGTATAAGATGTTCTATTAACGTTGGGTTTAACGGTTGATGAATTGCAGAAGGAAAACACTATTTTTTTCGGCTATATTTAAGCCATCATCAGAACTGTAAAAAGATTCAAATTTAAGCATAATAGATTATTCAAAAGAAATTCCTGGGTTCCAGTCAATATTAGTGTTCATTAGTTAAAATTATTTTACATATACTGTTAACATTATTAGTAAAAATTTTAACTAATAAACACTAATATTGAGTGGAACCCAGGAATTTCTTTTGAATTAAATTGAAATACAGTCAGGAAAGTATATACAATAAATAATAGATTATGTTTGTATTGAATATAAAAAGAGAAGAAAAAAAATTGGGAAACTAGCAATAGTAAATGTGGAATACCTTATTTGCGGCAAAACTAATATAGCCATCTATTTTAAAATAGCCTAATCAGAAGTTCCTTCTAGAATGTTTCACCCTTACCAACACCATGGAGTATTTTGCGGCTGCCGCTTGCCAGTATTGGTTCGAACACGAATTGAAACGGTCGCTATATTTTTGCAAGTGTTTAAATCAACATCTATTCAGATTCCATTTATAATTTTTTTTGCAAGATTGGTATATAAACGTAAAGTTAGGTAATGAATGATTGTGAACTGTGTTAAATATTTAATTAATGTTTTATTTTTAATGTTTTATAAACATATTTTATAAATATTTAAAAGCTCGGTATTCTGGAATACTAAGTAGGGTCTGGATGTGGAATATTCCACATAAGGGGCTTTTTTGAAAATATTTTTCCAATTTCCGAAAATGCCTCTGAGAAATGTAAAGGAACACAAAAGGATTGAAGAAAACATGACAGTGACGGTACACGCGGTACGGAGAAAAACAATAGGCTATTTGGCGGCTGCTAAACACTACAACGTACCGCGCTCTACATTAATTCGGTACTGTAAGAATAATAAAGAAGTAGAAAATATTAAAGAAGAGTCTTTAGGAAGAAAACCTGTTTTAACTCAAGAGCTAGAAACCAAATTGGTAGAGTACATTCTGTTAATGGAGAAAAAGTTTTTTGGCTTAACAAGGCGGGACCTATGCACTATTGCTCTTCCACTTGCTAGGCAAAATAATCTCCCAAATCCATTTTCTTTGATCCACCAATCAGCAGGAAAAAACTGGATGCAGCGTTTTCTTCGCAGACATAAGGAGCTAATCAGTTTGAGATGACCTACAGGTACATCAACTCAACGGGCTGCCGGATTCAACAAAGAGATCGTCGATGAATTCTTACTTGGTTTACTTGAAGCAATATTTGAAGAAAAAAGTTTACTGCTGGCCAGATTTTTAATGTGGATGAGTGGTATTTGTATTGTACAGTCGAAGTGTCCCCAAGTTCTAGCATTGAAAGGAAACCGTCAGCTCGGAAGCCTTACTTCTGCAGAAAGGGGATCGTTAATAACTGTTGTAATGTGTATGAGCGCAGAAGGCAATTTTATTCCACCTTTCATGATATTTCCGCGAAAAAACTGTAACGAGCAATTAAAAAAAGGCGCTCCACCAACTGGGACTCTGTTCAAATTTCATCCATCAGGTTGGATACAGACTGACCTTTTTACTGCCTGGTTTGACCACTTTATTAAAAAAGTTTGCCCGTCTGAATTCATCCAATTCTCCTCATCCTAGTTGGACATAAAACCCTTACTAGGAACCTTGATGTTGTAGTGAAGGCTAAAGAAAATTTTGTTACAATTCTTTGTCTTACCCCGCACACATCTCATAAAATACAGCCCCGTGATAAAACAGTGATGGGGGCTCTGAAGACATTTTATAATGAAGAAATTAGAATTTTCTTGAGAACAAATCAACGTGCTATCACTTTGATGTCTGCGAACGTTTTGGCCAGGCTTACTTAAAAGTTCATTCCGCCGAACAAGCCGCTAAGGGTTTTGCTGTTACAGGGATTTATCCGATTAGAAGAAATGTTTTTACTGATGAAGATTTTTTGGCAGCGTCACATGATGATTATGTAGTTCAACCGCTTGCAGAATTTAATCGCGAAGTTTTAGAAGACAGGCAATGTTTACTTATTTTAGTTAAACCAGAAGACATTATTCCGGTTCCCGCCATGAAGAGAAAAATAGCAACCAGGGGTAGAAAACCCGGAAAGGCAAAAATAATAACTTCTACACCAAATTAAAAAAATAAGAAAAGTCTATAAATTCAGGAATAGAAAAACGGGAAATGGTAAACAAAAAAGTTTTTGATGCAGAACAAGGATGCAGTGGAATGCAAAGTAGACTTAAAAAACAAAAGCTGAAAATTTCTGCTAAACGTCAAAAAAAAGTTTCATCTTCATCGAGCCCAGAATCTAACAAAAGTATTTCCTTGCAACATTTTTCAGGCGATGAAGAACATTTTCCGCTGGAAACGTGTCCTGATGACGCTATTTGTCTTTTTTGTGACCAAAGATTTTCAAATGATAGTCGCGGAGAAATATGTGGCACTGCTGGGCACACGAAGAATGTGCAGGTGCCGAAAAAGATCCATAAATCTGTGTTTTTTGTTCTTAGTTCTAAGTTACTCTTGTTATTGCTAATTTTTATCTTCATTCGTAGTTTTTTTTCTCGTATTTTATAAAACAATAAAATAAATGTATGTTATTTTCCAATAATCTTTTGCTTTACTTAAAACACAAATTATTTTAAAATCAAGTCTAATATTAAACTTATTCCACATTAGTGTGCATATTGGTATTCCACATTAACCACCCATTTTTCAGCTAGAAAAAAGTGGTTTTTTATACATATTTTTTATTTTATATATTTTTTTATTATTTCTGTTTTTTGTTTTTAACACTTCACTCAGTATATATAATATAGATTTAATAATCTTGCGTTTATCCTTTGTCTCTCCTGTTTGATTTCCTTTTGCGCAGGTTTTATTTTGTTGTTTTATCCCTACATCTTTATATGTATATTTTAGTTTAGTAAATGTTTTATGGTATTTTCGGTTTCTCTATTATCTTTCTTTCATCTTATGCTTTCAGTTAAGTGGTGTACCACTACATATAGCTCTGATGATGATTTAAATTTAGCGGGCACGTAGGTCCAGGTAAAATAGTGTTTTCGTTCTGCAGTTTATTGACAAATAAACCAAACACCAATAGAACACATCAAACTGCAACAATAATTAGTAATATAAAGTAAGAAGAACTTTAGTAGGAAGATGTTTAATAAAAATAACATTAGGAGCAAATAAATATGTATTACAGATTGAAGAAAATAGTTTTGGTGACGATTTTATTCTGGTGAAACTGAAAAGGATTCAAATAAATTCACACTGTATGTGACTATTGTAAAATGTCAAGTATCTCTTGATATATCTGGCATTTCCTATCTAAAACGCAGGAGAAATAAATATCTTCACCTTGAAATTCCTGAAATGAGTAAGTTTGAAAATTACCCCCCTCGTTTAATTGCAGACAGAAGTATGTATTTAACTTGTATGTTTTTAACTGTTTAGTCGTCTTATCGACGCCATTTATTAATTATACATATTTATCAATATGTTTGATAAAGTCTACTAACATAAGTATTAAAAAAATAAGATAAAAAATACAATTTTTACGTGACCTAAGATACGCATTTTGAAGAAGGTTGTTCTCCAATTACAAAATGAAATAAATGTGTCTGACTGTCTGCAATCTTATGAAATAATAATGAATTAATTAATGTAATAATGAGAATTTGTAGACTGTAAATTCCGACTAGAAGGACGGGAATCGAACAATAGTAATTCTGAAAGCACTTTCAGCAATCACACATTTCACTTTTTGGTTTGTTTCCTAAAGATGTGTAATTAACAATGAGCAGCGTTATGAATATATTGGTGGCATTAATTAAATGGGTCATTGATTTATGGCACTAATTGACAAAATCGGTTAAGTTTGAGAAGTTTCGTTTTTAACAAGAATTGCAAGGATATAAACAACAAATTTTCCAAAAAATCACACCTTTCATTATAGGTTTTATATAGTTGCGAATATAATTAGCAGTTTTACGGCGGAATTAAGTTCAATTAACTGCATAAAACGTGAAGAGCTGGTTATTACAATAATTAATTTTTACAAGGCGATGAAGCTATTTGATAGAATAGATAGATAAGTACGAATAAAAAGTGAGGTGTGTAGTTTGTAAGTTTTTTTTTTCCATTCGTTAATATAATCTTTTATTTGATAAATTGTTAAGCTATTGCTTCCTAACTGGCACTTCCTAACTAACTAAGTTTCTTCTAACCTATTGCTTAAAGAAACGTTATTACGTTTCTTACCTTTCCTCAGTACCAAAAATTAAATTAACAAACTTTAAATTGGGTTGGATTCTTTGAACGAAAAGGAAACTATTTATATATTGCCATTGTACTTCAGTTGCATTTCTTAATCGATTTCCTCTAAACGGAGTACATACATACACTTTACAATTGAGGTCAATTTTATTATATCGATAATCTATATAATACATGATATTGCGAACAAAAGAGGGCAAACTCATTAAGAAATAAATATTTAGAGGCGAATCAAACACAAACGTGTCTGTGTCACCATTCTGAAATACTTTCGTGGAAACAATAACGGCAAATTATATTGTACTTTGTATATAAATTGAAACTTATACATATTGACCTTTTATGCTGAATAATTGCAATGAATAAAAAAATTAGACAATTAATTGATCAAAAACTGAGTAAATTGCTTTATATTATAGTTTTTATATTTAGCATGTAAAGTGTGCGATATTTACTTTCACTAAAAATATTGCAAAAAACCCCGGATGTAAATTAAGTACCTCAAGCATTTTTAAAACAATTTTTTTATATGTAGATTAAGCTTCCTGCTTATGTCAATGATTTCAAAACTGTTTAATAGTGGGTACATTGATACCAGCCAGCTTTGTCATGCTAATCAATAAATAGGTGAAACTGCACGGTATAATGGGTTCACAAAATAAAATTTAATGTGGAAATATAAATTGGTTCCGATATTGATCGTTCTGTAATTTTCGCAAAAAAAATATTTAAATCTAGACTTAGCAAGTACTAAGGTGTGGAACTCACAACCAAGTGGCTGGGAATATTTTCTTTTTGTCAAATGGGATTATTTGTTTTTTACTAATTTTTTGGAAAAATTCATATATTTTAATGTTCAGAGTCCTTTTATTTAAAACAGATTTTTCAAAATGTTTAAAATTTATATTTTTACATTTGAGATATTGCACTTTACTTGAATTGCCGTTTATAATAAAATTATTTATGTTAGTCCTTAAAAAGCAGAAAGTTTAACGTTTTCGTAATGCCAGGGAATTACATATGGAAAATGCAAATGGCAAACCTATTAAAATTTTGCCAAATTATATTATACGGTAATTTTTCTGAATAATTACGCATATATTTTAATATCCAGATGTCAAAGATGTTTTACATCACACCTTTATTACAGTGTTAGTATAAAAGGAAGATTTTTAAATAAATATTAACCAGTTGCAGAAAATAAGGAAGTTGAAAGTGAAAACAATATTTAATTCCTCATAAACACCTTTCGATTCTCTCGAAAGCAGATAATCTTGAAATACGATTTTCCACGAACTTGCAATTCATGAGCAGTCCCAAATTTCTCGCATAGTGAACATTTCCTTAAGAATGTCTTGAACATTTTGAGCGCATCATTTGGGTATTAATTACTTGATGTTCACGGCGTTCAAAATTAAACTGGTCGAAGTGTGTGGTATGTCTCACAAAGTGGTAGACTATTTTTTGTCAAAATCGATTTTCACAATTAACAGATTTGAACTATCAATAAGCTCAAATATCTATTAAAGGTCGTAATTAATATTAATCGAAAAAAACAGACAGGAAATTAATTTTGAAAGTAAAAAACAACAAAATTACTCACTTAAAAATGTTGCGCTTCCTGATGCTGTTGATTGATTTGATGCAAAAACCAAATACAATCCAATGTCACCGCAAACCAAAAATTGCGGTACGATTTCACTAAAATCTCCCGAATGACAAATCAATCACATAGTTTGCTAATTTGTTCAGAAAAATACACGCGAAAGTTTGCGACTCAGTTCACGATATTTGTAACTCACGGAAACTTGCGACATTGCGGGGGCGAATCGACATGGACTGTCCACTTTGAGCACAAGTCACTGACTATCGTGTTAGCCTGCCGAAGAACTGAAAAGCGAATTGCAGAGGAAAGAGAATACAAGAACTGAAAATACGAGGGTTCGCCAAATAAATCAATTTCAATAGAATTTTACGTTGGTATATACCAAATAGCGGCAGTACCTCTTAATGTAAGCGATGTTAATATTAATGTTAACTTAAATAAAATCAACTTATTGATGCAGCAGATTGCGTTCGTTTTAAAAGAATCCGTTATTGAATTAGAGCAGGACAAGGGCAATGTTTATTCATTGAGATTAAGAACTAAAGGTACTGTTGAAAAGTTTGGGACTGAAACCGGAAGTTCAAATTTGCATAGAAAACAGCCAACATCCAGTTGTCGAAACAACATCGGAAATATTTTGAAAGTGTTGAAACACTATTGCATTTTTAATTAATTAAAGCAACCGAAGACGACTAACTTCTCAAGAAACCAAATACAAATATTTCCCTTGTAAAACGGACATTTTCGCAATTTTGATTATTTAATTCGTTTATACAAAACATTGAAAAATATGGGAACATTTTTCGTATGTTGTTCTAGAAAACCTTTACCCCTTTTATCAATGTCACAAATCCAATTTAAACTATAACTACAAGGTGTCCCAAATTCAATGCGACATCCATTATTTCGGCATTCTTCATTCAGGTATTATACAATTCAGTGGGTACCTATTACAAAACTCCCAACACTTCAACTTATATTACGCGTATTCTAGTAGTAGTAGTAAACATCTTTATTTCTAAAAAAGGCTATCGACCTATCGGTCTTTCTGCCCTTGTTTAATACATACAGTCTTAATCTAAATGAAAACAAATATGAAAATTCTCTTATTCTAGGTTAACAATACTATTAAATAAGTAAGATTTCAGTGGCAAGAAGGAATTATTTTATTGTCCACTAGTCCGTAGCGTTTGTAAGTGTTCGAGTAGCGTTAATGTAGGGAAACGAAAGCGGGATTGTCTGGGTGGTCTTGTAAGACAAAGGGGATTCAGTATGGTCCAGTTGTAGGGGTTGTTTGTCCATTTTGTCTGTAGCTGTATGAGTCTTTCCGAGATCTTTGTCATGTTTGTGCGTTCGTATAGTAGTTGGGTGGGGGGGTTGTGTAGTGGGTTTTGGGGTGTCTTATTCGTGTTATTAGTCTTAGTGCAATTTGTTCTGTTGTTTGTATATAACGTTTTGTCCTTTCTATTCCGTTGGTCATGAGTATATGTCCATAGTCTAGCAAGGGTCTACAAATAGCTTTATATATTTTGGTGGCGGTGTTTGTGCTAATTCCTCTGTCTTTGTAGGTTAGTGATCGGAAGTGTTTTGTTCTCTTTATTGTTTCTGCCCTGATGTTTCGTATGTGTTTAGTGAATTTAAGTTTGTGGTCAATTGTGATTCCAAGGTATTTTACGTCGTTTTTGGTTGTGTCGTTTGGCCGTCTGCAGTTATTGTAGGGGAGTCAGCGTTGAGTCTGTGGTTTGTGAGCAGAAGTTGGTTTTTTGACGCGTTTGGTGTTAGTCTCCATTTATAAAACCATGTCATTGTGTTGTTTGTTAGTGTTTGGAGTCTTTGAGCTGCTCTCTCAGTAGTTTTGTCATGTACAATAAGTGCCGTGTCGTCTGCGTCTTGTAATATGTATGCCGATCTGTCGATTTGATTTTTGTCTGGTAAGTTGTAATTTTATATGTCATGGCAGTATATATTGTAGAGAAACGGTGAGAGCGGGGATCCTTGAGGGAGCCCTTGTTCAGGGGAAAAAGAAAATGACAGTGTTTTGTCAATTCGTACTTGTAGTTGTCTGTTTTCTAGTAAGTTCTTTATGGTGTGTAGTAGATATGTTGGTGTGTGTAGTTTGTATAGTTTGTATAGTAAGCCTCTATGCCAGACACTGCCAAAAGCCTTGTTAATGTCCATAAACAGGCAAGATGTCTTTCTGTCAGTTAGGTGGGTAGTTTGTATATTGTTGGCCAAAATAAAGAGCGGATGAACGGTCGAGTGATGCTGTTTGAAACCAAATTGGTAGGTAGGTATATACTTTCCAATCACTTTGTCAAGCCGCTGCTTCATTATGCATTCAAAACTCTTGCCTAGTACCTAGTAGTGTAATTGGTCTGTAGTTGCTCGGTTGTGTATTGTCCAGTCCATTTTTGGGTATAGGGATTATTAAGCCGTTTTTCCATGTTTCTGGGATTCTGCCATTTGTGATGCAGTTGTTCAATTCAGTTAGGATCAGTTTGTGTGTTTCTTGAGTTAGGCTTTTCAGGACTTTTGCCTTAATTTTATCCTTCCCCGGTGCAGTGTTCTTGATGTGCGCTAGGGCTTCATCGTACTCTATGTCTGTGATCAGTGTGCAGGCAGAGTTTGGTGAGTTGTTAAAATAGTTCAAGTACCAGTCGTTGATCAAGTTCCAGTTGTCATTGTCGAAGTTAGGGTTTGTCGATATGCTGAATGTCCTTTGATAGTGTCTGGCGAATGCGTCCGCTTTCTCTTTGTCTGTGTAGCGTTCTATTCCGTTTTCGTCAATTGTGTCAGTAGTGCCAGTCTTCCTGTATTGCGCCAGTTTCTTAATTTTTCGCCAGTATGTTTTGCCTTTGTCCTTCTGTATTTCTTTACATGTTTCTAGCCATTTGTCCTGTCGGTATTGTCCAATCAGAGTTTTAATGTTTCTGTTAAGTTGGTTCATTGTCTTTTTTAGGTCGTTATTTTGAGTGTTTGTATATAGTCTGTACAGTTCTCTCTTATGTTTTATTAGTCTCAGTATGTATTTGGGTAGTGTATGTCGGTAGAAAGCATTTTTTATTTCCGGGCTAAATTTTCCTATGGCTAGTGAAAGTTGTTGTTGTATGGTTTCTATTGAAATGGGCTGTGCTTGTGATTGAATGTAGTCATGTATATGTTGTTTCACTTTGTCTATGTCAGTCTTTGTTAGGTTTAAGTTTTTCTCTATAGGTGTATTGGAGGTAGGTTGCGTATGTTGTAAGTCTATGTTAAACGTAATAGCCAGGTGGTCGGATCCAAGCTCGTTGGTTAAGTTTATGTTGTTGATGGTGTTTGTCAGGTTTCTTGTGTGCAGTAGAACGTCTGGTGTTGAGTCTGGGTTTGCGGGCATCAGAAAAGTTGGTGGGGTGTGCTGTTTTATAAAGTCGGAATTTTGTAGAAATCTTTTAAGCTGTTTCGTTTTGCTTTTGTTCATATTAAAGTCGCCTACAATTATTGCATATTTATAGATGCTCGTTTTAGTCAGTATGTTTTGTTCTAGGTTGGAGTGTGGGTGTATGTATGTCAGAAATATGTGTATCAGGTCGTTTAAGTAGGGTAGCCTAAAGTGTAGACAGTCGTTCAAAGGGTTGTTGAGGGAGGGAGGATTTGCTCTTCCAAGTTTATATGTTGGTTTTAGGAGAGCTGCGACCCCGCCCCTGGCATGATTGATGGTATTTCTATGCCTATAGATATACTGCCAATTTCTGTACGTTGGTGTTTGTCCTAGTTTGGTTTTAGTCTCTACAAATATGCAGCAGTCTGTGTCGTTTTGTTCTATGTAATTGTAAATAAGTGTTTTTTTGCTGTTAAGTCCGTTGATGTTCGCGAAAAGTACTTTCATATTGAATCTTGTATGCTCGTTACTGTCTGTCTCATTTGTTCGCAGGGTTCAGTTGGAGAGCGTCCCTCGGGCAGGAGCATGTCAAACATTAGGATGTAAACATGGTTCCCGAAGAAAACAACGGAGGTGTCAATGTCGAAGTCTTCTATAAATTGTTTTCGTAGTTTTTTTTAGTAGTTCGTCTCTGTTGGTATTGTTTGTCTTGTTAAGTTGATGTTTGTATTTGTTTATGATGTGGTCATGTGTTGTAATGGGTGTGTGTATTCTACTTGCCACTGTCGTTGTCTCCGCAATCCCGGACGTACGTTTGTTTACACATTTAATTTTTACGTTTGGGATGCCGACGATTGGGGCTGTCGGTCGTTTGGGTCATTTCATGCTCCATGCTGCGTGGTCCTCTGATTTGCATGCTGCGCACTTGGTTGGCAGTGGTGACTCGCATTTGGATGTTGGATGGGGTCCCTGGCACTTGTTGCATCTTGGTGCTTGTTTGCAGTCTTCAGTTTTGTGGCTGAACAGGTTGCATTTGCCACACGGCGCAGGCACGGGTGCTGGTGGTTTACTTTCGGTGATTTTGAAAATGCGGCCCAAAAAATGAACCGCACGGTCGCTCATCAACCTTTCGTATGTGGATATGTCGCCGGTTATTAACCTCCGCGTATTCTATTGGGTTCACATTTGGGGGTTGATTCTAATTATATCCGTAGCTCCAAACAGTTTAAAATGCATTTAAAGTGCATTAGTCGGCAGTGCAAGAAACCTTTGTGTGTGACAGGGACTCTATGTCCAAAAATAAGTCGAAAATTACTGATGACAAAATTTGTATAACATAATATAACATAATAAATACATATGTATATGTGTATGTCCCCGTAACTTCGAACCATAAGGAAAACTTTTTTATTACTAATTTTAAGAAAAAATTTAATCTTCATAAGAAGTTCGTTATTACTTAGACTTTTATTTTTGACAATATTCAAAATTGTTATTATAAAAGTTGATCAGAACTAAAAACCAAATGTTAATATGCAATCACACCTTATAATAAAAAATAGGTTTATTGCGTATTTTTACCATTTTTTTACGTTAATAATTAATTATAAATGACTTACTTATAATTATTACTGTGTATATTTTCCTGACTGTATTTCAATTTAATCCAAAAGATATTCCTGCGTTCCAGTCAATTTTATTGTTTATTATTTAAAATGTCACAAATACGTTTCGGTGTCTTTCTCCACCATCATCAGTTTGTCTAAAATACACATTCACAGTCATCATTATTATTTTTTTTTAATTAATGATGACTGTGAATGTGTATTTTAGACAAACTGATGATGGTGGAGAAAGGCACCGAAACGTATTTGTGACATTTTAAATAATAAACAATAAAATTGACTGGAACCCAGGAATTTCTTTTGGATTTATTAATTATTATTGTGTAAGAGCATCCTATATAATAACTACAGTTAATTATGCATTATTATTGTACTCATACGTTCCAAAAAAAGAAAAATAATTTTTTCATTGCAAATGTGCAAAAAATTCATGTTTTTTGACAAAACTCGAATATGCCTGAAAAAAATCAATACTTGATAGTTGCATTTTAGGTTTTAGACCATGCAGAACTTTTTATGACAAATATATATTTTTTTAAATAAAGAATAAAAAGTTTTCCATATGGTTCCAACTTAGGGAGCTTTGTATAATAGCCGTTTTTATCCAAGTTTTCAAATTATCGTAATTTTGCGGCTTCGAAAAATTTACGCGGTTTTTATGATTTTCCACAAAGCAAAAATAATTGGAATCAAATCTGGACTGTAGACCGTCCACCTGGTGCGTTTTATGAGGTTTTTGATCGCTGCTAATGTATTTATTGAAGTAGGAAAGCCTACTTTCTTGCAAAAACGACTTTTGGACGGTTAATTTGGTACATCAAGTTAAATATAATAAAATAAGACTAACCAGACAATCCCGCTTCCGTTTCCCTACATCAAAGCTACTCGAACACTTACAAACGCAACTGACTACTGGACAATAAAATAATTTTTTCTTGTCATTAGAATTGGAAAGTTTATTTAATAAGATTATTAACCTAGAATAAGAGAATTTTCATCTTTGTTTTTTGTTTACATGTATTAAACAAGGGCAGAAAGACCGATAGGTCGATAGCCTTTTTTAGAAATAAAGATGTTTACTACTACTACTATAATAAAATGTAGAGTACTTTATTCAAAAAATCTTAACACTCATAACTTTTTTCTGCTACAATGTTGTGCTTCCTGTAAATTCATTGAACATGAGCAGTTTTGTATACCTATGTATTTTTTTTAACTTGCAAAGACAGTAAGAACAATTTGTGTAACACTGAATCTGTGGCAACCTATAAACGATTACCCAAAGTTATACGAAGGACTGCATGAAAACTGTAAACAACAGACTGTAAAATAACAGACCATAAATATTTCGGAATTTGTCAAACATTTTTTAGAATATACTGATGTACATTTTTTGTGATTTTCTCAAATTTTTAACTGTTGAATTCAAAAGGAGAAAGAAAAATTCCAAACTATTCTTCGATTCTTCAAATGTTATATTGGTCTTTAAAGACAGTGAAACATTATGTAATTCGAATTTGATTTAAACAACAATTTAATAGCAATATAAACTGCAATTAGTTTATATCATAAGTCTTAAACATCATTTGTAGATGGATCCGAAGTATAGATTATCTTACTTCGGTTGTAGTTAATTATGATTATACGAATAATGTAAATGTAAGTAACTGTAAATTAACGTGTTTTGAAAAATAACAATATTAACAGCAATAATTAAAATGGATTTTTGAACGCGGAATGGACTTTTCGAAAACATTGTTTGGTGCAAAATTAAAAACGTTTTCTAATTCAAATACATGATCTTTTTAAATTAGTTTTATGGGTGGTCTTTTTTATACACATTATATTAATACATAAGGGCTTGTACCGATCGCACACAAATCGTCAGATTACATATGAAACGTGAGTCAAATCTATGCATTTTACCTGCCGCCTAGTTGTGAGTAGTAGTAGTAAACATCTTTATTTCTAAAAAAGGCTATCGACCTATCGGTCTTTCTGCCTTGTTTAATACATGTAGTCTTAATCTAAATAAAAAACAAATATGAAAATTCTCTTATTCTAGGTTAACAATATTATTAAATAAAATTCCAATGACAAGAAAAAATTATTTTATTGTCCACTAGTCAGTTGCGTTTGTAAGTGTTCGAGTAGCGTTGATGTAGGGAAACGGAAGCGGGATTGTCTGGTTGGTCTTGTAAGACAAAGGGGATTCAGTATGGTCCAGTTGTAGGGGTTGTTTGTCCATTTTGTCTGTAGCTGTATGAATCTTTCCGAGATCTTTGTCATGTTTGTGCGTTCGTATAGTAGTTGGGTGGGGGGGTTGTGCAGTGGGTTTTGGGGGTGTCTTATTCGTGTTATTAGTCTTAGTGCAATTTGTTCTGTTGTTTGTGTATAACGTTTTGTCCTTTCTGTTCCGTTGGTCATGAGTATATGTCCAGAGTCTAGCAAGGGTCTACAAATCGCTTTATATATTTTTATGGCGGTGTTTGTGCTAATTCCTCTGTCTTTGTAGGTTAGTGATCGGAAGTGTTTTGTTCTCTTTATTGTTTCTGCCCTGATGTTTCGTATGTGTTTAGTGAATTTAAGTTTGTGGTCAATTGTGATTCCAAGGTATTTTACGTCGTTTTTTGGTTGTGTCGTTTGGCCGTCTGCAGTTATCGTAGGGGAGTCAGCGTTGAGTCTGTGGTTTGTGAGCAGAAGTTGGTTTTTTGACGCGTTTGGTGTTAGTCTCCATTTAGCAAAGCATGTCATTGTGTTGTTTGTTAGTGTTTGGAGTCTTTTGAGCTGCTCTCTCAGTAGTTTTGTCATGTACAATAAGTGCCGAGTCGTCTGCGTATAGTAATATGTCCTTGAGGGAGCCCTTGTTCAGGGGAAAAAGAAAATGACAGTGTTTTGTCAATTCGTACTTGTAGTTGTCTGTTTTCTAGTAAGTTCTTTATGGTGTGTAGTAAATATGTTTGTGTGTGTAGTTTGTATAGTTTGTATAGTAAGCCTCTATGCCAAACACTATCAAAAGCTCTGTTAATGTCCATATACAGGCAAGCTGTCTTTCTGTCAGTTAGGTGGGTAGTTTGTATATTGTTGGCCAAAATAAAGAGCGGATGAATAGTAGAGTGATGTTGTTTGAAACCAAATTGGTAGGTAGGTATATATTTTCCAATCACTTTTTCAAGCCGCTGCTTTATTATGTATTCAAAAATTTTGCTTAGTACTGGAAGTAGTGTAATTGGTCTGTAGTTGCTCGGTTGTGTATTGTCCAGTCCATTTTTGGGTATAGGGATTATTAAGCTGTTTTTCCATGTTTCTGGGATTCTGCCATTTGTGATGCAGTTGTTCAATTCAGTTTGTGTGTTTCTTGAGTTAGGCTTTTCAAGAGTTTTGCCTTAATTTTATCTTTCCCCGGAGCAGTGTTTTTGGTGTGCGCTAGGGCTTCATCGTACTCTGTGTCTGTGATCAGTGTGCAGGCATAGTTTGGTGAGTTGTTAAAATAGTTCAAGTACCAGTCGTTGATCAAGTTCCAGTTGTCATTGTCGAAGTTAAGGTTTGTCGATATGCTGAAGGCCCTTTGATAGTGTCTGGCGAATGCGTCCGCTTTCTCTTTGTCTGTGTAGCGTTCTATTCCGTTTTCGTCAATTGTGTCAGTAGTGCCAGTCTTCCTGTATTGCGCCAGTTTCTTAATTTTTCGCCAGTATGTTTTGCCTTTGTCCTTCTGTATTTCTTTACATGTTTCTAGCCATTTGTCTTGTCGGTATTGCCTAGTTGTGATTAATTTCAGAAATATGATTTGAGTAAAATGTATTTATATTTCCTTCCTATAGGTCAAAAAATCGTTTTTAATATTATTTCATCTTTATTTTACCTCTTACTCGTTACTCTATTAAAACACAGTACATGAATAATGTTCAAAAACCCAAAAACAGATTTAGATACATAACATAAAACTGTAAAGTTAAAAAAGTATTACTTGTTAACTACTTACCAAATTTGATCTAAACAACCAAATATATTTCTCCAAGCACCAGCCAACCCCTTCTCACTTAAAATTAGGATTGCTTGAAACAGTTATTTCCTTTAAGTAAAAATAACAATTTAAGAAGTGCCTATCTATATTTAGACATTGATAGTGTTGTCTCTGTGCCCATAATAATCTAACATAGATTTTACAATAGCATATTGAAGATTTAATCAGATTCAGAAGAGTGTGGTAACAGTTAAAGTTCGATTTCCGCATTTGTCGCTAATACTGATATATGCACTATAGATTATTTCTTTTTATAATTTAATAAATCATTTAAAATTCTTAAGCCAGACCCGAAAGTTCTAAACCTGTTACTTGAAACACAGGGATTTCCTATAAATCATAGAAACTTCGTCAGCTTTTGAGATTTAATGGAAATACTTCGGAGGATTACGAAGGATTTTCATTAAATTTAACACTAACAGATTTAAATAAACACACATAAATAAGCACTAGTCAATTTGTTGATTAGTCTAAGGTTGTAATTTTCTATTGGTTTATGATAACAACGAACTCAGATTCAAACATAAAAATTCAACATGAAAAACTGATACTGATTTACTATTTAGTTTGGTCTGTCTTTTCAAATTAGTTTGGTTTATCCTGATTGTAATGACTAGATGAGCTCAAATAGGGTGTCACAAGCACAAAGTGAAGGAACCCAAATCATCAAATCATTAAAAGCATTTTATAATGCTGAAGAACAAATAAATAAAATTAAAATTACTGGATTCTATTAATTAACAAATTAAACAAATATAGAATTTAACACAACAAAATAAGCAAACTCAGAAAAAAACTTTAGCAAAAATAAGTCAAAAGACCAATTGCATCTTCGATTAGATTCAAACATCAGGTGTAATTATTTGATTAAAAATCGGGAATTTAATTACTGGCTTCGCCAAATTGAGAACATTTAGGCCAAGCAATAGAGGGATTGTCCTTACACCATCACTTACCTCCACCTACGCCATTACGTGCAGGGCAGTCCGTACTTTATTCCCAGTATGTTTTGGACAACAAAATGTCATTTGTTAATTTTTTATAAACAATTTTCAACAAAAAATAGCTTTTTTTTAGCTTCTCGCTTGTAAAATCGAAACGATTGAAGCAATCTTAATGGTATAAATGGGTAAACTGGAAAACCTTACGTTTTCGGAGAAAATTCACAACTTGGCCACGTTTTTGCATTGAGAGGTCAAATATTGCACACGTTTATATATCCTTTATGTGTGCAAAAGTTCTACTCGGTCGGATTAATAGCTTTCGCACATTTCGCATTTGAATTCTTTTTAGTGATTTTTTCGCCGAGGGCTGCTTCCTCCTGAGATTACCCGAGTGGAATTTAAAACATGGATTTGTAAACTAGGCATAAGTAACAACAAAACTTATATTCCAGTTTTTCTATAACCTGCGTTTAAGTGGGTTAAACAGAGGTTTGAATATGAGTGAAAACGCCCGACCGCACCAAAGCGGTCGAGTGGTGGTTGAAGGGAATTAAATTAAATTATTTCAGCATGTACTGCAGCTTTTTCACTGATTTCTGGGGCATCTGAACATGAGGAAATATATTTTTGACTCAGATTTTACAAATGAATTCTATTCTGCTGCTTGGCCTAATTATGTTTTCTTCACCACGCTAAGGGTATGGTTATTTATATGACATTGGTGAAATCATTCGGGGTGAAGTCGGACTGTGGGGGCGAACTTGGACAGGCTGTTATTGGTCAATATTTTCATTTATATCATTTGATGCACCGCGTAAAAAACTTCCCAACAGTCATATTCCCGTCAGTTAAGTTCCTAGTCTCATTAGTAGTATATATTTTCGCTGGAAACATTCGCCGTGGAAGGCAGGGTGAGGATTTTATGAATTTTACCTTTTTCTTAATAATAAAACACAAGAGAATACTAAAAATAAAAAATCCAAATGAGATTTTATTTCTGATGTGCTCTATTATTAGTAAACCCATGTCAATTTCATTAGAAAATATTGCTTTTTGTCTTAAATAATTGCGTTTTGGTAAAAAAGTCATTTTAGAGGTGGAGGTGGACACCATGATTAAACAGTATAAAAAGAAAATCGGTATTAATTTTAAGAACTACAATGCAGAAAACGGCTCTACGGCACTCGAAGATATTCGACAAGGCAGAAAAAGTTTAAGACAGGCTGCTGAAAATTATAAAATTCCAGAATCCACCTTACACAATAAGAAAAAAGGAATAAAAACGAAGAAGCAAACGAACGACAATGCCTAATTTCACAAGAAGAGGAATCTAGAAACTATTCTGCTTTTTTTACCCATATTTTTATTTTTTGTTGTCCGAATACGCCTCTTACTAGGTGCTAATACCATTTTCAACGCTTAATAAAGGGTCGTCCACCTTTGCCCCACACATAGGGGTGAAGGTGGACAACATTTATCTATAAAAAAAATTTGGGGGGAATGAAAAGTTTATTTGTTTTATTATGGAATTCGACAAAGGAGACACGGAAGACTCTAAATTATTTTATTGGAATTTTTCTATTCAAAATTATACTTTTTATTAAGAAAAAACTGAAAAAATTGTCCGACTTCACCCCGAACGACGGTAGGTAAAAGTGTTGGCAAATTTTCTTTAGAAATATAATTCTTTTATCATATTGCGAATGAAAATTATTCAGTATTGATTAATTTTTCCATCTATCTCTTCAGCAGTGAGCTTTCTGGTAAAAGTAAACTATTGAGCAAAATTTCTTTGGTAGGTGGATAATTGATTGTTTTTTTTTTGAGTTCTCAAAGGAGCTGGAACCAACTTTGGATCTAGCTCCTTTGAGATTGGACATTCTTCTACAAAACTTAAGTAAAACTATTCCTCAAAACCAGCACCACCCTATCAAAATCGTCTTTACTACTGATTAGGTAATTCGAACCGTTCAGAACATATGGGGTGTTATTTTCATATCAAAGTCCATTTCGCATTTTTCTTCGTAGAGATCAGGAATATCGGATAAAACCTAATTAATGAAAGACTGATACAAACTATACACACCAACATATCTACTACACACCATAAAGAACTTACTAGAAAACAGACAACTACAAGTACGAATTGACAAAACACTGTCATTTTCTTTTTCCCCTGAACAAGGGCTCCCTCAAGGATCCCCGCTCTCACCGTTTCTCTACAATATATACTGCCATGACATATACAATTACAACTTACCAGACAAAAATCAAATCGACAGATCGGCATACATATTACAATACGCAGACGACACGGCACTTATTGTACATGACAAAACTACTGAGAGAGCAGCACAAAGACTCCAAACACTAACAAACAACACAATGACATGGTTTTATAAATGGAGACTAACACCAAACGCGTCAAAAAACCAACTTCTGCTCACAAACCACAGACTCAACGCTGACTCCCCTACAATAACTGCAGACGGCCAAACGACACCACCAAAAAACGACGTAAAATACCTTGGAATCACAATTGACCACAAACTTAAATTCACTAAACACATACGAAACATCAGGGCAGAAACAATAAAGAGAACAAAACACTTCCGATCACTAACCTACAAAGACAGAGGAATTAGCACAAACACCGCCACCAAAACATATAAAGCTATTTGTAGACCCTTGCTAGACTTTGGACATATACTCATGACCAACGGAACAGAAAGGACAAAACGTTATACACAAACAACAGAACAAATTGCACTAAGACTAATAACACGAATAAGACACCCCCAAAACCCACTACACAACCCCCCCACCCAACTACTATACGAACGCACAAACATGACAAAGATCTCGGAAAGACTCATTCAGCTACAGACAAAATGGACAAACAACCCCTACAACTGGACCATACTGAATCCCCTTTGTCTTACAAGACCAACCAGACAATCCCGCTTCCGTTTCCCTACATTAACGCTACTCGAACACTTACAAACGCAACTGACTACTGAACAATAAAATAATTTTTTCTTGTCATTAGAATTGGAAAGTTTATTTAATAAGATTGTTAACCTAGAATAAGAGAATTTTCATATTTGTTTTTTATTTAGACTAAGACTACATGTATTAAACAAGGGCAGAAAGACCGATAGGTCGATAGCCTTTTTTACTACTACTACTACTGAAAGACTGAAGGCATATTTTAAACCTTTTCGGAGATTTTTCCACTCTTTTTTTTGGAGTATTTTGGTCACATTTTTATCTGTTTGCATGCTTTTGCTATAGGAATAAATATTATTCGGGATATCAATAGGCGAAAAATTTTCTTTAAGCAACAATCTGTAACTAAACAAATTATGTTGGTGCCCACACACTTATTAGAAATAATCAGACTTTATTTGTTTAACTGACCAATTCCGTCAAACTTTAACAGCTTCAGAATTAAATAGCAGAAACTAAGACTGAAGAATAATATAAACTAAACCGTTAATAATTTTGATCTTAATACTGAAAGCTCTGAAGTTTTTCATTTCACATCTATTCTATTTAACCATATTCTCCCGACCCGCAAAGCATTTCGACCTTTATTGTTGTTTACTAGAATAGATATTTTTTGTACCTGAACAAATATTTGTCTTAGTTAACTTTTTGTGCATTAATTGTAACACGTTCAATAGCTAACAAATAATAGTCAAACCACATGGCGCTGAAAATTGTATTTTTAAGGAAATACAATTTTCCATTCAAATTGTATTTTAGTTTACTTGTTTGTTATTGCCTTTATCATTCAATAGAAAAAATGAATTTTTTAGTGTATACTTTATCCAAATCGGACACATTTTATTATTATCAGAAGGTACATATACAAAAATGTATAATGAATATGTGCTATACTAAACTGCTCAACAAAATGAACGTTACACAGCCAAATTTGCCCGAATTTCGGATACATTCTGATTGGCCTTGCAGCAATAATAGTTTTCCTCTTGGTCCGATTTTCACGATCTACAGCTCATGTTGAGGTTAAAATTTGATCGACAAGTTAAGACAAAAATTCGATATGTGGGGTTGCATGAAAATTGACCCAAATAAGAATAGCCTTCGAAATCTAAGATTCTGGCAGACTTTCGACTAAACTGAAGTTCACTGTCAAATATTTCGTTCATTCATGTAACCTGCTATATTGAATTTTTTTCTCAATTCGACTGTCAGGTTTTAACTTTAACATAAGCCCTAAATTTTGAAAATCGGTTCAAGAGAAAAAATGTTATCACTGCGATGCCAAAACGTTGATTTTTGTGAGACCATTCTGTAAATAAACGAGATGGGCGAAAAATTCGAAAACTTTTTTCGATATATCATCTATCTATCTTAATTAATTAATCAAAAACCGCTTTATTGGCGGAGAGCAAGTGGAACTTTAACCAATTTTGCATTGTTTCATTTGCCACCCTGTACAAATTTTATCTGAAGCACTAATTTTTTGCAGAAACGCACTAACTGTATATTATCAATAATATACAGTTTTTATACAACAGATTTATATAACCGATTAACTGTTTGAATAACAATAATTGATAAGTGAACTATATCAACATGTAACTTATGTTGTGTTGTTTTTTTTTTTTTAGTTTTAACGGTTTTTCCGTGTAGTAGTAGTAAACATCTTTATTTCTCAAAAAGGCTATCGACCTATCGGTCTTTCTGCCCTTGTTTAATACATGCAGTCTTAATCTAAATAAAAAACAAAAATAAAAATTATCTTATTCTGGGTTAACAATTTAATTCAATAAACTTTCTAATTCTAATGACAAGAAAAAATTATTTTATTGTCCAGTAGTCAGTTGCGTTTGTAAGTGTTCGAGTAGCGTTGATGTAGGGAAACGGAAGCGGGATTGTCTGGTTGGTCTTGTAAGACAAAGGGGATTCAGTATGGTCCAGTTGTAGGGGTTGTTTGTACATTTTGTCTGTAGATGTATGAGTCTTTCCGAAATCTTTGTCATGTTTGTGCGTTCGTATAGTAGTTGGGTGGTGGGGTTGTGTAGTTGGTTTTGGGGGTGTCTTATTCGTGTTATTAGTCTTAGTGCAATTTGTACTGTTGTTTGTATATAACGTTTTGTCCTTTCTGTTCCGTTGGTCATGTCCATAGTCTAGCAAGAGTCTACAAATAGTTTTATATATTTCGGTGGCGGTGTTTGTGCTAATTCCTCTGTAGGTTAGTTTGGGTTAGTTAGTTTGGGGTCAATTGTGATTCTAAGGTATTTTACGTCGTTTTTTGGTTGTGTCGTTTGGCAGTCTGCAGTTATTGTAGGGGAGTCAGCATTGAGTCTGTGGTTTGTGAGCAGAAGTTGGTTTTTTGACGCGTTTGGTGTTAGTCTCCATTTATAAAACCATGTCATTGTGTTGTTTGTTAGTGTTTGGAGTCTTTGAGCTGCTCTCTCAGTAGTTTTGTCATGTACAATAAGTGCCGTGTCGTCTGCGTATTGTAATATGTACGCCGATCTGTCGATTTGATTTTTGTCTGGTAAGTTGTAATTGTATATGTCATGGCAGTATATATTGTAGAGAAACGGTGAGAGCGGGGATCCTTGCGGGAGCCCTTGTTCAGGGGAAAAAGAAAATGACAGTATTTAGTCAATTCGTACTTGTAGTTTGTATAGTAAGCCTCTATGCCAGATCCTATAGTAAGGTAGATCCTATAGTATAGCCAGATCCTATAGTAAGCCTCTATGCCTCTATCAAAAGCTTTGTTAATGTCCATAAACAGGCAAGCTGTCTTTCTGTCAGTTAGGTGGGTTGTTTGTATATTGTTAGTCAGAGTGAAGAGTGGGTGAATAGTCGAGTGCTGATGTTTGAATCCGAACTGATAGGATGGTATGTACTTTCCGACCAGTTTTCCCAGTCGCTGCCTTATTATGTACTCAAAAACCTTACGAAGTACTGGTAGCAATGTAATTGGTCTGTAATTGCTCGGTTGTGTATTGTCGAGTCCATTTTTGGGTATAGGGATTATTAAGCCGTTTTTCCATGTTTTTGGAATTTTGTTATTTCTGATGCAGTTGCTCAGTTCAGTAAGGATCAGTTTGTGTGTTTCTTGAGTTAGGCTTTTCAGGAGTTTTGCCTTTATTTTATCTTTTCCCCGTGCTGTGTTTTTGATATGCGCTAGGGCTTCATCGTATTCTGTGTCTGTGATCAGTTTGTATGTATAGTTTGGTGAGCTGTTGAAATAGTTCAAGTACCAGTCCTTGATCAAGTTCCAGTTGTCATTGTCGAAGTTAGGGTTTGTCGATATGCTGAAGGCCCTGATAGTGTCTGGCGAACGCGTCAGCTTTCTCTTTGTCTGTGTACCGTTCTATTCCGTTTTCGTCAATTGTGTCAGTAGTGTTAGTTTTTTTGTATTGCGCTAGTTTCTTAATTTTTCGCCAGTATGTTTTGCCTTTGTCTTTTTGTATTTCTTTACATGTTTCTAGCCATTTGTCTTGTCGGTATTGTCCAATCAAGGTTTTAATGTTTCTGTTGAGTTGGTTCAGTGTCTTTTTTAGGTCGTTATTTTGAGTGTTTGTATATAGTCTGGACAGTTCTCCCTTTTGTTTTATGAATTTGGGTAGTGTATGTCGCTAGAAAGCATTTTTTATTTCAGGGCTAAATTTTCCTATGGCTAGTGAAAGTTGTTATATGGTTTCTATTGAAATGGGCTGTGCTTGCGATTGAATGTAGTCATGTATATGTTGTTTCACTTTGTCTATGTCAGTCTTCGTTAGGTTTAACTTTTTCTCTATAGGAGGTGTACTGGAAGTAGGTTGCGTATGTTGTAGGTCTATGTTAAACGCAATAGTCAGGTGGTCGGATCCAAGTTCGTTGGTTAAGTTTATGTTGTTGATGGTGTTTGTTAAGTTTCTTGTGTGCAGTAGAACGTCTGGTATTTTTTCCGTGTAATATTTCTAAATTCGGAGATATCTACATATAACGTATAATGTGTCGAACTTGGTTAGCACTCTGCACTCAGCCATTTGTAAGAGTATAGGTTCGTTCGAGAGTACGGTTAAAGTCGATTAAAATTTTGATATCTCAACCAACTAAGCTTCAGAGTTAGGCATTCATTGCTTCAAGCTAGTGAATTTTTCGGACCTTTAAGTCGGCGTGGAAATAATTTCTTCCTTATGTTTCGCAAGCACCAGGTGCCTGCATCTTCAGAGGTACTTCATTCGAAAGCTTTCACTGCAGGGTAAGCTTTCGAGAGAATCACTTATGCTTGCAAAACGTCAGGAATACGTTATTTTCCCCGACGGCCGAAAATCCCAAAAAACACACCATTCTCAATTACAAGGTAGCTTTAAAATTCAAATAACCTCCGAGCGTCGGAGTTTATTGGACAAGACACCAGAGAACTTGCTTCATCAGACCTTCTGAATGTCCTGGATCACTAGCTTTGACAATAAAAATAAATGTGCAACTATTAAAAGCTATTAAAACAGAAAGCATATACTGCTGGATTGAAAGAAACCGAGTTGATAAAGAAAAACATTGGGACAAAAAACCGATTTTGTTGCTTTCAATAAAATTTCGATTTTCTATGGGAAACTATATTAAAATTGAAAACAAAAACAGCAATAGGAAAAATAATTTATTTCAACTAGTGGTGTTAGCCCAACCTGTTGCGCTACCTATTTCGCTTACATGGTTTTTCACTGCTTCATCCAATATCGCTTTGACATCTTTGCAACCCTCCAACGCTTTGTTGAGCACTTTGGGCAAATGATCCAGATGAAATCTTTGAGACATTTCCATTAGAACGATTTTGCCAGACATCGGCAGAGCTGCTACTGTTAAAGTAGGCCCTCCGAGTATTTCCTCCTGATGTGAAACATCTAACATGGGAACTTCATTATTGCCCAAACTGGCTGTGCAAGCACACACATACTCTTTGATAGGAATTCCTGCAAACCAACAGTTTTTTGTGCCGTCAATGGATCAACTATACGATTTTGAGGGCTACTAACCAGCATCGATGACTGCCAATGTTGCAGCATTCACACAAGCAGGGTATATGCCACCATCCGCATGCAAAACTTCTACATACACATCTATCTGAGACCATGGATATAAGTCCGTTTCTATTACTGACAGCAATGCTTGTTGAAGATGCATAGACATTTCTGTGGATTTCCTATCACCTAGATAAATACAATAAATCTAACTATGATTTTGGAAAATTATTTATTTGTATGTGTGGTTTTATCATTGAAAATTGCATATAAATAAGACGTTTTAAATACACATGAATATAAAACAAACAGAAAGTTTTGTTGTTGCAACAAGTGTTTTGGAAAAATGGTGCAAGTAAATAATAGATGTTATTGCTATTGTAAAACAACTTTGTTTATGCGTTTCAATAGTGTTTTACGTAGATTCAGGGTGATTAGCTTCCTATGTCCCTGCTGTGCAGGGACAAAATTACTTTGCGGATTATATTAGACATATTTTTTTATTCTCTTTTGTCGTCATAATTATACAGGGTGTCCCACCGGGAACCGCCGCGATCGATATCTGGCAAACTATAATCAGGAGAAATTTGAAAATTGGACAGTATACGTAAGTCATTTGGGGCAAGCGATCTAAGATTGTCAAGATGGCCACACTTCCGGTTATACCGTAAGTAGGTATCAACTTGCCTATTTTAAATAGAACACCCTATATATTATTATATTTTTGAATTCGACTCCAAATTCTAAATATATTTCATGTACAATATCATCTACCTAAGTCCAACCGTTTTTGATATATTTGAAATTTTATGTGAAAAATGAGAGTTGCAGCCACTCGAATAATTATTCATTTTTTCTATAAGGGAATATGTGCTTCTTAACTTGAGTCTTACTTAATAAGGGACTTACTATAATGGAATTTCGATCGAACTATTTGTCCCTTGAACGCGACAAAGAGACTGCAAGTATTAAAATTTTGGTATCCTGTACTTTAATAATATTTTGCATACAAAATGACACTATAAATCTGTATATAATATGATAAAATGTTCATACAATATGAATTCAGAAAAGTAATGCTATAGCGAAATCATCATATAGACGCGCAGTGTCCGCGTTTGCATGACTGCTTATAATGACGCTTACAGCATTCTTATTAAATTCGGTCATCAAACTCGTCTATTTCGCTATAGAATTTAGAAGCACGCGAGCTAAATGACAGTTGCCGGCCGCACAATTATTTCTTCTGATGCAGTGCGAAGCGTATTTTGACAAATTCATTGACTTTTTCCCGGTCCTGCTCAGACGAGAGATCCTTGACAATCTGGAGAGCTGTTTGAATAGAAAGCCCACATTCTCTAATCTCCCCAGAGCCTCTACTTCGCTCTCGAAGATTCCACAAACATCTGATTGGCGCATTTCGCGTATTGACTCCATCACTCATCAACTCCTGATTGCAACTGTGGGCAAAGTGAAATGCAATTTTATGAAATTTACATCTCTTTTATTATTAAAGCAATCTTATTAGAAATTAGTTCAAAATTTTTTAAAAATATTTTTTGCAATGGTAACAATCTTAGGGCACAGGTGAATTTTAAAACAACAACAAATATTACAGACTGTCTCTTCCTCTTTTACAGCCCTAAGGATGGCTTCAATATAATCGAAACTTTGGCTCTAGCACCTAACACACATCTTTTACGAACCTTCGTAACGGTAACCAACAACCACCAAATTTAAAAACAACTTTTAAAATCACATATTTTTTGATCATTAAAAGAGTATTACTTATAAAAAATATAGTACACTGACTGACACAGTTAATGATCCTTGTAAATCAACAAATACAGTGCAATCTTTTTAAATTTTAGTAGCTGTTGGTGATATAAAAGTCCAAACGAATAAAATCATGTAAATGAATACTAGTTACCGTTGAATTTTTTATCGAAGTTTTTAAAGAAAATTATTCAATTTGCATATACATAGTGACTCAAAATCCAATACTAATTAAATACTCAAAACAATACGTAAAATGACGTGGTCATAGCTGGCTACGGCCAGTCCATCCTGACACCACCACAACCTTCCTTCCTGAATCGAAATCCTTGGCTTTCGCCTATTAAACACGCCGATTTTGCTTACCTTTTGAAGTTTGAGAGCCAATTAATCATACAATTAATTAATTAGACTATAGACTAGTCCATAAATTACAATTAAAACAGCTACAATGATCGAAATCATTGAGATAACTTCGAAATGGTAAAGCCACATGCCGATCATAGAACAAGACTTAAAATAGAAAGGACTCTTAACCTTGAAGAAACTGAAAGGTTTTTAATTGTATCACAAGAGGTCGCTGACTGCTTCTGGACGAAGCCCTTTATGTGCTTATTTGAAAATATACAGAGTGTCCAGGGTTTTAGTTGAATGACTTTAACCACATATTCTACGCATGAAAATAATATTGATGTGCTATATAAACTATATTTGAGAAATGCTTTGTAACGGAAATACAGTGTGTTGAATTTTAATATTTTTTTCAATTTTTACTTTATTACTCTCAAAGTTTCTGATATATGTATCTGAAATTTTAAGCATAAGTTACTCTTCATGATCTACATGGTTAGCTATATTGGAATTAACAGCGATAATTTCTTCGATAGCAAAAAAAATCCTTCCAGGGGTACTCAACAACATTCCCCAACAACTGACACTTTCCCAGGCATCAAATACATACCGAGGAACGGCTACGTTCCTACGACGTATGTAAGATACACAGAACACAAGGACACATTAAACAAATGGTTTACTGAACACCGGAACAAATTGAGCAGGTGTTAATTAACCGAATACGAGAAGCTGCTCGAGAAGAGTACACAATAAGGTGATTACACAGGCACCAACTTGTTTGGAATTAAAGACAGAAATGTATGTTAATTTGTAAACACATCAATTCGAGATTATGATGACAATAAAGAACAATTTCTCGTTGACAATGTTGACATTTCGAAAAAGTAGATCTCTACATTTAATGGATCCTGTTGAATTTACCGTTTATCCTTTTATATTTTAATGTCACTTTCTGTATTTTTCAATGGTTTCTGGAGTTTTTAATAACTACGAAGAAACATGTATTTTTGTAACAGATTTCAAGGTAATTGAAAAAAACATTGTTGCCGTCCTTTTGATATAGTTTTTTGCAAATTTCAATAATGCAAGTTTTAATAACAATAATTTTTTTACTATTTTTTCTGTACTCCTAAAGTACACAATGATATTAGATGGATTTAGAATTTTATCGAAGTAGTCAAACGATGGTTTCTTAAAGGTGAATGAGAAGGAAAAAATACGTGTACTTGTGTTTTTCAAAGAATACTTTTTAGGAAAAGCATAGAGCAAACTTTCCTTATAAAACAATTATATTGTATGTTATTATATAGAGTGATTCAAAAATGTCGTTACATTGAATTGGGTACTTGACGCGTATGGAGTCAAGTAAAATATTTCGAGTCTCACATATTACATAACATATTACCTCTGAGGGTTAAGCAATCTTTTACAGTAATTTAATGGTCACATAGAACAAATACACTAGCATTTGTACTAGTACTTGTTATTGTTGCTTTTATAATTCCAAAAGATTCTCGCCTGTTCCTCGGAATAATAACGCATATAGCATAATTTTCTTGGTTCAAGTCCGTATTACCTTCTCACTGTTTATCGCAATGCCAAGTATTATACATGCTTATATGTCGAGGACAAAAATATTTTAATCCAACATTTGCAATTTTTCAGATTTAAATTCACAAAGAATATAAATCTATTCTTGGTGCAGTGCACCCATAACACTCGTTTCTTATGGTCATTATTCGCTCAGGTCATTAATACAATAATAATATTAATCTTTTTCATACAACGTGGACAACACTGTCAACCACTGAAGGAGAAAAAATTATCCACATTGGCCGTCGTGGGTCAATGTTTCCCACCATGCATTTCCTAACTTCTGGCCGTGGTGGGTTACCGTCGCCCACCAGAACCATTCTAAATATGAAGGTACCGAACTAAAAGGCTTTTAGTAAGATTTCGGCGTAGTTGGTTTTTACGCTGGTGGGTCAACGTTGTCCAATCCCAAATAATTTTTGAAATTAGGGGCAACACTAGCTGATTTTAAGGGTCAATAATCAAATAACTCTTTTTAACAAATTTTTGTTTAATTTAATTTTGAACTGAGTAAATCAAAAAACATTCCAAGCAAAAATGTTTGGCACACGTTTGACAACGGTATTGTGTCTTCTTAGTTTCATTCTTTGCCGAATTTCTTCTCATATCCGTGACATTTTTTTTGATAACAGTGAGAACACAATTGACTTATGTCGGCTTTAAATAACTTATGATCAGTATCTGATTCGGGCAAATTATTGGCCAATATATTTTATGAGACGTGCAAATTTGTGATATAAATTACTATGAAAGTAGATAAATGACTATGGAGATGATCTCCTACCTTTTATAACCTCCTCTCGAAATTTAGTAATCGACTTTAATCGTAATTTTGTCGTTTGTGTTACGCTGATGAAGCCAATAAGAATTGATAATTGCTGCACCACCTACTAACTCGAATGTGTACCTTTTATTACTTATGTATTGTTTAAATTTTAATCGTCCCTTGAAGCGAACCAGTGTTTCGTCGATGCACAGAAATTCTGGTACTATCGGCATTTGAAAACTTTGCTTAAGTTTTGATAAAAGTGGACTTATTTCATGCAGCCTATCGTCGTTTTCTTAAGCAGCTTTATTGTTAGCAAAATGTCAGGTTTTCAATAGTAATTAAAAGCGGTTTCTTGACATTACCTGAGGAAGTCTATTTTTATCAGTGAAATTTTATGACCAGTATGAAGATATTGAGGGCAAGGATGTAAGTCCCATCCACAAAATGCATCCTATAAATTTTTTCATCTCATCTTGTGTGGTATCTTTCCAATTTTGTATGCGAGATTTAGGACGCCCCTTGGTTTTCTTTTAGGCAGCATATCGATTCCTTTCAGTTACAAATAACTGGAATATGGACTGGTTTTCTGATAATCGTCGTATAAAAAATGATAAATTTTCAGAGAATATGAAGTGTTTCATATTATTTCCGGTGACGGGTCCCACAAGCTCAACACTTCAAGAAAAACCGTGTTCTTCGCAATCACTTCTTCAATAGTTCTCTCAATATCATGCTCATATACATCAGAGTCATTAGGTTTACTCTGAACAGTTTCAAACGTCTGATGGGGCTGTGTTCGCAATGTCCTTCGTTTGCACTGCTCGTCTAAATTTTTTCGGTGCCACAGACTCATCGGAATCCGAATCCGAGTCACTTGGTTCATACTCGGAAACATCTGGTGAAAAATCCGACTCATCAGATATCACATCATCCCACAATTTTCTAAGTTTTCCTGCTCTTGTTCGAAAGACATTCTTTCAAAAATCAGTTCACTTCACTTATACCAAACAACTTGTAACCGCACAGAAAATGAATTACTGCTATGACGGCGCAGTAACGCACCATGTAATAAATACTACCATATGAATCCATATAAACTTGCGTGCATAGAAATCGGCCCACTGTAAACTTTTGAATTTAACTATATTTTTTTAAAAAACTATTCATCAGATCAAAAAAAGAAATATGCTGTTTGAAAGAGAATTTAATATGCTTTAATGTGAATAGAAATTTATCAAGAAGGCTTGTCGTTTATATACGTAGGAATTATTAAATAAATGAAACGTATTTATGTGGTGATTGTAACGAAAATAAATAAATTGTCAAATAGTAAAATTATTGCGTTTGCAACTCAAATTTGCATATTAATTTGTTTTTCATAATCTCAATAGTGTTTAAGTGTGTTAGTTTAATGCATACTACACAACAAAAAGCCAGCCAAGTTATTGCTTTAATCGAAAATGGATTTAGTCAGCGAGCTGTTGCTAGACAATTGGATATGACACGCGCAGCGGTTCGAAGAGTGTGCAAACGTTATGAGGATACTGGATCCTTTCATAGGCGACCTGGAACAGGCAGAAGGCGATTTACAACCGCTCGTGATGACCGCTTTATTGTGTCCACAACATTAAGAAATCGTCACCTTAATGCCTTTCAAGTGCAACGTCAGCTCCGTTAGGTGCGAGGAGTGGCTATTAGTCAGTGGACGGTAAGCCGAAGCCTGCAGGAAAATAACCGGACCCCTAAAACACCTGCGATTGGTCCAAAACTTACTCCAGCTCATAGGCAATCATGCCTGCGTTTTGCACGGGATCATCTGAATTGGACGTTGGAACAATGGGGATCTGTTCTGTTCTGAGATGAGACCAGAATATGCCTTCATGGTAGCGACCGAAGAAGGAAAGTGCACCGAAGATGAAGAGAGCGATTTGCAGATTGCTGCTTTGAAGAGCGGAGTGCTTATGGAGGTGGTTCCTGTATGATCTGGGGTGCAATTTCTATAGGAGCACGAACCGACCCTGAGTTCATTCGAAGGGGCGACCGTGTTCACGGAAGAAGAGGTTTAACGGCTGTTACATATATCGAGGAGATTTTAGCAATTCATGTGGTACCTTACGTCGACTACATTGGAGACGAATTTACCTTTATGCATGACAATGCCAGGCCGCACAACGCAAGAATCGTGCAAGATTAAATTGCAGAAGTCGTTTTTCGGGTTATGGAGTGGCCAGCATACAGTCCTGACCTAAATCCGATCGAACACTTATGGGATGAGCTAAAACGAAGAATTCGAGCTAGACTTCATACCCCAAACTCGATCCCAGAGCTTATTGTTGCAGTAGAAGAAGAGTGGTTTAACATCCCTCAAGAAACAATAGCAAACTTAATTAGATCTATGCATAATCGTATGAGAGAAGTTACTAGGGAAAGAGGAGGTCATACCCATTATTAAAAAATTAAGTGTTAAGTTTTAAATTGTCAATAACCCTATTTATGTTAATAATAAAAAAGCTTAATTTGCGTAATGCATTAATATCACTATGTTAAACATAGGATACTCACAATAATTTATACTCATATTAAAGCATATTAAATTGTCTTTCAAACAGCACATTTCTTTTTTTGATCTGATGAATAGTTTAAAAAATATATATAGTTAACGTCAAAAGTTTACTGTGGGCCGATTTCTATGCACGCAAGTGTACATGGATGTAGTATTACATATATGATTGAATCGGCACCGCATGCCCACCGCGGCCGAAATGGAAATTCGAGTAGTTATGGCCGCGGTGGGTCAAAGTTGTTCAACATTTTTTTTGCATTTTTCCAAAATTAAGCTAATTTTGCAGTAACTGTGCGTTTTCTGTACGCATAAAGGTTTCAACAATTACATCATAGAAAAAGTTTGTGGCCAGTAGGAAGTGCTACATGGTTTTATCAGTGTGGCACTCTACGTGTTAATATAAAAATTGACCGCACTTTTTCATAGCAACTTCAAGTCAACCTGTAAACCACAGTTTTACATGGACTTTTCGTATTCAAGTAACCATCATCAATACCGTTTTTAAACACGAACCCGTTTATTTTTAGTAACTGAAGTTAATGATGTATGAAGATTTAATTATTACCTCAGCCAATATTTAAAAGAAATTCAGAATAGAAATTGAGCTTTTAAATAGGGCCCACATGTGTTTCTATACTAACGTCTCTCTCTACAGTGGCGATACTAACCTCTTGGTCTCTTTTTCCTCTCGTTTGTTGAGAAAACTGCCATGCTGAATTGGGTATTAATAATGCAGGCATCATGTTGGGCTTTTTGCCTGCTACGCACTTGATGAGGCCCATAAACTGCAGCCAAGACTTTAGTAAGTCCTTGTTCTATGTAAGCACTACCATCAGGCTGACTGAAAACTCCCATTTTACAGCGAATTCTCCGCAATTCATCAGGCCTTCGACCATCCAAGCGAAGGCCTATTTTTGATATTAGTTCTCTGTTTCTACTCATTCTGATTATCTGTGAAACTTTACACTACTCTTGAAAACTGTTGAACATTTTCGAAATAACCTCAAAAACTTCGCATCATAAAACACGAGTGTCTCATCCACAGATCACACAGGTTATAGATTGGAAACTATCTTATAAGAGAATGAGAAGAAGCAATTTGAAACTAATATGGTGGTGACTTCTATTGATTTTGCAGAATAAAACAAACCAATAAAACAGTTGAAAAAACAAACCGCAAAAGTTATCATTAAATATTACAAATACCAATATTCGTATTTTTAGCAAGGACCCGGACCGAAAAGAAATTACTGTTCCGTTCCGGTTTCGGTCCAAGGCAAAATTTAAAACTTCGGTTCCGTTACTGTTCCGGTTTAAAAAATAATTTCCAATTCGGTTCCGTTCCGGTTTTTTTTCGGTTCCAAAATCGATAAATAACAACAAACGAAGGCAAAGATAAAGGCTACTCTAATTAGGAATCTCACAACCTTTTTCCTTGCTTGTTATATTATACAAGATAAAAGATGAGCAAACGATCCACTGCTTCATACAGTACTTCGGCTGGTTGTATGGTAGGGGGTAGGTGGACTAGCAACCCCAGACAATATTAGATACAAAAATCAATTTAATCGTATTTTTGAAAAGTAATTTGTTAATGAATTTTCTGGCTTTAGCGCGTTCTTCTTTCACTCTTATTTCAGTTTAAAGATTGTTCTTCCTGGTTCATGTCTTCATACTCTTCACCATCTTTTGAGGAGTTGCTTTTGTCCAAAATTCCAATTTCAAATGTTTCGTTGTTGGTAATCGAAGAACTAAAATAATTCAACTTAAAAAAGAATTTTAAAAATAGTGTATAAACGTACGGTGTTTGTTATTTACGAATGAAAAGTCGGTTGGTCCTCACAAATAATTGTTCCTCTAAAATTGTTTCGTTAATATTTGACCTCGAAGGCGGCAACAAAAATTTGAGTCCTGCGAATAACCTCTCAACACTAACTTGAGTTGCCGGTACGCTTAACAATACCTGAGCAAGCATGTATAACTCGGGATTAAACTCATTCTTTTTCTTCCAGAAATCAAAAATCGTTTCATTTTTCGGTAAGCGTATGCGGCTTTGTTCCACTTCATAGGAATTTAAAATATTTTAAATTTTGTTAAGGGCTACAAATGAACCTTGTGAAGAAAATTCGTGCTGATTAATTCCTTTTAAAAATGTTTGCTCTGAATCTTTGTCTCATAAAGGCTTCCATTTCATCGCTTGATGAAGAACTAGATGATTCCGTTTCCATATTGTGTTGGTCAGGGTCAGACTTAGAATTAGAAGAATTGCACTCTTTTAAGAACATCAGTCTAGTCCATAACGACTTTAAATGTGCTTTTGCTTTTTCTACTTGATTGTCGTCTAAAACTACCTTAAACCAAAAAATTGTTATTTTATGATTTATACAAAATCTTGTCATTTGGGACAACTAGCCGCAAAGAATAGCCCTTATATTTTCGCCCTTTGACGGCGTCGCGGCGCCGACTATTAAAACGATTGTAGGAACTAACTAAAAGAAGTGCCGACCCTTTGTCGGCACATTAACAGTGACAATGAGACTCACCAGAACATAGAAACGTATTTTTATATTCATTTGCAGGAGGGTAAATGATAATTTTCATTTGCTTTTAAAATTTACGGTAATTTCTTTCAAACGTTACGTTAAAAAAACCGAAATATAATATTGCGGTTCCGGTTGAGCACCTAACAATGTCTTAATATAAAATATGGGTTCTGTTTTGGTTCCGGTCCAAAAAAAAGAAACGGTTCCGTTCTGGTTTTGAGTTCATATCGGTTCCGGTGCGGGTCCCTGCTTATAAGCCTGTAGAATGCTATTTGTGGCTTATTCGGATAACCACCCCTTCTGAAAATTTCGATCAAAAATCAGAATTTCTCTGGCGTGTTTTTTTAACTCATTGGAATATATGAATAATATACATATATGAAGTATTTGGGTTCACACTAAGAAAACTATCGTCGGTTAAATATTGTTAACGCTCAAAAATCTCTTAAAATTGGCCGAAAATGTCGATTATTTCGAATTGAAAGCTTCTAGAGTGTTACTTAATCAGTTCGTTGTATTTTTAGCTCCTTTGAGATAAAAATAAGGTAGACTTCGAAGGATCTTGAGAGAATTGATATTTTTTCAAAAAGTTGACCTCTGAAAAATTTCGGATAAAAATACAAATTTCTCTTGCGTGTTTTTTTAGCTCAATATATTGATTTTGACATAATAAACTTCCCAATATGCATATATAAAATATTTGGGTGTACAGAAAGAAATTTATCATCGGTTAAAAATTGTAAACGAGCAAAAATTGCGAATTTTTCGACTCTGATGTTTCTGACTTTCACCTCTGTGATCTGTGGATATAACCTAACTTTAGTTTTCCATTTACATTCATTCGTTTCATCTTCCGCTTTCAAAAGTGTTTTGGGGGCACATATGAATTGAACATTAGAAAAATACATAATCAGGGTATTGAAAATGGCTTCAATCAGATGTCAGGCCACTTTCGATGATATACGATCTGAATTTAAGGTAGGTATTGAGTGCAAATGTTGCAAAGCAACTTTTGATTACATTTTAGCATTAAACAGGCGAATAAGGCAGTACTTGTTCCTTTACTTAAGTTCATTGGGAGATTTGTGGGTTTAATTCAAGCAGCAGGTACCAGCATAGGTTCCCAAATGATAATTAGCCAAATATCTGCAATACAATAACGATAAGCTATTAGACGTTGCTTCATATCATCTGTGATTTTTAGTAATACATAATATCCAGCATTATTTACTTGAAGGCAATTCACATTCGTTAATTGCTTTAAATTTGGACCTTATGACGACGACTTTCGCGATCATCTTTTTGGGATATCAGGCCTACGTCTGCAGGAATTTGATTTTACCGTTTCACTAGCACGATTTATAGTATTACAAGTCCTACATCAGACCAGATGATTCCTACAATTTCCTGAATGAATTCCTGTTGAAAACGGCCTAGTAACTCAAATACCCGCAGTTTATCTAACTGTTGTGCTCGGTAGTGAGTGTAATTTTGAATTCCAGAATACTCTCAAAGCTGCATTCAAAAAACATAATTATGAAATTCTGGAAAAGAAAGTAGCATCCTTTAAATCCACTGAAATAGATACTAAAACGCCGCTAGATCAAGCGTTTAGAGAACTTTTGTTGCATCTACTTAGTGAAGAAGCAGATGTGACTGTTTTAAGATCTTTTATCCAGTTTTCAATTGAGGCTTGCAGGAAACATTTAACCACACCTACAATGCCCGTTGTGCTATTAGGTAAGCAATCAGTATCAGTACTAATTAAAATCTTACATATTTGTATGTAATGAATTTGTTTCGTTAAAATTGTTACAAAAAATACATTACAAAAACTCTCCACTCTATACAGTGTGTCCAGTATAAAATGATGTACTGACTGATGTATTAACACTGACAATAAATTCTACTTTGACAGTTATCTAGGTGATTAAAACAGACAACGAACGTCACTATGGGGAAATTGAAGAGAAATATCAATGCCTACTACCATAAAATCTTAATTTGTTAATTTTAATTATTTCTCTTGACCGAACATAAACATGTTATACATGGTTGAAGAGCATATTTAAAGGGGAATTTAAAAATGCAGAAATTCAATATGGCGCCCATAAGAAAAACAAAAGTTGACTTCGGCCTCATTGAACATAGTGGGCCTAGATTATTTTTTACTTTATTTTCAAATTCACGCTCATTTCTTACCCCCACCCTGGAAATTTCGTTATTGTATCTTTTATAATAAACACGATATAAAGGATTTTATAAAACGAACTTTTTTCTTTTTTTCCCTGTATATCCGTTGCTATGCCGAGTTCAAAGAAGTTGATGACAGATTATTCATAGGCACTTGATTGCGCAACTTTTTCCCCATTTGGTCCACCCTGTAACTCTAACGGTTTCCAATATCCCCATGTACATCATTTTATACTGGACACACTGTATATCGAATTTTTAGTTATCTGATATTTTTAGGCGATATTTTCGACACACTAACGCTTGATGTGTGTCAAAGCATGTTCAGCTTTGTTGAAGACAATGTACAAGTTTGGAAAGAGGACCTGTTTTTCACTGGTTGCAAAAATAATTTGCTTCGTTTATGCAATGATCTTCTGAGACGTTTATCTAGAACTACGGCGACCGTTTTTTGCGGAAAAATACTGCTATTTCTCGCAAAATTCTTCCCATTTTCTGAAAGATCAGGTAACATTTTTACGATTCCTAATTCGTTGGTCACTATGCAATTTATTTCGTTTGTAGGCTTGAACATTGTTAGTGAATTTAACTTGGAAAATGTTACTGAATACGGTACAGATAATAGCACTGATGATATAGTAACAGAAATTATTTCCGGGGAACAAAAACACGTAATCGACTTCCCATTTTACTGCAAGTTTTGGAAACTGCAGGACTTTTTCAGGAATCCAAATCAGTGCTATGACAAAGTACAGTGGAAGGTTTTTTGTACTGTAAGTCCACTTACATACACTTCTAAACCTGTTTAAACCAGCGATCTTAAAGTAAACTGTTTTAGCATTCAATGAACATCCTTAACACGTTTCAAGGAATTAAACTGGATTATGTGAACTCATCAGATCAAACATCCAATGTGGGCTATTTCGCGAAATATTTGACTAGTCAAAAACTACTGGATCTTCAGCTGCATGATGTCAGTTTCCGAAGATCTGTGTTGCTGCAATTTTTGATTGTCTTTCAATACTTAACATCTTCGGTTAAATTTAAATCGTGAGTTATGTAAATTTCGATATGCGTATCAACTGCAAGACATACTCATTCTAGAGATACTTATGAATTAAAACCGGATCAAAAGGAATGGATTCAAAGCTCGACCGAAAAGGTCTACGCTTTACTGCGAGAAACTCCGCCCGATGGCGAAAACTTTGCAAATATTATCAAAAACATTCTCAAGAGAGAGGAGTTGTGGAACTCCTGGAAAAACGATGGTTGTCCAGGTACTTTCTAAACACAATTAATTGAGCCCTGTTTTGTGATTAATAAGCAATGTCCTCTTTAAGAAATTAAGAAGTTCTTACCTCAAAGCGAGCCAGTTGAAGCACCAAAACCCAAAAAAGCAACCATGCTTTTGGGTGATTTGGTGAAAGACGCTAATAAAGATGGAAAGTTTTATCTCGGCAAGTAAGTGAAAAACACTGCATATTCCAGGCTACTTTTGAGTGGTTAATTTGCAGCACGGAACTTACCAAATTATGGAATATATGCCCCAGTAATTTAGATGCCTGCAAAGACCGCGATTTTTTGCCATCTTTAGATGACTATTTTGCTGATGCGGTTACTCAAGTAGAATCGGCAAATCCGGTTAAAGATGAGGAAAATCTATTAAAAGACTGCAATTTCGGTATGCCCAATTTTTTTAAAATTCATAACATTTCAAGGCATTTATCGAATGGTTAATATTCGCAGGTTGGAGAGCTTTGAGATTGTTGGCGAGACGAAGTCCCTATTTTTTTTCGATCAATACGCAAAATCATCCATTGCCAAAATATTTAGAGTTAATGGTTCATAAAATTAAAACTCATGAAAAACCAGGCCGACATGATGAAAATAGTCAGGTAAAATAAAATGTGTAGTATTAGTGAACATGCTGAAATGGATGGTATTATTGTGCCTAGGAGGCGCAAACCGAACAAGAGATGGAGGAAAACATCCTAACAGAAGAACAAAACACCGAAGATTTCAAACAAAATGAATACTTTGCAGAGGAGACTAATCCACGTCCAGAACCTACAAAAGTGAGCAGTGATATTCGGCAAATTATTGTCGAGAAAGTGGCCCCAGAATGGGAGAAATTAGGAACCAAATTAGGTTATAAAGCCGATGAAATTGAATGGTTCAAAAACGAAAACAAAAAACGCGTCGATCAGGCGAAGCACATGATGGACCTCTGGTTTGAGGACGATGAAGACGCCAACTTGGACAATCTGTTGTATATTCTCGAAGGTTTAGAAATGAACTGAAGCTGCAGAGGCTGTGAGAAAGGAAATAAACACAATGACAGACTGATAAGACTAAGCTATTCTATGAATATTATGTTTTAAAGAATAGAATATTCAAAGTCCACACTGTAATTTTCATTTTATTAAGTATTAAAACATTATTTTCAACATTAATAAAATATACAAATCTGGTTTACAATATCAACAATTTCCTGGTATTTACAATATCATATATAGGTAACTATCCCTCCACAAGATCTCCAAATGAAGACTGTGGGTTTTTACAGTACAGTATAGCTTTTTTTGGTATACAAAAGTATTTCCACGTAAAAGCACTATTCCTGTCCAAAAAACTACAGCCACAGGTGAATTAACTAAATAATAGAGATTAAAATTATAAATTTACAAATTAATTTTCTAAATTAAAACATTTACAATTAGGAGACTTGCCATTGTTCTTGTTTTCAGACGAATATTTTTTATTAGTTAACTTAGAATGGAATGTTTTTGTTATATTAAAATATCACCAGATTAGACAAGACGGAAGATGTAAAGGAGTATTGGCCCAAACCATTTAAATTCTCAATTCACTACCACAGTAGTATGTTTAAAAACTATTCTTTATGCTATAAATAGAGAGCACTTTGGTGGATGTTAAGGCCACAATTATTACTTTTTATATCCCTTGCCATTTAAAGTATTCACCTCTAAAATGGAATATTGAGATTGTAGGTTCCTCCAAAGATCCAAGAGCTAAGAGGAATAAGAACAAAAAAAGTAATTACCGATCGCGGATATGATTTTTAAATTAGTCAAGCACATTATCTGAGGTTTATGTAAAAGTGGTGCACTTACAGAAGTTTTAAATCTTACCTCAACATGGGTCTTGGTCTTCAAGTCCACAAAACTAGCAAGAATCGACGGCATAGTTCCCAAATAGGCAAACACTAACTGAGTTTCCATGTGCACACAGTACAAGCTAAAGTCGGTTCTGAGGTCGATGCTAGATATGATATTTTCCTGAGCTAACATTTTAGCTTCAAGTTGTTCGACACTCTCGGAATCAATTCCTCTAATAGCTCCTTGCAATTTCTTTTTCTTCAACGTCAGCAATTTCGACAAAGCCACTTGGTGATCGTGAGCCAAACCTCTTTCCAGGCGTTCACACAATTCCATATGCGCCACCAAAATATCATACAGCAGACCCAATTTTTCGCAGACAGTTCTTTGCTCAAATTCGGCTCTAGTTTGACATGTTTGCGATATTCCATGAAGATCTCTGAAAAAATTAATACGGCCTAACGCTAGGAACGACAAGTAAGTATGAAATAATCTAAAAGCGATTACTTACTTAGATAGATAAAAATTTATTGAACATTCCCATTAATAAAATTCACAAACAAAGTTAAAAAACATAACTCCCATGTCTAGCCAGATGTTCGGCCGGTTGCTCTTTGCCCATGATCTAAATAGGCGCGCTAAGTCGTCCATTACCTGGGCAGTGCCCTAACATGGACATTCCCGAGCTAGTCATACGCACGACAACGCCAGGAGATAGTCTTGAAGTGGCGGTTTTGGTTTTATTCGAGGGGCATTCATTAAGGAAAAAATGTCTTCCTGAAGGGAAGCCAAAAACCCCTTTTGCTTCGACCTTTAAGTGTGATACTGTCAGCCGTGGCGTTAACCGCCGGCAGTTTCAACTAGATGACCAAATTCATCAGCCCCCGCCCTGATCGGTGCAAGGACCAGCCAACACCAGCCAGAACGAGGCAGGACGAACCCGTCAAGTCACGTTATGTTGGATTTGTGCGTTTCCAGCCTGCTAGAAACGACTGTCTGCAACTGGCAGGCAATGTTTGTTTGTCGTCACGTACTGTCAGGGACAAAATCCTCATAAAATATGGGAAGTCACTTATACAGGGGACCATGGGTTGGGCGATCGTTTGCTCTTACTTGGGTGATATTTCGCGTAAGGACTGAGCCTTGCACTCCGCTATGATAAAATTTTTCAGCGATGGTATCTATATAGTCGGCTATATAGGCCATCCCTGTAGCTTCGTGCATTTCGGTTATTCTGGTGTATCTGTCAGCCGATAGGACGCCCCTTAGGAACCTATTTTGGGTCCTTTGAACACGTCGTCTCGTGGAATCACAGACAGAGTGCCAGACAGGGGAGCCGTAGGTCAGTATGGGCCTTATGGTGGAGGTGTAGAGCAGAAGTTTGTTTTGAGGCGACAGAAATGAATTTGGCGCCAGAAGAGAGTACAACTTTCTTCGGTCCATGAAAGTTTTTTGTACAGCATAGTCAACATGCTTGTTGAAGTGAAGTCGGGCGTCTAGGTTGAATCCCAGGTATTTCACCTCTTTTACTGGCTGGACTGGAGTATTTTGCACCATGGATTCACTTTAAGTTTCCATTTATCGAAATACGGCGTCAATAAACTCAGGTGATGCGCAATGCGAGATTTCGCAGCCTGAGCATAGAAAGACGATGTGTAGATCGCCGTATCATCCGCATATTGTGCTATTTTTGTAGTGGGAAGTTTTGGAATGTCTGCTGTATACAACGTATACAGCAACGGCGAAATCACTGTACCTTGTGGTACTCCTGCCGCGATGCGTCTTTTGGCAGAAGTGGAATTCTCCACTTTCACCTGGATGGTACGGTTTTTTAGATAAGACGCTATAAGGGAAACTAGGTAGAGTGGCAGTGAATGTACGGCAAACAACTTATACAGCAGGCCTGTGTGCCAGACTGTGTGGAAGGCCCTTTCCATATCGAGAAGCAGCATTACCGTACTTTGAAGCTTATTAAATGCTTCATAGGCATCCGTTGCGATCCTGGCAGTCTGCAGCGTTGTGTTGTGTCTTGCTCGAAAGCCAAACTGCTCATCCGGGATTAAACTTCGAAGCTCGGCTGCTGCCTGTAGTCTCGATACGATAACCTTCTCGGTTAATTTGCCGAGGGAGTTTAGGAGGGAAATTGGCCTATAAGAGGCGGGATCAGTCGGGTTTTTGCCCGGCTTTAAAATAGGAATTATTACAGCGTTTTTCCAGTCCTATGGGAAGTGCTGCAATTTAAGGACTGCGTTGACTATTTGTACTATTAGCACTATAGTTTTCCGCGGTAAGTTTTTGAGGAGTAAATAAGGGATGCCGTCTGGCCCGGGGGCTTTTCGGCTAGGGAGGCGCTGAAGACACGATTGTATCTCCGACGGGGTTGTTATATAGGAATGCAAAATCGAGGGTGGTATAGGATACTTCCGTTCTACGAAAACTAAACTTACTTAGACATTCCATCGAAACACCGCTGCACATTGTTCCAATTTTCGACAAAGTTCTGGCTAGATCCCACATTCATAACACTCATGTTCTTCAGTTGTGTGGATATGTCTTCGATATTAATTGCCGATTCTTGCGATTGAGTTACAAGGGACTCTGCGTTTTGTTTTAATCTTCCGACAATGTTAACTAAGCTTCGGATATTTTCACGGCTTACAGCGATTTGCCCATTATCAGCTGGTAACCATTCCTGAATTAAACATTGTATTTAGTAAAAACGCTTTCTATCGAGCAGCGGAAAAAATTGCCTTTGCAGTGGCCGATAGGTCCGAAGTCATAAACTCATCTGGCACCTTGCGGAAAGTGTTTCTGATCCGATGTTGGACATCAGAACCTTCGTCCGTTAAAAAGAAAGTTAGAATGCTGTCGTGGCATATGATAGGATGCCTGCATACAAGAGTAAGCCATCTCTGCAAGCCACGCGTCCTTTCTAGGAGAAATTGGCTATCGTTCATAATAATTTTTTTTGGCGGAAGACTTGGGACTAATCTAAAAAATGGTTTAATTTGGAAATTTGCTATTAAGATTTTTAACAACGTTGCTTACCTATAAGGAAATCGGTTCAGTAATACCTCATGCAACGCGACAAAGTCGTTATATCTTCTGGTAACTTTTGAGCCAAATCGCTTCGATGCAACGAGATACTCAGAGTATTTCAAAAACAATCCTTTTTTCTCCGGCACAAGTTGTACAACAATTGAATCAATTTCAATAATTTTTTGATAGTTTTCAATTGTGGATGGCCTCGGTTCAATGAACATGTTTTCTTTTACTTTCAATACAGGGGTCAAGTCGGCAAGTTTCGGACTAGGATACTCTGTGAGAATTGATTGAAATCCCTTTGAATGATATAACGGATAGTTTGAGTGAAATAACGTACCATCCCCTGTAAAGCTATCGAATAACTTCTCAGAAATTTGTTTGCCTTGTTGTGCCCATGCAATAAGGGCCAACGTTTTATAAAAGTTCGTTCGATTAACAACATTCTGCGTTTGCCGATTAGGTCCAACCAACTCCCAAATTATTTTAAGCTGGGTATTATCCAAGTTGCATTGCGACAATAGTGATTTGTAAACATCAATGTTAATGGGTTCATCATTGTTTGAACATTTGCTGTAAAGATCCCTGTATAAAACAGGAATTGCAGCTGAAATATAATTAATTTGTACATTATATGCACAGTATATGTCGGTTTAAGGTTTAGCCGTATAGAAAAGTTTTTTATTGCTCATTTTAACATAAAAAGTTGCTCATTTTAACATAAGTTAAAATGCAACCATGAGATTTTTCACAGGCAAATAAAACAAAATGTACTTTATTCCAAGAAGTTTTTAGCTTGTACATATTTGTAAACTTTCATGGTATTTTCTTCCGACAAAAATGTTCCTTTCAATTTTTTCTGTGGGTATGCAGCCGATTAATACCAAGAAAGCTGTTAAAAGTGAGCCTAAAAAATATGGAGCAAAACTGGTCCTACCTATTGCTAAACAGCGAGGAAACATTATAGATTTATTGTATCACTTAAAAACAATATCGTACGCTATTCATTCATCAATACTCCTGAAAATATTCCAACATAAATAACCACACACACATCTATAATCCACACAAAATATGTGCAAAATGATAAATTCCAGTAATATGTTGCCTATTAGTCATCGCGCGCTCGAAAACACGTCAATCTAAAAATATTATTGAATTATCATGGTTTTTATCTGAATAGTTTAGAAAGAGGGGAAATCTGACTAAATTGAGTCTGTACAACAAGTGATCAATAGTCGAAATTGTCTTGCAAGAATACAGATTGCGTATATTTGTATATCTTACCTGAACTTAAGGTAGTGGTCATAATTCCAGCTTGGATAACATGTTTGCAACAATTAAATCTAGTGGATCATCGATTTCCATGGAATTATACCTGGGTATTTCGACTATTGCACAACTGAAAATAAAGAACATCTTCAATTTAAAGGGTAGTAGATTTTTAAGAACCATATGGTGGCAGCCAAATTCCGCCAAAATGTTATTTAAAAAATATATGAATTTGATATATTAAAAATATATAATATATATACAGTGTGTGTCCAGTATAAAATGATGTACATGGGGATATTGGAAACCGTTAGAGTTACAGGGTGGACCAAATGGGGAAAAAGTTGCGCAATCAAGTGCCTATAAATAATCTGTTGAACTTCTTTGAACTAGGAATAGCAACGGATATACAGGGAAAAAAAGAAAAAAGTGCGTTTTATAAAATTCTTTATATCGTGTTTATTATAAAAGATACAATAACGAAATTTTCAGGGTGGGGGTAAGAAATGAGTGTGAATTTGAAAATAAAGTAAAAAATAATCTAGACCCACTATGTTCAATGAGGCTGAAGTCAACTTTTGTTTTTCTTATGGGCGCAATGTTGAATTTCTGCATTTTTAAATTCCCCTTTAAATATGCTCTTCAACCATGTATAACATGTTTACGTTCGGTCAAGATAAATAATTAAAATTAACAAAATTAAGATTTAATGGTAGTAGGCATTGATATTTCTATTAATTATTACTTTAAATTATTACTGATCGTACATCGAACACTGCAAAAGAACAAGTAACATTTTAGGATTAAAGTAGGTGTTCCAATAAGCCACCGTTTTCTCGCACGCACAACATACATCGTCTCATAACTGCTTCTACAGGATTTTCTGATCATTTCTGGGGTAATTCTGTTAACAGCTTCTATAACAGCGTGTCTCAGCTCCTCTTCGGTTTCGTATGACCTGCAGTATACCACATTTTTGAGGAAACCCCATGCAAAAAAATCAAGCGGTGTTATGTCAGGGGATCTCGCAGGCCATCTTACTGGTCTCAGGTTGCTTATCGACTTGTTGGGAAATTCTGTGATAATACGTCCATTATGTGGCGGCGCGCCGTCTTGTTGGAAATACAAGTTTTGCAGGGTAGCTACTGGAACATCCAGAAGTGCTTCCACTACGTTAGTTTGTAAGAGGTTCAAATATCTCTCGGAATTTAAGTTCTCATTAAAAAAAATGGTCCAATCACGTGGGTACCCACATACCTAACCAGACGTTACATCCAAACCTAATTTGGTGCCTAACTTGACGAACTAGCCGTGGATTTTCATCTGACCAAAAAACGGTATTTTTACGATTAAATAGTCCACATTTAGTAAATTGGCTTTCATCTGATCAAAGGACTTTTAAGGAAAAGTTTGGTATCTCGTTATTTCTTTGAATAAACCACTGACAAAATGCCATTCTTCTAATCGCATCGCCATTCTGGAGTCCCTGGCAGGGCCGTTCACAATAGGGATGATATTTATGACGCTTTAAAATACTATTCGCCGTTGACCGCGCAACACCTGTTGTGACTTCAATTTGACGTAAAAACTACGAGGTGTCTCAACCACGCTTTGCATTACTAAATTTTCTTTATTTTCGTCTGCAAGTTTGTTTTTCTTTACCTTAGCAAAACTCCCGTAAGCTACAAGGTTGTCTTTCAGACGCCTAAACATAGTTCTACCAGGTTGTCGCCTTTCTGGATATTTATTTAAATACATTTCTTCAGCTTTCGCTTCATTTCGATGACAGAGAATAAAACACTCCAACATATCGAATTTTTCATAATTTGAAAAGTGATTCATTTTGAAACAGACTATTAATTACAAACACTTTACACTGACAATAAATTCTACTTTGACAGTTACCTAGGTAATTAAAACAGACAACTAACGTCACTATGGGGAAATTGAAGAGAAATATCAATGCCTACTACCATAAAATCTTAATTTTGTTAATTTTAATTATTTATATTGACCGAACATAAACATGTTATACATGGTTGAAGAGCATATTTAAAGGGGAATTTAAAAATGCAGAAATTCAATATGGCGCCCATAAGAAAAACAAAAGTTGACTTCGGCCTCATTGAACATAGTGGGCCTAGATTATTTTTTACTTTATTTTCAAATTCACGCTCATTTCTTACCCCCACCCTAAAAATTTCGTTATTGTATCTTTTATAATAAACACGATATAAAGGATTTTATAAAACGCACTTTTTTCTTTTTTTCCCTGTATATCCGTTGCTATTCCGAGTTCAAAGAAGTTGATGACAGATTATTTATAGACACTTGATTGCGCAAATTTTTCCCCATTTGGTCCTCTCTGTATCTTTAACGGTTTCCAATATCCCCATGTACACCATTTTATACTGGACACACTGTATATATATAATAATAATATAGCATAGGGGCATACGGTATTGGCGAAAAGGCACAATAGGGGAGACAGACTTGTGCAATTCTGTGTAGAAAATAACCTTTTAATCGCCAATATCGTTTTTAAAACAGCATCCAAGGAGACTGTACACCTGGAGGTCACCTGGAGTTCGGGAAGCGAAAGAGATCTGGATGTCGAGAAAGTGCCAAGAAATAGAACAATTACAAGAAAAATATGACATCTTCAATGTTCATAAAAAAAGAGAAAAAATTTACAGACACAGAAAACATCAAGAAACAATCTTAAGAGACGATAACAACGAGATAATTCTAGGAGTAGAAGCTAAGCTTGCGAGATGGAAAGAATATATCGAAACACTTTTTAATGATGACAGACCTTGCTCCCCACCACCGATAGATCACATATTGAATGAAAAGGCTCCAGAAATAACCAGAGACGAAGTTGTTCATGCAATAAAAGCACAGAAAAACGCAAAAGCTACCGGTCCCGATAAAATCAACGTTGAAATACTTGACTTAATTGCAGATAATGAAAGTAAAAGCCTAGATTTAATAACAGCATTATTTAACAAATTATATAGCTCAAGCCGTTCAAGATACCGTCAGATTGGCTTAAATCGACATTCGTAACCCTGCCAAAGAAACCCAACGCCTCACAATGTGATGACTATCGGATGATGAGTCTTATGTCCCATGTCCTGAAAACCTTTCTTAGAATCATCCACACGCGAATCTACAAGAAGTGCGAATATCAGATGGGCAACACCCAGTTTGGATTCCGAAACGGACTCGGAACGCGTGAAGCACTCTTTTCCCTAAATGTAATGACACAAAGATATAGAGACATGAATGTGAATGTATTTGCATGTTTCATAGACTATCGAAAGGCGTTTGACTGTGTTAATCATCAGAAGATGATCGAAATTCTAAGAACATATCAGAACTTTATTGGAATCAAACGGCGGTAGTAGAGATGGAACAATCAACATCGGAGGATTTGCAGATCGGACTGGGTGTTCGACATGGTTGCGTCTTGTCTCCACTCCTGTTTAATCTGTACTCGGAAACTATATTTAGAGAAGCACTGGATGGAGTCCAGGGCGGAATCAAGATCAATGGAACCTCAATAAATAATATCAAGTACACCGATGATACGGTTATAATAGCCAACGATGTACAAGAACTGCAAAGCATCATAGATTCCCTAGTTCACTATAGTGAGATGTTTGGATTGCATCTCAATGTCTCCAAGTCCAAACTATTGGTCTTTTCTAAGACTCCAATAATCGCACACCTGCGTGTCAAGGGACGAACAATCGAACAAGTGACCTCAATAAAATATTTGGGAGCTAACATCAATAGCCAGTGCGACCCGAAAAGGGAAATACTTTCAAGGATTGAGCAAGCGAGAAAAATCTTTATGAGTATGAAATCATTTTTTACAAGACTAGACCTTGGTTTGGAACTCAGAACTCGAATGATCAATGCGACGTCTTCTCTGTCCTACTCTATGGATGTGAAAGCTGGAAACTAAATTCACAGACTGAAAAGAAAATGGAGGCCTTCGAAATGTATGTGTATAGACGGATGCTGCGAATTTCATGGGTTCAAAAGATCACCAACGATGAAGTACTCCAGCGCATGCACAAACAAAAAGAACTACTGAACACCATCAAGGAAACAAAAATGTAATACCTGGGTCATGTGATGAGAGGTGATAAATACGAAATATTACGCCTCATAATGGAGGGCAAAGTACAGGGGAAAAGATCAGTAGGAAGACGCCAGAACTCATGGCAAAAGGATTTCAGGAGATGGTTCGACCGCTCGTCTGCGGTCAAGCGGGCAACTTAAAGTTGTTTTCTTCAAAAAATAATTAATGATTGAACTGGAAATGTTTCTTTAACCGGTTGAAACTTACCTCGGCTTAACTTTAAATAGTTTTAAGAAACATTAATGTATTTCGAAATTAAGTGATTTGCCGTCTTTGAATACTTTTCAAGCTAGATGGTAAGTTGATACAGTTGAGTTTACCGATTAAAAGTATATAAAATGTAACATTTCTTAACTAGGCAACAGGGAAAACGTAAATTGGAAGAAATTTCCAAATCTAAAACTTGTGCAGTTCACTAATGGCACTTTTTATACTGACAAAATAGGTGACAATGCTTGTATTAATAATTACAATAAACTCATCGAGTTTGGTGATTTACAGTGAATTCTCAATAGGGTCATTTCAAGTTTGAATGGAGTGGGAGAGTAATTGTGTTTTGATTTTGCAATGAATTAACAAGTAGTAACAATTATTCGCAATGACCCAGTATTGAGCGAAAGTGAAATGAACCTATTCCTTGAAGTATTAATTTTAAAATAAACTTTTGTTGATAGACAGCACAAGATTACACAATTGTATGTTTTGGAACTTGATCTTTACGTTGCATGTCTTGTACCCCAACAAATAAATTTCATACCTACTTACCTATTATTGAAACATTTCGCACAGAAGATTTAAAAAGAAAGCAACATCCAGCACAACAGTACAATGATGAGTGTAGGCGTATCATCTAAATTACACGAAAAACGACAATCCCCCCCAACCCCCCAAGGCAACTAGAGTAAACAATATAGAAACTATTAAATTAAAATAAGAAAACAAACATCAGGAATCTAAACATACATAACTTAACCATAGTTTTGACGTGATGACGTTGACTACGCGTTAACATAGGAAGAAGAGTTGAAATTCTGTGAAGGTGAAATACCGTAGAAAAGGACAGATATAGGGGTAGTATGGGTTTATTAATTGAATGTTTGCGATTTTATGTTTTTCATTTTAGGAAAAAAAACATCAGTTACTTTAATATCTTAAGGATATAATCCATAATTTACTTATGCAATTGCCCCATCTTTAGTTCTTTTTGAATAGTTTAATTCTGAATTTTATAAATAAAATCTCGACAATTTTTCGCAAAGTAAAAACGCGAGTGCTTGGTGGGCGGCCAAAGCTCAATCAATCACCCTGTAGATTGAGCCCATTTGAATAGACATTCAAAAAATATTTTGCTTAATTTCAAATTTCCTTGTATATTTATTCTTTTATACCGGGTGTCACAGCGGAACCGCCGCGATCGATATCTGGCAAACTATAATTAGGGGAAATTTGAAAATTGGACAGTATACGTAGCTCATTGGGGGCAAGCGATCTAAAATATTTTGAAGCTGGCCGCACTTCCGGTTATACCGGAAGTAGGTATCAACTTGCTTATTGTAAATGGAACACCCTATATATTCTTACATTTTTGAGTTCTACTCCAAATTATAAACATATTTCATGTACAATAGCATATACCTAAGTCTAACTGTTTTTGATATATTTGAAATTTTATGTAAAAAATGGCAGTTGCAGCCACTCGAATAATCATACATTTTTCCTATAAGGAAATATGTACAACTTAATTTGAGTCGCATTTCCTGTTGAAGAGGACTTACTTTAATGGAATTTCGACAAAATTTTCATAACTATTAATACGAAGTTTTAAAAAAATAAGTTTGAAAATGACATTGACAAAACTGTCCAAAATCAATTTTTTTAAATGGAAACCCCAATTTTTGATAATTTTATCTTATTCAGTGTTAAAATTAAGGGTAAGTTTGTGTAAAGTTGTCTATTTCAAAAGTGTTTATTTTTCGAAATATTGCCAATTTAATATTTTCATATGGTTATTTTGTCGCATCTTATTTTAAACACTTATATTTTATTATTATATTATAATAATATAATAATATGTGATAAGATGCGAATGTGATAAATAACTTTCGCCATAAATAACATTCGCCATAAATAATAAATAAGTAAAAAATCTTTGTTGTTTAATTTAAGAGTCTTGACTATTAATTATTTTCAAAAGGTAACTGACAGCTGTAAGCAATCCTTTTGCATTAAAAATGGCCACTTTCGTCATGGCAACTAAGAGTGACAGTATTTAAAATAAGATGCGCCAAAATAGCCATATGAAAACATTAAATTGACAATATTTCGAAAACTAAAGTCTTTTGGAATAGACAACTTTACTCAAACTTACCCTTCATTTTAACACTAAATAAGATAAAATTATCAAAAATGGGGGTTTCCATTTAAAAAAATTGATTTTGGGCGGTTTTCCTCAAAACCTCATTTTGAAACTTAATTTTTTAACACTTTTTATTAATGGTTATCAAAATTTTGTCGAAATTCCGTTAAAGTAAGTCCTTTTCAACAGGAAATGCGACTCAAATTAAGTAGTACATATTTCCATATAGGAAAAATGAATAATTATTCGAGTGGCTGCAACTGTCATTTTTTACATAAAATTTCAAATATATCAAAAACGGTTAGACTTAGGAATATGATATTGTACATAAAATATGTTTATAATTTGGAGTAGAACTCAAAAATGTAATAATATATAGGGTGTTCCATTTACAATAAGCAAGTTGGTACCTATTTCCGGTATAACCGGAAGTGTGGCCATCTTGAAAATATTTTAGATCGGTTGCCCCCAATGACTTACGTATACTGTCCAATTTTAAAATTTCTCTGATTATAGTTTGCCAGATATCGATGGCGGCGGTTCCCGGTGGGACACCCGGTATACTTTAAATATACTATACCATAATTTATATACCCGTAAACAAGTTCCCAAACCAACTGCAATTCTTTTTTGTAAAAACCATTCAATATAGGCCTATACTGAAAAAACTGAAAAAAATTTTCGAACTAAATCTAATGCACGATATTCCGGACTGATATGTATAAGTAGTATTTTACCTGTTACTTTGAAACTGTCCATTCTCGATCATCTTTCTGCTAGCAAAATAGAACATACCATTTTCAAGAAACTGTTCTGGTAAATCTTGCCGCCTGGGTCTCTTTTTAAGGTCGAAATTCAAAGGGGAGAGTGTTCCATTAGTTCGCCGCCATAAAAGTTCAAATGACCTAAATCCATTTGTCAAGGGAAACGTTAGTTAGAAAATAGTGGCTCCTTTCACACACAAAAAATCTTAGAATGTTACACATTCAGATACAAACAAGACACAAAGACAAACGCATCGTTTCAAAAATGCTGGCACATTTTTGCTCATATTTCAGAAATAAATTGAGCTAGAGGGCTTTTTTTCACACCACTGGAGATAGAATTAAGTAGCAAGTTTCTAAAGTGAAACAGCATTTGAAAGATATTGGCGGTTTTCGCACGAAATGCGAACATTCAACAATTGTTTTAGTTTTACGCGGTTTTGCCACAATTTGACTCATATCTCAAGAACTTTACTTAATTGTGGGCTACGGCGCTTGTTTTCCGAGCAATGGATACAGGATTAAATAAAGTATTTGCGAAGTGAAGTATTACTAGGAAAATATCAGCAGTTTTCACACAAAAGGCGCATATTTTTTCGAGCAATTTTTGCAAAACGGCATAAAAATTCATTTTTCCAAGTGTTCATGCGGTTTTAGCGGCAGTTTTTGTTACAAAAATACATAAGTTTGGTTAAAAAAAAAAACAACTTAAAAATCATTCTGTATAAACATTTCTAATTATTTAATTTTTTTCTGCGACATTCTACTTTTTCCGATAAACAAATCGAATCATCTTGTACACTTTTCAGTATAAACAGTAAAATAAAACTTACCTCGTTACTGAAAATACACATTCGAATTTTTCAATAGCCCTTCTTGCTTGTACGAGATATTCCTTCCTCAAAAAGGGAGAAGTACACTGTATGAGAGCGACAATATCAACTACAGGGTGATGTTTTAAAAACTCTTGAGTGGCAAAAAGTGAAGACGCTTCATCTGTAGCGGTATCCCAATTTCTCCAATGAACGTTTACATTGTCTAAAATTTAGTTGGTCTTTTTGGCAAAAAGTTCATCATTATCTACCAGGAAATAATAATTCGTTCCTTCAAATATCAGGGCGCTTTTATAAACTTACATTTTCTGGCTTCGCCGTAAATTAAATCATGATCTGTGGACACCCAAACAGAATCAAAGCCCAGGGTTTTTATTTCATAAAGAGTGCGCCCCAATAACGTTCGCTCTCCTACAGTTCGTATATTTTTTAGTCTGATAGCTTTCGAACCACCTCTGGCTAGCACTAAGGCAGCAATGTGAGGACTATGAGTAAATACTTGTCTTAAAATACACAACAAATTACAAAAAAACAAGAGTCTTCAGATTTTGAAAGTACCTTTGATAGTGCTCACAACTAGACACAACACTTATAAGCGCAAAGGCAACAATATTAAAATAATGTCGCATGTCTTTTTCGTTATTCGTAGAACTACCGCTTGAAACCTATTAAAATTTAAGATATGCGCGTCTCAGCTAGGAGTAACCAGGAAATACCCGTTTAGCAAAGTTAACTGGTTAATGACTTAAAAATATAAAAAGGCCATGTGAGTGATTTTATTTGTATTTAATACAGAGTGTAGAAATGGTTGAAATCAACCGGTTTTAAAATATTTATTTCAATAGAATATAAGTTTGACAATAAACATGTTGAAACAAAATAATTTTCTCAAATGCTCTTTAAACTGCAAATAAATCAGCATTTAAACTGAAACAGAAGTTAAACCAAAGAAAGCATAATTTTGCTATACGTTTAATTATTTATTCATATTTTTTGGCATTTATTAATCTGTAATTTAATGCAACTAACACAAAATAATTCTTCGTTACATACAAATCTCGATCTAAAAAAACAGCTGCTAATGAGACGCAAGATCGCTGTTCCTCATATTCTGAAACCTAAAATGAAAACCATCAGATATTAATTTTTATTAGTTGTATATGAGGTATCTCGAAAAATATGAATTTAGTTCAATAATAAAGTAGTTTTTTTATTGACAATATCGAAAATTGCCATAATAAACTGCTGATCAGCATTGAAAACAACATTTAGAATATGGAATCACATCGATCGTGTTGTGATTAGTGAAAAAACAGCAACTTTTTCTAAAATTATCGTGTTATAGTAGTAGTAAACATCTTTATTTCTAAAAAAGGTTGTCGACCTATCGGTCTTTCTGCCCTTGTTTAATACATGTAGTCTTAATCTAAATAAAAAACAAATATGAAAATTCTCTTATTCTAGGTTAACGATATTATTAAATAAAATTTCAGTGGCAAGAAGAGATTATTTTATTGTCCACTAGTCAGTTGCGTTTGTAAGTGTTCGAGTAGCGTTAATGTAGGGAAACGGAAGCGGGATTGTCTGGTTGGTCTTGTAAGACAAAGGGGATTCAGTATGGTCCAGTTGTAGGGGTTGTTTGTCCATTTTGTCTGTAGCTGTATGAGTCTTTCCGAGATCTTTGTCATGTTTGTGCTTTCGTATAGTAGTTGGGTGGGGGGGTTGTGTAGTGGGTTTTGGGGGTGTCTTATTCGTGTTATTAGTCTTAGTGCAATTTGTTCTGTTGTTTGTATATAACGTTTTGTCCTTTCTGTTCCGTTGGTCATGAGTATATGTCCAAAGTCTAGCAAGGGTCTACAAATAGCTTTATATATTTTGGTGGCGGTGTTTGTGCTGATTCCTCTGTCTTCGTAGGTTAGTGATCGGAAGTGTTTTGTTCTCTTTATTGTTTCTGCCCTGATGTTTCGTATGTGTTTAGTGAATTTAAGTTTGTAGTAGTCAATTGTGATTCCAAGGTATTTTACGTCGTTTTTTGGTTGTTTCGTTTGGCCGTCTGCAGTTATTGTAGGGGAGTCAGCGTTGAGTCTGTGGTTTGTGAGCAGAAGTTGGTTTTTTGACGCGTTTGGTGTTAGTCTCCATTTATAAAACCATGTCATTGTGTTGTTTGTTAGTGTTTGGAGTCTTTATCGTGTTATATTTAAATTACAAAACACTTTTGTTGCGTTTTTACTAAACAAAAATAATAAATGATTATTATTAAAATTTAAAGAAATACATTGAAAATTAGATAGAATTGAGAAATGCAGAGATAATTTCAAAAATGTTAAGAACGAGAAACCTTCTTGACAATGTTTGTTACTTCCCCTATAAGTTTGTCAAGTTTTACATGCATTTTTTTCCATTTAATTATTTCTAAATTCCGTTCTTCCTTCAGTTTACTTGTATTAAAATCAAATATATTTTTTTAATCCTTAGACAATTTTGAAAACAAAAAGTTGTTTTTCATTTGAAATACCTGATTTCAGATGATTCGAGCGCTAAGCCGAAAGCGTGAATAATTTAAATGTCTTCATAACACATTCTTGATTTCAGTGTGTTAAATAAAATAAAAATGAACATTTTGTATGTCGGTATATAAAAATTTTGTTTTGCGTTTTTCGTCCAGTTTATCGATATGGTTTTGAACAATTTCAATGTGATTTGCATGCCTTTTTAGATAATTTTGTAGTTTCTCGAGCGTTGTAATTCGTTTAATTTTCCCAGGTTTAAAACACCAAAGGAAATGCAAAATCAGTGTACGCTCATTTCCGAAATGTAATTTGTTTCATATCTGAGATTTAGGCAAGGAAAAAAATTATCCAAATTTTTAAAATCTAAAACCACTTTCTTGATCTAAAGCAAAATCATTGTACGCTCATGGTTCAACATGCATATTAATTCGAAAAAAGAAACTCTCGTTCCTTTTATGGGTTTGGTTATTATACGTTCTTGATTTAATGACTTTTTATAACATCTTTTCGCGCATTTTAACCTGTATAATTGTTGCTGAATTTATCAGAATACGAAAATGAAAGGCTTGTGTATTTTGAAAAGCTATAGAAATTATAATGGCATTTATTGACTTTAAATAAAATCTCTGGCTGGCACTGACACAATTGACGAAAACGGAATAGAACGCTACACAGACAAAGAGAAAGTGGACGCATTCGCCAGACACTATCAAAGGGCCTTCAGCATATCGACAAACCTTAACTTCGACAATGACAACTGGAACTTGATCAACGACTGGTACTTGAACTATATTAACAGCTCACCAAACTACACCTACAAACTGATCACAGAGGCAGAGTACGATGAAGCCCTAGCGCACACCAAAAACACTGCACCGGGGAAAGATAAAATTAAGGCAAAACTCTTGAAAAGCCTAACTCAAGAAACACACAAACTGATCCTAACTGAATTGAACAACTCCATCACAAATGGCAGAATCCCAGAAACATGGAAAAACGGCTTAATAATCCCTATGCCCAAAAATGGACTGGACAATATACAACCGAGCAACTACAGACCAATTACACTACTTCCAGTACTAAGCAAAATTTTTGAATACATAATGAAGCAGCGGCTTGAAAAAGTGATTGGAAAATATATACCTACCTACCAATTTGGTTTCAAACAGCATCACTCGACTGTTCATCCGCTCTTTATTTTGGCCAACAATATACAAACTACCCACTTAACTGACAGAAAGACAGCTTGCCTGTTTATGGAGATTAACAAGGCTTTTGATAGTGTCTGGCATAGAGGCTTACTATACAAACTATACAAACTACACACACCAACATATCTACTACACACCATAAAGAACTTACTAGAAAACAGACAACTACAAGTACGAATTGACAAAACACTGTCATTTTCTTTTTCCCCTGAACAAGGGCTCCCTCAAGGATCCCCGCTCTCACCGTTTCTCTACAATATATACTGCCATGACATATACAATTACAACTTACCAGACAAAAATCAAATCGACAGATCGGCATACATATTACAATACGCAGACGACACGGCACTTATTGTACATGACAAAACTACTGAGAGAGCAGCTCAAAGACTCCAAACACTAACAAACAACACAATGACATGGTTTTATAAATGGAGACTAACACCAAACGCGTCAAAAAACCAACTTCTGCTCACAAACCACAGACTCAACGCTGACTCCCCTACAATAACTGCAGACGGCCAAACGACACAACCAAAAAACGACGTAAAATACCTTGGAATCACAATTGACCACAAACTTAAATTCACTAAACACATACGAAACATCAGGGCAGAAACAATAAAGAGAACAAAACACTTCTGATCACTAACTTACAAAGACAGAGGAATTAGCACAAACACCGCCACCAAAATATATGAAGCTATTTGTAGACCCTTGCTAGACTTTGGACATATACTCATGACCAACGGAACAGAAAGGACAAAACGTTATACACAAACAACAGAACAAATTGCACTAAGACTAATAACACGAATAAGACACCCCCAAAACCCACTACACAACCCCCCCACCCAACTACTATACGAACGCACAAACATGACAAAGATCTCGGAAAGACTCATACAGCTACAGACAAAATGGACAAACAACCCCTACAACTGGACCATACTGAATCCCCTTTGTCTTACAAGACCAACCAGACAATCCCGCTTCCGTTTCCCTACATTAACGCTACTCGAACACTTACAAACGCAACTGATTAGTGGACAATAAAATAATTTCTTCTTGCCACTGAAATTTTATTTATTTAATAATATTGTTAACCTAGAATAAGAGAATTTTCATATTTGTTTTTTATTTAGATTAAGACTACATGTATTAAACAAGGGCAGAAAGACCGATAGGTCGATAGCCTTTTTTAGAAATAAAGATGTTTACTACTACTCTCTGGCTGGCCGATTTCCGTTGAATCAGGAGTGAAGACATTTTGCGATTGAAAAAATTAAAATATCTATTTAGGGTGATTCAAGATAACTGAAAGCTTTCGATCCAAACACCTCTGAGGATGCATGCCATTCGTATTTGCGAAGCGCCAGGAGAAAAAATATATTCTTCTGTCTCGATGTCCTAAACCCCGATCACGTTTTAACTTGATTTGTGTTAGTTTTACATAAGTTTGTTAATTTTTACGCTCCCCATAATTCGTTCAATTGACTGATTCTACTTTCTTTGGCCCATTTGAAATGACTAATATTTTACACGGTAAATACCAACTTCGTATTGTTGGCTTGTTGCTACTGGGAACCTACAAATCTGGTTTCCAAATATGTGTTGCCAGGGAGTCTTTGACAAATCAAACCTCTTTTTTACTTTGCTTTTGCTCAAAAACACCTATCTTGTACAATGGAGTGGCCCAGTAAAAATATACCCTTTGGAGGAATTCTTCATCCTGCCAAAGCCAATTATAGTCCAGAAACACATCAGTTCATCAAAGGTACCAAAAAACAGCCCCAAAACGATTTCATTTATCGGAAAATACTTCGTAGTTTTAATGGAAGAGAGCAAGCTCTCAATGATGCAAAGAAAATCAATTAATTACTCCCTAAGAAACGGTCAACCACTTCCCGCTTCCATCAGCAACAGCAGACAAAAGCGTTCGAAAATCCCTGAAGTCACAATCAGACCAGGATCTTCTCGAAGGCGCTCACGAAATGATATAGTTTCTTCTGGAGCATACGAAATAGAACCATTTAGAGTAAGTATTAATTGAACGCCTGAGTTCAAATGCGCTTTACAGGCGGCAATTTGAATTTAGCCCACATATCCGGTGCTTGATAGGGAAAAAGAGAAAGTTAAATTAGCAAACAAGATGGCATATAACAAAGATATTGAAGTGAAAAAGTCGAAGGTTATCAAGAAAATCGAAAATGACGGAGTTATAGAACAGGGCAACCGATTTGATCAGCGTGAGTAATAAACAGTGGCTAAATTTGATTTACTCAGGTGAAATAACTTGTTCGGGTTTTCAGTAATCGAAGAAATAAAGGAGCGAGAACAGTGGCTTAAGGAAATGGAACAAATCGGACATGCGGAGAAATATAGACTAATAATTGAGCAGCAGATCCAAAACAAAGTTAGAGAAATGCAAAAGCTTAAATCAGCAGGAGATAATTGAAAAGGGGAAACAAGAATTCAAAATATAGTAATTGCGTAAAATCTGTGTCTCTTTAAACAAATCAGTGTGTTTTGAAAACTATTTTGTTGAATAAAAACAAAATTTAATGTCCTTTGAAAAAAACTCAATTTTCTCACGTGTTTTATTGCAAATTGATAACGAATGCTCCTATTTATCAATAGAGAACAAATTATTTGTCAAAATGCGTGCTTTATAGGGAAATAAGAGCACTCGTCCAACCAGTTTATAATAAAAGACATGAAAAATTGCTATTCAAGACACAAAATTTTAGGCGAAATACCCCCAAAAACTGATTTGAAAATATGATTACGCCTCAGTCATAAAGAACTCATCTGAAATAAATTGTTTGCAGCCAAATTTAGCCGTACAATGTGCGGGTACTATTTATACTAAAGCTCATATTTTGGAAATATGTATATTTATTATCCTATTAAAACAAAACTATAATTATTTGTATTAATAAAAATTTGATGTAAATCTAACAATACAATATTGAAGCAATTTTTTCCAACAGCAACATTTACTTTGATCGTCAATATAAATAAAGTAAATAATCACTATTGATATGATTCATCAATTTAATGGGAAATAATGCAGTGCTTTGTAAAAAGGTATTAATTAACTGATGTCTTGTTATCGTCTTAATTATCAGATTGGCCCTTAATGTTCATCAGCAACCATCCATGCAAAGTGTGCCGTTGCTAAGAAGTAGCCACTTGATTTAAAGGACCTTCCAAGTAGGCCGAAAGTGCGGTAGCTTTTTGCTTAAGCATTCCAAAACCTACACTGTTTTTTGCATATAAACACAATAACACATTGGCAACTTGTGTGATTGCTATACGACCCTCTTGAAACTCCATCATAATTATTTGCGGTTCATCTTCTCGAAGAGCGTTTTTGCCTGTAAAGGAAATATCAATGACTACTAGCAGCTTGAGCTTTCTCAACTTCCAGTTACCATTTTTCTCATACTTGCTCCAAATATTACTTGCAATTGCGGCGGTAACTCTTGCATCCTTATCACCATATCCACTGTATGCTAGAAGAAGGCCTTCTTGGTTCACTAGGCTATGGTTAATAAAAAAACGCTACAATTACAACCATATACCCAATAATTTTATTTATAATGTCTTGAGTAGTAGTAGTAGTAAACATCTTTATTTCTAAAAAAAAGGCTATCGACCTATCGGTCTTTCTGCCCTTGTTTAATACATGTAGTCTTAATCTAAATAAAAAACAAAGATGAAAATTCTCTTATTCTAGGTTAATAATCTTATTAAATAAACTTTCCAATTCTAATGACAAGAAAAAAATATTTTATTGTCCAGTAGTCAGTTGCGTTTGTAAGTGTTCGAGTAGCGTTGATGTAGGGAAACGGAAGCGGGATTGTCTGGTTGGTCCTGTAAGACAAAGGGGATTCAGTATGGTCCAGTTGTAGGGGTTGTTTGTCCATTTTGTCTGTAGATGTATGAGTCTTTCCGAAATCTTTGTCATGTTTGTGCGTTCGTATAGTAGTTGGGTGGAGGGGTTGTGTAGTGGGTTTTGGGGGTGTCTTATTCGTGTTATTAGTCTTAGTGCAATTTGTTCTGTTGTTTGTATATAACGTTTTGTCCTTTCTGCTCCGTTGGTCATGAGTATATGTCCATAGTCTAGCAAGGGTCTTAATGTCTTGATTATGTATTGAAACTACGTATTTAGGTTTGCAAATTATGCCCAATATCCTCTGACGAGTACAAGATGAAGTTGTGATCAATTTTTCATGCTTGTGGTTACGATCAACTCCAATTAAAAATCAGTCTAGTTTGACGATAAAGTGGCTGAAATATCGCAATGATAGAATAACTTGTTTCAGAATCAGATTAGTACGAAATAATCTTATGCCCGATAAGCTAAGCGATGTGTCTGGTAACAAAAGAAATGAAGCAATGGAATATCGCAATTTGCAATTAAGCTCAGTGTATGATAAAAACTTTGCTTATTATACGACGATATAAAGATTAAGCTTCCTTGAATCAATTATTAAACATTTTATTATTGCAAAAGACAATACCAGTTTTGAACCAGTAGAGTTGTTATAGGGGAAACTCTTACTTCTAATAACAACTGAAAACAACTTACAGTGTATTTTCTACTCCACCTGTATTGGCTTGGCTTAGAACTTGAGTTAAAACCTTTGGTTTCAAGCATTTTTGTACTATTTATTACACCTCGCAAATGAGAAAAAACTATTGTTTATTTATATTTTGACTGTCAAGTTGACATCCAGAAATAACCTTTTAGTTTTAAAATTGTGGGGACAGCGTTGCCAAGGAACGTGTATCTGATTTATCAATTTTTCTTATAATTAGTATTTTTCGCACTTATTTATTTAACTAATGAAATTTGTGGAAAAACATCAGTTTAAATTGCGAATATCGAAAGTTAAGTTTAATAAAATATTTAAAATAAACTGAAATTGTATTAAACTAAATGTTTAAATTGCTGATTCAAATGGTAATGAAATGAAGCAGACCGACTTTCTTGATACAGTGTTTAATAGAGCGAACCTTTTTGTAATGGCGAACCCTCGTTGGTTCTACAAAGATGCGACTTGACAGTTGCTGTGTTGCCAATAAGCTCAATTTATAATCTACGTTGTCACATGACAGTCGTTATAATAATGAACAAATATAATTTGGACATTAAATTTAAAATAACTTTTTACTGGGGATTGAGAAAAACAAAAAGGCGTAATTTAATAATTTTATTTCTTATTATGAATGTAAGTGAAAATAACTATAATGATACAATAAATTCCATTATACCACTGTTAAGGACCACATCTTATATTATACAAAATCCTAACTCTTAAAAGAATACTATATACATTTCACTGCAATGATAATTACGTAAGACTAATAAATCGCATACCAGCTTTATAAATAGAACAAAGTTTGTTTTATATACACTTTTAAAAATAACGCAACTATAGCAATTGCAGCGATAATTAAAGAGTTTAAATAATTACTTTACACAATAACAGAACATCTTTTAAAGCAACAAATATAAATCTTATATAAATAGAATGTTTCATGCTTTCAATTAAATACTGCAAATAAATGATCTAACATTGTATACGGACACATAAAAAAATGTATTACAAAAATGCGTATCTAGAAAATTATAATGTTCATAATATATGTTTCAATCGAACATATATTATCGAGAATGGAAATTGTGTTTCTGATGTAACCAATCACGGGCACAAATTCTGACTTGAGATAAAGCTTTTAATTAATACAAGAATTCCTGAAATCACTCTACTTCCGAGGGCGGTTTAGAAAAACTTCAACATATAAAATTATGTAACAAACTTTAGCGATTTGCTCACAATTGCTGGACAACTTTTTCAATTTAATTGATAATTAATAACTTTCAACAATTGATATCCATCAAACTATTTAACCACTATAGTTTCAATTTGCAGCCTTTACCATTATCAGTTGAAAACAATTAGACCATAGTCTGGGTGGAGTTAATAAACGGCATATCAAATGGGCAACGTAAAAGCTACTTAATCCTCTATGACTTTGCACCATTATGTTTACTTTTAGTTCAAATTAGTATTTGTTGTCTTTAAAGTTTAATCTGAAACAGAACATCTGCGATAGGAGAAGCTAGCAATATAATAAATAAATGGACAAATCCAATAAATGTTCATTTTACTCACTTTTAGATGTTAAGACAAGAATGGATTTGCAGGTTCGCTGGGTTTCATCCAAGGTGCACCTACATTTCCATTGCCATTGAGCGTGGAGTTGCTTGGAACTGGTGTCCAAGGGTCTGCTTGAGCACCGGAGGCTAAATCGTTCAAAACACAAAACGTTTATTGGCGAAACGGGAGTTATATTACCTGTTAACAAAATTTAAAAGCTCTTTGCCTTTTAAAAGAATTGCCAAAGTTTTCTAGCTTAAAGCGCTGATATAATTGCAACCAACCTGCAGCTCCAAATGCGGTCCCAATTGGTTGAGGCTGCCCGCCAAATTGAGCGAAAGATTGTTGTTTGATTTCGTTGATCGTCGGTTTAGGAGGCTGCGTATTGAAAACTGGACGAGCAGCCGGTTGAGGCACTGTGGGATCGGAGAACGGATTGGCGACTAAGGCTGGATTGTTGGGCTTGCCTAGGAAAAGAATTCACAGTCAAGTCAAGAAAATACAACAACATTGCACCCATCACTCACTAGTTGTAACTAAATTATCTAAATTAACTAAGGCGGAATTCTCCCCTAAGAAGCTTTGAGGAGTTTTCTTCGTGGCTCCCATCGACGGACTGGGCCCAGAGGGTGGCAGAACATCACCAAGCAGATTCAACTCAAAGGGATCATTTGCTGTTGTGATATTCCCGTTTGTTGTAGGCGATGTAGGCCTGTTTCTGAAACGTTTAAAGAGTTGGTCAAGTCTTTTACATCCTTGGAATAAAATCCTGGAATTTACCTGTTAGTAATAATATCAAATTCATCCAAATCAGTAGACGATCCGGGGCTTGTAGGTGACCATGGATCGCGCCTAACTAATTCAGATCCGGTGTTAACAGGAGATAGATTACTAGGAGGAGCACTTGCCCCACCCTGTAAACCCCATGGATCGGGCTTAGGTCTGATTGGTTGTGCTGCTGATGGCTGCCATGGATCGGCCAATGGGGCTGGATGGTTTCGTGCGGGAGAAGATAAAGCCGATGATTGCCAAGGAGAAGATTGCTGAACAAAAAAAAAGTGGGACTCAAAACGGTTATTTTATTGTGGGTTTTTGCTACTGGCATTCAAAAACGGGCGTGGGTTTAGAAGGATGAAACTCGTAATTCACACTGGTGACTATTTAAATACTGCAAATATTAGCAGGATTAAAGGAAACAATTATATAAACTTATTAGATATTAAAACAATGCTATCTGCCACTGCAAAAAGTTTATTCACACTGTAGCAATATCAGGCTAAATTATTATTGAGGCAATGGAGACAGCAAGAGTTCTGGTTCGGCGGATTTTACCTAATAATTAATTTTTCACTAATGGCTTTGTTGTAGCTGAAGCAAAACAAGGCGCAACAAATTGCAATTACCGTAAAAAAACATTATAAAACATTAGCGGGTTTCAGGACTTCCAAACAGGGCGTTAAGAAAAAGTTGATCAAGTCATTCACTTTCTTACTCGAAATAATACCAGTTTTTGCGATGGAATCTTTTTAATTGTTTCATGATCGGCACTAGTAAAAAAATTCGAAGATCCTCGTTTGAAAAAGAGAGTCAGGTTTATCAACAAATTTAAATTCGCAAAAAACTAAACCTTAAACCAAAATCACGTTGAGTGAAAAGCACGAAAAAAATGTGAACAATTTGGACGTTAACTTATTATTTGAGAATTGCAGTTTTTACGCCATTTCCTTTGTATATTAATAAAATAATATTTAAGATTGCAAATATTGTCTTTGCAGTATTATGGACGATCCATACATTTAACCGTTTGCAGGAAATAGAACCAATAAAATAGCTTGAACGGGTCACAAACCTATTACTTAAAAAGACAATTTTAACTAAAATATTTTCACCGATTATCATATTCATATATGCACGTGACAGAAAAATCAAATTTTCGGCAAAAAGTGTGCCAGATTTGTTCACTATTACATTCAGGAGCACCATCACATATTGTGATATAATAAAATTTGGGTCAATTGATTTTAATTGTTTTGATAAAAAAGCTTACGAAACACTAAATGCTCAAACAAATTTTGCTATGCGTGCTTCTCAACTTCAAAAGGTTCAATTACTGTGACTGTCCATTTTGAGTTAGCAAAATAAAATGTTACTGGCTTAATTGTTGGGATACAAAGCTGCTATTATTTTGATGGATCATGTTTAGTTTCCAATTCTTGAGATACGCACACAAACACTAGCAAAACTATACATACCACTGGACCAAAGCCAAAAATATTTAAATCCAACGACTATAAGAAAGAGAAAAATTAAACATTTATAAATCGCATGACAACAATTGCAAACAATTCTTAAATACCAGTGAAAATAGGAAAAAATGTTTGAGATATACAAAAAAATTACCTGCGGTCTGGGAGGCTGCGGCATTCCCCAGGGATCAACAGGTGTGGGATCGCCGCCCAAATTAACATCTAGCAAGTCCACTAAGTGACTTTGGGGCATTTTCTCAGTGGACTTTCTGAAACGAAAATAAAGCAGGTGAACACTTTAACATTGTAATAATTTAATCAAACTTACTTAAAATCTTGTTGGCTTTGACTCAAAGCCAACTGAAGTCTCACATCGTCCGACTTGCGCTTTTGTTCCTCCTGTTCGGCCTCTTCCCTTGACATGGCTAGAGCGAGCTGCAATTGCAGCTCTTCTTCGCCGGCAGTCTGGGGACGTGCTATTTCTATATCTCGTGGCAGATCCGCTAAAATATCTGACTCTTAACATGTGGAATTTATACTAAAGAGTGATAAGTTCACAAATTTACGAACAGATGTAAAAATTACTACCAGAATTTCCGGAATCTCGACTTCCCCACTCGCCTCTAAATGCTGGATATTTGGGACTGGTTGGAGTGTCCAGACCGCCATCACTGCCAAATCCACTGGCACTCTGAGCAAATCGTTCTTTTGCTTTTAGTGCTCGAGCTCGCTCGTTTTTCAGTCTCTCATCGTCTTTTAACAAATTAACCAACTGCTTGGCTTTTTCTCGAACATTTTGACCCTGATCTTTTCCTGAAACGTTGCAATTGAAGTGTTAAACTACCTTCTTCTAAGGTAGAAACGTAATCTACCTTCTTCTAAATGCTGAAAGTCTTTCAGAGTTTGAATTGCATATATGTTTTCTTTACATTGCTGCCCTACTTTTTCCGATCCAGTTTTGATCAGATACTCTAGTAGAACCAAAGCCTTATAAACATGTCTCCAATTTTTACCATGGTCGTTCAATCTCTTCCAAACCTTTAACAATCAATTTGGCATTTCGAACATCATCTCGTATATAACTTACCATTTGCATGATTTCACTAAATGCCACTACATTATAAGTTAAATCGGCAATTTCCGCCATAATAGTACTGCTGGGGCCCCACGGATCATTGGAGGTGGCTTCGCGCACCTTCTTCTGTGCATCTGAATAATTGTGGGCGAAATTTTTTATATTTCGCCGAATGCCTGCTACATTCACTTGCATGTCGTGTGAATTTCGACGCATCTAGTTATTACATATAATTACTCATTATTGCCCAAATATAAACTTCGTTTAAACACAGTTAAATAAGTACGCCGGATTTTAAACGCTCTTTTCTTACGACTACCATCTACTCAGGATAATTACTTATGTGTCTGGGCTAATCAATATTAATCTTATCTTATTATTTATAAATTATCTAAATAAACAAAACTTACTTTTAAGCAGTTTTCAACTGTTGCAAATGGCTAAAGCTCAACTCAGCTGCTAAAATAGATATTAATAGTGTTAATCAAGAAAGCAAATCAAATCAAGCAAAGACAGCGTAAGGTTTCTTGCATATTTTACGTAGACAAGGTATTAAACCCTAAATCAATACCAGACTTTTAAATCAGATAAGTTTGGCTGGATATTTGTGATGTTTTAAATATCACAAAGGATACATGGATTTAGAATTACGTTCTAACAAAGTGGGATAAACAAGAGAAAAACACAAGTTATAAATTAGATTTCACTGTCAAAGACCTTTGAGTAATAACTAAGGTTATTGCAGCTATAAAAATCGAACCTTGAATTCCATTGCCAAAAGTGAGACATGATTTCTTTAAATGAAGCACTGCATTTGGCTATGTAGGTGACATTAGCGATTTAAAAGTATTAATCAAAGCAATGGTTTTATTGGTTAGCAGCCCCGTTAGAAGAGCTCTCTTAAGTGGGCCAATCAAGTCAATACTTTAGATATCAGCTGTTAGAATCTAAAAATTTATGAAAATTTAATTGTTGTCGACATACTTAATCTGGCATAAAAATAAACAAATAAAGGCTACCTACCTACTCGTTTTGGTTATCACAAATTCTTTGGTCAATTGCACGCCACACTGTTGAAATGATCAAGTTTTGTTGCTTAATTCGCTTCAGTACTTGCAAACTAACAGGATTATTTGTTCAAACAAGTTACGTAGTTTTTAATAAATTAGTTTTCTGTTCACTGATGACACTACACTTTTATTTTCAATACATACAATCAACATGGCCGCATATCGCTCCAGATAACTTCCTTCGATAAAAACTGATAACTAAGACTACTTTAGTACCGAATAAAGCGTTCACAGATTCACGTGATAATTATATATGCTCTGTTTACCTCTCACAACAAAAAAAAACGACACCCTTTTATAAAAATGTTCATGTAAAACTTCACATTTGACAAGTTAACTGAGTGACGTTTGCGCTGTTTTTTTTTTTAAAGACGTCATGTATCACGTGGAAATCTTGCAACATAATTAGTTCAAATCGTCGGGTTTGGTAGTTCTGGTGTCGTTTATGGGGAATTTCAAATTTTACGAATCCATAAACGTTTATTATTTTTATATTAATGTTTCTATAAACCCCACAGTTAGTTTTTTTTATAGAAGAACGATATTTTGTGCAATAATAAATTTTCGATAAATTTTTTTAAACGTCTTGAATTGAATTTATTAAAATTAAGCCGCTGGCAGAATTGAGTTGCTTGCAAAAAAGTACATTTTTCCGCTTTTCCCCAAGAAACACCCTTAAGAAAAGTTGTTAGCAGGAGGATTACCGAAAAGGTGATCATTTTCTTAAGTTCCAAAGCGAGCGGTGAATAAACTAGAAAAACAGGGACCCGAACCGGAACCAATATGGAACCAAAACCGGAACGGGAACCGTTTCTTTTTTTGGACCGGAACAGAACCCATTTTTTATATTAAGGCATTGTTAGGTGCGGAAACGGAACGGTTTTTTTTTTCGGTTCTCCTTGTAACGTTTGAAAGAAATTACTGTAAATTTTACAAACAAATGAAAATAATCATTTACCCTCCTGCAAATGAATATAAACTTACGTTTCAATGTTCTGGTGAACCGCAGGGTGTCTATTAATGTGCCGACAAAGGGTCGGCACTTCTTTTAGTTAGTTCCTGCAATCGTTTTAATAGTCGGCGCCGCGACGCCGTCAAAGGGAGAAAATATAAGCGCTATTCTTTGCGGCTAGTTATCCCAAATGACAAGATCTTATATAAATCATAAAATAACAATTTTTTCGTACAAGGTAGTTTTAGGCGACAATCAAGTAGAAAAAGCAAAAGCACATTTAAAGTCGTTATGGACTAGACTGATGTTCTTAAAAGAGTGCAATTCTTCTAATTCTAAATCTGACCCCGACCAACACGATATGGAAACGGAATCATCTAGTTCTTCATCAAGCGACGAAATGGAAGCCTTTTTGAGACATAAAGATTCAGATCAAAAATTTTTAAAAGGAATTAATCAGCACGAATTTTCTTCACGAGGTTCATTTGTAGCCCTTAACAAAATTGAAAATATTTTAAATTCCTATCAAGTGGAACAAAGCCGCATACGCTTACCGAAAAATGAAACGGTTTTTGATTTCTGGAAGAAAAAGAATGAGCTTAATCCCGAGTTATACATGCTTGCTCAATTATTGTTAAGCGTACCGGCAACTCAAGTTAGTGTTGAGAGGTTATTCGCAGGACTCAAATTTTTGTTTCCGCCTTCGTCAAATATTAAAGAAAACATTTTAGAGAAACAATTATTTGTGAGGACCAACCGACTTTTCAATCGTAAAAAACAAACACCATACGTTTATACACTATTTTTTAAATTCTTTTTTAAGTTGAATTATTTTAGTTCTTTGATCACCAACAACGAAACATTTCAAACTGGAATTTTGGACAAAAGCAACTCCTCAAAAGATGGTGAAGAGTGTGAAGACATGAACCAGGAAGAACAATCTTTAAACGGAAATAAGAGTGAAAGAAGAACGCGCTAAAGCCAGAAAATTCATTAACAAATAACTTTTAAAAAATACGATTAAATTAATTTTTGTTGTGTATATTTTCCTGACTGTACTACAATTTATTTCAAACATTCCTGGGTTTCAGTCAATTTTATTGTTTACCATTTAAAATGTTACAAATACGTTCCATTTTAAATGGTAAACAATAAAATTGACTGAAACCCAGGAATTTTTGAAATAAATTAATTTTTGTATCTAATATTGTCTGGGGTTGCTAGTCCTCCTAACCCCTAGCATACAACCAGCCGAAGTACCGTATGAAGCAGTGGATCGTTTGCTCATCTTTTATCTTGTATAATACAACATGCAAGGAGAAAGGTCGTGAGATTCCTAATTAGAGTAGCCTTTATCTTTGTCCTCGTTTGTTGTTATTTCTAGATTTTGGAACCGAATTGAAAATTATTTTCTAAACCGGAACCGTAAATTTAAATTTTGCCTTGGACCGAAACCGGAACGGAACAGTTATTTCGTTTCGGTCCGGGTCCTTGTTAGAAAATCACAAAATTCAGTTAATGTTACGGTAAAACGTTCGGCGTTATGAGGCCAGCAGAAAACATATATTTACGTAAAAATAGCTTACAATCAATTTTAATTAAACCAGATTTTCACAATTGCGCCTCATACATTAACGCTCTGGACAAATTTCTGGCTGCCGCCAACCTCAGTATACTAATTTTGTCACTTAGCTCTGTGATATTTCCTTTTTCCTCTAAACAATGCAACACGGTAAATGTATCATTGGAGGTAAACACTATTTCTTCACTTTCGAGTAACGGTATGGCTTCACTCAGCAGTACTGGCCAAAAGCTGAAAAAAACAACTTTAACTTCGTACATTTACTTTCATATGGAGCGTTTTATTAATGTTGCAAAAGAAGTTGAATTAATTTACTGATATAAACGCGAAACCGTCGTATTTCAAATTAATTTTTTAATTTGTTTCAATACAATTTCTGGTATTGTAGTTATTATTGATTAAAAAAAATCAGAATAATTAGTGGTGAAAACTTAAGTGGATCAATATTTCAAAGGTTTCTAAAAATTCCTATTTTTTGCAAAAAAACGACAAAATTTTGGAACACGAAAACGCAATAAAATATTTGCAATCAAAACCGTTGATGGATGATTTCCCTAATAAAATTAAAATACTCACAACTTTGGTACAATTTTCGACACCATTAAAGATATTAGTAAGTGCCCGCACTCTTTGTACTCTCCTTCATGATATAACTTATGAAATTCGTTGTATTTTCCTAAAATTTAACAATTAATTTATGCTGCAAATAATCCTTTTTCTTGAGAACACACCTAAAAATATCAGCCTATCACTGGCCAACATGCATGATCCCAAATTGTCTAAAAGATCAGTATTGTTCAGTTCTCCGCTGCTTATATACTGCTTCAAATACTTATCGGCCAAATACGAGGTGAATGTACCATCTTGCGACTTTAACGCCCAAGTTAAAGCATTGCCTAAACGTCCTCGGCTTAAGGACCTCATCCCTTGAACTTTACATATGCTCTGAGCTGAAACTCAGTGTTATAAAACCCCATTCAGAATAATTTTTTTTAGATTTCTCACCAACGTTCTTCAGACCTCTACTTATAGCTTCTCTGATCAATTTGTGGACTTTCGCTTCGGAATCAAACGAAATTCGAGGTAGTAATAGTTGAATTGTAGGTAAACCATCTTTGGGACAATGATCCAAATAACTCAAACCGACTTGCCACAAGCTTTTATGCCCTACTAAGGTAGTGCCGTAGTCCAGAATGAAGGATTCCCGTAGTTTATCTGCAGAACTAATTTTTTTTTGAAAACTTGTTAAAAATCGAACATTTTAAACAATTTTCGTTCAGTGGTCTCGAAAAGTGGTCATAAAAATGGTATATCGTTTGAGGCATTTTAAGCGAACTCAGCATTGCCGAACAAAGTACTAGTCAATGCTCGGCACAACTTCAACATTCTCTAATGGGTTTGTAGTGCCGAGCCCTTCGGGGACGACACTGACTTCTGAAAAAACCTGACCAATTGAGAAATTTAGAGCGTTTTTGGGTCCAAACCAGTGTCATGTATGAAGGGCTCGGCACAACTTCGACATTAAACAATATCGAATGCTTTTGTGGGCCGAGACCTGCGGGAACGACACTGATTTCGAAAAAAAACTGATCAATAGTGAAATTTAGAGTGTTTTGCGTCCAAACCAGTGTAGTGCATGAAGGGCTCGGCACAACTTCGACACTAAACAATCTCTAATGTGTTTCTTGCGCCGAGCACCACAGGCACAACAGTGATTTTTGACAAAATCTCATAATTAAAGAAGTTTAAAATGTTTTTGCGTCCAACCAGTGTTGTGCCCGAAGGGTTCGGCACAAGAATGACACAAAACTCTCGACACTAACTGCATAGCAAAAAGTGAAGTTTTGCTTGAATTCAAGAAAATTGTTCTGTGTTTTGCCTTCACGAAAATTTGCGCCATTCTCACAATTTGTTTTTTGAGCTGAGAGGATTGTTATTGACCCAAGAAGAAGTCTCGCCAACCTAAAGTTGCTATAAGAAAGTGTAGTCCAGGAGTTTTACTTCAGATCTGATATTAACGTCAAGAAAATGTATTGCGTTTTGTTGCAAATAAACTAGACCAAAATTACCGGTAACTCTTGTCATGTTAAAAACTATAAAAGGGTATAAATACTTACAAGCCTTCGACTTCTTTTTCCAGCGAAGATAAGCGACCCGAGTGATGAAGCAGATCAGTAAAATGGCTCACAAACCAACCATTTTCGGTCATTTCCTGAACTTCTTTAATAACCTGAAAAATTAATTATTTCTAAAATATACCCCCCGACATTTCAGCACAGTAAAACGTACTAAAAGCATATCAAATTCCATCGCAGCCAACAAAACCCTATCTAGATGCCTCAAGTGATTCTGCATTCTCATTTTTTTAATGCTTTGCTTCGCAAATTGACCGAGTTCAAAGGTTTTCACCGTTGTTTCACTGTAACATAGCCATCCAGCTAGAAACTCATACCAAGCTTCGCATTGTGATTGAATCTCAGCCCATGCCTCCTCTTCGCCAGTCACCAGCTATTTCAAGATAGATTGGCATGAGAAATCATTGCATATTGCTCGGAAACATTCAAACCTTACCCTCATCAATAAGTTCAAGTTATGGTTGTTTATGAATTGTTTAGAATCAATTTGCTGTTGAATATCCATAACCCAATGCCTCCACTGAAGATTGAATTCGCTTACAGAAACATTGTTCATTACCTGGTGAGACGAAAAAGGCAATTTAGACCCAAAAAAATTCAAATAAATCACGTACATTGTATGTAGGCATACTCTTCAGTAAATGTTGTACCAATTGAAATATTGGACTGTTTGCAGCTGAGTGTTGTTTTAGTAGTGCTCGAACCACTTTAATCCTGCCTTGTAATAAGTTGCCGAAAACAGTAGGCCAAAATTCTTCATCTAATTCCAGGCCTTCTGAATTGCTTGCTAAAAGAATGGCAGCATTCCTTTCGTGCTTTGGAAAATGAAACCTGACCCAGTCGAGTAGCTGGGGCAAGACAATATTTCCCGGTATAACATCGATGAAAAGGATTTCACACAAGTGCCAAACACATTCCACTGAATAAAATATTGTAATATAATTGTGCATTTCACTTCGTTCAGCCACTGTAATATCAGGTTTTCCGACTTCGTCTTGCAAGTTCTCTAAACAGGCCCTGATAATCGAACGATATTGCCGGCTAAAGCTGAGAATTTCCATTTTCAATTCTGATGGTTTAGTCTTACAAGAAGCCTGCAGCGTTAAGAATATTCCATTTGATTCATTGACCAGTTTCCTTAAGATCGGGTGAAACAGAATAACACTTCTTCGGATATGGAAAATCGACACTGCAGCATTAGATGCAAAGCTAGTTGGCTGGTCCTTTTGCTTAATGCTACGTTTTTCATAAGGAAATACCACTATTTCATTCATGGGGCGCCATGAGGCCCCCATTCCTGCCCGCCGACATAAATCACCGGGAATTAGCTGCAACAAAAAATACTTGGCTTTATTCGACTTCTTTGGCAGGTAAAATGGTTGACTTACAAATGTTTTAGCATTGTTTTCCATTTTATTCGGGCTTTATTAACTTTAAGGCTCAACGGAAATTTGTCGGAAAGAAACAGTTTTTCTTAATTATGGTTAGGACTTAGGAGTCTTCTTCGCTGGCCCAAACTAATCAGATGGGCTTCAATTGAATTGAACCACCGCAGTGCAACTCAATTATAAAATTCGGCGTAAGAAATCAACATAAAAACGAGTTAATAAACAGACAAATATATTGATTTTGCCAATTAAACGTGAATAATTAAGGAATACAACGTCCCAACAGATCCTAACCTCAACTGTAAACATAACCCTAGTGTGTGCCAGTCATATTTTGAAAAACAAATTGATCATGTTGACAATCACTGACGACCAAATTAGGGCTATTGGGGACGTTTTGAACAACCCCAGCAGGCCTTTAAAAGAGAGATTTCGAGCCTTATTTACCTTAAGAAACATCGGTGGCCCCTTAGCGATTGCGAGCATTGAAAAGTGCTTCGGAGACGAGTCCGCCCTCTTAAAACATGAGCTGGCTTATTGTTTGGGGCAAATGCAGGATACGGCAGCTAATCCTATATTGGTGAAAGTGCTGGAAGATGAGAGCGAACATCCCATGGTGCGACATGAGGCAGGTTAGCTGTAACATTCCTTATTTAAATGAAATATGCTTGAAGCGAGTACATTCATTTATTTACACTTTGAAAGCACAAAATCCCTTGAAGTTTATGATTTTTGGAAACAGAGAATTTTCTGATGTTCTATATTATGAATCTAAAACTGGACTTATTTTTATCAAAATGTAAACAGTTGTGCATTTCATCTGCAGCTTGTTTGTGGAACACTAAGGGCCAACACTTTGCCACTCGCCTTCTAAACTGTATATCCCGAGTGTTGAACTGTTTTGCGATCAGAACAGGGAATGCTTATGAAGCATTTGATAGAATCTGTAACATTCTCTAATTCTGCTCTACATTAGAAGGGGTTTTCTTTTACATCTCTAGAGTGTGTGTCAGAATATTTGAAAATAGTTTGTCGGTATGTGCTGCCTACGGATAAACAATTTTTATTTCAATCTTTTGTTGATAACATTTTCCAAAACCGAGCTACAGCAGAAAACGCAACTATACACTGTGTCCAAGATAAGAAGGGCCAGGGAAACCGTAAATGATAAACGAAGTTGGTTAAATGGGAACAAAGTTGTGCAATTAAAAGACTAATAACACCGAAATTCTCGAATTTCAATAAAAAAAATTTCTTGCGTTAATATCAAACTGGAGCAAAATCTACTACACTTCATATAAATTTCGGTTTTCGATATCCCCATACTGGCCCTTCTTATCTTGGACACAGTGTATAACCTATGACCTAGTAAGATACTATATACGACGCATTTAAGCTTAAGATTAAGATTTGCCCTTTGATTTTTCTTAATCGAGTTTTTTTTTAAACTATAGCTGAAGCTCTAGGAGCCATCGGCAGTTCCGACATGGTAAAAATTCTGGAGCGTTTTAAGAACGATTCTTCTGTAGAAGTGGCCGAAACATGCCAGCTAGCATTAGAAAGAATTAATTGGTTGCAAAGCTCCGATAGTTCAAAGTGTTCGGAAAATCCATACCATTCCGTAGACCCTGCTCCTCCTGCACCATTACAGAGTGTTGAAGAACTAAAGGGCATTTTAATCAATGATAATGAATCATTGTTTAATAGATACAGGGCAATGTTTTCGCTGAGGAACCTGAGAAGTAAAGAAGCGGTTGAAGCTTTGGGTGAAGGCTTGAAGCATGGCAGCGCCTTGTTCAAGCATGAAGTAGCCTTTGTGTTGGGTCAACTTCAAGATGAAAGTAGTGTTAAATATCTGCAGAGTTCGTTGGAAAACTGCGAAGAAAATGAAATGGTTAGACATGAATGTGCGGAGGCACTAGGCGCAATTGCGACACAAGAGTGCATGGATATTTTAAACAAATACCTAAAGGATGGTAAAAGAGTTGTTAAAGAAAGTTGTGAAATTGCCTTGGACATGTGTGAATATGAAAATAGTCCTGAGTTTCAGTATGCAAATACGCTCACTGTGAAGTAAGTGTTTAGGTGAAATATATCGTTTTATCCTTCAAGAGTTTTGAGTAAGCCCATTAAGCATCCCATTCCATTTTCTTCTGATAAATCAATTAATCAATCAGGGTAATATAATATAATCAACATACAAGATATTATTAAATAAAATAAGGCAACATAATAATTAGAACTCGCCATATGCAAGATAATCAAATAAACGCATTTAAGCGACAGTCTGAAAAAGCAGCATTTTAGACTTCTCTAGCCTCTTGGATTTCAAATAATTCGGTCTTGCAGGTCTGCGTGTAACCTGAAAGTCTTGCTGCAAATTTTATATCATTCTGGAGAGAAAGATGGTCAGGAAAATAAAATCCGGCGGAAATATACTAAAAATGACGACCTTACGGACGGCTATCACGACATTTTAACCAGAAAAAAAACCTATACTTTTCATTATTTATCAGAAACTGGATATAGTAAAAATTACATGGTAAACTCAATAAAAATATCAAAAAGTAACTTGTTCGACATATCCAATCATCACTTCTTGATCGACTCAATCTTTGACTCTTCTTAATCGACTTCTTTCCAGACTCAATCTCATCTATTCGTATTTTTTATTCGTATTATTTTCTTACTATTTTTTTAAGTTTTCTCAACCTCGAAATGATCCGGGTTTAGATTTTTTTTAACTGCCCACTTTTCAAATGTGTCTACTGCAGTTATTGTCTTCTCAGAGTTTCGCCGAAAAGTCACTGACTGATTAATAGATAAACGAGTTTGCGAGTAGATAAAAGTAGATTTATGTTAAAAGCTTAATAAATAAAAAATTAAGATTATGATGATTAAGATCGTATTTTCCTTCTTTGCTGTCAGACGCACACACGGGATTTTATATTTAGTTTTTTTCCATCCGTAGATAAATATTGTATTACTAGTAGTAAAGCAATTGTTCATATTTTGCACTATTTCCAAATATTTTTTATATATGAAAACCGTCTTTTTTTCATTATCATCAAACATTAAAAAACCTGCCTTTTTCTTAATTCTAAAATCTGGTTTCTTTCCTTAGTTTTAATATTGTTCTTTCTTGTGTGTTTTTGAATTTTTTTAAAAGCATCCGTTTTTTTACGATAAACTTTTCGTAATTTTTATCCGACTAATTTGCTTGTCGAATTTTTTGAACAAAATCGTTTCTTCTCCAGTTTCAAGCAATCATTTTTCAAACTCGTTCGTGTTAGTAGCCTCTATTACCCATTTTATTTGCATTTTATGATGATAAGATTCTCAGTTCACATTTCGGAGATTCCACTTGGAATTTTTTACAATATCGGATTTAGAATTTGTTCAACTTATACTTATCATAATGGGAAAATAGTCGCGGTTGGCCCAGTTTTCTTTAATTATCACCAATATTAAAATAGAACCATATAAGAGATTAACAAAAACTCGTTTTAATAAAAAGGCTCAGAATCCTGAGTTTTGCCAGCTAATAAACTGTGGGTCTCAAAATGGATCTTTGTGCTCACCTGCGTTCTCTCTTTTAAAAATTCGCATTTTCTAAATTAATGCAAGTAGCAGTTTCAAATTCAACCACCTTTAGAAGACCCTTGACTCTACAGATGCTCATAGTTTCATAAAAATCGCCCGGAATCCTGAGTGTTGCCGGAATGTTTTGAAGTAGTAATTTGAAATTTTCCACATCTTTAGAAGAGAAAATGAGTTCTTTATTTTTTGTAAAAGTTAAACAATGAGTCTCATGCATTTTCGACGTTTGAGAAGAAAAAAATGTCTCGTTTACTGTTGGATTGAATGGAAATTATCTAAAAAGTTAAATATTACGTTGTTTATTAGTTAAATATAATGAAAAACGGTTTTATTAAAACACTTGATAAAAAATATAACATAAATAATTTAATCTAAATAAAACCAAAATACATTTAAAGATGGCAAAAATTTATTTTAACTTATTTTAATTGCTATCAAATGGGTTTTTAAGTATGTTTTCATGAGCCTTACAATTTGGAACTTAAATTTTCCATTTGCGTCAATCACTATAAATTTAGGCTTCCACCGTCAGAGGTAAATCCCTAATGTTCAGTTAATTTATTGGACGATTTTAAACCACGTGAATTTTTTATATTTGTCAACTTTTCAATAATTTAAAAATGCTTCAGGAAATCTCATACACTATTTCTGTATGTAGATTATTTTTTATTTGTTATTTGAATTGAGGTAATGGTAATATTTGCACTGTAGCAATTTTCTTCGACCAAAGGCGCCGTTTGATAAGGTATAAAAATGCTGATAAAAATCACCGCAAATATATTTATGCACGTAAAAAAGCAAAATGGCACATAAAATTCGTATTGAGTAATCAGAACTTGGAAAATTTTCGTATTAGTTAGAGCTAGTAGGGAAAAAAGGATTATAAAATATTTCGTCATAAACGATCTATAACTCTTGGGAAACCAGTCGTTAATTAATGTAAATGGAATGCTTGCAAGGCCTGTCGTATGGAATATTATAAACAAATACATGACTATCACAGACGTGTATCTAAAATAGTTATCATTAAGTTTAAAATATATCACAAGAATTTTACACATATACAAAATCAGAACACTACAACTAGATAAAAGTAATATAGCTTTTTTGTTGTATCTGGGAGATACGAAAGTACCTATAACTATGGATATAAAAAATAATACTGCGTAGCCAAGAGAAATCATCTCTGGATAAGGCACATTTGATTTGCTAAATATGATTTGCGTGTACACCAATGTAGGTGGAGCGCCGCAATATTGCTGGCATATTAAAAGAACTGTTAACTTAACAAAATTAATCCTTAAATTGCTATCTTTCATAATTCGCAAAAACCCATTTTGCACAGGTTTATCGGATATATTTTGAACTAATTTCCGACTCTCTTCTTCAGGGTTTGTGTCGGGTTTGAGCAACGACAAAAGCTTCTTGGCGTCATCAATTTTCTGGGCCCGAATCAATTCTCGGGGTGTCAAAGGCAACAAAAATGTAGCGAAAAGTACGAGCGCAGACACAATCAAACTGATAAGTGAATATTGCGTAAAATTCACAAACGGCCCTATAACATACGCCAGCACAAACCCAGAAAACCCATAAAAATTCACCAGCTTAATCAGATACGTCGATAAGGGCGCTTCGGTCATTTCTAATATGTAATTCTTTATTTGCCCCATGGCATATCCATGCCCAGCCCCTAACATGATCCTGCTTACTAAAAGACCGTAAATATCCTGCGCCTTCCACATGATGATCCATCCGAGAAGTATACAGATATTTCCAAAAATTATTCCATATTTTGGCCCCAATCCTAATTGTTTGGAGGAAAATATTGTTCCAAATGATACACCAAATAGGAGGAATCCAGCTATCATTGCACTTTGATCCATAGTGATTTTTATAGGTGAGTCTGCTGATAAGAGAATTTGGTAGTTCGATGAGGGCCATCCGAGCATTAATCCGAAAGGAATACATGTGAGGGAGGCTGGAAATTAAAAAAAATATAAACTTTTATGGATGGTTTGTTTATATCAAGCATCTCGATCGGGTTTTGGGGCTCACGATCAGGATTTGAGAAAATATTTAACAGTTTTTATTTGTTTACTCGAAAATGATGCGTTTCACGACGAAAACTCTAGAGAGGTTTTTTGCTTGGAACATGGCCATTCCATAGCTATTGACATCTGCAAAATTTAATTTAAATCTCTCAAGCAGTTTCGTATAAATTGATAAATATGTATGTTTTTTAATACCATTATTACATCAAATATTTTCATAACGATGCCCTTAAGACCCCCATTTATTAGAGATTTTCATCTTAGAATGATGCTAGAAATTATCTCCTGAAGTTGGTGAGAGCAATTTTGAATTATCCTGCATGGAAAAATTTTGAACTTGACATGAAAAGAGTTTAATGAGAGTTTTAATATTTTTTTATATGCTTGAAAAGGAATGCAAGTTATTAATTTAAACTCGACTTCTTTATATGATAAACCAATTGCAATTTTTTTACTCCAGAACATTTTGGAATGCAAAATTTATTTTATTTTAAGAAAACAGGGTAATATCCTCCACTCAGAGGTGTTTCACTGAAAGCTTATAATGTTCAGTCCAGTGTAACATTGTTACACATGGCTGGGTCGAAAAAACACAACAGAACTTTTTATTTAACTTATTTTTCTAGTTTCTATTTTTACTTATCTGTAGTTCTTGTTTGCTTTGTGTATATTTTCCTGACCGTATTTCAATTTAATTTAAATGAGATTCCTGGGTTCCAGTCAATTTTATTGTTTATTATTTTATCATATTACAAATACGTTTCGGTGGCTTTCTCCACCATCATTAGTTTGCATGCATGGCTGTTTCTACTACCTTCAACTTTGGCAAGCAATTGAAAAATTTTATTTTGTCCAACATCGAGCGAGAGAATTAAGAGATTAACATTAAGGAATAAGAATTATTAAGCAAATATAATCAAACTTGTAAAAAATTCAACATTCTTGTAAATACAATGGCTCACACTGTATAATCTGAAATAAATCGGCTTTGGACTTTGAAGTTTTTATTATAATAAATAGAGTTTCCTACGCAAAATTATTATTAATCCTACACGTGTCATTTTTCATTCACTTAACGAATCTCATACATTGCAGATGACTGTTTGCACATGCAACTTTTACAGCTTAGCAAATTACGTAACGTTGATGCGAAATTATAATCAATTAAGTAACATGTGAACCGAAAGAGTCGTAGACAATTTAATCACACAATCAATTGATGAATCACACAAAATGAATATAAATTAATTATATTTTTTTCTATTAGCATCAGTTATTCAATATGCTAAAATAGTGCCGAGTGATTAGTGAATGTATCTACTCAAACCTGTTTTAAAGGTATTGTATCTTCCTGGATTGTTTAATGTGGTTTAAATAAAAATTGTATTTTAAAAAATATCTAACTATCCTTTAAAGTTTATGTCCCATTCATGCAAGGAGCTTCTAATCACATGCATTTTTATTATTCATTATTTTGAGATTTGAGCACACTGATCGATTTATAATCTAAACATTAAATCCCTTAGTTCAAACAAGCTGATACTGCGTTATATTCAACAAATAACCCATATTTGAACCCAGAAAAAGCTTTGTATGAATAATCGCGTGCTTATTGACATTTATATTTAACATTCTCTTCATTTGTTCATCGAATTATCACACTTTATCACTAAAAATTGATCATTTAAATTGTTTTGTATAAGTTTATTCAGCCTAGCATATGAGACTTGACCTAGTTACATATTATTTGTATTTATTTAATCTATATGATTTGAGTTTAACAGTGGGTTTGAAGGAAATCGCAATTAGAACGTGCTCATTTAGAATACTTGCAAACTAAACAAAGTTAGATTTTCATCTTGTACTTGAATTGTGCCTTGAAAAGTCTGATCATAAAACATTTTTAGAGGTCGCGTACAAACAATTTTAACAGACGCGAATTCAATTTTGATCATAAATTATGTTAAACTTTCAACTAAATGAACATTCTTTACGTTTTGAGATTTTCGTTTATGTATTATAGTACTAAATTAGCCGGAAATTCGATAGTTTTCTTGGCAGAAAATGTTTCTTTACAATATCTTTTTTTTATTTTTCTTTACAACAAATATATGCGACTTTGAATGATTTTTTAAGATTATAGTTTCAGCTTTATTTATAAGAGTTACAAAGTACTTTTGCTTTTTGTCGAATTTTATCCTTTAGGGCTATTTTAAATTGTATTGTTTTCATTGTTTTTTATACGAAACAAAAAAGTTTAATTACTGTTGTCCTTCTTTGGTTTATGTTTGGTCGAAATATTGCGTCATCGAATAAATAATCCAGTATCAATTACTGCTAAACTCATGTTCACGTAGAAGGATTCTATTCTGCGAAATTATAAAACGCATTTCAATAAATTTTATTGGGTAATCTGCGTGCCATTAAGAAATCTTTCCAAGGCGCCACGATGTTTTTAATACCCGTTTATTAGAGAACATATTTTGTGAAGTAATTATTTAAAAAAATGTTTATCACTTACCACATGCTGAAGGCAGTATTTGCCAAGCTCCAGTTCTAATATGGGTTGCCATCAAATGTTCCACTTTTTCTTCCGGCGCGTCGAAAGCGTAAGTGACTTCTTTCTCCCCATTTTGGTTTTCATAATAGTTCTCCTCGCTGTTGTGCAGCGGTTTGTTCATTTTTTAAATACACAAAAAGTCAATATTTAACTTAAAAAATTTTATTATCTTTGTTTAACTTTGCGGCCGGAATTACGTTTAGTCATGGGCTTTTGCGTCTCGGCTAGAAGTCCTAAAATTCAAATGATATTGCAAATTTGCTAACTAATCTGACTTTTAATAAAACTGAATAAAACGTTCTGGGTTCTGGGTGCTATTTAAATTATTGCTTGGTGAAACCGGATTTAATTGATGGGTTGAATGGCTGTAATTGGATATGTTTGATACAGAGTGATTTACTTTGATATTCGCGTAATTGTCTAATTTTTGTGTAAAATATAGATCATTTCTTCTTTAATTATAATCAACTATGTACTGAAAAATAGGTTGAAATGAGATTTTTGAAAATTTTGTCTGGAGAAATATAATGTCGCATGATAGACCGCCGCACCAATTTGCGTATGCTGACTCTAAATTACCGAAGACACTCATAACCACTTGATGTTTTATTATTTTGTATGAGTGTTTTTTAGAATCTGTTCACACAATTACTGCTTTTGAAGTACAATCAATATTAATTATTGTTTGAAAAACTTTCCGTGCTTATAAGTCTTGAACCACTTAAAATGATTAAAGTTAAGTTCCCGACGTTTCGTTTACATTTACTGTGAACATTATCAAAGGCGATGGGGTAACGGAGTTGTCTTCCATGACTCGTTCCGGACTGAGACATGAAATACAACTTCGACCCGTACCTCATCGCCTAATTCACCGCAAATGTGATCGAAACGTCGGGAGACAATTCCAATCTTCCACGTGTTATAAACCCAGAAAATTTTTTTGCCGATACTTTGACCGACAGTAAAAGTATCCATAACCTGAATAGTAATTATTTTCAAAAAATTCGATATACATAAATTGCGATTTAATAAAATAATAAAATAAAATACTAAATAAATAATTGTTCACATTTAGCGGAATTAAAACTTTTAAGTATATTTACTTACTGGATTATTCACTTAGCGAATGAAATCGAAAAATGTTTTTAACTGGCATATGAAAATAGGTACAAAAATGTACGCAAAATAACAACAAGCACCTTCTTTACAATGGAACTGATTATAAACTTTTAATTTTAGAGCCGCTACAGCAGCTAAAGTGACTTTAGCACTATTTTGCCATATCATGAATTTAATCAAAATTGGTGGTAACAAAAACGTGGAAGCATTGAAGGCTGGCACTTTCACGTTTATTTTTTGTTCAGTTATTAAACCTTAGAAAATCGCTAAAAGATTTAATACAGAATTGAATGACGAATTCAATTCGGTATTAAATGCAGTTTTAAGTACATTGCCAGAATTAGAATATTTCAGCCACAATCCTATAGCTATTTGAAAATTTGTCTATTAATAGAATTTCATTTCTGTCGGGTGAGTTACCAGAAAAAAAGTGTCAGCCATCAATAATCATAGTTAATGTTAAATAAATATTCCTTGACATGTTACTCCATTTAAAAATTAATTTACACCAAAAATTCGTCATTTGTTTATTAGGTCTATTAAACGGGAATCATTAGTTTTAATTAACACTTAGACTGTCTAGCAGAGGAATGATTTTTAATCGGAACCTTTGTCACAATTACTTTTTCGATTTTTCTTAAATATTTATAATTACCTAACGAAATTTTAATTGCAATCAACTAAATTTTGAAAAAACAATTTAATAAACTTTTTAAATTAAAAAACCTTACACCTTTGTTTCTCCAATGGCCTTATAATTACCTACTAAAGATCATTTGAAATTATTCATTACTATTGCAATAGAGAATATGTATTCTTTTATATTTTTATTGCTGGTGAAAATATCTTTGCTACGATACCGCAGCAAGCCTCTTAAAGCTCGTTCACACCGTGACGAACGTCACGACATTGCGACACTCAACTGTTCAGACAATGACATTGTTGCAGCATACATGTCACGACATTACATGCCACGACATTAATGTCACCGTGTAAACGAGCTTTTAGCCTACTAACCCTACATGTTTTAGCAGTGCTTTCGAATATTTTGCAATACAAATGGAGACTTAGCTCGTTAATATGTGATAATTTACCACAAAGATGACACTTTGATATGCACTTATGCATTGACTTGTGTATATATCACTATATATAGTTGAACTTTACGATTAACAATATTTGCAGACTTTATCAGGATGTAAACATTAGCATATTCAAGTACTTTAGTATTGACAAGAAATTTACTAGGTACGAGGATTTCGTGAGATATTTGTTTTTGGATTTGGATCTGCTATAAATGAAGATTAATTTGGATTAAAAAAAACATTCTGTTCGATAAAATGTTGTTGTTTTTGTATTTGAAAGTGTGTAAATTTCAGATACAATGTCTTAGGCTAAAAATTAATATTATAGTGAGGTTGAAACTTTCATTGAATTCATTCATTAAAACTGTTATTTCTTGTAAATTTCTAAACATCATCAAAATTTATTTAAAATTTTTGAGAAATACTTTTTTGAATAAAAGAAACCAACCTTTCCGCTCTTCGAATATTCCATTTGTTGTATGGAAATAAGTGATGCAAAAAATATTTTATTTGAAGAGCTTTGGTTTGTATTAAAAAAAGTGCACCACACTTTTTCTTTTTTAGAATTTGGAATCGGGGTTTTAGGATTTCACTTGCATTTAGAGCGCTTCCTCACGATGATTTTGAGCGTTTTAAAATTGTGCGATTCGAGAAAAGACTATTAATTACAAAACATTGTTTAACTGAATTCAGAAAATTTTATTAAATATTGCATTTAGAAAGCTGTTAAATATTACAAGCACATTCATCCCAGTTAAAACAAAAATATGTCCCTGAAAATATATTGCTACTTTCAATATTTGCTAAACACTTGGACTTACCGAATTAAGGTCATCTCCCTTCAGAACATTCCACGAATTCTAAGATTAATGAAATAGGTATACGGTTTTCAGCGTTTTAAACAGGTGGAAATGTGCTTTTATCACCATAATCTGCTTCAGAATGATTAGTGGCATATTTTCCCAGAAATGCGCTTTTCTAATCACACTAGCAGCTAATATAAGTATACCTACATCGCTTTACTTGTAGCAACAGTGACCGAAATGCTCGTGGTGGAAGGTTAGGTAAAAATACACACATTCACTTGCAAAACTACGTTCATCATTAGTTTAATGAGTTGTTTGATAGTCGAGCAAATGTGGTCAAACTGCAAAGGATCGTTGAGCAATTTTTTTATGCAAAATGGATTTTTTTCTAAATCTAATTTTTCTGATTATTGGTGATTGTTCGCAATTGGCTAATTCCACATAAAATCTCTGTAAGAGCAATCAGACATGCTGATTACTCCAAGTCGAGATTGCTTTGAGGTACGGATTACTTTACCGGATTTTATGTCGGTTTATAATTCATGGTCAAGGCATGTTTTGTAAATTTACGAAAACTCAGTAATAAAACACCGATAAAGGCGAAACTGCTCATAACGAATGCATTTCGTTTTTATAGTGTATCTAATAATCAATTATTTGGATTTATCTCAATTACAGTGTTATGGGAGTAGATAGGGGAGCGACGAACGAAATGAACTAAAATTAAGAATGTAGAGAAGTGTTCAAAAATTTTTTTCGTCAATATTTATAAGAATTTTACAAAAACCGGGAAATAATTAAAGATAATACTATATAATTCAGCGATTTATCAACTATCTAATTTTTTTTGGATGGTCAGCTATGAAATTTACATTTTTTGGGAAAAGTGAAATTTTCTTGGTTTACCAAAACACCGTTAATATCGAATTTGGAATTGAATAGAAAACATGTATTTCACTTTTTTCTACGTTTAACATTTTTATAGTTGACATGTACATAAGTATAATCAAAGACATTTCAAGCTGGAACTTACCACTTAAAAGTGTTTATTCTCCAGGCTGTCGAGAAACATTTTGAATAATACTGAGCTTCACCATTGTATGAAACGTTCACTTCTTTATTGACTTTTGCTTTTATATTCATCAAGAGCTATTAAGAAGCAAAGTGTTAATGGGAAAATTGTTTGGCCAGTGATTCTTAGCGAGAACTGTTAAGTATAACAGTAGACAAAAATGGAAAGTGAAATTATAAAATTTGCGCAACCAGTGGAATCTGTTATTTACTGAAAATTGTGTTTTGGATTTTCAATGCCAAATAAGTAATTAGTTTCCATCCTGGAATCAACATTGATTGAACTGCCAACGTGCTGATGTAATAAAACACGTCCGGGGTAATTAGTCGTTTATTTATTTTTACAGCCTTATAAATAAACTCTTTAAAATCCACGCAAGAGCACACTAATTCAGTTCGATTTTTTCAGCTCCTTTCTTCTCCTTGATCCGACTTTTCCATTCATTCGACTTCTTTAAGCTTTCAGTTCGCTTTGTAATCCTTTCTTCCTTCAGACAGGAGAGCATTTCTGAGTAATTCGAGTTGCAATATCCGACGAGCTGCAATACCAAATGATCGGATCGACACTGTCTCCAACCGGTTATCAATTGATTGCATTTATCAGTATGTAGATGATCTGATAGATCGGTATGCATATTCAATGTAAATGTAAAAATATTGAAACTGCCAATGTAGGATTTTGACAGAATTTGGAGTCGTTTTGAGCTTGATAAGAGCAGGTAAAATGTCATAAAGCATCGTTCGGGGATAATTTTTTCTATTTATTCTATTTACTAATACCATTTTTTATTCCTCAATAAACTTTTCCGGAAGCAGACTGCTGCGCTAGTGATTATTAACTGCTAGTAACAGATTTTAGAATACGCTTTAAAAATAACTGCAGACCTTCCACTAAATAGAAGAGACTGACAAAAGCCGAACTGGAAACCTGCAGGTATAGAATCATACCAGCATTAAGCAATTGAAGTTGCAATGCTGCTCGTATCAAGGAGAATCTTCTGAAGCAGCCAAGCCAGCCAGTGGAAAATTGCGGTTCTTTTTGTCTCAAATTGTTTTTTGTTTGAAATCGCCCAGTGCAGGAATTTGAATGCAATTTTCAAAATTTGTGGCTGGATTCTTTGTGAATAATTCGGTGAGGTTTGAAGAAGATATTCGCACTAGTACTAAATTTATTTCAAAATATTCCTGGGTTTCAGTCAATTATATTGTTTATTATTTAAAATGTTACAAATACGTTTCGGTGTCTTTCTCCACCATCATCAGTTTGTCTAAAATATATATTTACAGTTATCATCAATTTAAATAAAAAACTTTCACCAAAATTCACATATTAAAATACAAATCACACACATATTAAAAAGTACATTAAGAACATTGGTTTTCAGGTGATGAGTCAGGACAAACATGTCCGGGAAAAGACTAGAATCTATTGTTTAGAGATTTAAATTTAACTTACGTGTCTAGTTGTTTCTACCTTCACATTTGACTGGTTATTGAATTCCCTATTTTATTCAACATCAAGCGAGAGAACAAAAAAAACTGTTTATACTTCGCCTTTTCTTTGCATTCTAGGAATTGCTCTGCAATTCCTCAATATCAGGTGTTTAAATTTCACTTACCTGGTCCAATCAGTTCATGCATGCGATCATTTAATTAGTGTGTGATACACAGAGCTAAGATTGTCTGTGTCTGATCTAAAATTCATTGCATTCTGATGTCTTTTAATCTGTATCATTTCATGGATTATTTTCTTATTATAGGTTTTTTCATTGATTAATATTTTTGTGTTATCGAAATCAAAACTATGTAACTTTTGTTGTGCATGTTGTGCTAATGCTGTTCCATTTTCATTAACCTTTCTTAAGCTATATTTATGTTCGTATATTCTTTTTTTTAAATATTGTCCTGTTTGACCTATGTATGTGTTGTCACAGTTCAAACAGTCAATCTTGTATATTACGTTAGGTGTGTCCAACTTATCGCTTTTAGGTTTAAATTTTGTAAAACATTCTTTTACCAAGTTGTTTTTAGTTTTTTCCGCTATAGTAATATTATGTGGTTTCAAAACACTCTTAATTTTTGTGTTGATTTCTGGTATGTACGGTAATGATACATACTTGATTTCACCTTATTTTTTCTTATTTATATTATTTATGTTGTTCCATTTATTTGAATTGTAGATTTTATTAATTCTTTGTTTTATTATTGGTTCGAAGAAAGCTTTGGGATAGTTGTTCATTATTAGTATCTTTTTTATTTTTTCAAGATTTTTTGTTCTATATCCATAATGTGCCAATTTAATCGCTCTATCAGTAAGAGCTGTTACAACACTTTTTTATATTGTATAGGTGCATATGATTGGTAATTCAAGCATCTACCAGACCACACATCCTTTGTGTACCAGTTTGTTTTTATTTCCTCATTACCGTCATATATAACCGTCATATCCAAAAAGTTTAATGATTTGTTTTTGTCTTCCTCAACGGTGAATTTAATGGTCTCATGGAATGCATTATAAATAAATATTTTATATATTTATAAATATATATTTTAGACAAACTGATGATGGTGGAGAAAGACTCCGAAACGTATTTGTAACATTTTAAATAATAAACAATATAATTGACTGAAACCCAGGAATATAACTAGTACTAAAGTTATGAATTTTTTTCCTCAAGCTGCAGATATGGAAAATTGCGTGTTTCACAAATAGATTTTTTTATACAGTTTCAAGTGTGAGCGACATTCGAAGAAGAATAGTTGATCACAATTATCAGTATTCAAGCTATACTTAAACATTGTTTATTAAATATCCACAAGGCATTATGTAAAGTGTTTGTCCATGTGGGGTTTACCAAGTTAGGCATTAAATCGTCTTCCTTCGATCGAAGCTTGTTTTGTGAATAACTGGCACTATAAGTTTTGAACAAAATTCGTTTAAACCACGATATGAAGATATTTGTTACAAATCAACTCCGAGTAGTTGGAAATGAAACTTCAAATTTATTACATTCCTCAATTAGCATTTAAAGACAAGCTTCCCTTTCTGAAGCAGCCCTTTTCACATTCCTTTCTGGCACGTGTACTACAGGCATGTTCTTGAACTCAAGTTAAATACTCTACAATTGGAAGTCGACAATTTCAAATTGTAATAAGCCAAGTCTTCCTCAAAGGGCACACTTTTTATTTTAAGTTCAGCACGGAAACTCAGATATTCATATCATGTGTTTCATACTTTAGTTCACTCTTTTATTAAGAATAATTAAAGTAAGCTCGTCTCGGTGGACACGAAACTTAATTAAATTACAATATGAATTTTTAACATTTAGCTTCTACTCACCCTATATATAAATCATGTTTATTGTCAGATTTGTGTTTTAATTTGACTATTATGTTTGACTTGCCAGGCATTTCATTTCCCTCACTTAACAAAGATACGGACGATGTTATTTAAATTTGATATGGACAGTACTGGATTTGCGTACTCTATTTTTGCGAAATTAATTATTTCTGATTGTTATAGCATGAGCTGGAAAGACTTGAGGTACGTTAACTATTAATTTTTTTAAGTGGATTTTCACAAATATCGTGGAACTTCTATCTAGAATGTTCTTATCATATTAATTAATACTTTTTGCACATATCGACCCGTTTTTTGTTTGTTTGTAGCGTGCTTAAACCCGATATTCCCGCGTAATTACTTTATGGATTTTCTATGTTTATGAGTTGGAGAATAACTTTGTTTGATATTTTTGTTCTTATAAATTTCGTGTGTTTTTTATTTTGTAACTAATCAATGTAACTAATCAATTTCCTTATCATATAATCAAATAGATTATTTAATTAGAGAATTTTGTAAAAATTTCCCCGCAAATTTAAGGGTTCTTCTTAATTGATTTTCTTCATAATACTGTCGGATCTTAAATGCAATTTAGCAACATTTTATTGAACCTGAAAATTCTCATTTTGCCTCTATTTAACTTTGCTAATGCGGGTTTCTCACTATCTATAAAAAAATTTGAAACACATTAAAACAAATAAGATTTATCCTCATGTTTTAATAAGCTCATTGGAAGTGTATTGAAAACTTTTGCAACTCTTGATTAATTTTCAGATATGAAGGAATTATTTAATAATTAACTCCTAAAAGTTTATTCATCCTTCTATTAGCCGCTTTAAAACTTTGAAAATGTATTTTTTAAAGTAACTTTTTAAAGCACCATACTTCATCGGATTTACATATGGTTTGACCTACTGATCTGAAGACTTTTGCCTTATGAGTATTTTACTTCAAAGGTATGAAGCAAGAATGTTCAAGTTCCCTCTTGCAATCTTTTATATATTTTACATTTGGGCGAGATTTTTTAATTTTCTGCAGTATCAAACGCATTTGATAACTCTGGAAACATTTTTTGAGCAACTCAGTGAGACTTAATAATATTCATTTCCAAATCTTTTGAGCTTTGATCTGATTTATACATTGCATTCATTTTTACAGTAGCTCCACTCTCACTTACTTTTTCAGGCATTTGCCTTACATGCTAACTAGTAACCATCAAGCAATGAGAACTGCACACCGGTCCGGTTCTGTTTCGTAGTCTGGTAATACTAAATTAATGCATGTTTATAAGCCTTTAAACAATATCGTTCAATATGTGCTATCTCGAATAGCTTGGTGTAAATTTGAATTGATCTCTGAAACATCTTGGAAGTTCTGTGTCTGGTGTTTTCCGTCCTTGTTCAAGTTAACAGTAATTTAGTGACGTCGTTTGCGTGCTCTAACTTGGCTGGAAATCGTTCTTCCGAAAACACCCAACTTATATTAAGATTGGTTTGTGTGTTGGACAGTGGACTAGGCCAACATTATTTATTTGCGACCAGTTTTCCGGTAAGTTTAGTTACTACTCTCGTTTCTAGTTCGATGTACAATGAGAAAGTTAAATAGTATTGGAAAATTGAGCGCATTTTTACTTTTAAAATCGGAAACTATTGAGGAAACTATTGAACTATTGGTCTAATCTAGATTTACTTTATTAAATTGCAACTTTCACACCTCGAGGTCTTCTTAAATATTCAATAACGCGTACATTTCAACCTTTGAAAAATTATTCCTGGATGCACAATTAATAATTTTTCTTTCATCTTCTTCTTTAGCACCTGAAAAAATTTAATTTATTTTTAAAAAGTTTCACCCTGAAAGGCCTTTTAGACCTATACGTCAATGTTGGAGTATCAATTAAGCCATGAAATCACTTAAAAGTTTTACGAGCACATTACAGTTTGCTATTTCCATTAAAAACACGAAAATTAATAGCCCCGTTTATAATTAAAAAGTTGTTTGTGACAATTTTAATTTCGCTAATAAATATAGAGTTGACAGTGTTTTGGTAAGCAAATGTTGAGCAAGCAATGCACATGTGAGTTTATTGTAAAAAACAATTGCATCAATTTTTTAAATAAAATTATTTAATGATATTTATATTTTAAAAATAATTAAATCATTTAATTGGTTTTATAAAATACGAACAAATCTGTTGAGTTTTTGTGCCGATATTTATTTGAAGTGTTGCTTCGTTAATTGAAGTTATCAATAAATTGTTAAGATTTGGAATATTTAGGTTTCTTATAAGTTTTAGAAGTAAAAAAAATTGTTAATTCGCATTTTTTTGCTAAATTGGGCAAAAAATATTTTCCGGTATAAGGAGAATACATTCTTTGAAATTACAATGCTTGCAAAAACACAAATGCCATAAAACGACAAAGTTTAGTGGGTATTATCATTGGCAGGTGAAGTTGGGATCAACATAGAGGAAAGATTGATCTGGAAATTAAATTGCAAATTTAAATAAAGTTAAAAATTTTTGAATCATGCACAAAATATTTGCGTTTTTAACGTATTTTCTGATTTTGTTTAGGGCTCAAAAATTTTTGAATATTTTACATTTTTTTAGGTCAATTTCTATGATTTCCATATCTCAACTAATGCACAAAATGCCTTCTGTACCCACATACTTGATGACACATAATGATTTTTATTCAAATAAAATAACTCTGTAAAATATGTCATTCTTACCAAATATTACACAATATGGTTGAAAGGTTTTATGCAGCTTTCACCACGAGATATGAATATATTAATAAGAAAAATTGTTGCGGTTTTTGCGAGTAAACAGCAATTAAACGTGTAGTATTTTCTTAGAAAGTCGTAGGCAGTTCTTAAAAATTCTCCAATTAACCCACAGTTAGGTAATTTGCCAGCAATATAAATTTATGTTAGTTACAAGGTTGGCTTCAGCAATAATGTTTTTTAATTTTGTTTATAGTTTACTCATTATTTCATTTAAATAATAAATAATTTCAGGGATATTTATAAACATAGAATTTGAAAAAATTCGAAGTATTTCTAGGGCTACAAAATTTGAATAAGAAAAGATAATTATACACTTTTTTTAAAAACTGCAAAACTTTTTTTGTATTAATATTTGTTAGGAAATCCCATTAAGCATAGATTTTCATTATCCTAGCTAATTTATATCCTTTTAATTGAAATCAGTCGAGTGAAATAGCTGCAAGAAGGTTGTAAATTGTTTATAAAATCTCATATTGAACCACAATTAAAGCAAACAAATTGACTTAAATAGAAGAGTATGATTTAATAGGTATGAAAAGTAAGAGTAAAGCGACGATTGGATAATAATAACAAAGAAATCACCTGAAAATTTTCTTCTACTTTTTGGAGATCTGCCGATTTGTTAATTCTGAAGCTGCCTCTGCATCTCTTCCTGAGAGATAGATTGCCAACTATCTCTCCATCTTTTAGGTGGCCTCCCGGGAGGTCTTGAGCCGGGCGGGTTGTTTTCTAGGACTATTTTCGGAAGTCTGTTCTCGTCCATCCGTCTTACATGGTTGTACCACTGTCTGTTACGTTGTCTTCCCCATCTCATAATAACTTGTATTTGGCATCATTCTCTGATATCTGTGTTCCTTACTCTGTCTCTTCTTGTTTTATCCACTATTGTTCTCAGTGTTTTCATTTCGGCCACCTTCAGCATGTGTTTCGTCTTGTTGGTGTCTTTACGGACTTCTGTACCGTACGTCATGATCGGTCTGATACAAGTCTTGTAGATTCTAATCTTACTATCTTTGGGCATGTACGGCTTGACCAGACTTTTTTATAGGGTCGAACCGTGGACGCTTACGAAGCCTCCTCTAAAAAACTCGAGGCATTTGAAATGTGGCTGTACCGAAGAATCCAACGAATACCTTGGACAGAGAGAATGACCAATACGGAGGTGCTGAGAAGGATGAGAACTGAAAAAGAAGTCCTGAATACAGTTAAGACTCGAAAGTTAAAATATGTCCTTTTGGAGAAGATCCTACAAGGCAGGGTATATGGAGCTAGAGGAGTGGGCAGAAGGAGAATATCGTGGTTGAAAAATTTAAGAACGTGGTTCAACCAATCAACCACTCATCATGTGGCCAACATCCGGAACGGATAGGCACTCTAAGAAGATGTTTACAGTGCGGATGCTTTGTTAATCTGGCTCCTCAGGTATTTAACTGGGTCGTGGGTGCTTGATATGTCTATGCCCAGATATCTGAATTGCATCACCTGTTCTATGAGATTGTCCTCCACCACTAGCTTACATCTGAGTGGATCTTTCGCGATTGTCATACATTTGGTTTTGTTGATAGAAATGTTCATATTGAGTTGGCGGCTTACTACGAAGAACTGGAAGAATTGCCTCTGCAGGTCGTTTTCTGATTCGGAAATAATTGCTGCATAATCGGCGTAACACAGCATACTGTGTCTGTTATTGACCGTCTCTTTGTGAAGCCCTGTTGTTCTTCAGCATTCTTTGGTTGCGTTTCCAGTTTGTCCTTGAGAATACTCGTGAATAGTTTCATTGCTGTATTCAAGAGGGTTATTCCTCTATAGTTTTGTGGGCAGGTTTTTAATCCTTTCTTAAATCTACATTATTCATCTGGTGTTTCCGTTTCGTTTAAGATTTTGTTAAATAGTTGGGATAGTTTTCTTGCAAGTTCGGGGCCTCCATATTTTAAAAGCTCGTTGGGGATGACGAGCGACCTGGGTGATTTTCGGTTTTTCAATTTCTTGAGTTTTGCTTCTATCTCTTCGTCAGTGACTGTACCACTTATGGCTGCTTCGTATTCGTTCATATTCAGAGTTTCTTCAGCGTTGTAAAGCTCTTTAAAATGCTGTTGCCATGTCTCTTTTGGTACTCCTTTGCTATGCACGAACTCGTTAACTTGTTTTTTCTGTTCCGAAGCATTTCCCATATTTTTCTTTGAGCGCCATACAGGTCAGAGTGCATGTCGCTAGTAAATTTAGCCCAATGTTCTCTTTTGATCTATTCAGTTTTATATAATTTTCTTTCTGCAAATAATTTACACATCGCCATATAAATATTAATATTTATTATGTAGGTACTTAAAATACATAACTCCAAACAATAGTTGATTTATTGACAACATTGGTATTCAGTTCCCAACACATCCGTCAAGACCGATTGATAGCCTTTAAGAGGTTTGGATCAATTATTAATATTGCAATTACGCTTGTTGCTAATAAATGTAGCATATTGGCAAACGTTTCAAAACATTGCTGGGCAGGGCTCAGCTGCTTTTTGTCGCTTTAAACAACTCAATTATGTATATCAAACGCAAGTCTAAACAGAACTAAATAAATTGGTCAACATGTTTCTATAAAAAGATTTAAATTGACTCAGGTGATCACTTTCTTACATCAGTAACAAGTGATTATGTTATTGCAAATATATAAATATCCTCGTTTGGGTCACATGAGGCTTATCAATTATAAAAGAGTCTTAGTTATCAATTCTTCTGATAACCTCTCAATAAAAACTCTTTTGCTTTGTGTATAAACTATATCAGTGTCTGAAGAACCATTGAACGTTTTAGGTAAGTTGCCTCTAAAGAATAAATTCACTCAGTTAAATTTTTGTTTTCCAGATTAATCATGGGGACTGTTGTGAGTTTTATTACTCCTGGCAATTCTGGTCGGTCAGATGATCCAGACCCGGTTACAGGACTCACATCCAAAGAGAAATATTTAGTCCGCACTTCTTGGGCGAAAATTATGAAAAATCCTGCTGATAGCGGGGTCGCTTTGCTTTGTTTGTAGGATCTTTGTATATTTTTTTTCTTATTAATATTTAATATCGATTTTTATTACTCGTTTAGGTTGTTTGAAAGGCATCCAGAATACGTGCAACTGTTTCCATTTAGGGACGTTCCTCCTTCGGAATTTAAAACAAACATTCGATTTAGGGCACACGCAAACAGTGTCGTGTACGCATTATCTTCCATTGTGGATGCTCTAAACGATAATAATTTGCTGGTGCAGATATTAACGAAGACGGGTTCTTCGCATGTTCCTCGAAATGTTACTGCGGAAGCTTTTATTGTAAGTATTTTCATTATAGTTGGGTATATTTTCCTGACTGTATTTTAATCACTTCAAATTATTCCTGGGTTCCAGTCAATTTTATTGTTTATCATTCAAAATGTTACAAATACGTTTCGGTGTCTTTCTCCACCATCATCAGTTTGTCTAAAATATATATTTACAGTTCAATCATCAAATTAAATAGAAAACTTTCACCAAAATTCACTTATTAAAATACAAATCACACACATATTAAAAAGTACAATTAAGAACATTGGTTTTCAGGTGATGAGTCAGGACAAACATGTTCGGGAAAAGACTAGAATCTATTGTTTAGAGATTTAAATTTAACTTACGTGTCTAGATGTTTCTACCTTCACATTTGACTGGACATTGAATTCCCTATTTTATTCGACATCGAGCGAGGGAACGAAAAAAACCTGTTTATACTTCGCCTTTTCTTTGCATTCTTGGAATTGCTCTGCAATTCCTCAATATCAGCTGTTTACTTTTCACTTACCTGGTCCATTCAGTTCATGCATGCGATCATTTAATTAGTGTGTGATACACAGAGATAAGATTGTCTGTGTCTGATCTAAAATTCATTGCATTCTGGTGTTTTTTGATCTGTATCATTTCATGGAATCTTCTTTTATTATAGCTGTTTTCATTGATTAGTATTTTTGTGTTATCGAAATCAAAACTATGCAATTTTTGTTGTACATGTTGTGCTAATGCTGTTCCATTTTCGTTAACCTTTCTTAAGCTATATTTATGCTCGTATATTCCTTTTTTCAAATATTGTCCTGTTTGACCTATGTATGTGTTATCACAGTTCAAACAGTCAATCCTGTATATTACGTTAGGTGTGTCCAACTTATCGCTTTTAGGTTTAAATTTTGTAAAACATTCTTTTACCAAGTTGTTTTTAGTTCTTTCTGCTATAGAAATATTATTAGGTTTCAAAACACTCTTTATTTTTGTGTTGATTTCTGGTATGTACGGTAATGATACATACTTGACTTCACCTTCTTTTATCTTATTTATATTATTTATGTTGTTCCATTTATTTGAATTGTAGATTTTATTAATTCTTTGTTTTATTATTGGTTCAAAGAAAGCTTTGGGATAGTTATTCATTATTAGTATCTTTTTTATTTTTTCAAGATTTTTTGTTCTATATCCATAATGTGCCAATTTAATCGCTCTATCAGTAAGAGCTGTTACAACACTTTTTTATATTGTATAGGTGCATATGATTGGTAATTCAAGTATCTACCAGACCACACATCCTTTGTGTACCAGTTTATTTTTATTTCCCCATTACCGTCATATATAACCGTCATATCCAAAAAGTTTATTGATTTGTTTTTGTCTTCCTCAATGGTGAATTTAATGGTCTCATGGAATGCATTAAATTTATCTAATGTGTATTAAACTTTTTGGTTTGGCAGGCACATTATGCAGTCATCTACGTATCTTTTAAAAAATCCACACTTAAAATTCAAATCAGGTATTAGTTTTTCGTCCAGACTTTCCATTTCGAGGTTTGCAATTGTTGCAGCTATGGGAGACCCCATAGCTACTCCATATATTTGTGAACAGAAATTTCCCTCGTACTGGAAGTAAGTGGACTTAAGGCACATCTCTACCGCCCCAATAAATTCATTTTCGGGTAATGATGTGTGCTCCCTTATTTCAGATCATCTACCCCTTATGCACTGTATTGAGCAATCTACCGGGATGTTTGTGTATAACGATACAACATCCAGTGATATTATGCGATGGTTCTCAGGCTCTCATGGCTATTTTATAAATTCACAGAAACTCCATGAGTCCTTAACGTGATATTGTGACTTTCCCAATATATTTGTAGTAAGATATTTTTTTTCCGGTTTATATGTTTTTAAATCATTTATTAAGGCTAGCATTATTGTTTTATATTCATTTTTCATCATAACAACTGTCTTGCTACATTTATCAGCCGTTAGCACACAGATGTTTGTGTTTTCATTTAAAAAAGTTTTGGTCTCACATATAAGCTTATTGATATCATTGGGCACACCTTTGTTCGACGTTCCACTCTTGAAATTTGTTAATATATTACACAACTTACTTCTTATTTCGTTTTTTTCATCGCTGTTTAATGAATGATAAACAATAAAATTGACTGAAACCCAGGAATAATTTGAAGTATTTTTATTGCTAGTTGAAGTTTTGATCAGATTGCCTCAATGTTCTTTGGAACTAAATTGGGCTTTTGCAACCATTGTTTGAATCTGGTGAGTTTTCCGGGCTTTTAGGTCCAAAATAATTCTGTTCCACGACGGCTTAAAAGCCCGAAAAATTCACCAGATTCACAAATTAAAAAATTGGAAACTTGTCGAAATGCTACAAGTTATTTTACACATAGCTAAATTGGATTTGGGTTTGAAAGTTACTAAAGAGCATGTTTGGTAAAACAAATCAATGCCGAATGAATCTTGGATTAAAGAAGTTTTAGTTTTTCAGTAGGATAAATGTATAAGCAATTTAAGCAACTTTGATGTGAAATAAAAGGCAAACTTTTTAGAAGGAGTAGAAACAATAACTCCTTTTTTCCAAAAAACCGCCTGTTCTTCAAAAATCAACTTTCATTGACTTGTTCGCATTATTGCTCCAAGGAAGCAAATAAATGGCAATTCATGTAATATTGCAAAAATCATTTATGTACATTTTATTTTTGCTTATTTGGTACGAAAAATATGGCTAAAAATACAAAAATATATAGAATACGATAGAAAATTTACACCTATTTATACAATTACTTAAACACTAATCAACGTTTAAAAAAGTTGCAGAGGCATAATTTGCAAACAATAAAATTTTTAAATATTTTTTGAAAATTTGAGCGTCTTTTGTGAATGCCAACCCTCTATTGGGGGAATTTACGTGCTTAAACGAAAAACTGAATTACGATAAACACTTCTTGATACGACCTCCTAAGCGTTATTAAAATACGATTAATCGAGATCGGAAATTAATTTAATACTTCACTGCGTTTGTGAATAACGTCCAGTCTTGTTCCAGCTTTTTGAGTTCAATACGAAACACATTAATATTTCTTATTTTCCCAAAAATGTCAAGTGTGAAACTAATTCAACTGAGAAAAAATATATGCTATCTGATATTATTACTTAATTGTGTATATTTTCGTTTGAGTTTGAGTTTGTCAAATGTGAAGGTAGAAACAGCCATACATACAAACTGATGATGGTGGAGAAAGACACCGAAACGTATTTGTAAAGATTTTAAATAATAAACACTAATATTGACTGGAACCCAGGAATTTCTTTTGGATTATTACTTAATAATTTAAGATCAATTATTTTTTAATTCCGATTTACATAAATGCGTGGTACTTTGTCGAAAATTATATTATTCGTTACACTTTTTTTATTTCAGCATTTAAAAGAAGTCACAATCGAACTTTTTTCGACAATTTTCAAAGCTGACGAAGTGGCAGCCTGGAAGAAAACTTTAGAAGTGGCTTTCTCGGTGATAATCCAAGGCATCGAAAGTGTACATTGAAATGCACCCGTTCTCAAATTATCCATCATTTGAATCCGAAAATAAACACAAACTTTACGGGGTATTTTTCACGTTAAGGTTTTTTTATTTCAGCTGTATTCATGACTCATAAGAAGCAATAAGATTAAGCGACTAGAAAGAAGAAATTGGAAAAATGCAGATGCAGATGTGATTGTTTATATATTTATATATAATATTTTGTTCTTCTTGAGTTTTCTTTGGAATGTAGATCGGATGACTTCATCAAAGCCTGAACTTGCAATTTTGCAAAACTTTAAAATATGACATTTTAACCATGTGAATTAACTAATGGTTTGCCGCTTTAAAACTTTAATTCCATGATATCCAAAACATTATGTAAATTATCATTATTTTTTAAGGGTAACTTTGTGCAATGTGTCTTTTATCTAAATATTATTCATTTGAATAGCTGCATTGATGACAAAAAAATATAAAGTACTTATTGTGTAAGTTAAGATATTCAAATAGCATCTAAGTGTAGATTTAAGTTGTAAGAGGAATTATTTTGCCGATATAGCAAAACAAGAATAATCACCTATAATTATGTATTAAAAAATTTTAAGTTTTTTTGTAATGTAAAAAGTGCTAAATACATTCTTTAATTTTACAATGTGTCTGTTTTCTTTAAATTGTATTTTTTTGTAATTTTTATTAATTAATTGCATTTCTAGACAAGATGGGAATAATTACTAGCTACATTGGTAGAGATCTTGAAAGAGATGATGATCCAGATCCAAAAACTGGATTAACTTCCAGAGACATTTCCGTGTTGAAAATAACATGGAAGCGAATTACTGAAGGAGGAGGCACTTTAGAAATCGGAATAGCCATTTTTATCAAGTAACAGAACTTTATATTTTCATAACAGTCAATGTTAACAAGAAAAAATTCTTTAGTTTATTTGCAAAACATCCAGAATACCAACAATTATTCCCATTTAAAAACTTGAGAGGAGAAGAGCTGAAAACTAGTATTAAGTTTCGGGCTCATTGCATCAGCGTGATGTATGCTTTAACTTGTATAGTTGAAAATGTTTCTGATCCTCTGATGCTGGAACAGCTATTGATTAAGCAATCAACCAGTCATGTACTCAGAAACGTTCCAGATCAAGCATATTGGGTTAGTAGTTTTCAAAAAATATCCTGCCGTTTTTCTCATTTCGTCTTTTTAGTTATTTTAAAGTTAATTTATTGTATTGTTTTCAGGACATTAAAACAGTTATTTTATCAATAGTTGCAAGCTCGATGAACAAAAGCGAAGTTACAGCTTGGGAGAAGTTTCTGGATTTTGCATTTAAAATTATGGTAAAAACTGCTGAAGAAACCAGAAACAACTAGTGAACCTGGACTCTTATCAAGTTGTCCAAAATAACATATATTTTGTAAAAATAAATGGTTAAAGTTAGTTATTCCACCCGCAAAACTTCCTTCAGAATGTATCTGAGTGTATGTGTTTAAATCTGAGCTCTACTACGATTGAATACTCAGACTCCACAAGTTTTGCCACTTTAACTTTAGATTCTCGTAGCAATTTTTTTGTTGTATGTCAATCATCTCCTTTTCATGGTTTTTAACGGCATTATTTTCGGCGGGACTTTTTTTATTGACGCTTTATCTTGACACGTTTTTGTTTGCTTGTCTAGTGTGGAATAACAGGAGGAAAAAATGAGAATAGGATTTACAGGTAAATTTATTTGTAAATTCCGACTGGTTTATCTGCAATTCATCAAATAAAAACAAACCAAGCCAATTAAAAAAATCGATTTATAATTCGTTAGTATGCACTCACTTTGTAATATATTCGCATTTTTATGCGCGAAACAAATAGTTTTCATAAATAAGTCACATTTCATTAAAAGAAGGCAAAAGGTAAAACAATACAGGAACACGATGGTTATTCTAGCAAAAAATTGAAGAGGATGTTTCGGAGCGGTTCGTAACCGATACACAACTTAAGTTCTATGTCTATTTTCACATAAACGTGACTATTTTTTTATTATATTTCAGTATTTATAGCAGTTATGACTGGCGCTGATGTCAGTTCTTTTAACAGTTCTTAAACTAGTTTTAAGTGATAATTCTTACTTGATAAGGTTCAACTTAAAAAAAAATGGGTTTAAGCGTTTTGACTCTGCACTTCACGATCTTGCAAATGTTAAAATTTAAACAGAAATATTAATATGGATGGATTTATTTTCATATCGAAAACATTAACATTTGCAAGATATGAAGAACTACTCCTAAAAAGTCTATTTAGCTACTCTCATATAAAGCAAATATTTCAGTACATATACAGTGTGTCCAGTATAAAATGATGTACATGGGGATATTGGAAACCGTTAGAGTTACAGGGTGGACCAAATGGGGAAAAAGTTGCGCAATCAAGTGCCTATAAATAATCTGTCATCAACTTCTTTGAACTCGGAATAGCAACGGATATACAGGGAAAAAAAGAAAAAAGTGCGTTTTATAAAATCCTTTATATCGTGTTTATTATAAAAGATACAATAACGAAATTTTCAGGGTGCGGGTAAGAAATGAGCGTAAATTTGAAAATAAAGTAAAAAATAATCTAGGCCCACGATGTTCAATGAGGCCGAAGTCAACTTTCGTTTTTCTTATGGGCGCCGTATTGAATTTCTGCATTTTTAAATTCCCCTTTAAATATGCTCTTCAACCATGTATAACATATTAATGTTCGGTCAAGATAAATAATTAAAATTAACAAAATTAAGATTTTATTGTAGTAGGCATTGATATTTCTCTTCAATTTCCCCATACTGACGTTCGTAGTCTGTTTTAATTACCTAGGTAACTGTCAAAGTAGAATTTATTGTCAGTGTCAAGTGTTTGTAATTAATTGTGTGTTTCAAAATGAATCACTTTTCAAATTATGAAAAATACGATATGTTGGAGTGTTTTATTCTCTGTCGTCGAAATGAAGCGAAAGCTGAAGAAATGTATTTAAATAAATATCCAGAAAGGCTACAACCTGGTAGAACTATGTTTAGGCGTCTGAAAGACAACCTTGTAGCTTACGGGAGTTTTGCTAAGGGAAAATTTGGTAATGCAAAGCGTGGTTGAGACACCTCGTACGTCTTTGCGTCAAGTTGAAGCCACAACAGGTGTTGCGCGGTCAATGGCGAATAGTATTTTAAAGCGTCATAAATATCACCCCTATCGTGAACGGGCCTGCCAGGGACTCCAGAATGGCGATGCGATTAGAAGAATGGCATTTTGTCAGTGTTTATTCAAAGAAATAACGAGATATCAAACTTTTCCTTAAAAGTCCTTTGGTCAGATGAGAGCCAATTTACTATATGTGGACTATTTAATCGTAAAAATACCGTTTTTTGGTCAGATGAAAATCCACGGCTAGTTCGTCAAGTTAGGCACCAAGTTAGGTTTGGATTTAACGTCTGGTTAGGTATTGTGGGTATCGACGTGATTGGACCATTTTTTTAAATGAGAACTTAAATTCCGAGAGATATTTGAACCTCTTACAAACTAACGTAGCGGAAGCACTTATGGATGTTCCAGTAGCTACCCTGCAAAACTTGTATTTCCAAGAAGACGGCGCGCCGCCACATAATGGACGTATTTATTATCACAGAAATTTTAAATCACGAATTTCCTAACAAGTCGATAGGCAACCTGGGACCAGTAAGATGGCCTGCGAGATCCCCTGACATAACACCGCTTGATTTTTTTGCTTGGGGTTTCCTCAAACATGTGGTATACTGTAGGTCATACGACACCGAAGAGGAGCTGAGACACGCTGTTATAGAAGCTGTTAACAGAATTACCCCAGAAATGATCAGAAAATCCTGCGAAGCAGTAATGAGACGATGTATGTTGTGCGTGCGAGAAAACGGTGGCTTTTTGAACACCTACTTTAATCCTAAAATGTTATTTGTTCTTTTGCAGTGTTCGATGTATGATCAATAATAATTTAAAGTAATAATTAATAGAAATATCAATGCCTACTACCATTAAATCTTAATTTTGTTAATTGTAATTATTTATCTTGACCGAACATAAACATCTTATACATGGTTGAAGAGCATATTTAAAGGGGAATTTAAAAATGCAGAAATTCAATATGGCGCCCATAAGAAAAACAAAAGTTGACTTCGGCCTCATTGAACATAGTGGGCCCAGATCATTTTTTACTTTATTTTCAAATTGTCGCTCATTTCTTACCCCCACCCTGAAAATTTCGTCATTGTATCTTTTATAATAAATACGATATAATGGATGTTATAAAACGCACTTTTTTCTTTTTTTCCCTGTATATCCGTTGCTATTCCGAGTTCAAAGAAGTTGATGACAGATTATTTATAGGCACTTGATTGCGCAACTTTTTCCCCATTTGGTCCACCCTGTAGCTCTAACGGTTTCCAATATCCCCATGTACATCATTTTATACTGGACACACTGTATATTGAAATACGCGGTCTACGAAAAATATCGCATTTTAATTAAAAATAAAATTTTGAATACCTATTTGAACATTTCATAATCGTTTCTTTCGAGTATTCTGATTTATCTTTCATATCATTATTGAGAATATTCAAACAAAACATAATGAGGTTTTCGTAAAAACATCGTTTTTTTTAACTCGAAAATTCTTTGTCAATTTTGTGCTTTAGCAATTTTTCGTTAATGTGCATTTGAGAGGAGTGTAAGAAATTTCATTCTAAGCGCTCCTCCGGTTTAAATTAATAAATTCACAGCTTTAAAAACGTAAGTTCTAGGCCTTAATTCTAGGTTCTTTTGGTAAAAAAATGATATTTACAGTGCGAAATGATTGGTATGTACAAAATAAATATGAAATTAAGTCAAATAAATTAAAACAATAGTATATAACACAGCAACAAAATAAAAGTAATCATTTTAACGTTGTGAAGTTAACCAATTGGAAATTACGTATTTAAATAAAGATAGAAAGTTAATAATTAAATATGACTGGCTATTTTCGCATTTGTATGTTGGCAAACGAAAAATACAATAATTACACAAATATCGAAACCATGTGGTTCGATACAGCGAATAAAAGGCATAAATAAATTACTAAACTTTTGCAATTCCATGTTGCTTTTGCTGCTCCACTGACAAAGGCTCGTTTCGATTTGTAACTACACTGGATATTTTCCTTATTTTCATACGGCTGGAAAACGGGTAGTTTTTCGATGGTTTCCTTCTGAAACAATATAGCAAACAATGTAAAGTTTTCAGCTGTTGACAATTTACGGCAGGCAGTAAAAGAAATATGTACACAAATAAAATAGGCCGTATTTTATTGCCTGTCGCTTTTTTTTGTGATAAAAGTGTATTCTGGGATTTCGTAAAACAGTTTCAATATATCGAAAGTTGTTTCGAAACGCTTTTCAAATTAAGTGCAAACATTCATTTTGCCGGTAACTTAAATAGCAACATAGTTTTTTCAATTTTATTCGACATATTTGTATTTTTTGTGGTTTTTCGGTAGTTTAAATAAAAATCATTGTTCCTTTTTAATATATACGCAAAGTTAACGGGTGCCTCAATAAAAAACTTATTCCTCAAGGTGTTCTGCAAATCTTCTGGCTTTTTGCTCATTGTTTTTAGCCCAGCTCCCGTCTGCATGTCTGACTGGCGGTGCATGCCACGATTGGTCTTTTCAGGTTTTTGGTAGTTTTCCATAGCGAATATGCTGTACTAGAATCATTAGTAAGTTTCCGTAGGAACTCGCCAATGATATCGTTCTTTACCTGTTTAATCTCTCGTCTCAGCTGAGATCTAAGATTATTGAGTATAGTTTTATCTTGTGGGGATCTGGACTGTTGCCATATTTTCCTTGCTTTTCTTTTTTCCGATAATAATTCCAGAATTTCTTTAGGATAATTATTTCCTTCCAGTCTTTTAATTTCTGGTGTGTCTTCAATTTCCATATAATTGCTTGATACATTTTTAATGATGTAAAAGTCTATCAGGTCAGTAACTTTTTCCGCATCTGTAGGCCAGTATGTAGGTTTGCCCGTTGAAACGACTTTAAAAGTCAAGAAAGCAATTTATGTTTTTTTTTCAAATGCTCATATGCGTATTGAATTGATTTTAAGTGCTCATTTTTTTTCAACTACCCTTTTGTTTGTAAGCAGGTAAATAACGATTTTATGTTTTTATTTTTTTAAATTGTACTCAACACAAAAAATGTGTGTTCTTATTTCTAAATTTCAACTTGAGAGTTGTATCTCAAATTTGAAACACTCTGCATATTAATTTTTCTTCTTGAAGCATGGGCACTTGAAAACAGTAAAATAATTGTTCAAGCATTTTTTTGGTCGAAGCTAATTTATTACTTACTTTACAGCCAAAAATATAAAAATTCATACTGAGACTGATAAAACTAAAGAGAGAACTGTACAGACTATATACAAACACTCAAAATAACGACCTAAAAAAGACATGAACCAACTCAACAGAAACATTAAAACCTTGATTGGACAATACCGACAAGACAAATGGCTAGAAACATGTAAAGAAATACAAAAAACAAAGACAAAACATACTGGCGAAAAATTAAGAAACTAGCGCAATACAAAAAAACTAACACTACTGACACAATTGACGAAAACGGAATAGAACGGTACACAGACAAAGAAAAAGCTGACGCGTTCGCCAGACACTATCAAAGGGCCTTCAGGATATCGACAAACCCTAACTTCGACAATGACAACTGGAACTTGATCAACGACTGGTACTTGAACTATTTCAACAGCTCACCAAACGATACATACAAACTGATCACAGACACAGAATACGATGAAGCCCTAGCGCATATCAAAAACACAGCACCGGGAAAAGATAAAATAAAGGCAAAACTCCTGAAAAGCCTAACTCAAGAAGCACACAAACTGATCCTAACTGAATTGAACAACTGCATCAGAAATAACAAAATACCAAAAACATGGAAAAAACGGCTTAATAATCCCTATACCCAAAAATGAACTGGACAATACACAACCAAGCAATTACAGACCAATTACATTGCTACCAGTACTTAGCAAGGTTTTTGAGTACATAATAAGGCAGCCACTGGGAAAACTGGTCGGAAAGTACATACCATCGTATCAGTTCGAATTCAAACATCAGCACTCGACTATTCACCCACTCTTCACACTCACTAACAATATACAAACAACCCACCTAACTGACAGAAAGACAGCTTTTCTGTTTAACAGTTTAACATTAACAAAGCTTTTGATAGTGTTTGGCATAGAGGCTTACTATACAAACTATACAAACTACACACACCAACATATCTACTACACACCATAAAGAACTTACTAGAAAACAGACAACTACAAGTACGAATTGACAAAACACTGTCATTTTCTTTTTCCCTTGAACAAGGGCTCCCTCAAGGATCCCCGCTCTCACCATTTCTCTACAATATATACTGCCATGACATATACAATTACAACTTGCCAGACAAAAATCAAATCGACAGATCGGCATACATATTACAATACGCAGACGACACGGCACTTATTGTACATGACAAAACTACTGAAAGAGCAGCTCAAAGACTCCAAACACTTACAAACAACACAATGACATGGTTTTATAAATGGAGACTAACACCAAACGCGTCAAAAAACCAACTTCTGCTCACAAACCACAGACTCAACGCTGACTCCCCTACAATAACTGCAGACGGCCAAACGACACAACCAAAAAACGACGTAAAATACCTTGGAATCACAATTGACCACAAACTTAAATTCACTAAACACATACAAAACATCAGGGCAGAAACAATAAAGAGAACAAAACACTTCCGATCACTAACCTACAATACATCTACAGACAAAATGGACAAACAACCCCTACAACTGGACCATACTGAATCCCCTTTGTCTTACAAGATCAACCAGACAATCCCGCTTCTGTTTCCCTACATCAACGCTACTCGAACACTTACAAACGCAACTGATTACTGGACAATAAAATAATTTTTTTTTCTTGTCATTAGAATTGGAAAATTTATTTAATAAGATTATCAACCTAGAATAAGAGAATTTTCATCTTTGTTTTTTGTTTAGATTAAGACTACATGTATTAAACAAGGGCAGAAAGACCGATAGGACGATAGCCTTTTTTAGAAATAAAGATGTTTACTACTACTATTGCAGTTTTCCACAAATATTTACTGTTCCATTATGCCCCAAATGGCACCAATTTAACAGCCCAGCATAAATTATTACGGGGGAGAAACGATATGCGAAAATTTTTTTTTTCAGTTTAAATAAAAATCTCTCAAGTTGGGTTTTATGCGTAAAATGCTAGTTGTCGACTCTTAGAAAAGTTTATTAAAGAAGCTTCAGTGCCTTTGCATTGTCTAATTGCGAAACTATTAGTTTCAGTGCAAGAAACGCCCTTCGCTTTAAATGCATATCAATTTTTTTACTAAACTAATAATTCTAAAATATTAATTCATTTTGTTAAATAAATCCTTTCTGTATTTATATATAATACTGTTCATACTTACAATTGCTAAAGTATCATCACGCTTTCGGCAAAAAGTCATGTGTAATCCATTGTAAAAGTATTCTTCCATCTTTTTGGTAAGTATCGTCTCGTTGTAAGGAATATTTTGCAAATGCGACATAAAGGACTTGTTCCGAAACTCCAGCGGCTCTGAAATAAACGATAACCTCAGTGAGAAATGAAATAGTAAATCGGCTATTAGAATTAAAATTAAATCCAAAACCCCCCCACCCAACTACTATACGAACGCACAAACATGACAAAGATCTCGGAAAGACTCATACAGCTACAGACAAAATGGACAAACAACCCCTACAACTGGACCATACTGAATCCCCTTTGTCTTACAAGACTAACCAGACAATCCCGCTTCCGTTTCCCTACATTAACGCTACTCGACAGTAGTAACGCTACTCGACAGTTTTAGTGGACAATAAAATAATCTCTTCTTGTCATTAGAATTTTATTTAATAATATTGTTAACCTAGAATAAGAGAATTTTCATCTTTGTTTTTTGTTTAGATTAAGATTACATGTATTAAACAAGGGCAGTAAGACCGATAGGTCGATAGCCTTTTTTAGAAATAAAGATGTTTACTACTACTTAAATCCAAATTGAAGCAGATATAATCATAAAGACCTGTACAAACACGCAAATTTTGCAATTTTGAGTAAAAAAACCGTCAGCCTTTTGTCAGATCTGAATTTATTTTTCACAAAGTATTATTTATTTAACGGTACGTTAATTTGAAGTGTCTGAGCATTTCTTGAATGAGATTCCAAAATTCAGCTTATGCCCAATACTCGTACCTTTAATAACCAGCTTTTCAAAAACACTTTTCTCAATTGTATCCCCTTCAATGCTGTATTCTTTGGCATTCTGTAGAGCAATAATGGCCCGTCGATTAGCTTCAGGTGACATTTCGTCTCCAGGATGAATTTCAAATGGCTTCTGTGTGGTTGAAGGCGTACTTTCAGTTTCCATCCTGAAAATGAATTCATCGGTCTTTTAGTTAAGTTTTTACGTCATTGGTAGCAACTGATTTGAAACTTACTTGCCCTCCAATAAGGCTTGCTCTACTTCGCTCATATTTCTCCCATAGAACTCCTTGACTCCCAGATTTTCAAAAAAGTATTTCACTGGAGGTATTGAATAACATCCAGATAGTTCTGTTCTTGGATAGTACATGACAAAAGACAGGCACATTTCTTCTCTAGTCGAGTATCCTCCAAGAGTGGGTTTGTTTCGGTTCAATGTTGAATATGTACATTCTGTAATGAGACCATCTCCAGGCAGAATTGTGGTGTCTTGAGATAGAGCTCGCGATTGTTGATAGTTGAAGTCATATCGTTCATCCTGCGAAATATTTACAGTTTCAAAATTTTGGTTTCCGATAAACTAATGGGTTTTGGAGACGAACAATGAAAAAAATTACCTGGGCTAAAGGTTGCAGTTCTTTACCGGCTCGGAGATGTCGTAGTTTCAGTTTCCTTCCGGCTAGATGGGAATGCAGCATCACAGATATAACATTTATGCCGTCTTTTGGAAACACCTGCAAAAGTCCAAACAATTGGGGAATTTAATCTGAATATTCTCTTGAAGGCACAAGATTTCAAAACTACTCAAATGACCCAAGTGTTGTACACTCCATATTAGCCATAAATGGAAATCTGGCTTGCTGATTTAATTTCCATTTAATATTTTAGAGCGAAACGGGGCGATGTATATCAAGTTTAGAGCCCTTGAGTTTGAGAGTTTACTTCCATGAACTAATCTAATGTTCCAATCGTCCGCATTCACTTCCAGATGCAGAAACGACTTTTCTTATTCAGTATGTATAATAAATACATTTAAATTCAGACCACAAACACTAATTACTCGCAGCTGCGACTTCAAACTGGTATTGTGCCAAGTTAATTAAAGCACTAATACTACTAAGAACATAAGGGGGCAACTTCAATTCACAATAAATAAGTGTAAAACTTTCGATGGAAACCATCCCTACCTCCTTTGTGCAATCCAGACTGCAATATCCAGCTGTTTTGTATTCTTTTTGATAGGGCGGTATAAAATGCAAAGTCGATGGAGCTACTCCAGTCATGAGAATTCCTCCTTCATTTTCCCTCAGCTTGTTCGTGTAATGCAATCTGTGTAACGAGAAAAAGAATCTTCACAAAAATACACTAAAAGGGCGACATCCAATTCAAGGTAATATATTGAAAGCAGCAGCAAATTGAGTAACAAACAATATTTACCAAACAGTTTAATTTTCTATTTATTGCATTATAATTCTTAATTTCAATCCTTCAATCTGAATGAAGCATTTCCAACCTCCCGTGATATATTGAAAACAATCGAGCCGAAAACAAACTAGGTGGGAAAACTTCCTCAAAGTTGTCTTTGAGGCGTTCAAGCAGATCACCGATTTAACGGTTAATGTTGCCTTGAATGAGCCGGGAATTCAAGAGATTATGAATGAAACAATTATTACTAAAGTTTGAAATAGATAATCGTAAATTACTTTGACACGCTTACAAATTTCATATAAATAATAAGACTATTTTCGCCAGCATTTTTCTTTGGATATTTGCACATACTGACCTTAATCCAGACGTATCTCTTGCGGGTTTCATTTGGGGGTTGTCAAAGTGAGCTTCCAGCATATAAAATGAGTTCTTTTTGCGCGCCAACGGCAACCCTACATGGTTTGGAAAATTTTCTCCTGCAAAAAACCAAGTGATAAACATTCTAATAAACAAAACAATGGCCGTTATGCATTTTTTGTTTTAAGTTTCACATTTAAAGAAGAATTTAAACAAGAATCCTGTAAGCGACTATTTTTCTCAGCGGCCACAATTTTAAAAGGTTTTATTTCTTATCCCTCTACTGCTTTCGGATGTATTTGACCGGTTTTTCAACTACAATAACTTTACGTTGTTTGAACGCTTCTAAATGATTTATATAAAGTTTTTTATCGAATTTCCGAGCTTGATCAGAATACATCAATTTAACTTTCAAAAGCCAACGTTTAGAGCGAAAGTTCAGTTTGAATGGCTGTAATTTGAATATACTGCAGACTTGTTTCAAAGTTTGCTGAAAGTAATAAATCTGATTTTATTGCCATTTTGTTTTAACAGTTCGAACGCAAATATCTTGAAAACGATTGTCCATAAACTCCAAAAAAGTAAAAAAAACTTATTAGTAAAATTAAAGAACAATTGTGACTGAAAATCGATTTAAATGAATCTGAAATGACAGAATTAGCACACATTTTTCTATTTCCAGCCTCAAACTCGCCCCGGAAAAATTTCAGTTCTAATTTGCAGGCTAGTTATGTAGCACTTTTTTATAAAGCAAGTGATTGATAAAAAAATTAATTTTATTAATCAAAAATTGAAATAACGGGACGGTTTAAAAAATTCAAACAATGTGTCATGTACATTTTTTCTGATGTATGTTGATCATCCCGCTTCTCCAAAAAAATCTCTACGTTTTAGGACACGAAGAAGAAAAGAAAGAAAGAAAAGATGTCAAGAGCATTTAATAAAAATTCTAGAGAAATATCGTCGTTCGCTATAGAATCGATCATTAAAATGGATAATACAAACAAAAGTGAAGAAAAAGGGAAACAACAAAAATGACATTGGCTGATTATTATTATGAAGAAACGGCCCCTGTTTACATATGAAGTGACATTGAAATATCTGAAACCTTTGCAAAAACGTTTTCTTTGGCCTACATTGTGCCCTTTTCAAAGCAGTGATTTTCCTTCAAAAATAGAAGCGTTTTCTTTACTGGAAAAACGGATAATTGACAATTTGTTTTTCTTGTTACTTTTATAGAGATACATAAAAAGCAATTTTCACGTTATGTGGGCTGAATTTTTTGATCAACAGCATGCTCTTATTCCATTTGAGCACGAGACCTAAATATTTAGTTACCGTAGGTATATATAGTTTCTTGAATAAATGGAAAAAAATGGATTGAGTACGAAGTTTAAGCAGTTGAAATAATTTAGACAAAATATAACAAAAGTCATGTTTCAAAGAGGATGGCAAAATTTTCGTTCCTCCAGTTATATATTTTCAAATGTAATGCTTCCGAGGGTAAAATCACTAGAGCTATATTGGGGACACCTTCATTTTTATAGTATATTGTACTAACCATATATCAAGAAGGAAATTAAGGGGCGAATTTCGCTCTCCAGGTTTTGTGGAGAAAAGAGTCGCTTTGTTCGTAAAATGGACCCTTGCAGAAGGAAATAAACTCCTATTAGAGATTATTTATTAAAGGCCAAGAACAAAATGCGAAATTCCATGTTCTGTAGAATTATATCTGGATTTGCCCTTTTGTGAGACTGTTAATGAAGTTGGGCATATTTATCTCACAGCAGTTGCGCCTGAATTTTATTGACAATATTTGAGTTTTTATTGTTTTTTATTATATTTCTGTAAACTTGTAAATCTTTATGTCTATTAAATGTGGTTGCATCTATAAAATTCATTTCATTATGTTTACAAAATATTAAAACAATTAAACAATACAAAAAAAATTGCGGATGTTCATGTTTCCAATAATTATAAGTTTCATTCAAAATTTGAATTGTGGATTTTAATTTATGAACGAAAATTGTTCAAAAAATGTCGCCAGAAATAATTAAACGACGGAAAGCAAGAAGCTACATTTGAATATACTTAATATTTAAAAACCCAGTGTATAACTTAATACACTGGGTTTTTGAAGAAAAATACGGCAACTAACCGATTGCAGTTCATCAAAGGAAACTAGATTGAAAAGTTCATTTAAAAAGTTTGAAAAAAAAGTAAATTTAAGCAAAGTACAAAAGGAAATTTAATTTTTTTCTTGCTGCCATGTTTTATGTCATAAAAATATTTAAAAAGCAGAACCGTCTTCGTTTTTTGGAATGTTTATGGCTAAGAGTATTTCCATGATTTCTCTGATGCATTTAAAAACAAAATTCGTACAACTATTTATTAATAGAAACAATAAAATGCAAAATGAAAACTATGCAAATTTACTTATTATTTAATAAACTGAAAATGATAAAAACAGGACCAAAAATTTTATAAAACTTAAGTTCTGTTGATGATAGTCCACTGTTCGTTTTTCTCTTGATTTTTTTGACGTTTTTCATTTCTCTTGAACCTCATTGAATTCTCATGCAATCTCTCCCTGTTTTATTCCCCAAATTCGATAGGAGTTTTGCTTCAGAGACAAGCGATTATGGCCGAAGGATTGGGATTGATGTGCAGATATATCTTGATCTTGATGAGCAATTTTAACAAAAAATCAGAGAATGTTTCTATAAAACCTTTAGAATGCAATAAACGTTTTTAGCAAATTTAGCCCTTTTTCTCCGCATATTTGCTCTTTTTATTGAGAACTTTCACTTTTATTTACTGAACCCACGTTTCCTTACCTTTAGATCCAATTGCCCAAGCTATTAAAGGAGTGAGGCATTTTTCCCACTCGATTGGCATATTGCTATAGCACAATCTTCCTTCCTCGTTGGCGAATTTTTCCCAAATCATCATGTTTGCACCTTCACCCAATTCGCATTCGTGCATGATCATGTGATGAAGCATGGAGGTGTGATTTTTACCAATAATCGGCTCAAACCCCGTTATATGGTGTTTCTCGTTGAAAGTTGGTGCTTTGAACACTTTGCACCAGTAAATTGTATCCATGTTGCTTTCGAGTTGAAACTGAAATTATTGGAAGATGCAGAAAAAACCCCAAAGAAAATTTGAAAATTTCTTTTGAAAAGCTCTCAATAATTGGAAAAAAACGCTTGTTGGGCCTCTTTCTTTCATCAATCTTTTGTATAAGATTGAAGGAAGATTATAATCACCGAAAGATTATTTTGAAAAATTGCAAATCGCCTGTGAGTTTTGGAAAATGAATGGAATTATAAGCTAAATAGATTTTGCTTGCTAATTTAAAATTCTATGCTATAATACATATTTCGTCACTCGCCTTGTTGCAGCCATATTTGGTTCTGCATAAACTACTTTTTTACGATTGTCCGTTACATAACGATACTTCACAGTAAAAGCCGAGAGTTTTATATTCAAAATTAAATCATTTATTAGCTTGTTGCCATTCCCCAACCAATTCATGTTATTCACAGTCGCACATTTTTGAGAAATCCATCTAGTTAGACTCGACTCGAATATTAAACAAAATATAATTGAAATTCTCTATCGATACCCAAGTTAGTGCTTTATTGGATTCATATGACGTCTGATAACACAGGAATTTGATACCTGAATTCTATATTTGGTGGATGTGGTTTTCAATTTTAGAAAGATTAAAAATGCATTTTTAATATAAATTGACAGAGAATGGTTGGATGCTGTTGTAATAACTAGGTGAAAAATTAGGACCAAATCTTTTGATTTTGAACTTTAATTAATATTAAGCAAAAGCTAATTCGTTTAGCAAAACCTAGTTGAAATTTTCCGTATTTTACGTTAAATTTAGCTATAAAATTACTCTTGCTTTACAAATTTATTTATTTGTTTATGCTCACATTTCAAAAGATCATATGTAAAAACACTACCTAATTTGGTCAATATTCATTTATGAGATTGAAAACTTAGGAAAATGTTTTCGCAAAGTCTGAAAAACTGTCCAGTTGCAACCAACCAATATTTAAATACTGTGTTAAAAACCACTTACATTTTTCAATACTACATCCCAATTCCTGTTCTGGTCATTGGCTACTTTGGGGACTGGGGATGGTCCTAACAGATGCAGGCTTTGAACTCCCCTTTTTTCTTCATGATAAACCATTTCGCCTTCAAAACGTGGATCTCTATCATGAATGGCCCATATTACTCGCACTGTATCCCCCTGAAAGTATAACGAAATATTTCACATTTACTCTTCAACCAAACTTAACACTTATTGCCTCTTTTGCTCCGCTTAATTATTTATTTGAATGAAACAACGATTCTTAACTATCTTAAATTGATTAAATATAAGCTTTGTGTTGATTGCTCATGTTATATCTGTCCATTTCCAGTAAGCTAAACAGCCTAATTGCAAACTAAACCGTTCCCCAATTTAGTATGTTAATTTATACATTAATTTATCTCTTTCGAAATGACTGTATGTATATGTGCTACCTTTGTCAACCGTGCGTCAAAAGGTCTGAGAAGACCTGAAAGGCCTCACATCTTTTGATCCTGCGTTTTGAAAACAATGGCATAGTGAAGACTCACAAAGATTACATTTATAATTCATATTCATGTGCAAACTAGTCAAATCTGCTTAAATTTACGAGGCCAGTTTCGAAATTGTCAGTCCAAAAATGCTTCAAACGGTTTAAAACTACGTTAATGATTGAATTGTAAAACTTGACAAAGTGTGCGATTTTTAATTTAATCGCCTGCTGCTAAAGAACTTATCTCTTGCCTCATTCCGAATAAGAGGCTTTGGGAGTTTTATCTAGTTCTGGGACGGCAACTTTTCATTTGCAATTTCGTTTTAGCTGCCTGCAAAAGCGAAACAAACTTGCGACACGTTTTTATTAACTCAAAAAGTCTCTATGATCATACAAATCCAATTTAATGAATCAGTCGAGAGTTATTTTCCTTGAAGCTTCGGAGTTTTTAGATAAAAAAAATTGATAAAATACATAGATTTTTGTTGTTGAGACAAATATGTGTAACATCAATAATTATTAAGTAATTTGGAGTTGAATTCTTACAGTTAGAATATAATCCTCTGGATCACAAGTATCCAGCACTCTTCTGAATTCAATAATTGTGTGAGTGTCGTTTTGTTCCCCTCTCATTAAAGTGTAGTTGTCGATCAAGTCTCGAACTGGTGCACTTCCTTGGCTTTTGGACACCCCATGGCAGTCCTACGAAGAAAATTATAATAAATAAATAGCAATACTAAGAAACAAACATTTTATTGCATATTTTTAGATATGTTATTTTTGAGCTCTTAAACATAAAAGTTTTACATGATTTCTAACATCCATTTGTTGTTGTTGGATTGAACTAACTTAATTACTAAATAAATTAAATTCACAAATAAACACTTTCAACAATATGCTTTGGGTACAATGATGTTACCTTGAATTTGAGAATTGGACTTAACCAATTAGTTACAATATAAAAGACATTGGAATGTTCATAGCATTAATTTATAGAAAGTTAAAAATATAGAAATAAAGTCAAAAGAATAAAAATAGACAAGTAATAATAAAAAAATACAAAGGGAACAAAGCTAGTATGTACACAAAAAATAACTGTATAAAAATGCTTGTTTATCAAATAAAATATTTTGGGATTGAGATGGAAACTGTAAATAAATGTAAATTTAGAACAAACTGTAAATTTATATGTAACACGAAAAAAAAAGCCGGAATTTTATAAAGTATTAATGTATATAAATAAAAACTTTCTAATTTGTCATTTTTAATTTTCTGTATCAACATAAGAAACGTTTTGGACTCGTTCAGTGATGCTTGATGCAACTTTAATGTTTTGTAGAAAACAGACAGACCTAAACCAGTTTCAATGTGATTATTAATGAGTTCATTAACTAAATAAATTTAAAATGACAAAATATTAAAAGTTTAAACAATTTTGACCGAAAAATAATTGAAGACAAAAAAATGTCAACGGAGATTACCGTGACTGTGATTCTTAACCAGCTTTCTGTAAAAAATAAGTGAAAATTTGTCCCTCCAAATAAGATTTACAATTCCGGCAACTTTTCCAATTCCGACACTGGTGCATTTTGCCCTGTTATACAAAAAATGACTGTACATGCAGTTTTTATGAGAAAAATCATGTTTATTTTGAATTAATTTATTATAGTAAATGGAATATGCGTGAACTAAAGCATTATAAATAGTCGTTAATAGCTCTAGGTACAAAGCTAATTATAATTTTTAGCTGTCGCAATCATAGAGTTAAAATTGGAAGCACGCTTAGCGATGTAAAATATATTTTTCCTTCATATAAATGAACATTTTCACATTTTTTTCTTTTCCTTACAATTTCTTTTTGCTATATTCATGTTAGCTGTCTCCTCTCAGTGAGAAAGTTTCACTTCTTAATCAATCTGCGTTTGGTCGAAAGAGTTGACTTGATTTATTTTCTTTTTCAGTATGATCTTCAAATCTTCTCAGATTTTCACTATACAGTGTGTGTCCAGTATAAAATGAGGTACATGGGGATATTGGAAACCGTAATGATACAGAGCGGACCAAATGGGGAAAAAGTTGCGCAATCAAGTGCCTATAAATAATCTGTCATCAACTTCTTTGAACTCCGAATAGCAACGGATATACAGGAAAAAAAAGAAAAAAGTGCGTTTTATAAAATCCTTTATATCGTGTTTATTATAAAAGATACAATAACGAAATTTTCAGGGTGGGGGTAAGAAATGAGCGTGAATTTGAAAATAAAGTAAAAAATAATCTAGGCCCACTATGTTCAATGAGGCCGAAGTCAACTTTTGTTTTTCTTATGGGCGCCATATTGAATTTCTGCATTTTTAGATTCCCCTTTAAATATGCTCTTCAACCATGTATAACATGTTTATGTTCGGTCAAGAGAAATAATTAAAATTAACAAAATTAAGATTTTATGGTAGTAGGCATTGATATTTCTCTTCAATTTCCCCATAGTGACGTTCGTTGTCTGTTTTAATTACCTAGGTAACTGTCAAAGTAGAATTTATTGTCAGTGTCAAGTGTTTGTAATTAATTGTGTGTTTCAAAATGAATCACTTTTCAAATTATGAAAAATACGATATGTTTTTGTTTGTTGTTTACGGAGTGTTTTATTCTCTGTGTGTGTGTAAATGTGTATTTAAATAAATATCCAGAAAGGCGACAACCTGGTAGAACTATGTATAGGCGTCTGAAAGACAACCTTGTAGCTTACGGGAGTTTTGCTAAGGTAAAGAAAAACAAACATCCAGACGAAAATAAAGAAAATTTGGTAATGCAAAGCTTGGTTGAGACACCTCGTATGTCTTTACGTCAAATTGAAGCCACAACAGGTGTTGCGCGGTCAACGGCGAATAGTATTTTAAAGCCTCATAAATATTATCCCTATCGTGAACGGCCCTGCCAGGGACTCCAGAATGGCGATGCGATTAGAAGAATGGCATTTTGTCAGTGGTTTATTCAAGGAAATAACGAGATATCAAACTTTTCCTTAAAAGTCCTTTGGTCAGATGAGAGCCAATTTACTAAATGTGGACTATTTATAATCGTAAAAATACCGTTTTTTGGTCAGATGAAAATCCACTGCTAGTTCGCCAAGTTAGGTACCAAGTTAGGTTTGGATTTAACGTCTGGTTAGGTATTGTGGGTACCCACGTGATTGGGCCATTTTTTTTAAATGAGAACTTAAATTCCGAGAGATATTTGAATCTCTTACAAACTAACGTAGCGGAAGCACTTATGGATGTTCCAGTAGCTACCCTGCAAAACTTCTATTTCCAACAAGACGGCGCGCCGCCACATAATGGACGTATTATCACAGAATTTTTAAATCACGAATTTCCCAACAAATGGATAGGCAACCTGGGACCAGTAAGATGGCCTGCGAGATCCCCTGACATAACACCGCTTGATTTTTTTGCATGGGGTTTCCTCCAAAATGTGGTATACTGTAGGTCATACGAAACCGAAGACGAGCTGAGACACGCAGTTATAAAAGCTGTTAACAGAATTACCCCAGAAATGATCAGAAAATCTTGTGAAGCAGTAATGAGACGATGTATGTTGTGCGTGCGAGAAAACGTTGGCTTATTTGAACACCTACTTTAATCCTAAAATGTTACTTGTTCTTTTACAGTGTTCGATGTATGATCAATAATAATTTAAAGTAATAATTAATAGAAATATCAATGCCTACTACCATTAAATCTTAATTTTGTTAATTTTAATTATTTATCTTGACCGAACATAAACATGTTATACATAAGTTATACATAAGGTTGAAGAGCATATTTAAAGGGAAATTTAAAAATGCAGAGATTCAATATGGCGCCCATAAGAAAAGCAAAAGTTGACTTCGGCCTCATTGAACATAGTGGGTCCAGATTATTTTTTACTTTATTTTCAAATTCACGCTCATTTCTTAACACCACCCTGAATATTTCGTTACTGTATCTTTTATAATAAACATGATATAAAGGATTTTATAAAACGCACTTTTTTCTTTTTTTTGCCTGTATATCCGTTGCTTCTCCGAATTCAAAGAAGTTGATGACAGATTATTTCTAGGTACTTGATTGCGCAACTTTTTCCCCATTTGGTCCACCCTGTAACTCTAACGGTTTCCAATATCCCCATGAACATCATTTTATACTGGACACACTGTATATTCACGTAGGCCGCATCTTCTTAGTGTAAAAGTTTCAGGCCTCCAGTGGTATAACTGGTAAAGATACACTTATCTTGCTACCTTGTACTTTTCAATCAATATTTGTTTGGTCTGCAGACGCGAATTTGAAAAATTCTACCACTTCACCAGAACCATCAAATCTTCCGAAACTTTCACAATATATTCACGCGTGCTGCATCCTCTCAATGTGAAAGTTTCCAGCTCCTTGTAATTGAACTGGCAAAGATGCACTCAAATGAGTGTCACCTTGCACGTTTCTATCAATCTTTGCTTGGTCTTTAGATACCATTCTGAAAAATTCTTCGAATTTACTGACACTTTTAACAGTATATTCAGCTTAGTTGTATCCTCTCAGTGTGAAGGTTTCAGGCCTCTAGCGGTCCAACTGGCAAATATGCACTCATTTGAGTATCAGTTGGACTTCAAGTTGAATTTCATGCTTTTAACGTGTTGTCTCTTATTATTCATTATATTTTTTAGTCAGACTTCCGTTGACTAGTGCTATTATAAAGGATTTTATGATAAAAATATTCCTTTGCTAATGGCAAAATTAAACTAAAAAATAAACCTACATGATTTGGGTGCGCAGTGCATGTATTTGCATGTATTGGCGAAATAATCGAGAGGAGATATTAAAAAAAAAATGCGGACGGAAGAACCCAACATCTCTGCACAGGAAACCATTATTTTTATGTGTAGTTCGTTTTTCTCTGTACGCCTCGTAAAGAAAGAGGCCTCTGTTAAGACCGGATACAGGAAGTCGGGAACAACATTGGTCGTTGCGGCTGCTTCAGACCGCGGAACGGCTTCTAATCTGCTAGTAGGGAGAGTATGGAGTGAAAATATTCGATTTCATAAATAAAGTACAAAAATCATGCAATGTTACATCTGTGGAGTATTTATTTAAATAAAATTTGTTGACCAGACACTTTAATTTTCTGGTTTTTGTAGATGATTCTGCTGCAGGTTTTACTACCTACAGCACATACTTTCTTTAATTATAGCGTGAGAACATAAGGAAATCTTCCTTAAACTTTGATAGGCAATTAAACTGTGAAATAAAATGTCACTAAATTTTGCCACATAATTTCCACTTTTTTCATCTGAATATGAAGGCAGAAACCAGCAAATTAAGTTGCAGTAACAAAATATAAAGTTGATTAAAAATTTACTTATTAAAATTAAATAAACGAAACCGGAAATCATCGAGCTTCAAGCATATATAACTTTTTTCCGGATAACTTTGAGAATTATTTATTACTTCTCCGGTTCAGTTAAGTGCCGACATATTTTTGTATGGCAATTGCTAAGTATTTGAAAATCTGTTTGTGGCGGTTATTCCATTCTACACCAATCCGTTAATAATTACAGCTGGTGCTATTGAAAAGCAATTAATTATTCAGTTAATGCAGTCGGGGGACAAACAGAAAAGTTGTGTGTGCCATTATTTGTATGTTTCCCGTGAAAATTGTGGTAATTGGTACGGTATACATGTGGAATTTCAATGAAACCGTACATGGAATCGAACGGCTGTAACTCTATCGGATAACATTGGGCAATTAATCGAAGCTTTCACACGGAAAGATGATAACCCAACCAATTAAATCACATGCAGCAACCAGTAGTGCGATTATTCGGACAGCAACTAGAATTTCCCGTTCAATTATTTTAAATCCCACCCTTACCAAGTTCCAAAGAAATTTAAAATTAACTTAATAAGCTTTGCTAGCTGGATAATTATAGCGGGTTTATTTCGGTTAATGTTTAACAAAAAAGGATCTGAACATTCATTGCTGCGGGTGTCGATGATGTTTGTGCAATTATTTATTATTCATATAAATCAAAAATTTCGAACATTCCTTCAATCAACGTGGGTTGATTGTTTGCTTCCAACTAACCACCTGAAACTAACTTAATTAAGCTTTTCAGACATGTTAATCTAGATAAACTGATGTAGGTTTATCATTAAATTCCCGTAAACGTCTATATTGGGTTGATATCTCCTAAAACATCAAGTTTTACTACGAATTATCAGCAATAAATTAGGTGCAAAAAACCTATTCATTTTTTGAAATTTGGAAGCAAATTCAGTTATGGAATCTGACATTTTTTATGGTTTTACTTCACACACTTTGCTACCAAAAAGTCCAATTGTTCTTGAAAATTTTATTGTTAAGAACAATTATACAAATTTGTTTATTGGCATCTGTTTACAAATAAACCCATCATGGAACCTTACAGAAATAAATTGAGCAGAAAAATGCTTAACTTCGAAATGAATGAACGTAAAACAGAAAACTTCACTTACCATCAAAGGTCTATAGGGTGCCCTGATGTCTATTTTTAATATTTCTGCTTTTAATATGGTGTATATTCAAGTAAAGGAGGTATTTTAACAGACAAAACTTTACAATTTCTCGTGTTTTATTTTGAAGATTTCAATAGTTTTGTAAAATGGTTTTTCGTTTTAGATTTTTTTTCTGTAATGACATTTCTACACTCGTTTCTACATGAACATGTCCTTTAGTCAGATGTTCTAATCTTTTAAATTCCATATGGGTTTAATAATCAGAATGCAAGTAACTCTAGATTTAAAAATTGGCAACATAATTTTTTTTTCAAGGAAATTTAAGGTTCCTTTAAGGATTCATCGGTTTTGATCGAACACTGAGAGTGGTTTCAATTAATTTATCAACATCAAATTATTCAATGTTCAAATTGTTCTCTTAAATCAAAACTGCATATTTCCATTATATTATATTAAATACACATACACATCTTTAAAGGTAGTAAATAACAAGATTTATTTAATAACCAAAAGATTTATTTAATATCCTATAAAACACCATAAGTATATTTTATTGTTAAATTAATACACATGTGTTGACTAAAATTGATTTCCCAAGCAACTGCAGTAGCTTTAGACACACATTTTATTGCTCTGTGAGTATAAATTTCCTCCAGTTAAATCAGAGTTTATTGCTTCCATTAAGGATAAAGAACTTTGCGATTGGACATTGAGAAAAATTATTTTCTATAATAAAAACAACATAAATAGTGTATGATTTATACAAATTTTATATCATTTACAATTGCTTCTTTTTTCGAAAAAACAACACTCCACAATTTCTCCTTTTCTTTTAAACCCTGGTCAGTTTTTCGAAGTTCTTCATTGGAAATAATGTATCACTTTAGTGCTATTTGTCAATGCTGGTTGCCTCAGTTTAACGAGTGCATCAGGGGTTCTCTTCCATTAAAAGAAAATGAACTTTCCGCTATAAACCGTATAAACCTTTGCAGGTCGGACACATAAAGTTAAATTACGTTAGCCACTGTCCATAAAAAAGTGCGACTGAAACAGTCAGCTTTTCGCACTGTATTTAAGACGGATGTTTCCAGCAAATCACTGTAAATTTTTCACGGTATTTAGTTTTTTGTAGGCAAATGATTGAGGAAAACTGTAGCCTGTAGGATGTGCAAGTCATGCTATTTTGTAGCAAATGTTTTCACTAGTTTTGTTTTAAAATGGAACATAAAAACTAAAAGCAAGTTAAGCTGCTCAAGTTGAAGATCTCGGCCAGTTTGCCATGAACTCTTCCACTGAAATGAAACTTCCATGAAACTTCCATGAACATTTCAGATTGTTTAACAGTTTTGTGATCGTGACTTGGTCAAGATAATTCAATTTTGCAAATTTATGGCGCAGGAAATTGCTGGTGAATGGTCAACATTTGCTCTATTGATTAATGTCCTTGTCGTTTTAACCGAGAATTTGGTATGTTTTCAACTAGAGCGCCCTTCTTTATTAAGTCCTTCCAGTTGGACAATAGTTGGATGATAATTATCCGAATAAATTGGTTGGAAAATGATGCCTTGCTGAGTAAGTCGCCATCAAAATATCCAGACCTAACGCCGCTTAATTTTATCTTGTGGGAATACCTAAAATTTGTTGTTCTGAAAACTCAACCAAGTCAATTGCTAGAAAGATTTATTCCCGTAACGAGATTTAAATAAAATGACTATATACACTTTGAAGCAAATTGCGATTCTGCAACTTTTTGCCCTCTGGTTTTTTATAATTTTATAGTGTAAAATCCGCAGTTGATAGGAATCTCCATCATTATTAGCTATATTTTAGCCTATTTCAATTATAAATTGACCAATTTCCAACTATTTTCATTACGCAAAAGTCAAATACATCTCGAGTAGTGACCAGTTCTCCATAAAGTTCTGCTCTAATCTCGGTTACATTCTACCTCATACGGTAATTTATTAATCGAGAGCTTTGAAGTTCATCATTGAGTTTAAGTTATTTCAGGCACATCAAAAGTACATGGAACTCTACTGAACAAATCAACATATTCGAGGCTTTTACCATCCCAGATGAACTTCGCACAATTCTCACTATATAATTTTGGACGACTTATTTATGCAGGATGCATATTTTAGAATTAAAGTTGCCATTTGTCGTGCTTATCCATCCGTGCAAAATCTCATAATTTTAACGTACGCGGAAATTACCATAAAAAGGATGTAAAATGGTTTTATGTGAAAATCAACCAATAAAATTAGAGAGTTTATCCTACTGCGAAAAGTTAGTGGTCTGTAGAGTTGATTTTTTATAAAACATTCGTCTCTCTCGTGCTATTAATTATTTAACTTTGTTTGAGTTGTTGTTTGAGAGTTGTTGAGTGTAAAATACATCAAACTATTGGGGAACAGTTGTTGTGGTTGCTTCCTGAAATCGGGCTGGTTTAGGGGAGAATCTGACTTAACCGGAATAAGTTTGCTGTTTGGTTGAATGTAGTCAAGAGTCGTCTACTCGATAAATTTTCTGGAACTTTCCAACTGTTTAGACCTCAAGTCTTAGTCATATTACAGTATAATATGTTTTGGTAAGACCATGTCCTGTGTTCGACATATGTAGCACGAGCACATGCACAAGCAGGTGATACGAGCAGCTGGGCTCATTTGCCAGAGGGTCTTTTTGATACATTACACACTCTTTGTTTATGTTGAAGGGGAAATATTCCCTGCGGACAATTCTAGAAAGGTCCAGCTAATTCAAGTTTTAAAAATAGCTCGAAACTTCCTGCATTTAAAGCCTTTATACTATAAGTTTTGGGCGTCTTATCTCGTTGTCTGGAAAATATTTCAAGCAAACGTAGATTACCCTGGCAATTATTCAATAGCAATCAGCCAGCAGTGCCAGCACTTATTCGCAGACACACTTTTACAGATCGATTTACTGGCAAATAATAAAACCGCAAATTTAATAACCTTCGGCAGAGTTTTTCATAGCTTATCTCATTAACTCAATCATGCTTTATAGGGCTTCATGTTGATGGAAAGAACTTTTTCTTTGATGGGTCCAAAAAAAAGTTTAGTGGATTAAAAAAAAAACGCTCGGGTATTTCCTGTTTATAAAAGTGACAATTTTCAATTTAATCCATTTTCGGCTCATTTCATCCAGTGCTACCGGCATAATTATGAAGCTGTCACTCGCGTTCCTGCCCTGATGGTAAATTTGAAAAAAAATTTTAATTGAAACTGACACTGATTTTTGTGATTTTGCCATTAATAATTAAAGCGGAGAATTTTCATATTTGTTTTTTATTTAGATTAAGACTACATGTATTAAACAAGGGCAGAAAGACCGATAGGTCGATAGCCTTTTTTAGAAATAAAGATGTTTACTACTACTAATTAAAGCAGGAATTGAAATAGAATTCATTAATAAAAACATTATTTTTGTAAATTTGTTAGCTTTTTCAAAAATTGTACTCAGTGTATTACAGCAAATTTTAAGGGGAATTCGTGATTTTTGAAAAATTCTTGAAACATTTTATTTTTTTTAAGTTTTCAATTTTTATCATTATTTCAACCACAAGTCGACATCTTCCATTAGTAATTTGATATTTAATATTTTGTTCTAGTCTCAATTAAATTCAAATATACCCTTAAAAGAAAACGGAAAAGATACTTTTAATTTTTAGTAGTAGTAGTAGTAGTAGTAGTAGTAGTAAATATCTTTATTTCTTAGAAAAGGTTATCGACCTGCGGTCTTTCTGCCCTTTAATTTTTATTGTTTTAGTTCCTTCGATATGTTATTCGTTTATGTTTTTTATTTATATTATTTAAAATCACTATGTTTTTCTGAAATTCAACTATTTCAATTTTTATATTTAATCTGAGTAGTTTGGTTCCTTTTAAATTATTAAATATAAGCGTTATTTCATGTACGAATTTAGGAAAAAAATCCAATTTGTTTCCAACTAAAGTTTGTTACAAAAGTATATTTTCCTATTCCAGAAAGTACTTCAGAAATGTCCAAGTTAAGTATATGTTAACACCGAAGATTTATTGCAAAAGCAGATTATGTAGGAATGGTTGAAAAACGCCTATACTAAGCACAGAAAAGCCGCTTCGAACCTAAATAAATCACTCAGAAATTCAAAACAAGAAAATATATCTTATTTTGTAAAAAGAGTGAAAAGTGCTTTATTTGTTTGAAAGAAGTCGCTCATACAGTCGCGTAAAAAATCAAATACAAAAATCGTTTTTTTTGTATACTCTAGACTGAATCGGAATTTTTTTTTTCGCCACAAGGAAAGCTAGTGCCCAGTAAATAAAAGTATTTTTGCTAGTGAATAATGTGTCGCAAATGATTTCGGTTTTTGCAAATAATCAGTTATAAATAAAAAAAAATTACGTAAAATTTGCCGTAATTTCCTTATTGCGGGTTTGTGAAGGTAATTTTGAATCGTGCCAACTGACAAGGATAAAAATGCATATATTTCATAACAGTTTGTATAAATATAATGTAAGCAAATTACCTACTTTAACATGTCTTTTAAGCACTTGTTGCGTTTGTTTTAGTAGTAGTAAACATCTTTATTTCTAAAAAAAAGGCTATCGACCTATCGGTCTTTCTGCCTTTATTTAATACATGTAATCTTAATCTGAATAAAAAATAAATATGAAAATTCTCTTATTCTACGTTAACAATCTTATTAATAACCTTTCCAATTCCAATGACAAGAAAAAAATATTTTATTGTCCAGTAGTCAGTTGCGTTTGTAAGTGTTCGAGTAGCGTTGATGTAGGGAAACGGAAGCGGGATTGTCTGGTTGGTCTTGTAAGACAAAGGGGATTCAGTATGGTCCAGTTGTAGGGGTTGTTTGTCCATTTTGTCTGTAGATGTATGAGTCTTTCCGAAATCTTTGTCATGTTTGTGCGTTCGTATAGTAGTTGGGTGGAGGGGTTGTGTAGTGGGTTTTGGGGGTGTCTTATTCGTGTTATTAGTCTTAGTGCAATGTGTTCTGTTGTTTGTATATAACGTTTTGTCCTTTCTGTTCCGTTGGTCATGAGTATATGTCCATAGTCTAGCAAGGGTCTACAAATAGCTTTATATATTTTGGTGGCGGTGTTTGTGCTAATTCCTCTGTCTTTGTAGGTTAGTGATCGGAAGTGTTTTGTTCTCTTTATTGTTTCTGTCCTGATGTTTCGTATGTGTTTAGTGAATTTAAGTTTGTGGTCAATTGTGATTCCAAGGTATTTTACGTCGTTTTTTGGTTGTGTCGTTTGGCCGTCTGCAGTTATTGTAGGGGAGTCAGCGTTGAGTCTGTGATTTGTGAGCAGAAGTTGGTTTTTTGACGCGTTTGGTGTTAGTCTCCATTTATAAAACCATGCCATTGTGTTATTTGTTAGTGTTTGGAGTCTTTGAGCTGCTTTCTCAGTAGTTTTGTAATGTACAATAAGTGCCGTGTCGTCTGCGTATTGTAATATGTATGCCGATCTGTCGATTTGATTTTTGTCTGGCAAGTTGTAATTGTATATGTCATGGCAGTATATATTGTAGAGAAACGGTGAGAGCGGGGATCCTTGAGGGAGTCCTTGTTCAGGGGAAAAAGAAAATGAGTGTTTTGTCAATTCGTACTGGTAGTTGTCTGTTTTCTAGTAAGTTCTTTATGGTGTGTAGTAGATATGTTGGTGTGTGCTTTGTATAGTTTGTATAGTAAGCCTCTATGCCAGACACTACCAAAAGCTTTGTTAATGTCCATAAACAGGCAAGCTGTCTTAATGATTTTCATTTAACTTGTATCTCAATTTCTAAAAAGCAAGGGTTAGATGGGAGGGAAAAAATCACAATTTGAGAGATCAGAATAATATCTGTAGTTTCGATTCTTCATAAAATGTGAACATTTAAATATTGAGCGACAAAACACTTCACAATTATAAGATCAATGAGCAAGATAGAATAAGGAACTGAACAGCATTGAGAAAACAAACAATGAATACTTTAACCATCATCAGACCCATAAAGAAAAGTCAATGTTCGGTTTTCCACACTCCTAGCAATAAAACAGCGGAATTAAATATTTGAAGTAATCACTTAGAAAACATTTAGAAACGATTCCAACTTTCGAAGAATATACAATATAAATTATATAACTGAGTGTTTAATCATATAGTTTGTACTTACCAATAAAACAGGCTTCAGAAGCTGATCGTCCACCCATCCCATCACAATATCTGCCCCTTCCATGCCACCAGTTTCACTAAACCCTATTCCTACATATCCCAACGTTTTCGCTTCCACTCTGAAAAGAATCTCTTGGTGTCTGGGTTGCCATCTTAGAGTCACTAAATTGTCATTGTCCAGAGCCATTGAATGTGTCCAAACTATATCCGACTCTCTTTTTTGGCGATGCACCACATCCTCATTTTCACTAATCACATCGGTTGTTTGCTCGAACAAACTAGACACTGGATCAATAAGATTCGCTAAGTCTTTTTCCAAGTTGTAACTTTTGGCTTCTCTTCTAGACCTCTTTGGGCGTACCGGAGTACCACTTTGAGGTAAATATACATAATCATCTGAATGAGACAATAAAGCTGATTCTATATTTGTTTCATCAATATCATTAACCAGTTGAATGTGTTTTACGTATTGATCCAGCAAATCTTCAGCTCTAACTAAAGTAGTTGCTGTTAAAGCATGCAGTAAGAGGTAGATTGGGTAGTGGTTGTAATAGTAACGCATTTTGGTAGTGTGGACGTTCCTACATATAGGCTGCCTGCAAAAACAAATCACATTTTTAGACGGCTTCAAACCTTAATTATAATCAATTAAAACTATTGCATAAATCAAACAAAAGGCTATTTAAGAAAACGAAACCGAAGCGCGTCTATTATAAATCACCCATAATTAGAACTTCCTTCTTTTAATAGGACGTAAACAAGTTTGAAAAGAAGACATGTGAATGAGATGGAAGCAATCGCAATTATGTGTATTTAAATGAGCGTCTGGATTTTTCATTATGGCACGGAAACGGATTATGAATATTCAAGTTGGTTGTCGTTGGGTATAAACATGTTTAACCTTACAGAACTAACAGAACATCTTCAATCAAAGGTACTTTTTCCGCTAAGTGAGTGGCTTTTATTGAGGAAGTAGTTGTGAAATATAAAATGAGCGCAATATTTAATGATTTAAAGAGGAACTGATAATATCTACTAATTATTTTTAGAGTGAAACTGCATTTCATCAGTTTATAGAACGCGGGGAATTAGATTGGCGCATTTCATATACCAAATCAACTGGTTTGAATTTAAATTAGGGTTATATTTAATTAAACTGAAGAAAAAAAACAAAACCTCCAAAGTCGATGCAGTTAATTTGAAAACAATTTTTAAAATGGTCTTTCTTGGGTTCGAGCAATCTCGTCTTTATAATTGGACAGACAGATAATATGGTCTAGCCCATCGTATGAAAATTTCGTTAGCTTGGCGAAATTGGGATTTCTGAATAAAAGTTTACGTGAACCATGGGGGATATAGAATATATTCCACCTTATAATATAATTTCGCCTCTAAAACTCTACTATAAAATTTTTAAAATGTTGTTATGATATTGATGCATTTTGAAGCAAAAAGAGAATAACACCTATAACCTATATGGTATTTTAGTTTAATTAGAAGTAGAAATTAGAAGTCTAAAACTATAAACTATAAAATAAAACGAAGCATTTTAAAATGATATTATAGTGATGCGTTTGCAATTAAAAGTAGATTACTAAACAATTTCACTATTAGAGAAAACGCAATGGATATAAAATTTTCATCAGACAAGATAAATCCTTTCAAACTGGAACTGTTGGGCAAAGTAGAAAAAAATAATATCCTTCGATTTTCGATTAGAAAATAACTAAAATTGCTTCCCATCGAAACGTTCTGTCTGAATGTCGAAAAGTTTGATCTGATTATTTGAATTCCTGTTTTAATTAAGGAAAAGAGCTATTGGCATTCTTTTAACTATCCATTAAATAAATTAATTCATATTAATCGACATTCTCGAAAATATTTTATTAATCGTAGTTCTGTTATTGCGATGTTTAATGTGCTGTTTACACATTGGAAAGCATCAAATTTTCATTAAAAGATATTACTTCGAACTATTGGTAATAAAAGAAGAGCGAAAGAAGTCTAATATTAAATTCCAGCTGGATTTTAAATAGGAAGGAAAATAATTTTCCACCGTATAAAAAACCAACATTTGATCTGGAAGTGTAGATTTATTTCATCAAAGGAAATCCTTTGAAAACTCAGGCTTTTAAAGACATTTCCTAAAACCGATTCCCAATAATTAGCTATTAATCGTTGGCCTTGACTGTAGACTGCTTTCCACCTGTTTTTTACAAGTTTAACTTCTTATATAAAACGATAAACCCACCGGAACAAAATGGTCGAAATTCCAGCTAAAACCCAAAAGGATTTAGCCGATGGGTATCCGCAGGAATCTTAATGAGAATTGATCTAGTAGTTAACGTAACATACTGCAGATGCAGACTAACTTTAATATCATATGCTTCCATCAAGGAAGATTTTATATATTTTTAAGAAAATTTTAAATAATTTTCTAGGAAATTGTGGGATCTATTGTGGCAATGCAAGTACTAATGAATAATTTTTACCGTTTCCTATAGGGATTCAAATGTGTCTATCCAATTTTCAATTGTCCATAAAAATTGCGGTTTTGTGAGATTGAAAATGTAAATAAGAAATGGGCGTCGGAGGAAATGCTAGTGTGAAAACTCAAATATCGTTTTTCGCAAGGTCAGACTTCAACACATCTTTTTTCATGCATGAAAAGGTTTGCGACTGAAATATGCCCGGAGTCCATTGCACTTGAAATCTATTGTTTTAGATCCCAGACAGGTTCTGCATTATATTATGCGGATTGGGTAGATAGTGTGACTCATTATCGTCGTTGTTCAGAATGCCTAAAGAGGTAATAAGTAATGAAAAAATACAGCTACAACGGTTTCAGGCAAGACTATTAGTGAATTTTAAATTCACAAACATTTTATTTTGAATAGGGTTTCTGGCAAATATTTTTTTGAATTCGATCTTCCTTCCTTTGTCATCAGACTTAAATTCTGAGGATGCCAGTCACACGTGCTTGCAAAACGTCGGGAAAACCCAGCCTTAACCAATAGCCATAAAATCCTAATTCTTTTGATATCCTACCCACATTGCTGGGTCATGCCAATTAGAAATTATTAGTTAGCGAGCTTTCTCCATGTTAGCTAGAAGATCACGGAAAAACTGACGCTAATCTCTAGAGAGCTATCAATGAAAATAACGATTTGTCTCTTTGCGATGGTATTTACTTGCTGCTGTTTTATAGCTTCAGAGCTCCAGAGTTTGTTGTCCAACTGTTCTCGATCGGCTTACACAAGTCTACATGTTTTATTTATTGCGCTTTGTCGCAATTTTACGATCAACAGCTATATACGGGAGTATTAAAGCTATGTAGTATATAAAATGCTAAATTAACGGAGAGAAAAACACAGAAGGCGCGATCTTGTTGACGGGACTGCTGTTCGCTTCCCCAATTTAGCTCGTAGCCCAAAGTATACCGGTTGTATTTTTCAAGCAAGTACATAAACCGCCACCTTGACGTATTGGATAGAGTGCAACATTCTTCATAGAGTGTGAAAGTTTCATTGGAATGCCATCTTCAAGACTTAGGGGAGAATTTTTCAAACCTGAGGACTTCGCATCAAACGCACGTTGCGTAAACCTACTTGGAGGAATCAATTGCGGCCAGCCAAAAAGAGACAGAAAGTGAGGCGTTGATTCATTGGAAAGAGTGCAAAATTCTCTATAGAGTGTGAAAGTTTCATTGCAAAGCCATCTTCAGAACTTAGGGGAGAATTTTTCAAAACTGAGGACATCGCATCAAACGCACGCAGTGTAAACCTACTTTCATGAATCGATTGCGACCGACCAAAAAGAGACAGAAAGTGAGGCGTCGATGGATTGGAAAGAGCGCAATATTCTCTAAAGAGTGTGAAAGTTTCATTGGAATGCCATCTTCAGGACTTAGGGGAGAATTTTTCAAAATTGAGGACATCGCAACAAACGCACGTAGTGTAAACCTACACATGAACTTACACAATTTTCACTCATACATAAAAATAAGTAATTTTGATAAATGAGTAAAAAAGTATGGAAAATACTCATTCTTCAGATTTTTCTGAGAAAATCTGCCACTAAACACATCAATTTATTTAACTCTTTCCTCAAAAGTAATACTTTAAAACATGATATTTGACATACATTTGCTTGTTTGATCTCATGGTATATTCAAAGAATCAATTTGAAAGGTTTGTACATGCAAGAGCAAATCGAAACGTATACAAAATGCCTCTTTGTTTAATCCGGGATTATTTGTAGGCGAAAATAGAACAGCAAATCGTGTTTCAATTCATTCGAAAATGGAACAATGCGAAAGGCAAATTGCAAATTTCGTCGCAAATCTCCGTTGCAAAATTTGTCTTCATTTGTCTCGATGAATTTTACCCAGTTGCATTATCAATATTTGTCTCTTCAACTCTAACATCAATATTTTTTGAGTGTTTAAAACTGTAAAAAATGAGTAATAAATATCGATAAATCGAAGCTTTTTACTATTTAAAATGTTAATGGAATTAGCAAAATATTGCTCATATAACTTTACGCAGCAGATTAACCATTTGGCTTCAAAATATTCAATTTGATACTGAAATATCTCCAATATAACTCTTTGGCGTGCAATGTGCATCCAATTTTGCAAATTTATCTTTCGCTTACACGTTAGCTAATGGATGTGAAATAATTTCTCGCAAACTGGACGAGTTTCATTAAAGCGACTTTGTTTATATGTAGAGCCCGCATAATCCGCAACAACCATTTTTGCATTACGCCAAACCTCCGAATAATTATAAATTGCGCCAAAAAGTGTGCAGGAACTTTTCGGGAAACTCATAAAAGTTTTTAAGTATTTTTGCGATGCCTTTGGCAGAACAAACAGTAGGTCAATTTAACTTAAATCTTAGAAGGTAAATAAGTCGGGAACTTTGTTATATTTTAAAAATTACGCTGTGTTGAGATCAGACTCCCATTATCTTTGATACACATTGCGGAAAAAAATATGAACATTTTACATAAATTTTCTTTAGTGTAGGTCGCTTTTGGGTATTTTCAATTTGTGGTTTTTGTAGTTTTATTGTTGATTTGTGTGTTGCTGTTCATAAAATTGCAAATTGAATAAAAAAGTATGTCAAAGCAAATATTTGCTACTAAGACGTTTTTTCGTTAATGTGGATTAATCGGTAATTTTCATATAATTCTCTCGATACGATTTAAGCTAAGTTCGAACTCGAATAGCTTGTCTAGTAACATAACGATCATTCTGCTTATAATGAACAAATCACCTTCTAAAGCTGCTACTTCGCATTGTAGCCAAGGAATCATTTTCGGTCCGAATTAACAATCTTTTCTGATGTGATTATAAGGAGCCGAGAGCTATTAGTTTCGTGTATAAAGGCGCTTAGTGTGAGGAAACTTGCGTATAATTCATAACTGACCCATTCTTCCTCGTGTATGCAATAGCCTGCAAACAACTTTCCTGCAGTGTCGGCTCGAATTATTTTATGCTTCGTTGTCTGTCAGCTTTCATAATTAAATCGAACAATAAAATGTGTTGTAATCACAAAAGTTGAAATTGTCAATGAAAACAACACTGAAACATATGTTTCTTTGATTTCATACTCATGACTGTTTGTATCATTTCGAAAATTTTGACAAAGATAAAGATATTGATGGAATTAATTTGGAAACTTGTGAATTTTTGTGCTTTTACACCGTCGTGGACAACTACTTTTCCTGGCGTTTCGCTAGCACGAGTGGCTTGCATCTTCAGCGGTGGTAGCTGCACATATTTTCTCGTAAGAGTAGTAGTAAACATCTTTATTTCTAAAAAAGGCTATCGACCTACCGGTCTTTCTGCCCTTGTTTAATGCATGTGGTCTTAATCTAAATAAAAAACAAAGATGAAAATTCTCTTATCCTAGGTAAATAAGCTTATTAAATAAACTATCCAATTCTGATGACAAGAAAAAATTATTTTATTGTCCAGTAGTCAGTTGCGTTTGTAAGTGTTCGAGTAGCGTTGATGTAGGGAAACGGAAACGGGATTGTCTGGTTGGTCTTGTAAGGCAGAGGGGATTCAATATGGTCCAGTTGTGGGGATTGTTTGTCCATTTTGTCTGTAAATTTATCAGTCTTTCCGAAATCTTTGTCATGTTTGTGCGTTCGTACAGTAGTTGGTTGGAAGGGTTGTGTAGTGGGTTTTGTGGATGTCTTATTTTCGTGATAAGTCTTAGTGCGATTTATTCAGTGGTTTGTATGTGCCGTTTGGACTTTTCCGTTGCGTTTGTTCTGATCATATGTCCGTAGTCAAGCAGGGTCTACATATTGATTTGTATATTTGTGTTGCGGTTTTTGTGCTGATTCCTCTGTCTTTGTAAGTTAGCGATCTAAAGTGTTTCGTCCTTTGGATTACTTTCGTTCTAACGTTTTGTGCGTGTCTAGTAAATCTTAGCGCTTGGTCAAATGTTATCCCTAGGTAGTTTATTTCTGATCTGGGAGTAGTTCTATTCCCGTCTGCTAGTATTGTCGGCGAGTTGTCTTTAATTTTGTGGTTTGGTAAGAGTAGCTGGTTTTTTGTTGCGTTTGGTATTAGTCTCCACTTGTAGAACCATGTCATTGTTTCTTCTGTCAGCGTCTGAAGTTGTCCAACAGCTTTAGCTGTTGTTTTGTCGTGTACAATTAGTGTCGTGTCATCAGCGTACTGTAAAATGTAGGAGGATTTGTCTATGTGATTTTTGTCAAGTTGGTTGTGGTTATATATGTCATGGCAGTATAAATTGTATAGAAGGGGTGATAGCGGTGATGGCTGACCCTGTGGTAGTCCTTGCTCGGGTGAGAACATAAACGAGAGTGAGTTGTCTATGCGTACTTGTAGTTGTCTATTTTCGAGTATGTTCCTGATTGTGAAAAGTAAATATTTTGGGGTGTTAAGTAAGTGTAATTTGTATAATAGTCCTTTGTGCCATACGCTGTCAAAAGCCTTGTCTATGTCCATAAAGAGACATGCTGATTTTTTGTTTTCAAGGTGTGTAGTTTGAATGTTGTTAGTTAGTACAAACAGAGGGTGAGCAGTCGAGTGATTGGGTTTAAAACCTTTCTCGTAAGACTTAAATAGTAATTTTATTTGCGTGTTTACAATATCCGGTCTCATAAAACGAAAGTGCTGGATTTGAATGAATGAGCGGTTGTGACTGAAAAATTGAATGTGAATTTTTCCTTGGAATTAACAGTTTGCATTCAGACTGGCAATTATTCACTTCTTATATGTTTTGAAACTTTAAATCGCACTTATATATTTTCATCTAAGCATGTTTGAAAGTGGGTCAAAGGTGAAAAAAAGAAAAAAAAAACTGAAGGTCGTATTGTAAAATTATTTCTTCTTGACGTTTCGCAACCACGAGTGCCTTGCATCTTCAGAAGCGCTTTGCTCGGTGCAGCAGAGAATAAACTATTTTTCACGACAGCGTAAAAGCCCGAGACGCTAGCCAGTTAGAATTATGATTTTGTTTGGAAATCTATTGACCAAATCACCTCATCAGAAGCAGCTTCTGGCTAGCAGTCAAAAAAACAAAAAAAATATTAAACTTTGTTTTCACCCTTGTTAGAGGTATTTTGCTTCAAAGGTTCACGCAAATCGCCTCTGATGATGCAAGTCTCTCCTGCTTGCGAAACGTTTTGAAGAACTTTTTCCCAATCACCAACTTTGCGTGATTCAAGCGATGGCCGATAAATACTAACTCTTTTAAAAATTTGGAAAAGTGAGAAATTTGAAAATCGATAAGAGAAATTTGAAAATCTATAACTTTTTAGTACGATAATCACTTATTGTTTCTGAAGTTTAAGCAAAACAAGGTCACAATACATCAATATATCGCCCAGCATGTAATAGAACGAAAAAACTAAAACAAAAACCAATCAGAGTAAAGCATTTATCGAAAACAATGCCAAAAAACAGGTAAACATTTTTTTTAAAGACAATATATGAAAAAACTTTCAAAGTCTGACACAAAAGCAAAAATTAATCTCAACGTTGTTTTTAATGTGATAAGGAGATATTATCGTTATTTTGGCTTTCATATGCCAAAATGGAATAGTTACCAAAATGGCATCAAATGAACTCTGCACATAATGTAAGTCGATTAAACAATAAAAAAAATGTGGAAATAGTGATAGTTTTGCCCAAGAAACACGTTTCAATAGAGCAAAATCAAAAGAACTGAAATGTGTGAAGCATACAGCTGCTAAGAAAATGAAGAAAATTTTTAAATATAAAGTATAAATTACAATTTACTGGACAAGAAAACAAAATTTGACTAATGATCGTTAAATGTCGCGTCCCACTAAAGACAACAGCTGTTTGTACAACGAATGAATCATAGCAAATTATCGACGGTTGTCTCAAACTTTGTTAGACAAAAATTGAGTATTAGGGAAGATTTTTTGTTTTATGAGGCGTAGGATTTCATGTCCAAAAAAGCAGTTTCCATTCTTGTAAATATACTGAATTTTATTTTTATGCAAAATGCCTGAAACGTTAAAAAAGACAAATTTTGAAGATGTAAATGAGTAAAAAGAGGTAAAGGTTATTTCCAGCTAAAATCTGGTGATAACAAACGCACATTTTTTAATGTTGCCTGGAATTTCACATCATCATCTCATTATTTCTTTAAGGAAGATTTAAAATGTGGTTTTTAACAAATTTTCAGCCATGTATAATGCTAATATTACCTAGATCAAGTTGTGTTAAAAATGGAGGATATTTTCGTTCTCCCCCTAAGAAGGTATCGTCTTTTTCTCGGGGGGATTCCTAATGTTGTGGACGTGCGAAATATTTTAAATAGAATTTTGCCTCTTTTTCATGGAAGATGACGAGTGATATTTAATTCACTCTTTGTACGTGATCGTAACGTAATAAAGGGTTTGACACAGCAATAATTTACGTTCGCTTAGTAAAGTTGCTTGATCAATACATAATATCGATGGATTATAAATTAAGAAAATTAACTGCCCAACTTAGAGTTTAGAGAACGTAGAATTAGAGAATTGGTTTTGGTTGGAAACGTGTTCCAATCAAACTTGTTTCCGGCCTTCTTTCCAACAACTTTTCCTTGGCAATTTCCAAGAAATTTAACGATGATAGCAAAAACGCTAACTACTTGTGAACATTTTTTCAAGTGCACTAAATTACTCAAGCTCTGGACTCATCAATCAAATCAACCATATACTTATTTTGCACGCAATTAGAGCTTGGAGCATTACGCTCGTGGTTAGTCACCTTCGAACTTACTTGCTTAACTTACCTATTGAATCCAGGGCTCAATCCTAAATAATCCAAAGAAACAGACCCACAGAACTACCGATAAAAAACTGAACTCATTCCCGATTTAGATCGATTCCGGTCGTCAACAGTTCTTTATCCTTCTCGCCCGCTTGCCGGTACGAATTTAATGCCTGATGCGATGGTCTGGTACCCAAGCCGGGGGCAACCCTCTTCCTTTCCTACCATGCACATCATCAATTGCGGCACACCGGCTACCTACAGATGCCTTTCAATGGACGGGTCATCGTTGGTTGCACCATTCATTCCAATAATTATGGCTGTATTGAATCGTTCTTTTAATAATTTTTTAAAATAATTTGTTTATATAAAGTTTATTCAGGTCTCCTTGATTCCACTCCAGTTTTGACTTTTTTATCTTCACTTTTCTTAATGATATTTTATTTTATAGTACTACCCATTTCAACTACTTTAGTGGCTTCAGTTTCTTTACGATCAATTTTGTTAACATGAAAAGTAGCAGAAACTTAGGATAATCTTTAAGATTCTTTAAATTATATAAATACCTGTTGAGAACTAACACAAACTGCAAACCCTTGTTTCCACAGAATTCAGTTGATTCAACCACCCATGCCTAAAAGGCAGTTCTCTCAGAGAACCATTCTACAATTTACTTCAATCTTAGAGTAGTAAATACAAAAAGTTGACTCGAAATGTTGGGCTTTGCACCGGAAAAAGTTGTCCTGCAAAAATGTGCTAATTTAAATAAGTTTCATAAAACAAGTATAAAGTCAAAAAACAGAAATTTTTGTCATTTTCTTAGAGAAAATGCATATACTCGAAGTGATTCTCCGAAGAACAATGTGTGAAAAAGGCTTTAATCCAAATTGAATGGCTTGCTAAAAAGTAAATTGTTTGCAAAAGTAGTTTATCCAGAACTTCTTCCAGTCAAGAGCAATAGCAGATAACATAAAAGTCCCTCTTGTGGATATGGTGGAAAATGTGTTGCATTTACCATTGACGGCAGAGTGATAAGCTTTATTTATTCCTGCAGTCGAGCAAACGTTGAAAATAACAGAAGCTTACGACTCATGAAATGCACTACAAGAGAAGCCAATTGTGAAAACAATTCTTAAAGTTTACTGCTTTTTAAATGGACTGTGCAAAGTCTCGCAGTGTTGATATAGCTAGAATTCTCGCGAAGCTGAATGAAATTGTGGTAGATTTATTAATTATTTGCATTTTTTTTATCAAGAATTCTCTGTCGTAAATTGCGAAAGTTGTTTCAAATGTAAATTATCTAGAGTCATTGCCAGTTGAGGTTTTCCAGAGCCTGGAAAAAAGAGAGATCATTATTCATTGCGAACTTCGCGGGTTTAATATGGGCATCGTGTTGAAGAGTTACAATCAATCAAATGCAAATAAGGAAAATCGAAATAAGCAAGCATGAGATAAAGCGATCTGAGAGTGTGGTGAGGAAAATTGTTAGCTAACTTGTCAGTAAAAACAGAAGAAGCAATTTACAGAAACTAACTTTATCAAAATTCGAATCAGAAATGGGGGGTTATTTGGACATTTAGCTCAAGTGATTTATTCAAGTATTTGAAGTCACATTCAGTGAAAACAAAAATAGTTAAAGATCAAAAGAAGTGGATACAAAAAGAAAAAAAGACAAGAAGGAAGCAGGTGTGTACACACTGATGAAAATCCAATCAGACGAGAAGTTAATTTGTAATAAAGTGTGTATATTAGTCAAGGGTGTGGTTTAATTCAACCCTTGAATATCAATTATGGTCAAGCGCTTTCGACATTCACGTCATCATCAGGGCCGTCGTCAAGTCATAAACACACATCCCCAAGAGTGCAGAAAAGGGCATGCCAACCAATGGTAAGGCGGTCAGAGATTTAAAATGGGAAACAAACTAACATTAAACGGACTACTGTGTATATTTTCCTGACTGTATTTCAATTAAATCCAAAAAAAAATTTCCTGAGTTCCAGTCAATTTTATTGTTTATTATTCAAAATGTCTCAAATACGTTTCGGTGTCTTTCTCCACCATCATCAGTTTGTGTGAATGGCTGTTTCCACCTTCATCTGACTTCACCTTCACCATCTGACTGGCTATTCTTTTTTTGGATTTAATTAAACAGACTAACAATTAAAATTCAAGTTAAAACCTTAGAAACTCTAAATTAAGTTAAATTAAATTAAAAACCATGGACTGGTCGAAATTGATAGTCAGGCGACCAGTCCGACAATGAGCGAATGTTCAAGGCTAAAAAAAATAAAAAGAGCAAATCAGTGACAAAAGCCCTGATTGAAACATGTTGGAGAGTTCAAATGATGAAACTGAAGATTGACTGTGTCCCTATTGTCTTGACACTTTCGCTAAAAGTTCCAGAGTAACTTGGGTTCAGTTTAACAAATGCAAGAAGTGGGATAACGAAAAATGTGCTCATAAATTAGACTCATTTAGGATCATTTTGGCTCATCACTAGGCTCTGTTAAATAAACGCGTTTTTTAACTTCTCACGTCTTCTACTGAAATATATTTCATAACCAAATTTAGCTATTTTGCCATATATCTCTTCGCGGTGGCCTTTCAGCACACGTTTCATATTAGAGTTGATGTTATAGAATAAGTGTCCAAGGACCCTTTTCCAATCCGGGCCCCATAATTCACACTGACGACTTAATGGCTTTTTGCAAGAGTCGCAATACGCGCCCCAAAAAGGGTTCATTTCAAGTAATAGATTTTGATCACATCTGATCAACACCTAAAAGGCCAGGTGTTTCAAAGGTGTCAACAATCAAGTGCCTATTAATGATAATAATAAAAATAGCATTCATTTGGCTTTATGGAACTAAAATGTAAGTCAAAGTTCGCAGTTTTCAAGTGAAATCAATGTGTTGTTCATTTTCGCATTAACAATGATTTGAATTTGATGTTTTTTCTCATTTTCGCGTTCTTATGACAAGATTTGATGATTGTCTCAATTGCAAGTGAAACGACGGGAAACTTTAACAATTAGTAGTCAAAATGCAGCAGGTTGTCATGAGCCATAAAAAGAGCTAACTGGAGTTTGTTCTGTTTTCACTTAGCAAAATATTAGGACTAACCCTTCAATGAGTACATTAAAAAATCGATTAGTGTAAACCAAAAAATGTTCTTTTTCGTTGCAATGTTTTGAGGGTTTGCTCTAATTAATTTGCTTAATATTTTAGTTACATGAACATTTTGTGGTGTCGATTCGCTGCTTTTGTCGAGCGGCTTCAGCTTGGGTGCAACCGACGTTATTCTAAGGTACCTACGAGTTTTATATCCGTTTAATTCATAACTACCGGGCTCGGGAAATCAAGTCGTGTGAACTGCATTTATTTAAAGTTTATTGCCCAATCGATCCAACCGTGCCACTTTTTTTTAAATATTCCACATATCTCATGCCCTTTGCATATTCCTACTTTTACCTTACAAAATTTAGTTACAAAGTTTAAAAAGTTATTTTTTACTATGATTGGCAATATAAAAGTTCTAGGGAGTGTTCAGGACATCAATAGAAGACATTTGAGTAGAAGTTTTGCACAAGTATCAAGTTTTCATTTATTATGAAATATCGGACTACAGGCGGATTATGCAGGAATTACCAAAGTTATAGTTGAGCTTTACCAGATTTTTCAAGCTGAGCCTTCTTTAAACATTCTTAAAATCAAAACTGGAACAACTAGGCACTTGAAGTGTTGCCCAGTTTTAACCAAGGTGGGCGCTGCAAGTGTCTCAAAGTTCGGTAGAAACAAACTGCAGAATTATTTTTCAGGAATTAACAGAGTTACAATCGCGCCTGACCAGAACTTTCAAGTTGAGCCATTTTCAAAAATTCCGTATTTGTATTCTAGAGCAACTGGACGAGGGAACTTTTGTCCGGTTCTAAAGAAGGCCAGTGGCTACACTTGGAGGGAATTTCAATCTAAACGAGCAGCATGCTGATTTTTTAGCAAAGGTCAAACTTTCAGTTCAGCCTGAAAAAAATTTCCCGTCTGAGTCTTTTTCAAAAAATTTTAAGCCCAAATTGGAGCAGGCAGCAAATTTATCGTGTTTCACGTTTATCAAACACACTTCACACTACCAGACTGGTAAGTTTGGGCACCATAGGAAAGTAGACTGATTTTTAAAAAATCTCCAAAGTTGGATGTGAGACTGGCGAAAACTTGCAAGTCTACAAATTTTAGAAACTTGCTTTTTCTACATTCCGTAACGGTTGCTTTGCTGTTCAAACCGAGTCATTTTTTATAATAATAATTTGATTTTTTAGAAAGTCACAAACTTCGAAATAGCCACCAGGGTCTGGATGTTAAAACCTGATCCACTTGTATCCTGCCTGGAAACCCTTTGTCAATTATTAAATTTCAAAAAATATGATTAATACAAAACATAAATATAAAAAATAATATTGATTATTAAACTAATTCCTGTTTGTCAAGTAATATATAAAAGTGAAAATCAGTATTAAGACCAATCAGTATTAAACTAATTCCTGTTTGTCAAGTAATATATAAAAGTGAAAATCAGTATTAAGAATTAATCTTGTTTAAGCAACAAGAAGAGTTGCTAGTTTGTACTCAAATGTCTGTTATTTATGACCTGAAAACCCCCATAGAGGTTTGATCCTATAGTTCTGACTGAATCTACAACTTTGGCCAACTTCAGTTTTCCAAAAAAGTACACATACCAAAAAAAAAGAAAAGACGCTTCTTATAAAGTCTAGATAACACTTGAAATATATTGGATTAGATTGTAGGAGTTGTTGGTCCTGTCACTAACGCAGAGAGACGCAGTTTCTCGGGTCCTCCAATTCAGCATTCGAGGAGTCCCAAATTAACAGTTAATAGTAACAGTTACATAGAGTAACTTAAAGCATTAGGTAACTCAGTCAGTGCAGTTCGATATAAATTGTAATTACGTTTTGTGGAAAATAAATTATTCCGTCTTTTGTAATTGCTGATCTAAGACCAATTTCCAGGCGTCATATGCCGATTCAGAAAAAACAATTTTTTTTTCTAATTGACGAAACGTTCACTCGTAAATTGCAATAAAACTTTCCATCTGAAAAACTACTACTAAACTACTTTTCTTTAATTTCTATTTGTTTGAGTTTAATTTCACTTCATTGGTCAAATCACTGGTGTTTTTCGTTCATTTGCTGATTGATTTAGTAGTTAAAAAATTCTTTAGCGTTTTTTTCAATTGAAAATCGTTTAGCTCGTCACTCGTGCTATTGAAACGCCAGGAAAAACTATTTTCCAGCACCACCAAAAAGCTCGCAAAGATCACCAGTTTAAATCAATGATCGCGAAAGCTTAACTCTATTGATAAGTTCAAAATGTCCTTCAATTACCAAGAAAAACTTTGAAAATTGATGAGAAATATTTAGTTTTTGCATTTGAAAAGATAAAATATATACAAAGCTTCACTGTACTTTGTTCTGTTGTACTTGTTTTCACATCAAGGCAAAACGAAAATAAATTATTCTTCACACAAAACAGATCAGAACTTACCACATTCAAAATAATCCGAATTAGAAAGCAAACAGCTGTGAGATTGAACTTTTACCGCAAAAATTGCTTCAAGGCATGCACTTTCCTGTTTTAAAAAAATTGCAGCTTTGCAAGAGTGTAGATTGCGCTGGGTCTTAAGAGGTAGAAAGCAGATAAATCTCTGGGTTTCGTTTCTTGGAGCTCACCTTAAACATCTGCCCTACCGGATTGAAAATGGTTTCCGGTGCCAAGCACCAGATGCCGATCTGGCACGTGCCGCTCCTTCGGATGTGGCGGGAATTATGCTTTGTTTGTTAGCCCAGATGTCATTATGTTGATAGACACAATCCATTAACGGGGAAATGGGAACATAAGCGGAAACGTGAGTTCTTCTTGTTACGTGTAGGTGATAGTGGCGATTTTGGGACTTCCTGAAGTCAAATATTTAGTTTAGTAAGCACTTGGAAAGGCAGCAGACGCGTAATAATACACATTTACTTCCAGATTTTTCTTTGTTTTTGTGTGCAAATTTCAGCTGACAAACATTAAGGATAATGGGATTTTGAGTTTCTTTTCAGTTTTTTTTTATGTAAAAACGCGATGAAAGCGAAATTAGTCATCAAATACACATGTGTGATATCATTCAAAATTTAAAACTTTTGTTAATTACCAAATAACATTTTGTCTGAGGTAAATATTTTATCGCCAACCATGTAAACATGTGGTTTTGGAGAATTGCCAAGAATGTTGAGAATTTCGTCCTTCTCCTTTGTGCTTTCCGCTTTATAGTTACGTCATCGAGGGTATGTAAACCCTTATTCCTAGAAATCGGTCTTTATTGTGCTGAAAGTTGAATGCGCGACTTGGATCAGAAATGATTTAGCTGCCGATGGGAAATTTTGAGAGCAAACATTTTGTGTAATTGCTTATTTGCAGTGCAGTCCAATAAAAATAAAAATGAACAAAAAACTCGAGAAGAAAACAGTCTTTCAAACGAAATAAAATATAATTTATGTATAAATATCGAGATTATTAATGATGTCATTTTATTCGCAATCGAATGTAAGACTTAGCAAGAGATTTTTGTTCAAATGTGACTTGAATTTAATCCATTATGTTATATTTTATCCTAATTATTAATATTGTTTTTAAAGTCATATTTCCAAAATCTGATGTAATTTAATTAATTTTTTATTAGATGAGTATTAGTATTCCAATAAAATTTTTCAACTAATTTGGGCACGAAATTTATGGATCTCTCTAATGCCAAATCCTTCAAAGGTCATAATTATATTTAGGTAGTATATGGCATAGAATACCCAAACAGCACAAAGACGTCTTTAAGATGTCTAATTAAGATATGTGAGACGTCTTAAAGACGTTTGTATATGTCTTGAAGACGTCTTAAAGACATTGGTTGTTACAAATATGGACGTCTTTGAAGACGTCTTGAAGAGACGACTTAAAAACGTCTTGAAGAAATTACTTAAAGACGCCTTGAAGAGATTACTAAAATACGTCTTGAAAGGTGTTACCAGGTACAAAATATTTCTTACTACTGGGAATGTAAAATAAAATAACATGTTTTTATTTGATTAATTTTTTTTATTTTGTCTATCAGACGCCCTGCGTATCCAACTTTGGATGGCTTCTTCAGCCTCCTTCACAGAATTTGCCAACCCTACTTTTTCCGCTGCAAATGCATTCGCGTGTTGTGGCTTCTGATTGCCATGGTATATTCCTATCATTCCATCAATTTTTTCATTGCAATCGCAAGTACTCGAGCAAGTTCATAAAATGGCGAGGAAAGCACTTTATAAAACTTCGTAAATAACGTCTTAAATGGGTCTTTTATAAGGCATTAACAAGACGTCTTGTAATAGATATTTACAAGTCATCTTAAAGACGTCCTGTGTCAGGCATTTGCAAGACGTCTTATAGTGGACATCTTTAAGATGCATGAAAGACGACTTCAAGAGATATAAGACGTTCGGACATAATAACGACATAAAGAAGATGTCTTGCAGATGCCTTGTGCTGTCTGGGTAATGACTAAAAATTAATGTTCTTAATTAAGAGCAGTATAAATTGATAACAAATGTTCTACATTTTATAATTGCCAATTTGATTCTAAGTAGTTTGATATTCAATTTCTAATGTGCTTATGCCCAATTACTTTGCAATTACTCCATTTGACGAAATATGAATTAATTAATATAAACAATTTATTACCTTCCAACAGATAAAGCTATCATTTATATTTTATTTATTTATATTAGAGTTCTGGAGCTGAATCTCATTTAAGTTCTGCAAATTTGCATTTTTTCAGTTCAGCTTGTTGCAAAGGCGATCAACTAATTAGGGTACAGTGGGCCACCATAAGACTAAAAAAGGTAAAGTGGCTTTTTTCCAAATACTTTACGTGAACGTCCAGAAAAGTTGAGAAAAGCTGGTCGAAATTGCATTTATTTAAGTATGTAACGGTGGAAAGCACACAATTAATGTAAATTTAAAGATATTTTTATTGTTAAATTTTTTTGACAATGTCTCATCATGGTCCGAGATACGGGCCTCTGTGAGACATACGTTGATCAATAAAAAAACAATAATTGAAATTAAAAAATCTTTATTTCGACTACAAGATTGACAAATATTGCAATTTTAATCTTAAAAAGTAAATTAACTAGTTTTAACCTCGGCTTAAACAAAAGTAAAACTAAAAAAAATGACAAATTTTATTATTTTAGTCTTAGAAACACACTTAACGAATATTAAAATTTGCTAAAATTTATATCAACTTTATAATAATACTGAAATATTTTTGTTTTACCTAAAACATGAAGGCCAAATCATTTTTATGTCTTTTAAGGGAAGTTCCAATATCAGGTTGATCAGGGAATACAAAATGACCGCAGAATTTCCCCGACTTCCTTAAAAAATTAACTTCAACTTCTTCGGATGTGTCGCCACAAGTAATAATTTTCCCTACGAAGAAAACCTTCCTATTCTTTAAATCATCTTCGTTGGGTTCTAATTCCTCGAACGAAGTTGCATCAGGTTCAGGTATCCAATCAGAATCGTCGTCTGAATTCGCAAATGGGGCATCTTCTCCGTCGTCATCTGAAGACATTTCGTTTGAAAATTTTTGAAAAAACGTTGCTCTTCGCTGCTTCTTTTTTGTAAATTTCTTTTTCTCCTTTTTCTTTGCATCTCATTTCAATTTCCTATTTTTTTGGAGTATCCGTAGGGATGATATTTGTTGCTTTTTTCTTTGACTATTGGATAGTTTGCTTTTAGATTTTAGGTAGCCTCTAATTAACTCTGGGCTTCGCAATGACTTACACCCACTAAAACTTCTGGGACTGCTCAGCGTTTCACATTCAGTTCTTCTGGGCATGCACCCTTCTGGGACTTTCTTTTGCATTGACATCTAAAGATACAAAATGACGCAGATAATTATTAAAAGCTTAAACGTTTCTCCATAAGGCAGTGACTCTAGGTGGCCCCAAAAAAGTCTCATTGTAACCCATTTACATGTTATAACTTTTTTTTAAATTATTGGTAAATTCGAATAAAATCACAAAATTTTCTTATACAATTAAAAACCACTTACAACACTATATCTACAACTTGAATTTCTTACCTTTAACTTTATGTATTCTCTAATAAATTTGGCTCAGAATAATACACGTGAAAAAAAAAGTCAGAAAAAATCTCAGTCAAGACTGATTCAGACAGGAGTAAGCTTTTATCACCGAAGCAAATTCCACTTATTGTAAAAGAAAATATTGAAAGTCTCATGATGGCCCTTGTCTTGTGGTGGCCCACTCTCCCCAACTTCATTTTCTCATTTGTAACAAATCTCAGTCAAATTATTAATTACTCGCCTGATAAGCGGTAACTGTTAAAATAAAGTTGCTTTCAAAAAATATTAATTTGTCTTATAAACTTCTTCTTTTGTATTAAAATTGGAAAATTAAACATGGAATTTTTGGACACATTCGAAGACATTGCGTGAAACTGGTTAGAAAAACATGAAAAATTTACCAGTTGTTTCTGTGGCAGAATTGTATTGAAAGAAGATTAAACATTTAATCAGTTGGTTTCATTTAAATACTAATGTGAATAAGCTTTTGTCATTTTCAACTGAGCAAAATATAACATTATATATTTCTTACATTTTTCTGTAACAAAATTATCCTGCTAGGGCCGATCCGATATGAACCAGTTTAATATATAATGAGTATTACATTATAATTAATTTTGCATTCCCGCTTATTACTTATTTAACGATTTTTGGCTACTCATCAGTGTAATTAACTGGTGTCGTCAATTAGTTTGATTGGTGTTTGGAAATGTTCCAAGTCAAAGCGCCAATTTAGCTAGTCTAGACATCAGGAGTTCAACTACATCTTAAGCCTTCATGGGGTTAATATTAGTTTAGTTTGAATTTACAACATCTTTTAGAATTGTTCTAGAATAAATGAAACAGTTCTATAACAGTTCTGGAAACACTTTCAATATAGAATCTTTGAAAAGTTGCAATCATTTTACTGGTGCCACATTTTAAAAAATTTATGCTTTCCATATTCAGCAACTGAGGTAATATTCAAAATTTAATTATAACGAAGCTTTATCATTATTGATTCGACTAGTATTTCCTTTTCTTGTTTTACTTTAGATGAATCTTGCCAAATTAAAAATTAAGATTGCAATTGGAACCTCTTATGAAAAGACAAAACTAAGGCATGTCGTTATGGAAGGAAGAATGAAAAAAATGCGGCTCGCATTTGAAACAGGTCAGTTTAAAAGTTTTTTCGGTACTAACAGAAATAATTGGCGTAAATAGCCAATTTCTGAAACAAGCATAATGGGCTCATATTATGAGCAAAACGTCAAAATCGTAAGTCTTTGCATGTAACTGGTTCCAGCATGTTTTCTTTTCCCTTCTGAATACGAGTTCTTGTGATCTCTGACCCAAACACAGTCGCAGAAAACGGCGCCTTAATTTTTATCCTACATTCTTCTTTATCCGAATTCACTTCTTAACCATCCACCGGTGGATGATTGAAAGGATTCAAAATAATACTGTGTAATATCGGCCAAGGGACGATTCTCACGAAAAATGTTCCCATGGCCTTTATCTGGCTCAGTTAAGCGCTAAGGGGCAGGTAAAACGCCGAGGGTTTAAGCCCATACTTCTGTGCCACTTGTAGTTCTTACGCGTCTTCACCAAAAAAAAAAAACGTATAAAAAGCATTGATGTTTACAGAAATAACCGCTTTTTCACTTGCTTTAAGGAGACTTTAATAGTTTTCATTGTCTGGTTATTGCATTCTTTCATACCCCATACTTTTAGAGATTGTTATTTCGTTTTACATTGCTTTTGATGCATAAAATATTAATTGTGTCTTTACTGAAATTGATGTGGTTTGTGATTATCAATTTTTCGAGCACCTAAACTTTTGGAGATAATTCACTGTTTAATTTTTTTCTTAGTTGGTGAAAAGTAAAATAAATACACATTTTTTAATGTTACTGTATTATTGCCACCAACATCGCTCTGTTCCAGTTAATTTCCGTAGAAAATATCATTGAAATCCACACTAAATTGAATATTTCAGAACATTTTTGCATTTAGAGCGCTGTTAATCCGTTGTTTGCCTACAAATATGTCTGTCATTATACGGCTTATTTTACTTATTTTTTTTTATCTGTAGAAAATTCAGACCGCTAATTAACATTCAGCACCTTGCGGCGCAGGTGATACACTTTAAATTTATAATCGGAAAGTAAAACATCTGCCTCAAATTATGTAAAGATTTCATGGTTTGACTGAACTGGTTAAAATACGATTCGTTAATATGCAATACACCGATTTATTGAACTGAAAATTTTGCTAAACAATAGATGTTTCTTGATTGTTTTATAGCAATTGCTTTTTTAAATTATTTACATGTTTTAAATGTTTATTTTATTAAGTCATATTATTTATATGAAATTAGTATTTATTATTATAACTTAGTTAAACATTTATCACAATTTTCTAAGAAAAAATAGCAAAAAAATACAGTGACGTTTGAAAAACGACACTAACTCCATTGCAAACAAACATAATTTGTTTGGTAAGGATTGGTTATTTCGTTCATTTTTAAATCTACAGATCTGTAAAAGCATTTATAAACCTCTTTGCAGTTATTTTATGATTAAAAATTGTCCTTTCTTAGAAACTCCGCATTAGTCCACAGTTTCATCGGCTCGCAAACCTTATTCAAAATTCTCGATTCGCACTTTATGTTGTATAAATAAGATGAAGGGATGATACAAGATATGAACAGATAATATCGTAGTGGAAAAAGTTCGTTCTTTGCTTTATTTCTTGACATTTCCAAGAATCGCAATTATCCACCACGGATGACATTTTCAAAACAAGAATAATATAAAAACACAGATTTCACTAATACAAATTTTGTTTGTAAATATTACACATATACAGGGTTATTCACGCTATACGCCACGGAAGTGTTGCGGCTGGCAATTGGCAGATGCCTACCGGGCACATTTTAAAAATATTTTTGTAATGTACAGGGCGTCCCAAAAGCCCTAAAAGTATCAAAGTTGTGTTTTTTTAAACGGAATACCCTGTATATTATCGCATTTTTGGATTCTCTGAGCAAAATAAGTGTCTATTTTAATAAGATTTATAATACCTAAATCTTAAGGTTTTTTAAAGAATACGAATTTAATCAAAATCTAACTTAATTTTCACGTGTCAAATACTTTAGAAGTCTTCAAGTTATGTAAGCGTAATTTATAGTGAAGTACAACTGATGTTAGATATAATTACTAAATGATGTTAACATTAAGGAGCCGTAGAATAAGAGCAATTGAAAGATGAAAAATTCTTAGTTGAAATAAATATGTTCAAATGTTATAGTGAAGTGAAACAAAACATAATATTTTATATCCCAATGATAAAAAACTAACCATGTTATACAGAGTGTCCACAAATCTAAACTAATCAAATAAGAACTTTAAGTGGCTATAACTTGATTAATTTAAATACAACCCCATATTTTTTAACTTACCAGGAAATGCAATTTTTAATTACCTATCGAATGGTATTAGGATGTTAATAGCTAAGTTTTTGCCTTTTCACAAAATACGCCAAATAATCGTTCTGTGCACCAGTTGGTGTTGTTTAATTTAAGCTTCCAATGTATCTAAGTTGCCTATGGCATTTACACATGTCAAATCATTTATTTTATTTGTGTTGCTTAGTGAAAATGAAGAATTATCCAAAAGAAGAGCGTATTGACATGATTTTTACCCTGGGAGAATGCCATAAAAATTGTTTATTGGCCTCTAGAGTTTATGCTCAAAAGTTTCCTGAAAGAAATCATCCTAAGCCAGCCGTTTTTAAGCGCTTATTACAGCAGTTTGAGGAAAGTGGGAGTGTCAATTATAAAAAACCCATTACAAGGAAATCTGTCACTGAAGATGCAGAAAACGTTTTCACGGTAATTGGTTCAGTAATCGAAAATCCCAATATTAGTCAAAATTTAATATCCAAAAGTACTAATATTAGTTAATCAAGTAGTTCCAGAGTTATTAAAAAGCACAACTTTTATCCTTATAAAATTCAGCTTTGCCAAGGACTTTATGGAAATGATTTTGAAAACCGACCTGAGTTTTGCATGCGGGTGTTAGATAAAGTAGCAGAAAATGAAAAGTTTTTCGATAATGTGTTATTTAATGATGAATGTACTTTTCATAACAATGGTCTCGTGAATAGACACAACTTTCGTTATTATTCTGATTCGAATCCGCAGGAATACAAGATCATTAAAAATCAAAATAGGTGGTCAGTTAATGTGTGGGGTGGAATACTAGGCCCATATTTATTTGGATCCTATTTTTTTAAAGGACATCTAAATGGTTTGATATTTCTCCAGTTTCTAATAAGTCATCTTTCAGTATTATTAGAAGACGTCCGTTTAAATATTAGAACCAACATGTGGTTTCAATTGGATGCAGCTCCGTCTCATGGTCATTGCGAAGTTCGGCAATTTTTATATCCCGACTTTCAAAACAGGTGGATTGGCAGAAATGGATTTCAAAAGACCCCCCAGGTCTCCGGACTTAACTCCACTAGATTGCTTTTTGTGGGGGTACATAAAAGGAATTGTCTACCATACACTTTCGAGAACTTCACAGGATTTGAAAATACGCATAAGAGACACGTTTAAAACTGTAACTCCGCAAATGTTGTCTAGAGTTAGCAGTGGTTTTGAAAAAAGAATTTACAAGTGTCTGGAAATTAACGGTCAATATTTCGAACATTTGTTATAAATAATTTGCCTTTCTTTTATGTTATTGTAGATATGTTATTTAGAGATTTTCATTAAAAAAACACCAAATGGTGCCCAGAACGATTATTTGGCGTATTTTGTTAAAACGCAAAAACTTAGCTATTAACATCCTAATACCATTCGATAGGTAATTAATTAATTGCATTTCGCGGTAAGTTAAAAAATATGGGGTTGTATTTCAATTAATCAAGTTATAGCCACTCAAAATTCTTATTTGACTAGTTTAAATTTGTGGACACCCTGTATATCATTGTAAGTTTATTATCATTGGGATACAAAATATGATTTCTTGTTACACTTCAATAGAAATTACGCTTACATAACTTAAATAATTCTAAAGTATTTGACACATTATATTACATTTTGATAAAATTCGGATTATTTAAAAAACCGTAAGATTTAGGTATTATAAACCTTATTAAAACAAACACTTATTTTGCTCAGAGAATCAGAAATTCAATAATATATAGGGTATTTCATTTAAAAAAACACAACTTTGATACTTTTAGGGCTTTTGGGACACCCTGTACATTACATAAATATTTTTAAAATGTGCGCCTGGTAGGCGTCTGTGGATTCATCAAATAATACTTTGTAAAAATCAAACGGTTTACCCGCAAACTTCCGTGCCGTATAGCGTGAATAACCCTGTATACAAAAATCCGAAAGACACGTATATTTTATTTGTAAGGAGACACTTTAAATTAATATTTTTAGCATTCTTGTTTCAACCCCTTAGGAGGGGTAGAATCACCTTTAGAGTCTTAAATGGGAATGGGGGTCAAGTGGCACATTGTTTTAAAGGGCCTTCAATTCTCTTTTTAGTGGCATGACTCTCATCTGCCCCGCTACGCCCTTGGGTGGCACCGTTTCAAACTTTAATTGAAAATAATTATTTGTAAATAACATTTCGGTGGTACTACGAGTACCTCGTTAATTTGCGTTCATTCGATGTCTTATCGCTGAAATTCCACAAATGCCTTTAAATTATATCAAGAAAATCGAAAAATACATTGTTTTTTTAACCAAAAAACATGGTCAGAAAATTTTGAAGATGTAACCAAAATGGGAATATGATTGTTAATTCGCTTTTGCTTCTTGGGTTGTTCAGTGATTACTTTTATTAAGTGCATAAAGTGTGAGAATGGTTTATTCTCTTCAAGAAAGAACTGAAATTATTTTCATTTATGGAGAGGTTAGAAGCACGCACGAAGGACGGCATTGGCCCTTACAAATAAATTGACGTGTCTTTCCTGTTTATTTTCATATTTTTAACTGTAAGAGAGATATTAAGGGTGTCAAGTTTTCAAATTGATACCCCGTATATACTTCATTATAATTCATTTCAAATTGAAGAAAAATATATATATAAATTTGGAAAATTCAGATTGCTTTAATAATATATTAAGTGTTTCATTTTCTCTTCATACATATGCTTTATTAGCACTTGCCATCAAAAAAATTTAAAATTCATTAAAAATTATCTTTCCATTTTTTATGGTGCAGTTCGTCATAGAACCAGATAGAGCAGCTTGGATTAAATATGGAGACATTGTCCACTTTTACATTATTATGCAAATTTCATTCCAAATGCGGCTCAGCTAGATTAGTTTTTTCTATATGGATGTACCTATTTTGTATGTATGTTATGTATATGCTCAAATAATCCGTAGCCGACAATACGCCGCAAGTGTTTTTATTAAAGCGGGGGTTTATATTTTGCGTTTCGGCTTCAATATGCATAATTGCTTATAAAAAACCATACCTTTGTTGCTAAATTAATGAAGCATAGCAGATCCATACAATTTTTTTACGTAGTAAAATGTACGGTTTTGCTGGATTTAGTATCGTAAACATGGATCAAAAAGTTGGATGTATACATGGATCAAACCTCAGTTTTAATCAGGATTTAATACTTTAGGGTTGCACAATTGTTAGAAATTCGGCAGATTCGGAACATTTTTTGGAAGTAATGCCCAAAAATTGCAGTAATAAAGGAATCTTATCTAGAAATAAAAAATAAGATAACTTACCTTGCTGACTACCGCGGTTTCGCTAAACAATAAATGACTGTAGATAAATTCATATACTTTATACTACAGAAACACTTTTTCGGTCCGTTTATGAGATGAATTCTTCAGTGACCAATTTATTGCTTCAAAATTTCCTACTCATTTTCTCTTTAATCATTGTTTTAACCGATTTTCAATAGAAAACATAAGCGAGGGAATTGAGGCAATTCTCTCTCATTGTACTTCTGCGGAAAGTTTTTCTTCGATAAGTAAGAGGTCGGGCCTTGAAACTTCTCTAGACTCGGCTTTTTTATAAGTCTGTAATATCTGTATGATATTTCCAATTCTGTCTTTTATTATTTTTTTTTAATGAAAGTTTTGAACTCGAAAATCTAAATGTCGCATACGAAAACTTGTGATGGATTAAAAAAACACTCATCCGAAAGTAAGTGTGCAATTTCCAAATATCCTGTGTATAAAAGTCGTCATTTTATTTCTGCAATGTTGGTGGCCGCAGTTTGGTAGTTCGCGCAAAGTTCGAAAAACAGAATTTTTTTCATCTGCATTTCATCGTCTTCTGGCTTGACTTTTATTAATCTCAGCTATTCGATTTCTCTATTGTATTATATTTATTATTATTATTATTATTATTATTATTATCTAATGCTGGCCATTTCTTTAAAAATATTTTTTCAAACTCAGAAATTTATCGCTTTACGCTTACTTCAGAATCGGAAGTTTTTTTCGCAGTTGTAAATATGAAATTTAAAAATTAATATTCTTATTCTTTTTCTTATTCAGAAAACTTCATAACATTTCAAAATGTTACCTTCACATCCCATTACGTATTTATCAACAATTTTCAGAATTGTTCTGTAATTCTCTTACTTTACAAATATGTATAATTACTGAATTTAATAATGGATTGCTAAAGACTTTAGTTTAATCCCTGGAATTATTTCCATCGAATCCAATTCCAAACGGCAAATGGTCGTGAATAATACACGATTCGTTTAAAATTAACTGTCCTGAGAGTTCCAAGCTGCCCTGTCATCGCCAGAAAACTACTTACAAGTTTCCTGGAGTCCTTGAACACTCAGCATGCCGGAAAATTAATTGCTCATTACACTTTTTTGAGAACATAAGGGGTTCTGTTTTTCATGCTGTTTATTAATTTTTTAACACCTTTTTAATAAGTTTTATTGAGTCCAAACCACTCAGTTATTTTATAATTTTAGCGATAATTTCCTTATGATGATTTTCTCTGAAATAATCCAAATCTCTGATCGAGTTGGAAAGTTGTCCGACAGCCTGTTTGTCATGTAAATAAAACCCCCAGTTGCAGGAAAATAACTCAAGCAGAATATTTAATTGCCTTTCTCTACCTGGCCGGCAAATTATGTAAAATCCTTAATAGGTTCGCAGAATCCCAATTTGTTTGCTAGAAAACTTTTGTCAGTTAAATACCTTGATAATTTGCTAACTCAATTAAAGAAATGCTCGGCAATAAAACAGTGGATAATTGTATTTTCGCTTCGTTTGTAAAGATGCTGACTCCGTTAAGATTGTAGACTTTCATAACGATGGCAGTAAACTTTAAGGATTTATTCAGGCCTCAGAACTTTAATGGTCATTCTCGCAGGACAATGTAGATTTTCTAAGCATACAATGTGGACGATGCAATAGCCAATGAAACACAATGACTTAACTTAGATTTTGCTTTAATTTCAGATCTTGAATATTTTGTGTTACATCACGAGACTTATTTAAATAATGTTTTCCTTCTAACAATAAGCTTGAGGACATAATACTGTTTTTTGACCAGGTGTCTGAATACATAGGGAGGATACACATTCGGTTGTTTTAATGACAATGGTCTTTTTTACCTTTAGTGGACTGTTAACAAAAACTTTTTGTTCATAAACTTTCTGGGAATACTTGCGCAATGATTTATGAATTCAGACAACAGTTTAATTACAATTTATTAGGAAACTTTTAAATGTTTAACAAATTCGAATCGAATTATCAATGTACACTTATGCTTAATCTGGTTTATACCTAAATATATTTCCAGCTGATAAATTCGATCAGGAATGTTGGTTATAAACTACTCCGAATTATAAAGACAAACAGATTAATCTGCGACAGGAATCAATATTTTACAATCGGGCTACTGTTTAGTTCTTCAAAAAAAACATCAATAAAAATTAATTAAAGAATTGAAATTTTACGATTTTTGTTAGTGGTGGTAATACACAAAAGTGCTTTTAAATACTGAAAATATGTTGTCTGGGATGTCAAAGGCAACAACAAAAAACACATTTTTTGGCACGGTCTAATAAGGCATAGCTCCGTATGTTCATTATATGCACAGAAATTTTTTGAAAGAATTAAGTTCATAAAAAATCCTGGAGCTAATTTTTGTCTTTCGTTTGTTCCTGTCTGCAGCCACACAGCCAAGTAAAAAACCAACAAACCCACACTTATTTCTAAACGAATCTTTATGTACAACTAAGCATCTACTCACAAAACGTAGAGTCTTAAAACACATCAGTTTGATAAAGAGTATCGCGACTTTTTTGCAGTCGTTCTCAAATAATTTTGTTGCAAATGTGCGGATCTCCATGACCATTACCCAGCAAAGTAATGGCCGTTTCTTGAGCGTTATTAACGACTTTTCTGTTAATGGACATTGTGGGTCGTCTATTGATTGACTGTTGTCTTTTCGTTGAAACCAGCGACATTGAGGTCGCCTGTTGGCCAGTGCAAGTGTTGCATCGATTCCTTTTCTGCTTCCTGCACAGAAGATATCTGAAAGGAAAAAGAAAATTGTGAAATTGCACGCTCATACATAAAGCCGTTATTTATAGGTAGAAATGTTGACTATGAATAGCATCAAACTGAAAATCACCCCACTGCTTGCTCTGAAGCAGGAAAAAAACGTAAAACCCAGGAACTGAACGAACATTTTGACTTGAAATGCTGAATAGATTTAAATTAATCGAAATGCACCTAATGAACCCTAAATTGCTTGAGTTCCTCCTTTATATGGATTTAACGAGCATACTTAAATTAGGGAAGGTGGAAGTTCCTACGCGGTTAAGTTTGGCTTTTCACCATACATTTTCCACTTCTGCACTCAGCATGCTAACAAGATTAGTTAAAATGATTGCCGTAATTTTATTATCGGTCTATATAGACATTTCATTTTCTTCTATCTATAGAGTGTCTGTCTCTATTAAATTTGAAAATTTTGCAAATTTGCAAGTACCAACGACTCTAATTTTCAGTTTACAGGAAAACCTTAGCGGTTAGAAGTGTTTTATTATGTTCACAATTAGAGCAACGGTTTGATTAAAATCCCTTGACTGTTTGGACATCTTCAGTAAGTATTAGGTCATTTTATTGAAAATGTAGTAAAATACTTTCTGAGAAATTAAAACATGATGTTTGGAACATGCACATTATTGAAATAAAATTGTTATTATGTTCTTTCTTCTCCATTTCGTGTTGCAACAGTAGAATCGGTTAAGTGTTCTTTCAAATTTTTCTCTAGAGATCAGATCGTATGGTTAATAAGTCTTTATTTAGGACTTTCTATATTCTTAAAGAGATTTTTGCGATCGACTCGAATAAAGATGCAAAAACATCAGTGTATTGAAGAAGCAAAATGAGCCGGAATAATTTTGGGGCTCCTAGCCGGATGGTCGTGTGGACGAACCAATTTTTTAGACGTTTGAGCAAAATAATTGAATTTCTTTTATGAAATTTAACGAAAAAAACAAACAAGGACTAGAATTTTCTAGAAAGGCAAGGAAGAGGCAAAAATGCGAAAGGTTTTGAGGATCAACCTTACAGAATAAAGGCGTAAAGCCATTTTTAAATATTCCTATAATTTAAAACACAATCCTTTGCTGTTGATATGCAGTAATAGCACAAGTTTTCAGTCATTATTTTACAAGCATTAAGTCATTTTTAATTATTCTGGCTGTAAAACCTAACCAGCTGGAACTAATTTGCATTTAACTTTCCGATACGACCGCGAATTCCATTTGAGTCTTTCGGGGCGCAAATTTCTATTAAATTAATTATCGAACCTTCGGAATAAAATGTTTGGTTTTTCTGACGGTGGGAAACTGTATTTTCGTTACTGAATTTTTGGCTGGAAGTTCAATCTTTAATACCCTGCACATCAACTGCTTTTTTCGTTTTTGAAGCAAAACGAGTAGTAGTAGTAAACATCTTTATTTCTAAAAAAGGCTATCGACCTATCGGTCTTTCTGCCCTTGTTTAATACATACAGTCTTAATCTAAATGAAAAACAAATATGAAAATTCTCTTATTCTAGGTTAACAATACTATTAAATAAATAAGATTTCAGTGGCAAGAAGGAATTATTTTATTGTCCACTAGTCCGTAGCGTTTGTAAGTGTTCGAGTAGCGTTAATGTAGGGAAACGAAAGCGGGATTGTCTGGTTGGTCTTGTAAGACAAAGGGGATTCAGTATGGTCCAGTTGTAGGGGTTGTTTGTCCATTTTGTCTGTAGCTGTATGAGTCTTTCCGAGTTCTTTGTCATGTTTGTGCGTTCGTATAGTAGTTGGGTGGGGGGGTTGTGTAGTGGGTTTTGGGGGTGTCTTATTCGTGTTATTAGTCTTAGTGCAATTTGTTCTGTTGTTTGTATATAACGTTTTGTCCTTTCTGTTCCGTTGGTCATGAGTATATGTCCATAGTCTAGCAAGGGTCTACAAATAGCTTTATATATTTTGGTGGCGGTGTTTGTGCTAATTCCTCTGTCTTTGTAGGTTAGTGATCGGAAGTGTTTTGTTCTCTTTATTGTTTCTGCCCTGATGTTTCGTATGTGTTTAGTGAATTTAAGTTTGTGGTCAATTGTGATTCCAAGGTATTTTACGTCGTTTTTTGGTTGTGTCGTTTGGCCGTCTGCAGTTATTGTAGGGGAGTCAGCGTTGAGTCTGTGGTTTGTGAGCAGAAGTTGGTTTTTTGACGCGTTTGGTGTTAGTCTCCATTTATAAAACCATGTCATTGTGTTGTTTGTTAGTGTTTGGAGTCTTTGAGCTGCTCTCTCAGTAGTTTTGTCATGTACAATAAGTGCCGTGTCGTCTGCGTATTGTAATATGTATGCCGATCTGTCGATTTGATTTTTGTCTGGTAAGTTGTAATTGTATATGTCATGGCAGTATATATTGTAGAGAAACGGTGAGAGCGGGGATCCTTGAGGGAGCCCTTGTTCAGGGGAAAAAGAAAATGACAGTGTTTTGTCAATTCGTACTTGTAGTTGTCTGTTTTCTAGTAAGTTCTTTATGGTGTGTAGTAGATATGTTGGTGTGTGTAGTTTGTATAGTTTGTATAGTAAGCCTCTATGCCAGACACTGTCAAAAGCCTTGTTAATGTCCATAAACAGGCAAGATGTTTTTCTGTCAGTTAGGTGGGTAGTTTGTATATTGTTGGCCAAAATAAAGAGCGGATGAACGGTCGAGTGATGCTGTTTGAAACCAAATTGGTAGGTAGGTATATACTTTCCAATGACTTTGTCAAGCCGCTGCTTCATTATGCATTCAAAAATCTTGCCTAGTACTGGAAGCAGTGTAATTGGTCTGTAGCTGCTCGGTTGTGTATTGTCCAGTCCATTTTTGGGTATAGGGATTATTAAGCCGTTTTTCCATGTTTCTGGGATTCTGCCATTTGTGATGCAGTTGTTCAATTCAGTTAGGATCAGTTTGTGTGTTTCTTGAGTTAGGCTTTTCAGGAATTTTGCCTTAATTTTATCCTTCCCCGGTGCAGTGTTCTTGATGTGCGCTAGGGCTTCATCGTACTCTATGTCTGTGATCAGTGTGCAGGCATAGTTTGGTGAGTTGTTAAAATATTCCAAGTACCAGTCGTTGATCAAGTTCCAGTTGTCATTGTCGAAGTTAGGGTTTGTCGATATGCTGAAGGTCCTTTCATAGTGTCTGGCGAATGCGTCCGCTTTCTCTTTGTCTGTGTAGCGTTCTATTCCGTTTTCGTCAATTGTGTCAGTAGTGCCAGTCTTCCTGTATTGCGCCAGTTTCTTAATTTTTCGCCAGTATGTTTTGCCCTTGTCCTTCTGTATTTCTTTACATGTTTCTAGCCATTTGTCTTGTCGGTATTGTCCAATCAGGGTTTTAATGTTTCTGTTAAGTTGGTTCATTGTCTTTTTTAGGTCGTTATTTTGAGTGTTTGTATATAGTCTGTACAGTTCTCTCTTATGTTTTATTAGTCTCAGTATGTATTTGGGTAGTGTATGTCGGTAGAAAGTATTTTTTATTTCCGGGCTAAATTTTCCTATGGCTAGTGAAAGTTGTTGTTGTATGGTTTCTATTGAAATGGGCTGTGCTTGTGATTGAATGTAGTCATGTATATGTTGTTTCACTTTGTCTATGTCAGTCTTTGTTAGGTTTAAGTTTTCCTCTATAGGTGTATTGGAGGTAGGTTGCGTATGTTGTAAGTCTATGTTAAACGTAATAGCCAGGTGGTCGGATCCAAGCTCGTTGGTTAAGTTTATGTTGTTGATGGTGTTTGTCAGGTTTCTTGTGTGCAGTAGAACGTCTGGTGTTGAGTCTGGGTTTGCGGGCATCAGAAAAGTTGGTGGGGTGTGCTGTTTTATAAAGTCGGAATTTTGTAGAAATCTTTTAAGCTGTTTCGTTTTGCTTTTGTTCATATTAAAGTCGCCTACAATTATTGCATATTTATAGATGCTCGCTTTAGTCAGTATGTTTTGTTCTAGGTTGGAGTGTGGGTGTATGTATGTCAGAAATATGTGTATCAGGTCGTTTAAGTAGGGTAGCGTAAAATGTAGACAGTCGTTCAAAGGGTTGTTGAGGGAGGGAGGATTTGCTCTTCCAAGTTTATATGTTGGTTTTAGGAGAGCTGCGACCCCGCCCCTGGCATGATTGATGGTATTTCCATGCCTATAGATATACTGCCAATTTCTGTACGTTGGTGTTTGTCCTAGTTTGGTTTTAGTCTCTACAAATATGCAGCAGTCTGTGTCGTTTTGTTCTATGTAATTGTAAATAAGTGTTTTTTTGCTGTTAAGTCCGTTGATGTTCGCGTAAAGTACTTTCATATTGAATCTTGTATGCTCGTTACTGTCTGTCTCATTTGTTCGCAGGGTTCAGTTGGAGAGCGTCCCTCGGGCAGGAGCATGTCAAACATTAGGATGTAAACATGGTTCCCGAAGAAAACAACGGAGGTGTCAATGTCGAAGTCTTCTATAAATTGTTTTCGTAGTTTTTTTAGTAGTTCGTCTCTGTTGGTATTGTTTGTCTTGTTAAGTTGATGTTTGTATTTGTTTATGATGTGGTCATGTGTTGTAATGGGTGTGTGTATTCTACTTGCCACTGTCGTTGTCTCCGCAATCCCGGACGTACGTTTGTTTACACATTTTATTTTTACGTTTGGGATGCCGACGATTGGGGCTGTCGGTCGTTTGGGGCATTTCATGCTCCATGCTGCGTGGTCCTCTGATTTGCATGCTGCGCACTTGGTTGGCAGTGGTGACTCGCATTTGGATGTTGAATGGGGTCCCTGGCACTTGTTGCATCTTGGTGCTTGTTTGCAGTCTTCAGTTTTGTGGCTGAACAGGTTGCATTTGCCACACGGCGCAGGCACGGGTGCTGGTGGTTTACTTTCGGTGATTTTCAAAATGCGGCCCAAAAAATGAACCGCACGGTCGCTCATCAACCTTTCGTATGTGGATATGTCGCCGGTTATTAACCTCGAAGCCAAACGATTATTTTGGTTTTGCTGGAATTTAAATTGCTGCCTAATATATGATGCGTTATTCCATTCCATCCACTTGAAACTATAATGGTAAAGTTTAAAAAAATCCGATGTTTGTATGATTAAAGGAGTACGTGCGTGGATAGTTTAAAATTCTTTATTTTTCTATTGTTTTTATACGAAAATCGAAGAACTGAATGTTAATATAACTGTTCTGGTTGCAGCAAAAGAAATTCCAACTTAGAGTGAGATAGATCAATATAATGGGGCTAAATTCACCTCAAGTTAATTTATTTTCACAACTTTTTAAAATTTACAAATTGAACAATTTACTTGTTATACATTTTATATTTATTTACACAAAACGATGGTTGGATAAACACCATTTTTAGCTATACTAAACTGCCAGATGAATATGAAGTTTTCGGGTCTATAATAAGAAAGATTTCGCCCGTTAAAGATTGCGACCGCGCTAAAACCGCTCTAAAATGACAAAAAATGTTGATTTTTTCGGATCTGAAATGTCCGTCACGGGTTTTAAACAGCTCGTTGCATTATTCGCCTTGTTACGGTGAAAATGATGGAGAGTTCGAGATATTTTGGGAGACCAAAAATCGAAATTTCACAACCGTGTTTTTAGCCCTCAATGGATTGTTTCCAACCTAAGATGCTGCCCGAAAAAAAACTACCACAAAATTATATTTACTATCTGGTTTTACTTCCCATTACAATTTTGTGAAAAATTTTGCAACAGCTAATTCTGTTATGGCATTAAGACGCAAACTGTTTACCAGATAAAGTAACTGAAACATTATATTTTTTTGTGCTATGCTCTAAAAATATATTTATTAAATGTAGCTAGTTTGTATAAAGTAACATTTGAATATTCTTACTTATTCTAATTAATTTAATTTAATTAAAATTACTTTTTAATTGCGTGTCATCTTTAAGATTTGCTTTTTCAATTTTTTTATTCACTAAACATTTTTCTGATACATTTAAATTTTTTTAGTGTTAAAACGTGGTTTATTTTAATTGACACACAAAAGTATTTTTAAGTTGCCAACATAATTTGCAATTTAAACATCAATCGATCAAAAAATGTCAGGATAATTTTATGCTAGCAATTTTTGGAGGTTTAAACAATATAAAATGTCTCACTCACATTTGCAACTGAAATATTGTTGTAGAATTTATAACAATAAACTTAGGTTGTTGTAGTTTAAAGTAAATCAATCGATCATCATGAATGTTTGAATTCATCCACATTTATCATGTTCTAATTTGTTGATTTTAAGGCGGTTTATCTGATGGTGGAAGTAGTAATATTTTTATTACTTTCATCTTTAATTTACAAAATTCTTCCATATACATTTGCCGTTTTGCCCATAAAACTTTCGAATTCATTCAATAAAACCATTCGTTTTCTCCGGCTTACAGCAATCACAACAGCTTCCCAAAATCGGTATAAACGTCTCTTATAAATATAAATGGGGTTCTAAAATGGTTGGGCCTATAAAGTTGTAAAATATGTTTCTTTATCGTCAATCGTAAATGTTTATATCTGCCCTCCAATTTTGGCCTTAATCCCCAGATGGTTTATGAGGTGTTGACTACGTTCAAATTGGCTGGATGCTATTCAAGACCTTTGGTTTGTCACATTTTGTATATTGTCGCGAAATTAAAGTCAAATGTTGATAAAAATTATTGACTCAAGCAGTCAATTCTTGATCAAATATTGTTTCATCCAGAGTTATCATACTCAGTGGACCAAAGGAATACCTTCATATTTGACAGTTCTCTTATTTCCGAAAATCTTAAGTAAAGTAAATACACTAAAATCAGCATAAATCGACCTTTAGGAAGCAATGTGAGCTGTAGATACAAAATAGATACAAGTTTAAATCAAAAAGCTGATTGAATTTTCATATCTTCGGCATTGTTAAACGGTGCCCTATTATAGAATTATTCACTTTAGCTGAAAAGGATGGGATTAATAATAATACTAATTTGTATTCAAATGGAGCTGCTGAAATGAACAAAACACTGGTAAACTTGAAACCGAAGAAACTGCAAAAAATGTAGTAAATTCAAAATATATTTATACTTTATATAATAATCCCCATACCGAAAAATGGACTGGACAATACACAACCGAGCAATTACAGACCAATTACCTTACTCCCAGTACTTAGCAAAGTTTTTGAGTACATAATAAAGCAGCGACTAGGAAAACTTGTCGGAAAGTACATACCATCGTATCAGTTCGGAATCAAACATCAACACTCGACTATTCACCCACTCTTCACTCTGACTAACAATATACAAACAACCCACCTAACTGACAGAAAGAGAGCTTGCCTGTTTATGGACATTAACAAAGCTTGTGATAGTGTCTGGCATAGAGTCTTACTATACAAAATACACACACCAACATATCTACTATACACCATAAAGAACTTACTAGAAAACAGATAACTACGAATTGACAAAACACTGTCATTTTCTTTTTCCCCTGAACAAGGGCTCCCTCAAGGATCCCCGCTCTCACCGTTTCTCTACAATATATACTGCCATGACATATACAATTACAACTTACCAGGCAAAAATCAAATCGACAGATCGGAAAACATATTACAATACGCAGACGACACGGCACTTATTGTACATGACAAAACTACTGAGAGAGCAGCTCAAAGACTCCAAACACTAACAAACAACACAATTCATTCCGATGTATTCCTGGGTAGGAAAATATACGAAACAACACAATGACATGGTTTTATAAATGGAGAATAACACCAAACCCTTCAAAAAACCAACTTCTGCTCACAAACCACAGACTCAACGCTGACTCCCCTACAATAACTGCTGGCGGCCAAACGACACAACCAAAAAACAACGTAAAATATTTTGGAATCACAATTGACCTGAAACTTAAATTTACTAAACACAAACGAAACATCAGAACAGAAACGGTATAAAGAACAAAACACTTTCGCTCACTAACATACGAAGACAAAGGAATTAGTACAAATACCGCGACAAAAATATACAAAGCGATCTGCAGACCCCTCTTGGACTATGGACATATACTCATGACCAACGGAACAGAAAGGACAAAACGTTATATACAAACAACAGAACAAATTGCACTAAGACTATTAACACGAATAGGTCACCCCCAAAACCCACTACACAACCCCGCCACCCAACTACTATACGAACGCACAAACATGACAAAGATATCGGAAAGACTCATACATCTACAGACAAAATGGACAAACAACACCTACAACTGGCCCATACTGAATCCCCTTTGTCTTACAAGACCAACCAGACAATTCCGCTTCCGTTTCCCTACATCAACGCTACTCGAACACTTACAAATGCAACTGACTACTGAATAACAAAATAATTTTTTATTGTCATTAGAATTAGAAAGTTTATTGAATTAAATTATTTACCCAGAATAAGAGAATTTTATCTTTGTTTTTTATTTAGATTGAGACTATATGTACTAAACAAGGGCAGAAAGACCGATAGGTCGATAGCCTTTTTTAGAAATAAAGATGTTTACTACTACTATTTATACTAGAGTTCAATCGTTGAACTGAATAATTGGTTTTTAATTTGGAGATTTATTAACTCCCACCCGATTCATTTGCTTAGCTAACGATCCTGACGATCATTATTTTTTCCAACTAAATTCAGTAGTTGGTTGTTCAAGCGGCATCAAAATTAATACTTTGTTGTTAGATAAACTCCACAATTAATTATATCTTGTTTAAAACACTAGTTGAATTTTAATGATCGTTCATCTGAAATATATGAAAAGTTCGGATAAACATTAATGCATTTTATCTAGTTATTAAAATGCATTTCAGCATCAGTCTTACTTTTTTATTATTTCAACTAAAGTTAAGATTTTTCAAATATTGATATTCAATAAACAATCATTCGAGTGTTGAATAATGGAGTATGAAATCCGTATACATCAATCCATATAGGAAAACGATATTTTCGTTTTAGTCGCTTGGATAATTACGTAAGTTCTTGGCTGCTTGCCATCGCCTCTTATGTTTGCTTAAATCCTTTCTTAAGGGGATTTGCTCTGATCAGCAGAAACTTTAGAGGATCGTTTCATTATCCTTACAAGCGAGGCCCTTGAACCCGCCTAACACATTGAAAAAAGTAATTCTTTAATTTAAATTTAAACTATTATTTAAAAAAATAGATTTACCTAATCACCAACACTGAATATGGAGACGCACTATCGGACATCAAGAACAGAGACATAGGAAAAGATAAGATCAAAAATAAAGTTCTCAAAAACTTTATCCCATAATGTCACGACCTCGAACTAAATGAACATCCTTATTATAAGCAACGGTATGCCAGAGACGTGGATAGAAAGTATAATCATAATCATACAAAAAAATGTATTTGATTATACCCAAGTACACATTTGTAGACCTATATTACATTACTCTCGCTGCTAAGAAAGGTGTAAAAGTGTACTGAGTAAAACATATTTTCAAAAACACACTTTAAGGACGCATAAGAAAACTTGCTTCAAATGCATTCAAGATATAAAAACACACAATCGATTTGAACTGCAGGAAACAGTTCATTAATGGATTTCAATAAAGCTTTTGATAGAATTGGGCACGAAGGACTGTTTCAAAGCTTTGTCAACTTCAAACACCAAAATACTTACCATAAGGAATCATAAGAAATCTAACTGGAAACAAACAACTTAAAGCGGGCTTTCACGAAACCGGTTATTTTTCAATCGCCTCCAAACAAATTCTTCATAAAGACCACTAGATAATTTATAGGCATCAGCAACATGAAAGAACGATAATCGATTATTTGAGTAAAACCTTCAGACATTTTTTTTTGGCTACGGGATCACACATACAAGAAAGTGCGAGAAACCGAATGGTTTTGAAACAAAACCATGTATGCTAAAGATGTAGAAAAACTGAAAAAAATTGCTCAATTTTGTGTAGTTTAGTAGTAGTAGTAAACATCTTGATTTCTAAAAAAGGCTATCGACCTATCGGTCTTTCTGCCCTTGTTTAATACATGCAGTCTTAATCTAAATAAAAAACAAATATGTAAATTCTCCTATTCTAGGTTATCAATACTATTAAATAAATAAGATTTCAGTGGCAAGAAGAAATTATTTTATTGTCCACTAGTCCGTTGCGTTTGTACGTGTTCGAGTAGCGTTAATGTAGGGAAACGGAAGCGGGATTGTCTGGTTGGTCTTGTAAGACAAAGGGGATTCAGTATGGTCCAGTTGTAGGGGGTGTGTAGTTTATTAACCAATATCTTGCGTATTTCCATGTCCACATGATTTTTACAAACATCTTGTAGCGTACACTAACTTTTGTTTTAAAAGACTGATTTACTTTAAACTGGTTTAAAATTTTTGACGGATTAGTAGAACAGTGGTTTGAAAAGTAAAAGAAAACAACAAATGAAGCAAAAAATTGAACGAAAAATAAAATAAAATTTCAAAGTTAAACAAGTCAGAGAAGTTGTCGAATTGGTAAGGAATTAGAAACTGCGAAAAGGCCAATGCAACTTATAAAAAAACCTTTTGTTAATGGTACATTATTTCAATTTAAGTTCAAATTTCGATTTAAGCTATTTTTGGAATCTTTGTAGCATAAAACATGTAACAAATTCTTTAAATCATCAGTCTTTATTTTTATTTCAAAAAATTGGGTTTATTTTTATTTCCAAATTTCAGATTTTGAGTTAAAATTTTGAAGGTTCCAGCGGTTTAGAACTGTAATGCCATTCCTGTCTTGTTGAGAGGTGAAATTAAAATATTATTAAGAAACATAAACATTTTCAAGATTTTCTCAAAATTGAAAAAAAACATCAAAAGTTCAGTTGCAACCGCTACTTGCAGCGGTTGTACTTCAGTGTAGATGGCACAATTTTTAAATTTTTTTAAATTTAAAAACTTAATCGAAAACAACGCACAAACAAAACAAAAAAAATGAAACAAACCCTAATGGAAAAATTGCGACTCAAAAGACAAAAAAAATCGACTTGTTATAATCTTGTGAATTAATCTTTTGTAGCGATTCCTTCTTGACCTAAAGATGAACGCTCAAAAAAACCATTTGGAAATAATCTAAGATTATGGAAATTGTCGAATTCAGTTTGAATGCTAAATAAAATTGCGCTGGATGAGGTGGAAACTGATGGAAATAAGCGAAGGGTTAAGAGCGCGAATGCAAATTGAATAAATTTGTTGAAACGGAATTGATACGCTAAACGCTTCAGTGCTCCATTTGCGAAAATAACATTACTTTTCCAATAATACCGCATGTTCGGCTAACTTGAAAATACTTTATTTAGATGCATCAGTTCGCCAAAAACTACAGTAAAACGTTAAAATATCAAAACCAACTTTAAATGAAAATTCTACTCGATTTTCACCTATTTTAAAGTGGAATAATCGCCAGATAATTGTGAAAGTTTGTAGTCGAGAAATTTAATGTTTATATGAGGATGTGCCATCGAACACGTATTTAATTTAACAAAGTTGTAAACTTTACGACCCATGCAGAGGTGAACTGATACTATGCGCTTTATGTCGCAACTGTGCAAGTTAAATTTACTTTAACAGCAGATGATCTAAACCCCGTGTTCACTTAAGTTACTACCGAATAAACTTAAATAGTTAAGAGGTGTCGCTTTAAGTTGTTAGAAATTTCTATTAATTTCGGCAGTCGAATAGCTGAATGTTTGTTTTGATTGATTGTTTATGAAGGACGAAACTTGTACGTCCCAAGAGACTAATCTGATAAACCAAAGTTTCTTAACTCTGCATAAAGCAGGCAAATATTTAATGAAGTTCCCGAACAAATGGTATATTGCAGAAACTCATATCCCCAGGTGTTTGCCTCACGAGTATGAAAAACACGTGTGAAGAGCTTGCGGGTATTAAAATGCCATAATTCCATTTTGGCATATAACTCGCAAATTTTATGCAAGATTTAAATGGAGTTCTATGACTGGCTGCTAGCTTTTAATACCGGCCTTTATTAGCAAGATTTCAGCCTCTATTGTCATTATTCTTCGTAGTTTAATGGGCAAAAGTGTAGTTTTGAGTATTTCGTGTCCGGATGCTAAAAACGTTTGTTAGCTGGCTTTGATTTTCAAATAATAAATATTTTTATTAAAATTCACTACAAAAATGGTGAAAATTTTGCAGTCACAGTTCGCAAAACTAAAGCACTTTAAGGTCGTCGTGAAGTACCTTCTCGCCCGGTAATAGTGAAACTGGTCGAAAAATTTGAGCTGTTGGGACAAGTTAGTGATGTGAAGAATCGAAACCGTGTGCGTCGCTCAAGGACAACTGAGGATATTGCTATTGTAGCCCGTAGTGTTGAAGAAAACCCAGGTTTGTCGATTTCTCGTCGATCTTTAGAAGTGGACATTCCACAAACGACATTACATCGTATTTTGCATAAAGACTTAAGTCTTAAGGCTTTTAAAGTTCAGTTAACTCAAGAACTCAAGCAACTTCTCTGATTGGGTCCTTCAAATGCATCAAAATGATCCGCATTTTCATCGGAATATCATTTTCAGTGATAAGGCCCATTATCACCTCGGAGGCTACGTTAAAAAGCAGAATTGTCTTATTTCGGGCTCAGAAAATCCAAGAATGATTGTTGAAAAGCCCCTCCATCCTCAAAGTCACTGTTTGGTGCAGTTCTTGGGCAGGTGGTGTGATTGGACATTATTTTTTTGAAAGTGAAGCTGGTGCAACTGTTACGGTGAATGGATTGCGCTACCGAGCTATGATTAAAAGAAGATATTGATGTGGACGACCTTTATTTTCAGAGAAAACGGCGCTACGTGTCACACAAGCAACGAAACAATCGCAATCTTGCAAGAAAAGTTTCCTGACCGTGTTATTTCTCAAAGCGGTGGTCACAATTGGCCACCGAGATCTTATGATTTAACACCTTTAGACTTTTTTCTTTAGGGCCACGTGAAAGATATGATCTATGCCCATGCTCCACAATCGATTCAAGACCTTAAAGGAAGGAAAGGAAATTCGTGAAGTTATCGAGGACATACGTCCGCAAATGTGTGAATTTCTAATGGAAAATTTGAGGAAAAGGATGTGGTGCTGCAAGCGTTTTCAAATATTAATGGCATACCTTCCTTTTTACAATAAAATGAACATTCATTGATTTTTCTTAAAAAATACTCGTTTTTTTTTAATATCAAAATGAAATTTCTTATTGGAAAGCCCTTTATTATTATCAGGAGTTTCTTTTATTTCTTTATGGCCTTTTGTTGCTTTGGATTCTGATTAGTTTGCAGTGAAACAGCATTTGAGGTTGCTATTTTCTATTGCAAGTGAAACGTTCTGTAGCAATTTCAGTGAAGGTCGTATTAAAATAATCTGTAAAATCAGAAAAGTAAAGTAACAAATTATATAGTTTTCCATTGATGCTGTTGACGCTGATTTAAGTGGAATCGAATCGTTTTGATTCGAGGTCCTTTTAAGAAGTTCAGAGATCAAAAATGTATCTGCTGTTTCCAATTTGTATTTTAAATTCTTTAAATTCTCTTCCTTTCAATTATGCTATTTTTTCTGCTCTGTTACCTCGGAACTTGTTGCTGCTTTAATTAATTATGGTTCACAAATTTATGGCATAACACGTATTAATTGCGATTATGATTAATGAGCCCATTTTAACAGAGCAGGTTTATTCTTAATACTTTCTACCTTTAATACTTTACATTATTAATTTATTGCACTTGAATATTTTCAATTTCCCAAAAAACTCAACTTTTGAATTAAAATTGGTCCTTAGAATAAAGTTGTCAGAAAATCATGTTTTTTAGTTTTCAGAGAACTTTATTGAATTTGATCCCGTTTGTTCTATTTTATTTTTATTTCTATTCTATTTCTCCCATTTTGATATGACTTTGCAAATTTATTAGCATTTTTTCAAAGTAGATATAGTTTGTTTCTGAAAAATTGATCTAAATACAAGGGTGTAACTTATTTCAACTAACATATTAAAATATTTCTTCCATTTTCATCTTTATATTACTTATTGCAATATTAATGTTATATATTTTTTGTGAAATGAGCCGAGGAATTAGAAGATAATTGAAGGAGAATATGATTGATGACAAGGAATTAGAAGTGATCAAACGAATGCAAGCAAACTGGTTGACACAGGAAAACAAAAAACAAACACAACCAAATAGATTATTACTTTCTGATTTGTGAAGATCGGAAATTGACATGAAAATCAAAGTGATTTCTTGTGTTAATTTGGCAAGCGAAAACAAAAAAAAAATTAAGTCGTTCAAACAAAATAAATTGTTTTTTAAACTAAATAAAAAACTGGTTTCCCCAAGGTTTAAGCCGAACTGGTTCAAGCCTGAAATAAAATTGGAAGTTCTTTGATGAACTTTAATAACATATATTTTATTATTTAACTGACTTTATGTAAATTTTAGGTCACATTTGAGTTTTGTTAGGTCCATTCTCGAAAATTCCTATTCAACTGATATTTTTTAAATGTAAGTAGTAAGTAAGATTCTGATCATTAAATAAACACTGCATCAAAGAAAAAAAAACTTTGGAAATAGGCTCGCAAACGAGCTGGCCGAATCATTTTTTCGGTTCTCTTAATTATAATCAAACCAAAAAATACAAAAAAATTTAAGCGGCATTATATAATTGTTTTTACTTACCTGTTGAAGTGTTTTCGAAAAGCTCCACTCACAAAGTACAATGCCACTGGGTTGACACAGGAATTGATGTAACAAAGGCAAAAACCAACTATTCGAAGATAATGCCAGAATGGATTATACAAGTCTTGAGCTTTTTCCGTGAAGTAGAAAAACAGCATAAAAGCATGAAGCGGAGCGAAGCAAATGGCGAAAACTGCCACGAAAATCAGGACGGTTACAGCAACTTTCTTTCGGGCTTTGATCTGGAAAAAATGAGAGAAATCTAATTAATATTCAGCAGTAGGCAGCTGATTTTAATACATTAATAAAATGTGTGTCGTACCACCACAAATTGTGCAATTCGTATTCTGTTTAACTAGCAGTGAGAATTTTCGCTGCCCATTTAAAGCCACAAGTTAGATTTATTTCATCTAATTGCCCAGCCCGATTTGCAATAAATTTCAATATGCATTAGTAATATTCATTCTCCAAATTTCTACCACATCGTTTCAGTGTTGCCGTTTTGCTTCCTAGAATTACATTTTAACGATGTTGGGAAATTGCCATCAGTTCATCGTGTTTAATTAATGTTCCACTATCGAAGCTAATACCCTTCCGGTAATTAAAAATTTAAATTTTCTAAGTCCTTATTTTAATGGCCTTATTTTAAGTAATATGTTGCAGCGGAAAACCTGACATGATGAATAAATGCAGTGTTTTTAAGTTGAGTTCGTTATTTTGTTTTTCGAACTTTCAACACTAGGTAATAAATTGTTTATTCCAGTTTATGGCTTTTGGGGGGAAATTTTCACCCATTTACTTTAATACAGGCTGCACGGAAATGTTGCTCACAAAAATTTTCCGAAATCTCAAAAACAACAGAGCTGCTGGACTGGGTCTTTTCATTTTTAAAATAATATTTTTTCATAGTTTTCTTTGCTTGTTCACCGATTTTATTTTAGGTTTGGCCAACTTTTTGCAAATATTGCTTAATCACTATTGGTGTGTAATAACCAAGAAAGCGCAAAATGAAAGACCCTATAAAAGTTCATAAAACAGGTGTAGTTGCACGTCCAAAAAAATTAATAATTTTCATGATAAAAGGTTGAAATGTTGACAAAAAACTTAGTTTTAGCAAGATTTACTGTATTTTAGTTTTAAGTGACTCGGCATCGAATTATTTGTCATAGAAAATGAAGCATTAACATTTCTTGCCTTGCAAAAATTGCCAAAAATTAGGCTACTAATTACGAAAAAAAATTAAATAAAATCGTCTAATATGTGAAAAAATTCGAGGACCTTGAACTTTAATTAAAAATCACGTTCGTCACTTTTTTGGCGACAGTAATGTATAAACTGGTATATGAACTTAACACTTTTATTTTTCATTCATAATTACGCCGTGAAGTTTCAGTTCATATTTCCCCAACACCCTGCACAGTATACGAATCGAGTTTCTTTCGCATGATCGATTAGCAATAACTATACTAATAATCTCGGGCTTAATAAGACACTCCCGTTTTATTAAAAAGTGGGAAATTCAACAATACAATCCACAAACCGCGCGAATAAAACGTTATATCGATAAATCCCGAACTATTCTTCCATGACACCAAAAATGGTTATTGGAGTTTTTCAATGGTTCAATGCCTTTTGCCAAAAGGAAAGTCAAAACCAGATGTTTCTGGTTTTTAGCAGTATATTGGGTTCTTGCACAAACATTTTTATTTAATTAATTTTTGACTTTTATTATTAATTTTCCATAATTCTTTTCTATAATGTTTTATTACCGATATTACTGACTAATCAAAAAATGGCAAAATTAGATTTCTTTTCATTTCTATGCAACAAAAATTGGCCAAACTCGCGCTTACACCGACCACATTTTATTCAAGTTTAGTGAAAGCTCGAAGCGCTTTCAAAGCGCTAATTTTCAAAGCTGGTTCTAGCTCGACCCAATTGCTTAGCCAGCAAAACGTGTGAGATAATAATTAGATTTGACACCACATGATGCATTTGTTTCAGAAATGAGTGGAGAATATTTAACTATGTTGGCGCAAAATTTCAAACTACTATTTTTTGGTTTGGTTTTCAATTTTAACACTGTTCAGGCTGCGTCAGCATCAACAACTTTCAAACAAAAATTGTTTGCTATTTACTGCATTTTCCAGTTAATTTCATTAAGCCAAAGCATATATGAAGGCAAATTTTGATAGGAAGCTAAAATTATTTATATTTGTACTGCTATTAGTTTCCCAAACTGTTTTTAAAAAATTTCAGAAAAAAGGTCACTGAGACTGAGAGAATACGACTGAGAAAATACATGAAGAACGGAAAAGAAACATTGGGAAAAATACAAACTAATGATACTCTCGGTTCTTTTGCTACAGTAGCTCTTTTCCCACTTATACTTTCACTCTGTTGCTGATAATTAATGAAGTTATCTTGAATGTTTCATTACTCATTTTCACGTGTTCAATATTAAGGCTCTTTGGCACAGAACTTCATTAGATAAAGGTGTATTCTGATCGATCCCTTCAGGTATAATAAATTAATTTTATGTTTCTTTCCAGCTGAGTGAGCATCCAATTCATCTGCCCCGGTTAAGCATTAGGAGCGAGAAAATTAGGTAAATTAATGTATATTATCCGTGTGTTGCAAAGCTTTAAATATATTTGTCAAATTTTCGAAATTAATGATCGGCCAACGAATTTATTGAAGACGCTTTTTTTGAACCCCTTTACATTTAGGCTTAAGTATTTTTCCGCAGCAAACTCAGAATCGATATGCAATTTATATATTGTGTATTACACAGTGAGTTCGAAAGGTTTCAAATAAACTCAATAAATCATTTTACAGGCATAATTTTTCCTATCGCCACCAAGCGATAATTTATTAAATGAAAACCTAATATTCCCAGCATGTACCAAAAGGGGTGATTTCCATGAAACGAGTTTAACAAAAGGTCTTTCAAATTATTTTGGATATTCGAATTGAAAATATTAAAATTTTTATTTATTGTATTTAAAAATCACCATGTATTTTGCAGGTTTTCTATCTTTATTAAATTATTTAAAATGCGATTAAACAAATCATTTAAGATGCAGTAACAAACCGAAAAATTTTATAATGACCGGAATTAAGTTGTAATTTAAAGCTGACATAAAAAATCATCTAATGACCATGCCTAAAATGGGAATTGTATATTTTTTAAGGATCAAATTGGATTAGAAAACCAAACCGCTTTTAAGTTAATTAACAGAAAAATTAGTCTCTGCAGTTTCTTCTTTAATAACTCGAGCGTTATGGATGTTACAGCTACAGTCAAATGTAATTTAATTATATACATTAAACGAGCATATTTTGAGATAAGGGGAGCCATTAAGAGTTTAATTTGGCCTTATTACTCTCATTAATTCCTTTGAAGTTACCTAAACATTTTGCTTAAGAGGTGCTTGAATATCTCGCTATTTCTGATTAAGGAAGAACATATAATATCAATATGGCTTTGCTTTGAGAGGTGGAAGTTGGTCGAGAAAGTTGAAACATTCAAAAGTGGTTTTGGTACTTTCCCAATAAAACTTTGAAATGAATTTCGCAGGTAAGGGGCTTCAAGTACACCAAATTTATAGACTATAGATAAGTTTCTAAATATCGCATATTTGGTTTGTATGGATTTGGTAATAATTTATGAAACTGCTCTTATTGTAACATGAAAATGAATTTGTGCTTCACAATGGTAAAAGTACAAACTTTTGCGAAAAACAGCATATTTTAAATTACATCTTAAAACATCTACAAACCCTTTCAAACCCATAAACACCAGTTATTCGAGTTAAATGTACAAGAAGCTTTTTATATGCCCACCTGTCTGTGCATTCCCTGTAGCTCTCCAGGCACATTTCTTGTGCTCATAATAAGAGATATGGCCATACTTAAGTAGAATCCAAAAATTATAAAGAGAGGAATGATGTACAGGACGAGAAACTTGGCCATCACCATTACTTGAGGATACGCTTCGTTCATCCAGTGTTCTGGAAAAGGGTAGCACACCTCTATGCATAGACTGCCATCTTCATCGCATATCGCTTTGATGTGGGAACCGACCAATGCTGGCATAGCGCATAAAACTGCAAGCAACCATATGGCAACAGCTGTTGCAACTGTTATTCTTGTCGCTTTTTTTCCACCACCTGAAAAAACAAGATTAATTTTTTTTAGTTCTTCGTGATTTGTAATTTGAAGAAGAAAGTGAGTAGAAACCTAGTAAAGGTTCCCATCAAAATAGTCAATTCCGGTTTAAAATTCCTTCAGATCTCTATGAAATCAGCGAATGCTCTAACAAAAAACAGTAATCTTATGTCTAAAGTATAACGATTAAACATTGAAAGGAATTAAATCTGAAAACACTGGAAAATTTCGCAGTATAAAGCCGGCGGTATTTATTTGAAACCAGATAGTTTTTTGATTGCTTCAATTGGCAAGATCACAAGCCTTGGAAAATGAATGTTTTAACTTTATTGAGTTAACACGTGCTACATAAATGAAATTGAAAACAATTTACGAGCCTCGATATTTGCTTTGAGGCTCTTTTTTGCATTTGTAGAAAAATGTCGGCGGAGTTGTACATTTTAGTAAACATACAAATTGGCGAAGCAAATGTCTTTGAACTTGTAAATGTATTTTTTTTCGGTGGATTTTATTACATGTTGCTTGTCGAAAAATATTGTTTACCACGTCCACACGTGGCTTTTATTGCCTGCAGAAGAAAACATGAGAATTGGATTTTTTGATGAATGAGACAAACATCGGTTTTGCCACATACATTTTAGCTATTTCATTTCATTGTGTTTTGATACCAGTAAAAATTGCAATCTTAGTTCGAATATTTCACGGACCATTTTTTTGCTAGGGCGCTTAGATAAAAATTAAGAAAATAACTGCCAATAGTACAGTTTTTAGGCTTTTTTAGAAAATTCGCAGATTCTTTTACGCTTCCGACTGAATATTCATTGCGGAACTACATATTCACATAAGCGAAATTAGAGTAGTTTCTATGTTGATTCTACGTACACATTATCTTATCAAGATCCTTACAGCATATCGATAATAATCAAATTTTGACGCCACACAATCTTGCTCGAGAAATGCTGATTATGAGTGAAAGCGAGCAAATCAGTTCGCATTATTCGAGCGCGCTTATTTGGGGTGAAATCGTGCAAAATTTTGTTCATATGATTTCCGGAAAATTTATTGCCTTTCTTACATTTAAACCTAAGCACAGGTTTTGCAGAAAACATCTTTTGAAGCCGACTTTACAAATCAGGTTTACTTTTTTTTATGTAAAATGGTGCCAAATTTCAATTTGAAATACATTTTTATTTATTTCGTTTTTGCATGTATTTGCTTGTAACTCATACGAATTATTATCGGAAATTATTCGGTTTATTGTCGATAAACTCATCGAGAAAAAAAAAGTCGTAGCTCTCTTATGAACCATGAAAAAACGTTTCTTCTTCAACGAAAAGAGAGTTGGAAACAATTGGAATTAAAAATAAAATGCTAAAAAAAAATTACGATTAGTAAAGTAAAAATGAAAAACATTGAAAAGTATTAATATAATTTAGAAAATAATATTTGCAGTGAAAGAAACAGTAGAGATGTAAACATACAGGCTGTTTCAATATTAATTTTAAAAAGGGAGTTGCGATTCAAGTCGAGTAAAATAGTGTTAGTGCCAGTGTATTAATGTCAAAAATTTATTATTTCAAAAAGTAAATGGGAAATCATATGGAATAAAAAAGTGAGGAGGAAAACATTTACTAAAACTTTCAAATATTCTGGTAGAATTTTCAGTAATGAAAATTAACTGAATTAAGTATTTATTTATTACTTAAACATAGGAAAAATATTTAATTTTAAGATGCTTTTAATTCGTAAATAAATTAGAGAAATAGATTTTGCAAAAAAATATCTTGCTCCTCCTCTAGGGTATGATCCTCCTCCCACCCTATCCCTTATCTAAAATGACCCCTTTTTTGAACTGTTGCCTGGTTGTAGTAGAACATTTGGCCCTTGTTAAGTTGCAACAACTAGTTTTCAATATAATTTGTTGTGTATATTATCCTGACTGTACTTCAATTTATTTCAAAATTTCCTGGGTTTCAGTCAATTTTATTGTTTATTATTTAAAATGTTACAAATACGTTTCGGTGTCTTTCTCCACCATCATCAGTTTGTCTAAAATATACATTTTTACATTTATTATCAATTTAAATAAAAAAAACAATATTTATTGGGGATAAACATGTTCGGGAAAAGACTAGAATCTATTGTTTAGAGATCTAAATTTAACTTACATGTCTAGATGTTTCTACCTTCACATTTGATTGGACATTGAATTCCCTATTTTATTCGATATCGAGCGAGGGAACAAAAAAAACCTGTTTATACTTCGCCTTTTCTTTGCATTCTTGGAATTGCTCTGTAATTCTTCAATATCTGCTGTTTAATTTTTATTTACCAGGTCCATTCAATTCATGCATGCGATCATCTAATTAGCGTATGATACACAGAGCTAAGATTGTCTGTATCTGATCTGAAATTTATTGCATTCTGATGTTTCTTAATTTGAATCATTTCATGGATTCTTCTCTTATTATAGTTGTTTTCATTGATTAGTATTTTTGTGTTATCGAAATCAAAACTATGCAATTTTTGTTGTGCATGTTGTGCTAATGCTGTTGCATTTTCGTTAACCTTTCTTAAGCTATATTTATGCTCGTATATTCTTTTTTTCAAGTAGTAGTAAATATCTTTATTTCTAAAAAAGGCTATCGACCTATCGGTCTTTCTGCCCTTGTTTAATACATATAGTCTTAGTCTAAATGAAAACAAATATGAGATTCTCTTATTCTAGGTTAGCAATACTATTAAATAAATAAGATTTCAGTGGCAAGAAGGAATTATTTTATTGTCCACTAGTCCGTAGCGTTTGTAAGTGTTCGAGTGGCGTTAGTGTAGGGAAACGAAAGCGGGATTGTCTGGTTGGTCTTGTAAGACAAAGGGGATTCAGTATGGTCCAGTTGTAGGGGTTGTTTGTCCATTTTGTCTGTAGCTGTATGAGTCTTTCCGAGATCTTTGTCATGTTTGTGCGTTCGTATAGTAGTTGGGTGGGGGGGTTGTGTAGTGGGTTTTGGGGGTGTCTTATTCGTGTTATTAGTCTTAGTGCAATTTGTTCTGTTGTTTGTATATAACGTTTTGTCCTTTCTGTTCCGTTGGTCATGAGTATATGTCCATAGTCTAGTAAGGGTCTACAAATAGCTTTATATATTTTGGTAGCGGTGCTTTTTTTCAAATATTGTCCTGTTTGACCTATGTATGTTTTGTCACAGTTCAAACAGTCAATCCTGTATATTACGTTAGGTGAGTCCAACTTATCGCTTTTAGGTTTAAATTTTGTGAAACATTCCCTTACCAAGTTGTTTTTAGTTCTTTCCGCCACAGTAATATTATGTGGCTTCAGGACACTCTTTATTTTTGTGTTTATCTCCGGCATGTACGGTAATGATACATACTTGACTTCACCTTCCTTTATCTTACCTACACCATTCATGCTGTTCCATTTATTTGAATTGTAGATTTTATTAATTCTTTGTTTTATTATTGGTTCAAAGAAAGCTTTGGGATAGTTGTTCATTATTAGTACCTTTTTTATTTTTTCAAGATTTTTTGATCTATATCCATAATGTGCCAATTTAATCGCTCTATCAGTAAGAGCTGTTACAACACTTTTTTTATATTGTATAGGTGCATACGATTGGTAATTCAAGTACCTAGAAAAGGCGAAGTATAAACAGGTTTTTTTCGTTCCCTCGCTCGATATCGAATAAAATAGGGAATTCAATGTCTAATCAAATGTGAAGGTAGAAACATCTAAACATGTAATTCAAATTTAGATCTCTAAACAATAGATTCTAGTCTTTTCCCGAACATGTTTATCCCGACTCATCACCTGAAAACCAGTGTCCCTAATTGTACTTTTTAATGTGTGTGTGATTTGTATTTTAATATGTGAATTTTGTGAAAGTTTTTTTAAATTTAAATTGATAATAAATGTAAAAATGTATATTTTAGACAAACTGATGATGGTGGAGAAAGACACCGAAACGTATTTGTAACATTTTAAATAATAAACAATAAAATTGACTGAAACCCAGGAAATTTTGAAATAAATTTCAATATAATGAAGTATGGACAAAGAGACCAGCCTATGGAAGAGCAATACAGGTTTCTTTCTTTCGGCTTTAAAGATTGTGGCCATCTCGGTGTACCACATTGTAATTTTCCTAGAGGAGGTCGCGCTTCGTAAAATTAAGATAGAACTTCACTTAGGTAAGTTCGTATTGTGTCTATATTGAGCTCCAGAAATTATTATATACGTTATTTGAGTATCTAAGATATAAATTATTAGGCTTTAAACATGTTTTATTGAGTCTTTAGAACTAGACAGTACAGTGTTTCATGTGTCACAAAACTCTTTAGTTTTCTCGTAGGTGCTTTTTCATATTCATATATGTCGGTAACAGAAAGTTTTCAAAATCAAATTCAAAAAGAAATTTGAGAAATTTGAGAAATTACGGACAAAGTGATTCTCCATCTTAAGAATTTAGCAATTAATAAGAACAAATTATAAGTAAATTATATATACAAATTATAAATTATGAGTAAATATAAGTTTCGCTGACACTAAAATTATGTTTTTAACGTTTAAATGCTCAAGTATTTATAACTTTTTTATACCCATCGATTTAACTTTCATTTGGCTACAAAATGTCTTCTACTGATTATTTGACATATTGGGAGTTTTGAAGAAAATTGTAAAGTTTATCAGCAGCTTTGAAACTGTGTAATTTTTTTTTAATGCTCACACTGTGCAAGATGATACAAAAACTAGTCACAGGCACGACTAACAATGAGTTTTGCTTGATGACTAAGATATTTCAATGATTAAAAATCTAAGTTTTCCCTATGGTTCCTTAGTTGTTTGGCAGCTTGGTAAGCTCGAGTGGTTTGATATGATTAAGCCCTCTTGTTAAGTTTTCCACATCGAGGAGCTTGGACCCTTCTTCGTTGATGTGACGTTGAAGGCGATTTTCGTGTGATACAACATATCTTTGTATAACTGACGTAACTGTTTCTAAGTTGAGTTCCCGATGTAAGTCGCAATTCCGTAGATACCAAGGCGCATTAGTTATATGCCTTAGTACTGTGTTCTGAAATCTTTGGACTATCTCGACATTAGATTTTTTGGCGCAGCCCCACAATTGACTGCCATAAGTCCATATTGGCCGCAGATTAACAGCTTGTCATAGATTGTCAGTTCGGATCGTTTTCCAAGTAACCAGTATAGTTTCCGGAAATTAATGTTTAGCTCGTCTTGCTTCTTCTTGATGTGGGCCTTCCATCGGAGTTTGGGATCAAGAGTCATTCCCAGGTATTTTGCCGTATTCGCTGGTGGAACCATTATGCAATTGAGGAAAATGGGTTGGTAACCAGTTTTACGGTTTGTAAAGTTTACATATGTAGATTTTTCCTCATTGAGCCTGATTCGCCATTTGCAGGCCCAGGCAGCATAATTATCAACTGCCCGTTGCAGCTTTGTCGTTGATTCCTGCAATGAGTCGCCTGTTGCCAGCTTTGCAGCGTCATCCGCAAACGTGGCCATCATGCAGTTTGGCGTTTGGGGTATACCATTTGTGTAGAGCAAGTACAGCTTGGGTCCCAGTACACTTTCTTGGGAAACTATTGCTTTTATTGTCTTCAATTCTGAGTATGCGTCTTCATTTTTAATACGAAACTTCCGATCTACTAAGTAAGATTTTAGGAGTTGATGATATGAGTCACAGGTAGATGCAACTTTAGTTTATGCAGTAGGCCATCATGCCATACTCGGGCAAATGCTTGTGCTACATCTAAGAAGATAGCAGAGCACACTTTCTTATGCTCAAGGGACTTTTCTATGACGTCAGTGATTCGGTGTTCCTACTTGGTCAATCGTTGAATGTTGACTACGGAACCCAAACTGATGCGTTGGTATTAGGTGGTATTTTTCAGTGAATAGTTCCAACCTTTTCAGAATCAGCTTTTCAAATAATTTTGACATGATTGGTAGCAGTGAAATTGGCCGATATGATTCTACTTTATGTGGAGTAGTAGTAGTAGTAAACATCTTTATTTCTAAAAAAAGGCTATCGACCTATCGGTCTTTCTGCCCTTGTTTAATACATGCAGTCTTAATCTAGATAAAAAACCAATATGAAAATTCTCCTATTCTAGGTTAACAATAGTAGTAGTAAACATCTTTATTTCTAAAAAAGGCCATCGACCTATCGGTATTTCTGCCCTTGTTTAATACATGCAGTCCCAATCCAGATAAAAAGCAAATATGAAAATTCTCCCATTCTAGGTTAACAATGTTATTGAATAAATAAGATTTCAGTGGCAAGAAGAAATTATTTTATTGTCCACTAGTCCGTTGCGTTTGTAAGTGTTCGAGTAGCGTTAATGTAGGGAAACGGAAGCGGGATTGTCTGGTTGGTCTTGTAAGACAAAGGGGATTCAGTATGGTCCAGTTGTAGGGGTTGTTTGTCCATTTTGTCTGTAGCTGTATGAGTCTCTCAGAGATCTTTGTCATGTTTGTGCGTTCGTATAGTAGTTGGGTGGGGGGGTTGTGTAGTGGGTTTTGGGGGTGTCTTATTCGTGTTATTAGTCTTAGTGCAATTTGCTCTGTTGTTTGTGTATAACGTTTTGTCCTTTCTGTTCCGTTGGTTATGAGTACATGTCCAAAGTCTAGCAAGGGTCTACAAATAGCTTTATATATTTTGGTGGCGGTGTTTGTGCTAATTCCTTTGTCTTTGTAGGTTAGTGATCGGAAGTGTTTCGCTCTCTTCATTGTTTCTGCCCTGATGTTTCGCATGTGTTTAGTGAATCTAAGATTGTGGTCGATTGTGATTCCAAGGTATTTTACGTCGTTTTTTGGTTGTGTCGTTTGGCCGTCTGCTGTTATTGTAGGGGAATCAGCGTTGAGTCTGTGGTTTGTGAGCAGAAGTTGGTTTTTTGACGCGTTTGGTGTTAGTCTCCATTTATAAAACCATGTCATTGTGTTGTTTGTTAGTGTTTGGAGTCTTTGCGCTGCTCTCTTAAGTTGTAATTGTATATGTCATGGCAGTATATATTGTAGAGAAACGGTGAGAGCGGGGATCCTTGAGGGAGCCCTTGTTCAGGGGAAAAAGAAAATGACAGTGTTTTGTCAATTCGTACTTGTAGTTGTCTGTTTTCTAGTAAGTTCTTTATGGTGTGTAGTAGATATGTTGGTGTGTGTAGTTTGTATAGTTTGTATAGTAAGCCTCTATGCCAGACACTGTCAAAAGCCTTGTTAATGTCCATAAACAGGCAAGCTGTCTTTCTGTCAGTTAGGTGGGTAGTTTGTATATTGTTGGCCAAAATAAAGAGCGGATGAACAGTCGAGTGATGCTGTTTGAAACCAAATTGGTAGGTAGGTATATATTTCCCAATCACTTTTTCAAGCCGCTGCTTTATTATGCATTCAAAAATTTTGCTTAGTACTGGAAGTAGTGTAATTGGTCTGTAGTTGCTCGGTTGTGTATTGTCCAGTCCATTTTTGGGTATAGGGATTATTAAGCCGGTTTTCCATGTTTCTGGGATTCTGCCATTTGTGATGCAGTTGTTCAATTCAGTTAGGATCAGTTTGTGTGTTTCCCGAGTTAGGCCCTTCAAGACCTTTGCCTTAATTTTATCTTTCCCCGGTGCAGTGTTCTTGATGTGCGCTAGGGCTTCATCGTACTCTGTGTCTGTGATCAGTGTGCAGGCATAGTTTGGTGAGTTGTTAAAATAGTTCAAGTACCAGTCGTTGATCAAGTTCCAGTTGTCATTGTCGAAGTTAGGGTTTGTCGATGTGCTGAAGGCCCTTTGATAGTGTCTGGCGAATGCGTCCGCTTTCTCTTTGTCTGTGTAGCGTTCTATTCCGTTTTCGTCAATTGTGTCAGTAGTGCCAGTCTTCCTGTATTGCGCCAGTTTCTTGATTTTTCGCCAGTATGTTTTGCCTTTGTCCTTCTGTATTTCTTTACATGCTTCTAGCCATTTGTCTTGTCGGTATTGTCCAATCATAGTTTTAATGTTTCTGTTAAGTTGGTTCATTGTCTTTTTTAGGTCGTTATTTTGAGTGTTTGTATATAGTCTATACAGTTCTCTCTTATGTTTTATTAGTCTCAGTATGTATTTGGGTAGTGTATGTCGGTGGAAAGCATTTTTTATTTCCGGGCTAAATTTTCCTATGGCTAGTGAAAGTTGTTGTTGTATGGTTTTCTATTGAAATGTGTTGTGCTTGTGATTGAATGTAGTCATGTATATGTTGTTTCACTTTGTCTATGTCAGTCTTTGTTAGGTTTAAGTTTTTCTCTATAGGAGGTGTATTGGAGGTAGGTTGCGTATGTTGTAAGTCTATGTTAAACGTAATAGCCAGGTGGTCGGATCCCAGCTCGTTGGTTAAGTTTATGTTGTTGATGGTGTTTGTCAAGTTTTTTGTGTGCAGTAGAACGTCTGGTGTTGAGTCTGGGTTTGCGGGCATCAGAAAAGTTGGTGGGGTGTGCTGTTTTATAAAGTCGGAGTTTTGCAAAAATCTTTTAAGTTGTTTCGTTTTGTTCGTGTTCAAGTTAAAGTCGCCTATAATTATTGCATATTTGTAGATGTTCGCCTTAGTCAGTATGTTTTGTTCTAGGTTGGAGTGTGGGTGTATGTATGTCAGAAATATGTGTATCAGGTCGTTTAAGTAGGGTATGGTAAAATGTAGACAGTCGTTCAAAGGGTTGTTGAGGGAAGGAGGATTTGCTCTTCCAAGTTTATATGTTGGTTTTAGGAGAGCTGCGACCCCGCCCCTGGCATGACTGATGGTATTTCCATGCCTATAGATATACTGCCAATTTCTGTACGTTGGTGTTTGTCCTAGTTTGGTTTTAGTCTCTACAAATATGCAGCAGTCTGTGTCGTTTTGTTCTATGTAGTTGTAAATAAGTGGTTTTTTACTGTTAAGTCCGTTGATGTTCGCGTAAAGTACTTTCATATTGAATCTTGTACTTTTGTCACCGTCTGTCTCACCTGTTCGCAGGGTTCCGTTGGAGAGCGTCTCTCGGGCAGGAGCATGTCAAACATTAATATGTAGACATGGTTCCCGAAGAAAACCACTGAGGTGTCGATGTCAAAATCTTCTATAAATTGTTTTCGTAGTTTTTTTAGTAGTTCGTCTCTGTTGGTATTGTTTGTCTTGTTAAGTTGATGTTTGTATTTGTTTATGATGTGGTCATGTGTTGAAATGGGTGTGTGTATTCTACTTGCCACTGTCGTTGTCTCCGCAATCTCGGACGTACGTTTGTTAACGCATTTTATTTTAACATTTGGGATTCCGACGATTGGGGCTGTCGGTCGTTTTGGGCACTTCATGCTCCATGCTGCGTGGTCCTCTGAGTTGCATGCTGCGCACTTGGTTGGCAGTGGCGACTCGCACCTGGAAGTTGGATGGGGTCCCTGGCATTTGTTGCATCTTGGCGATTGTTTGCAATCTTCAGTTTTGTGGCTGCTTTATGTGGATTTTTGCCAGGTTTTGGAATCATAATTACATTCGATACTTTCCATTGTACCTGTACATATTTTAGTCGGATTGACGCGTTGATTAACGTTGATTGTAGTCAATTTTACCAAGGATTTTCGTTGCATTTTCTTAGTATTGTACCTGTGATCATATCAAAACCGGGTGCTTTGTTCGGGTTTAGGTTCGTTTTAACTTCTTGACTGACTTCTTTTATTGTAACTAGCGTTATTGGGTCCAAGTAGTAATTTGGAGTTAGGTTAGGCAGTTTATCTACACCGGTATTGGGCCAAAATCTAGTCTCAAGGTGTTCCGCAAAGATCATTGCTTTATCGTTGTTAGTGCGAGCCCATAGTCCATCAATTTTTTGGATGGGTGGGATTTATTTTACAGGGCGCTTTAAGTATTTTGTTGCTTTCCACAAGGAATATCCTGTGCTATCATCTGCGGTTAAATTGCTGAGATAGTTGTTGATTGAAGAATTTTTCAATGCTGCAATCTCTCTTCTTAGTTGTTGCGCGTATCCGTTTAGGATTGTTTTGTCGCTTGGTGCCCGTGTTTGATGCCAGCGCCTTCTTAGTTTTCGTTTTACAGCAATCATATCTCTAACTTCTTTCGGGAAGTTGCTCTTCCAGGCGGCCTGTTGTATGGCTGTAGTAAAATTGTACACTTCATCCTCTAATTGTTTAGTCGTCTTGAGGGAGATATTTAGTTTAATATTGCTCTCCAGGAGAATATTGAAGTATTGCCAGTCTGTATATTTGTTTGTCAAAACTGTGCTTTGGCCTTTTTTATATGTTCGCTGATCGTTAATAGAATTGGGGAGTGGTCGGAGTTCAATTCGTATCCTTCATCAATTTTTCTATAGTTTTCTGAAATGTTTTTAGCGATAAAAAAGTCAATCAGATCTGGGGTTTTGTTTGGGTCGGTTGGCCAGTATGTGGGTTTTCCACTGGATAAGAACACATCCGAAGTCCATAGCAGCTTGGTATAACTCACGCCCTTTTGCCGTAATAAGTCTCGATCCCCAGTGCGTGTGCTTCGCATTAAAGTCGCCTCCAATTATAAATCGTCCATTTAGTTTCTCAAACAGTTCCAAGAACTTGTCTGCATATATATTGAAACGCGGAGGGCAGTATATTGCACTTATATTCATTCCAATGTATTCCTGGGTTTTCAGTCAATTTTATTGTCACTAATTATGGTGTTATGTGATGAGCCCTGCGTTTCGTCCCGGGTCTACCTATTGGACTCGTCAGTAAGGCTAACGCAGGGCTCATCACATAACACCATAATTAGTGACAAGAAAATTGACTGAAAACCCAGGAATACATTGGAATGAATTAAAGTACAGTCAGGAAAAAGAATATACAAAAAGATTGCACTTATAGTAAGTGTTTGTGCTGTTGTCATAAGTTTTACAGTCGTAACTTGCATATCACAGGTCGAGCACTTTTCTTCTTCATAATGTTTTATATTGTCTCTGATTATTATAGCACTTCCTCCTCGAGCTGTGTTGGCGGGGTGAATGGTATGATATGTTGTGAAATTCTTGAATTTAATATGCGATTCTGTTGTGAAATGTGTTTCAGAAATCAAGCAAATATCAATATTTTCAGAACTTAGGATTGCAGCTCGTCCTTATGGAAACTGTGTAAATAAATAAAAATAGTTTTGAGGCCACTTTTTAGAATACATTTGGCGAAATATAAATATCATGGGCTCCATTCACCATAGATTTTTCATATTAACAGTTTAAATAGTATGTTCTTTCCAAGATTACATTGATCTTGACCAAATCGCTCAAGTTTAAAGCATTTATGGAATCATTTGCGAACAGTTAGTTTCGTACAATAATGACAATCTCAATTAATCTTTTATTGCAACTTACTAGTAGTGTTTGTCGTAATTAATTTCAATTTGTCTTCAATTAATATATTATTTGCTTTAAAAAAATTAACAGCTTTTAACAATCTTCTACCATAAACGTTACTCACAAAAAAATCTATTTATTTCCCTGATTCGTATTCTATTTAAGATTTTCTTCAAATTATTTGTGGAAAATATCAAATTGGGCATCCTTTTATGGCCTTTTTTTATGACCATAATTTTTAAATTCCAAGATAGCATTTTCCCTATCAGCTACTGTCTGATGTAACATATTATACCGTGATACTGGCAACTGATAAGTTACTTACTGCTCGTATGGAACTTCTTCAAGGGGTCCACAATTGCAAAAAACCTGTCGGCTGACAAAGCGGTTAGGGTGAAAACGGAGACCCCGATGGAAATATCTTTGGCAGTTTCCGATATTTTGCAGATTGAAACACCCCATGGCCAGGATTCCAACGTGTAGATTATCGATGTAAACGGGACGCTGGTAATAATGACTAGAAGATCAGCGAGAGCCAACGAGAAGATATATCTGAAAATAAAATCGGTATTAGACTCAAACAATTCATCTTCCAATGGATTTCGCTCGAAACAAACCAGTTTGCTTAGAGCAATTTCAGTGTCTTTACGCTCTTGCTTAATGGCCTTTTAATATTCTATCAGCGCAAGAAACATAGACTCTCCATTACTTCTGTACATTTTTCGCTTTACTCTAATGCATTATATATCTCTAAGGGTTTTGCAGTAGTTGGGCGATATTGGAGACCAATTTTCTTTGAGCTCAATTGAACAAACTCAGAGTAAAGACGTAGAAAATTTATAATTATTTAGTAAAGGACATTCGTTCTAGCGCAAAATGAAGTCACATTTATTTGTTTGATTTTCCGCTTGCAAATGTGAACAATCCATTATACAGAGAAGAAGGCAAATGTATCTATTTGTCTACTCGGAGTCATATTTACTTCTCATTCTGCTTGCACTTATGAATATTATCCTTCCCGTCTAGTGCTAGGGTTTCTAACGAAGTAATGTTGAAATACTGCCAGCTAGTTTAAGAACGCGTCGAAACACTTGATATATTATGCAGATGCATGCGCCCCTTCAAGGTGATAATAAATTTTCTTCTCGAATAAACTGATAAATTTTCAATCAGTCGTTCGATTTACAACAAAAATTGCTGTCGTTTTTCATGGTTTTCACTTATTACTTTAGAATTAGTTTTCATTACAAATTAACAAACTATTAACTGATAAATTGGAAACCTGTGAGTTTTTCGGGCTGTTAGGCCGTCGAGAAACATAATTTCTCTTTCAGTATAAATTAAATTCAGTCAAGGTTTCAGACAAATGCCGCGAAAGCCTGCGTTTTTTGCTAAATTCATTACGTAGCATCAACATCCGAATATTCGCACTTATTTTCATTCAAATTGATTTCAGAATTTGCCAAATATCTCGAGTGAGTCAAAGTGTCTAAAGATGCAATTCCACACTGGCTGCCTTGTGTAAATGTTTCTTTTCTTCCTGCTTTCTCATTAAATTATTTTCATAATTAATAAAATGATTCCGTTACAAACTGTTTTCCTCCTTTCCCAATAAAATTCTCCTAAATTATGGACAGAATGTCGGTCTCAAATTGTCGAAAACGCGTGATTTCTATAGAACTAGTTTGTATATTTTTTATTATAAATATTAGAAACTTTTTAATGTTGTCACTTTTCTAATCCATAGCCTTAATAATATCCTCAGAAAGCTCAGAGCGTGTTGAACATTTGTCAGTATAAAAGTAGAAAATGTATAATTATATATAAATTAAATAAAGACTAATAATAGTACAAACACACCCGATCTATCGCCATTTCGCATTTTTTTATTATGAATGTGTTCACTCAGAAATTTAATGAAACATTATAACGCATATCCACAGTGTTGAGCCTCATTAATATTGCTATTAAATTTTGAATTAAGCGTGTAATAATTAATGAGTAGCAATATATTTTGTGGTGTTTACTCAAATACAAATTAGTTCTCAACACAAAGATTATATATTTCAGTGAAACAAAAATAACAATCTTAGACCAAGTGCTAATGAAGAATTAAAACAAATGTATTCTGGAAAAGCAAATTTGTAATATTTTTCATGTAAGACAAGATAAAATCATGTTTGCATTTTCAAAAAATGCAGTTCCTTTGCAAAGGTTTAACATCTTTTGAAGTAAAGCAGAAAAATTCGCTTTTTATTTCTAGGAAAATGTATAGAAACACTCCGTTTTCTACTTTTTTTCATTCCCTTGGAAAACTGTGTATATTAAATACAAAATTTAATATGTAAAGTTTGTTAAATTTTAATGAACTTTGTTTTATAAAAAATTGCTAACGTTTTTCTTTTATTTAACCACCAACAAGAGAGCGTCCTTTTCTCTGGGAAGCTGGACGACAGTGTTTCACGCGGAATTATATGCAATCCTCGAGGTTGCCACAGATAGGGAAGTTACAGAAGGACTAGAGAGAGTGATCGAGATCTACTCCGACAGCCAGACTGCCCTCAAGGCACTCTCAAGTGTTAAGATGGGCAGTAGACTGAACCAGGATTGCTGGGATGTCCGGAACCAAGTGGCAGAACATAAACAAGTAAACCTGGTGTGGCTTTCGCGTTCGTGGGAAACGAGTGAGCCGATGCATTGGCAAGGCTTCGGATCATCTGAGAGCCCAATAACTGTGGAACCTCACATAGGGTTAATTAGCCGACAGGTAGCAAGTGCTCTAAATGACTGGGCTCTTAGAGGTACCACAGAGTTGTGGAGAAAGGCGGAAGGGTGTAGAGAAGCCAAAGAGTTGATTGATTGGAACCCCAAGTAACGCCAAAGCAACATCCAAATGGTTGATGTCATGAAGTCGCTGGGCTCTGAGAACTCTGGTTGGGGTCATGACAGGCCACTGTGGTCTGAACAGACACCTATACCTACTAGGAATTGGTGATAGCCCCGTATGTCCACAATGTGGAATAGCCGAGGAAACATCGTACCACCTATTAGGAGTCTGCCATCATTGGTCGCCTACTAGGGGGCGCCTCCTTGGGGCCTCCACACTCTCCCGCATCGAATTGTCTTCCTTGGAGGGAGACGGATCCTTGCCCTTGTATAGAAGACGGCACGCCTGGGTGGCGAAGATCAGGAGTGGTAAGGTGGAGATTGATGGAGTAGGAATGGCGAAAAGGACCTTTAAGGCCTACTCGCCGGATCCATCGGGTTCCCTCCACAGTACTACTACCACTTCCTTTATTTGACACACTATTTATGTAAAGCTACTCAGAAATAAAAGTACTTATTTAATGAATTAAACTTATATTTAACGAATCAAATTTGTATTCTTTTTTTGTTAAGAGGATAAGGTGTCAATGAGCAGGTAAACTTATATATAATCAACAAACTTCTATGACAAAATTTCCTGAGAGAGTGTGAGCCTCTTTTACTTAATTTCCTTAAAATCTGACAATTTTTAGTGACAAATGTTACAAATAAAGCCCACCAGATACTATTAGTTTAAATCGCAAAAAATCATACTAATGATTTCCTTCTCTTATCGTCATACTTCCGATCCTCACTGCTCGCTCAATTTCACATTGTTTTAAATTGTGTACTGTTATCCCCTCTTGATTTGCCCTATTTATTTAAGCTAAATTTCCGTCCTCAGCTTTGTTCATTCAAATGGTCATTTATCGACGACTATACATTAACAGTTAACGAAAGATTCGATAAGATAACAAACCGTAGATAATTTAATCCGTCAATCATCAGACTATCTCGATTGGCAATTTTCATTTAAGCTAACGGCCTTTAGCTGTCCGGTTTCAATTCGTAACTCATCAAATAGCGAATGCTAATGAACAGCAGCGTTGATAACTGAGTTTTAATTCCTTAATCATTAAAGTCTACTGAATAATAAAATTTGGTTGGTATTAAGCTTCATTCACGTTCGATAATCTGGCATGATTATTTTTAGATTAATTTAGACATTTTTTATATTATTTCAGTTGCTTTATAATTTTAGCGATGTTTTATTTGGGTTATTAGTGAATGAATGTGGATTTTACTAGCGAAGTAGTGCTAATTGAGCGCTATTCATTCTTGGTTAAAACGCAGAAGCAATTAAGCAGACGCTCAATTTTTAACAGCGATAGTTTGTTTTTTAAAGTTTAAATTTTTTTAAAGTTTAGTTTATTTAATTAATTGCTCAATAAACGTTTGCTTGAACTCAACTTCCGAAAAACAATATCGATTTTATAAACATTTTCCAGTTGATTTTTCTTTAAGCGTGCATCAGGTTTCAATAGAATTAAACTTTCCTACGTTATTCTCTAACAGTCCGAAATTACCTTCAAGAAACGGTTTTATTGAATGGTCAACGAAATCTAAGGCGACAGGAATTATAAAAGTAAAACCCAAAATCTATATTTCTATTCTTAGAGTTGAAAAATTGGATTTGTATTGAAATGTGAACAAGACCAGACCCAATCGTTTATTGAAGTATGAAGGAACATTCGAATTTCCCATTTCAGAGAGTCAGTGGTCAGCAATATGAGGATTTGATTGAAGTTTGGTTTTCGTTTCTGTGCAAATTGTTATTGTTGTTATTGCGTTTTCATTCTATGTGAACGACGTTTATTTTAAGATGTGTCTTCATTCTCTGTAATTAAAATAAACTTTTGCTTTTACAGAAGATTCAACCCTTTCAATTTACACGTTTTACGGCGCATTTTATAACGGAAATACACATTTGAAAAGTTGACACAGTTGATGATTTTCAAAATATAATTACTTCAAACCTCTTAATTCAACATTTCCTTGTAGAGAGGTCCTTTTACAAAAAATTGTATGCTCTGCAGAAACATTCCTGAAGTCGGTTTTACCAGTGTTTCCAAAGTCAATCACATTTTCTTCACTGGCATATCCATAATCCGTTCCGACATGCATATAAAAACATTTCGAACGATAAAATTTGCCCTTGTTGTTGGCATATACTTGATCGATTATTTGCAGACGCTGATGGTAGAAGTTTACTTGAAGTTGATTATGTTGCAGCCTCAATTAATTTATTCTAGTAAGAATCTACATGAAAACTGACACAGTGAACACAGGAAAACTTTGCCTAAAATATTCGCTTCATGTCTATCGAACTCTAAAGATCAGAAGGAACGATAAGTCTAAGTCTAATCAAATAACCGTTGGAGATTGCCTTATTTATTCGTTAATTATTCAAAAGATATAAAACAGTTTAAAATACAAAATATAGCAGGTTAGTTAAAAGCAAAAAAATCCAGTATAAACCTATAGAAATTATAAAACAAATGTTAAAAGTTTGTTAACATCGAAAATTATGTTAAAATTCAAATTGTTATCATCAAGACTGACAATGGACAAAATATGGTAATACCCGAACAACCGAAATTAGTAGTTATTGTGGAATTTAGCCATCAAAACAAATTTAATTATAGACATATGAGGCAATAGCGGTCATAACCCGCGGAGATTATCATTTGTTTGCCCTGTAAAATCTGCTCTAAATGCTTCCTTTATAATCTGAAAAGGGAAAATTAGTATACTAACTCCCACGGTTGGTCACATTGCTTCAACACTACAATTTAATTTATTTCAAAATTTCCTCGGTTTCAGTCAATTTTATTGTTTATTATTTAAAATGTTACAAATACGTTTCGGTGTCTTTCTCCACCATCATCAGTTTGTATGTCTAGATGTTTCTACCTTTACATTTGGTTGGACATTCTACAATTTAGTATAAATTTTCAAGCTTATAGTGTGGGATGGTTTAAAATGTGTGTTATTGGTTAATACGTTAGTTTTATTCTATTATATTTTTATATTAATATGACAAAACTCTGCTGTCTCGATTAGTGTTGGGTGTTTTCTGCATGCGCCTTTCTTAGCTTTACACTCTAAGATTTGGTTACGACTAAGGGTATAGTTTTGAATCTTCTTCTTCTTCAAGTAGCACTACATACCATATCCTCCATCGACTTCCTCCCATCTTGCCCATCTTCAGCATATCCGATAGAACATTGTCCCTCCATCTCATTTTAGGTCTTCCCGGTGGTTTTCTGCTCGTCGGTGCTTCATGTCATGCTATTTTCAGGATTCTGTCATCTGGTGCTCTGTATATGTGTCCTGCCCATCTCAGTATTTGTGACTTTGCTTCTCTCACAATATCTCCCTGGTACAAGTGTTCTAACTCCGCGTTTGTTCTTATGTGATATTGCCCTGAACTAGGATCCTGGGTTGGTCCATATATTTTTCTAAGTATTTTTCGCTCGAATCTTCGCAGGACGTCTTCGTTTGCTTTGGTTAGGGTCCACGCTTCACATCCGTACATGACTACCGGTCTTATAGTAGCATGGTACAATTTTAGTTTTGAGGATCGCGACATTATTTTCGATTGGAACAGTTCTCTTGGTGCATAATAGCATCTATTACCGCTCTGTATGCGAGCCTTCACTTCTTTATTCATGTTGTTGTCTGCTGTGATGACTACGCCGATGTATTCTGAGACCCGTTCAAAATTGTAGGTATCAATGGTTACATTTTGCCCTAGTCGATCTCTTCCCTGTCTCCGGGGAATTAAACTTGTATGTTGTTTTGTCTTCATTAATACGTAATCCTACTGTGTCTGCCTTCTTTTCGATTTTTCCAAAGAACTCTTTGGTTTCAAAGGTTGTTTTACTAACAAGATCTATGTCATCTGCAACTGCCAGTATCAGGTTCGGTCCACTGCTTGAAAAAACTTCTAGGTCAATGTTAGCTCGTTTGACCGCTGCGTCCAAAACGATATGAACAGTATTGGAGACAAACGGTTCACCTATTTCAGGCCGTTGTCCACCACAAAGTTTTCTGACATGTCTTTCTCAACTTTAACAGAGTACCGGCTACCCTCCATGCACACTTTTGTAATATTGATTATTTTGTTTGGGATTCCACATTATGCCATGGCTGCCCATACATGATCTCTTAACACGCAATCATAGGCTTATTGGAAGTCGATAAATAGTTGGTGGAGGTCCTTATCAAATTTCCAGTGTTTTCGAGGATTTAGCGAATAGTGAAGATTTGATCCATCGTCGACCTGCCCGGTCTTAAGCCGCTTTGATAATCTCCTATCGATTCTTCCGCACATGGTGTTATGCGGATTAAAATCACGTTTGCAAGCACTTTATATGCGGTGTTGATGAGAGATATCCCTCTGTAGTTTTTGCATACCTGATAGCTTCCTTTCTTATGTTGGGGTATAATAACACTCTGTTTCCAGCTTCCCGGTAATGTTTCGCTGCCCCATATTAGTACGATTAACTCATGCATCTTTTGATAGAGTTCTGGACCTCCCATTTTCAGGCATTCAGAGGAGATAGTATCATTTCCTGGCGCTTTGTTGTTATTTAGGAGTTGTGTGGCCTTCGTCACTTCTTCTAGTGTTGGTTTCTCGGTTTCTATTTCGACGGTTAAAAACACCGGTCTATTTGTTGTGTCGTCATTTGTTACATTGAGAAGTTTCTGAAAATGTTCTTTCCATGTTTTCAATACCTCTGTAATGCCGGTGATTAGTTCACCATTATCTTTCCGTATTATATTACTTATTTGCGATTTAAAGCCCATTTTAATTCGAGATGTTTCTTTAAAGAATGCCGTGCTGTTGTTATGTCTTCCACTATCTTCGATGCCTTGTATTTGTTTCTTCTGATGTTATCTCTTTTTTTCCCTAATGAGTTTTCTTGCTCTACGTCTTGCATTGTTAAAGTCATCTATGTTGTCCTGTGGAGGATCCTGTAACATTTGAGCCCTAGCGCGGTGTCTTTGCTTCTGTACGTTCTCACAGTCCGTATCGTACCAGTTATTTTTCTTTGTTCTTTCGCGCTTTCCGATAGTTGTTTCCAGAATAATCTTCTGTATAACATTCCACATGGTGTTGGCGTTATTCTTACACGTTTCTGGTATATCCCGCATGCATGCTTTTGAATCGTCTTCTCCAAATTTCCCAAGTAGCTTTTACATCTTTGAACGTAATGTGAAAAATTCATGTACGTTTCAGGAAAGTTTTGTCGTCCGTTTTAAAATTCCTTTTTCATACTTAAATATTGTTAGCGTTAAGTGTAGTTTATTTCCTCATGCTCTGCTCACCATTATTGTTGGCAAACAAGATTCGCTTTGTGACTACCGTTAATGACTAAAGAAATTTGCTTTGAGTTTCACCGCTGAAGCTCCAAAATCTCGCATTTGCATACGTGATATTACTTTGATCTTTCGCTAAGTGAAAATGCCATCAACCAGCCGGAAAACTCCAAAGCCGAAGAGTAAAACAGCACTCACTCAAACTAACGCTCGTGTAATTCGTGCTCTAATTGACGTCAACATTTCGTCGGTGGCGATCAAATATCCTGCTGTTGTTCAAGCACAGGATCCATTTCTCTCAGACCGCCAGTAAAAGGTTTACATTATAATTTTCTTTATTTGCTCCTTTATCTCTGACCTAGATGGTAGCTCATAAAACGTGCAAGCAAACTACTAATATACTCTGCATAGTATGGAATAGACTTTTCCAAACGTAGTGGAACAGTGTTGTTCCATTAAGTTAACAAGTCGAAACATGTTTTAATTTTTTTAATTTAATGTTATAAAACAAGAATTGACTTTGCCTGACTTTAGTATCAAATGTCTCAATTTTGTAAAAATCAACTCGCTGCACTTGAAGCTTCAAATGGAATCATTGATGATGACTGATCTCTTCAAAGAACATTTTTAAACACTTAAATTGACTACACTATTTTGCCGTTTTATAAAGAGCCAAAATCTCAGAGCGTAGTACATGATTCAAAACTGTATTTATTCTTATAATTTTAATTTTATATAGCATTTAGTATTCTTTGAAGACTCGAGATTTCGGGACTTAGAATAACATGGGTATTTAATAATTCATGAGACCTACCTCTTAGTCAAATTAGGCTGTTTGCTACTTTACAGCATATGAAAACGGATTCAGAGTGTTAGAAAATTTACACATTAGCACTGCTGCGTTACCAAGTGTACTTCTTACAAAATGTGAAAGTTATAGTAGGAAAGATCGCACGCAATTGTCACGCGGTGCAATTATACATTATGTATAGAAAGATAAGTATCTTCTATTTCTTATAGCACAACAAAACAAATAGGGCAACAATTTTGATCTTGATTAGTGCGAATTAGATTATTAGATGATGTGAATGATCATAATAATTCCTTTTCCTGTGCTGCTAAATATCCGGCCAGTTCACTCACCAAAGGCAACTGGTGAAGAACACATTTTACGGAAGTAGAAGGCAAACTCAGTGAAGCGAAAAATAGATGTAGCTCAAAAAGAGATGGATACTAAAAGAAAAATAAAATGAGCAAATAGATGACAAGAACACCCATCAAAATGAGTTTCAGAAAAAACATGTTGGAGAGTTGAGATGATGAACTCAAGATTCACTGTGTCCCGTATTCTCTTAAAAGTTGCCATCCACTATTTTGCGTTTTGAGCTATTTCCTTAAAATGAAGAGAAGAGAGGTAAAGAATGTTACATTTATACTCGATCTTCCGTTACCAAAACATTTTTTCGCTGGCTATGTTTGACGGTTTTTCTTAAAATTTTTCATTTCTTTTAATACAGCGCCAAATCAAATCATCAATTTTTCTAGGTCGTTTGGAAGTTTCGTTTAATTTTACACCATGCTTACCAGCAAGTTATTAAGGTTACATATTTGCACGTTTGGTGGTTAGTAGTTTATGAAATTTTGCGGTTGCCTGTTCCGGCGCCAAAATCGATAATTTTATAGTTGATTTTAAACGTCGGCTTTTGCAGTATTGTCTTGCGGTTTTTTCAGACATAATGTCAAGTTTGGAACAAAGTCGGCTAGCAGCGCTTAATTTCTTATTCCGTATATGTGTTTTTCTAAAAAATTAAGCAGCAAAATTAGCAATATACCTAAGCTTTTCTGGTTGACTGAACTTGAAATCTGAGACTATTTATTTTTATTTCATTTGCTTTTCTAAAGCTCTTTATATTCGTTATAAGGCGATTTATATTCCACCCACCTTACTGTTTAAGAACGTCAACCCCAGCCAAGATATTCTAAAACCACAGATTCCGAATATACATAAAAGTAACGTTTTATGGAGATAGTCGCTTGCAAAGCGTATCGAATAGAACAGTTTTATCCATTGTTACCACATTAAAACGAACATTATGCTGTTAACTGCGGTATTCGCAAAAATAACTTCGCAGCATACAAAAATTTACTATCTTTGCCAAATATCATCGGGACTATTTGTTCGGCAGTTGAAGCGACATTAGAGCGAACAATCCATTTAGGGTGCAAGTCAAACATAAGAAATGCAGAAAGGACGACTTTTCATGTCTGAACTGAAATAACAGTAATATTTTTGTACTCAATTTGCTTAAATGAAACTTTCAGGGTTTAGTAAACGGACGTGAGTATATTTTGCTTGTCTGTTTTCCTTCACAGTTTGGTAACACAGAACTAGAAAATAGTACATATCTAAGATTTTTAAATATTTTTTCCTAATAGTAATATTGAAAGTGGCATATAAATATTATTAATTTACAAATTATCTTGTTAGCGCGCTTACATTTAGCATAAGAAAAATTAACGTTCCATTCATTTTATTAATTTAAAATTGGATATAGCTACGAAATGATCAACACCCATATTTTGCCAGATAGCTAATAAAGCCGATTTAAACGGCTGAAGTGATCGGGCTCGTGTGATTTCTCGAGGGTTTCATGGATATTTTTCCTTTGCGCAAGGAAATAAATCGAATGCTGTAACTTATTTCCTATAAATCTCCTTTGAACTTCTCCAGAAGCCAAAAATTATTTATTTTGCAGAAAAACTCTGAAGAAATATTACGAGTTGTATTATTGTTCAAACAGTTTGGGAAATGAAAAAAATTTATAACATTCTGGAAGCTTTACAGTCTAGAAAATAATGTGAACTTTAGTAAACAATGTGGAGTCTCAATCCTTATTTAAAAATACAGATAATTCTATTGAGAAATGACAGTCTATTTAAAGTGTGAATTTGAAAAGTGAGGATGATTTTATCCTAATTAGTTTTAACTTTGTATGGAACATAAAAGTTTAACTGGCGGTACTTCGTTGACCCAAAGAAACCCCAAAGAAGAAAATTAGAAGCGTCAAATAATTTTGTGTTACATTGTATTAGTGTTTGACTCGATTACTGCTCTCTATTCCCATTTGGCAATTTCTAAAGAAAGTTGCATTAAACGGGAATTATAACGAAAAACAATCGATGAAACTACGCAAATTTTGGTTAATGGAAAACTTAAATCGCTTAAGTTTAAGGCAAAGAACACCCGACAGGACTGTCTAAATTGTGCCTGTGTTCTTTCTTTCCAAACCAAATATAAAATGTTCAACTAATTTTAATTTCATGGGTTGATACAACGCATTTTTCTTTTAAGAACGCGGTATTGAAATATTTTTTGATACATCGCCTTTGCATTAAAAAAAGTTACATTTTCGCGTTCATGAAGTAATTTAGCCCATAAACTCCCGGGAGAACTAAGTTTCTGACATCTTGAAGCAAAACAGAAATTTAGCGTAGACCAGTAATGCGTCCAATTTGTTCTCCACCCGGAAGTTTAATAAAGTTCTGCACTTTTCAATAATTAACATACAAAACACTCCAACTTAGAACAAAACATATTGACCAAAGCGAAGCATCTATGAATATGGAATAATTATAGGCGACTTTAATCTGAACAAAAACAAAACGAAACAGCTTAAAAGATTTCTACAAAATTCGGACTTTATAAAACAGCACACCCCACCAACTTTTCTGATGCCCGCAAACCCAGACTCAACACTAGACGTTCTACTGCACACAAGAAACTTAACAAACACCACCAACAACATAAACTTAAGCAACGAACTTGGATCCGACCACCTGGCTATTACGTTTAACATAGACTTATAACATACGCAACCTACCTCCAGTACACCTCCAATAGAGAAAAAGTTAAACCTAACAAAGACTGACATAGACAAAGTGAAACAACATATACATGACTACATTCAATCGCAAGTACAGCCCATTTCATTAGAAACCATACAACAACAACTTTCACTAGCCATAGGAAAATTTAGCCCGGTAATAAAACATGCTTTCTACCGACATACACTACCCAAATTCATACTGAGACTCATAAAACAAAAGAGAGAACTGTACAGACTATATACAAACACTCAAAATAACGACCTAAAAAAGACACTGAACCAACTCAACAGAAACAATAAAACCTTGATTGGACAATACCGACAAGACAAATGGCTAGAAACATGTAAAGAAATACAAAAAGACAAAGGCAAAACATACTGGCGAAAAATTAAGAAACTAGCGCAATACAAAAAAACTAACACTATTGACACAATTGACGAAAACGGAATACAACTTTGCACAGACAAAGAGAAGGCTGACGCGTTCGCCAGACACTATCAAAGGGCCTTCAGCATATCGACAAACCCTAACTTCGACAATGACAACTGGAACTTGATCAACGACTGGTACTTGAGCTATTTTAACAGCTCAGCAAACTATACATACAAACATCACAGACACAGAATACGATAAAGCCCTAGCGCATATCAGAAACACAGCACCGGGAAAAGACAAAATAAAGGCAAAACTCCTGAAAGGCCTAACTCAGGAAACACACAGGCTGATCCTAGCTGAGTTGAACAACTGCATCACAAAAAACAAAATCCCAAAAACAATGAAGAACGGCTTAATAATCCCCATACCGAAAAATGGACTGGACAATACACAACCGAGCAATTACAGACCAATTACACTACTTCCAGTACTAAGCAAAGTTTTTGAATACATAATAAAGCAGCGACTTGAAAAGCTGATCGGAAAATATATACCTACCTACCAATTTGGTTTCAAACAACATCACTCGACTATTCATCCGCTCTTTCCTTTGGCCAACAATATACAAACAACTCACCTAACTGACAGAAAGTCGGCGTGTCTATTCATGGACATTAACAAGGCCTTTGACAGTGTCTGGCATATGAGCTTACTCTACAAACTTCACAAGCTCCACACCCCAACATATCTACCCCACATCATAAAAAAACTTACTCGAAAACAGACTACTACAAGTACGAATTGACAACACATTCTCTTTTTCTTTTTCCCCTGGACAAGGACTCCCACAAGGTTCCCCGCTCTCACCGTTTCTCTAAAATATATACTGCCATGACATATACAATTATAACTTACCAGACAAAAATGAAATCGACAGATCGGCATACATATTACAATACGCAGACGACACTGCAATTATCGTAGATGACAAAACTACTGAGAGAGCAGCTCAAAGACTCCAAACACTAACAAACAACACAATGACATGGTTTTATAAATGGAGACTAACACCAAACCCTTCAAAAAACCAACTTCTGCTCACAAACCACAGACTCAACGCTGACTCCCCTACAATAACTGCAGACGGCCAAACGACATAACCAAAAAACGTCGTAAAATACCTTGGAATCACAATTGACCACAAACTTAAAATCACTAAACACATACGAAACATCAGGACAGAAACAATAAAGAGAACAAAACACTTCGGATCACTATCCTACAAAGACAGAGGAATCAGCACAAATACCGCCACCAAAATAGAATAAGCTATTTGTAGACCTTTGCTAGACTATGGACATATACTCATGACCAACGGAACAGAAAGGACAAAACGTTATATACAAACAACAGAACAAATTGCACTAAGACTAATGACACGAATAAGACACCCCCAAAACCCACTACACAACCCCCCCACCCAACTACTATACGAACGCACAAACATGACAAAGATTTCGGAAAGACTCATACATCTACAGACAAAATGGACAAACAACCCCTACAACTGGACCATACTGAATCCCCTTTGTCTTACAAGACCAACCAGACAATCCCGCTTCCGTTTCCCTACATCAACGCTACTCGAATGCTTACAATAGTAACTGACTACTGGGCAATAAATCCAAGATCTCTGTTTGCCAGAATTAAAATTATGCAATTAGTAACCTAGAATAAGATAATTTTTACCTTTATTTGTTTGCTTAGATTAAGACTGCATGTACTAAACAAGGGCAGAAAGACCGATAGGTCGATAGCCTTTTTTTAGAAATAAAGATGTTTACTACTACTAACATACAAAAAGTAACACAAATTTATATTCGTTGATTAGAAGCAAATTTTTAAACTTGAATAGGTCTCGCTTTATTGTCATTATGGGAAAATTGATTAACTCGCAAAAAATGCATTTATTTATAAAATAAAACACACAGGAAGCGTGTATTTTATTCGGACAACGTCGTATTGTAAATCCCATGGAAAACTATCACCAACTTTCACCACGGGGTTTTCTTTTGTCTGAAAGTTTAGCAAACTACGGGCAAATTATACGAAAAACTTTCGCAAAATTGCGAAAGTTTCCTACAAGCGACCTTGCCCATGAAATAGTTAGTTAAGGGATCGTCTACTAAGTTGGCGAAAACGTGAAAAATTTGACTCATTTTTTTTATTGAAACCACCCAATTGTGTGAATAATTGGAAGTGACATTTTAATTAACTTTAGTTAGTAACTAATTGAAAGTGTTGCAATAAGTGTTGATTTGTGTGTAGTATGTGTTACATTCAGAAATCTATTTCCCCATTGAAAGGTTTCGTGATTCTCTTTCACCTCAGAAGAGCAGAATTAGCTTCGGCCCTGCTGTCGAAAGAAAATTGATATTTTGCTAGATTACACTTGATTGATTGTAGTCTGGAGTAATCCATAACATATAACTATTTTTTTATGGATGGCTTGTTAGATTATTTTCATATTAGCTTCTCCTGTTAAATTGTAATATATATGGTTACCAACTTTCCTTTACGCATTGGAATATGACATGTTATTGAAACTACCGACTAGAATGAATTAAGTAATTTTTTCCTGTTGTATTCCGGCGGTTTTACGGTTTGTAGTTGAAGAATCCAGGAATTCTAGTACGAGTTGACATAGAATTCGAGTTTAAAATCAATGGATTAAAAGGCAAATATTGACCTGGCAGCAACAAATTAATTGTAAATTTGCACAACTTCATATCGAGCAGGAGCTTATGTAGCAATATTTTTGATATCCAAATACCGGTATATATACGTTCATTATTTCCATTCGAGTACGATTATTAATGTAAATATGAAAATTGAATTCAACTAATTATTATACTGCGTCTATAGAAATTGGTAGCTGTTCACTGATCATTTTTGTTGTCTTGTGATACTGATTTTTCTCAGAAGAATTAGGAGAAAATTCATCAGTGCCTTTTACATTGGCAGATATTTATCTTCAGTCCTCAATGGTTTTCGTATTTCAGTTTTTCCAATGATTTGAAATGCTATTTAGAAGAAGCTTTATTTTTTTTTAGCGGGGATTTATATTTTTTTATATTTGCGCTCAAATCCATTTTAATACCAAAAATTAATTCAATGCACATGCAAATAAATAAGTGATTATATTCTAAAAATTAAGTTCCAAAATCTGCTATACAGGGTGACAATAAAAAAATGACCTTTGGCAAAATCTTCATAAAATGTTTAATTTTCAATAAAAACAAAATTTATCAACAAAGAACAATAAACAACTATTTTGACTTCAACATACTCAGCCGGTATCGAAGTGGACATTTTCTACCGCGCCACGCACCTCTTCTGGCGACAATCGGTCCCATTCCAGACGCAGCGGCCTCTTCAGCGACTCTAAAGTTTTGTGGCGTGTAGCACAGGGCCTGATCTCCAAAATAGACCATCGACAATGGTCCATCGGATTGAGTTCTGGCGAGAAGTCGGCCATTCTGCCGACGAGATGACATCCGGAAAATTGGTCCGGCACCAGTCCTGGAGTCGCTTTCGCCTTGTGAGCCGGAGCGGTGTCCTGTTGGAACGCCCAATCCGCATTGCCAAAGTGCTGATGGGCCCATGGAAGTATCTACTTCGAGGATGTCACGGCGGTAGACGTCCTTGTTGATTTTGACCCCCTGTTCCACGAAAACGAGGGGGGTCTTGCCGCTGGCGCAAACTTCGCCCCAAACCATAACGACCGCGGGATTTTGACGATGTTTGACGCTGGCCGATGTGCCGGGGGCCTCCGCAGACCTGTTCTTATCGTTCTGGTGATTCTGGGCTTCTCTCTGAGCTTCTCATCTGAGAAGAGGATTTTGTCTCACTGAACGGGAGCGTGGCGGCGAAGGAATCGTTTGCGTCTTTCAAGCCGGTCGCGCTTGTTGTAGTCGGTGAGGAGCTGAACTTATTGGAGCTTGTAGGCTTGAGATGGAGATCCTCTTTGGCCATTTGGCGGATTGATTCCCGATTGATACCTGTCTCTCATGCGACTTTTCTTATGGAGACCGTCGGGTTTCGTCTGACACTTTCTCAGACGAGCTCCCGGTTCTTGGCGGTTCTGACGGTGTAATTTATGCCACGTCCTGGTCGGCGACCAGTATGGCCGAGCTCTTCAAACCGCTTGATGGTTCGTCGGACGTTAGGGTACGTACACACCGCCGACTTCCTCGAAGTAATGCCTTATAGGCGGTTCCGGCGAAACAAAGAGATGAAAAAGTTTTAGCCGGTCGACGTTTCCTGGATTGGAATATCATCCCGGCAGACCCCCAGGCGCTAGAACACCAGCCTGGGCAATCTGTCCAACAGATTTCTCAAACCTCGTTAAAAAAAATTTAAAAAAAGTGACCAAGCGATGCGACCGAGTCCGTGCTTGTGTGCATATAGAACGCGATTTTTTGCTTCAGTTGTGGGTTAGTTTGAGAAGTTAGTTTGAGAGTGAAAAAAGTCAAAAGGAAAAGATGGTCACAAGAGATTAATCAAGCTCGGCCATCATATGGAAAATTTCATCATTTATTTTCCCACTTGTTAGAAGAACCGGAAAATTTCCTATTAAAGTGCATTTTTTCATACTTAAAGCAGCGCATTTTCGCTTTCGAGCGATATTCAGATTGTCGGATTTTTGGCATTTTCTTGTGAAATTGTTGAAAAATTCGTGTTTTCGAACGGCCAATCGCCTCGCCTTAGTAACTGAAAAACTTCTGGAAACGTCCAGAAAGTTTCTATTTAACTGCATTTGTCCACACTTCAAGCAGCGCATTTTCTCTTTCGAGTCATTATTAGCCGGATTGTGGGATTTATGACTTTTTTTTTTGTCAATTTCTTTAAACATCAGTGTTGTCCATTAACCAATCGCTTCGATTTAGTATCTGAAAAAATCCTGACAACTCCCAGAAATTTCCTATTAAAGTGCGTTTTCCACACTTCAAGCAGCACATTTTCGATTTCGAGCGATCTTATGAGCCAGATTGATGGATTTTTGGGTTTTTCTTGTCAAATTGTTGAAAAATTCGTATTTTCGAACTGCCAATCGCCTCGCCTGAGTAACTGAAAAAATTCTGGAAACTTCCAGAAATGTCCTATTAAAGTGCGTTTTTCCACACTTAAAGCAGCACATTTTCTCTTTCGAGTCATATTATGGGCCTGATTGTGGAATTTGTGGTTTTTTTTGTAAATTTTTTTGAAAAATCGGTGCTGTCCATCGCTTCGATTAAGTATCTGAAAAAATCCTGGAAACTCCCAGAAATTTACTATTAAAGTGCGTTTTTTCACACTTCAAGCAGCACGTTTTCACTTTCGAGCGATATTATGAGCCAGATTGTTGGATTTTTGGATTTTTCTTGTCAAATTTGTTAAAAATTCGTGTTTTCCAACGACCAGTCGACTCGCCTTAGTAACTGAAACAATGCTGGAAACTTCCAGAAATTTCTTATAAAAGTGCTACACCTACGCTACGCCCCAACTCGCATCGCCTCGCTCAGCGTAGCAGACAGTATGCACAGGGTAATCTAATACCGTACATTTATGTTTTCCGCGTTTATCCATCAACTCCTACAATATTGTGTAGGAGTACAATTGTAGGAGTTGTTGGTTTATCGCGTTGAATCGCATCGCCCCGCTCGGCCGCCGTTGAGCGTTCCGGCAATATCGGTCGGACGCTTTTTCAACTCATGTAACGCCAAAATTTTTTCTCTATGGTTTTACATCTTAATAAAGTAGCTTAAATACTTAAATATGGAGATTTCTTGGGGATACGGTTTAGGCAGTGGTGAAGAAAGAAAACGTTTTCAGCTTACCGAGCTTTCGGCGGTTTATTACCGCCTTCTTCAGGGTGCTAATTGTTCCTCATGATAAATTAGAAACCCTCCAGAATCCTATCATTACTACAGTCTGATGAAACATCCAATTTTCATGGTTTTCATCGTATTACAGGGGTAAAACTATTTTTTTAATATTGTTCACCTGAGTCACATTGCTGGGTTATAAGTTGTCATTGATTAAAATTGTTTCACAATTACATTTTACGGGGAGACAAAGGGACGAATTACAATAACTGCACACTAAATGAAGAGCTGAAGGCCCTGTACATCGAAATGTACATCCCCAAGAAATCTCCATATTTCTTCTCCATAAGTATTTCAACATCGGTCAATAATAAAAAAGCAGCTTAAAAGTGTTGAATAAAATTGAAACAGAACTTATATGTAGTATTTTTAACGGAGAATCGAATAAGAACAATAAAAACTTTCAAACTTAATTAACATTCATGTTACATTCGTGACCATTTGGTTGTAATTTTTTTATTGTTACCCGGTATTAAAAATACCGGCTTTCAATCTAATGCTAATCGGCAACACGGGTTGCCAATATCTCACCGCAGAAGATCTATACCGGCTCGGTTCATTTACGTCCGAACACGTAGAACCGATGTCTGGCGTATAAGGCAGGGTCTACCTAAAGCCTTACTGACGAGTCCAATAGGTAGACCCGGGACGAAACGCAGGGCTCATCACATAACACCATAATTAGTGACAATAAAATTGACTGAAAACCCAGGAATACATTGGAATGAATTAAAGTACAGTCAGGAAAAAGAAATATATTAAAAATACCTTTAATTTGATGGAAATGCTGCCAATAAAAAGCAATCTTCAGCTTCATGATTAGGGCGCGCAGCTGATTTAATAAAAAATAACTGATGAAAGCGAAGCCCATTTAATAAAAATCGTTTCAATCCGCTAATTTGGCCGTCGAACCAGAATATATAAAATCCTCGATACACAAAATGCGTCATTGAAACGATTGTCATCAGTTCATCACTTTTCGTCAAATTGTTGAAAGCTTTCAGCAAAAAAGTCGAAATTTACCTAAACTGGCTGAATTAAATGTATTGAATTTCTCCAAAGATTACATAAATTAGAAAGTCTTTAAATTTTCAGAATCATCAAACAGGAATTTCAATCAACCAGGAATCCTAAGATCCCACTTTAGGATTCCTGTTTGTATTGAAAGTCAAATAATTTGTCACTAAATCTATGTAGATGTTTGCCATTAATATTGAAAAAGTGCGCTTTGTTATCTTTGCAATAAAACCCGCAAAATGTATGCAAGACCCCGGCCATTGGTGTGATATAACATTATTTGAATGAAACTTTTATTAAACACGCTGGGGTTATTTGCTTTGGAAATTGCAGCTGAATTCGGCTTGTAAATGGTAACGCTCCAAATTAGTTTTTCGTCTTGAATTATCGTGTTAAATTTTTGTATGCTTAAATAACTCTTTAAATGCCAACTAGATTTTTAGTTTCCTAAAATATTGCATAGTATTTTTTTCTATCATACAGTCATAATTAACATATTTAATTCAATTTACTATTTAAATAACAATTTTTATTATCTAGATATAGAATCTAATAAAAATCACCAAACATTCCTTATCTATTCTATAAAAGACTTAACAGAATCGCTGTCGCTTTCACAATAGAACATTACACTTAAGATAATATTATTGCTTGTATCTACGTGCAAATACACTCGAATCTTGTATTTTATTTCTTCGTTGAAAATCGCCGTGTCTTTGAATAAGGTTTTACATATTTGATATCGATATATTTCAGCAGCAAACCTGAAAATGATGTGAAAATTTACTTCTTTGGAATATGCCACGTCAGATTTAAATCGCAAATTTGCGACTACCATATATAATGTTAAAAATTGTGGTACGTGAGAGCGTCAGCATTTGGTTTTCATAGTTTTGGTTTTCGGGTTTTATTAAATGCCATAGAGTTAAAAAGTGTTTTACTGCCAAAATCCTAAGTTGAAGATGTTCACTGCTTGCAGGAGGTTCCTTTCAATCGGAATTGTTCTTTTTGGATGGGACGCGAAAGCGGAAAACGAGGAAAGTTAATTTATGTAAATATATTAATTATATTCCCATCTAGGTCCGTATAATTTTATGCATAACAAAAGAGTAATAATTGCTCAAAACGCTATAATCAGCATAAAATGCATTACAAAATGGAAATTAAAAAAATGAGTTTTGTTCTAGTGCAAGCAAAATTTAAAAAGTCGCTTGACAAAATGGAAAAATTTTAATTATTTGAGATTTTTCGTCCAAGACCTACTTATTTGCTGAACAGAATTGTTTCGCTCAAATAAATTGTTTTTAGAGATTTTTTCGGATCTGAAAATTGTGGCGTGTTTTTTGAGGAGTTCGTTGGATTTCTAGCATTTTTCCGCCGAAACTGATTTAGAATTCCAGTCATTTCAAAGGACTTAAATTTTTTGCGAAAATCGGCCTCATGAAATTTTCGTTCAAAAATAAAAATTCCCACATGGGTGTATTTTGGGCTCATTGGATTGTTTCCAATCTTAGAAGCTTTCCAATACACAAATATGAAGTTCTGGGTTTATGATAAGGAAAATATCGTCGGTTAAAGGTCGTGACCGCTCAAAAACAACTCAAAATTGACACAAATTGTGGATTATTTCGACTCTGAAGAGTCTTGAGTGTTTTTACGGACCTCGCTTATTTCCGATGCCGACGTTGGATTCCTCGCTTATTTCTGATGAAATTTGCCTAGAGTTCAAGAGATTTTTAGAGACTTTAATATTTTGCGAAAATCGACTCTGTTATGAAACCTTAGATCAAAAATGAAAATTTCTCTACCGTGTTTTTTGGACTTATTGGATTTTTTCCGGCCTAAAAAGCACCGCAATGTACAAATTTAGTATTTGATAAACGTCTCAAAAATCAGACCAAATAAAATTTTAATTTTTTATGAATCTGTAAAAAAATGGAGATTGGGATGGAAAAATGGATTGCTTTCTATTTTAAATCAATCATTGGAGTGCTGGATATTGAGGCTGAAAATAAATTTCTGTATTACAGGGATCGGAAATGACATCTTTTCATTAAAAAAAATAATTTTTAAATAAATAAAAAACTCGATTGAAACAAATCCTCGGGAAGCAAACGAGAAAGAAAACCTTTTCCCAGTTTGATAAATAAAACCCTTCACAGCTTAAAGAAAATAGGCTCCAACTTTTATTAAATACTGTATTTTTCATAGCTCAAATTCTAAGATCGTTTTATGTCACCGCGTTGTTCCCGGCCTTTTCTCATTGTTTTGTAAATAATTTCATTTTAATCACCGAATTTTTTCTAGAGTTATTCACACCTTTCTTTCTTGCAATTCGTTCAAACCAAATTTTAATATGCACCACTAGTTTTCAGTTTCATTGTTTAATAAACCACTTGTGGAATTGTTGATTGAATTGTGTTTCGAAACGCTGATCCATAAATTACCTTTTTGTAGGTAAAGCCTTAATTGGCTCATTGTGATGACGTTTGCATAGGTTGCAGGCCTTTGTCAGCCACAAAATTAAATTGCTAAATATAGAAAATAATAATTTAATATGCATGCAATTTTAATGCAAAGCCGTTGGCATTTTGTTTGCGTTTTAAACGTGGTTATTGTGCGACTATTGCGCTATTTTATTACACAGTCAGCATTTATAGGAATTTTCATAAATGTGCTTGCCGGTAATTATAATGAAAATTAATTTATGAAGTGGCGAATGTTATAAACCTTTTTTTGCCTGTGGTATGAAACGTGCCATTTTTCAATTAAATTTATTGAATTCTTTAGATATGAACTATAAGTAATTGAAATTGGTTAAATTAGTTTTTCTGGCGATTTGACACATTTCAATTTCGCAGCTTACGGTTTTGGACATCATCACTGCTTTTATTGTATCAGCTAAATATTAACGCACTGTTTCAAATATTGTCTTCTTTTATTTATTTGTAACATGATCTTCTTTACAAATAATTGCGAAAACTTTCAAAAAAGCAATAAGAATAATAGACAGTTTTTACTGCAAAACATTTATTAGAAAAAATAATTAAAATTTTCCAAAATACATTCGCAATTCTTTAGGCTTTGGTAGTAGTTCGCAAAACTACAATTTTGCTAACTTTCCTGCAGGCTTTTAGGCATATCAACTAAAACAGCTTTGCAGTAGAGGATGTTCATTAAAACTTTTTAAAATCTACGACCGATTTGCAGACTTAACAACCAACCATATGGATATGCAAGTAAAAGCGGTGCTTGTAAATTCGTGTAGTTGAAAAATGGTGCATCAGAGCGATTTCGATTACGCTTCTTTTTGGTGAAGCGCCCTAAAAGTGAAGGAAAGAAAATAAATTGTAAAAAACACAAAAAAGTTGGCACTGCATTTCATACCGCTATTCATCACATATTGCCAGTAGTCAGCAGGGATTCAATTCAGTTTCATATAATGCGTTTATGGATTTTCGTAGAATAGTATTCGAAAACGTAATTAATTGAGTCTGATCTTGTACATTTTAAACTCTAGATGTAAATTTGCAATGGCAAACTGATCTATTAAATTGTTTTTAGCTACAACAGTTTACTTTTTGCTCATTATGCGGGCGTGTTTCGTTGCTCGACTTTTCAGCAAAGATTGATGGTACAATTTGCAAAATATGTGCGGCAATTTAATATTAACTACGCAAATACAGACAAAAAACGAATGCTTTGGGCTCGAGAATGTCGAGGAAAATTTCAAATCGTGTAAGCGGATTATGGCGCTAAATGAGAATGTTGAACATACTTCATTTTGGTTGGGGACTGTTTTAGATATTTTCGGGTAATTTATTCTTCAATTATTTTTTTTATATCAAAAAGCGCTGAGGCTTTTACTTAGTTTCATTACATACATTACTTGTTCTTGGTTGAACTCGGATTCTTCGCTTCTGACCGAAAGAACTAGAACTAGTTGTTTCGGTTTTTTGACAAAATCGAATGCAGGTTTTTTTTGGGTTTTCATGTGTGTTTTTGAGCGTAACGATCAACTTTGGACTCAAAATGGGGCCGAATCACTGCAATATGAATCAAAACTTTACTAGTTTTGCTCGTTGCTCCATGTTTCCTTGCGATAAAAACTGTTCAGAATTTGCGACATTGGAGCAATTTTGATTTTGTCGGAAAAATCGCAAACATATTTTACTTTACATTTTTTTCGGTTAAAAAAACTATTCAGATTTAGATTTGAGAATTTATCTCAAAATAAAGTGGTTAAAAAGTTGCAATTTCTTCAGAATTATTCCACGTATGAAGATATCGGATATATCAATATATTGCTATTACTTCTTATATTTTGCTGATTTTTTACATAAATTGAATAAAAAATTCTGTAATGAGCTAGACAATAGCAACACTTTCTGATTTTTTACATAGTATCTTGTCTCTCTTTTCCTATTAAGAAACTGAAGTTAAGTTCATCAAAACTACTAAGATTCGTAATTGTGTACTTAAAAATCGGCAAATCTGCAAAAATAAGTACGTAAACCATACTTTTTCAGTCTTGACTTTATAATACTGGCAAATTAATGAAAATCATTCAACACTTAGCAGCATTCAGATCATTTTCATCCCATGCTTAACATGTTTGTTTCCATCTGTAACTCAAAAAATCAATATGCTATGAAAATAGAAGACACATTTTTCAAAACAAATTGATCTAAAACAGAAAGAATTGTTCCAAAATGATAACCAAATTGGTTCGAACAATTCGAAGACTTTGCGCCCTCAGTAACGAAAGTTCTTATAGGGAAAATATTACATTTTCAGCTTTGCACCAATCTGATGTAAATTTACTCAAACATTCGGGTAATTATAGAATTAGAATTTTCTGAAAATTATAGAAAAATTTTGCACTTCTCTCCTAGATTCCGTTTTACTTTAACGTTGGAAATATTCTAAACCAGCTCGAATAGAAGACATTCCTTTGGAGTCAATTCTTCCACCCAAGAAGTTCCTCAATAAAGTTTGAGCCTACAATAAAGAAAAATTGTAAACGCTCAAAAACTTTCTAAATTTAACGTCCACCTCGGTTTTTAATAAACTCCATTCCGTAATAACCCGCTAATAAACTCCAAACACATTCCTCCCAATAAACTCTCTACACTTGCGTGCATATAAATAGGCCCAGAGTAAACTTTTGACTTTAACTATATATATTTTTTAAAATATTCATCAGATCATAAAAAAGAAATATGCTGTTTGAAAACAATTTAATATGCTTTAATGTGAGTATAATCGATTGTGAGTATCCTATGTTTAACATAGTGAAATTAATACATTAAGCAACAAAAGCTATTTTATTATTAACATAAATAGGGTTATTGACAATTTAACACTTAACACTTCATTTTTAAATAATGGGTATGACCTCCTCTTTCCTAATAACTTCTCTCATACTATTAGGCATAGATCTAATCAAGTTTGCTATTGTTTCTTGAGGGATGTTAAACCACTCGTCTTCTACTGCAACAATAAGCTCTGGGATCGAGTTTGGGGTATGAAGTCTAGCTCGAATTCTTCGTTTTAGCTCATCCCATAAGTTTTCGATCGGATTTAAGTCAGGATTGTATGCTGGCCACTCCATAACCCGAAAACCGACTGCTGCAATGTAATCTTGTACGATTCTTGCGATGTGCGGCCTGGCATTGTCATGCATAAAGGTAAATTCGTCTCCAATGTAGTCGACGTAAGGTACCACATGAATTGCTAAAATCTCGTCGATATATCTAAAATCGGTTAAACCTCTTCTTCCGTGAACACGGTCGCTCCTACGAATGAACTGAGAGTCGGTTCGTGCTCCTATAGAAATTGCACCCCAGATCATACAGGAACCACCTCCATAAGCACTCCGCTCTTCAAAGCAGCAATCTGAAAATCGCTCTCTTGGTCTTCGGTATACTTTCCTTCTTCGATAGCTACCATCGAGGCATATTCTGGTCTCATCTGAGAACAGAACAGATCCCCATTGATCCAACGTCCAATTCAGATTATCCCGTACAAAACGCAGGCGTGCTTGCCGATGAGCTGGAGTAAGTTTTGGACCAATCGCAAGTGTTTTAGGGGTCAGGTTATTTTCCTGCAGTCTTCGTCTTACTGTCCTCAGACTTTGGGGAATAAGTCAGTCCACCTCCACGTGGTATTCCCTGGGAGATCGTGCGTAAGACTTACGAGCAGCATGGTCGGCTAAGCGGCTGACCAGTCCGACGGAATTGCGGTAGTGGAATGAGCCAGGAAGGCTGTCGGCCACATCCGCAGAAACGGTTGGGAGAGTAGAGAGTTGGAGTTGTTGTTTGGGATAGAGGGGATGAGTAAGGTACCGCTCATCTCCTCGAATTGTAAGGGGTTTGCATAACGGGACAGAGAATTAAGGGAAAGATTGGAAACGGTGTAGAGGGATAAGATGGAAAGGTGTAGCATTAAGGGGAGTAAAGTAAATGGACCGCTTTTTGGGTCAGAGTTAGTTTGGAATTTCGGGAAGTAGTGAGAGCAAGGACTTGTCTGACCTCAAGCACGCCCGCCGCCGCCCCCCCATAGATACAGGAATTGACGGAGATGTAAAAGCCAGGAGGTAGAAAGATCGTGGATGGGAAAACTCAGGGCTAACTGGTGCTCCCCATCCTCCCCGCTAATTGGTTGGGTGGATAGACCAAGGAACGGAGATGGGCTTCCGTGATAGTGTTTTCTCAAGGTAGTGGTGTCCTAACGGATGGAGATTTATGGACCTAATGGCGAAAGCTGGGCAGGTCGCCGCAAGGCAGAACATACATGTCCCCAGACTAATAGCCACTCCTGGTACCTCACGGAGCTGTCGTTGCACTTGAACGGCATTAAGGTGACGATTTCTTAATGTTGACACAATAAAGCGGTCATCACCAGCGGTTGTAAATCGCCTTCTGCCCGTTCCCGGTCGCCTATGAAACGATCCAGTCTCCTCATAACGTTTGAACACTCTTCGAACCGCTGTGCATGTCATATCCAATTGTCTAGCAACAGCTCGCTGACTAAGTCCATTTTCGATTAAAGCAATAACTTGGCCACCTTTTTGTGGTGTAGTATGCATTAAACAACACACTTAAACACTATTGCGATTTTGAAAAACGAATTAATATGCAAATTTCAGTTGCAAACGCAATAATTTTACTATTTGACAATTTTTTTATTTTCGTTACAATCACCACATAAACACGTTTCATTGGTTTACCGGTTGCTACGCATATAAACGACAATCCTTCTTGATAGATTTATACTCACATTAAAGCATATTAAATTGTCTTTCAAACAGCATATTTCTTTTTTTGATCTGATGAATAGTTTTTAAAAAAATATAGTTAAAGTCAAAAGTTTACAGTGAGCCGATTTCTATGCACGCAAGTTTAGTATTCATATGCAACATTTTTGAGGCTAGAATAGGTCAGATATCGTCCGATAAGGGGGACAAGAAAGGAGCATCCACGAAGAATGTGCCTCTAACACGTTCGGGCGTCCCCTGTGCAACAGCTACGGCAGATCCTTTCCCTACAAAAGCATCAAAGCGAATCAAAGCTTACTTGTAGAAATGCATTCACTACGAAGGACCGTTTCAGGTTCAAATTTGACAATAATCTCTGTAAACGTCGAGGGTCTTTCCTCAGCCAAAGAAGAACTGATAAAAGATCTATGCCACAAACACAAATGTGACGCACTGTGCTTACAAGAGACCCACAGAGATGGTAACCAGAAAAGACCAAAAATAACTGGCATACGGCTCGTCGTGGAGAGGCCGCACAGGCAATACGGTAGCGCGATCTTCGTAAGACCTAATCTTCAGATCCAATCTGTCGATGCATCGGATGGGAATAGCATTGAAATACTGACAACCGAGCTGAGCAACTGCACAATCACGTCAGTTTACAGACTACCACACTCCGAGATTAAGAGCGATGAATTCTGCTCACTTAGCTCCACCAAAGAAAACTTCGTCATCGGTGACTTTAACAGCAACAGCAGCCTCGGGGGGTACCCCACTGGCGACAGAAATGGAGAAGTAGTAACTATGTGGTCTTACCCTCCTGCATGACAACAAACTACCAGCCTCTTTCAACAGCACCAGATGGCGCAGAGGATACAACTCAGACTTAATCTTTGTGAGCGACGAGATGATCCAGCAATGCAGTAAGGCAGTGTGCTCGCCCATACCGAACACTCAACATCGGCCAATTATGTGCCAAGTTACGGCAGCAGTTCCGACGCCACAAGGTTCCCTTCAGACGTAGATTCCATTTTAAAAAAGACGACTGGCCGAAGCCATATTCCGGGAATCTCTGGACCACGCCGTGCTAACGATACCTTCCTACGCCGAAAAAGCTGCTTACAGCAATCGATCCCACGAGGATGCAAAACTAAATATGTTCAGGGCCTGACAGCGCTTACGATGGACAAACGACAAGACTACCTGGTACTCTTCGAAAATAACCCCATGAGCGAGGAGACGGTGGAGGCTGGCACACAGCTGATTGATGCCATATCCGAATCCAAAAGAACGAGCTGGCTCAAACTTATGGAGGATCTCGACACGAGACAAAGCAGCCGCAAAGCTTGGAGTCTGTTAAATCGGCTTAGTAACGACCCAACTCGCCCCAGAGAACACACCTATGTAACAGCGGACCAAATAGCTTCACAACTCGTCAAGAACGGCAAACTAGAACATATGCCCTTGAAACAGACTACCAAGCTCAACAGACGAAACCTAGATGAAACCAATGATCTGTCTGCCCCCATCACGATGACAGAATTGCTTGAGGCCATCAAGAAATTGAAATTGCGGAGCGCCGCGGGCTTGGATAACATCCTCACTGAGGAAATTAAACACTTCCGGCCTACAATAAAGACATGGCTACTGGATATGTTCAATACCTGGCTAGAACAAGGTATAGTTCCAAAAATCTGGCGTAAATCCAAGGTCCTGACAATCCTAAAACTCGGGAAAGAAAATAACAACTCTAAGAACTTCCGCCCAATCTATCTCCTTTGTCACACATACAAGATTCTAGTAAGAATAATTCTCACTCGCCTAACGCTGGTCTCAGAACCGTTCCTCATCCCACAGCAGACTGATTTCCGACGCGGGATATGTTGCACGGAACAAGTATTGAACCTCACACAACACATTGAAGACGGGTTCCCAAAGGGTAACATAACAGGCGCAGTATTCACAGATCTCACGGCTACCTTCGACACAATTAACTTCAGGATACTGACGCAAAAAATATACAGCCTGGCCAGGGACTTTAAGATCACTACACTCATTGGAAGTCTACTTGAAAACCGCAGGTTTATCGCTGAGTTCCAAGGAAAGAGAAGTAGATGGAGTAAACAAAAGAATGGTCTGCCCCAGGGCAGTGTGCTGGCCCCGACTCTCTTCAACATATATACTAATGACCAACCACATCCCGCGACTACAACTTGCTATATTTACGTCGAAGACCGCGTAATAGCTACACAAAGGGAAAACTATCGAAGAGGTGGAGCAACGACTTAATGAAGCTATAATAGAGTTGGATCTGTATTACTAAAAGAACGAACTAAAACCCAAGCATGCGCTTTTCACCTCCGGGACGGACAAACGGGAAGTTGCAAATCACATGAAGAGGACAGACTTTAGCACATTGCCCCAGCTCGAAATACCTGGGCGTAATACTAGACACGGCTCTGAATTACAGGAAGCACTGCACTAACATCAAGATGAGAATCAGCGGCGGAAACAATATCATTCGAAAATTAACCGGTTCTACCTGGGGAGCTAAGCCAAACATTCTGATGGTTTCCGCCCTGTCCCTCTGGTATGGAAGGGGAAACGTAAGTCATCACAGACAGCGAAACACCTCCTACACAATGGTCAACCAGCCCTGGGAAAAGGTTCATCTACTAGTCGGGATAGCCCCCCCCCCCCCCGAAATACGAAGGGAGGCAGCCGCATGCAAGAAGAAACAAAGGTCATCACAGGCAGCGAAAGAGCCCCTACAGAATGTCCAGAAAATCTTAGCTCGACAACAGATTTAGCAGAACTCCAACATTCTCGAAGCAACTTACGTATAAAAAACATTAATATTTTGCATACTTGTGTATATTTTTCTGACTAATCCTCCTGATTTGAATTTTAATATGTTAATTTTGTGAAAGTTTTTTTTTTTAATTAAATTGATAATAAATGTAAAATGTATATTTTAGACAAACTGATGATGGTGGAGAAAGACACCGAAACGTATTTGTAACATTTTAAATAATAAACAATAAAATTGACTGAGACCCAGGAAAATTTTGAAATTTTGCATACTTAAATGTGTGCAAAAGAACGTTGCGTCACTGAACAATTTAACTAAAATTTAAATTATTGTGTATATTTTCCTGACTGTATTTCAATTTAATCCAAAAGAAATTCCTGGGTTCCAGTCAATATTAGTGTTTATTGTTAAAAAACTTTTTAGAAATACGTTTCGGTGTCTTTCTCCACCATCATCAGTTTGTATGTATGGCTGTTTCCACCTTCACATACTAGAATAGCTTGTCAAATGTGAAGGTGGAAACAGCCATACATACAAACTGATGATGGTGGAGAAAGACACCGAAACGTATTTATAAAAAAGTTTTTTAACAATAAACACTAATATTGACTGGAACCCAGGAATTTCTTTAGGACTAAAATTTAAATAAAAGTGCAGAAGTTCAAACAAAATAATATTGCCCGAGGTACAATTCGATATAGATTTAATTAAGGGCAATTTCCTTTCAGATCGACGCTTCCGAACTTTGCTGGTTGGTGATTTTCTCGTTAATTAAGTTTTATCTCCGCACAATAAGTATTCCAGTCAATTTGAGTAAAAGCCAAATATACAATAAATTTACATTGGAATATCCAAAGCAATTTGTTATGCTAATCATTTGCGAAGCTAATTTATAAGCTTCCAGTTGTGTTGTCCGGTTTCCAATGAAGTTTGTGATTTCTAAATAACAATAATCAAAATTTTACTTACGTGTTAGGAACATTTCTCATGGTTCGGTGTCTCAGGAAAATAATAACCAAAGTTCCGTTTCCCAAACAGCCAACCACAAAAATCAAAAAGAACAGTACCGGCACAAAATATGTTTCTGGTCTCTGGTCGTACGGAATGTAATAGTCTTCACTGGAATTATACTCCGAAATGGAAAAGTCTGTTCCATTATCGTAAATGTGACTGGCATTTGAGTGGAAATTCTTTAAATCCATGTTCTCCAGCTTGTTTTAATGTGAGCAGAGTACGTGAGTCTGATGGTAGTTGCAAATCATTTTCAGGTTTCACTTTCGTTGCCTGAGACGAACCTGCAAAAGAAACATACAAAACTGTTGCTAGACTTGAAAAAAGTATTTGGAATATTAAGGATTTATCAGAGTAACAATGGAATTATTATTTCCTCCATGCTTGCAACAAGTCGGCTCTCCCGTTGGTCAGAAAAGTGCTTAAATAAATAACTACATTGAACGTTAGCAGCTGGGAAATCCCACAGCGCGATTTTCACTTTACTCTTTTTCTGCAATCCCCAACCTGAATATGTTAATTTAGAGTGGACTAAATGGGGATTGCATAATGAATGGTGTAAAAGTTCGTATGTGCATAGGACCAGTTAGGTGCACCGGTTCATCAAAAATTGTTTTTCCATTAATTCGATTTATGAAAAATGTTGGGGAATAAATGAAAAGAAATCCATTACCGAGATTTTTCCACCGACTATCTACTTGAGTAACCTACAAAGCAGCAAAATCCTGATTGTGGGCGGCAAGTGTTAAGTTAATAAAATGACTGCAGCGGAAAATCGCTTAAGAGCAAGGCCGAACTGGCATTGAGGCGTTACAGGATTAAATGCTTAGTATCATATAAGTGGGCTACTGTGACCTAAGTGGTCTCATAATTAGTTTTCCTAGTAACAGACTGCTAACTGTTTTTTCGAATTGCTCGATTTGTTTAATTTAAAGTCCAGGACGGCTAGACGAGAGTTTTACAGTGGCAATCAACTTACAACCGCGTAAGTGGGAGAAACTGAAATTTCAAATAAATCAGCTGAAATTATGCACTTAAATTTGACTAATTTTATTACTAATACCGCAAGTTGCACGTTTAATGACTTTGGCTTTTAATTGCTTAAGAACCTAATCGCTTCAATATGGTATATTATCTTGCCTCACTTCATTAAAATCCTATATACTCAATTTTGAAAAACTTACATATTTGGTATTGTGTATGCCAAAGCGTGAGAACAAGTCATTAGATAAAAAATGTTGTCTCGAAACTTGTACACAATATACGAAACAGAGCAGCCTCAAAAAGGGATGTTTGTATAATTTGGAACTAAAAAATAAATTGTCTAATACTAAAGTTATGAAGTGGTCGGTATCCAAAAATTCTTCTGGATAGTCAGTTGATGTCAGCAAAGTATTTTGTAATGAAAAGTTTTTATTGAGATAGAAATGATGGGTTTCAGGAACAGTTGAAAAGTTTGTCTTCCCCTGACAACTGATAAAAGTGCCTCGATTTATATTTCGCCTTCATCTAGAAAACTATTTTTTTTTGCTCATCCAGATTGGCACTGTTCACACACCTGAATTATATTTAATATTACATTGCTCTCTTTATTTTATGAACTTAGATTATAAACTTGTGTGCATAGAAATCGGCCCACTGTAAACTTTTGACTTTAACTATATTTTTTTAAAAACTATTCATCAGATCAAAAAAAGAAATATGCTGTTTGAAAGACAATTTAATATGCTTTAATGTGAGCATAAATTTATCAAGAAGGCTTGTCGTTTATATGCGTAGCAAACGGTAAACAAATGAAACGTGTTTATGTGGTGATTGTAACGAAAATAAAAAAATTGTCAAATATTAAAATTATTGCGTTTGCAACTGAAATTTGCATATTAATTCGTTTTTCATAATCTCAATAGTGTTTAAGTGTGTTAGTTTAATGCATACATTAAACATTAGTTTAATGCATACATTAAACATTAAACAAACATCACAAAAAGGTGGCCAAGTTATTGCTTTATTCGAAAATGGACTTAGTCAGCGAGCTATTGCTAGACAATTGGATATGACACGCGCAGCGGTTCGAAGAGTGTGCAAACGTTATGAGGAAACTGGACCTTTCATAGGCGACCTGGAACAGGCAGAAGGCGATTTACAACCGCTCGTGATGACCGCTTTATCGTGTCAACAACATTAAGAAATCGTCACCTTAATGCCGTTCAAGTGCAACAACAACTCTGTGAGGTGCGACGAGTGGCTATTAGTCAGTGGACAGTAAGACGAAGACTGCAGGAAAATAACCTGACCCCTAAAACACCTGCGATTGGCGCAAAACATACTCCAGCTCATCGGCAAGCACGCCTGTGTTTTGCACTAGATCATCTGAATTGGATGTTGGAACAGTGGGGATCTGTTCTGTTCTCAGATGAGACCAGAATATGCCTCCATGGTAGCGACCGAAGAAGGAAAGTGTACCGAAGACCAAGAGAGCGAGTTGCAGATTGCTGCTTTGAAGAGCAGACTGCTTATGGAGGTGGTTCCTGTATGATCTGGGGTGCAATTTCTATAGGAGCACGAACCGACCCTGAGTTCATTCGTAGGGGCGACCGTGTTCACGGAAGAAGAGGTTTAACGTCTGTCAGATATATCGAGGAGATTTAAGCAATTCATGTGGTACCTTACGTCGACTACATTGAAGACGAATTTACCTTTCTGCATGACAATGCCAGGCCGCACATCGCAAGAATCGTGCAAGATTACATTGCAGAAGTCGGTTTTCGGGTTATGGAGGGCCAGCATACAGTCCTGACCTAAATCCGATCGAACACTTATGGGATGAGCTAAAACGAAGAATTCGAGCTAGACTTCATACCCCAAACTCGATCCCAGAGCTTATTGTTGCAGTAGAAGAAGAGTGGTTTAACATCCCTCAAGAAATAATAGGAAACTTGATTAGATCTATGCCTAATCGTATGAGAGAAGTTACTAGGGAAAGAGGAGGTCATACCCATTATTAAAAAATTAAGTGTTAAATTTTAAATTGTCAATAACCCTATTTATGTTAATAATAAAAAGGCTTAATTTGCTTAATGCATTAATTTCACTATGTTAAACATAGGATACTCACAATAATTTATACTCACATTAAAGCATATTAAATTGTCTTTCAAACAAAATATTTCTGTTTTGTTCTTATGAATATTTTTAAAAACAAATATAGTTAAAGTCAAAAGTTTACTGTGGGCCGATTTCTATGCACGCAAGTGTATATGTGTCTCTGTCGTTTTACTAACAGGGTAAAAGTTTTTAAAAATTCATCATACAACGATAAATTTGAATATGTTTGAATTTATGGAATTCGGTACTTCGAATGGATGAACTGGGAATTTTAATTTGGAAATTCGGTCCCCTATAAAAGCGCGTTTTGCGGCAATGGAATGCTAATAAATGCATATAGTTTTGAATTTTTATTACGCTGATTTTTTAAATAGGTCGATTATGATTTAAAATATTCACAGGTTCTTTGGATAAATTATACTTTTGTTTAGGTGGCACTTATATCCATGCGATTCACCACAAAATTACTTTGGTTTTCCGTCCACAAGCAGGCTAGTGGGTACTGAAACACAATCTCGTAATTGAGATCATCAATCCACCTATGAAGCATCACGAACGAAATAATATTGCGGTCAAATTTTGCGTTAGCTTATCATGTATTTTGGATAATAAGTGTATTAATCAAAAGCAGATAATATTGCTGTGACACTCGCCCTTATTGCCATGCAATACATTTCAATTAAGGATGCGTTCGAACTGAGGAGCCTCATACGGTTATAGGATGGAGATTATTCCTATAATTAATAGAAATAGAAATTATCTATTGGTGTGAAGCTGGAATTTCCGAATAGCCCCAACGGGGATTTGTGAAATATCATTGCGCTGCATCATACGAAATTCATAGAGCAGATATGTGTAAATTCGCTAAAACTTGAATGTGTAAATGGAAGCGATTTGAATGGCGCAGAGAATAGAAAACTGGAGTGTGAATGCCCATTTAAAACTGCTGTTGGAAAACATATGTTTTATGCTATGTAGGAAAATATTAGTTCTGGGATTGGCAGTATCTATAGGCATGGAAATACCATCAATCATGCCAGGGGCGGGGTCGCAGCTCTCCTAAAACCAATATTTAAACTTGGAAGAGCAAATCTTCCTTCCCTCAACCACCCTCTGAACGACTGCATACATTTTACGATACCCTACCTAAATGACCTGATACACATATTTCTCACATACATACACCCACACTCCAACTTAGAACAAAACATATTGACCAAAGCAAGCATCTATAAATATGCAATAATTATAGGCAACTTTAATCTGAACAAAAACAAAACGAAACAGCTTCAAAGATTTCTACAAAATTCGGACTTTATAAAACAGCACACCCCACCAACTTTTCTGATGCCCGCAAACCCAGACTCAACACCAGACGTTCTACTGCACACAAGAAACTTGACAAACACCATCACAACATAAACTTAACCAACGAACTTGGATCCGACCACCTGGCTATTACGTTTAACATAGACTTACAACATACGCAACCTACCTCCAATACACCTCCTATAGAGAAAAACTTAAACCTAACAAAGACTGATATAGACAAAGTGAAACAACATATACATGTATCAAAAGAGATAGACTTTCGAGGCCATTCCTTGAAACAAGTGGGTTTTTCGGGTTTTTAGGCCGTCGTTCGGTAGAATTTCTTCTTGACGTTTCGCAAGCACGTGTGGCTTGCATCTTCAGAAGTGGTTTGCTTGAACGCTTACACTGTTCTGATGCGATTCCTCGGGCGCAGTCCGTATTTATGCACCGGTCGCGATGACGTGGTTTGTGATGACGTGGCCTGTGTCATCGGAGCTTGCGCATTCTGTTGGCTGTTGCTACGACCGGTGCATAAATACGGACTGCGCCGGAGGAATCGCATCAGAACAGTGTAAGCGTTCAAGCAAACCACTTCTGAAGATGCAAGCCACACGTGCTTGCGAAACGTCAAGAAGAAATTCTACCGAACGACGGCCTAAAAACCCGAAAAACCCACTTGTTTCAACATATACATGACTACATTCAATCGCAAGCACAGCCGATTTCAATAGAAACCATACAACAACAACTTTCACTAGCCATAGGAAAATTTAGCCCGGAAATAAAAAATGCTTTCTACCGACATACACTACCCAAATTCATACTGAGACTCATAAAACAAAAGAGAGAACTGTACAGACTATATACAAACACTCAAAATAACGACCTAAAAAAGACACTGAACCAACTCAACAGAAGAAAACCTTGATTGGACAATATCGACAAGACAAATGGCTAGAAACATGTAAAGAAATACAAAAAGACAAAGGCAAAACATACTGGCGAAAAATTAAGAAACTAGCGCAATACAAAAACACTAACACTACTGACACAATTGACGAAAACGGAATAGAACGGTACACAGACAAAGAGAAAGCTGACGCGTTCGCCAGACACTATCAAAGGGCCTTCAGCATATCGACAAACCCTAACTTCGACAATGACAACTGGAACTTAATCAACGACTGGTACTAGAACTATTTCAACACCTCACCAAACCATACATACAAACTGATCACAGACACAGAGTACGATGAAGCCGTAGCGCGTATCAAAAACACAGCACCGAGAAAAGATAAAATAAAGGCAAAACTCCTGAAAAGCCTAACTCAAGAAACACACAAACTGATCCTAACTAAATTGAACAACTGCATTAGAAATAACATAATTCCAAAAACGTGCAAAAACGGCTTAGTAATCCCTATACCCAAAAATGTACCGCACAATACACAACCGAGCAATTACAGACCAATTACACTGCTACCAGTACTTAGCAAGGTTTTTGAGTACATAATAAGGCAGCGACTGGGAAAACTGGTCGGAACGTACATACCATCGTATCTCTTCACTCTTCACTCTGACTAACAATATATAAACAACCCACCTAACTGACAGAAAGACAGCTGGCCTGTTTATGGTCATTAACAAAGCTTTTGATAGTGTCTGGCATAGAGGCTTACTATACAAACTACACACACCAACATATCTACTACACACCATAAAGAACTTACTAGAAAACAGACAACTACAAGTACGAATTGACAAAACACTGTCATTTTCTTTTTCCCCTGAACAAGGGCTCCCTCAAGGATCCCCGCTCTCACCATTTCTCTACAATATATACTGCCATGACATATACAATTACAACTTACCAGGCAAAAATCAAATCGACAGATCGGCATACATATTACATTACGCAGACAACACGGCACTTAGTGTACATTACAAAACTACTGAGAGAGCAGCTCAAAGACTCCAAACTCTAACAAACAACACAATGACATGGTTTTATAAATGGAGACTAACACCAAACGCGTCAAAAAACCAACTTCTGCTCACAAACCACAGACTCAACGCTGACTCCCCTACAATAACTGCAGACGGCCAAACGACACAACCAAAAAACGACGTAAAATACCTTGGAATCACAATTGACCACAAACTTAAATTCACTAAACACATACGAAACATCAGGGCAGAAACAATAAAGAGAACAAGGCTCTTCCGATCACTAACCTTCAAAGACAGAGGAATTAGCACAAACACCGCCCCCAAAATATATAAAGCTATTTGTAGACCCTTGCTAGACTATGGACATATAGTCATGACCAACGGAACAGGAAGGACAAAACGTTATATACAAACATCAGAACAAATTGCACTAAGACTAATAACACGAATAAGACACCCCCAAAACCCACTACACAACCCCTCCACCAAACTACTATACGAACGCACAAACATGACAAAGATTTCGGAAAGACTCATACATCTACAGACAAAATGGACAAACAACCCCTACAACTGGACCATACTGAATCCCCTTTGTCTTACAAGACCAACCAGACAATCCCGCTTCCGTTTGCCTACATCAACGCTACTCGGACACTTACAAACGCAACTGACTACTGGACAATAAAATAATTTTTTCTTGTCATTAGAAATGGAAAGTTTATTTAATAAGATTATTAACCTAGAATAAGAGAATTTTTATCTTTGTTTTTTATTTAGATTAAGACTACATGGATTAAACAAGGGCAGAAAGACCGATAAGGTCGATAGCCTTTTTTAGAAATAAAGATGTTTACTACTACTATTAGTTCTGGTGATTCGAAATCTCAATAGCTATTTTTTTCAATTCGCTAATGCTAATTTTATTTGCTCTGACTGAACGGGATTGGTTGGAGTACTGAACGTTTGACGCTTAATTCCGACCAGCAAAATAAAAATTAATAAAAAATACCGAATTGGTGTATTCGTTAATATGACAATTAAACCGTCTGCGATGTTTAAATAGGAAATATATATTTGAAAACGAAAGTTTAAAAGCCTAGAACGATTGCGGTTTATTCATAAAAGCATGGGAATTATTGTCGTTATTCAATAACACGCAACCAACGCAAAGGGGTTAACCGGATCCACCGTTTTAACAAAGAAAAAGTTTTTTTGTCGATTTATTAAGGGTTGTAACTGACGTTATTCAGCTCTAATAAATTGGTTAAAACCTTCGGAGAATTACAGTTTAAAAGCTCGTGCCTAATTAATATTAAAATTTGCGGTGTGCTTTTATAAGTATATTATGAGCGAACAACCAATAGAAGCCGATTTTAATTAGCAGCCTTTAATATTGTTTAGGTTGTTCTGGACTTCAGGGAGTTTGTAACTTAAAATGAGAAGCAATACTTTCAAAATTAAACAATTCCTTTGAAAAAACTGACCATTAAAAAAAATATTTCCATACTGGCTTTTTTGACAAAACCAGCTTGTGCCCTGTGATAAAACTGCGGTTTAACTATTTTTCAAAAATTTCTGGCTTCTTATATATGGCCCTACGGCGTGATATAAGTTGTTTATTCATAATCCGTTATTTCTATTTGATGTTTGTTAAAACCCCACAGGTTTGTTGAAGCACGCAATCTCCAACTATTAATTTGAACAACTCCGAAGAGTGCTGCTCGCGTGTACCTTTCCCAGGGACAAATCCTGATTGCTCGTCTGCAATCTCTGGCAGCAGGATATATTTTAGCCTGGCATTAAATATATGTAGCATACGTTTGCTGGCATGTGATACCAGTGCTATGGTTCTATACTTAGAACAGTCTGCAGGGGAACCTTTTTTGTATATAGGTATTAGCAGAGATTTTGCCCACTCTTCTGGCCATTTTCTGGATGTCCATATGCATTGGCAAATAGTATGCATGCTGTTTATTCCAGCTTCTCCCATTGCTTTAATTGTTTCTGTGTTTTCGTGTTCTACAAACTGTTTACAGTGCCTTTTTTATCATTATCGCGCGATTTCAGTTAAAATTCAAATATCTATTTCCATGATTAGGTTTTTTATGTACCAAAGTTTCAAAATTATCTAAATTATTCTTAATCAGTTTATTGAGAAAAGGAATTTGGTTGTTTTGTATTTTTTCAAAAGTGAATTTAATTGTTGGTGATTTTTTTTATATCCGATCAATAAAGTTTTTGTTGTTCTAATTTATTTAAATAACGAACGACTACAAGCAATTTTTATGTATTCAGTTTAATAACATTTAATAACTTAATTGCAGTTGGGATTCCTTTAAATTATTTAATTCACTGTTTTTAATTTTAAGTGGAATTTAATCAATTCGTTGCCTTGTATTATTGAAATAATTTAGTTAATCATCACATCAACAAAATATTGGTACCAAATTAATAATTTAATTTTGTAATTATTTATGAACATTTCCATAAATATATTACTGCTCCTTAATGTGAACTTAATCACTATAAGCACTCTCTCTCAATCTGTAATAGAAGACGTGAGGCAATTTTGAGGCAAAATACCCAACAAAAAGATTTTGAAAATTGGTATTGAAGTTCACCTGGAAGTTCTATGTATTAAAAAATTGGACGCATTTGAAGGAAAAATCAACTTGTGATTAAAACCATAAAATTAGTTGCATACATAAAAAAATTGATTTAATAATCTAGTCATTATTATTTCAGCACTTCCTGCTTAACTTTGAACTAACCTCAAAGACAAACATGGCCACAAGCATCCACTGCATATCTGGCTTCCGATGTTTCGGAATTAAAGCCTGTATAATTATGATGCAAACCTATCTGCCGCTGGTGATGATTAGTCAGTTAATTGGAAATTTCCTAAAGCAAAATGGTCGGTTTCCCTAGCACATCAGGGTTACTAAATTAATCACTTGTAATGCAGAATGTCAAACGTCTCCCTGAAGATTTTACTTAATATCCAGAGCGACGTGGGCGAGGAGTATTCGAAATTCTCAGCCCAAATGTCTTCCATTATCCACCTTTTAAACTCCAACACTTTTGCAAATTTAATTTTCTAATCTGGAATATGTCTGGCAGTTATTTTATTCACATTGTCATCAATTTGATATTCAGAATAAATTTTCATCTAATGCTTCAGAAATATAGGATCACCTTTACTTTTTCATGGAACTCAGAAGCTATAATAAAACGATTTTATGAAGCAAGTCACTATTTTTGAGTTTTAAAAAACGTTTTATTCTAAATTAATCAATTTTTGATTATTCAAACCTATAAAAAAATATATTTGAAATGGCCGCAATTTGTTTCACTGAATGTTCATTAGTACAGGGTGACAATAAAAAAAGACCTCTAGCAAAAACTTCATCAAATGTTTGTAAAATGTAATTTTCAATAAACGCTTCAAAAAGCCAACTTCTGCTCACAAACCACAGACTCAACGCTGACTCCCCTACAATAACTGCAGACGGCCAAACGACACAACCAAAAAACGACGTAAAATACCTTGGAATCACAATAGACTAGAAACTTAAATTTACTAAACACATACGAAACATCAGAACAGAAACGATAAAAAGAACAAAACACTTTCGCTCACTAACATACAAAGACAAAGGAATTAGTACAAATACCGCGACAAAAATATACAAAGCGATCTGGAGACCCTTCTTGGACTATGGACATATACTCATGACCAACGGAACAGAAAGGACAAAACGTTATATACAAACAACAGAACAAATTGCACCAAGACTAATAACACGAATAAGACACTACACAACCCCTCCACCCAACTACTACACGAACGCAAAAACATGACAAAGATTTCGGAAAGACTCATACATTTACAGACAAAATGGACAAACAACTCCTACAACTGGACCATACTGGATCCCCTTTGTCTTACAAGACCAACCAGACGATCCCGCTTTCGAACGCTACTCGAACGCTTACAATAGCAACTGACCACCCAACAATAAATCCAAGATCCTCTGTTTGACAGAATAAAATTATTAAATTATTAACCTAGAATAAGATAATTTTTACCTTTATTTGTTTGTTTAGATTAAGACTGCATGTACTAAACAAGGACAGAAAGACCGATAGGTCGATAGCCTTTTTTTAGAAATAAAGATGTTTAATACTACTACTACTTTTCAATAAAAGCAAAAATTAGCAACAAAGAACAATAAACAACTATTTTGACTACAACATATTCAGCCGGTTTCGAAGTGGTCTCGATACGTGCCTCGGCAGATCACCAAACGCGTACGAAAATTTTCTGCGGCGCCATGCCTCTTCTGGCAGCAACAGTCCATCTGGATATCTAGCGAAAAGGGCGGCCAGTCCGCCGACGAGATGAAATCCGGAAAACTGTTCTGGCACCAGTCCTGAGTCGCTGTCGCCTTGTGGGCCGGAGCGGAGTCCTGTTGGAACGTTCAATCGGCATTGCCAAAGTGCTGCTGGGCCCACGGAAGTACGACGGCTTCGAGGATGTCACGGCGGTAGACGTCCTTGTTGATTTTGACCCCCTGTTCCACGAAAACGACTGGGGTCTTGCCGCAGGCGCAAATTTCGCCCCAAACCATAACTGCCTCGGGATTTTGGCGATCTTAGACGATGGCCGATGTGCCGGGGGCCTCCGCGGGCCTGCTTCTATCGTTCTGGTGATTGTGAACGGAGAACAGCTTCTCATCTGTGAAGAGGATTTTGTCCCACTTACGTGGGGACGAAGGAATCGTTTACGCCTTTCAAGCCGTAAGTACGCGTTTGTTGTTGTCGGTGAAGAGCTGAACTTTTTGGAGCTTGTAGGGCTTGAGATGGTGATCCTCTTTGGGTATTTGGCGGATTTATTCCCGATTGATATCAATCCCACACGCGATTTTTCGCATGGAGACCCTCGGATTTCGCCTGACACGTTCTCGGACGAGCTCCCGGTTCTTGGCCGTTCTGACGGTGCGCTTTCTGCCACTTCCTGGACGGCGACCAGTATGGCCAAGCTCTTCAAATCGCTTGATGGTTCGTCGGACGTTAGATTTGTCGATGCCGAGCGTTCGCGCAATATCGGGCGGACGCTTTTGTTTTCCCTTTGGTTTTACATCTTTATAAAGTAGCTTAAAAGTGTTAAATAAAATTGAAGCAGAACATATATGTAGTATTTTTAAAGGAGAATCGAATAAGTACAATAAGAGCTCTCAAACTTAATAAACATTCATGTTACATTCGTGACTATTTGGTTGTCAAATTTTTATAGTCACCCGGTATAGTAACCAGAACGGGACCGACTATTTGCTAAATCGGAAAATGCGCGAATATTTTCTTTAAAGTAAAAAAATGCTAATTTTTACCTAATAATCATTTAAGAAAAAAATAGATTTACTTGAGTCTATGAGTAACATTTTGATTAATCTTATAAAACGATAATAAATAAACAAACTACTAATTTGTTTATGAATCTTTGGCGTTTCGTTCAGGTTTGAAATTTCTAATGCAAAGAAAAATTCACTTGAAAATCTAAAAATGCATTAATTTTATTTATTTTTATTATAAAAAAAACATGCTTGATAGCTGAAGAAATAAACCTGAAGCTGTTATGTAGTATGATCTTCAGTTGCCGTCAAAAGCAATAATTTTAGCTTCTGGGGATTTTTTAAGGTTGTTTGCCTTTAACAAAAATTACATTCATTTTAAATAAATTTCATTTTTTAAATTATGCCAATGAACATGTATTTCGTTTTTAAAAGAAGTGAAAATTTGCCTTTTGACATTTTTCAGAAGTAAGAAGTAAGAAGATCGTTTTCATTATTCGGATAATACACACAAGTTAATTTTTATCCTTCCCAACGTTGATTCTCCGGTTTCACACCAAATAATCTTGTTCTAAAGAGGATTTATTTTTCTGTTTGTAATATCTTGTTCTAAGTTTACTATTGGATTATTATTTCCTCGAATCATTTCTGTTGCAATCACTCCCATGTTTTGCTTGCAATTCATCATTTTACCATCAAATTATAGATTTTATATAAGAGTATCTCGGATAACTCAGCAGTATATTCAAAGAACGTTCCATACTGATCAAAAAAGACCTCTAAAGACAGTATATATTCAGATATTTTCACTTTATATGGGCACAAAAAATAATAAATTTTCCGCAAAGTAAAACGTATAATTCGCAGCAATTTGTAATCGTTAAAAGATGTTGAGATATAGTAATATATTTGCACACTCGCTCGTATTATTTCCCTCACGTCCTTGATGTGGAATTAGCGCGAATAATTCTTCCTCACTTCTCAAATACAGATTGAGCCCATTTAAATATGATAAACCTGTTTTATTGAGGGCTTTTAGTTCCTCGTCGACATAGACTTTTACTAAGCTCTAAAATTATGGCTGACCTTGCGTTAAATAAATAAAGCAGTTACAAGGACCTATTGGGAAGTAACAAAACCCTTACTAAGGGCAAATAGTCACTTTATATGCATTTAGACTGCCTTTGAGGCGATTGAGTCACGACTCATTAATGATGACAAAGACCTCTTCACATCGTTTGCATGCTAATGAGAGTTACTTCAATCTGCTTTTCAATTGTCATTTGAGATTTTTTATATTAAATTATCCGCGGAGTTTTTAGTTGAAAATAACTGATAAATGAGAATATCAAATTGGAATTGCCTTGTATGCAGGAATAATTCATGCTGCTAAGCGAACTTACTCAGGTAATAATTTATTTATTTAAAATTATGATGATTTATCGGCTATGTCGCTCACAACAATATGAATAAATTTCAACTTTTCATGTTTTAATTAATTTTCGATTGCGTACACCGAAACCGAATATCGTAATTGGCATTTATACAAACACAATAACTGTCTATTAATGTTTTCGGCTCTTGTGAAATCACCATCAAACATATGAAAATGAGTTTTATGAGTTGCTGATTGCTATCAAAGTTTTAAATATTTTATTCATCTCAAATAGAAATAAGTGGTAGTAGTAGTAGTAAACATCTTTATTTCTAAAAAAGGCTATCGACCTATCGGTCTTTCTGCCCTTGTTTAATACATGTAGTCTTAATCTAAATCAAAAACAAATATGAAAATTCTCTTATTCTAGGTTAACAATCTTATTAAATAAACTTTCCAATTCTAATGACAAGAAAAAATTATTTTATTGTCCAGTAGTCAGTTGCGTTTGTAAGTGTTCGAGTAGCGTTGATGTAGGGAAACGGAAGCGGGATTGTCTGGTTGGTCTTGTAAGACAAAGGGGATTCAGTATGGTCCAGTTGTAGGGGTTGTTTGTCCATTTTGTCTGTAGATGTATGAGTCTTTCCGCGATCTTTGTCATGTTTGTGCGTTCGTTTAGTAGTTGGGTGGGGGGGTTGTGTAGTGGATTTTGGGGGTGTCTTATTCGTATTATTAGTCTTAGTGCAATTTGTTCTGTTGTTTGTGTATAACGTTTTGTCCTTTCTGTTCCGTTGGTCATGAGTATATGTCCAAAGTCTAGCAAGGGTCTACAAATAGCTTTATATATTTTGGTGGCGGTGTTTGTGCTAATTCCTCTGTTTTTGTAGGTTAGTGATCGGAAGTGTTTTGTTCTCTTTATTGTTTCTGCCCTGATGTTTCGTATGTGTTTAGTGAATTTAAGTTTGTGGTCAATTGTGATTCCAAGGTATTTTACGTCGTTTTTTGGTTGTGTCGTTTAGCCGTCTGCAGTTATTGTAGGGGAGTCAGCGTTGAGTCTGTGGTTTGTGAGCAGAAGTTGGTTTTTTGACGCGTTTGGTGTTAGTCTCCATTTATAAAACCATGTCATTGTGTTGTTTGTTAGTGTTTGGAGTCTTTGAGCTGCTCTCTCAGTAGTTTTGTCATGTACAATAAGTGCCGTGTCGTCTGCGTATTGTAATATGTATGCCGATCTGTCGATTTGATTTTTGTCTGGTAAGTTGTTATTGTATATGTTGTGGCAGTATATATTGTAGAGAAACGGTGAGAGCGGGGATCCTTGAGGGAGCCCTTGTTCAGGGGAAAAAGAAAATGACAGTGTTTTGTCAATTCGTACTTGTAGTTGTCTATTTTCTAGTAAGTTCTTTATGGTGTGTAGCGGATATGTTGGTGTGTGTAGTTTGTATAGTTTGTATAGTAAACCTCTATGCCAGACACTATGGCCTTGTTAATATCCATAAACAGGCAAGCTGTCTTTCTGTCAGTTAGGTGGGTAGTTTGTATATTGTTGGCCAAAATAAAGAGCGGATGAACAGTCGAGTGATGTTGTTTGAAACCAAATTGGTAGGTAGGTATATATTTTCCAATCACTTTTTCAAGCCGCTGCTTCATTATGCATTCAAAAATCTTGCCCAGTACTGGAAGCAGTGTAATTGGTCTGTAGTTGCTCGGTTGTGTATTGTCCAGCCCATTTTTGGGTATAGGGATTATTAAGCCGTTTTTTCATGTTTCTGGGATTCTGCCATTTGTGATGCAGTTGTTCAATTCAGTTAGGATCAGTTTGTGTGTTTCTTGAGTTAGGCTTTTCAAGACTTTTGCCTTAATTTTATCTTTCCCCGGGCAGTGTTCTTGATGTGCGCTAGGGCTTCATCGTACTCTGTGTCTGTGATCAGTGTGCAGGCATAGTTTGGTGAGTTGTTAAAATAGTTCAAGTACCAGTCGTTGATCAAGTTCCAGTTGTCATTGTCGAAGTTAAGGTTTGTCGATATGCTGAAGGCCTTTTGATAGTGTCTGGCGAATGCGTCCGCTTTCTCTTTGTCTGTGTAGCGTTCTATTCCGTTTCCGTCAATTGTGTCAGTAGTGCCAGTCTTCCTGTATTGCGCCAGTTTCTTAATTTTTCGCCAGTATGTTTTGCCTTTGTCCTTCTGTATTTCTTTACGAAACATGTAAAGAAATACATATTTCCTGTATTTCTTTACATGTTTCTAGTCATTTGTCTTGTCGGTATTGTAATAAATAAGTGGTATTAATATGTATTATTAATTAATGAATTGCTGTACATTTTTAGCTGTTGACTATTTTGCTAAACTTGCAACTTCAAGGAAAGTGAAAGGTTTTTCATAATAAAAAAGATGAAAATGTCAAATACAAGAGTTAGTTTTACTACACATGAGTTTCAAAATATAATAACTTTTTGATTTTAGTTTGGCATTTGAGCCCTTTTAAGGATTATTATGAAATAAGACGGATATTTTATTTCATGCGGCTGTTAACTTTCAAGACCAAGCCACCGGAAACTATCCTTTAAGAGCCTATTTTCATAAAAAGGCGAAAATGAAATTAAAAAATTTGCATACACAGAATGGCAGGAAAATTCGCTTCCAAACTATCTACTAAAACTTATATTCGACTTTGTCTGGACATTAAATTAGTTTAACTCGCGACAATTTAGCCGAATTATACGTTTATTGCAAGGAAAATTGAAATAACTGGTTAGATGCAGAGAAGACGCAAACTGCTTAATGTTCCATAAGACTGAGCTTATGCATATATCAAAAGGAGGATCCCCATAATAAGCTGAATTTATAAGCTGTCAGAAACATTGCCTGGCAGTGATATTTACACAAAACTGAAACAATTTGTAATGAATTATTTTGTCACTTGCCAGGTATTACGCCTCTACTTGTTGACATGGAAAAATAGAGTTATTCTCTGAACAAATTAATGAGGAGAACGTGTTTAAATGGTCTTTGCAGCTTTTATATTATGTATGTAACAATTTACAGGTAAATATGGATTAGGCAACAGAAATCACAGAGGCAACACCTTAGTAAATATGGTAGAAAACGAAATACTCTATGCTATAAATACCTTCTATAATAAAAAACAACAAAGAAGGTGGACGTGGATGAGCCCAAACAGGAAAACAAGAAGTGAGATTGACTACATCCTTTCCAATAAAGAACTCATATGCGATATAACACCCTTGAACTCATTCAATACTGGCAGCGACCATCGTATGTTCAGAGCGAAATTAAAGGTAGAACAAGGACACAGTAGGAGAACGTATGGACAGAGCCCTAGATCGGGTATAGATACAAGTGCTCTGAAACAAAATAAAGATAAAATCAGGAAGAAATACGTCATAACTTTGAAAAGACCGAAAACACATCACTAGAAATAAATGACCAGGAAAAGAACATAAGAGTGGCCATCAAAAAAATATCAACGATGGTGGGAGAGGTATCCTACATGAAAAAGGAGACAGAAGGTTGTTAGAAAACTATGGACCCATAAGCTTGCTTTTACATCTGTATAAACCTTTTATGTGGATAATAACAAACATAATAACAAAAACTGGATCACTACCAACCTCCAGAGCAAGCAGCGTTCCGAACAGGGTTCAGCACAATAGATCACCTTCTAACAATAAGGATCCTAATTGAGAAATCAGCCGATTACAATGTACCCTTATTCATAGAACACTGGGCAGTCAGGAAAGAAATGGATGATGCATGTATAGATAGTAGATACAGGGACCTGATTAAAAACATATACGAAAAAACCACAGCTACAACAAGAATACACGAGGATACCCAACCAATCCCAATAAAGAGAGGCATACGTCAAGGAAACATTTGTCCCCAAAGCTCTTTACGTTGGCGCTAGAAGGCGTGTTCAACCAACTTGAATGGTCAAATAGAAGCATCAACATCAATGGAGAAGGGCTAAATCACCTGAGGTTTGCTGATGATGTGGTGATAATTGCAGATAATAAACAAGATCTTTGCAGAATGTTAGACGAATTGGAAGAGAAATAAAAAAATGTGGGGTTAAAAATGAACATACTGAAAACTAAAATCATGAGCCCGGAAGCAGAGACGATCATAAGTATAGACAACAATAAATTGGAAAACGTCAAGGAGTACAAATACTTTGTACAACAAATACCATTAGGAAAAGGAAATAAAGATACCGAAATAGAACGAAGAAGGCGTCTAAGCTGGGCAGCTTTCGGCGAACTCTCAAGGATACTAAAAATGAAAAGATCCCTCAACGAATACGCACAAAAGTGTTCGACCAGTGTATATTGCCAGTATTAACATATGGAACGCAGACGTGACTTACAAAAAATACAATACAAAAATTGAAAACAACACAAAGAGGTATGGAAAGGACAATGATGGGTATTTCTTTAAGAGATAGGAAGAAAGGTGATGATGACCCTAGATGAAATGGGACTTTGCGGGACATGTAGCAAGGAGAGACGACGAGAGATGGAACACCAAAATAATGCAATGGAGACCATGGCTGGGAGGAAGATCAAGAGGTACACCGAATACAAGATGGTACAATGACATCAAGCGAACTGCAGGACTAAAATGGATGGAAATGGCTAAAGACCACCAGAGACGAAAGTTGTTAAGGGAGACCTATGCTCAAGTATGGACGCAAGAGGGTTGAAAAAATATATATAACAATTTATTCATTTTATAGATACTGATTATTTTAATAAATTCTGCCAATGAAAATTAATCGGCAAAAATTTTACATGAATTTTCTCATTTGGAAGAAATATACTAAGAATATTCATTTAAACTAAATTTGCTTTATCTGGATTTAATGAGTTTTATGCGGGATCAGATTGCTGATGGAAATAAGAGAAGATGGATGTAAGGGTGTGCTAATTAAAGCTTCGGCACCAGATAAACAAACACTTCAGATAAAAAGATGAATTTTTTATTTTCCTGTCTAAACTCAAACAATTCAGCTAAAGTTTTCATTCGGCTTATTTTTGCCATTATTGTTTATATAATAAAAGGTAACGAATTAAAGTAATACTGACTTTTGGAAAAAATAATTTTGTTTCTTGTTTGCTACTTAAATAAATATGTTATTTAATATTCTGTTTATGTTCGGTAACCCTTGTTTTTTTTAACGGGGTATTTTTAAGGAATTTAAAAGGGAATTTTTAAAAAGGCCTAGTCAATTTCCTTGATATAGAAGTTCAAGGTTTAATTCCGGCTTTACATTTGTCTGCAATAACGCATTTATGCTGCTTTAGCTGAGTTTATATAATTTATAAGTGGAATTAGCACACTCTAACAAACAAACATTTAAAAAATCAGGTCAATTGATGGTCACATATGCAAATGTCTAGAAAATGTTAAACCAGCAGTCAAATAATCAAAATAACTTAATTAAAGCTGACAAGTACGCAATTCAACATTTTATCAAATTTTCCGAACGATCAACGCTTAAAAAAGTTTTTGTTGTACTTGACAATACATATATCTGGTTCAGTTATTGGTAGTAGCTTTAATCGAATTAGCTAATAAATTTTGAATATTCTGCAAATATGGCTGTATTTTACTGACCAAAACCATGTATGTTTGTAGTATTAATCCGTTCAAATCAATTTACCCAATTTTAAACTGAATTTCTTCAGCGTTTCCTGGAAAAATTGGATATTTCCCTTTAACTTAAAGTCTACTTACAAGTGAAGTTTTTCCAGCCCATTTTTTAGCAAATATTTTTGTAAGTCATTATTTAATCATTTTCCTTTTGCATCTGCAATCATCTCCGGTCTTATAGGACGAAAATTGTAGATTAGAATGAAAGAGCAGTTGTGACTGAAAATTTTAATAAACAGTGTTAAAGGGGGGTTTTTCCTTGCAATTATCAATTTGCATTCAGATTTGCAAGTAACTTTAAAACGCTTTCAATTCAGAATCAATTTCATGAAAACACTTATCTTTTTTTTCTGAGAGAGATGAGATTTTCTTTCTCGTTTTGAAATCGAACTTGTAGATTTTCACCTAAGAATGTTTGAAACTGGAGAGTTTTCGGTGTTTTAGGTCATCGTGAAAAAAATGTTTAACCTCTGAAGTTGCAAGTCACTTGTGCTTGCGAAACGTTAGCAAAAAATTCATTTTACACGCCGGATTAAAAGCCGGAAAAAATGACTAATTCAAGCAATCACCGCAAAACTCCAAGTTTTTTGATAATACATGTTTGTTTTTCGAAAGTTTTGCCAATTTGTTCAATTAGTGCTAATGTCATACTTTTCAACTTAGGAAATGTAGCCACTTAGCTAATGCATTCAGTCCGCACTTTAAATTGGCACAATCGGTCGAAATGCATTAAGTTTCCAACGTTTCTGGCATTAATAAAATTCTCACTGTCCTTGACTCAAAGGCCGAATAAATTTTTCTGCAAAAAATTCCAATACAAAGCAGTAGTTTATTTCTCTCAAATTAATTTATTTTGAACAGATATTCTTTGAAACGTGTTTTAAATAAATTTTAGTGTCTGATAATTGATTGTCTTACATTTTTTCTACACTTTCCGTTTAACACAACGGAATTTTAATCTGAAGTGCAGAGTTTATTAATTGCAGCATTCTGTAACAAATAGCAGTGCAGCTTTTTGTCGGATTCATGCTTTATATTTCATATCTCTTGTGAATTGCATTTCTTTCAAGTTTTTTTTAACGTTTAAGCATTTTAAACTCTATTGTACGATTTAATATTATTGGCATGAATATAAATAAGGCTTCTTGTTCAAATTGGGATCATCTGAATATTCATAAAACAACAGAGTGATCATTTCTATCTGGAGGATGATAAGCTCTGAATAATTTAAGATAAATAGACGGTTTTCTAGCGTGTAAGGCAACAAATGTGTTTTTTTTGTTAATAAGTGTGAGTTGTCGTGACACTTTTTGCACGTTTATATGAAGCCTACATAAAAGACCTGCCAAGGATTGAGGTCTATTGGACAAGAGATTGATTCAAACTGGTGTAATTTCCTGTTTTTGGGAAAAATGTGTTTTTGCCACACATTTCTAATATTCTGATTTCCGATGTTTTGTGTCATTTTAAATTTCCGTAACCAAATTTTCGTATAGGAAATGGTAAAATAGTATCGTTCTATCACTAAGACGTAACAAAAAGTTGCTAAATTAAGCTGAAAAATTTAATATTTTTTGTTTTTCCAGTCCACAATTTATCCAACGGGTTTTTCCTAAAATACTCTTAACTATTGAGTTTTTATAAAAATAAACGCGGTTAATCACGGACGTTGTCGAAAGTCGCATTAATCAAAGCGGAAAGAGTGGGACTAAGATTTGCTTAACTAAGCAGAAAATGTCAAATTTCCATCAAATGCATGCTGACACGATGGAAAATTATTCGCCATTTCTCTACAATTATTCCCTTGTTCGAAATTTCATTGTTTTCATGCTTTCGAAAATGGACATTCGCATCCCTCTTATTCTAGCCAATCACTCCTGATTTCTAACAATCAAATAATTTATCAAGAGTAGATCGGGTTTGATTCATTATTACCTATTAGTTGCGTGTATTAATAATCAAACAAGGAATTCTTGGGGTTTCTCCAAACCCAACTAGAATGACTCAGGAATTTCCTTTGCGCATTTCCTCCTGACTCTGTACTACATTCTATGAATTGCCAAAATTATTATGTATATATTGAGCTTTTTTCAGCGGCTTTTGAACTATATTTAATCCTTGTAAAAATTATTTAATATATTTAAGCCTTGCATGTTTTTCTATTTTACGTAAAATTACTACAAGTATTCCATTCCGGAAAATGCATTTGTGTTTTCGAAATGTGCATATTTTGCGTTCAAAGGAAATCGGAGTCCAACGATTTGATTTATCACTGTGAATGCATAAAATCCCAAATAAACAGACTAAGTTTATTTAGGTACAGCGACAGGATATTATTACCAAATCCGAGAGTTCCATATATCAAACTAGAATGCTAAACGGAAGTTGCTGATTTTATTATAAAGGCGAAGGCTTCAGGCTACTTTGCTTGGCCGGGAAGGCTTTATATTAAATTTCCTATCCGAAAAGTGTGAGCTAATGCAAAAGTATTTGCCGGATGTGAAAGCGAAATTGTATGAAAAATGTGTGAAAGTGAATCGGTTTAAAAACTTTTCTTGATCATGCAAAAAATATTTTCTAATAATAAATAAATAGTTGATGATCAAGAGAATACGTCGGTGAGGTTCATTAAAATTTGCACTTTGCTGTAATCATACGTACATCAACCTGTTTACGATACTTGCTTAATTAACTTCATCGGTTTGTAAGTGAAGAATGGCACGAAACAACGCAAATCTAAGCCCCAAATACTGCATTACCTGGTACAAACAAACTCTGGAAATAACGCCAAGGTTTTAGAGTTTTTTTTTCTAAAACAACAACCACCAATGTCTAATTATCATGCTGAAATACGCCCGAAAAAACAAACAGCCGAACTGAACTGAATATAACACCTACGACGGCAATACACCGATCCGATAAAATGAGAATTGAAATTCCAAGTTGCGAATCTAGAATCGGAACGCTACCAAAAAAGTGTTTTCAATTTAGAATATGTAGATTAACAATTGAAAATCAATGTATTTTTTAGATTTTACTACTATTTCCTTGAAGGGAAAAATGTAATAGATTTCTGGAATTTTTATCTCAGATGCAGATGTTGTCTAACTTGAAAGATTTTACTAGCAGCACACTTGCAATAGTCCTACAATTTTACAAAATCTCTATAAAAAAAATATATCAAGTGCTGCAATAATAGTTTAAATGTTAATGTTGTTGAACAACTGGTCGAAGCAGACAAATATTCAAACCACCAACATTCCAAAAGTCAGGTTTATAGATTTTAGAATAAACCTTCAAGCCAGCCAACAGGATGTTTTCAAATATGTTATATTTTAAACCATTACAATTCCCAACTCTGTTTAATGTAGGTTTGGGTCTTTTCGCTCAATTCCTGAAGAGTTGCAAGACTGTAAAATACTCAATTATTTAATTCATTATCAGTTACTTACTGTACAGTAACTATTAATACTTTTTTTAAATTTTGATACATCAGAAAACAATGGATTAGTGTGAATTTATCAATCATATCAGGGAAAATATAATATAAATTTAATGGCTAATTTTTTAAATAAATAATATCAAATCTGACCAATGAGATTCTATCCTGGTGGGAAAGGTTTCCTAATTTGAACCAACTTAAAAAATATGTGGATAGTTCTTACATTTTTCGGTTGCTGCTTTATATACCTTTTCGACGCAATTATACATGAATTGAAAAATTTGTTAATAACAAATAATTTCTTCATTATTCCACAGTGCTTTATAATTTTTTTAATAATGTTTTTAGAAATATTTGATGGTAAAGACCTTTTTAAACAAACATTTTTATTATTTCAGTGAAAGACTCTTCTGTACTTTATATAGTTAATATAGTTTTTTTGCATCTGCGTTTGGAGTTTCTTAGTTTAGAAAAAATCCTCTAAATTCTATTGGAAGAAACTGATCATATTTGGAGCTTCTGTAGTACCACTTACGAAATGTACATTCCTAATTAACACACACACATAAAGTCAATATAGTAAAATTAGTGGAAGTCTGCTAACAGAATTATCTTTCTATTTGACTACCAATAACAATTATTGCTGTTATATCGGGCAAGAAGGTTTCTTCTGAATTTTAGCACCAATCCCGGTCTGTCGGAACCACGAATTGACCGATTATTATTAGTCAGGTCAATTGGTAAATAATCGCAATGGTAACTGTGATTTATTGCATATCGGTGAGAAATTATGAATATTGTTTTGGACGACAAAAGCGAATCCAAACAACAACTGTTGCAAATTATTTCAGATATGATTCCTTAGCATTTGTAGTTTATACGGGTTGTCAATTTGAAAACTTCCCACCCTTAAAATCTTTCTTGCAGTTAGACATATGAAAAATCCGAAACACACGTCCATTTGATTTGTAAGGGGGACACTTTAAAAACATATTTTGAGCCTTCTTGTTTCAACCCCCTAGGAGGGGTAGATGCCACCCTTAGAATCTTAAATGGGAATGGAGGTCAAGTGGCACATCGTTTTAAAGGGCCTTCAATTCTCTTTTCAGTCGTATCCTTCCTTCTTGCTTTTTGTCCAGAGGTTTCCGACTAATCGCGCTTCAAAGTTGCAGAAACAATTAAACTTTCCCGCATTGCGATCTTGGTTTTCAGGTTAGTGTTTACACAAAAATTATTGCATTGGCTCACCTTGCAGTACAAATGATTAGAAGAGTAGGTGACACCGTTAAAATCGTTGAATAACAGAAAGAAAATCTAGTTTAAACAATTTATATCTCATTTATTGATTATTTTACTTCTACCAAAATAACTTTTTATGTTTGGAAGAGAAATTTCCACAATAAAACATATGGGATCTATTTACGCACTCTCTTATCAGTTGTTCAAAATGTTGTCCATTTTACTGTAAACAATAATAAAGTCAGTTTTCCAACTCCTCCCTAACATTTCGGAAAACTTCACCGGGAATTGACTGGCATTCTGCTGCACTTCGCCTTTTAAGATTCTCAATATCAGCAGGTTGTGTCTTATAAACGCTGGACTTTAGATGTCCTCAAAGAAAGAAGACTAAAGGTGTTAAATCAGGTGATCTTGGAGGCCGTTCAATTCCAAGGTCCCCTTCTGCCAATCCATCTATTCGGGAATCTCTCGTTTAACCACTGCGGGACTGGAAGAAAATAATGAGGTGGAGCACCGTCCTGCTGGAATGTTAACCATTCCTCCTGTAAAACTGAATTACCTTCTGCATCAATTTGACTTTCCAGTTCATGCGTGATAAGAGAATCAATAGTCTCTTCACGCATCTTAACGTACCGATCACCTGTCAAGTTTCCTTCAATAAATAAAGGACCAATTTCCAAGAATACCAGCCCAAACATGAACTTTTTGAGGATATTTGGAATGTTTTTCTCGAAAAATATGCGGGTTTTCGTCACTCCAATATCAACAATTTTGTTTGTTAACATTTCCATTTAGAAAAAATGAACATTTATCGCTGAAACAGATATTCGGCAGAATATTGGGGATGGCGTTGACTTGACGCCTCATGAATTCACAGAACTCTATTCTTCTATCAAAATCATCGTCATAGAGTTCTTGAAGTATCTGCATTTTGTATCGAGGGAATTTATGCATTTTCAGTGCTTCACAGTCTGGTGTGATATTCCTGTCTGTTCTACTACTGTCCGCAAGGAGTTGGTGGGCTCTGCAGCAAATAATTCCAAAACCTCTTTTGAGCTCCTTCATTCATCACTCGTAGGTTGTTTCGTTTTCTATTACTCACCGAACCAGTTTCGGAGAACTTTTTTACCAAATCCAGCATATATTTGTGACTTACTTCATGATTCCGATTTCTTTCTTTGAAAACCAATGCCGTCTTTCGTGCGCACTTTCTAACCTCTCCATAAATGAAAATAATTTCAGTTCTTTCTTGAAGAGAATAAACCATTCTCACACTTTATGCCCTTACTAAAAGTTATCACTCAACAGCCCAAGAAGCAAAAGCGAATTAACAATAATACTGCTATTTTGTCATATCCTAAATTATTCCTACAAAAAAAACCTTAAATCCATTTAAAAAACATGTAGACATTTACCAACACAATTTTGGAACACTGATGCAAAAGACAGAAAGAAAATGATAATTTAAACTAGATAAATAAAACAACACCCACAAATAAATAAACGTCCCTCAAAACGAAAAATAGTTTTTTAATGTCACGGTTTAAGACCGCGATCGAAATTTTACTGTTCAAACACCAATTTTTGCGTAAAATTCATTACATTCGTCGTCCTATATATTAATTAATTGTTAATTATTAATTTCCACTGCTTTTGAAAGAACTATTTTATTTTATTGTTATATTTTTGCTATTATTTGTAGCCGCTGGCGTAATTGCTATTCGATATGCGACCATTAAAAATTAAACTGGTCCAAATAACGAACTTGTTAGGGAAACCAGAAGCTCATATTAAAACGCAATTAAACGTTATCAACGCTTAAATATTAACCAGATTTTAGCAATATAAATTATATATTATATATACCCTCATATAAATTTTAATCTTTTACGTATTAGTAAAGTCTGGTGTTTCGTTTTTTCATTTATGGTAGTTTTTTTTTATTGTATCTGCATTTTCAGACAATATTGCTTTATTCTTCCTATGAACTAGGGCGCATTCCACATCTAATTGTTCGTCTTTATTTTGGATATATCGAAGGCCATTTGAATGTGATTTCCCATCTGGGTCCATTATCATCATTCGGCAATTTATTACTCTCAAAGTTTATTCTCACATTTGTGCATCGAATGCAGCCTGTCTGTGCAGGGATGACGATATGTCATGTTGATTGAAGACCTCGTGTATAAAGCGGGAAACGCACCACCCAAATAACATAAATGAAAAGTAGTCGCTGTGTCTTTCTTTGTTTCAATTTTTAACAGCTGAAACTGTATTTATTACTAAAAAAAAGCTAAATTTTCTTATTGAAGAGAAAAAATTTTTTATTTCAGCTGTTTTAACGGACGAAATTAAACCATTTTCTTATTCGAATAAACCTAATATTTCTTTTTAATGCTTATAAAGCTTTTCTTTCAGAAATCAACTTTTGTCATAATTTATTTGACCAATTATATTCCGCCATAAAATCATTTATCATAGTTTACTCTTTAATTCAAAATTAAAGTCACTGTGGAAAAGGTCCTCAATTCGTTTAAATCGGCTAAAGCAGAAAACATTAGATCGAAAAATTGGCCTTAAATGTGTCAATTCGTTTTAAGGAAATCGCTCTGAATGCTAAGCGCAGTTAAGATAAAAATGCAGCTACTGGAGAACCGCATTTAAAAGATTTCCTTTACTATAGTCTTTATCATCCGGCAAAAAGTCGTTTTTATGCAAGACCCGAGAATAAATGGAAACAATAAAATTTCCTATTTCATTACGGGATTGCTGGTATTTTTACGCTCTTATCTTCTCGGTGAAAATAGCAGTCGATTTTAACCATCGAAATGATTAAGCACTTTTTTAGGTTGGCTTTAGTGCTCAAGGGGAAAAACTGGCACATAAAGATGCCAGTTATTTAACGAGTATACCCAAATCTAAAAATACGCTCTATTAAAACTTATAAGCCACAATTGTTGACTGATTTATAACACATTGCTTGGACCATCGCTTTAGCATGAAGGAAATATATAAAAAATAAATAAATCATATGCGAACACGTGTTTTAAGTTATCAAGTAAATCATCTAAAAATTGTGAATTTTTTCGCAAAGGCGATCTTATTTTTGTGGCAAATGTATTTATTTTCGGTCTAGTGTTCTTTAAGATATTTTGATTGATTGAGAACATTTATGAAGATAGATAGATAGATAGATAAAAATTTATTGAACATTCCCATTAATAAAATTCACAAACAAAGTTAACAAACATAACTCCCATGTCTAGCCAGATGTTCGGCCGGTTGCTCTTTGCCCATGATCTAAATAGGCGCTCTAAGTCGTCCATTACCTGGGCAGTGCCCTAACATGGACATTCCCGAGCTAGCCATACGCACGACAACGTCAGGAGATGTGGACGCAGAGTCTTGAAGTGGCGGTTTTGGTTTTATTCGAGGGGCATTCATTAAGGAGAAAAGGTCATTTATGAAGAGATTTCCTTACGGTTTGGGTAAAAAGATACCGATAACTTTACATGCAAATCCTATTTAAGTAACTCGATTAAATTGTTAAAATTTGGAAAACATTGACATTTTTTGTAATTCTCTGTAAAGTGACCTACGTTTTCGCGTTTATTCAAAAAGCTCACTTCATTTTTAGCGTCTATTAAACGCTTTCAGCTGGTAGTCTAATTAAAGTTTTTCCCATCACGCTAAAAGTCAAAATGACTATTATCGGCTCGTTCCCAAAATAAAATAAATGTTTATCCAATAGTGCTTTTATGATACTCTGAATTTCCTTCGGAATTAGATGTCTTATTAGCTCATGCCCAGCACAGCAGAAATAACCAATTTTGAGCCCCAAGCAATTCGCTTCAGCAGCTTAAAAATGCAGCAATCAGATTTTTATTATTTTATATTTAACCCTTGGAAAATTTGTATATTATACTGTTATTACATTTTTACTTGGTGGTTTTAAGAGACAGTTTGCAAATTATAATTTTTTCAACAAGCAAAGCAAAAGTGATTAATGCAAGGATGAACAAAAGAAATTTCATATTTTAAACTTAAAAAAGATGTTGAAATCATAATGTAACTGTAATTTTAAAAGAAGCAATTTGTCATTGCTCAATTTATGTAATTATAATATATTAGTGGTTTCTTCAATCTTTCGTTTAATTTAGATTGGTGTCAATTACTATAAGCAATTTTGCACTTTAACTGTAAATGACAGAATAATTAGCCTACCTAATTCTGAAACAAGTCCCTGAAAAATTAAAAATCTGCACAATTAAGCAATTATTTTAGAAGAATCAGAAAATCTAAAAACCATTTGAAATTTTGTAAATTTGGGAACTAAAAATATTTGCCCACTACTGCTGTTTGTCCCTAGATTTTGCGCAAAGTTAACGTGGAATGCTAAATAAAATCAATGTTTCGTACTGATTGAAGCCCTCCTCAGGACTAGTGGGTATTTAGAAAATGGAAAACGATACTCGAAAATAAATTAAAGACACTTTGAGACTTTTGAACTCAGAACTACGAACTACTCTTTAATTATAAATTATTTTCGTTTAGCCATAAAAGTTAACGCTTGGGAATTTTTCTTTAGTTGCAGCTCCTCCTGATAATCTAGTTGCTTGATCAAGTATCACATCTGAAGAGAGTGGGAAAACTAACTGGCGAAACGTCCTTGACAAATTTTATGTGACTGATTACTAACCGGGAAATATAAGTATGTTGAAATGCAATAAATAAAACCCATATTACTATTTTGATCTTAAATTCGTCTAATATTGAAAAGAACTGATTTAATTTATATAAGTTAACCTAGCTATGATGCTATAAGATAATCCTGCTGGAGCGAATGAAACCATATACCGAAGAGATTGTTGCGGACTTCCAATGTGGTTTTACATCAAATAGGTCCACCGTAGACCAGATTTTTACCATTAGACAAATAATGGAGAAATGCTGGGAATTCGACAGAGAACTCTACCAAATGATTATTGATTTCAAGCAGGCATTCGACAGAGTAGGTAGATCAAAGTTGGGGCAAGCAATGCAAGAACATGGATTCCCAAAAAAACTTATATAGCTAACAAAAGTATGTACCTATGGCGGATACGCGATGTAAAGAAAGAGTGGGACAGAGTCTCTCCGACTCCTTCAATATCATTAATGGCCTCAAGCAAGGTGACGCCCTCTCACCTCAACTCTTTAATACAGCTTTGGAAGATGTAATTAAGAATCTTGTATGTAATTAAATATCTTTCATCAAGGGGGACCCTACCTGCTTCTGGCTTTTGCAGACGATGTCGATGTGCTTCGCAAAACAGGATCAACATCAAAGGCACCTTCATAAAGTTCCAAAAGGAAGCACAAAGGATAGGCTTCAAAATAAACAAGGCCAAGTACATGTACCTCAGTAGAAATAATCGGAACCGAGATAGAGTAGGACAAAACTTCTCTATCGGAGACTACAATTTTGAGCGGAGAAGACAATTTAAATATCTGGGTACAAGTAATAGTGAAAACAACGACAATAACAACGATAAATAACAGGATACAGGCTGCAAACAGATGCCTTTTTGCTCTTGAAAACCTAATAAAACCTAGAATACTTACCAGGAAAACTAAGCTGAACATATACAAAACAATTATAAGGCCTGTCGTAATATATGGATGTGAGACCTGGGCACTGACGGTTGCAAGCGAAGAACGACTTAAGGTATTTTAAAGGAAAGTGCTAAGAAAAATATTTGGTCCAACTAGAGACGAAAATATAGGGCAATATAGAATAAAAAACAAGCAAGAACTCAAAGAATTCCACACTGATACCAGCATATAAACGAAATAAATGCCAGGATACTACAGGGGGCAGGACACGTTAAAATAGTCCCAGATGATAGAATGGTAAAACTGGTGTGGGAGGAAGTTTCTTGGGGAAAACGTCCATTAGGTCATCCCCGTCCCAGATGGAGAGATAATGTTACAAAAGACCTAAAAGCCATGAAAATCGAAGATGGCCCCGATCGGATGCTTGATGGAGAAGGATGGAGACGTGTGGTTGAGTGGGCAAAAACCCACCCAGGGTTGTGAAGCCACAGGTGATGATGATGATGATTACATCATATACGAATTATTAAGAGAAGTTAATCTCGAATGTGTTAACTAAAAAAAACGGAAAATCCATTGGCAATATTTTCTGCACAAAAGAATATTGTGAATGTTATTTATAAAATTCTGGTCATAAACATGTTAAAACAACAAATAAATAATATCACAGCAATAATTAAAATCGATATGAAAATTTTCCTACATTCAGAAAGTAAATGTGGCAATTTATTGCTGATAATCCAATGTAATATTCGTCCAATTTATTATTGGATTAAACAAATGAATCAAATGGCAAATATTTGTGAATGCCATTTTTTATCATACCGCTTTCTTACTTTGAAGTGGTTACAAATCAGGCAGATTCAAATTAGTCGCAACATAAAAGAACAAACTTAACCCAGAAGCATAGACGTACGTAATCAACCGGCTAAATAAATATAGTAAGCTGCGGTCTTAAATACATTATACATCAAGTAATTAAGTACATAACTACTTTGCAGCTACTGCGTCAATATGCATGATATTAAGGCGTATTAAAATGCAATCGAAAGATACTTTACAAAATATGAAGAAAATGCTGTCGAAAAGATTAAAGTTATACAAGGTGTCGAAGATTTATTCCCCAATTTCCTGATTTTTGTAAACACTTGCTATAAATCCGTAGTTAATGCTTCAGGTTCTTATTGTTGAAGATAATTTTGTTCTTTTTTCAAGGTTGATTTTTTTTGTTCTTATTAATTACATTCTGTTTGATTTTTTATCTGAAAATAAAGAATAGTTCTAATTTTATTTTTAAAGCATCAGAGCCACTAGACACAAAATCTTTTTCGATCAACAGATAGGTAGATTTTATGTACGAATTTTTCACTTCATTTGAAGTAAATCGAATTTATTCTTAAAGTATCTATTTTATCATATTTTTAATGCACTCTGTAAATTTGGTTTAAAACTTAAAAAAATGCTTTAAACAACAGATTTCAACAAAATAAAATTATGCAAATTTAATCAGAACAAGACGAGAACAAGATGCGTATCGTTATAAATCGTTATTGGGATTTGAATAGTGAATATTAAAGATAAAACGTACAATGGACATTAAGAGAGGAGTACATTTTAGTGAAAGTTTTATTATTAATCACGAAATTAGTTGGAAGATATCCCAGAGAAACATTCTGCAAGAGCTTTAAATAATGTTGTTCAAATAATATTTAAACATTGAGTAGAGAGTCGTTCGGCTGGTAACTTTCTAACTGAGTACTTGTACTGAGTGAACATATTTATTTTCAAGGATTACATCCTTGAAAATAGAGTCCTTTCACAAGGATTACACGTTCTTACTGCTACTTAATTAATCTACGGGTACCTTAAAAACTAACATCATTTTAATATTGAACATCAAATTCTCGATGTGGTGCAGGAACTGGTCGCCGCTTTTGGTCCACGTCTTCTTCTTAAGCTTTGCCAGGACTAATCCAGGAACTTTGACGTTAAGTTCCTGATGAAGTCCAGCAGGTCTTCTGTCTGCAGGTCTCGCCTAAGTGTGGTGTTTCTGACATAGTAGGGAGCCTTTGCGGCTATCCTGAAGGTCTTGTTTTGCTGAGCTGCCAACTTCTGTTTCTGCATGGTGCAGGCATGCGATCCATAGGTCAGCACCGGGCGTATCAGTTGTTTGTAAGCTCTCACCTTGGTTCGCAGGAGGAGCTTACCTGTCAGCATTGGATAGCAGGCACGGAGCAAGTATCTTGTTTTGGCAATTGTGGCTGCCATCTGGTCGTGCCATACTAGACGTTTATCATAGATAAGCCCAAGATCTGTGATCTTGGACCTCCATGATAGCCTTTGACCTCCGAGTTCTAGAAGGCTTGAAAGTGGTTTCCTTCCGGCTGAGAAGATTATGGCTTGCGTCGTCTCCGAGCTGAATTCCATTTTCCAATCCCTGCTCCATTCGTGGATCTTGACAAGATTTCTTTTGAGTTTAAAGTCTGATTCCAGGCCCTTTTCCAATCGCAGTGAATGCTACATCGTCCGCGTAGACGTAGCATTCCGTTTCTTTGGTCGTTGGAATGTCTGCCGTATAGATGTTGAATAGCAGGGGACCCAGCACGGATCCCTGCGGTACTTCTGAGATCATCGTTCTGATCGTTGATATCTGAGCATCAGCTTTGACTTGGAACCCCTGTCTTGATCATCTTGGCAATTAGGCCCTGATGCCAAACCTTGTCAAAAGCCTTTACCATATCCAGGATGACGGTTCCTAGATTACGCCGACGATTTAACTGCTGCAGGACTCTTGTTGTTAGCCGGGCGGTGAGAGTCCTCTATTGTATCCTGTAGGTGGTTCAGGATACCCCTCTCCATGACCTTGCTCAGTGTAGGCAGTAGACTGATGGGCCTGGGTACGTGAGCAGCTTCCTGTTCTTGCCTTTTTTGGGTACCAATACCATTATTGCCTTCTTCCAGGTGGTCGGGAAATATTGAAGGTCCAAGATTCCGTTTGCCACTCTGGTAAAGTCCTCAATACCTGTTTGCTGTAGCTTTTTAAGGACTTCGTTTATGATTCCATCGTGTCCAGGGGCCTTTTTTCTCTTGGCCCCCTTGATTATGTCCTGAATGATATCTTTGGTCACTCTTCTGAACTCGACCAACGATGCTTCGTGCAAGGGAGTCGCTAGAACCACGCTCTGATTGTGAGCCGCTACACTTGAACCGTGGAGTCCATTTTGCCTTAGGTCTTTGCACGGGCTTATTACTCCCCATTCCCAAACCGATCTCTCTCTCTCTCTCTCTCTCTCTCTCTCCGGAAATTTACCCTCAACAAAAAAGGCTACTCTTGGGCTCTAGGACTCTATCTCTCTATCTCTCGTCTCTATCAGTGAACGCTAATATTGTCCAGCCGAATCATTCACACTGTAATAAACGGTCCCAACTTGTGGTAATTGAGTAAAGTAAACGACACAAAAATTCTTCGTTATTCCTGCAGCTGCTCCCCACTTCACCCACGATCTACTTACTCACTCTCAAAAACACTTGGTCCTTCGAACAACTCAAATTTACACATTTGGCCCTGCAAGCCAAATCAGTGTGGCTATGCGAGACCCCAACAAATGTTACGGAAATAAGCAACGCAAAGGGTCTGAGATCTTAATGTTTCACAAACCACACATATTTAATCAAGAGGAATAGGTTGTTTAATCATGAGAAAAATAATATTTTTGAAACATTTTCCAGAAGTGAACAGTTAAGTAGCAATTATGTGAAGAGTAATGAGTAAATGAATGGAAAAGTCGCTAAGAAACTTCCTAGATATATTAAGCTGTTATTAAAAATGGGAACTTGCACTTAATTATCCAAAGAAAAGTCGAAGGTAAAGAGCTCCAGATAGAACAAGACTTTCTTGGTCAGCCAACCTGAGTTTTAGACTCAAATAACCTAAATGTTATGAGATAGAAAAGTGAAAACATTTAAATTACACAGTTAAAAGATCTTCAAATTAACAAACTCAATTTGCCTAACTGTATAAAAACTTCTCAGGTATTTTTGGTGTTCTCCATTATTTACAATTATAAATAAATTCCAGAGACATGAAACAGCTTTTTTAAACCATATTGGACCAAAATCGTTATACTCAGACACGTAAAGTTTCCCGTCACTCCATGTCTGAAGAGATTCGTTTAATTGGCCCATATAGCCGGAGATATAAATACCCAAAAAGCCTTTAAGAAAAAGATTTCTGACTGTATATAGATGTCAAACCATTTATTATTGAAGTGACGAGAATACTTCGAACGAGGATAACGAGCTTGAAAGAATCCTGTGAGTGACCGTCTTGAAAACGGGGCCTAAAAAAAAGATCACCTTTTCACATCTTTTAACCCTCTGGGAAGATTCAATGTTTTGCTGGGTTCGAAATAAAGTAGAAAAAGATGTTTTCAAGCAAAGTAGCGGATTTCGTTGGGAAAAACTGCCGCAAATACTCATCAAATCGCACTGTGCAATCAAACGCGTTTGGGAAATGCCATTAACATTAACGACTCCAATCTCCATTGAAAGTGTGAAAATAATAATGCACGATCCTCCCAACCAATTTTAATTAAATAGAGACAATCTCGAGGGTCGAACGGCCGGAATCGAGTTGAGACCACAAAGAGCAAGTGTACTATTAAGGACTGTGTAAATACGGCCTATTACGTTAGAATTAATGGCTTCAAGCTTAGTCTGTTTTGCTGTCCTTTCAGCAACGCTTCAATGAAATCTATTCTCCATTGAGAGTTGCTCACATCGGTCATCCAACTAGGTTTTGAAAATAAACTTTGAATTCATGTAGAATATTTCTATTCCGATTCAAGTAAAAGCACGGACAACTTAAAATATCTGCAGTCATTGCTAATTAAATAGTTTCGTAAAACTTCTAGGCTTATCCACCATTATACTTAAAGTTTCAAGTCAAAATTACTTTATTACATTCATATCATCTAACTGGATAAGCATTAGCCAAAGGAAACTTGAGGAAAGACAGGCAACTTGAGTTGCAAATATACGCGGAACTCGGCAACTCACTTTGAAAATCTACCCCACTTTTCCTGAAGTTCGAATGAAACTTTTAGGCTTAAGAGGGCGCAAGCTAGTACGCCCTGGAATGATTTTAAATTTAACCGAACTTCTCGAAAAAATATACTGGAAAGCATCATCTTTACATGACGCTCACACACAGAAGTTGAATTGGGAACATTCCATGAAACCAGTTTATTTTTGCAGGAATTAATTTTTTTTTAATAAAACTTTAATACTCACTTGGAATATAAATTATTTATCAAGCAAATTGGTATTGAATGCTTCGGTATTACTTCGCTAAGCTTCGAACGAAATCAATGATGTTTTATATAGCAATAAAGTTAAATAGGTCAAACTGTTGCATCTTTGCACAACCTTCCAACATTCAATAGCAAGCAGATCTCGTAAACATCAAACTAAAATAAATCCAATCGAAATCATCGTTTAAAATCAGTTTATTAGTTCGGCAGCATAAAACCAAACGGCCTCTTTAAATACCGCAATTCGAACCAAACAAAAAATAATGACGAGAAGGAATTAGTTTTAATGGCTATTCTGAGCAATTCGGTTTCACATCATTATTGTGTCTTAGATTATACCATTCGTTCGATTGTTTTAATTGTAATTAAATTCGAAAATAATTTTAATTGTAATTAAAATCTAAATACAATATTAGTCAGCATGCGCGTTTTGTGAATCGAAGAGTTTATTTTTCTAAGGTATAAAATATTTAATGTTCCTTGTTCTCGTTTATCTGCCTGAATTAAACTTCAGTATCTAAACCGCTTTGCTTAAAAGTAACGCGCATTTGTTCATTGACAGAATTTTTTTTTATAATCAATCCTAAATGTAAAGCTCCTAACTTCCCTCAGAGATCTGGAAGAATTTGCAGATGAAGCTCTAAAATTGCGTCGTTTTCTCGACGAAAGATTCCGGCTAACTTTACTTACCAAATAGAATAAATGGAGAGACACTCGGAATACGTTACTTCAAATAGAGACTTTTATAAAGATGAACCATTTCAGCAAATTTGAGTTGGGACGTGAATTCTTCTCTATCCAAACCAGGCTTTTTATAAGCCAATATGGCTTATAAAAGGCCAATTTTTAGATGTTCACTTCATACCTCATAACTGTCTGTCTATTATTTACTTTAGTAGTACAAGAAGGAAGAATAAACAAGTATTTTGAACTAAAAATTGCATGCTGCAAATGTCTTCTTCTTCTTCTTCTTCCTCGTACGTTAGGTCTCAGAGTCCTGTGTTTTTCTTCAACTTCCTAGTCCTGGGATGCTGATGTCCAACTTTCGTACCATCGCTTCGGTGATCTTCCTGGGAGTCTTGAGCTGTTAGGTTTTTGGTCTTTGGCGTTTTTTGCCATTCGGTCGTCGGCCATTCTCTCTACATGGTCTCTCCACGCTCTTCTCCTTGCTCTGGTCCATCTTACAACATCCGAAACCTTACAGATATCTCTAATTTCCTCACTCCTTTTCATATCGTATAGTGTGTGTCCTGTTATGGATCTGAGGACTGGCATTTCTGTTGTTCTTAGCAAGCGTTTGGTTGTTGTGTTTTCCGCTCTTGTTTCTGCGGCGTATGTCATCACTGGTCTCACGCACGTTTTGTAGATTCTGACTTTACTCCCTATACTCATGTGCTTGTTTCTCCAGATGATGTCTCGTAAGTACCCCGATATTAGAGCGGCTTTTGATGTTTGATTCCTTACTTCTTCCTTTAGATTACTGTTACTCGTGATGTTTGCTCCAAGATATTTAAAGGTCATCACCTGTTCTACACTTTGATTGTAAACGGCGAGTTTGCATCTTCGGGGCTCTTTGGATATAGTGAGTGATTGTGTTTTCCGGGTAAATATTTCCATTTTATATTTATTTATAGTTTGTTCGAACTTATATAAGAGTCTTTGTAGGTTGTCTTCATCCTCGGAGACCATCACTGCATCATCAGCGTAGCACATTATTTTTATTTCTGCATTTCCCATTCGATATCCCCTTCCAATCTGTTTTGTTTTTGTAATGATTTCATCCATGATCATGTTAAACAATATAGGGCTTAGGCTGTCTCCTTGTCTAATTCCTGTGTTGACGGGTATTCTCCTTGTTGTTCTATTTTCTGCTTTTACGAGTGTGTGATTGCCGGTGCTTAGCTCTCTGATGATGGACACAATATTCTGATGAATTTTCCTTTCTTCTAGGAGTTTTATGACGTCTGTCAGTCTTACTTTATCAAATGCTTGGGTAAGATCTATGAAACACATGAACGCCGGTTTGTTGAATTCAATAGCTTTTTCGGCTATTTGGCGGAGTATGAATATAACATCTATTGTGGATCTATTGTGTCTGAAACCTTGCTGCTCCTCACATATTCCCGTGCTGGTCACTTCTTCTGCCAATATTTTTGTCAACAGCTTCGAAACTGTGCTGAGAAGGGTGATTCCTCTATAGTTTTTGGGGTCTGTTTTCTCTCCTTTTTTTTGAAGATTGGGATTGTTATGCTGTCCTTTCATTCTGAAGGTACTTTTTGTAGATATAATATTTTATTGTAAAGATCTTTTAATTCACCCATGAGTGTATCCCCTCCGTACTTGATCATTTCGTTCCTTATCTCGTCTATACCAGGTGATTTTCTGTTTTTTAGAGCGGTTGCCGTTTGTTTGATTTTCCCTATCGATATCTGCCAAGTTGGTGGTTTTTCTTCATTTGTGGGTGTCTCCTTGGTCTCCGTGTTTTCCTCTTTATTACGGTAGAGTTGTTCAAAGTATTTTTCCCAGTCTTCAGTAGTGATCTTTGAAATTTGGATATATTCGTTAACTGGTCTTTTTCTATTTCTTAGCATATTCCAGATTCTTTTCTGTCCTCCATATAGGTCGTGTTCCAAATCGGCAGAGAATTTTTCCCAATGCTGTCGTTTAATTGACTGGATTTCTGCGTTGACCCGGTTTCTGACCGCTTGATTCGATGACCGATGATTTATTGACGCGGTATTGCAGGTACGCTTTTCGTTTTTCAGCTGCTAAGTCCTTTACCTCTTGTTTAAACCAAGGTTTAGTGTTTCGTTTACCGGTTCTGGTTTTAGTTCTTCTTCCAAGTGCTTCTTCGGCGGCATTTAGTAGATTTGTGCGTAATTTATTCCATGCCATTTCCACGTCGTCGTCATTTTTTATCCCATTATTTGCAATCTTCTGTTTCAGCCTTTGTTGGTATAGATGTTTCGTAGAGTAATTTGCCAGTGCCTCCATATTGAGTTTACTGGTTGTTTCGTTCTGTTTTTTCTTTATTTGGTATGTCGTGACTCTTATTTTTGCCATTACGAGATTGTGATTAGTAACAGCATTTGCGGAACTTAAAGCTCTTGCGTCCAGCACTTGGGAGGGGTGAATGTTTCTGTTTGTTATTATATAATCTATTATGGACTTTTGTCCTCGTGTGTTTTCAAATGTGAATTTATGTTGCGGTTTATGTTGAAAGAATGTGTTGTTAATTCGCAGTTCGTTAAGGGCGCATATCTGTATAAGTTGTTCACCGCTGTCGTTGATTGTTTCTTCATTAAATCGGTTTTTGATCCCCACTATTGCTTCATTGCCAATCGTTGCATTAAGATCTCCCAGGATAATTACTTCATCTTGCTTTGGAATACCGTCGAGGGTTCTCTGCAAGTTCTGGTAAAAAGTGTCTATCTCTTCCCGGGGTTTGTTGATGTCAGGCGCGTAAACACTGATTATATGACTTGTTTTGCTCTTCTGAAGTTTAACTGTTAGTTGCAGCAGTCTGTCTTTGACGTAGTTTATGCCGCTTATGTTGTTTTCCCACTTTCCATTCATCAATATGCCTACTCCCGAAAAATGTCATGTGGCAAAAATCATTAATATACTGGTATCCCGTAAGTGCGTATCCTGAAGGAAGATTGTCAGGATTACAAACTGAAGAAGAACTCAGGTGATTGATGTTGAAGAGAAATTGTTGGAAAAATTCTGATTCAGCCACATAAAAAAATAGAATTTAAATGCGCCTGTCAAATGCAGCTATTTCACGTCAAAAGAATGCAGGCGCCTTCAGCAGAAGACTTTCACTGCAGGTGAAATATTTGTAGATGAATGAATGACTGCCCGTGCGGGGTTGCTAGTACCCCATGGGGCGCCTCCCCAGGTGACGGATAGGAGAATGTCTCCCAGATATGGGTGGTATCGGGGAAATGAAATACCCGAGGAGGACCAAAACTAGCATTGGTGAAAGGCAGCAGTTTCATCAAAATCGGGCGATGACGTGGAAACGGTATAGTAATGAACACCAGGAGGCGATAAGTAGCAGTTCTGGTAACTCGGCTCCTGCAACTGCAGTAAAGAAAACGAACGGAACCCACACTGTACAAAAATTTTCCAAAACATCTTAATGGCAGACGAAAACAAAAACACGGCCCTCAGTCCGGGGCCCTTAGATTAGGAGAGGGTGCGAAGAATCTACCAGTCGTCGATAGAAGCGACCGCAGAATAAGAGTGTACAACTATAGCATGCGAATTGCACTGCGGGTAAACTGGAAATGTCGAGGCAGAGATGCGCAGACTAAATATTGACATCTTGGGGGTGAGTGAGGTCAGGTGACCTGGATCTGGCACACAGACAACTGGTAGCGGCGTCATTTGCTACTACGGAGGAACAGATACTTTCCACCGATATGGGACTCCTGTACTTGTCAAAAAGGACATAGATAGATCGGTTATAGAGTTCATACCCTTCAACGACCGGGTTATGCTACTGGAACTACAAACCACACATCGAAACCTGAACATAATACAAATATATGCCCCAACAAATGATAAAAGTGATGATGAAACAGAAGATTTTTACTCAACGCTAAACGAGGCGGTGAAATTCACGAAAAAAGGCGAATTAAATATGGTCATAGGGGACTTTAACACGAAAATCGGTTCAGGAAGGGAGAGTGATATTGTAGGGCACTACTGCCTGAGCGACCAGAATACTAGATAGGCTTGTCCAATTCAGTAAAGAATCAGACCTGTTTCTTGCTAATACGTTCTTTAAACAACACCCTAGAAGATTATACACCTGGTATCCTGCTGAGAATACAGGTCGTATAACAAGAAATCAAATTGATTTCATACTTACTGGATAAGAGCTGAAGAAAAACGTACGAACAGTAAAAACAAATCCGGGCGCAGAAATTAACAGCGACTATAATCCTGTTGTCATAGATTTTCGAATGAGACGCTTCAAGAAGATCAGTAAGCCAAAACCAACTCCTAAAATTAACACCAGACTACTGCTGAACCCAGGTGTGCAGGCTCAAATAAGTTCCAAGTTCGAATGTGAATTATCAAGCATCCAAAATCAAGAACATACCGATATAGAGGAAAGCTGGAATCAGATGAAAAAGTCCATAGCACAAATACAAGAGGGGGTACAATATGGGATATCCTGAAGCTAAGCTAGGGCTGACTCTTGAAATATTGGAACTCATGAATGAGAGAAGAACTCATAAGGCAAATCCAACACTATATGTTGAACTGAACAGAAGGATTAGGAGAAAGTGCAGAGATGCAAAACAACTGTGGATATCTGAGAAATGTAATGAGATTGAAAATCTGCCAGAAAAACATGACACATTCAATCTACATAAGAAAGTCCAACAGCCATCTTACAAAACAAAACAAAAATAACGATAAAATTCTAGGAATAGAAAATAAACTCCAAAGATCGCAAGAGTACGTAGAAGAGTTATTAGATTACTGTAGACCAAGTACACCACTAGAAGCGGATGCGAATATAAACGAACAGGGAATAAACGAACATTACCAAGACGAAATAATCCATGCAATAGAATCTCAGAAAGATGGCAAAGCAACCGGTCTAGACAATATTCATGCCGAAGTTATAAAACTCATAGCCGAAGAATGATGGAGAAGGATTCCAACGTCTGGTTTCAATGTTCAATATAATATACCGTACAGGGACAATCCCAATAGACTGGCTGCGCTCAACATTTATTAACCTTCCAAATAAAACCCACGCTTCGAATTGTGATGAACCGCATGATAAGCCTGATGTCCCATGTCTTCAAAATATTCCTCAGAATAATCCATACCAGAATTTACCAGAAGTGCGAATACCAACTGGATGAAACTCAATTTGGATTTCGCAGTGGTCTAGGCACTCGTAAGGCGCTATTCGCGTTAAGGGTTCTCACTAAGTGATGCAGATACATGAATATCAATGTAATCGCTCGTTTTATAGGCCACCAAAAGCTCATAGAAATTCTCAGAACAACCGGAATAAATAGAGAGGAAATCCGACGATTTTCCAATCTCTACTGGAAGCAGGACGCAATAGTGAAAATTGAGGGACAACTTCGGAAGCAGTAGCGATTAAAAGAGGAGTAAGACAAGGCTGCGTGCTATCTCCGCTCTATACAATTAAGATTCAGAGGTTCTCTTCAAAGAACTGCTGGAAGATATCGAAGGTGGGGTTAAGATCAACGGGAAAGTAATCAATAACATTAGGTATTCCGACGACACCGTTGTGCTAGCCCAGAATGCGCAGTACTTGCAAAGGGTAATGGGTCATATAAACGCATCACATTAGTACGGCATAGTGAAAACTCTGGTCACCTCATAAAAAAATTAAGATCATTGCATTTGCCAAGACACCTGTGGGGGCTCATCTGGTTATTCGCGGTGATATGGTGGAAGAAGTGTCATCATACAAGTATCTGGGGAGTGTCGTGAATGACCAATGTGGACCCGAAGAAAGAAGTCAGAAGCCGCATTGAACAAGTCAGAAACATATTTATAAGCATGAGACGACTTTTCGTAAGGTAAGATCTGAGCCTGCAGCTCCGGATACGCATGGTCAGATGTTACTTTTTCTCGGTTTTCCTATCCGGATGCGAGTGTTGGACTCTTGATACAACAATGGGCAAAGAATAGCTGCCTTTGAAATGTAAATGTATCGCCGTATACTAAGAATATCATGGGTTCAAAGAATATCAAATATAGAAGTTCTTAATGGCATGAGAAATCAAAAATAACTCATGCTTACCATCAAGGAGAGATAAACGAGCTACATAGGTCACATAATGCGACGGGAACGGTATGGACTTCTGCGACTGATTATAAAAGGCAAAATCCAGGGCAAGAGGTCTGTCGGCAGGCGACAGGATTCTTGGCTGAAGGACATTCGGAGGTGGTTTGGTTGCTCATCTCTTGACATATTCCGTATGCCTGGATCTAGAACCACGTTAGCTATTTGGATCGCCAACCTTCGAAAAGAGACGGCGTCATGAAGAAGATGATGAATGTTACGTCTAGATCTAACTAACAAAACGAGGCGGAAATTTTAACATTAATTAATTTCACTTCTGGGAAATATAGACTTCACGTGCCTTTACAAAAATAATTTTTGAACACTGCATAGTATTAGCAGCTTTTACAAAATCGTCTGCCATTAGTCTCTTTGAATAAGTGGATAAATAATGTTTTTCCTTGTATATGGATTGGACTTATCGGTCCCATATTTCCATTGCTATTTTTTCTTGTTCTGGCTTGTTAGAGATTGGACTTTCATAGGGAAATCTATTATCGAAAATTGCACACAAAACACCTTGTATTTAAAAAATACCTTTAGATAAGTTAAGAAGTTTGAAACGCAATTATATTAACACTCATTTGCGGTTTATGTTGCATGTTTATTTGAAAATAGTGATTTCGTACCCATATCAATGCAGATGATTTCAAAACATGCTTTTGATGTTCCAAACATTCCCCCAAAATATAGCTGGAACCCCGAATAGTAAAATAAACAATTACTTGGTTGTCTATCGAGCATCTTCTTTTTTGATTACGGAAAATAAATACACGATACTTATTATTTCAGATTGATCCATTTTGTTATATATTTTATTATACTTCATTAACTTCTTCCATCTGCCATGAAAATATAATTTCTACCATTTATGAGCTCTTTTCAAACGGAAATTTGCAATATACATGCTCAAAATGTGTTCTCTCGTCTCAATTAAATTCAAAAAAACGTAATAAATAGTGAAATAAAATAGAAGCAAATTTAAAATTGAAAACATGTGAAAGAGTGTAACAAATTCAGATTAGAAAGCTAATTTTAAGACTTCGATTAATGTTTAAAAACTAGTTATATAAAACCAACAAGGTCCCATATTATTGCAAGGGTATAAAGTCGACTTAAACTTAGAGAGGATGAAAAGTCAATTTTTCTTCCACAAACATTACATAATCCTGAAAACCGGTGCACGAATTGCTTTTCTAACCGGTAAGGCCTTGTCCAGTTTAATTGGAAACTGACAAACTACATTAGGAACTTAGTGTTTCAGTGCTTAGGAAACACATAAAAATTAAATTAGTTTTGTTGAAAAATGTATATTAATATTAAATTATCCACAAGCTAACAGACTTGAAATGACAAAATTAACTTTCAACTAAATTATTCTGCTCCTTGATCAATTTTTCTTGATAATCTCCCATTGCGTTTCATTCCTTCTATTTGAACGGAATTAAATTAATTTATTTTCCAATTCCAGAAAAACGTTATTATCAACGCTCGTGGCATAGAAGCACAAATTCCGTGTACATAACTTTACATCTGGTCATATTTGAGAGTCTTAGGATTACTTTGGGACTATTTCTGTTTCTAATTACTAGCCACTCATTTGTAGTTTAATATACATAAATTACATTTATCAGCCACTAACCCCGTATAATTCAAAATTAGTTTCCATTAAATGCAGCCAAGACAGAGCTACAGTAAATCCCCCAATCAGCACTGGGTATTACGGTTGAAACTAGATTGTGTTGCTTCAATTATCCAACAGATTTTCTACAATTGGATTTAATTTCAGTAGTAAAAAAAAAGGCTAATCTGGATTTCCGAGCCTTTCATGTGCTTTTTCTGGCAGACGAAATGTTTTAATTAAATGTGCTTCTTAGTGGAGGGTAAACTGTTAGAATACGACATTACTGTTTTTGTCTCCTTAACGAAATTAAGTGCAGAATATTTCAACTGCTGATTTATCCTAATTATCCCAGAAATAACCAGAATATTCGAAATGTCATCATGTTCACAGTTTTTAATAAAATTAGCCATCACTGCTGACTGTTCCTCCTAATGAAATTATGTAAGTAAAATAATCAAGTAAGTACCCCCACATGTCACCAATTTTCAGGCTCCAAGAGATTGATGAGCAGCAATTTAAAAATAAAAAGGGTTTTAGAACATGACTCCCTTTAATTTCGAAACAGACATGTCAAGCAATAAATTAAGTCAGACTTTCGACGTTCTGAATGTCTCTAAACTAATGCTGTTTCCAAACCAAAAAAATCCGAAAAACTTGAAAAAGTATTTCACGTTTAATGAAAATAGCTATTGGTTCCTCACATTGGCTGTTGACTGGGGCATTTAACCCAAAAGCTGTAAAATATTATTAGGGTTAGCCCTTAGGAAATCGGAAGATAGGATTAGTGAATATGTAGTTAGCCTAACGTTATTACACAGAAATCGGGATTCAGATATAGCTTATGAGATTTGCTAGTTTCTCTTACTGATCGATAGTCCACTGCTGAATTTATTGCATTTTCGGAGCGCAGAAAATTAACAGTTCTATTGTTATAAAAGGTTTTCCAACTATTTTTATTGCTCGAAACGCAATTGCCCACAAACCGATTATGCCAATATCCAACAACGTTCTTTCAAATCTCGTTTAAGCGTGTACCTTGTGGGCAAAACCCGGAAAATTTTAAAGTACTTTCTTTCGTTGCAAGTATGATTTGGTTTATAATATTAGAGAGTAGTTGTTGTTTACTAAAAGCATGTACAAAAAAAATGTTGGAAAGATTTCCATCATTTTTAATATTGATGATTTTGTTTAGTTCCTCCTTTTTCAGCATTGAATTTGGTTTAGGCGCTTGATTCTTTTTTTCTTTTCTGCTCAATACGTTAAAGCTCAAAGTTGTCGAATGAAAGGTTTTGTAAATAGTAGCGATATTTAAGTCTCTCTTAAGGCCACCGTCGGAAGTTGTCGAGAAAAACTAATTTAAAAAACCCACGTACTTTTTATCAGATCTCCTCGTGCTACATCTTAGAGCAAGCCAAATCAAATGCTGCTATTCTCATTATATTTATTCCTCACATAGGAAGATGCAATGAGAGTCATTAAAAAGCCACCTGCTCTTGAGCAGAAAACATTTTAAAATTCAAACCAATAAACAACAATATTATTCAGTTTTGAACAATAGATGTGTATGTTACGTTTCCATTTACGCTTACGAGCACTGCTTTTTAAACCAATATTTATTTCACTTTGATATATTTTCACTTTCTCAATGTCTACTTCTTTGATTTATTGCGCCACTTGCTGAATAAAATACGTTTCAAGGCATAATGGAGTTTTTAGTTGAATAGCAAATCCCAAGTTTGATGCCGATGGACGAAGAAAAATAAGTCCTAAAATTGAAGTGTTAATATGAAATAAAAATATTCGTTGTAGAAGTTTCGATTGTCGATTGATATTTGAAAAGTTAAACAAAGTGTTTCGTTGCTGGAAGTCAAATTATTCCTAAATAATGAAAACTTTGAAAAAATGCGTTTTACAGCGGGAGCTGCCTCTAAAGTTGCATACTGAATACACAGATATTATGTTTCCTGGTATTACGTTCCAAAAAAGTTGTTTTAAAACCATGAACTTTTTTTGTTAGGGAAATGGGAATCGAAGTTTTCCAAACTATTTTTTGGAATTTTGAGCATTTTTTCTATACTTTTATTATTATATATTCTTTTTCCTGACTGTACTTTAATTCATTCCAATGTATTCCTGGGTTTTCAGTCAATTTTATTGTCACTAATTATGGTGTTATGTGATGCCCTGCGTTTCGTTAGGTAGACCCGGGACGAAACGCAGGGCTCATCACATAACACCATAATTAGTGACAATAAAATTGACTGAAAACCCAGGAATACATTGGAATGAATACTTTTATTATGCAACTATTTCAGTAAAAATCCAAAATCCTAGTGGATTATAATTGGTTACTAACTTATTCCCGAAATATCTTTTTGGAAATGATTTTTTTTACATGATGATAGCAATTTTAATAAATCTCTCTGAACAGTTTTTGAGTGTTCGTGCATCGTTCCAAAATATGAAAATAAAATATAAATATACCAAATCATATTGAATGTAAAAGGAAATCAAATAAAATCGTTCTTTTATCGTTGTAGGATCCTTGTAGCCAGTAATGCTTTTTTGATGACTTATTAGCTTCCGATCACTATTTTCATGAATATTATTATGGGCAACGGCTTATTGGTTTATTTCTCATGCTGGCGCCTTATATTTACCTATTACATACCAAAAATATTCATTTTTCCGGAATTATTTCACTAAAAGCACGCTTCTTCATATCTAATCATCAACTGGTTTGTTATTAGGGCAATTTTATATTTGGAAATAACCTATCTATAATACAATTCAAAGGAAGTTCTGCAATTTTTGTTGCAAATAAAATTTTCGGTTAAAACTGTGTGACCAACTGGTTCTGCATCCCTTTTTTTAAGAATTAAGTAGGGTTGGAAACATCAATTGGCTCACCGTCACAAACATATCAAAAAATAATGTTCTTCTGAAATTTTGCAACTATATTTGTTAGTATATTATTAGTATTTTTAAGTTGATCTCGCCCTCCGATTAACGCTAAAGTGGCGTAAAAATGCGATATTAACAAACAGCCGATACTAATCGACTACTCAATAAAGCGGTTGGTGCTGAACTAAATGCAGCGAAATCTGCACTTAATTGATGGCTTTGTTTTAACATGACGAGGTGAAAGGGGAGTGTTGCGCGGGTGTACAAAGGAGCGCTTAGAGCACGACCGTGTTGCTCAGATTAAATAATAATTCAGCGGTAACGTGAGTCAATGGGTTATTGTACTGATCCACTTCACTTACGTGGTGTGGACATCCTTTCCAGTTTATTTATTATGCGAATTTCTTATCAACCCCAATGTCAAGGCGGTTGGTAATAAAAAATGCTTTAATTATATTCAATTTTTTTAAGGCAGCAGCGGGATAATTTAAAGTGCACTCTATACGTGGTGTCAATTTGAAAACTTCCCACCCTTAATATCTTTCTTGCAGTTAGAAATATGAAAAATCTGAAAGACACTTTGTTTTGTGTAACAACACCAGGTTTGCTTAATTTCGGAGTTTTTTACTATAACTCGGCTTTGGTTATCCTTAAGTACATTAACTCTTCTTCTTTTATCTGTTCCCGTCATTTCCCTTACCTTCTTGTGCAGGTTAAAGCTATCAAATTTGGCTTGGCATTCTTCGATTTCTGCACATTTTTCTAGTTTTACTTTTTCCTTATCTGTTCTTATTTTCGCCCGTATTTCTCTCTGTATGTTCATGTATTCTCTCGTTTTAATTTTAAACGTTCTCCTTTTTTCCATCAGTTCTTGGATCTCGTCTGTCATCCAAGATTTTTTCCAAGATCGAATGAACGCAAATTAACGCGGTACTCGTAGTACCAATCGAAATGTTAATTACAAATAATTATTTTCAAATAAAGTTCGAAACGGTGCCACCCATGCGCGTAGCGAGCAAGAAGCAGAGGGGGTCATGCCACTGAAAAGAGAATTGAAGGCCCTTCAAAACGATGTTCCACTTGACCCACATTCCCATTTAAGATCCTAAGGGTGCCATCTACTCCTCCTAGGGGGTCGAAACAAGAAGACTAAACATATTCTTTTAAAATGTCCCCCTTACAAATTAAATTGACGTGTCTTTCCGATTTTTCATATTTTTAACTGTAAGAGATATATTAAGGGTGGGAAGTTTTCAAATTAACACCGCGGCAATATGTCCAATGTTTTCATGTCTGAAAAACACAGTAGCTATTTTCAGAACAAACATTGTTAAATGTATTCCATAGAGGTTCAGGTAAAAATGGAATTTAACAGCTCAAAAATATTTGTTTGTGTATAGAATAAAAGCCACCTTTATGTCATACATTTTTCATTTGCGGTGCATCAGACTTAAATTGTGTTTGCTTGTATGTGTTGCTTCAAAGGATGATCTTTCATCTAACATGGGCTTTTAACCGTTCTGGGATATACGGGAGAGCAGCTAACTCACTGCCTGAAGGTGCTCCTGGCTTACCTCTATAGAGAGTTTTTAAAAGCGAGTAAAAATTCCTTTTTATCTAACAGAATAATAAAAGCAACCACATTACGTTTCAGGATGTTTGAAGTTGAGCATTTTCACATTTGATGGGTAAATATACTTAGTTTTTTCACAATAAAGTTCTAAAACGAGCTTGTAAAATTTTGGCTCATGCGGAAAAACATAGATGTTAAATAATCTAAGTAATTGAAAGAAACTGAAGTACTGCCAAAATATTTTTTGAACAGATTTATTTTTCTTTATATATTAAATATTGCTATAATTGATATCGCACACCTGCATGTGGTTTAAGGCATGTTTATAGACAATATATTATTACAAAGGGCATTGGGCTTACATGCATCCTTGCATGCTTACGCGATATTATTTAACAATCAACTGAGCGTACTTTGTATTTTATTAGTAATTATAATAATAGAGTACATCCGTTTTATGTCATATAGTTTTACATCAATTTGTTTATTAACTCGATAACATTTTAGCTTAATAAATAAAATAAACAATCAGCTAAAGAGAAGAGTTTAAAATCCAACTCAAAGTCTGGAAAAAGGTGAGTGCAAAGTTATTAAAAATTTCTAAAAAAATGCTAAATGTATGACAGCTAGTAAAAAGGGTCGTAACCTTTTTTCGTAAAGTGGAGTAGGTAATTGTTTCTAGATTGCGGCCAGCAGGACTATCGTAAATTTCCCAACAATGTCGCTTTACAACTTGTAACACTCAATGGTTCGGAAAATAGACCCTAAGACGTTTCAAGTTTCCGGCATAGGCGACCCTATCCGAATTTATTAGAAATATAAAACTTACTTTAAAAGGCAAAATGTAAAGAAACAAAATGCCAAGTTTTTACTTTCAGTCGCAAACGTGTATATTAAAGCTTTCTAAAGTTGAAAGTGGTTTTGTAGAACTTGATATTGGCTGTAAAACTTGGTAATTTTGTTAGGAGTGAATTAACGCGGACTTTTGCCACTTTTCTTTTGAAATATAAACAATATTTATCTATAACTGCAAAAGTTTTAAAGGACTTTTATTTTACGGTAAGTATTAATACTTATATTTTTAAGTATTATGCCCCAATCGTGTAAAAGAGTTTATATTATGTTCATTGCTCTTTTTGGTTTTTGATAAATTACTTCTATGCTTGCTTCAAAAAGAGGCTTTAATGATTTGAAAACTTACGAAGCAAATATTTTCACACTGTTCACTTGCTAATTTAAATCGTTGTTAAAATCAAAATTTGCACACAACATTACCTAAATAAAAGTGCAACACAAACAGTTCAAATAATTTAAATTGCTGAAAAGCGAGGACATAAATGTTTCCAGTTAAGGAAAATTTATTTAAATAGAAGCAGAAGTATGACAATGCAAAACAACAAGAAACAAAAGTGGATTGAAAGTTAAATAAAAAAGTAAGATTTACATTTATTATCAATATATGTGTTTATTAGTTAAATCTTTACAAATACGTTTCGGTGTCTTTCTCCACCATCATCAGTTTGTCTAAAATACACATTAACAGTCATCATTAATTTAAAACAAAAGCCCTTCTAAAATATACATACTAAAATACATATTACAAACATATTAAAAAGTATATTAAAAACATAGGATCACAGTCAAGTCAACAGTCAACAACAAGTCACAAGTCACAAATCAGGACAATCATGTTCGGGAAAATACTAGAATCTATTGTTTAGAGATTTAAATTTTACTTACATGTATGACTGTTTCTACCTTCACATTTGACAAACTATTGAAAAATCTTTACTTTGTTCAATATCGAGCGAGAGAATAAAAAAAATTATTATTCTATAAATAAATAAATAAAAAATTATTCTGAATTAATGTTATCCGCTTATTCCCGCAATATTTCTAGGCGTTATAAAACTTTTCTGTCACAAGATGCCGTTATTTCATTGGGAATTGTTAATTGAAGAAAAACCGGGCAAATAAACCATTCATTGTGATGTGATATTTTAAATAATTCATTAAGTAACCTTGTAGACGTTGAACGGGCATCGAAGATTTGCATAACCTTCAGGGATTAAGTGAAGCTTTTAGTAGCAATATTCAAATAGTCAGTATTTAAAATGTAAAAGTTACATAAATATTCAGTTTTCAGTCGCAAATTACTTTTTTTAAGGAAGAAAGACCGATAGGTCGATTGCCTTTTCTTGGAAATAAAGATTTAAAAAAATTACTACTACTACGACTACTACTTTTTTTAGGGACCTTGGAATTGAAAATTGTTGAAAGTTTTGGTTGGTTTCGCAGTTAGTCAAAACCGAAATTCCATGCAAAAGAATTGCTTTATCATCTAATTACAATAAAATTGTTTTTTAGCCAACAATTACTAAAATGAATAGAATTTTGACCATTTTATTTCTTCTCCTTCCTTTTCTTTAAATTACCCATTTAATTACTTTTAAAATATTTTATTATCTAACGTTTTCCTTTAATTAACACAATGAATTAATTAAATTGAATTAGACTTACTTAACTTTATATTTTTCTATGTGCTATATTTGCTGACTTTGTGATTAATATTTGCCAATTATTAATGAGTTTATTGGAAAACATATTTAAATATATTTTCCAATAAACGTATAAAAAATATAAAAAATATATAAAATAATAAAAAAATATATATTTAAGTAGTAGTAGTAAACATCTTTATTTCTAAAAAAATTATTATTTCTAAAATAAAAATATATTTAAATACACTCAAAATAACGACCTAAAAAAGACACTGAACCAACTTAACAGAAACATTAAAACTCTGACTGGACAATACCGACAAGACAAATGGCTAGAAACATGTAAAGAAATACAGAAGGACAAAGGCAAAACATACTGGCGAAAAATTAAGAAACTGGCGCAATACACGAAGACTGGCACTACTGACACAATTGACGAAAACGGAATAGAACACTACACAGACAAAGAGAAAGCGGACGCATTCGCCAGACACTATCAAAGGGCCTTCAGCATATCGACAAACCCTAACTTCGACAATGACAACTGTAACTTGATCAACGACTGGTACTTGAACTATTTTAACAGCTCACCAAACTACACCTACAAACTGATCACAGACACAGAGTACGATGAAGTCCTAGCGCACATCAAAAACACTGCACCGGGGAAAGATAAAATTAAGGCAAAACTCTTGAAAAGCCTAACTCAAGAAACACACAAACTGATCCTAACTGAATTGAACAACTGCATCAGAAATGGCAGAATCCCAGAAACATGGAAAAACGGCTTAATAATCCCTATACCCAAAAATGGACTGGACAATACACAACCGAGCAACTACAGACCAATTACACTACTTCCAGTACTAAGCAAAATGTTTGAATACATAATAAAGCAGCGGCTTGACAAAGTGATTGGAAAATATATACCTACCTACCAATTTGGTTTCAAACATCACTCGACTGTTCATCCGCTCTTTATTTTGGCCAACAATATACAAACTACCCACCTAACTGACAGAAAGACAGCTTGCCTATTTATGGACATTAACAAGGCTTTTGATAGTGTCTGGCATAGAGGCTTACTATACAAACTATACAAACTACACACACCAACATATCTACTACACACCATAAAGAACTTACTAGAAAACAGACAACTACAAGTACGAATTGACAAAACACTGTCATTTTCTTTTTCCCCTGAACAAGGGCTCCCTCAAGGATCCCCGCTCTCACCGTTTCTCTACAATATGTACTGCCATGACATATACAATTACAACTTACCAGACAAAAATCAAATCGAAAGATCGGCATACATATTACAATACGCAGACGACACGACACTTATTGTACATGACAAAACTATTGAGAGAGCAGCTCAAAGACTCCAAACACTAACAAAAAACACAATGACATGGTTTTATAAATGGAGACTAACACCAAACGCGTCAAAAAACCAACTTCTGCTCACAAACCACAGATTCAACGCTGACTCCCCTACAATAACTGCAGACGGCCAAACGACACAACCAAAAAACGACGTAAAATACCATGGAATCACAATTGACCACAAACTTAAATTCACTAAACACATACGAAACATCAGGGCAGAAACAATAAAGAGAACAAAACACTTCCGATCACTAACCTACAAAGACAGAGGAATTAGCACAAATACTGCCACCAAAATATATAAAGCTACTTGTAGACCCTTGCTAGACTTTGGACATATACTCATGACCAACGGAACAGAAAGGACAAAACGTTATATACAAACAACAGAACAAATTGCACTAAGACTAATCTTTTTGAATATTCTTTTTCCTGACTGTACTTTAATTCATTCCAATGTATTCCTGGGTTTTCAGTCAATTTTATTGTCACTAATAATGGTGTTATGTGATGAGCCCTGCGTTTCGTCCCGGGTCTACCTATTGGACTCGTCAGTAAGGCTTAGGTAGACCCTGCCCTATACGCCAGACATCGGCCATACGCGTTCGGACGTAAATGAACCGAGCCGGTGTAGATCTTCTGCGGTGAGATGTTGGCAACCCGTGTTGCCGATGCTGCCACTCGTTCCATTCTGCTTTTTTTTCCCTTTTTTGAAAACCCAGGAATACATTGGAATGAATTAAAGTACAGTCAGGAAAAAGAATATACAAAAAGATATAGATGCTTGGGAAAAAAAGCAGAATGGAACGAGTGGCAGCATCGGCAACACGGGTTGCCAACATCTCACCGCAGAAGATCTACACCGGCTCGGTTCATTTACGTCCGAACGCGTATGGCCGATGTCTGGCGTATAAGGCAGGGTCTACCTAAGCCTTACTGACGAGTCCAATAGGTAGACCCGGGACGAAACGCAGGGCTCATCACATAACAGCATTATTAGTGACAATAAAATTGACTGAAACCCCAGGAATACATTGGAATGAACTAAGACTAATAACACGAATAAGACACCCCCAAAACCCACTACACAACCCCCCCACCCAACTACTATACGAACGCACAAACATGACAAAGATTTCGGAAAGACTCATACATCTACAGACAAAATGGACAAACAACCCCTACAACTGGACCATACTGAATCTCCTTTGTCTTACAAGACCAACCAGACAATCCCGCTTCCGTTTCCCTACATCAACGCTACTCGAACACTTACAAACGCAACTGACTAGTGGACAATAAAATAATTTTTTCTTGTCATTGGAATTTTATTTAATAATATTGTTAACCTAGAATAAGAGAATTTAAATATTTGTTTTTTATTTAGATTAAGACTACATGTATTAAACAAGGGCAGAAAGACCGATAGGTCGATAGCCTTTTTTAGAAATAAAGATGTTTACTAATACTACTACTATATCTAAATTTAAAGTTAGAAAAGAATTTGTTAATTCAGTTTTTTGTTTAAAGTGCTTATTAAATTACTGCACTTGAAATATATTTAGCATGATCCAAATAACCTATAGCAATATCCAGTTAAACCCCACATGAAAATTGACGAATAGTAAAATTTGATTTCAAAAAACACTATAGAAAATGATGCCGTCCCGAGGGTCATTTTCCATTACTATTTCGTCCTTTTATTACCGGATTACAGTTTCGATACAATTTTCTCCCTTCAATAACTTGTCTCGTCTGATTAAAGCATAATCCGATGAACTATATAACGTGTCAGATTGACTTTATTAAAAGCAGGAATTGATTTACTGGCACATGGAAAAATCAGTGTTTTTGATTGAAAATGTGTAGCTAAAATAACTTGGAAATTATAGAAAAATCGTTGAGTTAGTCTGCGATTAATAAACATTGGAATTTTCTTGTTTTTGGTAATTCTCAATATTCTTCTGGAGTAAAATATAATAAAAATTAAATTAGAAGCGATCAAGTGCAATTTTTAAAACAACACTTTCTTAAAAAGCTAAACCCTTAACATTTCTCATATATTCTTCTCATTCATAAACTTACGACGTTTTGTAAATTTGTATTCATTTGAGAATTATTGAAAAATAATTGGTATAATTCCCATTATTATACGATTGATCGGCCTAATTTGTAATCCATTATATTCAAAAACCAGAAAGGCCAAGAATAGCTGGTTTTATTAAATAATCTAATAAAAATTGGGCTGCCCCTAATATTCACATCCATTTTGCTGGTAAAATATTAAACAACTTCCGAGTAAAGGATGTCTATCATAACCGTCTGAATTATGCATATACAAATCTTTATACACTGACAGGCGTTATTTTATGTTTTCCCACTCGGGTTGTTCAAGCTTATTATGATTTAGGTGCAAGGAATATATTAATCAGATATATAAAGTAGACAAAATGATTCATTGCATAATTAAGTATAAAATATAAAAAAGTATTGCGTGAAGTCTACTTTAATATAAAATGTAAAAACTGATTCAAATGTAATTCGAAACATTTTTATTATTTCGTTTTAAATAAAACTTAAACGCCACCTATAAAACATGTAAAATATCCTTTCACCTATTCATCATCATCATCAACCTGCCCTCTGGGTCCATTGTTGAACATAGGCCTCCCTAATCTTTTTCTATTCCAATCGACTTTGTGCTGTTTGTATCCAGTTGCTGCAGGTCCTCTTAATATTGTCCGACCAACGCGTAGGCGGTCTTCCTCTACTTCGCTTGTCCGTTCTGGGTCTCCACTCAAAAAGCATCTTTTTCCATCGATCATCCCGCATCCTCGCAACGTGACCAGCCCAGTTCCACTTAAGCTTCGCCGATGACACCGCTAACACCGGTTCTTTCGCGCAGATCCTCGTTACTTATGTGGTCCTTCAAGTTCACACCAAGCATGGTTCTCTCCATCTTCTTGGTCTCCATGGTTCTCTCCATCTCCTCTGTGCAGCTCTAAGTTTCTTTGCTGTTGCGGTTGTTAGTGTTAGGATTTCTGAGCCATTTGTCATTACTGGCAGCACGTACTGATCGAAAACCCTTCTTTTTAGATTGACGGGAAGGTCACTCTTGAAAACGTCTTTAAGTCTTCCAAAATGCTGCCCATAAGAGAGTGAGTCTTCTCTTTAGTTCGAATGTCTGGTCTCATGCTGACCTCATGGCCAAGGTACACATACCTAGCTACCATCTGAATTTCAGCTCCGTCAATCTTCAGGTTGCAGCTGGGAACAAGGTTTGTCATAATTGTTTTTGACATATTGATATTAAGACCGACTCTCGCACACACCTCCTGCAGGTCCTGCAACATTAGTCTCATTTCTTATAGATTGTCCGAGAATATCACCATATCATCTACAAAACGTAAGTTGTTTAGGTTCTTGCCATCTATGTTTATACCTCTTTGACTCCAGGCCAATTGTTAGAATGCACTCGTCATGGCTGTGTTTTGGTTACATCGTGTGGCCTTACCGAACCCCACGTTCAATAGTTATGAGGTTGGTATTTTCTTGTAGTTTTACCGTCATTGTTCCATTTTTGTAGATATTGTGGATGGGTTTGGTATATCGGTAGTCGAACATTCCTGAAGTGCATTCTATATTACTGTATTTAGCTCTATTGTATCGAAAGCTTTGTGTACGTCCTCGAAAGTTATTACTAAAGCCCTGTTGTATTCAATTGTCTTTTCTATTAGTGTTTTGACGCTTGGAATGTGGTTATTCGTTCCAACTCCACGGCTAAAGCCTGCCAATTCCACAGGTTGATAGAAATCCAATGTATTTTCCAGTCGGGTGGTTATAATTCGAGCAAACATTTTATAAAAGTGGCTTAAGAGGCTTATTGGGCGGTAGTTTTCTAGTTCTGTTATATCTCCTTTTTTGTGAAGCAGGATTACATTGGAATTATGCCAATTTTTGGGAACATTACTATTGAATAGACAGAGGATAAAAAGCTCTTTCACTTTAAGCAGTAGATGTTGGCCTACTATTTTTATTGCGTCTGTAACTATGTTGTCTTCCCCTGACGCTTTATTATTTTTTGTATTTTTTAATGCTAATTCTATTTCCTCTATGGTAATATTAGGAAGCTCTTCTGATCCTTGGTTGACAATGCCCCCTTTCAATGTCAGCATTTCGGATTCAGAGTTTTCTTCGTCATCATTATCATATTGACTTATGTAAAGGAGTTTATAGAATTCCTCCACAATATTTAATATTTCCTTTCTATTGGTCGTAACCTCTCCATCTTTGTTTCTCATTTTACATATCTCCTTCCTTCCATTCTTCATGCTTTTGTTATTCTCTATGATTCGTTCAATTTCTACTTCCTTCTTACTGCTTCAGAAATTTGTCTGTTTATTTCCCTTAGCTCTTCCTCTGTGGTTGCTTCCTCACTTCTTTTGTTTATTCTTTCTTGCATTAGTTCTTTAGTTTCTTCGCTTATCCTTTCGTCCTTTTTGGCTGCAGGGAATGTTTATCTTTTCCTTCATCTATTACCCTTTTAAAAATTACCGATATAATACTTTTGAAACAGTATCATTTACTGAAAGGTATTTTCGTCTCGTTTAAGTGCGAATCTCATGCCTTCCACATATCGTAAAACCTAATCAAGGTAACGTTTTTCAACCGCTTTACGGCGGTACGGGTCGAAATTGTTCACGATTATGTCATTAGCGTATCCAGTCCTGATAAAGTTCAAGTTCGAAGTTTTTTCTCCCAATATCGGGTCTATGTCGAAACAAGTGAGTTTGTGTTTTAGTTGATATGGATCTGGCTATCTCTGGGTTACAAGCGAGAATGGAAATGTACAAAACGTTGCTTATTGAATTAATTTCATATATATTGTTTGAAAGGTAATAAAGTCCTGAAAATGTAAACACTTTTCAAATATATGGTTAAGTTGTTGCAATTTTTGTAATAGAACCTTTCCTGCATTTATTTGTTGATTGTCCAATTTTTGTTTAAATGTTTTAAAAAAGAGGAAAGTAAACATATAACTAAATTATACCGACACAAACGAAGCACAAGGAATACATTGAACGTTCGTTCATGGCCCTAAATATGTAAAAGTTTTGCCTTACTTTTACTTGATTTAGGAGGTTTTCGGTTGCCTTTTTTCGAGATTTCCTATAGAGCGCCTTAAGCGGAACTAGACGTCATCGTTTTCTTTCCGATATTGCGATTGAAAGGCATATTTATGGTTCCTATTCGTAGTTGCCATCAGTTTCATAAAAATAAATTTCAAAAAATGTAATAAGTAGCGGTTTAACAAGTTTTAACTAAATCTCGCTCTCGCCTTTAAAAATTCACGTCCTTCAAACTGAGGCAAGTAGCATTTTGCAATTTTCTATATCTATAGAAGACACTTGACGCTAAAGATATTAAAAAGTTTACACAAATGTGCCAAATATTCTGGTTTTTTCTCAGTTTTGTAAATAGTGGTCTGAAAATGAATGATTTTTCCCAACTGCGTTCTCTCATTTAAAAATTGACATTTTCGAAAAAAAAAAGCACTTGGCACCTTGAAATATTCAGCACCTTAGAAGATACCTGACTCTTAACATTCTGCCAGTTTCAGGAAAATCCTTCTAATTTCGTTTGTTTGTTGGCTTAGCAAATGTGGGTCGCAAAATTGGAAAATATCAGTAACAAAATTGATGCTTTCATTCAGCTGTGCTCTCGCCTTTAAAAAATCCGTTTTTCCAGACTAATGCCAGTAGCAATTTGGTATTTTCTATATCTATAGAAGACACTTGACGCTAAAGATACTGAACAATTTATATAAATTGCCAAAAAAATCTGGTTTATGTCAGCTTCGTAAACATCAGTCTCAAAATGGATGTTTTTAGCCAACTGGGTTCTTTCATTTAAAAATTCGAATTTTCCAAAATAGCGCAACTATTAGTTTGAAATTTTCACTGGATTTGGACAAAATCTGAGTTTGCAGCTGCTGAAGATTTCATAACAATTGCTACAAATCCTGATTTTTGTCATCTGAGTAAATGTGGGTTTCATAGTGGAAGTTTTTACCCAACTGTGCCTTTGAGATTCTTTTAAGAATTCACATCCTCCACACTAGGGTCTCTAGAGATTTGCAATGTTCACCATGTTTAGCAGAAGTATTATGCATTAAAGCCGCTGAGAGTTTTATAAAAATCGACCAGAATGGTGATTTTTTTCCAGCATTCTAACTATTGGACTAAACATTACTGCTTTGTCTCAACTGTGTTCTCTCCTTAAAAATGTCGAAAATTCCCAAATAAAGCAGCTACTAATTTTATATTTTTACCATGTTTAAAAGACACTAATCTGCAAAGTTTCATCGAAATTGTCCAGAATCCTGATTTTTCAAACATTTCAATCTGATGATATTAGTTGATTTTTTCCATATCTACAACGTTAAGTTTGCTGTTTCATATTATGCGTCTGATTGTAAATTTGTTATTACTATGTGGATTATTCATATTCCCTGCAGGAATTGTCTGACTTAACGGTAAAAGCGGGTATCAACTATAAGACGCTCAACGGATAGGTAACCTTGTTAGCTTTTTACGACATGGACAAAATAAGTATTTTGCTGAACGAAAGTCGATCCGGAACTAAAAAAGGATATAAAAACGATGCTTTGTGTGACATGTCTCAGTGGTTGGTACATTTCAACCGCAAACATGTAAGATGAATAAAATAATAGGTATTTTTGGGAAACTGATCCTGCAAAATTGACCCTTTTTTGTTCTTATTTCCCATCTAAGTCCTTCCGAATATTATTTCAGCACTTTCAGCAGAAGCTGTAATATAAAATTTTGGAAATGTATCTAAGGACATATTCGACATGAAGATACGGGATTTTTGTTGTTTTCTATATCGATTTTTAAATTTTTTCTTCAGAATTTAATGAAGGTAAAAGTACACTGTTTTAACTTCCGGTTCCATTCTTCACAGTTACTGCTCCTTAGCTTGTAAAAGAAGTTGAAGCATTGTTTAATGCTTGTATAAGTCTTTATGTCTTTATGTTATAGTTACAGTGCGACCTGGCCTGAAAACCTGCATAGTAATAACAAAATGAGAGTTTTAAGAAGTCAATACAGTACTACTTAAATATCTTAAGGAAATGGTTTCACCTGGAAAACAAATGTGGTTATTTGATATTTTTCTCTCTCTAAAACGCAGCTTGCAAAATGTTCGATTATTTTATATAAGATACAAAAGCGACATTACTTTTTCAACTTCAAGTTTTTTATCAAAAATTTCCATTTGTCTATAAAACGGCTCACATTTGTACTAAGAGTGCTTTTAGCATTAGAACTGAGAGCGCTTTTTTGTAGAAAACCATGAGTTTTTAACAAGTGGTCTCAAGTTACCATTTTCCCTAGTGGTGTAATAGATACAGGCAAAAGAATCGCTTTCAACCTCACAATGAGCCCCGGATATAATATATTTAAAAAAATGTACGCATGTAGAAATGTGAATATTACCAATACTCCAATTCAGTTCAATTAGAAACTTAATTTTTTTCTACTAAACTATGCCTTATTGCACCTTCAAATCACTAAAGCAACGCTTCTGATTAATGAAATATATGAAAGGCGCATTTTATCATCATATACTTAGATGTCATTATAAAGTTTAATTTTCGCCTCTTATTATCTTACTTACGAGTAGAAACTTTAGATGCATCCTAATTATTTTCTCTAAAGTTTCACTAAATAATGTATTTGCTAATGAAGTAGTGTCAGATCAGATTTATGATTTCACGTGAAGAAACGTTCTCGCGGAAAATGTATAAAAGACAAAGCGTCTAATTAAAACTTGAAGTTTGCTTGAACTTTATTATCTTATTTCAATAACAGTCTTTAATGAGACCGTAATTTTGATTTAGCTACTTTTGGGCCCTTAGCCAATTTAGGTGTTGTAGAAAATACCTTTAGAAAGACCGGCACTCATTTAAAGGACTTTTTAACTGCGACTTAAGAAAATATTGACAATTAAATGAATTATAAAAAAAACAATTACATATTTCTTTCTCCACTTTTGTTCTTTTACCACACAAATATTACGTCAAGCAGGAACTAGTTCTTATTCAAGACTCAGACAAATTGATCTCACGGGATAAATCAATCACAAAAATCTGACCATATTCCATTAAGCCGGAAAGGTTCAGGAATATATGAAATAATCAGACAGAGAAACCTTCTTTTTTTTTCTTTCTGCATTAAATTTTGGTTATTTGTATTTATGAGTTTTGCGGAGAATTCAGTTAAAATTTGTTTTGTTTTATATTTTATCGTAGCATATTTTGAAGTGCAGTTTAGTTGTTGTAATTAATATTTATCATGATTTCCTTTTCTGTCAATTTTCATAAATCTGATTTATATTTAAGGATTTCCCTATAGTCCCTTGTGAACTATAGCCGGTAAATGCATTTTCCGTATTTTCATGCGAAATTCGCAGAAAATATCTGCAATAGATAGATTTCACGAAAGCTCTTTTCAATATATTTTTATAGACTTTCTTATTAAACGCTATAAGTGAAAATGTACAATCCACGTTACTGTGAAATTTCGTGTGATTTAAATAGACAGTTTTTATTATTATGCAGCTTCAAAACTTTTAGAATCCTTTTAAAATTAATTTCGAAGACGTTGAATTTTTATAGGGCAAAGTATTTATTAAAAATTGAAATTAATTTATTATAATTGGGTTTCTTAATTAGCACAATACGGATGTCAATAATTATTATTTTCTCGTTTATTTTAAAAGCTTAAAAGCCCACTTTGACATGTAATAGAAAGTTTCAATCTAATTTTATCAATCATCAGTCAATTTTGTTTTCGTTGTTTGTCACTTTGAATGCTTTATTATATAAATTCGTTCATAATTATTTAAATAATTTTTTGTATTTTAGCCAAATTTCTTGATCCAATTAGCCTTATTTAACGCACATTACTGTCATTGATTCTAAATAAACTTGAAATTCTCCTTGAAAAGTTCCTGTTACCATTCTATTAGACCAGAATGAAATGCGAAGCTTTTATCTGCTTTGTTATTAAAGCAATGCGTATTACCAAATCAACCCTAATGCTAATTGGGTATGAAATCACATATAATTAGCAGGAGGATGTTGTTCGACATCGGGTGAAAAGGAAACAAATTAAACCATATTTATTGCCTTTTATCCTCGCCCTTATCAAGGGATGGCATGCTGATATTTAGAGTTTTAAACGGAAGAGAGTTTCCAAAGCTTGAAATCAAGTATTTTTTTTGTTTCAAAGCTCTTTTTTATACAGTAAGAAAATTTCAAGCGTAATTTTATTCTTAAAAAAAATAATTCCAAAGACCACCTTCGAGCTCCAAATCCTTTTTACCTATTTCTCTAAATAAGCTCTCGATTCCTCCGGAGGAACAAAGCAAAGCATCAATAGGAATAAAGCGAATTCCGGCTTTAGCAACTTTTCCGAATTCCGGCTTTGGCTACGAAGTGAAGTTGTAGATCAATGTAGCACCATCACTTTGTATTGTAACTTAATTAGAAAGGTTTCATTTGAGTTGGTTTATTAGTTGGGTAGTTAACCAATGGTCATTTCGTTTGGGAACTTTTGCTTCCAATTTGCTTAAAGCCATTAGGAAGTATCGACAGAACAGTTTACTAAAACCTTAAGTGAAATTGAATTATTGAATACTACGGAATGAATAATTTAATACTAATGTTTCACTAATTCGGATTAAGTCGTTTGGAGGTTTAACTTTTGTGTTAACTAACACACCAAAAAACCGTTTCTATTTCTTCAGAAATAATTTGTTTGTTAACTAAGTGGTCAAGTTTAATTAACATTTTCTGCTGCAGCATTGTAATCTGCAATTGAAAGTCTCCGCATGGTATTTCTTCAATAAAACAATAAAAAACTCGATATGGAGGGCCATGAAAAATAAAAAATAGTGTTACCTCAAGGTTTAAATTGCTGCAGGAACAAAAAATGGGCCGATTTTTGTGAAAGAATCGATTGCCAATTCGATAAGCGTTTCAGGGACTTTCTGATCCGATTTCACCGTTAGAACTCGCTCTTTTGTTCTATTTCTTTTTGGAGAACGGAGAATTTACATTTGAATCGTTTTTGATTTCGGCAAGAAAGAAATTGCTCATAGGCGATACAATCAATCACAATGGACAAGGCCGATATCGTTAAACTGAAAACGAGGTAACAGATAGAACCACGTTCTTTGATCTTGAAACAGTAAAGATTTATTTACGATTTTGCTGATAAATGAGGGCCTTTTATGAGAGACTTTTCGTGGTTTGAAATAAAGAAACGTGAATTAATCAACAATATAGAAAACATTTAATTTTTTTTTGAACTTCAACTAGTAAATTATTAATTTCATACGGAGGACAAACGAAATTTAAATAGTCGAACCATCAGTTGTTATCAACATGGAAAAATTTTATCACTTAATTAATATTTTGAGCGCAATTTCGTTTTTTCTAATTTGCTTTAAATTCTTGTATAAATTGCTAAATGTTCTAGAAGTGATAATGGTTTTATATTCTTGTAAAATTGCCAAGTCTTGATTCAAAATTAGTATGTGTTTTCTAGTTAAAAACTGTCACCAATCTAAATTAAGTAATAGCAGGAAACAGCTTTCCGTTTGTTAATTTTCCGCATTCGCATTTGAGACAAAGTTTAGTTTCAGTTTGGAAGCTACATGGCCGCAAATAACTTTTAACCCGGTCCACGTAAATTAAAATATTGTCTGACTAAATTGATAATTAAAATATGTTAATATTTTTAAGTCAAAAATTTTCAGAGTGCATTAAAAAGAAGTGTATTTTTTGAGTATTTAGACTTTAATTTGTGATTGCATTTTGTATTTTATATTGAATACAAAACACCACTTTAATTGAACATCACATTGAGAATAGTAAAATAAAAAAGTTTGATGGTAAGATTGTAAAAAATTACGGTATATTTCCAAGTTACAAATAATAATAAAATTATGAATTATTAAGAAATAAATTCAAAATCAACTCAAAAATAACAAAATTGCCGGTTTAGTTTGCTAAATAATTTCAACAAATTAAAAATTATATTAAGTTAATTAAGTATTATACTTTTAAAACTTTATCCGGATACTTACAAACAATTCTCAGTCTTGCACCAAAAAAGCAACAATCACTAAAGTTTCCAAAAAGTAGAAATTTTGATCAACCTTCAACGCAAATCACACTGGTGGAAAAGATGCGAAAGTTTTCGGAAAAGCGCTCCAAATTTCAAAGTGAAACCGTCGCTCTCGTCATCAGGGAGCAGTGAAGTCGGAAAACGCGCGAAGTGCACTGAAAGTTTTCCCGAGTCCTTGCGATGAGAGTCGTCCGTTTTCCAGAGCTGATAAATTTGCCACCGCCAACGCTCATCATGATTGAGAGTTTTCCACTATTTAAATGCTGGGCCTAATTTTCCGCATTCGTTTTTCTAATAATCCGTTTACAAAAAAATTATCTTCTTTTATACAGAGCTGGTATTGTAATGAAGGTGCAAATAATTGTTAAAAAAAACTATGCAGATTAATTTTTTTATTTTAAAACAATAGTAAGGACTAGATATTGATGAATCATGAGCCGGTTTAGAAAATTTCATTTTCAAAGTTCGAATGTTCAATCGAGGATAATTTCTTTTTTAATCTCAACAGTTGAAATGTTCATTTATTTTGTCACTAACCTTGCCTTATTGCTGACTATTAAATAAACAATGTGCTGAAACCATAGCCTGTACAAGTGATGTTTTATTTATTTTCATTTGCTTTTTGACGTATTCGAAATAAGAAATTCAAATATTGGAAATGTTTATTTCTCGGATGTAATGGACGTGGTCTATTAGTGGCTTGATGATCCATCTATTTGTCAAGGAAATAACATAAATATAAACCAATTATCTGCTGGACTTGGCTTGGAGGATTTTCGCGCGCTTCAGGTATTGGCAAGAATGACTATTTCATAGTTATTTGCCAAATTTATTAGTGATTTGTCGATAAAAAAGAAGATTTAAAGTAGCAGTAAACAATTTTGCATTAAAAGACTAAAAAAAATACTCTCATTGAGAAAAGCAGCGGAAAATTCTCTACTTAAACAACGTCTACCTAAAACTGTCTGAATTTGGAAAATTTTAATAATTGCTTTCAAATGTTAAATCGAAGAACTAGATTTGACGATAAATTTCTGCTGAGTGGGAACATGAAGCGCATCATATTAAAAGAGCAATCACAACAACCACGTAAAAAGTATGAGGCAAGTCCAAGACATGCTGACCATAACTGATGAAAACTAATGGGTCCGAAACCTGTTTCCAGATCATTTTCTGCTTCTGTGTGAGAAAGCGAGTATATTAATAGCTCTTTCAGTCTCTTTCAGGCTTTGTGCAAAAACTTCACATCTTGCAAAAGACGTATTTGAAAGCAATTGATGCATGAAGCATTATTTGTTGCCGTTTATGCGAATGAAGTTGATTTTTATCTACAATATACAGTGTAGCTGATAATAAAATTTTTGTTTTGTTAATGATCTTTTTTATTTTTATTGCATTGAAAATAAAAGTTAGATACAAAAGGCAACATGAAAGAAACAGTTAGTGAAGTGCCAAACGAATATATTAAAAATGTAAAAAAAAGTGGTTAAAGGAAAACTTATATCTTGTCTACCACCTGAAATATCTTTACGTGGCATGTATGTGTGTCCTCTGGTGATTTCTGGCCGTTTTTTCCCCAAATATCTTCTATAACCTAATTGCTCTTGTTGGTAAGAGCCATATTCAGAATGTGCCGATTTCACGTTGCAAACCCTAGGTTAAGTTAAATTATGATAAGTTAAATATACACTGAGCTCCTATAGTAACGCGAAACCCAATATTCCATAAAAGAAAACCTTTTTCTTATATATCATTTTTATCCGTTAAGACATCCATGTACGAGATATGATGTAGTCAAAATGTTAAAGTTGGTCACTTCTACTTAAGGCACAAAACAACTATAAAATGCACTATTTTATAGTTGAATGTTTCATGTGATAGTTCATTTAGAAATTATTATGGATATTGCATATAAGCGCCTCTTGTTCACATGTGATTTGCTATTGCTTACGCACTAAACATGTGGTGACAATGATATCAACTGGAAATTCATAGATTTGGTTACTCAGAATCGTTGGAACTAATAAACGCATTATTTCATATGTTTTCATCTTCATTTACTGGTTGTACCTGCTGGAGTTTGTATCAGAACGCAAGCGGAGTTAGTTCGGTTTAAACAACTAACTTCTTAAATATTATATTCTAGGATAGATAAAGCGCTATCACACCTAACATGAAGTAATGTGGTTCCATAAATAGTAGAGAATTCATAGTGGAAAACACTATATTTGAACTTTAACTCAAATTTGGGATGCCCTTCTCATGAATGAGCGTTAACCGCTCACATTTGTTGTTGTTTCACCAAACCGAAAATGTTGTTTTTAAAACAAAATCGACTTGATTTAGAATCTTAAATTATATATTGCTAATTATACATGCCAGAAGCACTTTTAACATTAAAGATTTGTTTTATGATGATGAAGGTGATCATTTGGTGACCTAAATATGCGTAACTAATTAATTAACTACTATGCAAGTGCCAGGAAACATTACTTAAACCAATTTTTCAAAGTTAGGGAAAGTTGGCTTATGTTTCATATTAGTTTTAAATGACAAAATTAAATATCAGCATAAGGTTAAATTCGCAATTATTAACATTGCACGAATAACAACAGAAAAAAGCAATAATGTGATATATTTTAGAAACAAACGTTTTTCAATGACTTTTGAAGGAAAAGAGGACGCTTGAACAAAGTTCATCAAAAGTACGTTTTTTGTATAATTTGATTTCAATCTTCACGCATTTAGGCCTCAAGAAAGTTCGTACGTCTACAAATCGGAAATGAAAACCAACTGTCTTTGAACACTTCTGCTGACTCCAAACTTACGATTTCATTTAAACCCTCTATCTATAATTATTACATTTGCGAGTTTTGAGTATTTGAAAAACACTTGCTGTTCCTACTGTGTAAGTTCATGTTGAGGTTTCTATCAAGCTTCATTGCCATTCAAGGTGCTTTATGACCTTGTTGCTATGTCAGCCAGACCTGTAGATTCATCTTTATGTTGTTTTTAATCAGCATTTGCAATTGACTTTGTATTTCCTGCTTTGACGAATTTTTGCATATCATTATTTCGCCACCAAAAAGGGCTAATTGATTGTTTTTTTTAAGGAATGTTGTCGATAAATCAATATTAAATTTACTTACTAGGCGCTTGAGAGGCAAAGTCCAAACTACTTATTTATGTTGTTGATAATATTGAATATCGCCTAATTTAAAATCCAATCACGCTGAAACTCCGTGGAATGGTCAAAGCTGAGTGATAATTGAATGCGTCTGATTGTTTATAAGAAGATATATCTAGTTGCATTTTTTAACAATGTTCTTACTTTCTCTTTTATTTTAGGGGCCAGTGTTTCAAAGGAATCTTCTTTCATGTTCCTTGTCCGGTCTCCCCAACGTTGGCTATCACCATGGCCTCCGCCAAGCAAAATAGTTCACCAGCCCTTCTTATGCCGGTCCAATCCCGAATATTTCTGAGCCACGACTGTTGCTTTCTTCCAACTCCACGGCGCCCCTCAATTTTGCCCTTTAGTATGAGCTGTAATAGACGATCACCTCAACCTCAAAATATGTCCAAAATATCCCGTCTTTCGACATTTTACGGTCGTCAAGAGTTGCCTTTCCATGTTTGCTCTTCGTAGTACATTTTCGTTCGTGACATGTTGTGTCCACGGAATACGAAGCATTCTTCTGTGAAGCCACATTTCGAATGCCTCCAGTTGATTCATCGTCCTGACCTTCAGAGTCCACGTCTCTACTCCGGACAGCAATATCGACCATACATAACATTCAACCATGCGTGGTCTCAACTTCAGATTCAGGTTGTCATTGGAAAGAAGGAATCGCATATTATTAAAGCGAGCAGTCTCTATACGGCACTTTATCTTGCAGTCCGGGTTTAGATCCTCTGTAATAATACTACCAAGGTATTTGAACCTAGAGACGTGTTCAATTTGGCTTCGATTAAGTTCCAGGGCATTTCCACTGTGGGGTTGCCTGCTGAATATCATAGCAGATTTTAGACCTTGTGTCTCTCCTACGTCCCGATTTTGTTTATAAGCAATTGTAGTCCCTCGATTGTGTTTGCTAAAATCACTGTATCATCAGCATATCTGATTGTTGTTATCGACTCTCCATTTATTTTGATGCCGGGATGTGATATTCCTTCCAATGCTTCCTTAAATATTCGATCAGAGTATAGGTTGAAGAGGAAGGGCGACTGTATGCAACCCTGTCTTACTCCACGTTGTATTTTAATATGGTCTGTTTTAATATTGCCTATTTTTACCTGTGCCGTCTGATTCCAGTACAGATTTTTAATTATGCGGATATCTCGATCATCTAATCCATCCCCCTGTAGTATATCAATGAGTATATCTTGCTGTGTGCCGTCAAAGGCTTTTTCGTAATCGATAAAGCATGTAAAAACATTTTTTTGCAGATCACAGCATTTCTGGAGGAGAAGCTTCTTTCCGAAAAGTGCTTCACGCGTTCCGAAAGCTTTTCTGAGTCCGAACTGAGAATCATCAAGATCTTCCTCACACCTACGCCTGATGCGAGCGTGAATGATCCGTAGGAATGCTTTGAGCATGTGGGACATGAGGCTGATTAAGCGATAATCACTTCTTCACTAATCTTTCTTTATTTGATGTATGAAAAAAAAACTTAAAATTTAAAAAACTATGATTTGCTCAGACAATTATCATACGCCTAAAATAACTCCCATCACAAAACAAATAAAGGTTTTGCAAAAAAAAACTGAAATATCTCAAGACGTTTACTACATTGATATTCAAAAAAACATATTCCAGCCAGATGTATTTTAAAATGTGATAAAATCATCAATGGAACTTCATTATTATTAATTACACGTATTTTCCAGTATACCGAGCTTTCCCAGACATTCAATTTTAAAAGTTTTTTAGCGGAACTAAAATAATCGTGCTTAAGCTGAACTGAAAACTTCCCTGGTTTAATGTGAATAAAATTCCTAAAAACACATTAATTAGTGATTAAAATTTCATGTCTTCTATTGTAACGTTAATTATCAAATGCAAGCATAAACTGTTGTTTGTAAAATGCATTAGAACGAATACACTTAGTGATGACAACGCAATTATCTTATCTACAAGCCAGGTAGATAAAGGCTTCCAACTGGAACGAAAATATTACTAATTCATGTTAAATTATCGGTTCTAGCGACGGTTATATTTATTGGTAAAAGGAAACATTTAGTAAATGCCAGTCAATCGGCTGATTAGCAGATTTAATTCACTTCAAATATTTTTTTGCTTTAAGTATAAAACTGTAACTTTATTTTCCAGCTAAAACCAGCTGTAAACCTTCAACCATTAGCTTAAGTGGTTAACAAGAAAACGAGGTTTTAAAAAATGCTACTTGCATCAATTAGCTTCAACTTACTAACAATAATACAAACTTGCCTTTGTTAACCAGACACGTACGATATTTGCTTCAAATATCTTCAATCAAAAATCCCTCAAAGCTTCATCCAAAAACATGCCAGCTTAAACGCTCATTAAAAGCTTTAGCTCTAATGTGCTAGGGTTTTGTCGCAGTCACCATGAAATGCATTCCTTCGTTCTTCTAAGTGTAATTTCTTGGAAAGTCTCCATTACCCGCTTTAATGGATGTGAATCGACGTAAACTAAAGGAAATACTGTTAAAAAAAGACAGGTCACGTACATTTAGTCGACGATCAGTGCCATGGATAATGGATAAGAAAACTCAACACAAAGTCCTGACTGTCCCATTTTTATTAGCAAACCCAATTCCAGTTTTGTTCCAGTACTAGATTTTCCTAAAGTGCTAATGAGACAATCATTTTAATGGTTCTGTTGATACTCATCAGATTAAAGTCGCTTAGGTGCATTCGGTATATCAAGGGGTAAGCTGTCGCTTGCACATTCCAACAAACTTGAGTTTCAGACGGCTTAATTTGTCACGATTCAACAAAACAGCTTATCAGCTACAGCTTTGAAGCTGTAATTCCATGCTCTCCTATTTATTGAATGGCTCAAACCGCCATCACCCTTATCCAAATAGCTGCTTAACTGTCGATCCAGGAGTTGTTTGTATCTGATTATAAGCAGAAGATTATAGATAAATGGAACTTTATTGACCGGCATTAAATTGGAGGGTTATCGACATACTTTAGGACTTTCAACCATAGGAAAGGACTGGTGAGTTTTGTGGGTTTGTAGGACGCCGTCGAAAATATTTTTTTGCATGCGAAACGTCGGAAAGTTATCATTTTTCGCGAAACTCTTCAGTTTCAGGCAAAAATCGACGGTCTAACTCTCTTAATAATGTAAAAACCGGTAATATTATACTAAGTATTTGGGTTGAAATTTTCTTCAGTTTATAAAGTGAACTTCACTTTATCTTAATCGATTGAAAAACTTCATTAATTCTCCACACGACTTTTAAACACTCTTTATAAACACGCAGAAATCACGACAATATATTTTATGAAACGACGATAAAATAATTAGAAAATGAACCGCATTTGCTTAAAGTATTATTAGAGATTCTTAGTATTAAATAAGTGTTCAATAAATTTGTTACTCTTTTTAGTGTCAATAATAATATAAGCGTATGCGTTTCAGTAGGTTTCATGCTTGTTTCCTTATTTTATTCTCTTCTTTTTTTCCTTTTCTTTTCACGATTTCATTAGGTTTTCATTTTAACTCACTACACCTCTCTGGCATACTAAAGAAAATACAAAATGCAAAAGCGTTTGCAGAAATCAATATGAAATAGAATGCTATAAAATTTTCGCTATCAAGGATTTTCATTTTCATATTTAAACGAAGGAAAACCTTATATTCCCTTGGTATGGTGTGAAACTGAAATGTTTTCTTCAATTCATAATCAAATAATGTAGAAAACAAATATTAAAAATTCTACTTAATTAGTCTCAGTTGTAAATACGAAAACCGAAGTAACAAGATCCAATACATTAATACAGCATTGATGAAGGTTTAAAACCCTGTTATTCGTGGAAAATTTATAGATCACATTATGCAAAATCGCACAATATCGGCATTCATAAATTCCTCCATAGCTTAAGATGGAATTTATCGTCGGTGGTTGGTTTTATAATTTATCATAGCCATCGCCTAAGACTTGTGTTATTTTATGGCATTGTAACAGTAAACCAACACAGATTTTAATTAGACTATGGAAGAAAACAAGCTCTAAATACTGTTCAATGGCTTTTATAACTTGTTTGCTTAGTTTCCATTTATGCACGGGATTGCTATTATGTTGCATCATGCTGTCGCTGTCCGTAAAATGACGCAATTTATACATCCAATGAAATTTTCCTTCGAACTTGATTATATTCAAATGAAGAGTATTAAAACAACTTGAAACCCCGAAAAAAGAAATTTCCTCTTTGGCTGTTTCTAATTTTCCAAGTCCAATTCAAACGTTTTTAAACTCCTGCACTGCTTTTGTGTTTCCTACAGCCTCACAACTTTGAAAACCAATTTTCCAAGAAAAGTTGTTGCGTGCAAAGTTCTGGAAACAGAAATGTTGCTTTCGTACATTTTGGATAAAGTATACTAAGGTGGAAGAAGAATTTTCTACATGTAATCCTGCAACTTAGCCTCTCAACAATCTGAAACTTCAGGCTTTATATAAGTTATAAACTCTCAAAGCATACTGTGAAAGCCTGAAAAAAGCACAATGTAGTTCTGAAGTTTTGTCTTAATCGCTTGTTAATTTCTTCGACATAGTTCGACTAAGTCTTTCAGAGGTTTGACTTGCCGAACTGCCTAAAGTGCAAGCAAACAATCCACGAAAATATGTAATGTCGCAGAAAATCATTCAGAAACATGAAGTGACTATCAGAAAAAGTTTAGTTTACTGTTTATGAGTATTCTGATCCAGTTTAAAAAAAAACTGGTAATAATACAGAAATTGAAACAAGTGGGTTTTTCGGGTTTTTAGGCCGACGTTCGGTAGAATTTCTTCTTGACGTTTCGCAAGCACGTGCGGCTTGCATCTTCAGAAGTGGTTTGCTTGAACGCTTACACGGTTCTGATGCGATTCTTCGGGCGCAGTCCGTATTTATGCACCGATTGCGATGACGTGGTTTGTGATGACGTGGCCTGTGTCATCGGAGCCTGCGCATTCTGTTGGCTGTTGCTATCCTCCGGTGTACTGGATTCTCTCTCCTGTCAGAGGATTATTAAGTCAGAAGCCCTCCCCCCGCGTTTGTATGGATTACCGAAGATTCACAAGGAAGGAATACCACTAAGACCAATCGTCAGTGCCCCGGGATCACCAACTTACGATATAGCAAAATATCTATCCTCTCTTCTGCAGCCACACTTGGGATCCACGGAAACATACATCAAGGATTCCAAACATTTCATTGAAAAGATCCAAGACCTCAGACTAGAACCTACGGATATGCTGGTCAGCTTCGATGTTGTATCTCTATTCACAAAGGTACCCTTGGACGAATCAATAGGATTAGTGGCAGAGCTATTCGAAGAGAGTACAACAAATCTGTTCAAAGCTTGTCTAAAAGGCAGCTACTTCCTGTGGAATGGAGATTACTACGAGCAAAAGGAAGGAGTAGCCATGGGACGCCCACTCAGTCCGGGGGTGGCGAATCTATTCATGGAGAAGTTTGAGGAAGCAGCGTTGAGCACCGCACCCCTTAAACCAACGATCTGGTACCGATATGTCGATGACACGTTCGTGCTATGGAGGCATGGACACAAAAACCTGGACATGTTCCTCGACCATCTCACAATCTCAAATCTCCAACAAACAGCACCCAGACATCCAATTCACCATGGAAGTTGAACAAAACCACCAACTGGCCTTCCTGGATGTTTTGGTGTCTAGGCAGGGGAATCGTTTGGACCACAAGGTATATCGAAAAGCCACCCACACAGACAGATATCTTCACAAGCTATCTAGCCACCATCCGAGTCAGAAGCAGGGAATCATTAAGACTCTCACGGATAGAGCCAGAAAAATATGTGGACCACAACATCTAACAACGGAACTACAGCACTTGGAAAAAGCTTTTCTTCAGAACGGATATTCCCAGTTGGACATCAAAAAAGCTGTAGGAGTGGGCCGTGCTGAAAAAAGTGAGTCCACTCTGAAAGCTTTCCTGCCCTATGTTCCCAGGGTTACGGACAGAATTGGGAGGCTCTTGAGGAAACACAACATAAGAACGGTCTACAAGCCCACAACAAAGATCCGAGAATGTCTAGGGTCAGTTAACGATAGGTAACGACGGCCTAAAAACCCGAAAAACCCACTTGTTTCAAGGAATGGCCTCGAAAGTCTATCTCTTTTGATAATACAGAAATTCTCGAGGATTACTGTATATATTTTCCTGACTGTATTTCAATTTTGGATTAAACTCTCGAGGATATATGTAAAAAACATCTTTCAGGTTCTATTGAAGAATAACAACTCACTCTCACTTTTATGTTTAACGGTAAACTTTTCCTGTAATAGCAAAAATGTAACCAAAAAAATCAAATATTCAAATATGTTTTCTATCCCCTGATGATGACTAGTTTTCGCACTCGAAACATGTTATTTAACGATTTTGCAATTAATTGCTTGTGGAGGATTCTGTCTGCTCCAAAATTCAATTTCGATTTAAATAGATATTCGACATGTTTCTAAAAAAGATGCTGAAATGTTCCTCAAAATTACAGAGCTCTGAATTATTCGTTTTATAGAAAAAAATAATCAACAGATTGAGTTTTGCGTAATTTTAAGCCGCTTAAACCATTTGAAAACCTTCCGTGTTTTTGAAAAAATATATTTGTTTGCAGATTAAATATCTTATTGTGCATTATGTGTTGATGCCTTATGTTTTATAAGGCATTTTATAGGATTCCACAGCCGATTAATTCAAGGATCACGTACTAAAAAATATTTACAAATTGAAATCCATAGCAAAAAAAATGCAACTTAAAAATTTGAGAATCAGGATTGTAGCGCCACCTGAATTTCACTCGTCTAATTTTGTATTTCATATATGCACAGCACGCTTCCGAATACATTTACCTACCAAACTTTATGTATTTGGACTGTATATAGTTGGGACTGTTTAGTTCAGATGGGAGCATAATAAAATACGAAAATATATCAATTCAAATATTACCAGAAACGCTGATAAAAGTTTGAGACTTGGCCAAAACCAAAAAAAATTTTAAAAATCGATGTATTTCGACAACACATTTTGAAATGTTTTGTATTGACTTTGAAAATCGAAATATTGTATAATTTGAAAAATAAAAATATGAGCGCAAATTTTTTTTCTCAGAATTACTCAGTTAAACAGAATTAACATTTCCTTTTTTGTATCATGTTACTCTATGAACGTTGAGTAGTAGTAGTAAATATCTTTATTTCTAAAAAAGGCTATCGACCTATCGGTCTTTCTGCCCTTGTTTAATACATACAGTCTTAATCTAAATGAAAACAAATATGAAGATTCTCTTATTCTAGGTTAACAATACTATTAAATAAATAAGATTTCAGTGGCAAGAAGGAATTATTTTATTGTCCACTAGTCCGTAGCGTTTGTAAGTGTTCGAGTAGCGTTAATGTAGGGAAACGAAAGCGGGATTGTCTGGTTGGTCTTGTAAGACAAAGGGGATTCAGTATGGTCCAGTTGTAGGGGTTGTTTGTCCATTTTGTCTGTAGCTGTATGAGTCTTTCCGAGATCTTTGTCATGTTTGTGCGTTCGTATAGTAGTTGGGTGGGGGGGTTGTGTAATGGGTTTTGGGGGTGTCTTATTCGTGTTATTAGTCTTAGTGCAATTTGTTCTGCTGTTTGTATATAACGTTTTGTCCTTTCTGTTCCGTTGGTCATGAGTATATGTCCATAGTCTAGCAAGGGTCTACAAATAGCTTTATATATTTTGGTGGCGGTGTTTGTGCTAATTCCTCTGTCTTTGTAGGTTAGTGATCGGAAGTGTTTTGTTCTCTTTATTGTTTCTGCCCTGATGTTTCGTATGTGTTTAGTGAATTTAAGTTTGTGGTCAATTGTAATTCCAAGGTATTTTACGTCGTTTTTTGGTTGTGTCGTTTGGCCGTCTGCAGTTATTGTAGGGGAGTCAGCGTTGAGTCTGTGGTTTGTGAGCAGAAGTTGGTTTTTTGACGCGTTTGGTGTTAGTCTCCATTTATAAAACCATGTCATTGTGTTGTTTGTTAGTGTTTGGAGTCTTTGAGCTGCTCTCTCAGTAGTTTTGTCATATACAATAAGTGCCGTGTCGTCTGCGTATTGTAATATGTATGCCGATCTGTCGATTTGATTTTTGTCTGGTAAGTTGTAATTGTATATGTCATGGCAGTATATATTGTAGAGAAACGGTGAGAGCGGGGATCTTTGAGGGAGCCCTTGTTCAGGGGAAAAAGAAAATGACAGTGTTTTGTCAATTCGTACTTGTAGTTGTCTGTTTTCTAGTAAGTTCTTTATGGTGTGTAGTAGATATGTTGGTGTGTGTAGTTTGTATAGTTTGTATAGTAAGCCTCTATGCCAGACACTGTCAAAAGCCTTGTTAATGTCCATAAACAGGCAAGATGTCTTTCTGTCAGTTAGGTGGGTAGTTTGTATATTGTTGGCCAAAATAAAGAGCGGATGAACGGTCGAGTGATGCTGTTTGAAACCAAATTGGTAGGTAGGTATATACTTTCCAATCACTTTGTCAAGCCGCTGCTTCATTACGCATTCAAAAATCTTGCCTAGTACTGGAAGTAGTGTAATTGGTCTGTAGTTGCTCGGTTGTGTATTGTCCAGTCCATTTTTGGGTATAGGGATTATTAAGCCGTTTTTCCATGTTTCTGGGATTCTGCCATTTGTGATGCAGTTGTTCAATTCAGTTAGGATCAGTTTGTGTGTTTCTTGAGTTAGGCTTTTCAGGACTTTTGCCTTAATTTTATCCTTCCCCGGTGCAGTGTTCTTGATGTGCGCTAGGGCTTCATCGTACTCTATGTCTGTGATCAGTGTGCAGGCATAGTTTGGTGAGTTGTTAAAATAGTTCAAGTACCAGTCGTTGATCAAGTTCCAGTTGTCATTGTCGAAGTTAGGGTTTGTCGATATGCTGAAGGTCCTTTGATAGTGTCTGGCGAATGCGTCCGCTTTCTCTTTGTCTGTGTAGCGTTCTATTCCGTTTTGGTCAATTGTGTCAGTAGTGCCAGTCTTCCTGTATTGCGCCAGTTTCTTAATTTTTCGCCAGTATGTTTTGCCTTTGTCCTTCTGTATTTCTTTACATGTTTCTAGCCATTTGTCTTGTCGGTATTGTCCAATCAGAGTTTTAATGTTTCTGTTAAGTTGGTTCATTGTCTTTTTAGGTCGTTATTTTGAGTGTTTGTATATAGTCTGTACAGTTCTCTCTTATGTTTTATTAGTCTCAGTATGTATTTGGCTAGTGTATGTCGGTAGAAATATGAACGTTGATTTGTTTTGAAAATGATCAACATTCAACGTTTACGTTTAGTGAAGTTTTTTTTGGTTTTTTAAAAACAAAACTTAATTTTTTTTGCGAAAATTAAGCATTTTTTTATAACTTATCTTCTACTTGAAATTAATGAGATGTATTTGGATTGCATTAATAGCAAATAGTCTCTATTTCAGATCGAAGTTGACTAAGATAAATGTTGTTTTTCCAAAAAAGTCAATGTGTTCTATTTTTTTATTGAAGACTTAATCCAAAAGAAATTATGTATATTTTCCTGACTGTATTTCAACTTAATTCAAAAGAAAATATACACAATAATTGAAGACTTAGCTGTAGACTGTTCCTATAAATTGAAAAATTCTTTGATAAATGTTGATTTTTCTAAATTACAAGAAAAAACTTAATGATTAGTGAATTGTACGTATTTTCCGCCTGTGCTTACTTGTGGAAACTCCATTTGTGCTCAATAAATTTTTCGACTTGTTTTAAGTCTGGAAATAAACATATTCTGGCTAATATCCTTTCCGTCAATGTACTGACTCTATAGAACCGTGTTTACGGCGTTTATTCGATAATTAAATGCGTCAGGCTGTTAATTATAGGCACAATGATGGTAACCAATGCGGTAGAAAAAACATTTTGTTTCCTAATCGGTGGGTTAGATATTTATGCGAACAAAAAATTTCTGCATTTACTCAGTCTCACTAAAATAACAAGTAAAAAAATTAGCATGTTTTTTTAATGTTTTCTTCAAATTATTGACTGATTGGAACAATACATATCTAACTAGACTTGAGAGTAATTTAGTAAAGTAAAGCACAAAATAGCATGTAAATATAATTTATTATTTTTTTCTTAGAACATAAATATTTTTGATAACCTGGAGCGGGCTTATTGACCTAATTTCATTTGGAATCATCTTTGTAACAAGTAAATTGAATAACAAATCAATTGAAAAAATAACAATTACAGCAATTTACAAGCAGCGTGAATTGAGTCGAATACGCATACACTAGTTTGTATGTCGTCTTTCTCCGGCTTTTAACTCTTTAACTACTGAATTAAACAATCCAAAATAATAAGAGCAGTAAAAAAAATACATTAGTATTACATACATTATATAATACAAATATATTATAGGTATGACCATACATTATTGCATATTTGCAATATTTTTCAACATTCCCATTGCTTTATATCATTTTCTATTATGTCCTATTGGCATGAAAAATACGTCGATATAACGTGATTCCCGTTACGTCTATCGCACATTAAAATGACGTTAAAACTTCATTAGCTAAGCGGAATTTTTTACGGTACACCACTGGTTTGTGTTGCATTAGACGGGGAAAATTGTAGGATCTCATTCCTTTCTATTCATCTGAGTGGCCGGACGTATTAAGGATGTACGTTGCCCTCAACTTAAATCATCTTTAAACCATTTTCGTCATTTTTTGGTGTGTAGTTTTACAGTTACCTTCTGAAGTACGCGTTCATGATCAGGTGCAAACGAAGGAATTTAGCTAGTTTCCTCTAGTGGATTAATTTTTATTGATCAACAAGTGGTTGTTGGTATTGATTTGCCTTCACATAGTTCAAAGTGCCTAGAATTCTAAACTCAGGTAAGTGCAAATTAACTGAAAAATATTGAGGGAATTGTAATAATTTAGCAGACAATGGCTATTTGTAAGTAATGATTCAGACAAAGAGAAGTCAATGATCCTGTAAATGAATTAAATATTGCTCCATCCATTGGCGTAACAGATAATTGGTAAAATGTAGTCGAAAACAATGTGTTAATTCTAATACGAATTCAATCAAATATTTGTGCTTGTATGGGATTATTTTTATGTCTAATTTTTTGCAAATTTCACCATATTAGAAAATTTATCTTGCGTCTTAGTCTAGTCGGAAATTGTGCTTTTTCTCATTTTTTCTTTGAGTGATTTAGTTCAATTTCCAGTTTGAAGCAGGCATTTTTGTTAAAAATTGAGTTGAAAACAGCGCTTTTTGTTTGCTGTCGATATGTTGAGATTAATATTGAAATTTTGCGATTTGAGTCAAAATTTTAAGTGTTCAGTGTTGAGTTCAAGTGTTAGATTGTCCAAAATTTAAGCTAATGCTATCCAAAAATGAATCTTGTTAAAATTGAAAACTTTTGTGTTTGAAGTGAAACTTTGTGCATGAGTTTTTTGTGTATAAATAGACTCTAATGGAAATGATGACAAATAATTACTGAAACTGCTTCTTTTAATAGCCAAAAAATACCTTCACAATATATATTTTAAAATATAAAACTTTGCACTAAAGCGACTCAAATTAAATATTTGAAAATCTTCTACTCAACAGTTAGACACTTTCAACGTAGATTGGAATTTCAGGAGACAGAAAATTTTTTAAAATGAATGAAAATAATCAATAAAAATTAATTATGTTAAAAAATATTTGCTTAGAATAGAAAACACTATTTCCATTAGAAAGCGCTATTTCATTTCAGGAAGCAATACCTTGATCAACGTTTCTCTCAAACATCACTTAAATTTAGATTTTGTCAGTATTTTTAAAGCAACCGTTGTTTACAGTAACTTTTAGCGGATGTTTCAATCGATATTTGAATCTTATTAAAGGCAGTATCCAATGTTACCTAATTATATGCAAATATTTAAAGAAAATGTTCGGAAAGTTTCAATAAGCGTTTTCGGTTTAGTCTCTGCAGAAAATTTTAAATAATCTGAAAATGATCAGAACTGAGTTTGTTTGCAAATGATACTTCAAGCAGCAATCATTTATTCTGTAAATAGGATAATTATCGGATATCATGTTTTATGGTGGTAGGATCAAACTCCCTGAATTGATTTCTATTAGAACTGTTGTTTATGTCAGTTTAAAACTCTGATCAAGGAATATTTTCACAATTTACAGCTACAGTACCAGGGGTTGCTTTAGACATTTTTTCACTTTTGTCATTATTTTGTAACTTTATAACTTTTCTTTATCGATTATGTATTTTTATCAACTACGGTTGCTAAAATTGCACTTGAAAGTATTTTTTAATATAATTAACAGGATTAGTGCTGGCTTACATGTGAATTTTATTTGAAAACCTCGGGAAACCCCACATAATTTACATAAAAAATTTTTAATCTCTTTTGATCATCTGTGAGTTTTTTTATTGTACTTTTGGGAGCAACAGTAACTGCATAACTACTTAAGAAAATTAGACTCTTATTTCAATATTTCCAGCAGTAAAATTTGTTTGTGTGCTAAAACAAAACAATTTTTTAATAATTATTATAGGATAAAAAAATAAACGTTTGAAAAGCAAACTCAATGATTTTAATCCTCCAGTTCAGTTCGCATAATTTTTTTCCATTTAGTAAACATTTTTATTTTGCGTTTTTTGACTTTTCACTCCTCACAACTCAGTACATAATTCATCAAAATGTGAGAAACATTTTTTCTTTCTTTTTTTCTTTTCTATCAATTTTTCTAAATATGGAATACACCGGAAAAATTACCACAATCCAGTATGTAATTTAGTTATATCGGGTTAATAAACCTAAGAAACTTGTAAGTTTGACTGACTTTTTTGGTTTAGTACTGTAAATCGGAGTCAATAAATTGAAACTAGAAAATGTCCTCCGATGTTCTTTCGAATAATTCGACCTAAATTCATATCAGATTATTTTGATTTTTATTTCTTTGCCCGTAATATTCTCGTTTTAGCCTGCAACATATCAAACTTTTTGAAAATATCAGTTAGTTTGTGTATTCACTAAAGCGATGAATGAGGTGTTTGAGTTTAGATTTAAACTAAAAAAAACATTATTTAAAAACGAGTGAATTGAAACGTCTCGCTTACTTTACTAAACCTCGCAAGTTGTCGACTAATTATTTACAACCTTCGAAAAAATTTCCAAAGTCAATGTGTTGCAAAATACGTGCTAAGTTTCACTTTATCTGATGAAATCTTTATGGCCCTTCAGGAATTAACAGATTAAAAGCAATCTTTATTTGAATTCGGGCTTCTCCAATCCTTAAGAAAGGAGACTGTAGCAACATTGAAAATTACAGGCCTATCGACCTCCTTTCTAGCTTGCACTAATTAATTAGCAAGATCCTGGCCAGACGCCTGAGTAAAAAATTAGACCTCTACCAACCCATAGAACAGGCGGAATTCAGAAAAGGCTCCACCGACCATATCCAGACTGTGCGGACACTGATGGAGAAATGTAGGGAATACAATGTCCCTCTTCACTTTGGGTTCGTCGACTATTAAAACGCATTTGACTCGGTAGAAGAATGGGCAGTACTAAATGAATTGGATAAGGCTAGGGTCGACTCACGATACTCCACTCTGATAAAAAACTAACTACTACGAGAATGAAAGATAACACTGAAGATCCTGAGATGAAAGATGAAAATCCCATAAACAGAAGATTTATACAAAAGACTCAATATCCCCAAAACTTTTCACCTTGGCTTTGGAGGAAATTTTCAAGACCTTGGATTGGCTGGATTGGGAGTTAAAAGGCATTAACATTGACGGGGGGGTACTTGAGCCATCTATGTTTTGCAGACGACTTTGTCCTGTTCAGCAGTGATCATAAGGAGCCCACCAACATGTTAAAGGAACTAAAAGAACCCTCACAAGCAGTGGGGCTTCAGATGAACTTAGGTACGACCAAGATCATGAGTCCTTATAACACCCAGGTCATCCTAGGCAACATTAATATTGAAACAGTGGATGAATACGTGTACCTAGGCCATAAAATAAAGTTAGGGAGTGAAAACGCCAGACGATGTGGAGGGAAGACATCCAGAGACACTCCGGGGTAAACTGGACCCAAACCGCCCAAGATCGACTACACTGGACACAATTGGAAGAGGCCTACGTTCAGGAGTGGACGACGATGGGCTAATAAGAAGAGAAGAAGTCATTTGAATTATTATTGCTCAACGTCAAAAGTCTGATCGTATAATGAAAATGTCCTAGTTTGTCTAAATAAATTAAATACAATTGTGCGCATTCATTATACTTTTTATAACTAAATAAAATCATAATATTAATTAACGACTTTAAGAGTGCAAAAAGGTTTTTAGTTACGAGTAAATAACGAACCTTTACCAAAGGAAAAGTGTCTTTGAATTGAGGGAAAACGTTGAAAAATGGGAATCTTTGCAACTCCATCTTGGAAAACTGTAATAAATCCTAAATATTTTTGAGAATCGATTATGACCAAGCAAGATGTACAGATAATTTAGTACAGCCAAAGAACTGACAATATTACTGATCTATTTAACTCGTAAAAATAATTCTAAATCCATCAAATCGAGAATAGACATAAAACCTCTTAGAATCCTGCTGTTATGCCCTATTTGAGACATTTTTTGACTATTGCTGGTCTCTGACACTAATTACAGATCAGGCAATGCCAGTTAAATTTGACTTTAAACAGGTTTTTCGCTAATTTTCAAACTGATCGCAAAACTCGATTACTCACAAATCAATATTGGATAGAAGCGAATAAAGATAACGTCATTTTTTTACTTGTTTTAGGAAAATTATCAGTACTTTCTAGTGTGATTAGTGCGTGGTGGGGAGATGTAACTACACCTACAATTGGTGTGCACTTATTATGCTTCAGCAAGGTTGTAATTTAGCAACGACTGCTGGCCAAGAATTGCTCCAAGGCTGATTCAACCACAGTATACCAATGTGACTCGATGATAAACAATTTGCCATAAAACCAAAGGAAAATCCAAATAAAAACACTTAAAATGGGCTGTTGTTTTATCTGTGACGCGTAAGTAGTACATGTTTTATTCATATTTTAAACTACACCAATATTTACCATTTGTAATAGAGACGATTCGTAAAATAAACGTTTCGTTTGGATAACTCAGAGAATTATAAAATTATGGCTAAAACAACATTATAACATCATTGTGGGCAGTATACTGTATAATGTGGAGAACTTATGAAGTAACGCAAAGTTTTAACGTTTGTTTATACAGTCATTTATTACTGCAAGATTTTTTTATGAAGCAGTAATCGCGGTAAATTAAAATTCTATTTTTAAGTGTGAATTTATAATTTTTCTATCAGAATTAAATCGTTTATGTGGTCCAAGACCGGTTTCTGTTAATGGGAACACACAACTATTCCAAGGTTCCATTTCATGACATTGGTGTATTCAAATTCTAATTAAAATTAATTGCCAAGAAATATAGTTTTATTCAAGAAAACTCACCTATTGTTCATCATAAAAATCTCTTCTATCGTCATACAGTAGTACCATAGTACCATACCATGGAAAAATCGTCCCATTCTGCATATTTTGCTTTTAAATGCCACATTTGTAGAATCGCTTGCAAACTATACGGGATGCGTCGAAATTAAGCTATTAACATCAATTTATTTATGTTAATGCTACCCGGTATTTTATTCTACCTTGATGTTCTGTACATTTTAAACACGTTTCTCTATTTCTAGATTTTTTTTGTTTTGTTTTTAGATTATCCTGCATTATGCGGATTGTCTGCCTCGTAGTCCTGCTAGCTATTATTTTAGTTATAGTATTCGTTGCCTTACTGGTAACTGGCAAAATTGAACTGCACAAGAAGAGTTAATATTATGATGTCGCGGTTCAATACAAAAAAAAATGTGCAAATATGTTTTATAGAGTTTTACATGTATTTCTATCCGATATACTGCGAGTAGACTAGGTTTTGTATACATTGTTTTACAATTAGATGAAGGAAGCTGCAATAGTAAGATTCTGCGTTTACATAGTACTTGTACTGTACTAATAATAATTGCGAGCATAAACCAGACCTTAAAAATAGATAGCATGTAACACTTTTTCACATGATGTGTTAATATTTTCTAGAGTATAACGCGGTCTATAAATATGATAGGAAACTGGTTTTTATCTTTCGCGCATTTTATATAAAAAAATTGAGCTGTTTATTTTTTAGTGGCGTCCCGTATTTCTGATTGTCAAAATATTTAAATTCATTACTGTTGAAACTGCGTCAACGGTTTTGAACTTTTTAAAATTACATTGATCTCCGTATGTTTTTATATCGATTTTCAAAGATTAACGTTTGTGTTTCATAAAATCATATGCTGTGATTCTCGTCCTGTCCATTATTTCAGTTGTTGTATAAATGGTTTTAAATATATTTTATAAATTAAATGCTGTTTAATATACAAATCCAATCGATTGAAAGTAACACAGATGTACGTTGAGTGAATTGATTTGACGGGCAAACGAAATTAAGGAAAGGAAGACATTCCTTCGATATATTTTTTATTTTCGGACTTTTCTGAATACCGTTCTTTCGGGGTTTAAATACAGGTATTACATACTTTGTAGTAAAGATATTTTGGTATTCATTTTATACTCAATGCTTTCAAAAAATCGAATGTCTATCTAATAAGGAAATTCGGTTGAAATCACCATGTAATTTTTAAGGAAAATTGTATTTTAAATACCCTTGTTCCTTTAAATATTTTTGTGTGTTCCAAATTACAAAAATAAAACGTTTAAATTTATGAAAACAGAAAAGCACAAATGTATTTAAAAAATGTAGTTATGTGAAAATCGAAGAAATTCTAGCCGTTTAACCTGATGACTTTTTGTTTAAGAAAATTGTTAAACTTTGGGCGAAGAACGGATCAACTTTTCAGTTCTTAACTACCCGCAATTCGTCAGGTGTCAAGAAACTTGATATGTAATATTTTTGTATAACGGGATTCATTCAAGACTTGAAAAATATTTTTGTTATCTACTTTATGTATCTTTTTGTGGACATTTTGCTACGTTTTTTTGCTTATATTGTTAACTAACTTTTGAAAACTTTAATTGCGTATTTTGCTTGTACTCAGTTTACATTTCTATTATTCATGTTTCTTATATATTTAAGTACATTTCTCCATAACTATGGCAGATAAACCAACGAATAGCTTAAAAATAGACAATTATGTAATTGCATTTATAACCTTTTATGTTAACCCGAAGTAAAAAAGAAAGATTCCATGAAAATTGAATAATTTATGCGTAACTTTTTAAAATAAGTTATTATATCAAATTGTATTAAGCGGTTCAGTATTTATTTACAAGCAGTGTCTAGTAAGTACAAAAAATCTAACACTCTTAACGGTCTTGGGTAGGCATGGGTAACTCAGTGAATTTTCAAGAGTTGGCGCAGTGCTGGCTTGGTGCTCCAACCCAACGCACCGGCACAGTAACTCACCGGCGTAGTCATCTACTTAAGATAAAAGGTTACTCAAAAAAAATGTGGCGATCTTTTTTTTAGGTGTTAAAAAATAAAATGTCAGACTGGAGAAACGTTAGCCGTAAAAAATATGGTGACCTTTTTTTGCACTTACTTACATTCTGCTAGCCCCAGGCCTCGTGAAGCTTTAATCCGGCACTGAGTTAAATGCTATGAGTTATAACCCATTAACTCACACAGCGACATCAACTCAACACAGTGTTACTCCTACCTAGTCTTGGGTGATAAATTATGAAAACCAATATACAATTTAATCAATTTTATTTCTCAAAACATATAAATGCTGAATTTGGAATGAAAATAATAGACATTAACAAACTTTCTTGGGCTAGAACACGAATGCAACTACTTTAGTAAAGCAAACGATACTTAACAAAACCAGCCCAAAAACGTTTATTTAGCCCGTTTACTTCAAGGATTATTTTTCGGCAAAGTTTTTCAAAAACTCCTCCGATTCCTTGATAAGTTGGTGCAGTCGCTCCTTGGTGGCAGAAGTTTGATGCTCCTTCAGCTTTTCTTTGGCAATTACAATGTTGCAGCGATAGCCAGTAACATTATGAAAAACGCGAATTTGTTTATCGGCCGCTACCAAAACGTACTTTCCAGAAGCGTCGAACAAAATTCTGGTGATATGATCTAAAATTTTAATAATTTAGCGGCAATCTTGTTGAAAAATTAATGTAAATACCGTTTGATATGTTCTCGATGGTATAGTCCAGTTCACCAGTGAAGGTGGAGAAAAATTGAAGAGTGCTTGCAGTAGCTGTTACTAAAACTTCGGCATTTGGTGATAAGGCAACAAGTGAACAGTTGGAAGCTAAATCATACTGTCCGGATTTATCCAGTCGTGCGTCCTGTCCTTGCTTATAGTTAACTGAAAGTGTTTAAGCTTGGAATTATCAATTTTAGTTTGTTAGCCTAATACATGGTGAATGAGAAATAACTAGTTCTTGACTTTTATAATCCCTTCAATGTTTTACCGTTAGTATCAAAAAGTCTCCAGGTTCCATCCTTGGAAACAGTCGCCATATGAGATGACTGCACATCGAAAGCAACATCATATACTCCAGAAGTATGACCGCCAAGGGTCAGTTGAGGCACTTGTTTGGATTCTTTGAAGTCTCCGGATTTATCAAAAACAACTTCCCATATTTTTGCTTCAGGGGTAAAACCTAAGAATACAAAGTAAACATTAACATCTATAAAGCTTCTTAATCTAGTAGTAAACTTTAATTTTAAACAGAATTTGCGTGTCCCGGTATGGAGAACGAGTAAAAATATTTATCGAGCGGATGATTTGTTATTTATAATTATACAGTTCTTGTTCTGAAATTCAATCATTAAATGATCAATGTATAAATCTCAACTAAAGATTGAACTTAATCTCAACTTACTAATTTAGCAATTTTACCCATTCTCATTTCATGGTGAACATTTTTAAATGATATATTTAATTTCTTGAAGAAAATATTCTCTCTGATCCTTACGCGATCCATTAATAACAATATAAATCAAAGTGCACATACAGGGTATCCCAATAATACTACATCTGAATCGTTTTACATGAAAAATACAGTTATGTGATTCATTCCGAACCACATTAAACATTCCTATTTACATACCATTATCTACTAAGCGATCTATCTGTTAAGGCACATAAATGCAAAACTGATAACAGGCCAGTTTGGTTTTGAATCACACCCCTAAACTTTATCTTCTGGTTTAAACTTTGTACTAAATCAGTCAATAAATGTTTAAGAGAAAAATACAACATGAAAAGAAATTTCATGATTTTCAAGTTTGAATTCGTACTAACTAAGAAAATTAAAATGGAAAATATAATTACGTCTTCAAAACAGAAGTACGAACAAAATATGTGAAACTGTAACAATACTTGAACAAAATTGAGAAAAAAAATATTCAATTTGTAACACAATTACTGAGACTGAATCAACATTGTAAACATTGTATTAATTATTGTCGCCAGCTGAGACTCCAGAAAGTTAAAATATTATGACCTATTTTTAAGTTGATGACTTAAGGAAAACAAAAAGTTTTGCACGCTTTTTCATGATCTCAAAAAACATGTTATTTTATCATTAAATTGTATTAAAGGTTGAAAATGCCGCTCTCAAACTATAATTTTTTAAATATTAATTATAAAAAGCTATTACCTAATGAGCCAGTAATTTGTTGCAGATTTCCATAATTAAAAGAAATAGAGTTTCTACATTATTAATAAAGATAATAAAGAATATAATGAAAAAATAAACGTGGGATATTTCTTTATTATTGTTGTGTAATCATTTTCCGTTTTAAATATATAGGGCGAATTGAGATTAAAGTGCTATATGAAAATAATGCATAGGAAATTTAAGTTTAAGCAAAAAAGTTCCTGTAAATGTAAGTATGGACACGCTTCGTTTACGCTCTAAAGCAGTGGTTCTTAACCTGGGTTTGATCGAAAGCATAAAGGAAGATTTTTTATTTTGTAAGCCTCTTACACCAACAACTAAGGCAGCCGATGTGAAGAAACTTGGCGATGACTTCTTGATACACAACAATCTTTCGTGGGATATGGCTTCTGCGGCTTGTTCAAACGGAACTCCAGCCATGCTGGGAAGAAAGGAAAAGGAAGAAGAGCCAGCCATGCTGGTTGTGGTGCTCTAGTGAAAGCAGATGCACCACATATCATTGTTAACGCATTGCATTCTGCACAGGCATGCGTTGGCATCAAAAACCTTGCCTCCAAAACTGGCAGAAGTATTAAAAATTGTAGAGGAAACCGTGAACTAGGTTCGAAATAGTGTTATGAGGCACCGCGTCTTCAGGGAGCTGTGTAAAGAAATGGCATCTGAATTCGAGGTGCTTCTGTACCATTCTAACAGGGGAATAAGTCAGTCCACCTCCTCGTGGTATTTCCTGGGAGACTGTGCGTAAGACTCGCGAGCAGCATGGTCGGCTAAGCGGCTGACAAGTCCGACGGGATTGCGGTAGTGGATTGAGCCAGGGAGGCTGTCGCCCACATCCGCAAAAACGGTGGGAGTGGAGAGTACGGAGTTGCTCGGGATTTTAGGGGATGGGTAGATATCGCCCATCTCCGATTGGAATGTCAGGGGTTTGCATGACGGGATGGAATTTAAGGGACTGAGTGGAAACGGTATCGAGGGTATTAAATGGAAAGGCGAGCTATAAGGGGAGTAGAGTAAATGGACTGTTGGAGAGGTCAAGTGTTTTGGATTTGATTTTTTGGATTGTGGTTGATGTGAGAGCAAGGATTTGTCTGACCTCGAGCACGCCTGCCGCCGCACCCTCCGCCCCCCCATATTGATAGGAATTGTCGGAGATGTAAAAGCCAGAAGGTAGAAAGATCGTGGATGGGAAAACTCAGGGCTGACTGGTGCTCCCCATCCTCCCCGCTAATTGGTTGGGTGGATGGTCCAAGGAACGGAGATGGGCTTCCGTGATAGTGGTTTTTTGAGACAGTAGTGTCCTAACGGGTTGGAGATAAATGGACCTAAAGGCGAAAGCTAGGAAGGTCTCCGCGAGGCAAAACATTCATGTACCATTCTAACGGGGGAATAAGTCAGCCTAACTCGTCGTGGTATTCCCTGGGAGACCGTGGGTAAGACTTGCGAGCAGCATGGTCGGCCAAATGGCTGACAAGCCCGACGGAGTTGCGGGAATGATAATGCGTGCTTAGGGAAGATACCCATATCCGCAATAACGGTTGGAGATGTGTGGAAGTGGTTGCTTGTGTAGCGTGGGATGGGTAGGTACCGCCCATCCCCGGTCGACTGTCAGGGGATTGTATTTTTCGGGAATGAAGTTTAAGGGATTGATTGACTTGGCAATGGTGTCGAGGTTTTGAAATGGAAAGGCTAAATGGACTATTTGGAGAGTCACGTGTTTTACTCTTTTTGGGTTGATGTGAGAGCAAGGCATTTGTCTGACCTCGAGCACGCCGACTGCCGGCCGCCCCGACCCATATTGATAGGAATTGACGGAGATGTAAAAGCCAGAAGGTAGAAAGATCGAGGATGGGAAAAAACTCAAGGCTTACTCCAAGGAACGGAGATGGGCTTCCGTGATAGTGGTTTTCCAAGGTAGTAGTGTCCTAACGGTTGGAGGTGTATGGACCTAAAGGCGAGAGCTAGGCAGGTCGCCGCAAGGCATTTCCATGTAGGGAATGTTAGAATGCTACATTCATGTAGCATTCTAACGTTCGGTGGTTATCCCGGGGACAGGTCCTGAATCGTGATTTTGCCATGCGTGTGGAATTAGCCCTGTTTTGCAAGAGCACCAACATTGTCATGCAGATTGCTTCAATAATTCTGAGTTCATTCTCATTTTAGCGCACATGGCAGATATCTTCGAAGGTCTCAATCATCTCAATAAACAGATGCAAGGCGGTGGAGTCAACATCATCGAAACGGAAGACCTGACGGTTTTTCAGAAAAAGCTACCGCTGTGGGAAACGACGAATAGAGAACGATAACTTCGCAAACTTTCGCCTTTTAAACGACTGTGTAAGTATAATCGAAGATGTATCTGGAATCGGAGACGTTTCTATACCAGCGGAACTAAAGCAAGCAATTGCCACGCACTTAGATGACCTTTCAAAGCCTCTCGACGAATACTTCCCTACAAGAGTCATATCCAGCATGGGTGAGACAGCCGTTCACGTTTAATGTTGAGACAGGAGACGTGAATGATGCATACCTTAATCAAATTATTGAAATTCAGGAGAGCCACGTTCAACAGCAAATCTTCAAACAAACAACGCTCTCAACATTTTGGTGTCAACAAATGGTAATGCACCCCGATATTGCTAAGAAAGCTCTGGAGATTTTAATACCGTTTGTTACAACATATCTTTGCGAGCAATCGTTTTCGAGGTTGCTGGACATAAAAACGAAGAAAAGGAACAGACTTTGTTGTGAAAATGAAATGAGAGTGGCACTTTCCAATGTAAAGCCGCACATTTCTGAACTGGTCTCTCAATCATTTCTAAACAGCAGAAGTTGATTTTCAGTGAATTTTCATTAAGTATTGTTTTTGTTTTTATGTGAAAATCATGCTATAATGGGTTTGTTCTTTGTTCTTAATGATTTTGTTCATTGTGTGCACAAAATTGAAAAAATCATATTTTATTTTTCCAACTAAGAAGGGTTCGGTGCACGCGCACATGAAATTGGAGGAGTTCAGTACCTCTAACAAGATTAAGAACCTCTAAAGAAGAACTCTAAAGAGTGTCAAAAGTTTAAGAATAAAAAATTCGTTTTTTTTAAGATTTTTCGGAAAGTTAGTAATTTAAGCATTTAGCAGTACATGTTTATATGATTTTTTTGCTTGAAATCAACTTTTTTATGTATATTTTTCAGTTGCTAGTTAACCTCGACTATATGCAGCGCCTATTCAAACTCAGCCTAATCACTTTTGTCTCGAAAACGGGCAGAGAAACCAAAATTATTTTTTTATTTTGGTTAAAATACTAATGGCCGATTTCGAGAAACATTTAAAATTGTATCTTTTTATTAGGAAAATTTTTAATACCCTGTAGAACCTAAACAAAGCGTTTTCGGTTTTTGCATTAAATAAAAGTTCCTTAGCATGGTTCTCATGGCATGCTAATCCCGATTCACCCTATATACATTGAAAAAATAAAACGTCGCCGCTTATAACAGAATTTGTTGAGTTTAAAGTGAAATTGTATCATATTTTTTAAACAATTTTTCCAATATGTTACTCATGAATCCTTACGTAAGCAAATTCCCAAATAGCAGAAAAAAAATAAACGATAAAACATTGTTTAACAAAGAAAAAACACGATATTCCTACTAAAATAAACTGTTTTTTAGCTCAGCTCATATTTCAGGTGAATGACCTATACCAAGTTTTTCTACCTATTCCTATTGTTTTTTAATCGCGTTCAATATTTATAATTTAAGAATAATTCACTCATAAACAGTTCGCACTATTAACAAACATGGCAATGACTATAAATAGCAATTCTATCAAACGTGTAAGTTCTCAATGATGTCATTAAAGGACCAAATATTGTGTCTTTTGGTTTACAATGCTTATATTTTTTTGCAAATTTCGCAAACCATACTATAAATAGGTGTTCATTGGATTGAATTGATTGTGTCAATAAACAAAAATTGAATTTAGTGATGTTATCATTATTTATTATTTATGATATCTCGGTACGAGTATTTGAGCAAGAAACGAAAATTGAAATAACCACTGGTTGATGTCGAATTAGGCATTCACAATATTATTATTTTGCTCCTTAATTTAAGTGAAATTTTAGATATTTTGAATAAATTTTCATTTTGATATTTATTTACCTGATGCCACGACAAATCGACCACACGGCGAAATCTTAGCACAGAAGGTACTCATGAGGAATGTGTCCAATTTGGCCAGCTTTTCGCCTTTTAGATCCCATATTATCATGTCGGTCTTGTTTGAACATGTCATAATGAATTTTCCATTGCTTGCAATTCCCATACCTATAACGTCGGTTTCATGACCCTAAAAGCACATTTACGAATAACATGATCACCTTAATGGTTTAGACAAGGAATTTTATGAAGGTGCACTTATCTATTACTCACTTCTGAAATTAGCTGATTGATTATTAATTGAAATTAATCTTGAAATTGTGTTTTTGATTTTTCTCGCCAAATTATTAATACATTTTAAAGTTGAGCATACAATGCAGATTACGAAGATGAAAAAACCAATGAAGAAAACAGCTCGCAATCTTAGCCATCTCATTGAAGAAACTACATCAATTATTTAAAACATTGTAAATGTATTTTCATGTAAAAGGGCACTGTAACATTTTGTGGACTTTCATATGATTGTTTAAAAAGCATTTTCTGATTCCTCATTGAAAATTATAAGCAAAATCAAAAGTTTCCGAAATAAAAAAATCCTCTCAAATAGACAGCAATTTCTATGAATCACTCTCATATTTTTTCATCGCGAAGTTTCATTAGCAGTCTAAATTAGTTCAAAAAACTGAATTGTTCCACTTACAAACGTTTCCACTAGTATATAAGAGCATGTAATTGTCAATAGAGCCACCTCACCATAATGACCCATTGTTTTGTAAAAGAGGTTTGTATAACAACCTGTCTATTAATTACCATGCAAGTGACGAATATAAAACATGAATTGAAACAAACGAGGAAACAACAAGCGACACAATGCCCTAATAAGCAATAACCAACAATAAATTGTTTTAATTTACTTCACATAAATAATTGATGATTGCCAGACTGTAATTTATTGCCAACGATCATGTCATTATTGAAAATAATGATTTTCAATATATTCTGGAACGTCCACATTGCAGAACTGCAAACAGTAGTAGTAGTAAACATCTTTATTTCTAAAAAAGGCTATCGACCTATCGGTCTTTCTGCCCTTGTTTAATATATGTAGTCTTAATCTAAATAAAAAACAAATATGAAAATTTTCCTATTCTAGGTTAACAATATTATTAAATAAAATTTCAATGACAAGAAAAAATTATTTTATTGTCTACTAGTCAGTTGCGTTTGTAAGTGTTCGAGTAGCGTTGATGTAGGGAAACGGAAGCGGGATTGTCTGGTTGGTCTTGTAAGACAAAGGGGATTCAGTATGGTCCAGTTGTAGGGGTTGTTTGTCCATTTTGTCTGTAGATGATTTGTAGTAGTATGAGTCTTTCCGAGATCTTTGATATGTTTGTGCGTTCGTATAGTAGTTGGGTGGGGGGGGGTTGTGTAGTGGGTTTTGGGGGTGTCTTATTCGTGTTATTAGTCTTAGTGCAATTTGTTCTGTTGTTTGTGTATAACGTTTTGTCCTTTCTGTTCTGTTGGTCATGAGTATATGTCCAAAATCTAGCAAGGGTCTACAAATAGCTTTATATATTTTGGTGGCGGTGTTTGTGCTAATTCCTCTGTCTTTGTAGGTTAGTGATCGGAAGTGTTTTGTTCTCTTTATTGTTTCTGTCCTGATGTTTCGTATGTGTTTAGTGAATTTAAGTTTGTGGTCAATTGTGATTCCAAGGTATTTTACGTCGTTTTTTGGTTGTGTCGTTTGGCCGTCTGCAGTTATTGTAGGGGAGTCAGCGTTGAGTCTGTGGTTTGTGAGCAGAAGTTGGTTTTTTGACGCGTTTGGTGTTAGTCTCCATTTATAAAACCATGTCATTGTGTTGTTTGTTAGTGTTTGGAGTCTTTGAGCTGCTCTCTCAGTAGTTTTGTCATGTACAATAAGTGCCGTGTCGTCTGCGTATTGTAATATGTATGCCGATCTGTCGATTTGATTTTTGTCTGGTAAGTTGTAATTGTATATGTCATGGCAGTATATATTGTAGAGAAACGGTGAGAGCGGGGATCCTTGAGGGAGCCCTTGTTCAGGGGAAAAAGAAAATGACAGTGTTTTGTCAATTCGTACTTGTAGTTGTCTGTTTTCTAGAAAGTTCTTTATGGTGTGTAGTAGATATGTTGGTGTGTGTAGTTTGTATAGTAAGCCTCTATGACACTATCAAAAGCCTTGTTAATGTCCATAAACAGGCAAGCTGTCTTTCTGTCAGTTAGGTGGGTAGTTTGTATATTGTTGGCCAAAATAAAGAGCGGATGAACAGTCGAGTGATGCTGTTTGAAACCAAATTGGTAGGTAGGTATATATTTTCCAATCACTTTTTCAAGCCGCTGCTTCATTATGTATTCAAAAATTTTGCTTAGTACTGGAAGTAGTCTAATTGGTCTGTAGTTGCTCGGTTGTGTATTGTCCAGTCCATTTTTGGGTATAGGGATTATTAAGCCGTTTTTTCATGTTTCTGGGATTCTGCCATTTGTGATGCAGTTGTTCAATTCAGTTAGGATCAGTTTGTGTGTTTCTTGAGTTAGGCTTTTCAAGAGTTTTGCCTTAATTTTATCTTTCCCCGGTGCAGTGTTTTTGATGTGCTCTAGGGCTTCATCGTACTCTGTGTCTGTGATCAGTTTGTAGACTGCAAACATTTGTGGGGAATTTGCTACTTGAAAAATGAGTGGATTATGTAGAGTGTATAAAAATAGATGCGAAAATATTGAAACAGGTTCGACACAATTGATTTAATTGAAAATAATGCATTGCACGCTTGAAAGTAACCACTTTAATATCATTTCTTTGTTTGTTTAATTTTATTTATGATTTGTTATGGTATTCGATCAATCTGCTGATTTACTAGTTGTCTGGCAAAGCCACATGATATTGTTTGTCATTTTTTCCGGATTTACTATGGTGTGCGATAAATGCGTTTATTTACCACTAGTTATGTTGTGAGCCTATTACATCAGTGAAGTAATTGTGTAATTTACCATTTCCCCGTTAAATACTTCAAAACTCTCAGTAAAATGCGATTGTTCAAATATCTTTTATTTATTCTCTTCAAAAGTATAACTCAAAAGCAGTGGCGTGTCTCAAATGGAAAAGGAGTGAAGACTCGATAGAGGCAAAATAAATCACAAGAGATAGAAAAAAGTGGAGTAAATTTAATTAATATAGAAACAAATGACAAAACGTCCATTCAAACTGATGATTTTTCGGGCGTGCGTGGCCTGCATCCTCAGATGTGCTTTGCTGGAACATCTACCTTGTTCTGATGGTGTAACCAGCCCGTAAAACCACCCGTATAATGGTGGGCGGGAGTGCTGATGATTATTATTATTTTTAAATAGCAAATATAATTTTATTAGCCGCTTATCCTTTTTATTATTTCGTCCGGCCTAAGACAGGCCGATTTTAGAACAAGGCCGGAAAAAAACGATCGACCCACAATCGGGAGGCACCACTATATCAAATCACGATTCGTTATGGATTAATCGTTTTCCATGCCATTGATTAGATATTGATATTATGCCTCATTATTTTATGCAATTTAAATCCGCCGGTTTCGGTTAGTCGATTAATTTATATTAATTTAATGAGGTAAAATCCAAGCTTTGAGTAATAAAAAAATTGTCATTAGCATGTTTGAAGGACGGCAAATAATGTGTTTTCATTTACCTACAAGTTTAGTGTCGTAAAAATACTCCAATGTCCAATGCAATCAAAAAATTGTAAAATTTTTAATGGTTTTTAGGCAAGATTGAGGGCATTTTTAGCGATTTGCTACAATGATTTGAGCAACAGAAAATTCCACAATTACGCTTTGATCTGGTCTGGAAAAAGCTTCCAATCGCGTTTAAACAATTTCAAATTAAATCAAATTAAAATAGCCAATAAATCTTAGTCTGCACCTTCTATTCCTGAAAATAGTTCTATACTAGTAAAAATACCAAGCAATTAGGCCTAAATGCAGCTGATATAAATAAATTTTGAATATGAAGCTTTTAACAGTTTAAACTTAAAACATTAAAAAATGTTCTGCTCATTTTAGCAGACGCATTTGAATATTTTATATTCATTTGAATTATTACTTACTTTTGGAAATGTTACAGCTTTACTTGCGATTAACCAGCCATCCTTCTTCTTGTCTACCTTATACACTTCCAGGCAATTTTCATTGAATTTGTGAATAACGAAAGCTTTGCAATCTGGACTCCACTTTACGTGGGTCGCATAATCGAAATCGATGTTCACACGAAGAGACTTTCGATCCTTGTTCACCAGCTCTTTGGTATCCCAGATAAATACAGTTCGATCTGAAATTTAAAGAAAATCATCAAAAAAATCGCCGGAAGAATCAAATTAGCATAAAATGAGAGAAAGTGGGTATATGAAATGAAATTAATTGCTCTATAAATGGATTATTATGTACATTAAAAATATGCAAAAATATGCTGTTGCTGTTTTTTTATTAATTTGAAAGAAGATTTGACTGGAGAAAGTGGCACAGTATATTTTCAGCTTAAAATTAAATCTAAGGAAAAATTGCTTAAAAATAGAGCAAGCAAGAAATACGCACATAAATATCACAGCTATTAAATCAATCTTCTTAAAGAAAATATTTAAAAATTCAGCAAGGCTGTTGCCATGCAAATGTAAAAACAATATTAATAAATGCAACAAAAACCATTAACATAAGTTGTAATCGTTCCTCATGTAAGGAAACAATTATAACACAGTTTTTTCCTTTGCTCATCATTAATATCTTAAAGATTACTACATAATCTTCAAGTAAGCATGGTTTTTTTTCAATTCTATTATGTGGTCGGGAATTTCAGATTATGATCCTATTTTAAGGACCGAAACTGTAAATGGCCCCAAGGTGTTTCGTGATTCGTTTATAATTAAATAAATCGCAAACGTGGTAGTGTTAATGTATTTCCTGCTTATAAACTACTTCAATTATTATTCCAATTACTATAGTCGGTAGCGTGCGCTACCTATTTCTGGAATTTCGCAACGAAAGTTGAATTTATGTACATATTTATGAATAGTAGCTAATCTCAGTATTTATCACCTGCAAATAACTTTAGGACATAAACCGATTCGTGCAGGAAATGCAATAATGCGGACGAATTTTAAAAATCATTTCGAGCTATGCCTAATAGGCTAATGTATATTCACAGGTCCTTGGTTGCAAAATCCAGAATTATCATATATGTGAGAAGTAATTGATAACAAAATACCATAAACGATGTTTTCGAATTTCTATATAATTTTTCTGGGGTTTAAACCTTGCATCTTGATACTAATTCGGAACACTTACAATTATCAGTCCCAAATTATTATTGTTATTATTATTATTATTAAGCAGCTTGTGGATAAATTATACCAAAATGCAAAACTTGCTCTAAAATAATTTCAGAAAACTACATTATCGGTTCTGTCGAATTAATTCACTTCTTGCGAAAAAAGTGGACAAAATTTTGGTTAAATTTGCTCTTAAAATGTTTTTATTAAACTATCGCTGTAATATATTGATATTAATATGAATGTCCAGAAATGGCCCAAATAAAGCCAAACATTTAGAGCACGATCACGGTGTGAGCGCGAAATAAATAGTTTATTTAGCAGCATTATTAATTTCATAAAACTTGCAAAGTAACTTAAATGTTCCGAGGAAAAAGAATGCAAACAAAACACTTTAAGTAAACTTTTTCTACGATGTATAGATAAAGTAACAAGTGTGGAACAATTTAAATTATTACATTCGTTTCCAATTTTTTTATTTCACTTTTCTGACCTAATCTGACTTTCACACCATAATCGGAGAATATTTAAAATATCTACGTTTTGCTTCAATTTTAAATCGGAGCGATTTTCAAAATCTAGAGCTCCGTTGAAGTCGACTCGTCGAGTTAAAACAACAATTCGATATACAGGGTGCCATGAATGAACGGATTGTTTGAAATAAAGTCCACTCTAATTGAAAGTCTGCTAAAATTCCGGATTTCGGGAGCAGTTCCGATGTGGGTAACTTTTAATGCAGCCCTGTATATTCAATTTGGGTTTCCAGTCGTCGATCAAGTTTCAATATAGATGTTGAAAATCGGTCTAGCAGAAAAAAAATTGATCAGTGCAAGACCAAAAAGTTGATTTTTTTGGAAAAATTTCAAAACTGCTTCGAAATATCCTGTCTATCTTTATGCATCTGGTGTTAAGATAAAAAAAAACAACATTTTGTTCAATTGAGAGGATGCCAAAGTTTCAGAGAATTTGCATTGTTTTATTCTCCAGCCTGTACAAACCTTACCTGAAGGGCCAACTTTTTGCAAAAGCACACACTGACAGAAAAAGAACTGAACTAGATAAGGCTTCAAACAGCATTAAAATCGCTTGCAGCAATCATAAGTTATCCACTTCCAAAGTTAGGGCAAATTTTGTGGTGCAACTCATACATTGTTGAGCAGTTTAGTTGAGGGTAGCTAAAACCCTCAATATGTTTTTTTTCGTATGGAATCATTTGGCTTCATATGGACCCTCATTGGAACGGTGGTGGAAAGAAGAATCCATCGTACTGATCAAACTTTAGTTTTTAGTACGTTTGAGCAAAAGTTGCATAAACTGAAAGCGCAATTTTTGAGTCTAACTTATTTCGGTAGCGAATTTATTCCAGAAAAGGAGCAAGTGTACCTAAGCGCTCGCCTTTAAATTATATCCAAGTTCTCACAGTTTCGCAACGCTTTTTCCTTTGAATTTATTCCAGTTAAAGTCTCCACTCTGTATTCTGTAAGTAAAGAATTCTGGAAAATATGAACATTTAAAAAAACGTTCACAATATTCCAATTGGATAATTGATGGTGATAATATTAGCGGTTTAGTCGAGTGATGTATAAAAAGTCTAAAATCGACAAAATTAGTTACAGTTAAAAGCAAACTCTGATAAAACTTAGCATTTTTAGAGAATAATTATACAAATTAGTTAGTTAGATATTTCGCAACTGTTCGGAAATAGTATCGAAAATTTAGTCAATGGCTGCATGAAAAATATAATATTAAATCATTAACCAAGTTTAATTATCATGACTACACAACATATTCCTAATCAGTATTCAGTACTTTGCCCGAAGAAAAGTTCCAAATGTACCGGCAATTAAATCGCCACATTAAAAATTAGGTACAGCCCATAATTTCGATGCAACTGCTACCAACCATAGACTAAGGAACATAATAACAATAATACGCTATTATATAACAAGAAGAAAATGATTATCATTCAACACGATTATTAGAGTTGTTGCAAAAAAATGGCACACACGTACTGCCGCAATCGGGTACGCTGAAAAATGTTATTAGTGGTTTTATTGCCGACATTAAACTACTTTTAGACTTCGTTTATCTAGGTTATTTTCCTACATTAGGTTCGAGATGCTTAGTTATTGTTTTTGTACGTTACTGCTCCTTTATCGGCTGATTTACTATAGTCATATGACTTGATTGGTTCGAATTACCAATAAACTCACATGATGCAATGCATCTACTTAAAAGATATTAATGTTTGTTGCTCAGTAATCAGCATACGAAAATTAGGAAGGTCCACCCAAAAGTGTAATTTATTTAAATATATTTTAAAGATTTAGTGGAGGTGACGCCAATGGGAATTAAATATAAACTAACTTTTATTGTTTATGTTTGTTTGTCCAAAACTGAGAGCTTCAGGCTTTGGATGAAAGAAAAAGATAATCAAATAATACAAAAGACCAAGAATAGGCGAAAACATATAAATTTCCTGAAAGGACCGTTTCGGAAAATTTTTCGAAATCATGAATTCGTCAAGTACATTGATTTGGGTGAACAATGACCCAACAAAAACGTATTTCCTTTGCATCGGTTTTTTAGCATTTTTCGACGAAACATCCGTCTTATCGCATAGTTCAAATGCTTGAGCAGGAATTCAAGGATGCAATCAAATCACTGACCAGATATTTTCATCAATTTTTGGATCTCTAGTCAGATAAAGTAATGTTGTAATAACGAACTGTAGTTACGTCAATGGACTAGAATGAGTGAAAAAAAACAATACGTCGCAATTGTATGAGTGGCTTGAATTATTCAATTTCAAATACGTCAACCCGAACTTGTGCGGATTACTGTTGAATTGCTATTTTCATAAAGTATATAAAAGATTTATTTTAAAAATATCCATACTTCTTGAAAAGAACAAGTGTGAAATCAACAATTTCTGGCAACCAAACGAATTACGAGCGAATATAATGCAAAAAACCACATTTGGTCCAATACTGGGATCTCAATATAGGTTTTAATCTTTAGTTGAGATGCTTTTCGTTCTTGTTCATAGTTTTTAGTTGCTCCGTTTCTTTGGATGATATTCTCACTGCGCTTTTTTTAAATATTCGCTTCAACAATTTTAATATTTTCAAAAATGCTCCAAAACCTTCAATCGGCAAAAATTTAAATATCTGTTTTTATTGACTTGATCCAAATATTTCCGAAATTCGAGATTTCGTTCCAAATCTACCCAAAATCAAACAGATGCAATATTTCCTCAGGTTGAAGTATTTGTATTTAGTTTAATATTTTTAAAATTATCCAAAAACTGTGGGCATGCATCTTCAGAGGCGGTTGCTGCGCCAAGCTACATCTGAAGATGCAAACCACTCGTGCTTGCGAAACGTCAGCGCCATTTCCAAATTTTGAATTATTTACTAAAGTATTAGTCGGAATTGTTGTAATTTGTTTAAAAACGCAATTAATAAACCAGCATTACGGTACAATGTATTTGCGTTCATTTCGCGAAGAATCTCCGAACCAAAAAGTGTAATTTAGGTTAATGGCTTCGTTTGCAACTATTTGGAACCAACTTAACGTGTCTTTTGCCCATTTACCTGCCGAATTGCTCAACACCAAAGAGAGAAATTTCCTTGCATGAAACACTTTCACTATGCGTGGGTTCTGAAATGGTGCTGTCGCAACAACCGCAAATTAACCATTTCAAACAGAAGATAATTGCCAGTTGGAAACGGTGAGATAATAAAAAATAAACTAAATAGGACAATTTAAAAAACCTATCGCTCTATTATTATAAAAACCATCAAAAGATTCTTGTTTAGTGTTGTGAAAGGGTTTATATGAAATTAACATATTTTTATTTCTTGTAATTATTTTTCACTCACTACTGGTACAATTTTTGCAAAAAATCAAAACAAAAATTTACGAATAATTATCTTAATTAATTTCGTTAGGTACTTGGCTTTGAACCACTGTTTCTCCCTCAATTTTGATTTTTAGGTTGTATGCCTAAAAAGTGAGGGTTTGCATAATTGTAATAATTATCGTTTTAAAGTATTTACAGGAAAAACTCCTGCTTAAAAAAAAATTGCATGAAGACGATGCGTAACCCAAGTGGCCCTAGAGAAATGTTTAAACATAAATAAAATATATTGAACACTAAACACATACGAAACAGTAGGGCAGAAACAATAAAGAGAACAAAACACTTCCGATCAATAACCTACAAAGACAGAGGAATTAGCACAAACACCGCCACCAAAATATATAAAAAACTATTTGTAGACCCTTGCTAGACTTTGGACATATACTCATGACCAACGGAACAGAAAGGACAAAACGTTATATACAAACAACAGAACAAATTGCACTAAGACTAATAACACGAATAAGACACCCCCAAAACCCACTACACAACCCCTCCACCCAACTACTATACGAACGCACAAACATGACAAAGATTTCGGAAAGACTCATACATCTACAGACAAAATGGACAAACAACCCCTACAACTGGACCATACTGAATCCCCTTTGTCTTACAAGACCAACCAGACAATCCCGCTTCCGTTTCCCTACATCAACGTTACTCGAACACTTACAAACGCAACTGACTACTGGACAATAAAATAATTTTTTCTTGTCATTAGAATTGGAAAGTTTATTTAATAAGATTATTAACCTAGAATAAGAGAATTTTCATCTTTGTTTTTTATTTAGATTAAGACTACACGTATTAAACAAGGGCAGAAAGACCGATAGGTCGATAGCCTTTTTTAGAAATAAAGATATTTAGTAGTAGACTAATAAAACCAATTTTTCATTTTTCAAAAAATGGCATTTAACCATGTTTCAACAGTAATCACGATAAAAATAGTAATTTATCGATGATAACGATAATACCCGTTCCTGAATCCAACGTGTCGGTTCAAATTGAAATAACAATTTTATTTAAAAAATTCTCGTATTCAATATAATAGTAGTAAACATCTTTATTTCTAAAAAAGGCTATCGACCTATCGGTCTTTCTGCCCTGGTTTTATTATTTTTCAACAATTTCGCTTTTTGCCAAATATCAACTTTTCAATCGGTCTAAAAGAATTTTGAGTATTTTGAGACTTAATCACTTTCTTCTATCTGGGTTTGATTTATTTATTTTTTAATCTTTGCTTCAATGACGTTTTTTTATTGACTTTTGTAAACCGGCATTTAAAAAAAATAAAAAGTAGCACTGTTTAACAACTTTTCGAAAAAAAAGCTTTTCTTCTCCCATCTTCAAGCAAAAAAGCAGTGATCAAAACCGGGTTTTTTAATGCATTTTCTTCCGTAAATGGCGCCGTTAGTTTTAAATCAAGAAGAATTTCCAGCACAATAAGTAGGTACTTCGAGCTATACTTACCAGCATCATTTCCCATCCTTGTAAAACGAATAATGTTTTGTTTGGTACGCCTATGCAGTACCCACTCGTTATCTGTTAAGAGAAAGTTTGTTGCACGGCATAGAAAGTTCTTAAAATAACTTCTGACTCACTCCAAACGGTGTGAATATAATTATGATGTGATTGTGAATTTTGATTTAATGAAGCCAAATTGTTCCTGGTTATCTGATTAAGAAAAAATAATAATGTTGATATTATCATTCAAATTCAGAATAATGCTTAACTGTGCAAACATTGCATTCAACTCATTTTTTGCCTGTATTCATCAGGGAATACCCAAAAAAATTCCTGGGTTTCAGTCAATTTTATTGTTTATTATTCAAAATGTCACAAATACGTTTCGGTGTCTTTCTCCACCATCATCAGTTTGTGTATATAGTTGTTTCTACCTTCACATTTGACTGGCTATTCATGATGGAGAAAGACACCGAAACGTGTTTGTGACATTTTGAATAATAAACAATAAAAATTGACTGAAACACAGGAATTTTTTTGGATTAAATTGAAATACAGTCAAGAAAATATACACAACAATAAGGGAATACCGTATGAAGAAAACAAAGTAAGTTTCATAAAACTATTCTGATTTACTGTCTTATTTTACAAAAATTACACTATAAAAATTATTTACAAATATAATACATAGTCTTAGACAGTAGTAAACTTTTGGTCTATACTTAAGTCTAAAGTACAGGATTATTGAAAGTTTTTATATAAGGCATCCTGGTAAAAGAAAAGTTACATCCAACAAGCCAAATATAAACGCCAATAAATAAGCCAAATATCAAAACCGGCCATTCAATAATTCCGTACTTTTTAAGGAACTCACATAAGTTGTTTTTTTTTACAATTAGATTAGAATCTTACAAAATATCACAAATATCACAATTACATTAGTACTTCAATTGTGTACTGAGATTCCGTTGATATAATTTTTTTGCCAACATACAAAACATTCTGCAGCGACAATACAGAGAAGTTTCCTTTCACGAAAACAACAAATCCGATTCTATGAATATATCCATAAAATCGCATTTATCGTTTTCCTATAGTTGGTTGTCACCAACCAACCAAGTTCCTAATTGGTTGTCACCATATACCCTATACAGGATCAGCATCATGCAACTTCGTGCATCTTCACACGGGTCATGTCCCATAGTGCTGACCTGTATAGATGTATTTAATATTGATTCAGCTAAATATTTTAATGATAGTTTAAAAGGAAAACCATTTTGATGTGGAAATGTAAATGCCGTGTCGACAACCATTTTATGAATGATTTTTAAAGCCTTGAGGTCATTTTCAAGCCCATGGCCTATTAAAACAGTGTCACTAAAAATAAACCTCTTCAAGTCCTTTTGAACTTCTTTTAACGTTTTCGAGCTATTGTTTATGAAATCCTCCGCTGCAATTCCACTAAACCGAGTGTTGTAGTCCACAATGGGATTTAAGGGTCGAACATATTCAACATAGACCGGGTTTAAGTCACAATTTACAACAGCCACTTTTACAATCTCCAATCCTGCAGCGGTATACGACATTTCGCAGTCTAGAGCATAGACTCCATAATTCGATGATCCATAATACAACGGCGATGGTTCGGTCTCCACAAATGCCTCATCCACTGTAAAAAAAAATTATATTTAGTAACATGAACAAACAGTTATCAGCAAGTCATACAGTGAGCGAAGTTAGCCTTACACATTAAAACACGAATTTGTAGTTGCGAATAGTTTTTATAGTTTTGTTATAAATCTTTGTTCGTTTTGTATATTTTCCTGACTGTACTTTAATTCATTCCAATGTATTCCTGGGTTTCAGTCAATTTTATTGTTTATTATTTAAAATGTTACAAATACGTTTCGGTGTCTTTATCCACCATCATCAGTTTGTGTATATAGTTGCTACCAACTTCACATTTGACTGGTGACTCCAGTGACCAGTCAAATCCACACTAGTGACCAGTCAAATGTGAAGTTGGTAGCAACTATATACACAAACTGATGATGGTGGATAGACACCGAAACGTATTTGTAACATTTTAAATAATAAACAATAAAATTGACTGAAACCCAGGAATACATTGGAATGAAATAAATCTTTGTGAGATCTTTCTTCCCAACAGATAAAGAGTATGTGAGCAAAAATTCATAACCATTCTGACTTTTTCTATTTATCTAGAAATTGCTTCCGTTCGTTAAGAATTTATAGTGCCTTTTCCCATTGAAAATTCAGGAGCAAGAGAAAACAAGTCGACGGCCTGCAAACAGCTATTAGCTGAGTTTCTAATGTTTCAAATAGCTCCTTTTCGAAAGTAGACTCTTTACGGAATTTAACAATGCCCAAATGTGTCGACTGGATAGAGAACTGGACAAGAGTCGAAAGCATTGGCACTCATAGATTTCATTTCTGTTTGGAAAGGTCACCACTGTTCGCAAAGATTTGGCTCTATCCATATGACTTAGTTTTGGTAGAATTTGCATCGACACTGACTTCATGCATGCATAGGCGTCACAATTACACAGTTTTACAGTAAATTTTCAAGAAACTGCCTTTCCTTCCAGAGAAACTTTCCTGAAAACCTGTGATCCCCGAAGTAAGGGGATTCTCCCATTCTTGACAAAAATGCATTCGCAATATGCTGTTAATCCAAAAACCCAGGAAACAGCCATTAAGTATATGGGTTTCTAATGTTGGAAATCGACCCTTTACGAAAATGAAGTAAAAATTGCTGCTGCTTGCAACAGCTTTGCAACAAAATAATTGATCTCACTGGCCAAATGGTATAAAAAGCTGAGAAATGTTCTTTTTGTAAAGTTTTTTTGAATAAAAATGTGAAATGGGCTTAAGCTTTTCTCATTTTCTTGTGCATTGCGGCACGACAAAGAGGCATGATTTTAAAAGTGTTTATATCAAGTGTAGTGTTAAAATGCTTTTCTGCTGGTAGAATTTACTATCGAGCAAATAAGCTCTGTGTTGTGTTCTAATAAACGTATATATAAAAGCGTTAAATAAGGCATAATTTTTTGAAAACTTAATTTGTCAAAAACTGTCAATCGATTTCCATAAACTCCAAAAGTATTAAAATGAAATTATAAAAAAAAACGTTTAAAGATTTCAGACTATGTAGATAAATATCGTACACAGAAAGCAGAATAAAAAGTGGCATAATTCGAATGGCAACAAGAAAAAATGTACAATGTACGAGTTCAAATGTGACTTACCAACAAGTTCTTTCGGGCCATTCCACACGTGGCAGGCGCCCTCTTCGCACCCAGGCGAGTGCTGTTCGCCCGTACAGCACATGTATCGCATTGGACCAAAAGGGCTTCTTCGGTTCCTTAGTTTACCAGGGTGAAAACAACATTTTTCCGAAGTGATATATTGACCACCCTGGGTAACAAATTTTGAACCGCACCGAACGCAGACGTGGTCCTGGACGACACATTGAGTAGCCAGTGGATAGGCTCCGATATTCCTACCCGACTGACGCCGCCCTCCTGTAAGAAAATTACACATTTTAGAATAAATAAATGTTAATCATTAATGTGATTACTGTTTGTGAATGTAAAAATTGTAATTAGATTATACAAGGCATTGTAAATAAATGAACGTACCTTCTTGAACAACGCAGAGTTCATCCTCTGTAGTTGTTCCGCTGCAGTTTCCGCTGCTCGATTCACAACTGGGTATGAATTCCGCAGCGTTTATGTCTAACCGGCTTTTGCTAGGGCTACAATACTTAGCCACAGTTTTGCCCATCGGATAGCCTGGAATAGATAAACAAATTAGCGTACTTAATATACTCGAAGATGTTTGGAAGTTTGAAAAAATATATATGTGTTATTCTGTTACAAATTGTTTTATTTGAGTATTTTTCCTCAAAGTTTAGAGTTGTAGGGAATGGCGAAATTGCTCTATGATAACGAGTTTAGTTTACACACTGAAATACACTTTTTCAATCGAACTCACCGGTTGAAAAACATCTCAATTAACACCACACAATATTAAAACATTACATTTTGACGACGAGTTCAATGATAGACAACTAAATATTTCTTCGATTTGCACAGCCTTGGGCCAAATACATTATAAATATTTAAAATTCTCTGATAGAAAATAAAAACTAAGATATGTAAAATTCATTACATTTCTTGGCAAAACTGTTCAACCTTGGATCTAAATCGTTTCAATATTCTGGTAAGCTTTAAGTACCAATATATTTAGGATTTGTCGAGTATGTTCATGTATTTGGCAAAATACGACGTAAATTGTTTGTTTATGGGCAATATCCCTTTTATCGTTATATAATTATGATATTAAATTGCAAATTTAAAGGTGCTTTTAAAGTATAATTTAAGACTTAGCTCCAAGCCAATTTAAACTTTGAAGGTTTACAGCTTTTTTAACTTAAATTTTTACAAAAGTATAATAAAAGGGAATGAAGGAAGTGTAAATAATGATGTGCATATATTAATTATGAAAAAAATGGAAATTTTATTAGGGCAAGATCCAATAATTCTCTCAAATATTAAAAGAGTAAATCTTTAAAAGAAAGTATCGCAAAAAGTAATTCGGTATTCGAGAAATTATTGAATGAGTAAAAGTGCTATTGTAAAGGGGTGTTCCAATAAGAACGACGGTTTTGAATTGCGCTCCATTTGTAGTGTCATGATTTGACATTAAAAAAAAGGCCGTTCGTTAGTAGACAGTAGGAGGTTAAGTAAAATGGAGCGGTTCAATACACAACAACGAATTCTCATTGTGAAAAATTAAAATGTTTCAAACTTATGCCACAAATATATTTTATTTAAAATTTAAATCCGTCGTTCTTATTGGTACACTCTACATGAATATTAATTAATTGATAACTGAGATTCGCTTTGGCAAGAATCCCAGAAAACGGGGGAGAGCCTCTAACGATAAAAAAATAATAATAAAATGTTTAATGATTTATTTAAAGAAAATGTTTGGCCTAATAGGTTATTAAAATTTAACCTTATTAAAAATTATAATACAATCGATAGAATTATAAATTAATCGGTTTGAATAAGAACACATTAAACAATATTTGAAAAATCCAGTCACTATATTATTTGTTCACTTATCTTGAGAGATTTATTAGATAAATTAAGATGGTTTCACATTATATAATTATTACAATGAAAAATTAAAATTTAGAATTGGAAAGTGTTTCAGGTACTATAGAAAGTTTTTTCTCACTCACAGGGTGAGTTTTTTTCGATGACCAGTACAAGGATCTTCGGAACTAGAGCAGTTACAAAGAAGGTCAAATGGACAAAGAATTGTAGTTTTGCATGCTCTACTCGATACCAATTTTATTTTTCTAAAATTTGACAGATGTCAAGAGATATTTGGGAAAAACTTACTTATGGTAAATTTTTAAATTACTCCTAGTTCCGTTGATATTAATTTGACAGGAAAACATTAAAAAACTTGTGGGAAATTGAATTCCAAACAAAATGGCATAAGACATTTCTCCAAAATAACTGTAATTTTTAACATATGACACAAATTTGAGTTTTTTTAAATGGCAACCATACTTGATTATTACTTTACTGAATAGAGCATTTCATTACAATTTCTGTGATATATCACATCGTTAGGTTTTTTTCGAAAATAAAGTATCTGCGAACAATTTATACTTTTTCAATTTAGTTGATCGAAGTTAGCCATGGAAAATAGTATAAGACATAGCATTGTTTCCATAGCAACAGATAATAACATCACCTTTCAATTTTTGACATAAGTTTAAATTCAACTTAGAAATCTAAGTTAATTTTATTGTAAAAATTAATTATTCTAATCAAGAAAAGTGCGACATGATTAAACCTACATTAGATATGATAAAAATGCTGGACGAGCCTCTGATTACTATTTTGAGAGGTATTTTGAACGTCGTCAACCGTCCTTGAAAACATTCAAGCAATTATACGACAATTTGGGCACTTGATGGGGACTTGACAATTTGGGCACAAAAATGAAGATAAAGTAATAAATGAAGCTGTGGAGGTTAATGTATTGGCCATTGTAAGCCAGGATCCACAGACTTCAACCAGAGAGATTGCAGCAGAATCCGGGACTTCCCAAAGCACCGTGATGAGGGTTTTAAAAAAACACAAATTCCATCCGTATAAATTATCAGTATCCCAAACCTTACATCCAGGGGATGAGGAGCTGCGTGTGAGTTTTTGTACATGGTTCCGACACAAATACCAAAAAAAAATCCAATTCCCTTATGAAATATTGTGGACCGATGAAACTCGATTTACAAATTTTGGTATGTTTAATCGACACAATGAACATCTTTGGAATCAAACAAATCCCCACCACGTTGAGCAAAGGAGACCACAAATTAAATTTGGGTTTAACGTTTGGAGCGGAATGGTAGGCTCAAAAATTCTTGGACCATTTATTTTTGAAGGCACGTTAAATGGGAGTCGGTATCTTCAATTCCTTCGTAATAACCTGGATTTTATGTTGGACGACTTAGATTTAGAAACATGGCGTAATGTGCAATGCTTTCACCTGGACGTAACATTTCGTGGGGCTTGGATTGGACGAAACGGCCCTGTTTTATGGCCACCTCGATCACCGGATCTTTCACCTTTGGATTTCTTTTTGTGGGGAGCAGTAAAAAACACAGTTTACAAAAACAAATATTCCAATTTAAATGCACTTAACGAAGCTGTTGTTAGAGCATTTGAAAATATTGATGGTCGCTCCGCAAGAAAAGCAACTTATTCAGTTTTAAAGCGTTGCAATGTTTGCATTGATAATAAGGGTGGACTTTTTGAAAATGTTTTACAATAAAAATTAAAGTTTCTAGGGTTAAATTTTAATTATTGGTATGATTTGGTTTTTATAATAAACACTTTAAATGAGCAGCCGTCTTAATTATAGTAAAGTTATTGCCAACTTTAACGTAGTTGTCAAAATAAATGCTGAAGCGTACTGTTATTATTTGTTACTATGCTGTATGTCTTATAATATTTTCCATGGCTAACTTCGATCAACTTAATTGAAAAAGTATAAATTATTCGCAGACACTTTATTTTCGAAAAACACCTAACGATGTGATATATCACAGAAATCGTAATGAAATGCTCTATTCGGTAAAGTAATAATCAAGTATGGTTGCCATTTAAAAAAACTCAAATTTGTGTCATATGTCAAAAATGACAGTTATTTTGGAGAAATGTCTTATGCCATTTTGTTTGGAATTCAATTTCCTACAAGTTTTCTATTTAACGTTTTCCTGTCAAATTAATATCAACGGAACTAGGAGTAATTTAAAAATTTACCATAAATAAGTTTTTCCCAAATCTCTTGACAGCTGTCAAATTTTAAGAAAATTAAATTGGGTTCGAGTAGAGCATGCAAAACTCAGCTCTCAAAGCGTAATATTTAATTTGCAATAAATAATTAAAATTGTGAATTCAGGCTCTTCATTTGAAACGACACTAAACGCGCGGGAATGATCATGACGTCATAGCGCTAGTTCGTTCGATCGGAAGGCAATACGGGAATACGGCTTGTTGAATTGTCTGGGTGTTTGAATGTTTATTAATAATGGAAGTAACACAAAAACAATATTACAAATGCTGTATGGTGCCACTGTGTCCTAGTACAACTTTTAAAACGCCAGATAAGCTATTTATTGGTGGACCACGAGATAAAAGCCGGCGTTTAAAATGGTTAACGACATGCAGAATAGCTCACAAGGATATTTATGAGAAGTCTACTGCCCATGTGTGTGAAAATCATTTCAACGTAAGTATAAAAAACAGATTTGATTTTGTCTATTGTATAACAGATAGATATTTTGAATTTGCATTTTGTTTGTTTCTCGGCTGCATTATAGTAATAGTAAATAATAACCTTAAAAATAGTTATTTGCTATACTAGAGGATAAAAAGAAACGAAAGTATCTGCGAAGGAAAAATCTCGTTTTATCGTCGTGTATTTACGTTAAATACCTACTATTTTTGTCATGCAATATGAATATTGACACATTTTTATGTAACTTCAGCAAGAGAGAGAACTTTCGGTGTTTTTAATGTAAGATCCCACCATAAACATATCCACTAGTGGTAAAATGTCAGATTGTCCTTCTACAAAAGCTGCGTCAGTCATTTTGAAAGATTTTCTTTTTCTCCTAATACCCTATAGAAACGTTTTAACTTTAAATATCAAGACTGAAGTTACATGTTTACATGCTCCGCATTGCATCTGCCATGGCCGACTAGCTACTTGACGTCACAACTGGTCCCAGCTCATGACGGCGCGTTACAAGAATGATTTGAATTATACAGTTTTTAATTGCTTATATTAATTACATAGAAATAAAAAATGAGTTTTTTGTAGACTGTGGTTTTTAATAGTATTACGTTACGTTTGCGAGTAAAATTTTTCAAATTTAATTTTTGTGCAAGTTCCCAATTGCTTGTGATTGCTTATCCTCATTAAAACTTCTTTTAGTGAGTATAAGGATTTTAATCACTAAATTGATTCGAAGGAATATTTGAATGAGTTTGGTAATTGATGAATTAAAGGAGGGAATTTTTAGCAACTATTATAAGTTTTGTCTTACTTACTGTTAACAAATTGTATGTCTATCTAACAAATGTTTTTTATAAATTCAATTCCAGTTCTGCTCTTTTTCCAGTTCAATTTTTTTTAATGTCCGGCGTTAAAATTCAATCAATCAATAAGTTCAAAATATCAAATTATTTAGGAAAAATGTTTTTTAATAAATTTCCACAGCCTGTATATTGAAAAGAAATATTTTCCTGATCTACACTCATTTAAACGTTTCTTTTTAAAATCAATTAGATAATCAAATATAAGGAATATTTAAACAATTTAAAAAAAAAATGTTTTTTAATAAATTTCCACAGCCTGTTTATTGAAAAGAAATATTTTCCTGATCTACACTCATTTAAACGTTTCTTTTTAAAATCAATCAGATAATCAAATATAAGGAATATTTAAACAATTTAAAAAAAAAATGTTTTTTAATAAATTTCCACAGCCTGTTTATTGAAAAGAAATATTTTCCTGATCTACACTCATTTAAACGTTTCTTTTTAAAATCAATCAGATAATCAAATATAAGGAATATTTAAACAATTTAAAAAAAAATGTTTTTTAATAAATTTCCACAGCCTGTTATTGAAAAGAAATATTTTCCTGATCTACACTCATTTAAACGTTTCTTTTTAAAATCAATCAGATAATCAAATATAAGGAATATTTAAACAATTTTTAAACTTTTGCGTATAGAAATCCAACATATATCACTCATTATTGAAAATTTACCTCAGCCAGCCAATAATGATTAAAAAAGGAGTTAAAATTAATAAATAACGAAATAAATTTTACATTGAGAAAACCTCAAGCCCATTAAATTAAAGAACAAATATGTCATTCATATACTTAAAACAGAGAATATCAGACATTTGTCAACATTTTCCTGAATACCGAACTCAATGGGATGTCTTTTTCAGCAATAAAAATCAACCAAGACAATTTGAGCAAAAGAACCATCAACAGATAAAATGGGAAATTAAAGAAAGTGCTTTCAAGAGAATCATGCAGCTTTAATCAGTGCAAAACATGGCAAATTTTCATCAAAGTTTTCGACGTCAAAATCTTCGACAATTTGACGATTCGAATAACAGATTTGTATTCGATAAGTTCAGTAGAAGTTTATTAACAGAATAGCAGAATCGCAATCGAAAAGTTAAGAAATCCTTAAATTACTTTGATTGGCTAATTGCGACGAAATAAGCAACTAATTTTTAACAAAAGAAAACTTAAGGAAATTCCCTTTTTCAAACAACCCAAAACCCTGAGGCAAAACACCGAAACATAAGAAACTGTAGGTATTTACCAATCTCAACCATAAGCAACTTGTCTACATGTTATATTGAATAATTTACTTACCATATTTCGCCAGGTCTCCTTCTGACATCACGTATCGTTCCTTCAGTTCCTGTACAAATTCATCTTCCGTCATCTGGAACCCCGAATTTTCACTCTGATCTTGATCCTCTGGATTAAAATTATGAGCTTGTGCTCCAAGAAAATTGTAATTCCCCCACGACATTTCTATTTTATTTTTAGTATTTTGCACTAATTTTCCAACACGATTTTTTTTTAATTGATTTTTTCTCTGTCTGCGTGTTAACCCTGTCGTTCTCGTGGGACTCGAAGGGTTCGAAGGTGAAGCACACAAATCTAGCGAACTATTTGAGGAACTCGAACACAATATAGTTTTTTTTGGTCTTCTTTGCAATAATTTTCGCTTATTACGCTTGAAGCACAGTTTTTCACCTTTATCAGGTTCTTCTGCGAACAAAAGATATTTGTGAATGCAGAAAACAACACTACGAACGAATTAGGCACAGCGCGATTTACCGATATTTCGGTTCTAGGCAACTTGTTCTTCTTGAACTAGTCTCAACACTGACCAAAAATTTGACATCTACAGGTATTTATACCCAAGAAGAACCAACCCTCGAACCAATCAGCAAGCGACCACTTCTTACCAACCGCTTACACCGCTTACAAGGGTACCAATAGGGGGTGCAATTGTTTCAGAAAGTCAATAAATCAATTAAGGAAATTTCATTAGAAACACGTTAACAATGCCATTAGAAAGATAGCACTTGATGAAAGACATTCATGATAAACTAAGTCGACTCGAAATTTTGACCAAGAAATGGCAATTACTAAAGTTAAATTTTCTATTTATTTATAGGATTACATTTTTCTATTGTTCAATTGGTTACTCAATGACTTTGTCTACATTATATTCAGATCAATTGGTCAGCCGCACAGCGCATTTTAAGTGACATCAGTTTATTAAGTTTTAAAGTAGCTGACCTTTGTCCTAACAGTTCGTATAAACTAACCCTCCACCAAACGCTACAGTGGCAAAAAGGCAAAATTCATATGTAATTATATCGAAATTTATATAATTATTCGTGTATTAAAACTCCGCTGATATATTATTTCGCTTTGTCACTATTTACCGCGACAAATCATCCAACGATTTGCCATAGCGCGCAAATTTCCGCTAAGCAAAAACATTTAAAAAAACGACTAGTATTTTTTCTCGATACCCGCATTAAATATTTATAAGAAGTGCCTTATAATCGGATAAGCATTGGATCATTAGGATTGGCAAAAAAAATTGGATAGTGTAAAAAAATCATACATATATAAAAAATTTAATACTATTATATAATAAACAGTTAAAAAGTGTTAAGGCATATTTCAAAAAAACATAATCATGCAAAGAATACTAGATCTATTTTTTGAGGCTGTGAGATAAACACAACTGATATTTCGAGGCACAAAAGTAGTACGGAACCAATAATTAAAAAACTGACCAAAGGTCGCTATTCTGAAAAATACATGTAATGTATTTATAGTTCCCCCAAATGAAGCTAAGCTAAAAAACAAACTCAGGAGTGCGTAAGAATAAACTTTGCGCGTTTCGTTTAATTAGGATTTCTCAATTGATTTATTCTTTATGTACTTGAAACTTAATCAGAATATCGTTTTTTTCGTACCGATTTCTGTTGTTTGTAGTTTATTATCTGATATTCTTGGCTTACGCTAAAAAACTGCAATAATTAGATGCCAATCAACTGCATAATTTCAGTCTATAAAACTATAAACTAAACAAATAACGTCTATAAACCTGACAAATATTTGCTCGCACAATAATATATATAAAGAAAATTGTTAATTTGGCTGTAATTTTAATGCCCGCAAGTTCTTCATCATAAGCATAAGTCTATGTCATTCTGAAGCCAAATTTGTCCTGTTTGGAGTTTGTTTGTTGGAACTGGGTCTGATTGTTTCGAGCTATTTGGCTTCTGTTTGAAGCGTTATCTAGCACCGTTTGTGTTCTGTTAGTCCATGTTAAAAAATTAAGCCCCTAAGATAAATTTTCTACAAGCTGCCATTCATAGAAAAAATGCAAAATAGCGGAAAGTTCGGCATGCTCCTAGTGGATCAAAAATAAGTTTTTTTTTGGACTAAAAGTTTAGAGATAAACCACTGTTTGGTTTATCGAAACATTTTTTGAATTTTTCGGTCATCTCTTTAATTTACAGGGTGATTTCAAAAAATCTAATTTTTGGTCCTGAAGCGAAAACTTGTCTACTCTTGATCCGATTTTCACGACCTTAAAAATTACCCAAATCAGAATTGCCCCCGAAATCTGTGATTCTGGAAGATTTTCAACTAGTTGAAGTTTTAGCTTCAATATGAGTCCTAGATTTTGAAAATCGGTTCAAGAGAAAAAAATCTGTAAATAAGCGAAATGGTCGACAAACTCAAAATGTGTTTTGAGAAATGAGGCATATCTTAATGCTTGTGGTGTTGAAATAAAAAAAAGTTTTTTCTCGAATTAAGAGCATGTGGAACTTTCACCAATTTTGCATTGTTTCATTTGCCACCCTGTAGAAACTTTATCTGAAGCAGTAATTGTATGCGAAAACGAACATTAACCGAAAAAGAATTGCACTAAATAACGCTTCAAGCAGAAATTAAATCGCTCTCAGCAATCAGAATTTATCCGGTTCCAAAATTAGTCGAAATTTGCCCATGTAACGTCTATTTTGAGAAAAAAAAAGAAATAATTGCCATATAAACTAGATCCTCCCGTCGTTTTGTGCCAAGCTATTGATTTCACTTTAAAATTATACATTTTATAACTTTGTCAAACACGCCGAAATGCCAAACAATTGATTTTTATTGTTAATTAAATGATTCGTTTAAAAAGTTACATACCATCGGCTGACGATGCCAGATACTTTTCATTTGCGGAAAAGTCCATGTCTAGAACTCTGCCGGTGTGCCCTTTCAATGTAACTAACATCCAAGGATGATTAAATCCTAGAAAAAAAATTTCGTACATTACAATCCAACATATTTCGAATGATTCATAATTTCATCATATTCTTCATCATCTAAGATGAAAATGTGTATTATATCAGATAGCATCGGTTATTTGCAAGTTTATTGTATTACAAAAGGTGTTCTGGCCGTCTACCTTCTTCGTCAAACGTTAAAACAATATATTGTTCGAGCCATGACAAATTTAATACCCTTAAAGTAAAATGGCTAAATTGTAGCGGATTGAATTACCAAGAGTCGATCGACCCAATCGGATAATTAGAACCAGAGAAAACTCGGAAAAAACAGAAAGCGTTTTCATGAAAAAATTCCGAAAATATAAATTTGAAAACTGGACATGAGTAACTGCACAACGTATATTCCAGTTTGGCCTATGTCGAGAGATTAGTTAGTTTACCGAGACGTAAAGCGTCGAGGTTAGCTATGGTCTCGAGACAGGAATGAAACTTCCTACCGAGGTTTGTATACTATTTTATTTACAACCATCATATTTCGACTTTAATGAATAAAACTTAGTTTTGTAAGTTCTGGACATACCTAATTTACATTTAATAACAAATTAAGAGGCAGGTGGTTTTCTTGTCAGAATAATAAAATAGGTCAGTATATTGTTACTCTTACGGTAGGGTGAACAACTGTTAAATAACAACATATAAATAATTGCCAAATTAATTCCGAAAAAGTTGAAGAATTTCAGTTCCCAAAATATAATCTTAGCATAGGTATATAAGAGCACAAACCAAACAGAAGAAGCCGTCCACTTTGTGGCCAATGTACAGTATGATCTGAACGGTGCTACAAATTGAGGAAAAAACTGCTATTTCGAAACATTGGATGGTGGGAAATGAGTGCGGGAAACGAGTACGGGAAGTAGAGGTAGGTAATGTGGCACTTCCCAACCTTCAATAGCGTTAGTAATGACAACATTACATATATGGTTGTAAGTAAAATATTTTCCTTATCATATTTGCAAATTATTTGAAATTACCTTTCTCAGTAGCTCTTCTTAATTCGCGATCTGCAAGTTTTTTCTTGGACTTCACCGCTCCGGTTTGCTCTTTTCTACTGGAATCGACCAGGCGCGCCGGAGTCTGCGTTTTTAGTTTTGTTGGACGTATCATCTGTAACAAAAGATATTTATTTAAAAAAAAATCAAAATACTTGAATCGTTAAATGCGCATCGAAATTTGTGAACTGGGGGAATAAGTTTGATTGCAGAAAGAAAACAAGAAACTGTGCAATTTATTAGCAACATTGACCGCCAATATCTTAATTGCTCAAATCTGATTATTTTATCCTAGTTTCTCAACCAAATACGTCTTAAATTATTTATATTATTATACAATGTAGATAACATTATTAAATTGCGTTTAGTACCAATCATTGGATTGCGCAGCAGTATCACCGTGATAATTGTTGTACTCAGACTTACGCAGCACATGAAACGGCACTTGAGCATCACCAAGGCTAAATACATTACTATTTTTCAAATATTATTGAATTCTTATCAGCACATGGATTACAACAGTATTATTCATGCTACTATTTCACTCACTGGAAAATTTTCTAATGCTGTAGTACTACAAAAATTCGTTCCACTTACTATACAGTACTCTTATCATCATGTAATTAAAAACTTAATAGTGTTAACATAAGCTCAAGGCTGTATGCCTCAAAATGTGTGTATGAAATTTGCAGATTAACTTTATAATATATTAGGGGTTTCCAAAGGTTCAGAGGTGAGGATGAACCTGCTTAAGATGTTCTAAATCAATTTTTCCAAGAAATCAAGGGAAATTATGTCGAGAAATCATAGAGTTCTACTCTACAATCTATTTGTTTAAAAAATTATAATTGAATAAATTGTTGAAACCATAGACAATCATTGGGAAGGAAAAGATGGTCCGGGTCTGGATACATTCTAACAATTTCCGGAATTTTGTTTTCAGGTAGAAATTGAAAGTACCTTTCCTGTCCATTTGTTGGGCTCATGGTGGTCGTTTTTCGCTAATTTTAACCGGTTTTTCCTAGAACCATTTAAACAGAAAGAAGCCGAAGGGAAAAGTAACAAGTGGGTCAATTGTTCGGTTAAATTGGCGTTCTCCCACGGTTTCACAGAATTCGCGGTTTCGGTCAATTCTATTGACCATTTAATTGCGCTATACAGGGTGATTCAAAATTTCTATCATTCCTCTGGGGGTGTTTTAGGAGTACAGGAAAATAGTATAAAAAATGTATTGTTATTTTAAAAACTGAGATATTTGCAAAAAACTAAAGCAGAAGGATGGCAACAATGTTTTTCAAGGTAATCCACCTTATTAACATTACGTAAATACCTGTTGCTTCTCAATTATTAAAAACTTTAGTAACCATGGAAAAATACAGAAAGTAGTATGGGAGTGTAGGGACGTACTCTTTCGGAACGTCAATATTGTCAACGAGAAAGTTCTTTTATTGCCATCATGACCTCAAATTAAAGTTGACAAACATAAATTTCTGTGTTTAGCTCTAAACAAGTTTCTGTCCGTGTAATCACCTTATTGTGCATTCTTCTCGAGCAGCTTCTCGTATTCGGTTATTTAACTTGTGCTCAGCTTTTACCGGTGTTCGGTAAACTAGAGATTTAATGTCTCCTTGTGTTCCGTGTATCTTACATACGTGGTAGGAATGTAGCTCTTCTTCGGTAATTATCCTGTTCCTGGGAAAGTATCAGCTGTTCTGCAATGCTCCAAGTTCTCCTGGAAGGCTCTGCCACATGATCTCCAATGCCTGTTCATTTATGTCTGGAACCCGAATACCTCTTGTCGTCTACTATCTTCCTGGAGCCAATCATCCAGTGTCTCTAGCTCTTTGTTGGCGTAAGTTCTTACTGTGTTTGCCATGTTACTAATAGCATATCCGCAAATTCGATGTTGATGGAAATTTTGTGAAAGATGCTTCAAACTTAGTCACAATTTGACAAATGCTTGTTATTCTGGAGAAAAACTATCTACCTGTAACTATCTGATAATGACAAAAACCATCATTGTCGATTTGACTTTTCATCAAAAAATTGTAGAAGAGAACTTTATTAATATACAAAATTTTCGTAATTTGCAGCAAAGGTCGTCATTTTTCCTTTCGAAGGGTTAAGTATTCCAATAGGCTACCAGTCAAACATGGGACCATTTCAAAATAATGCTTAATAACAAAGTTGAAATTCGATTTTCAACTGTTAATATATTCTAGATACACACCATAAAGAACTTACTAGAAAACAGACAACTACAAGTACGAATTGACAAAACACTGTCATTTTCTTTTTCCCCTGAACAAGGGCTCCCTCAAGGATCCCCGCTCTCACCGTTTCTCTACAATATATACTGCCATGACATCTACAATTACAACTTACCAGACAAAAATCAAATCGACAGATCGGCATACATATTACAATACGCAGACGACACGGCACTTATTGTACATGACAAAACTACTGAGAGAGCAACGCAAAGACTCCAAACACTAACAAACAACACAATGACATGGTTTTATAAATGGAGACTAACACCAAACGCGTCAAAAAACCAACTTCTGCTCACAAACCACAGACTCAACGCTGATTCCCCTACAATAACAGCAGACGGCCAAACGACACAACCAAAAAACGACGTAAAATACCTTGGAATCACAATCGACCACAAACTTAGATTCACTAAACACATGCGAAACATCAGGGCAGAAACAATGAAGAGAGCGAAACACTTCCGATCACTAACCTACAAAGACAGAGGAATTAGCACAAACACCGCCACCAAAATATATAAAGCTATTTGTAGACCCTTGCTACACTTTGGACATGTACTCATGACCAACGGAACAGAAAGGACAAAACGTTATACACAAACAACAGAGCAAATTGCACTAAGACTAATAACACGAATAAGACACCCCCAAAACCCACTACACAACCCCCCCACCCAACTACTGTACGAACGCACAAACATGACAAGAGACTCATACAGCTACAGACAAAATGGACAAACAACCCCTACAACTGGACCATACTGAATCCCCTTTGTCTTACAAGACCAACCAGACAATCCCGCTTCCGTTTCCCTACATTAACGCTACTCGAACACTTACAAACGCAACGGACTAGTGGACAATAAAATAATTTCTTCTTGCCACTGAAATCTTATTTGTTCAATAACGTTGTTAACCTAGAATGGGAGAATTTTCAAATTTGTTTTTTATCTGGATTGGGACTGCATGTATTAAACAAGGGCAGAAATACCGATAGGTCGATGGCCTTTTTTAGAAATAAAGATGTTTACTACTACTATTGTTAACCTAGAATAGGAGAATTTTCATATTGGTTTTTTATCTAGATTAAGACTGCATGTATTAAACAAGGGCAGAAAGACCGATAGGTCGATAGCCTTTTTTTTAGAAATAAAGATGTTTACTACTACTACTACTATATTCTAGAAAAAAAAAATTCTATATTTTTCTCGTACTCTCCAAATGAACCCCTATAACCCCTTAAAAGGAATGAGGCCAATTTTGAATCACCCTGTACATATCTGCGAAATTCTTGTACCAAATGAACTTTGTATAGATGCCATTCGTTCTGCTGTAGAGCTATTGTCAAACCGAGAATTGACTGGAAGGAAGGAAGAAATTTTAGTTGATATTTATTATATAATTTCAAATGAAAACTTTCATTTCTTTTCTTCTTAAAGCTCAGTTGTAATCGTTAATCGGATGTTTCAATCGTTTGTGAATCGTTTCAATCGAACAATTCGCAAAGTTCTTCTTCTGTCCACAACCGAACATAATTAGGATTTCGATTCTTGGAATTTTACTTAAACCCACCATTTTCGTTTAAAAATCCATCAAAAATACAGTCGCCCAATTGCCATACTTGGTATAATATTTATCATGATAGTAACAAAAAGTCAACTTGTTTGCTCTTTATTGGACAAAAATAGTAGGAAGAAAACGAGTAAAATATCGTTTTTTAAAGAAAGATATTTTTATATGCATGCGGTGCATACAATGCTTTATGTTTTACGTAATGGTTTTTCATCAATTATTTATAGTTATTAGCATTAAAAAAGGTATACCTATACCCCTATGAAATAATTTAATGATTTGTGATTTTTATCTGATGTACCTGACAATTAGCAGTAATTCATAGCAAAAATGGAAGAAATTCCGCAAAATATAAGAGAAAACGCAGAAAAGCTTCAGAAAATTTGCTGCCTACAAAGTCGAGAACATTCTATGATAGGGAATATGAGTTCAGAATTTTCCCAGGTCATCAGAATATGACCGGGCATTATAAGCGGACGTTATTATAATGCCCGCTTATAATGCCCTGCGGTTGTTATGGATATTATTATATGTTTCATTTCTAAGGTATTATTTACTAACATAAACTATTTTATGCTAAAATCTGCACATTTACAAATTAAGTTTTATGTGTGAAGGCAATTTTTCTTCTTTGATCTGTACAGGCTTTATTTCAAATCTTCCACATTAGACGTTCACATTGTATAAGTTTCTACACTAGACCCAAAGGTTTGGGTGAAAGTAAGAAGTATAAAAGTGCTATTGCATGTTATTTCCATAAATTTTTATGAAGCATTAATTAACTCAAAACATCAAAAGTTCTAGCCACTGTAATAACCACTGCACTAACAATAACACCGGTTATTTCTCAGATCAAACGGTGCATTTTTGGACACTTTTCAGAAATAATAATGATATTTACGAAAAACATTATCTCACAGATCTAATGCAAACGTGTTTCGTTTTCCACTAACGTAAACAGGAAGTTTGTCGACATAATTTCGGAATCTTGGCTCTTTCTCTGAATTTCGAAATTGCGCTAAATTTAGTGTCTGCTTAATGGCATAATTTTCGAGCAAAAAATCTGAAAGCAAACTTCTTGCTGTAAACACAATAGTAAAGCAAGTGCATTCTACCACGAAAGAAAAAGCGGCTGTCCATTAATTGGAAATTAACCTTAGAATAATTTACTGTTGCAGCAAACATACATGACGGTTAAAACGAGAAAAGGCAAACAATCAGGGTAATATTTTGTGAAAATGTGACATATTCTACAAGAACGGAACAAGTTAAAGGAACTGACTAAGATATCAAAACGGTTTGTCATAATTTGCATAAGTTTTAAAGCGGAATTGATTGTTCGGTCTGGTGTGACTCAGCTCAACATTCTCAACTCTCGCAATTAATAACACTCGATATTCACGAATAGATCAGAGTGATGATGAAATTTTCTGCAGGAATTAATTCATCTTATAAGAATGAATTTTTTCTACTACTATTATTACTCATACTATCTGACTTGCAATGTTTTAGCGGAACTCGATAGCGTGGATTTTCCAAAAAAGCAATTTGATGCTCAAGAAATCCTATGACTAATATTTGTTAAATTAGATTTAATTTTCACAGTATTTTACATACAATACACAAATATTGTATTGTATTGCTTTTTTAAAATTTTAAACAAAACATTTAAATCAATAACTAAACATTGATGATTTTCTTATTTGCAATTGCAAGCTGTAATTTCCAGACTGCAAACTAATAATGATTGAATGTGCATCAGCACCCAATTTGTTTAAAGTCTGTATTTCCATATACAAAGTTCTTCGGTTATCTTAATTAAGGTAACTTTCGAAAATATGCAAAACCCGGCTAATTGCTCTAGCAGCAAATTAATTTCCCATTGTAAGAACAAATCCTTCTTCGTCCTCAACGAGAAAGTTCTCTAGAAATTAGACTTTAATGTTGTTCAATACCTCTTTATGTTTGACCATTTTCAAATATTGCGGGGCCTGAAGACAATTGTTTACGAAACGATTAACTGGCTAATTTACATTTAATGCTTCCTAATTTTTGTAAATCGCGCTAACTATTCCACGAACTACTATAATGACATCATTAACGATGTCCATATTAATAATTACTTATTTATGGCCGCTCGATGGGCTAAAATTCCTATTATTCATGATTTGTGAATATGAACGTAAAAAGCCCTTTTAAGATATTGCTGGCGAGTTGCATGTCACCACCTTATTAGGTAATCGATAGACCACATATAATTGTTGATAACTGGACAGAATAAACATACATCAATTAATTGTGTATGAATCTAGTTTGATATTACAAGGCACTTCTTGTAACTAACTCCTTTAATAAGGAAATGTATATCGTGGAGTAGGTACAAAGTAAATTCCGAACAGAGCGATCGCATCAGGCATCAGCAGCGATTTTACAACTTGACGTCGACTAAGAAAAATAAGTTGACCTCGTTCTAAACAAAAGTGATGCCAACATAAGCAATATGGCTTTGTGGTACCGTGTGGCCCACCATTTTCCATTTGAACATATTGTCTTAATCTAATAAAAGGAAGAAACAAGAGAGGTAATAAAATTCGCGCCTGTCTGTTACAGGCCCTTTCTATTTGTAACTGTGATAAATGGCACCACTTTCTGTCAAGGTCCCATTTAATAGTACTTTTCGATACAAGGGCGAAGTGTCGTTTTGATTGCCTTGACTTTGTCTCGGTTGTAAAATGCCATTGTCCTTCGAATAATGGATTTTCGCACTATCGATCAATATTTTTTTTCGAATGAAATACAACACGAATAATAAGTTATAATAAATAAGAATAGCCAAAAATAAAAGGCATCGGTTCCATATTTTAAATTTGATGTCAATGCCATTTCTCAAATGTCACGCTTTGACGTTTGTAATTTCTCAAAAGCGTATTTTTGTAAGCATATGCGAGTGAAACAATGAGTCCCGAAAATTCAATGTCCTATACAACACCAGAAGTTAGAGATGCCGCAAATGTTGGTTCAACTTCCACCCTTGAAACAGCTGCTTTTACTGTATGGTGTTTGTATAAGTTGTACACTTTACATGACATTTGCGCTATTTAAAACGACCGTGTTTTGCGTGTGGCAACATCGGAGTACGCAGAAAAATAGGCCATTAAAACGACTTTCAGACTGAACTTGTAACAAAGTTATAATTACAAATTGCAAGGAAACTTTAAATTAGGATCAATAGTTGTCGATAAACCTACGTAATTCATTAAAAAATCAGCATGTCCGTTACTTTTTAATAAAAATACTTTAAAAAATGTGACAGTGACACGTTCAATTTGTCACATTGACTTTTGCGCACACTGTGCGTAAAAGTCCGTGCGTAAAAGTGAAACAAATGAATGCTAAAGAAAAGTGCTTCTTTATGGCCATCGCTTCTGATCGGAAAATGGCAGTTTTTGATTCACTCGAACAAAAAAGGTTTTATCACAGCTTATATATCATATATATGTATATATGAATATATGTATATGATATATAAGCTGTGGTTTTAGTACTGGTAGAAGCAACACATTTTTCAGAACTAGTCGTTATATTAAATTCTATAAGTCCAAACATTCATGAAAAAAATGTGTATAAATCGAGCTTCCCATTAACAAGGCGCCACAATATATGTTTTGGTAATGTCCTAGAAGGACAAGGTCTCGAACCATAGCCAATTTCATGGTGAAGGTTACATGGGAAGACTTTCCACGTGCGGTGTAATAAATCGAATGAATCAGCATTTAGATTACTAGACTAGCATTGTAATATGTGAACATATGCTAGTTTGTTGCCGTAATCTGCCGACATGGACACTGAAACCCAAATAGAACATAGAAATCAGATGTTTTCGTCCGCATACGGAACTGAAGAGAATGGTGCAGAGTGACTGTTCCAAGAACACCTTTCACATTGATGCAATCTACCAATAATTCGTTTCGATACCTTTCAAATGGTTTTTATTTGCGGCTTACTTTCCCAACATCTTCAAAGGTGCATCACTACCTTTCTCCGCTCGATGCGAAAATAATTCTTATTGCATCTTGATCAAATGAAGATGTTACGAAAAATGCACATATAAAGTATTAAACGAATACTAATGCAGTGCCAGATAAACACAATCAAAAGAGAAAAAGTACATTGGTTATTAAAAGCAGCATAAAATTTTTAGTTGCGTTTAAACGGTTAATATGGCATTTTTTACAGCACTCGAAAATTGCCTGGTTCAAAGTTCAAAAATAATAGCAGAGTATTATTCCTAATTCACCTTCGTATACAAAATTATAAGTAATTTACTTTTCCAGATCGTTTGAACGCTTTCTTCTTCGGGGACTTTCTCCTCGGGTGAAAATCTCTTCTAAAGGCTCTAAAAACTCACATTAATCAAGCTATTTTTTCTTACGTATTTTGAGCTCCTAAATCGAATGGTTTAACAGTTTTTCTCTAAGTATCGTCTAAAAATAGTTATACGCAAAAACTCTCTCGGAAAACTCGAAAAATGAGTGAAAAAAGGGCAATAAATTGGCCTGTAACGACCATAATCGTTCAATTTTGTTTTAAATTATACACTTGTGCTTTGAGCCACTGAATCCAGTCGTGCACTTTTTTTGTCTACATAGCATTAAATAAACGTTAACATAAGTACCATTAAAAACAGACATAAAACTTAAAAAATTGGTGAAAAAAGCAGATAGTTTTCTTGCAACCTGAAAATCAATAAAAAATCGGTAATTTTTTCTCATTTGCATATGCTTTTATGTATTTGGAGCTACTGAATCGAATCGTGCCATCAGTTTTTGTATATGTATAGGTTTAAATCCTCGAAAATCGAAGGAATAGTTCCCGGAACATGACACAAAAAGCACTATATCAAAGCCGAAAAGTATGTTCTTTTTATGTAAAAATATCCTCCAACCGCTCAGATTTTTATTTGCAAAACCAACAGGTTAAAGAAACTCGGTTTGGACGCAAAAAAAATTGCTGAAATAATTGAAAAATTGCCAACAAAGAAAAAGAAAAGAGCAGAAGAACTTTAGAAACCGTTTAAGATCATAATAAATAAAAATGTTCTGTGAGTTTGCGATTCTATAAAAATTGTGAAACACACCGATCGATATCGAAGAAGTTTTTCGCGACTGAAAAAAACATCAACTTGTTCACTGGAATATGATCGAAAAACGTTGAAGTCGCCCATAAAAAGCTAATATAAAAATTCTTAAACACACACTTAGAAAGATATAGCGAGACTCGAACGAAAGGAAGAAAAAATTCTTCCTAAATATCGTCCTTTGTGGTCAACAAATAATCAGATTGAATGAAATGCATTTTTGATCGAATCAAAATCACTAGGTTTCCAGGATATAATCAAGGAAAATTTAATGAGAAGCGAACGGAACAAACTATTGATTTACGTTCGAAGAACAATCTTCCTCAAAATCGACGTTTGAAAAAAGACAGCAAGAAGTCAATAAACTCTTGAGATGCCACAAAAATGGCAAATGTGGACAATACGAATCTATTTATAATTTAAAAATTATTAATTCAAAGTATAACATACAAAAAAACCCATTGAGTTTAATGCAAATCTGTAGTGATATTGAGTTGTGAATGTTTTCTAAATGGGGAAAAATACAGTTGAATATGAAACAAACAAAGCCTTGATAATGAAGAAGACCTTTTGCAATAAAAAAACGCCAATTTATTCAGTGTAATATGATCCAAAAATGTTCAAATCGTTCGTAAAAAAAGCCTTCATAATAAATCATAAAGCAAACGTACATAACACACGCTTACGAGAAAAAAAATTACTAAAAACTGCTGCGTTACCAGGACGAAATCGAAGAAGATTGACAAAAATCGAACGACACGAACTGTAGAAAAAATCTTCCCGATAATGGACGTTTTTGCTTAACAATTAATTAGATTTTTAAAAATCAGAAAAAACAAACGACAAGAGTGGCAGTGATCTATTCTTAAGTTTTTTCTTAAAAATTCTTAAATCGAGTCAGACAGAAACCAATGAAAAAATGCATTTTAATTGTACGGTTGTGATTTTGGAAACTCCCTGGACGTAGCAAGAAATGACTTCTAAATGGGGAAAATACAGTTGAATATGAAAAAAACTTCAAATTGTTCGTAAGAAGCCCAAATAAGAAATCAAAAATACGTAGACAAAAAATAAGCGCACCGCTGGATTCAGCAGCTGAAAACACATGAAAAAATATATAATTTAAAACAAATTTGGTCGTTAAAGGCCAATTTACTGTTTTTATTTTCCAATAATTTTTCGAGTTTTTCAACGATTTTTGCCTGCAACTATTTTTTGACGATTGATTCAGTAGCTCAAAATACGTACGGAAAAATCGCTTCAATAATGAAAATCCAAAATTTATACTGGTTTTTAGAATATTTAACAAATTAACACGTTTTTTCCATATAAAATCAATAGGAAACTTGAGGTGATTTGAGGCACCTGATAATCGATTTTAAAAGTACCAATTCTTTTACCATCAAACCCTACATAAACTGACGGTTCTTCACGTTAGTGGTATTTTCATTTCTAAGAAATCCTGATCTGATGAAATCAGGTAGATCTATTTACTTAGAATTTGAAGAAAAATTGTGTATATAAGAAATTAATGGGTTCCAGTCAATTTATATAAATCAAATAATAAACAATAAAATTGACTGGAACCCACGAATTTATCAATACTAAACAATAAAATTGAATGGAACCGAGGAAGTATTTTGAAAACAAAGGAAGTTTGTCCTTTGTCCATTGTTTCGGTTAGTAGGGTTTAACCTGATGCAATTGTGATTTTCTTTCCTTTGGTAAAAGGTAACCAAGCTGACCTTAACAAGCTCAGAAAAGGGATTGCAGGTAGGCAATTAACAGCAGATATTAATAGATCAACTGATATCTGTGAATAATATATGGGAGTCGAGCTAAATCAGGCGCGGCGATTCGGGGTGGAAATTAACACATTCACTTAGGCTATCCATATTTCTTACTGCTTAAAACGGACAAAAGCATGAAACCAATGTGTTATTTTCTTGACCGGCCGTTTTACAGTCGGCAATTTTATTGGCCGCAACTTTCTTGCACGCAATATTTCGTTCTACGCTTGCGCATTTTATCGGCAACTTTTAATGCACTTGCCAGCTATAGTTTCAAACCTAAAATTTCTTGCAGCTAGCTGCAATTTTAGTGATTTTTCTGGTTCTTTTTATGCTGCCAACAGTCAAATCATAGTAATATAAATCACCAGCATTCTGTGAGTTGCACGTGAATTTTTAGTTTATAGTTATAAAGTTAATCTGTTTTTGTTTTTTAAATTTAATAAACATTTTAAAGAAAAATGGACAAACCTTCATGTTCTAAGTAAGTATAACAAATCATTTCAACTCAACAATTTTATATGCGTTTATTTTAGGACTTTGTCTTTCGGTGGTCGGAAGCAGCGACCCTTTTCTTAATTCAATTATACCTGAACTTTCTTGTCTGTATTTGACGACAAGTTCGGAATATAGGAATAAGGGTCTACGAAACCGAGCCATTGAAGAGATTTGCTCAACTTTCAATAAAAGATCCTTAACTTGAATTGAGCTAAAATCTTAATTTTGTTAATTTTAATTATTTCTCTTGACCGAACATAAACATGTTATACATGGTTGAAGAGCATATTTAAAGGGGGATTTAAAAATGCAGAAATTCAATATGGCGCCCATAAGAAAAATAAAAGTTGACTTCGGCCTCATTGAACATAGTGGGCCTAGATTATTTTTTACTTTATTTTCAAATTCACGCTGATTTCTTAACCCCCCCCCTGAAAATTTCGTTATTGTATCTTTTATAATAAACACGATATAAAGGATTTTATAAGACGCACTTTTTTCTTTTTTTTCCTGTATATCCGTTGCTATTCCGAGTTCAAGTTGATGACAGATTATTTATAGGCACTTGATTGCGCAACTTTTTCCCCATTTGGTCGACTCTGTATCTTTAACGGTTTCCAATATCCCCATGTACATCATTTTATACTGGACACACTGTATACGGGCGGATTCATGTAGCTGCTTCGCTATTTTTTATATCCATGAAATTCATTCTCAAGATATTTTGGATGGAAATTGGATGGATTTAGAAAAGTCTCCCGAACCGTCAATCAAAAAGATGTCTGGATCTTCGACTCCGTCTTTGAAGAGGAAAAGGAAAGGTGAATTGGAATTCACTCAGCAAAGGCTGCTGGAAACGGCGGCAGAAGCCTTAAGTACCATTACCGAAAGCAAATAATTAAATTCCAGTGAAGTTTTTGGACAGTACGTATCAATTTGTTAGGATTCAACTTCTATTACTTACTTGAAATGACACGAATTTAAAATTGTGGAAGTTAAGGTATTACAACGATTGAGATAAAAATATTTGAAAATTATTATTATTTATCTTTTTTAAAATAGGCAGTTTTCAAAGTCAAATATTCAATTTTTAACTGAAATAGTCAATTTAATATCCTAAAATTTTATTATTGTATTTCCTGTAGCTAGTATTTGCTAAATTACATTTTTCTTATCTATATATCTTTAAATAATTTGAATTTAATTTTCAATATAATCTCACAGGGATATGTTTTTTTACAGACTGATAGGACGCGAGCTAAATAGTATTGAAGACGAAGATATTGTGGACAATACAAAACTAGAAATAATGAGGCTGGTATATGAAGCAAAGAGAGCATGCCGGAACAAAAATTATTAAATATTTTAATTGCCTATATACCAACAAACAGAATTAAACTATTTACCTAATAATATTAGTTTTAATGAAAAACAAAAACATCACAGTAAAATTATACGTGCACGTAAGATAACAAGCACAATTTCAATATGTAATTGAAAAGTCTATCGGAAAATCGCACAGGATTTTTTGTCTTGCACAAATTGCACATTTTGATTGATTGTCTTGCACAGGATTTTTTAGGTTGTAGGGCACTGGCAATTAATAGCATTGCAGTAGCAATAACTATTTTGTTGTGCCTATAGGATTTTCTCACTCGCATATTGGCATATTTTCGTTTTTTTATCGAAATAAACTCGCAATTTACAAACAATCACAATAATTCCCTTGAACATATGATCTAAAACTCAAACGAAAACAAAACAAACATTAGGACTTTTCACGTGGAGTGAAAAGTTGGTACGATTGAGCAATATGTCTAAATGTGAAGTAAAACATTGCACACTGTAAAGCGCAGAACTAAAATTATAACTGCAAGAAAATAGCCGCAAGAAAGTTGCATGCAATAAAATTGCCATAAATAAAAACGACCTTTAAGTACTTCTACAGTCTAAATGAAAAGATGCTTCATCACAAAGCAAAAATTAGTTGCATGTTATCACGAAATTGAAGTCTTGGGTCGAAATCATTCTCATTCAGTTTATGCACTAAACATACTTTGTATGGATGATGTAGTGCTTATCTTTTGATCAATATTTGGTCCTTCACTGAGTTTCAATAAAAAGTTTTTCGAAACCAAACATCATAAAAATTTCAATCTCGCTCACTAAGCTGCATTATTAATTAAGTTTGAGGCACGTGTTATCTGCATATATTTACATATTTTTTTTGCACATCGTCTAGTAGTTTATATAATTACTATCCATGATATAAATAGTTATTTCCTTTGTTATTCCAAATTGATGATGGGTGAGTAACGATTTTGCAAGCCTCGAAATTGCATAACTATTTTTAAGTGCGATAAAGCTTGAAAGTTATAGTATCGACGTCAAGTGATACTTATTTTTGTTTCGAATTATTTCAAAACGTATATTTATCGGGTTTTCCGAATAATCTTATCGTTTTCATAGTTACATCCTTCGTTCCTCTTTTCTACATTTATTCGCCATGTGGACAAAATGTGCATTATAATGCTGTGTTATTTCGTAAAAATGGGAAACATTCTTCTAGCCGATTGTTTGAATTATGATTAAATCGGAAACATGCCAATTTCGCTGACGCCTTGACAGAAAACAACCTGGAATGTATCCAATCGAAATGACAATATATACACAATACCACGAAAAAATATTGACTTCTATTTAATAAATGTAGCACAAACATAAGCCAACTGTTTAAACTCGTGTAGACATAATTGCTTTTTCGGGGTCAACTAAGAAATAATTTATTCACTTATTAGCACAAAAAAGCTAACAATAATTGAATTACTTTTCACGGCTACGGCCTCGATATTCCTTCGAAAAAGTAAAACTTTGTTGTCTCAAAGAATTATTTCCCAACCAAACTATTTTATATAACGCTCACTTTTTCTCACTTCATTGTTTGTTCAATTCGTTATAAACAAACGAGGGTACCTACATTAAACAAAGAGCTTTTAACTAAACATGATAAAAGTCGATGTTATTTTCGGATATTTTGTTAGATGATTGAACATGCATGAGCGTCAAGGCGTTCCAGGGAAATTGTGTTTCCACATCGCAGAAACACAGATTTAAAAAAAAATGTGTCCTAGATTAAAGAGCATCTGTTAGGAAAGATTCGTAATAACGCCAATCAGTCTAATGAGGATTAGAATAATGCAAAACGCTAATTCGCAATTACCAACCTAGACATTGTAACCTAGTAAACTAAAATGCATGATGCGGTTCTCATTATGGAGCCTTTATGAATGCTTCAATGATTTATCGGATAAGGTCGCCTCAAAGTTTTGCATAAGCAACGACTAGATAAAAAGTAAAATAGTGCGCTTTTAAACAAACAATGTTTGCCCAACATAAAATAAGTTCGATGTATTATGCAGATTCATAAGATGCATTAGAGTTATTAGAAAACATAACTGTCTTTCGAAAAATGCTGAAGAAAAATTGAACAAATTTAGGCAAAGTTTCAATTGCTTAGCAGTTTATCAAAATGCACATTGTAAAATATCGAATATCCCCTAATATAACGGAATATTCTAAGTCTAAAATAACGGAATCGAAGTTATTTCTGCAGATATCCGAATGGCCGAGGAAACTGTTGAAGCGTATTTTAAATTAAAAAATCAGAAACCGTTTATTTTATTATAATGACTATTGTACCAAACCAAGCATATCAAGCTCGCCGGAAGAACAGAGTACCGTAAAACCACGAAGTGGACCTCCGCTTAACACCATTTAAGGCCACTTTTACATTTCTGTAAAGTTACAATGCCAGGAAAAAACTTATTTTATTCGTTAGTTCAATGTGAGTGTGTTTCAAATTGATTGAAACACTTTATATTACGCAATCCAATTTCCAGAAATCTATTGTATCATGTATCAGTAGGTATCAAAAATCCGAATGATTCAATTCACATGAATGATTGTCATTCGAGGGAAATTCGCTAGTGAGCAAGTGGATAATTTTTCTCCAAATTCCCAAGACACGTCAACGTTTTAATGTATTTAGCTACATTTTGTAAGCATTTCAGGCAGTGAGAACTTTCCTAGACGAAAAGTTTGAAGTAACCACAGAAGATTCATGCCTCCCATAGTTTATTATACACTGGGAAACTCAGCTCTCACAGTGTATAACAAGCTATTGTTATACACTTATAGTGTGCTACTTTTGGGCTGCACCAAACAGAGTAATAGAAACATCATCCAACGCTTCCAGGATAAAGTACTTCGTAGTATCGTTGATGCACCATGGTGTATAAGAAATGAAAATCTACATAAAGACTTGGGTGTAGAAACAGTAGATAACGTCATCAAAAAGTATTCACAGAATCATGAACAGCGACTCCATCGGCATGTGAATCCTGAGGCACTAAAGCTTCTGGATAATGCAGAAATACAGAGACAGAGACTAAAAAGAACTAAACCATTCGAACTGGTTTAGAAGGCAAGAATTGTGAGAGAGTACCAAATGACTACCAGAGGATTTGTGTGCTTTGTATTTTTAAATGTAGCAGATTAAGTTAAAGACAAATGGCTTATTAGTATACTGTACTAGATTGCTAGAACAATAAAAAAAACATTTTGTAAGCAAGATGAAAAATTTAGCACTTCAGGAGTAGCTGAAACCATGCTCCACGTGGCTTTTTGCACCTTGGAAAGGAAAAAGAAACTTTCGTGTCACGCTATAATCGAACTATGTATAGACGACCTAAGAGAAGATCTATTTCAAAACAGTAATAAAGAGTGTTCCAATAATAACGACGGATTTAAATTTTAAATAAAACATATATATTTGTGACATAAGTTTGAAACATTTATTGAAAAATGAAGTACACATCATGAGGTTATGAATGGAAAAAAACATCGGACAAATGACCACCTCGGCTTGGCTGGCACAGACGTGCTCCTTTCATGAAATTTTCAAGGACTGTTGCGCATAAATCTTGCGGTATTTCAGAGATACAGCGCTGAATTTCATCTTTTAAGTCTTCAATCGTTGTTGGTTTGTTCACACAAACTTGAGACTTTAAAAAACCCCAAAGAAAAAAGTCCAAAGGCGCTAAATCGCATGATCTGGGCGGCCAATGCCTATCTCCAAAACGAGAAATAACACGACCAGGAAATTTCTCGTGCAGTAATTCAACAGTTTCTCCGGCTGTATAGCATGCTGCACCGTTCTGTTGACACCACATGCTATTGAGATCCATATTTTTCAATTTTGGCAGCAATAAACTGCGCAACGAAATGAACGTTACACAGCCAAATTTTCCCTAACTTTGCAAGCGGATAAATTCTGATTGCTTAGATCGATTTGGTTTCACTGTGAAGCGTTATTTAGCCCCATTTGCTTTTTATTAGTACAGTTTTTCAAAATGTAAAATTTTGTACAGTTCGAGATGCTCTTTAGTTGGACAAACATGTCGTTTTTTGGATTTCAACACCAAAAGTTTAAAGATAAACCAAATAGACCGAAACGGTTTTTGGCTTTTTCATTTCAACTGATTTGTCGCCCATGTTTTCTATTTATAGGGTGGTCTCAAAGAATCAACTTTTTGGTCTTGCCGCGATATCTTTTCTGCTCTTAATCCGATTTTAACGATGTAAAACTCATGTAGAAGCTAAAACTTAGTTTACGAGATTGCATAAAAAGGGCCCAAAGCAGAATTGCCCCCGAAACATGTGACTTTGCCACACTTTGAACCAAAGTGAAGTTCACTTTCAAATATTTTTCTCAAGTCGACTGCGAAATTTTAGCATCCATATAAGCCTTAGATTATGCTAATCGGTTCAGAAGCAAAAAATTATCTCTGCAATACCAAAAAATTGACCAAAAATAAACGGGCTGAGCGAAAAATTCAAAAACTTTTGCTAGATACCGGATTTTTCCTATCTGAAATGCCTGTGCTATTGAAATACAAAAAAAAACGTTTTTTCGTATTTTATTGTTTAATTTGCCATCCTGTAGAAATTTTATCTGAACCGCAAAATTTTGCAACGACACACACTAACCGAAAAATAATTGCACTAAATAACGCTTCGAGCAGAAATCAAATCGTTCTCAGCAAACATAATTTATCCAGTTCCAGAATTAGCCAAAATGTGTCCGTGTAAAGTCCATTTTCTTTCTACAATCTTGAAATAATAGTTTGAAGTTCAGTATCTATTATACTTACTAGAAACGACTAATTAGTTTAAGAATACATTGACAATAAAAGCATGATTTTGGCTAATTTAGTTGATTAATCGACACACATTGAGAGTCCAATAAGTACAGTGATATTCGCATGCAAGATAACCTCCAGAGATATGCGATTTGACTACTAAGAGGACAATGATTTTTATCATACACACATAAGCATATACATCATCAATGACACCTTCATGCAAAGATATTTTTATCATCCTTTAAAAATACGCCAAGGCTATTTTCAACGTAATCATTATCCTCGTGGTATTCGGCGTTAATTCACTAGCCGACGTACGGTTTAATCAGGAAAATATGAAATACTTAATAACCTAAGTCATGTGGTGGAAAGCCTGGATATCCGACTTTGGAACTTGCCACGATGCAATTTTTTTCTATTAACTATCGTGATTGTACGCAATCACCGACATACATTTAGTGGGCAAGTCTACTACATTTGATACATTGATATACGTGTTCATTTAAATTATCCCAACTGTATTAAAAACTGAATTGAAATATTCTTGCGGGGATGGAAACTAGTCGAGCTTCTCAAAAGACATTTCAAAAAAATGAATCAGCAAAATAGGTATACGTAATCAACAATACTCGCGGCGAACTTTTCGGCTACAAATGCAAAAACATTTTTGTAAGATTTGTTTTTATTACATTTAAAATTATTATTCCTTATAATAAATAATAATTTTTTTATGTATATTTTTACGTAATATTGTATATTATTTTATAGTCCATTAAATAATCTATAATCTCAATTGAGTATACAGGGTGAGTTTTTTTCGATGACCAGTACAGGGATCTTCGGAACTAGAGCAGTTACGAAGGAGGTCAAATGGACATAGAATTGTAGTTTTGCTTGCTCTACTCGAAACCAATTTTATTTTTCTAAAAAACAAAAACATGCAAAACTACAATTCTTTGTCCATTTGAGCTTCTTCGTAACTGTTCTAGTTCCGAAGATCCCTGTACTGGTCATCGAAAAAAACTCACCCTGTATATGAAATTAGAAAAAAATTAAGGGGGCGCAACAAGTTTTCTTTAAGGGGAATGCAGGTAGAAAGATCGTTTTAGCCTTTTCTTAGAGTGTAGAGAACCTGTTAAATTTGGCGTGTTGGAGGAATTCCATTATTTTAGAACAATAGGTAAAGATACCACACAGAGTAACATGGAACCCCACCAAAACTAATGGTTTCACATGCAATTGAGAAATTTCCAGCCTGGAGTTATGCCATTGTATTTGTGACCTTGAAAGTCATTGGAGTGGTTAGTATTGATAGCAACAGAACGGACATTTCCCAGCAATGGTCTTAGTATTAAATTCTGCAAATCCATAGCCCGAAAAATATTCAACACGATGCAATAAAATTGAGTTATAGGCGTACCGAGTATGATTTATGTAATGAATTAAATCGAACTCATCCCACACCCAATAATCAGGCATTGTTGTCTGACTTGAAGGTTAGGACAATAATATTATCATATTATCAAGTATAGTCGGCAAATATATTTTTAACTTTTAGCTTCAGGGAGGTCGAATACTCTTTCTCGTTTCACGTAGATTTTTCAAAACACTCACTTTAGATACATATCTTTCAATGGCAGATAAACTTGTAGAAAGGCGAGAGTTACGGACCCAGATGACCTCGTTAACCCTTAAGAAGATAGAAGACACACAACCCTTACCAACCAATTACATTAATACCAATTACACTAATTATATTTTAATGAAACAATGCACTTTGGATACCAATTAGATTAAGTAAATTTTAATGATACAATGCCCTTGGTACTATTTAACTAATTGCATTTTAATGATTGTTTTCATACATATACCGGGTGAAACATTTAACTTGAGACATCTCAATATCTCGAATAATAAGCACTTTACGAAAAAATGTTTAGTATCAAAGTTGTATTATTCCGGGGGGAAAATACTTTGATGACAAAATTAGTGTTCTTCTGCCCCTCCTTGTGAGGGGGAAGGGATACCTTTGATTTTTTAAATGGCACCCCCCACTTTTTATTGTAGATTCAGATTCTGCGGCTAAAAACACAGGTAAAATTTGTTTAAAATATTTTTTTTATTCAAGAGAGATGGCGCTATAAACGCGAAAATTTTAAATTCGAATGTTTGGTAAAATCTGCTTAAAAAACCGTCGTTGCAAACGTCAATAAAACGCTGACAGGCGTATTGATATTGCTGTCAATCTCTCGAGCCAGCTAGCATATGTACAAATTTTTGCATGATTTACTCACCTGGTTACACAATTAACGAACATATATGTATTTATTTATTTATTTATATTTAGTTTTATTCAATTTAAATAGAATTAAACACGTTAAAGTCAGTGGTTTTTGAAATTGTCTTTCATATCCATGGCAACGCGGAATCGGCGAGCGTTAATTGCGAATTTTGACGTTTTAACGCTCTTTTCCTCAAGTTATTGCAATTAAACATAGAAAAGAATTTCAATATGGAAGTTGACATGTTGTTAATTTTGGGGGAATGCAGAAAGAATTACAGGGAGCTGCACTATTGTGGGCGCAAAGATTTCCTTAACAATCCAAAATCCCACATGGCGTTTAAAAGGTTGGAAACCAGAGGTCGCACTACTGGTAGTTTAAGGAAACAACGCGAAGACGGAAATGCACTGCAACAAACGAAAATTGGGTCACGGGGCAAATGGAGGATAATGACAGATTTTTGGAAACCATTGTTTTTCTTGATGAAGCTACATTTTCCAACTGCGAGCAGGTAAATTGCAGATAACATTTACGATGTTGAAAGGAATTTTTAGAATATTTTTTTAAAGGTAAACAGACATAACTTGCACTATTGGGCGGCGGAAAATCGTTACTGGATCAGAACTGTGCCAAACCAACATCCCTGGTCGCTTAATGTTTGGTAAGGTAGAATTGGGGATAGAATTATTGGTCCCCATTTTTTTGTTGTAAGACATTTAAATGGAAATATGTACACCAACTTTTTAAAAAACAGTTTACCCCAGTTATTGAACCAGAACATGAATGGATGGTTTCAGCAAGATGGGGCTCCACCACATTATGCCGTGGAGGCCCGGAGTCATTTAGATGAAATATTTCCAAACAGATGGATTGATCGCGTTGATCCGGTCAACTGGCCTGTGCGATTTCCAGATCTGACGCCGATTGATTTTTTTTCGTGGGGTTTTAAAAAAGATAAAGTGAAGGCCACTGCTGTATATGTCAAACTACCACTAACTTTATTACTACTTGCCCTTATTGAGCGTCCAATAGCTCTCTATTAATTTGCCTCAATTGTACAGAAAGTCCGTTAACTGTGACTGGGTGTGCTATTTTCTTGATGAGAAACCTGTAGTCTCATTATGAAGAAAGTAAAAGGTTAAAATGAGAAATTCATCAAAGATCTAAAGGATGGTGGTGAAAATATTCAGTTAACTCTGACTGTGTGTGCTATTTTCTTGATGAGAAACCTGTAGTCTCATTATGAAGAAAGTAAAAGGTTAAAATGAGGAATTCATCAAAGATCTAAAGGATGGTGGTGAAAATATGAGCTGTGTTCGCTGTCTCACGTCCTGCTTAGATAGTTTCGGTACCCTCAAATAGGAAATTACACACACACAGATGGAAAATGTATGGATAAATTGAAATAATGACTTGAAAAAATTGGCAGAAACTGTCAACACGCGCCAAGAAATCACATCAATAATTTTAATATACCAATTTAAAAAAAAATTATTTCTGTCCCGCTCGGTGGACAGACTATAGCTTATTCCATTCTGAGTCCCAAATAAATCGATTTGTCATTGATGACAAAAATTTTCATATATTTCCGAATAATTCGAAAACCGTAAGTTTTCCAGATGAAACATCTGAAATAAGTTTGCGTTAAAATTTTCTGACAAATCGGAAAATGCCAAAAAATTGCGGGTTTAATAAAAAAAAAAACCTACACCACCTTGTATTTCGAAAACCACCCCGAGCCCGAACCTTAAAAGGTCCCCGCGAACTCTAATCATTCAAAAAAGGTTCACATTTTACTGCCCTTAAGTGGGCATATTATTCATTACAGTCCCGTGCCTAGCTGTATGCCTTAATCCGCCCCTGTAAGGAAAGGTTTAAGTGAGGGATGGAAAATTTCGATAAATAGAGTAAAGTCAGGCGAGATGGAAAGGTAGGGGAGATGGTCCAGTGACAATAATTCAAAAATCCCTCGATTTTTACGAGATGCTAAATGCCACTGGCTGCTCCTCGTACTGCGCAGTCGCGGATATTATACCAGTCAGCTGATTGAAGATTTAAATTTAAATTATTGTGTATACTTTCCTGACTGTATTTCAATTTAATCCAAAAGAAATTCCTGGGTTCCAGTCAATATTAGTGTTTATTGTCAATTTTTTTTTATAAATACGTTTCGGTGTCTTTCTCCACCATCATCAGTTTGTCTGAATGAATTTTGGTATGATGGCCAGATTCTTGCATCTGGTTAGGAAGTTTTTTCTGTTCCTTCTTTTGCCAATTTTGCTTGTAATCTCCTATATGTCCCTTTTAACTTGTTTGCATCCATCAGATCTATCCCGCTTTTGTTCCCAAGCATCTCAATTATTTCAATTTAATCCAAAAGAAATTCCTGGGTTCCAGTCAATATTAGTGTTTATTGTCAATTTTTTTTATAAATACGTTTCGGTGTCTTTCTCCACCATCATCAGTTAGTCTGAATGAATTTTGATATGATGGCCAGATTCTTGCATCTGGTTAGGAAGTTTTTTCTGTTCCTTTCTTTTGCCAATTTTGCTTGTAATCTCCTATATGTCCCTTTTAACTTGTTTTCATACATCAGATCTATCCCGCTTTTGTTCCCAAGCATCTCAATTATTTCAATTTAATCCAAAAGAAATTCCTGGGTTCCAGTCAATTTTATTGTTTATTATTTAAAATGTTACAAATACGTTTCGGTGTCTTTCTCCACCACCATCATATTGTCTGTATGAATTTTGGTATGATGGCCAGATTCTTGCATCTGGTTAGGAAGTTTTTTCTGTTGTTTGAAACTTCCTAACCATTTCTAATTTCCATTTTCCTACTCTTTTGTACATTTTCTAACTCATTTGGTGTTTGTCAGAGACAAGTATAAATAAGTATAATATATTTTTCTTGTCTGTGGTGTTTGGGTAGTTTGCAGTCTTCAACAGATTTGTTAAGAAATTATTATTTCTATTTCACTTCACGAAAATAAAATGGGTGTTACGTGCTTTGTTTGTAACAAAATAACAATTTTGTTTAATATAATTTTTAATAATAACTTTATACATATAATTTTTATAAATAATTCACGCCATTTTAGTTTTTTAAGTTCAAAATGCGTTTCAATTGTATGACAATACATAAATCGTGGGCTTAAAACTAAAACTGACCAAGTCTAAAATTGTGTATACTTTCCTGACTGTATTTCAACTTAATTCAAAAGAAATTCCTGGGTTCCAGTCAATATTATTGCTTATTAGTTAAAACATTTTACAAATACGTTTCGGTGTCTTTCTCCACCATCATCAGTCTAAAATATACATTCATAGTCGTAATTAATTTAAAAACAAGAGCTGTGTTAAAATATAAATACTAAAATACAAACATTTTAAAAAGCATATTAAAATCGTTTGAATCTCTTGGGATCCCAGGTGATGAGTCAGGACAATCATGTTCGGGAAAAGACTAGAATTTATTGTTTAGCGCTTTAAATTTTACTATTGTATTCATTTTCAATTAGTTTTCCTATAGGTAAAGAAAGTACTTACATACGCTGTTTAAATAAAATTATTGGCAAGTATAAAGTTATCTGATGAATTAATTTTTATATAAATGAAAAGATATCTCTTATTTACCTAACCTAACAAACTAAACGTAAACATTGGATGTCAGGTAGAGCATGCGCAATAGGTGGAGCCGCCAGTGGCATTTAAAGTAGACTCTGATCAATCTCATTGCAAGATGACGTCAGCTTGTCGCGCTTTGTCCGATAATGAGTTGATAAGATGTTAACCATTGGGCACGTCGTAGCTAATTCTGTATTGTTTTATCAGCGCCAAACCCCAAAGAGGGAGTTTGTATATTTATTGTCATTGACACTTTCATATATACTTCAATGCCGAAACGATACAGTGAATGCGAACAGCGTTTAATTATCAAGCTGATCTTTTCTGATACTTTTCTGTTAATTATTTATTCAAACTTATATAACCATAATAAACTATTTTAAAGAGAGTACATATGTGATGCTCTGGGAGTATCACCATCTACTGTATACGAGCTGACAAAGAATGGTGTCCAAAGGGATAATGAGTACAAGCAGTCCGTGAACACTAACAGAATGTTATCCCTAGGTTCACCACTACATCAAATACATGAACATGAACACAATGTACGCTGCAGGTATCAGTTCAGTCGCTTATCAACGGATTTCATCTTATGTATTTATTATTTTTATGTTATATAGAAGACAATGTCACTCTCCGTTTATTGCAGTCAAAGTTACAATGCATTGATACGATTAAAATATAATTTGGTTCGTTAAGAGTTGCATTGGAGAAAATGAAGTTCAGTTGGAAAACATGTACAGTCTCAAACAGGAAATATTTAACGGAGATGCCATATCATATTTTCCCTTGAAGCCTGTTGCGCTGTGCTGGTTGTTACCTTGAAGATTTGTTTTTGTGTTTATGTGGTTTTAAATAAATTTCAATAAAATTATACTAAACGTTAGTTTTCTTTCTTTGGTTTCTCAAGTGTTATTTAACAATTCAAAATCCATTTCAATCCCTTCAAATCAATCAATTGTCATAATTCATTCATCCAATTTAAAAAAAAATTGTAAATACAATTTTCTAAATATTTTAAATATTTACAAAGATGTAATTGCAAGTCAAATTGCAAAAGTGGGTTCATAAAACAAAACTGACTATGTTGATACAATATAAGACGAAGGGCCACTTTATGCAATTATCGAAAATATTTTAAAGAAATAAAATAATATATAGCCTTTAATACAGTGTTGCTAGATTGATATGTTAATATGGGAGTCCTTTTTCTTAGTTCGCTGAGCTTTCACAACAAATCGGCTGTGCGTGGGAAACATGATTTAATTAAAGACGTCCCTCATTGGCGCCTGACGTCACGTTTTGTGACGTCATGTTGCAATGAGACTGATCAACCTATATGATCAAGGAGCGAAGGGACTGAGGGAAACATGAAAAGTGCTGTATTAGCAATAGACAATAACGAAAGGGGAATCAACCAAGCTGCTAGAACTTTTGGGATGCCCAAAACCTGAAGAGACGCTTAAAAACCCGTTATTTGAAGAAGCACTCTAGTCTAGGTGCTGGATCGTTACTCGGCGGGACAATGAAATTAAACTAGTCAAACATAAAAAAAAAATATATTCAAAAGGCGGGATTTTCACCTTCTAGACAAGAAGTAAAAATAATGGCATACGAACTAGCTGAAAGACCAAACTTACATCATAACTTCAATAGAGATAGTGGTAGTACTGGTAGGTTTTGCTTTATGGGTCTAAAGGCAAGGCGTGGCTAACATAGTTTTTAAGAAGGAAGCCAGAAATGTCAGTAAGAAAAGCTCAGGGAGTATCTATCCAGAGAACTGAAGGATTGTCTATAATGGTCGTGAATGATTATTTTACGTTGCTAGAGTCTATTATAGCTCAACATGAATTATATGACAAGCCCTCACAAATATTTAATCTGGATGAAACCGGATTGCAATTAAATAATAAACCTGGGCATGTACTAGCAGCAAAGGGGTCAAAAAATGTGACATCAATAGCCTGTTGCAACGCAGATGGGTCTTTTTTGCCTCCATATTGCATTTTTAAAGAAAAAAAATGTAAAAGCCAAGTTTTCGGAAGGAATACCAGCTTGATCCACAATAGCAATGTCACAAAAATCAGCATATGTCAATGTTCCAATTTTGTTAGACTGTTTAAAAACACAATTTTGTCCCAGAAAACTCCAGGGAAAAGTAATTCTTCTTTTGGATGGACACACACCATACACATCTTTAGAAACCCTGGAATTTTGTGAAAGTAACAACATTTTACTCATTTGTCTTCCAAGTTGAAGATAGTGTGTAGTGTACACACTATCAAAAAAATTACTTGTTCCTGTAATAAAATTGTTATTATATATATAAAATTAATAAAATCAGTTGTCGTGAAAACATAGAAAAAATTCAAGAAAAAGCTAAACCTGTTCACATTTTACTGCCCTTAAGTGGGCATATTCATTCATTTCAGTCCCGGGCCTAGCCTTTAATCCGCCCCCGGTATGTAAAGGTTTAAGTAAGGGATGGAAAATTTCGATAAATAAAACACAAATTAATTGCATAAAATAATTGGTTCATTTTAAAGGTGAGACATTAAATTCGGTCAAATAACAGTTACGAAGTATAAATCATTATATGCACAAGCAGATGTGTGCGAAGCACATGGGTAGCAAGCCGATAAGGCCAAGCCGCAGTGTTAACCTAAAAACCTGCCGTTACTAATACACTTAGTTAAACTACAGGATCACTACCGTCTGTTTGATACATATTTTTGGGCATAACTTATCTATTTTTAACCGGTTAATTTAATTTCGAAAATAAACCGCCTACTCGCCGTGAGATATTTAAATCATCACCAGAGCTTCGACAGGTAGATATGGTCAATTCCGCCGGTGGTATTGGTAATAATGAGTTGCTGCTAATAATAGGTAAGTACTTACCGTCAGCACCCTTTTCGGAGCGTTCTTGCTTAATCCATTTAAGTAGATAAATGAAAATTATAACACCGAGTCCGATAAAAATCGTAAGGGCTACAACCGGACCGATTGCCCCGTTCAGGTCCGCACCATCAATCCCGCTACTCATAATTAAATTTTTCTGTTTTTTTTCAAAAGCTGAACCCAAAAAAAAACAAATTATTTTAACCTCCCCAAAACAACCACAAAGATCGGGCTCGTACTTCAAGCGGCGTTGTCTGAATCACGTAGAATGCAGTTAGAATTGATCATTTGCGTTGGCGCGATATAACTTGCGCGTGAATTTCGAACTAGCTGATGATTTTTCCTACTTTTTTGCCATTTATTGTGCATTCTAGGACGTTTTGAAGTGCGAAAATAATTCAAACCCATTCGCAATATTAAGTCGCAAAAACTGGGAGACCACTGGAGCTCTTTTCACTTAAATGAAACACGAAATTCAACTGGAAACTTGAACGAATTGTTTGCCGCTTTTCACTTTGCGGCCCGTCGGTAGTTGGGGGAATTAGCACATGGTGCACCAAAAACAAGGTTGCCTATACTTATTTTTAGTATATTATTTTTCCTGACTGTACTTTAATTCATTCCAATGTATTCCTGGGTTTTCAGTCAATTTTATTGACACTAATTATGGTGTTATGTGATGAGCCCTGCGTTTCGTCCCGGGTCTACCTATTGGACTCGTCAGTAAGGCTTAGGTAGACCCTGCCTTATATGCCGGACATCGGTTATACGCGTTCGAACGTAAATGAACCGAGCCGGTTCGGTTCATTTACATTACGAACATATTTTAAGAACCGCTGATAAATTGTTAGAAAAACGTGTATTCATTTTGAAAGAATGGAAATGTAATGCTTGCAAACTGTATACTCAAAAGGTACGCTCAGAGCATGACTAATTAACATCGGGAATGGTCAATTTTTTGAAAGTTTGAAGGGAAAACTGATATTTTTTTAAGGAGCATAAAGGTTGAAGAATGTCTAATCTGGGAATTTATTTATGAAGGAATTAAGTGATAGTTATAGTGAATAACAAATTTATGCGTTTTTCACCAACGTCTTTATATGCGCCGGTATACAGGTTGCATCAAAATAGAGGTGTTAGCATTGGAATCTCGTAAACCGTAAGAGGTACCAAGTCGGTTAAACTAGGGCAAAGTTGCGCATTTTGAGGGTTAACAAAACAGTAATTTAAAAGTTCGAAAATTCCGTCTATTTCCAGAAATATTCACAATATATTGAGCAAATTTCATAAAAAACAAAATTTTCTCTAATTATTTTTTTGGTTTTCTGAGCTTATGTGAAGTGATATTTTCAAATAATTTCCACATTTTTTAAACACCTTTTAAATTATGTGATCAGATCTGAAATTCGTTTTTGCGTTTTCGAACAATCATCAGCGATTTAACTTTTTTAATACGCCAGCTTTAATCCAGGATCCGATAATATAGTAGATAATCAAAAGGTGTAATAATGCCACAAATTATTTGAAAATATGTCCCCAAAAAACCTCAGAAAAAAAAATCCTTTGAGCAAAGGTCGCAAAATATTTCCGGAAGAAATCAGAATTTCTCAACATTTAATATAATTTTAATTAGCATCAAAATGCGCTTTGCCAAAAAAACTTTGCCGTAATTTAACCGACTTTGTATTTCTTACAGTTTATGAGATTCCAATGCTATCATACTGTATTTAGCATGATTTTTTGCATTTTTTTCACACCCAAACCAGATGGTTAGAGATTTGCAGAAAGCAGCTTTCAAACCTACTCGCAGGCTGGAAATTTTGCAATAAATAACTTGTGTTGATAGGAAGCATATTTTTCAAGAAAAACATGAACCAGCTGACAAAAATCTCACAAACCCACATAAACATCTTAAATTCCCGTAAAGGTTTCTTAGCCGGACAGAATCCGTATGATAAATTGGTAGATATGGATTATTCACATGGTAAACCCGAGTTGATGGTTTAGAAAAAAAATGCCCCAGCCACTTTAACAAAATTTGAAACAATTTTAAAAACTCGTCAAATAACTTTGGAATGAATCAAATTTAGCAAAATCTAGAAAATGATTATGGAATGATGGCTTATTATGGCACGTCCATGTAATGTACACAATATAACGTACCTTTAATGTGTACAGTTTAACATTTATGCAACTTTTTCCCTTTACCAAGACTTTACTTAGAAGTTAGGAATAAAAATGATGATGTGATTAATTTTATTTTTTTTTCTTTTAATTTTTATTGTTTTAACTTCGTTTTTGTATATTCTTTTTCCTGACTGTACTTTAATTCATTCCAATGTATTCCTGGGTTTCAGTCAATTTCATTGTCACTAATTATGGTGTTATGTGATGAGCCCTGCGTTTCGTCCCGGGTCTACCTATTGGACTCGTCATTAATTCGACATTTGAATTGTTTTAACTCCCATTAATCCGGCAACAACGCTCATTGTCTCCTCCAATTTTGAATTGGCAAAGATGACGCGCCTCGGTTATGAGTACTTGGATTTACTACTACAATTTACTACGACTCGAATTCTGGGATTTCACAATTGTCGCGGTTTTATCAATTTTTCAGCATTCCAATTGCCGCAAACATTTTAAGTGGTCCTTAAATTGCGCCTCGATGTCAGTTTTTTTTTTTCGATTGATTTCCCATTTAAACGTAACTACCTAATGGTTCACGTGACGATTATGAGGTTCACTGGCATAGAATTGATAATTCTAACAATTGACATGATTTTTTTCTTAATCAGCCACATGTGTTTCTGCAATTTTAGCTTAATCATTTCACGGTAATTCCGAGCTGGAGCTGGTTAAGATGATCGCAAAATTTCATGCTCCATTGTTGCTTAAAAGAGTTGAATTTTGCTTGATTTGTTTTAGTTTTGCGGCATTTTATCGTGTGCGTATTTTTATATTATTTTATTATTGTTGATTTTTTCAAAACGTCTTTATTCGTTTTTTAATATTTCCTGTTGAACAACAGTCAAGCAAGTTTTATAAAGTTTTCTGAATTTTGGCCAGTAATTTCAATTAATTTACGCCACATAAATTGATTCAGAACTGCACTTTTCCAGGTAATACAGAAGATTGATTTCTCTATAACTCTTCTCCTCTTTCTCTTCAATTTCGTTTGTAGTTTGAAGACGAAGTTTTGAACATGCAAATTCCAAATCGTTTTATATAACGATGGGTGTGAGAAAAGATCGATTATATACAGTAAAACGATGTTTAAAATTTGTTTAAAATGTAAAGTCTACATAGGTATCTATCTTATCTAAAATAACGCAATTTGCGTCAGATTTGCGCAATGGTTGTTTGCATTTGCCTGTAAGAATGCAGAAAGGAAACCTTTTATGAAATACATTTGGCAAAGAAAACATTTCCGGTTTTCCTCAAGTCGCTACATGATAAAATGGAAGAAAGTGCGCAATATTTTTTTTATGAACCTGTAATATATCACACGTTACGTCTATCCATTTAATTTACTTTACTTTCTCTTGGAATCTAGATTCAGTGTAGTTTGGGTTTAATCAACCACCTAGATATCTTTTAATGCGAGTAGTAAATTACTGTTTGATAAAGTACTTATTAACTTATAAATCATATGCTATTAGGGTTGATTTGTGCATTTTAATTTTGGACAATATTTAAATATTCTATCGAAGATATCGACTTACGTTCGAAAGAAGATAAGATAATAATTTTACGTTCGTACAAAGTATGTGTGGTTTGAAAGTGTGTATTGAACAAAAATGAACACAATTTACTATGAACTTTTATTTAGAAACTTTTTCAAAAACTTTACTGTTAGATTTTCATAATTTTTATCATAACAAATTTTTACAGAAAATATTCACTGTACGAAATATAGTAATCTGTCGTATTTGTCCAATTATACAGGGTGTCCCACCGGGAACCCCCGCGATCGATATCTGGCAAACTATAATTAGGAGAAATTTCGAAATTGGACGGTATACGGGTCGTCATTGGGACAAGCGATCACAAATATTTTTAAGCTGGCCACACTTTATCCAGTTATACCGGAAGTAGGTATCAACTTGCTTATTTTAAATGGAACACCCTATATATTATTGCATTTTTTAATTCCACTCCACATTCTAAATACCTACATTCCATGTATAATGTCCTATATCTTCCCCTGAACAAGGGCTCCCTCAAGGATTCCCGCTCTCACCGTTTCTCTACAATATATACTGCCATGACATATACAATTACAACTTACCAGACAAAAATCAAATCGACAGATCGGCATACATATTACAATACGCAGACGACACGGCACTTATTGTACATGACAAAACTACTGAGAGAGCAACGCAAAGACTCCAAACACTAATAAACAACACAATGACATGGTTTTATAAATGGAGACTAACACCAAACGCGTCAAAAAACCAACTTCTGCTCACAAACCACAGACTCAACGCTGACTCCCCTACAATAACTGCAGACGGCCAAACGACACAACCAAAAAACGACGTAAAATACCTTGGAATCACAATTGACCACAAACTTAAATTCACTAAACACATACGAAACATCAGGGCAGAAACAATAAAGAGAACAAAACACTTCCGATCACTAACCTACAAAGACAGAGGAATTAGCACAAACACCGCCACCAAAATATATAAAGCTATTTATAGACCCTTGCTAGACTTTGGACATATACTCATGACCAACGGAACAGAAAGGACAAAACGTTATACAAAAACAACAGAACGAATTGCACTAAGACTAATAACACGAATAAGACACCCCCAAAACCCACTACACAACCCCCCCACCCACCTACTATACGAACGCACAAACATGACAAAGATCTCGGAAAGACTCATACAGCTACAGACAAAATGGACAAACAACCCCTACAACTGGACCATACTGAATCCCCTTTGTCTTACAAGACCAACCAGACAATCCCGCTTCCGTTTCCCTACATTAACGCTACTCGAACACTTACAAACCCAACTGACTAGTGGACAATAAAATAATTTCTTCTTGCCACTGAAATTTTATTTAATAATATTGTTAACCTAGAATAAGAGAATTTTCATATTTGTTTTTTACTTAGATTAAGACTGCATGTATTAAACAAGGGCAGAAAGACCGATAGGTCGATAGCCTTTTTTAGAAATAAAGATGTTTACTACTACTACTGTCCTATATCTAGGTCCAACAGTTTTTGATTTATTTCAAATTTTATGTAAAAAATTACAGTTGCAGGCACTAGAATAATTATTAATTTTTCCTATAAGGAAATATCTGTTACTTAATTTGAGTCGCATGCCTTGTTAAAATGGCTTGCTTTAATAGAATTTTGATAACAGTGTGATAATTAGTAATACAAAGTGTTAAAAAAAAAAGTTTCGAAATGAAGTTGAGAAAACCGCCCAAAATCAATTTTTTCAAATGGAAACCATCATTTTTGATAATTTCTTCTTAATCAATATTGAAAATAAGCGTAAGTTTGCGTAAATTTTTCTATTCCAAAAGTGTTTAGGTTTCGAAATATTGTCAATTTAATGATGTGATGATGTGAAAATGAGCGCTCTTGCCCAATCTGGTTCCGAGAAATGATTAAAAACGGAGAGAAAAAACACGAAATTTTGGCCTAATCCTGCACCTAAATGTCTGATCTTGTGTATGAAGTGTTAGTAAGTAATGAATATAAGCGAAAAATAAATGCTTAAATAAGACACCGAAAGCAATTCTGATGAAATTATTATTATTTAAATAAATATGTAAAAAGAGAGAGAATCATACAACTGATGTTGAGTTCAGACGCTTCTTCAGATAACCACGCGTCAGATTCGACGAAAGAGAAGAATAATATAAATACGCAATAGAACAAAAAAAAATGAGACGCAACAGTGGAGAAAAATATTAAACAAATACAGGTAAAATGGTTTCAGGAAAAAAATTCGAAAATATAGAGTTCGGTTGTTCAAAAAATTGTCGAACTCTTGCTAATGAAACTGACCGCAACAAAAATTTTACATTTTTGGTTTATTGTTGTTGAAATGTTGAAATAAATCCTTTTTATTTTGTTAAATTTTGGTTTCAATTGAGATCCAGTAGCAAATTTATGTAAATGGTAGATTTTTGCTTGTTGCTAACTTTGTAGGTGGTGGTTAAAGTCAGTTTTTTTAAAGATTACATTGCAAATCAAAAGCATTTTAATATTTAAAAAATACAAAACTAGTGTAATAGCATATATCCATATCTTTCAAATTATTCAAATGCAAAACCTTAAATATCTCCATACAAAAGAAAACACACTTACACCACTTTCAAAGAAAACGGCTCATTTATTGGTAATTGCACCGGTGCGCAGACAAAAAAAAGAGATATAAATATAATAAACCTAAGATTCACATAACATCCATATTACTAAACATTAAAAAAAATCACGTTAAAGTTATCAATAGCTTGAAATCATAAACAAAGCAAAGGTACAATACAATTTTAATAAAAACACTAAACGAATCAAATATGCAGCTACATAGGAAACAAAGCATTAATCTATACATTCAATTTAAAAAACTCGTTATTAATGTATTCATCAAGAGAGTAAGAGGAATGCTTTATTAAATAGTACTTCATTTCTCCTAAAACTATTTTTTCTGCAGGAAAATAATACTGCATAATACTCATATACCTCTGTACAAAAAAGTCGCTTAATTGCCAACTTAACTTCCCTCGACTTTATTAACACTTAAATCGCGTTTCACGTGCAAAATGAGAAAATTTGAACAGCAAAAAAAACAATATTTGGTCGCTTATCTATAACACATTGGCAAACGCAATTTTTTTAATAATTGATCTATTATTACCTGTGTAGGATTTTTTCTGTAAAACCACGACAAAACACTATGCTTTCACAAAAAACTCTTACCTTAGGAATTTGCACTATCCACAGAAAACCATTTAAATATGCTGGCTTTTTTTAACTGAAAATTCTAACTAATCAACCGAAAAGCGTCGGCCGAAACGATACAGCACGAAATCAAGAACTGGAGAATATTTTTACTTTTCTTTGTTCAAAAGTTTTCAGCTTTACTGTTATACGCACTCGGAGAATTAGGCGGACGAATGCAATTAAATCCTTTGTTTCCCAGCACATGTGACACAAGCAACAATATGAACCGTTATCACTAATCGAACCCAATAATTGATATGTTATTGATTGCGATTTCTGATGCCCATGAACCAGACTGAAACACTGATCGATACAATGCAGAACATCTAGAGAAAACGGAAAACTTAATCATACAAAGTAAATATGACCCCAATAAACCGTCTAGTTATCATCGAAGTAACAATAAGTTTTCACTAAAGTTTTGGAAATGAATGAGTGAGTCACATAATTGACGTTGAGGACGAAATTAGTTCAGAATTCCGTGACACTAATTTTACTAGTTATCATTAGGTTTGTGGAAATATTAGTCATTAAAATCGTAAAGATTGTCTTTCTTGGTACTGTAGATCTGTTTTCGTTAACAATACCTTAATCAGGGTTTATAATATGCTTGCTTTACACAATCACAATCTATTTATTTCACAACCTTATTTGGAAGCTTCTATGGAATTTTCACGTCGTTTTATTTTATCATTTAATTACGAAACCGATGAGTTTTGATAATAATTATACATAATGGAAAAGGGGATTAATTAATTAAAGAATTAGCTTTCTTAAAAGCTCAGCAGAATCTGATCAACTGCACTTTCTCATAAAAAAAATAATGTAAAATCTAGACGAACTGCATAAATATTTTTTTATTTTGAGAAGCAACAAATTTTTTTAAAAATTTACTGCTTTTTAACACAAACACTGAGGATAAACCAACTTGCAAAAAAGTGCAAATCGCCCAGCAATTTTTTGGAAGAAATGACTTAACTCAAATTGAGTTGTGCGATGGTTCTGTTTGAAATGTACTTAGAATTTTCTGATTTCATGTTCAAAATAGACTTTAATCGTTTTAATACATAAAATATTCAGTGAGGAAAGGCTATGAGATCAAAAATTGCCTCTAAAATAAAAACTAGCTCATTTGGATGAATCTTTGGCAATATTAAGTTGCTAAAAATACATTCACTAATCTCGTGCTTTTAAATAATGCTCATCATACTTTACTTGATTTAAACACTTCAATTTCGTCTCAAGTGCAGTAACAGCATTTTATACAATCAGATAATTTCGGCAGGGCATTGAATTGCTGAGCACTTCCCCATTTTTGCAACGCATATTTAGATAAAACTTCTAGATTTCGCAGATTAACCAATAGCAGTGAGATTTTCGAGGGTAAACATGTTTGTTTTGTATGGCCTGTGTCCTTTACTTGACCGGTGCAGTTCTAATACAAGCACTCAAATCCTAAACGATGTTAATTAGTAGATCAATAACAGAAGAAAAGCTAATTGTAGCTTAAAATTTTAGTTTTTGTAAGCTTACGCAGAAGCACTGGGAAATCTTAATTTGTTTAAACTGTGCGGGCTTCAAACATATATTTTACGAAATTTATATCTGTTAGACCCACATAACGTTGCGTTATCAATCAGTAATATTTCCCAATTCGATCATTAGGGCCATCAGAACAATGATGACCTCGTAAAGCCGAAAATGTGTTCCATATTGAGGTTTAGAGGTCAACATGTATAATGTACAATTTCTTATTAAATCCTTTGTATTTTATTCCCTTACATTCTGAGGAGCTGAAATATTTTGGGGAACAGTAAAGGAATTCAAATGTTAAACATTTATCAAATTTACTTTTTTATAAAAATGTGTATTTGCATGAAATGATCATATTTTACAAAATAGGTCAATTTTAAAAAACCACGCCTAATAAAAATTAAATTTGAAAGTTGTCTATTCATCAGCCCAATAAGGTACATAAAAACGTTAATAAAACATTTTTAAAATCACTCAATAGACTTTAATTAGATAATTTAAAGTATGAAATCTAAATCTAATAATCTATTCTATCTAAATCTAAAGAATTGAACAACTGCATCACAAATAACAAAATCCCAAAAACATGGAAAAACGGCTTAATAATCCCTATACCCAAAAATGGACTGGACAATACACAACCGAGCAACTACAGTCCAATTACACTACTTCCAGTACTAAGCAAAGTTTTTGAATACATAATAAAGCAGCGGCTTGAAAAAGTGATTGGAAAATATATACCTACCTACCAATTTGGTTTCAAACAGCATCACTCGACTCCGACAAACAGCATCATCCGCTCTTTATTTTGGCCAACAATATACAAACGACTCACCTAACTGACAGAAAGTCGGCGTGTCTATTCATGGACATTAACAAGGCCTTTGACAGTGTCTGGCATATGGGCTTACTCTACAAACTTCACAAACTCCACACACCAACATATCTACTTCACATCATAAAAAACTTACTTGGAAACAGACTACTACAAGTACGAATTGACAACACATTATCTTTTTCTTTTTCCCCTGAACAAGGACTTCCGCAAGGATCCCCGCTCTCACCATTCCTATATAATATATACTGCCATGATATCTATAATTACCACTTACCAGACAAAAACCAAACAGACAAATCAGCGTACATATTACTATACGCCGACGATACTGCACTAATAGTACACGACAAAACCACTGAAAAAGCGACTGAAAGACTCCAAACACTAACGAACAATACAATGTCATGGTTCTATAAATGGAGACTAACACCAGACGCGTCAAAAAATCAACTTCTACTCACAAACCACCGACTCAATGCTGACTCCCCTTCAATAATTGCAGACGGCCAAACGACAGAACCAAAGAATGACATAAAATACCTAGGAACCACGATTGACCACAAACTTAAATTCACTAAACACATACGAAACATGAGGACAGAAACAATAAAGAGAACAAAACACTTCCGATCACTAACCTACAAAGACAGAGGAATTAGCACAAACAACGCCACCAAAATATATAAGGCTATTTGTGGACCCTTGCTAGACTATGGACATATACTCATGACCAACGGAACAGAAAGGACAAAACGTTATATACAAACAACAGAACAAATTGCACTAAGACTAATAACACGAAAAAGACACCCCCAAAACCCACTAGACAACCCCTCCACCCAACTACTATACGAACGCACAAACATGACAAAGATTTCGGAAAGACTCATACATCTACTGACAAAATGGACAAACAACCCCTACAACTGGACCATACTGAATCCCCTTTGCCTTACAAGACCAACCAGACAATCCCGCTTCCGTTTCCCTACATCAACGCTACTCGAACACTTACAAACGCAACTGACTACTGGACAATAAAATAATTTTTTCTTGTCATTAGAATTGGAAAGTTTATTTAATAAGATTATTAACCTAGAATAAGAGAATTTTCATCTTTGTTTTTTTATTTAGATTAAGACTACATGTATTAAACAAGGGCATAAAGACCGTTAGGTCGTTAGCCTTTTTTAGAAATAAAGATGTTTACTACTACTACTTTAAAGTATGTAAGACTTAAAAACAGAAACATTTGCCTTCGCAATTCCAAAGCAAATAGTCTTTGTAAATTTAAAATTGATTTAAAATATTGCTAATCACCCTATACACAGCGGCCTAATACAAAAATAATCATAGTCCTATAACAATTTATTTGTTAGATCGCGAATGATTTGTCTCATCTGCTTTGCAGCATCTACTTTCTATTGGATACTTTCACATTGGATTGTTCCGAACGCTTAAATAAATAACCATACAAATATGAACCATCCTTTAGTGGATCTTTGCGATACATACAGATCTGATTAGTACCTTGAAGTGGTAATTTGTGTATTTGAAAAATATTTTTACTTTTTAACGCCTTTCACTGGTTGATGCTGTGGCTACAACAAACGCATCTTTGCAAATGCCGTCTAATCCGTAATGTGGAGAAAGGACCGTTATCTTTATGTGACTGACCGATATGAAAAACCTTAACAGGAAAAATTGCTGCTGGAATTAAGAGAACAAATGCACAAGTTCATTAGTCCTGTGAGCCGAAACTCCCCAGTCATTAACCTGAGTAAAAGCAATTTCTCGAAAAAATGGCAATGAATTATTATCGTTCTCGTTCATTTAATCGTTTTATTAACCGACAGCATTGAAAGTTGGTAACTTATTAACTTTTACTAATTAATATCATATTATAGTAACGGCCACATAATAGAGTTATGGATAAAATTTTGAAACCAACCGGCGGCGGCATTATTTAATAAATTTATTGAACGAGTTTGTCTCCGTCGATTTCAAACCACTTTCACAAATTAACTTTTTTAATTGTTCTTACTTCCCAAATTGCTTTTCAACCAGTTTTAGCGAGAGTTTGAGACTTTGCATGACATCATTACCATAATTAGCGTATGATATTTTTGACAGCGTTTTGGTGCAATAAACCATAATAAAAAAGTATATTATATACCTAGGTCGAGAAGTAAGCTATTATATACCGATCACGTTTATATAATGTGCGAAGTATATAATAGCCTTCTCGACTGAGGTATATATAGATTTTTTTACTACTAACGCAGATAATTGCCTGAATTGATTTAATTAGATTTTAAATTTCCCATAAAATTTCTGACGTGTCGCAATATTTGATAGGCTGACGTTTAGTTGTCAAACTGCTCGCAATATTATTTGTCGGTCTCCAGAAAACAGATAAAACTTCTGGAAAAAGCGAAAAATTAGTGAATCTTAAATTTACAGTGATTTAGAAGTGGAAATGGATGGAATCTCACTTGAACTTATAGAGATGAGCAAACTAAACATAATGGAAAACTTCAACATCTTTCATTATTTACCTAGGGACTTTTTATTATTTTTTTTTGACCTAGGGAGAGAAATACGACTTCTCACTGGGGAAATGGAGTAAATAACGATGACTTCTCAGGTTAGTAGTTTTAAAAAAAATGTATGCAGTAAAACGTATTTAATTTTCATTTAGATTCAATTCCTGTGATGATGGTTTCCTAAATAATTTAAAAATCGCCTTTTTTCTAAATGGTCTAAAATGAAGTTATTTCATGCATTTGTCATATATTTTTCAGGTTTCCTTGAAAATGTTCCCGTTTTGCTATAAACTCTAACCAAACAAAAGAGTTCTCGGCCGTTGCTTGAAACTCACCATCTTTACGGGCTTAGACCGTCGTGGTAAAGAATTTCTTCCTGACCTGCAACTTCAGAAGTCTGTCACAGGCGGTTTGACACCTCTGAAGATGCCACTCTATCACGAAAAACGCGATAGTTTTAAACAAAATAACTTTCCATCGATTACTCTTTTCCATGAGAATATAAATTTCGAATAATAATAATGATTTCGACACAAAGACTATTAATTAGTATAAATAAAATTTCAACCTGATCATGCTTTATCGCTGCTTTAAGTGTGATACGCTTTTATTATTATTATTATTATTATTACTGCCGGGTATTTATGGCGACAGTGTTGGTAAACAAATCATGTTATTATACGCCTCCAATAATGTGATATTAGTTCCACGTAAGGAAACTTTGCAATTATCTGATTATCTATTGCAAGGTTACGATTAAATTTCTATATTTACTAAGTAATTGAAGAGTGGTTGAGGTCAATGTTAGATCTTCATTTACAGTTTTCCAAATTTTCAATTTCAAACTAATTGGCCTAGTATATTTTCCACTGATGTAAAATTGTGAAAATCATAAATGTAAGCGATAAACACAGAAAATTTTATCTGAAAAAATACTACAAGATTTTTTTTCTTCTCAATTAAAGTTTTGATATCATTAATTTTTTTTCGTTCTTCTTCACATAGATTTTATGCAACTGAACTTTAAGTCGAGTATTTGGGAGAAATGGCGAATTCTTTATGTATACAGGGTGCCAGAACTAAACCCAACAAATTTACCAACAAGCTATTTTTAAAAAGTTAAGTAATCCGTTTTTCTTTATTTTTTAAGTGATATTATACTGATTTAATCCAAAAATACAGTCAGGCCAATATACACAACAATAATTATACTGATTGTGTAGTGATATGAATCTCCAAAGAGATCTTTTGGGCAGTTTAATGTGGGCCTCTTAATATTTGATACCACAAAACTTCGATTGCGTTTTTCGATCCCCATTGGAAAACCTCTCAACTGATTTTTTTTCTATAAGCAACATTTGGTTTTTGGCGGTTTTTTTTTTCGATTATTTTCATGTTTTACTCAAAAAATGTCCTTCAAAGCTTTGAGGTAACGTTTAACTTCAACATAGTCAATCACACGCAAAAAGTAAAAGTTTGGATCTATATAATATTTTTCGACAAATCTAAATCTCAAATCTGAAAATTACAATCTCGATAACCACGAAATAACTGATTCAAAAATAATATACTTGTCTTTCTTAAAATAAAATTCAATAACAACGCACAAAACTGAGCGGTTTTGAGTCAATAATTGAGAAATGCATAAAACGATAATGAAATTTAAACATACATGATAACTTATTATGCATTAAAGCTTCGAATTAATTTCGCAGATTAACAATGTACACTATAAAAACGCCATTGAACTTACACAAATTCCGTGATAATTTAAACTGATTTCAATCGAGCAAGTTTCCACAATCACGATCAATCGAAATCACGCACGATAGAAGCGAAACGTTAAGAAAAAATGCCATATAATGAAGTCATATTTGGATTTTGCTGAGCGTGAAACGTCTCCCTTGAACAAGTAATTAAATGAAATGTTTAAACAGAGAAACGCTTATTGGGATTTGGGTGGACCAAGGTTAGTAAGCACGCGTAATCCTTGTTTTTATACATGTAAGATTCAATATTTTCGTTGGGAGTCATAAGTAAACCTGTTGGGAAAGCGTAAGATTTTGTCAATATTAAAGAGTTTATCGCTACCGAAATGAGAAAAACAGTTTGGAATTACTGAAAACTTACCAACTGTGAACAAATTCACTAAGTGGAAACTATTAAATGCACAGCTAAGAACACAAAACGTTGTCGTTCGCCGACAACTAACCTCACGAATAAACAAAACGCGTCCCTGCAATTAACATTATGGGTCACTTTGCAAAAGCTCCACCAATAATCGCGCATAAAAAACAATGGACTAGCTAAAACGACAAAGGACAATCGCGACCATGCACCACCATTAATTTGTTAAACAAAGTTATCGGCACCAGGGTTCTCCAATTGGTCTTCGACCTGTTATCTAAACAAACGAAGGTCTTGATGAGTATGAAATGTATTATTGTTTAATTCCGATAAAAACATGACTGGATTTCAGTGCATATCAGCAGCAACAATAATTACTCGAATTGTTTACAGTTTCAGTTCATTTGTATTTTATGGTTTATGTAATGGTTCATCATCAAGGATATAAGTGTTATGTAAGTTCATCAATGTGTAACAGGTTAGATGATGTCACCTGTAAAAGTTACACTTTGGAAGTGATGATGCTCTAATGCATGATAATACTAATGACAAATATTGCAACTGTGTTCTGGGGTAATCGTCAAGGTTTTCACCCATCAGAATTTCGACTAATTGTACTGAACCTAAAGTGAAAATTAATGTTTGCTTAATTTTTCTACTGTCGCTTTGTATATTTTTACAGAATAGTAAATCTGGAGGAAACTACGATTTTTGTCTCTCACTCAAATTAAGACAAAGACTTTCTTTCTACTTCATATAATCTACCAATATTGTAAAATTGTAAAATTGTAAAAGCATCGCCGCCTACCATTCATCTGTTCCATATTTATTTCAATGTATTTTATATAAGATATTCGAAAAATGGCTCCATCAAGCTAGATAACTCTTGAGCTAATGATCTTCCATCGTTCGTTTATTTTGGGTTTATAAAAAATATATTAAAACTTCATTGCGAAGTATCAACTTCTCAAATGCAATAAAATGAGGATATAACTTTTGATCCGGACTAAAACGGGCTACCTCCGGGAAAACGATGTGGACATTGCGCTTCTCCAATAAACTTTTCTCCAATCTCAAACAACACTTAAAATCCACTCCCACTCCCCAAGCCCCCCAATCACAAAGACACTAATCGAACACACAGCACTAACACTTAACATGGAAAACTCTCAAATTTTTATTTACTAAACCCCCCAACCTTCGCACATCCCCACAAGACTACAACAACATCCTCCACAAAAACATCCCCACACTACCCGCAGGGGACTTAAACTCCAAAAACACCTCTTGAGGTTGTAGGTCCCCCAACGCTGGGGGACGCAGACTTTACCAATACTCACTAGACATGCTTTTTCAAATTCACGCTCCCTCAGAGCCAACACACTACCACTACAAAACTCCAGACATACTAGACATAGCGCTAACAAAAGACATTTCTCACAGCTTTAATATCCAAAGCTCAGACTCCCTCAACTCCGACCACAACCCCATTATCATTAAGATTCACGAACAATACAGAAAAACCGCCCAACACCAATCACCTACACCGACTAGGACGCCCTCTCAAACAGGACAACTCTCCCAAAAATTTTACGGAGCTTAACTCCCTAACATGAATGATTTGCCTTGCGGCGACCTACCTACCTTTCGCCTTTAGGTCCATTGATCTCCAACCCGTTAGGACACTACTGCCTCAAAAAACAACTATCACAGAAGCCCATCTCCGTTCCTTGGACCATTCACCCAACCAATTAGCGGGGAGGATGTGGAGCACCAGTTAGCCCTGAGTTTTCCCATCCACGATCTTTCTACCTTCTGCCTTTTACATCTCCGACAATTCCTGTATCTATGGGGGGGCGGCGGCAGGCGTGCTCGAGGTCAGACAAGTCCTTGCTCTCACATCTTCCCAAAATCCAAATCACTTGACCCAAAAAACGGTCCATTTACGTTACTCCCCTTAATGCTACACCATTCCATCTTATCCCTCTATACCATTTCCAATCGTTCCCTTAATTCACTGTCCCTGCATGCAATACCCCTTAATGTCCGTCGGAGATGAGCGGTACCTCACTCATCCCCTCTCGCCCCAAACTACTCCGACTCTCTCCCCACGTTTCTGTGGATGTGGCCGACAGCCTTCCTGGTTCATTCCACTACCGCAATCCCGTCGGACTGGTCAGCCGCTTAGCCGACCATGCTGCTCGTGAGTCTTATGCACGGTCTCCCAGGGAATACCACGAGGAGGTGGACTGACTTATTCCCCCAAACACTCCCTGACAGACAAAATAACAAACTCTATCTCTACAGCCCTTGCTAAAGCGAGAATTCCGAGAAAAAATCCAAATAAAAACCGTTTCAACCTTCCGCCTCATTAAAACCAGAAATAAACTAAAACGCAGGGCAAAGCAATTCGCCGATGCTTATTTAAACCAAGAAGCTAATCGCCTCACAAAATAAATTCAAATTCAAATCAACAACATGAAAAACGACAAGTGGTCCGAGCTATTGGAAAACATCCCAACAGGCGACACTATCGCCTGGAAAATCGCCAATGCTTTGAGAGGAAAAACAAAAACACATTTCCCCCCAATACATCGCGAGAGAGGACTGGTTTATACGGACGAGGAGCCTTCGCCGACGCTCTAGAAAACCAGTTTTCGCCCAACATGTCTCAGACTAACGATCCTGATTTCGAAGTTAAAAACATCGTCAGAGAAATCAAACACAAACAAATCCCCCCCAGACAGCCCTGAAATTCCTCCCGCAACAGTCACTGAACTCAAAGCCTTAATCTCCTCCCTAAAAACGGGCAAAAGTCGCGGACCAGACCAAATTACCAATAAGATCCTAAAAGTTCTTTCCGAAAAACTGCTCAATCAAATCCTAACACTAACAAACGCTTCCTTTTCACTCAGAAAATTCCCTACATCCTGGAAAACCGCCGCAATCACACTAATCCGCAAACCCACCAAAAACAAAACCTTCCTCAAAAACTGGAGACCCATTAGCCTCCTCTCTACACTATCCAAACTCACCGAAAAACTCTTCCGCGACCGCCTCATCGACTTAAATTCCCAAAACCAAACCATCCCTCGGGAGCAGTTCAGTTTCATGCAAAAACATTATGCCGTACTGCACGCAGCCTAGGCTAATTCAAGATGCCACGATCGCTTTCCAGAAAAGTGCTCCACCGGAGTCATTTGCCTGGACATAGAAAGAGTTCGACAAAGTATGACACGAGGGCTTGATTTGGAGACTCCTAACACGCTCAACCTACCCTTACTTTTCGTCCAGTTCGTGGCAAGCTATCTCCACAAGAGAAAGTTTTTCACAACTTTGAACGAAACAAAATCATCCACCCGCTCCTTAAAAGCAGGCTCCCCGCTTTCCCCAACTCTCTATAACCTATACACAGCCGATGCTCCAAAAAAGCCCTCTTTGCTAATGACACGTGTACCCACACAAAAACATTAATTACATAATCGGCCCTTTACAACGACATCTAAACGACTTTTAAAACTGGACCGACACCTGGAAAATCAAAATCAACAACTCGAAAAACAGCCAACGGGAACACTCCAAAACTAACACTAAACAACACAGTAATCGACTACTCTAAATCAATCAAATATCTTGGCATAATAATCGACGCTAAACTCAACTTCTCAGAACACATTAACAATATAATTTCAAAAGGAACACGAACAGCCGCTTGCTTACACCCACTTCTAAAACACAAAAGTATATAAATACAACTATCAACAAGTCATCAGAGCACAAATCTGCTACGGGGCATCAGCCAAGCCTCCAAAACTAACATTTCCAGACTCCAAATATTCCAAAATAAACTCTTTCGTCGCATTCCCCACGCTACGTGGTACATTCGAAACTCCCAAATCCACACAAACCTTGAAATGTAATGAAAACTACACAAAAACTTCAAAACCAGAGTCCTCAACCACAAAAACCCGCTAATCCAAGAGACTTTTTCCCGAAATATCCCAAAACTCAACTTCAAAACTCCCACTAATTTAATGGCAGACCCTCATTAGGAAACACCCACCTTACACAAAAAACCCGGCTTTTCAAGCTCAATTTTTTAATAAAATTTAAACCCACGAAAACTAAATAAGGCCAAAACCATATAACCTAGCTTCTTACAAATTGCCCACTAGTTACTTTCTTTTCTCTTCACTCTCTACGCAGACCCTCACCGAGGCTCCTTCATGGGCCAGCACAGGAGACTAAAAGCCTAGTTGAATGGCTACTAAATTTCCACACGGCAAAAACTGACAAGAAATAAGCAACAAAATCCTGTTTTAATTGAAAAGTGTTTTTATATAGAATATTCCATTAAAAAAATTACGATTTTATACAGGGTGTCCGTTAAGCAGATGATCAAAAGCATACAGTCTTTGGCTCAAAAGAAGACGATCTGACCTAACTTTTATTAAGAAAAAACCTCTGACTCTTTTGCCTTTGGTGGTCAGTTCTTCAAAAAAAAATTTTTTTTTCAACTATCGGAATTATTAATGTAATGTTCAGATTCACATTCATCAGTTCATCAGCTTTAGGCAAATGGTGAATTTTTGAGTGTCTTGGTCTTTAAAAACAACCAGAACTTTTTATTTGATCGCTGGAATGATCGCTGATTTTTTGAGTTGATGCCCCGATTATTTTTGGACATTTTTGTGCTCAGTGACAGTTTTTGCGTAAAAAATTAATTCTGCTTCCTTGCTATTTAACAATTTTAGACATTAATAAATTTTTTGCATTAACTAAGTTAAGTTAAAAAATTAAGTTTTTTGTTATCAGGAGAGCGCTCAGATCAATTTAAGTGAAATTTGCTGTAGATTTATTCCTACGCGAGGTCCAAATTTTGCTAAAAATTCGCTTATTTTCCTAAATGTTCGCCAATTAATTTAATATAAAAGAACATTTGCAGTTAACGTCTGAAATTCTTAAATAGCAAGGGAACAGAAATATTTTTTTTGCGCAAAAACCAGCATGCTACAAACATTTACTAACAGCCCAAAAGTATCAAAAAATTATTAGTACATCAACTAAAAAAAACATCACTTGACACCAGTAGTCAAATAAAAAGTTCTAGTAGTGTTTGTACCAAGACTCTCAAGAATTTACCAGTTTCCCAATGCGGATAAACTCGGTTGCTTTATCAAAATATTAGTCTGATTCATTAGTGAGATTCATTAAAATACATCATATCATTGTTCAATTGTTTCAAAAAACATTTATATTTTTTTAAACTGTGCTATCAACAGCAATCGTCTTCTTTTAAGTCATAGAATGTCACAGTGCGCTATTGATCATGTGCTTACGGAACACCCTGTCTATTTTCTTTTCATATCTGGTTCTCTCAAATTTTTCACCCCAATATTCCTCACCAAAAGTTCAATAGAGAGTAATCTGGAGAACGGGCGCAACGAAAAAATAGTCGGAAATGTTCAAATTATGAATTTCTTCACGGGTAAAATTCGTACACTGAACTGCAGCACAATTAATATACAATCCAGCCAAAAACGAATCCACATTTTCGAAACTTCAGGTGAAAGTGTAATAAACTGTGAGCATAACGAATCGAACTGATAATTGGGTTCATCGCTTTCTTCAATGTGATAAACAGGATTATTTGCAAGTTTGCTCATTTTACGATTTTTGCATATTTACCTTTCCATTTTTATCGGATTCAAATAATACTCAACAGTAAAATCGAAATCCAATTGATCATTAACAAAGCCGATTTTGTTAATAATAAGAAAATATGACCTTTGTCACAATGAGGTATGGTTTTTTTGTTCCTAGGGAATATTCCATTGCAACATATCGCAAACACCTTCGGTTTAACAGATTAGCGTCCATATCAAACAAATAATTTTAACTCAAATGTATTGTTAAAGAGACACGATATAGGTAGATGGTTGTGAAAAGCTTAAATTTTTCCGAGAATTCCAAGTTGCAAATAATATGATTGCCAGTCCAAGTATTTGTCTTGCAGCCGATGCGGGCTTTCTTTGGTAATTTTTAAATTTTCCTTATCAGTAGCCGACATTATTCTAGTCTAGATTACTTTCATATTATCTAAGGTGCCAATTTAAAAATCCATCAGCCGACTTAAGCCAAATTACCAAGAATTGGCCGGGGGGTGGCCGCTAATAATTCCACATGATTGGACAATAAGTGGTTTTTTATACTCCTATTTTTTGATAAAAACAGGAAAAACAATAAACTTACAACTGGTTGTTTTTAACTACGATTAAAAAGTAGGTTTTCATTCAAATATCGATAAGCTTTTCATCATATATTGCGATTTCCCTTGAAAATGTTGTGTGTAATGAAAACGTTTCAAAAGACAAACAAAATTATATGAAAACGGAAAAATTTTTATTTCGAAAGGGAAAAAAATTTGCCAAAAATGAGAAAAATACTAACAAATACTCTACGAACGCACAAACTTGACAAGGACCTCGGAAAGACTACTCGTTTTGCAATCAAGATGGAAACACAACCCTCACAATCTCACCTTCCTGGACCCCCTCTGTTTAACAAGACCGACCAGACAAACGCATTTCCTCTTCCCAACACCAACCCTATTGGAGCATCTCCAGACATAAATCATGTACATGTTTGTTAATTGCATTATATACATTAGTTTTCAGTTTTCCATATAAATGTTATTTTAATTTACCCAGGGCAGAAAGACCGATAGGTCGATAGCCTTTTATTACTAATAAAGATGTTTACTACTACTACTACTAACAAATTCATACACAAGCTGGAAAAGTTTGCTATGAAAATTGAGTTATATTTCCAATAAAAACAAGTAAAAATCTCGAACAAAGACAGCTTCATTGCAAAAAAATAAAGATCTCGAGCCAAGTATATTTAATACTTTTTCGCTGCGAAATACTAAAATATCCTACACTAAACACTGATTTTGAACATATAATTAAACAAGCATTTTTCATGAACAAGGTTATAATAAAGTTTTAACAATAAAAGCTGGTAATTTGCATTATTTAATAATTAAGTCTCATTAGCATTGACATGCTTCTACAGCAGCTATTTCGTTATTCTCACCAGCCCGGTTAATTTTTTTTGTTAATGAACTGACAATAAAACTAGATCCAAATTGAAATAAATAAAATTAAGAATAGATTTACTAGGTAAACTTTTGTTTAGTAAATATTTTAGATCAGCAATGCCACCCTTATATGTTAAATACATTGGCTCGGAGTATTAGCTTTACCTTGTGAATATGTATTTTTAACCGACAAACATGACTAACAATTGTTAATGCCCGAGCCTGGTAACCTCGAGATATTCTTAATCTACGCTTCCGACAGCCATGTGAAGGATTCTTTGAGTTCAACACACCAGTAAGGCTACATACATTAGAATAAGTTTTTTTTTTCAAATACAATAATCATGCCCGCCTCTTTTGAAAATCGCTCTTATGCAATAGGTCGAAGGATTTTTCGAAGCATTTGCGGTTCTATATTTGACAATGATCTGAAAAAGCGCAACCAGGCCTCAGCTGGTTGAACGGTTTCCGCGATTGGTCACCTACTTTTGCTAAAATATGTTCAGAAAGTGCGCTAAATTGGGTTGAAGCAGTAAAATTAATTACCATAAACTGCAAAGTGAGTGTATTGTGTTAAATAAAGTGTATTTTAGACACATTTAAGAAATTTTAATTCAAAAAATCATGTTCTTAGTAAGCGCTATTAATTAATCCGAATTTAGACAAAAATTTATTTGAAAATTACAAACTTTCCCATATAATTATTTCAATTTTTAATTGTAGGAATATGTAGTCTGAGTAAATTTGTCTGAGTGGAAGAAAGATGGCCATCATTTTTTCTTCTTATCGCCCATGGTAATATATGAACCAGAACAAGGTCGCTTTTGAACGTAAAGGTGAAATGTCGATGCAAATTTTCTGGCAACTTTCACCATCGTCAGAGAAAGGCTATTGTGGAATATTATTGTAATATTTCAGGATTTTGTGCAATAAAAATACTGTTCTGATATTAAGCGCTTGAAAGCCAACTGCCTTGTTAGCGAATTTATAAGACTAATTAAATCAAAACGTATAGTTATCAATTACGCCGTGTTATATTCTCTATTATTTTATTATTTGGGATAACTGTTAACCCGATTCCTCTGGTTAAATAAATTAACCCATTTAACCGTGAAAAATTTTTTTCTTGGTATTCATTTGAAATTGCCTGTAATATATTCTATATGGATCAGGAATCAGGAAAAATAAAAATAAAATTCATTCTTACCTGTGTTACTCAGAAAAGGTTTTCTCAGATAGGGTGTTTAAAAGGACAGTAGGACCAAACAAGGTTTGCTTATTGCAAACTTAATTTTTTTCAAAATAATAGAAAAGCCTTACGATGATAAGTAATTTAAAAAAACAACGTATTTAATATGAAAATTGAGAAAACAATCTTTTCGATGTAATCCAATGTCGCATTTGTTGCATCTAAAGTTGCTCTTTTTGTGACACAAAGTGCGCCTGGCCTATTTCTCCTGATGAATGATCATATGGTCGACTCCATCGTAGCGCGAATGTTCTTTCTTTGTAGGATTGCGATTTCTTCGATGTATGGCGCTATGTGATGAGCCATGCCTTTCGTCCCGGACCTACCTATTGGACTCGTCAGTAAGGCTTAGGTAGACCCTGCCTTATACGCCGGATACCGGTTATACGTGTTCGGAAGTAAATGAACCGAGCCGGCGTAGCTCTTGTGCGGTGAGATGTTGGCAACCCGTGTTGCTGATGCTGCCACCCGTGAGTCGGTGGGCGAAGCTCACCACAGATGTACCACGTTTCTCGCCGGTCTGTTGTATTTCGAGTAACTCGGAAGCGATAGAGCGCCTGAAGGCTAATTGATCCAGTCTTCGACCGTTCATTTTATGGAGATGCCAAGCATTTTGGACCGCCATATCGACGCAATGGTTTACTAATGGTGCATACCATTTCTTGCCACGAATAGTGATTCTATATTGGCCAATATTCTGGTCACTGCGATCTACACCGCCCATATTTTCATTATAGGACTTTGTGAGAAAGGGCTGGTCCACATAAATATGCTTCTTCCCACATTGAGAAAAACGTTTAGCTCTGTTGATGGGATTCACAGGAATAGCGTTTGAACCAATAGTGACCACGCTGTTATCGTTCCAGCGACAAATTTCGATTTTATCATCTTCTACACTTATCTACATCTTCTATACTTAACTGAGAACCAGGCAAGTTGTTCATATCAACCGCATCTTCTTCGCCTGAATGTTCATCAGTATAATAGTCATTGCTATTACTTGGAGGTAAAATTACAATGTTATCAGGAGCGGCATGTATATCTTCTAAGTTTTCTAATTCTTGTAAAAGTTCAATTGCAGTAAGAGGTCTATTCCAAAACCTAGAACTAAAATTTGAATTACAACTCGAAAAAAAGTTATAGTATGTTATAGACCTACTGTCCTTTTAAAAGGACTCTCACATTTACGCAACTCTAAATATTGGAACTTCTCTAATATATATCGAATTCGTGATAATTATATGTTAACTAGGTCTTGCGTTGTTATTACCATTCAATGAAAACGGATATTTATATTATTTTATAACAAAAACTCACCTCAACTTACGCCTGTCACCCATTCTTCTTGTTGCTTTAAATCATGCACCTTTGAAAAAACCTTTTAAAAGCAGAAACTAAACACGGAGCAAAAATTTTGCCGTCACATGCGAGAGAAATAGGTTATAATTACATTTGTGGAGAGCGTCTTGTAACAACCGGTTGGTTCAAATGGGTTAAATAGAATACACCATACACAATGCTAAGAATAATAAGGCAGTGGGCCCAGATGAAATCCCTTCCGAACTTCTTAAACTGATGGGCGAACGAGGTATTGACGCCTTGCATGGACTATTCAATAAGATGTACCATACTGGCACCTATCCTAAACAATGGCTGTCTTCAGTTTTTATACCCTTACCAAAGACAAACAACACAAGAACATGTAAGGATCATAGGCTTATTAGCCTTATGAGCCATGCTCTCAAAATATTTCTGAAGATAATCCATAGAATTTTTAGGAAGTGTGAGTCGTGATCCAGCCACAATTCGGTTTCAGGCAGGGACTGGGTACAAGAGAGGAGATAGTCGCAACGCAAGTTCTGATCCAAAATTGTTTTGACCATTGTAACGATGTATGCCTGTGCTTTATAGACTATGAAAAAGCATTTCATAAAGTTCAACATCATAAACTAACAGCACATAAACTAATAGCACATAGCACAGATGCATGAAAAATCTGTACTGGCACCAAAATGCAAAAGTAAAGATCGGAAATGAAGTAACAAGAGCTCTTCAATTTCAAAAAGGAGTGAGACAGGTATGCGTTCTTTCCCCGCTTTCACTTAACATCTACTCTTTATAAGCACGCGAGGATGCACAGATTGGGATCAGAGTTAATGGTGCGTGGATCAATAATATTCGGTATGCTGATGACGCAGTTCTCATTGCGGATAGAATGGATAAATTACAACAACTCCTTAGCATAGTGGGCCTACAGTAAATCCATGGGTTTAAATATAAACACCAAGAAAACTAAGTTTATGGTAATAAAAAGGGACGAAAAACAGCAAAAGAACCGCCGAAGGAATCTCTATCTTTCCCTGCCATCCAGAACATCATAAACCGACCCTCCAGCTCCTCAAAGCCCACCAAATCCAGTATTTCACACACACAAGACAGGAAGCTATCTTTAATCATTAAAGGCCTCGATGACCAAATGGACATTGTGGAAATAAATAATGAAATTACCGCTCTGGGCTTTGCCCCAGAACAAACATGACTTTTTCCGGCTTGGGCACTCCAAAAAAGTGTCCAATATGGTAAAGTTACTCCTGCCACAATCCCAAGCCAACTTCGCCAAAGTAAATCACCTCCAAAACCTCTCGGTGCTCATTGAGCCTCAACGCACCTTTAACCACCTAAACCTCAAACACATCCCGCAGTGTAAAAACTGACATTCGGTCACACCTTATCCAACTGCGGCACAAACCTTTCCTGCCACAGATGTGGCGGACACCATTTTTACAAAACCTGCTCTAAACGGACCGAGATTCCAGCAAAATGCGGTAACTGTGGAGGGTCTGATCCTGCCGGTTAATTTAAATGCCCAAAAAACCCCAACATAAAATGGAAAAATGAGGCTAAGCGAAAGCTGAGATCCTAAATATGCTGTAACAGCATATTAAAAATCCAACTCCTTTCCTCCCCTTTCCCCTTGTGGGCCTAGGGCTGCAAGAGCAGGAAAGACAAAATCTGCCTACGGCAACGATTGCTTAAAAAAATAAAGCACCAGAAAAGAGTAAAAGCCTTGAATGGCTACTCTAGAGGAAAAATCAAACAAGAGCATATTGGAAAATAGATGTTCTTAATCCTAATTGGTCAAAATTTGTCACTTAAATTGGGAAAACTTAATATGAATGCGGACATTTCAAATTTTAATGTACTTTATAAAACAATAAAGACTACAGGTGGAATGAAATAACTCTGCAAGACTTTATTTAGACAATTTAATTTATGGTGTTATGCAGTCTCAAGTAATGCTTTGCTACAGCTAAGTGCATAAGTTAATTTACGATGATTTTCAGGGTGTTAAAAAGATCTAGCACAAGAATTGGCCAAACTTAAAAAAAGCGCAATTAGTTTCGTGTGTTTTCTAAGCATCAAATATAAATAAAGTATCTTTAACGATCAATTGTTTAATATATTCGATAAATCGCCAAGTTATGACACATTACTTTTGAAATATATAATGGAATTTCAGGCTTGCTAATATTTAATGACAAAAACTTGAAAACAATGCTTCTAATTTTCAAGGATAGTAACTAAAATATCTGCATAATATTAAATAATCTGATGCGCAGATATGGTATAGCATTAGTGGGAAATTGCCAGGATTTTATGTTGAAAACTCGATAAAAGCGACCAAATGTTTTTTGCATCTATTCCGAAATTTCTCTAAATAGTTAGTATTGTTATTCTAATTAATCTCTTCTTCTACTTAGGTGATAACAAGTTTGCATTAACCTAATGCTACTTTTGCTTCTGCATTTGAAAAAAAATTTTATGAATAATTCTATCTCAAACATTTTTTGCGTTCACTTTTGAACACTCGTTATTTGACTGGATCTCAACAGAACTTTTGCATGTTACGAAATTTATTTAGTGTGTTGTTTTCCAGCACAAGATTTTGAACAAGTAAAAATCTGGAAAACTATTTGAATTATGAGCCGTTTCACCCAACCTACATTAGCTTTATCCTGTTATACTCATCCTTCTCGCACTCTGTTGGCACCACTCTTCGATTCACAATGCCGATGTGGAATTTTTCATGTCTGTAACAAGACCATAATGTGTTCTTTTTCTCTTGACAAGATAAATATCTTGCGGTTAGCATAAATGGTTATTGGAGTTTAAAGTCGACATTCATCCGGCATCAAGTTAAGTGGAATGTTAATCTATTTTCTAAGAAAAACGTTGGAAAATTGGGGCAACAAGCTTTTTCATCCCTTTGTCCACTTGCTGACAAATTCTTAATTTTGCTTGATTTTTGTGATTTCTTTTTAATGCTGGTAATCTTCCATACTGTTTAATACTTTTTGTAATCTTTAGCTAGTTTAGTTTTTTTACAATAACTGCGCAAGGAATTATGATATAGAAACGCGGCTGATGAGAAGAGCTCACTATTTTGTTGATTAATTCGAACAGTTTGAAAAATGTTATCATGCAATTAAATTTAAAAAAAACTGGATAAAACTGAATCGTAAGCAAACTAGGAGCTCTTTCTCTGCAACTACGCGTGCTACTTGAAGCGTAGTTGCAGATCACGACTTAAGACGGTTTTACATAAATTTATATTTAAATGAAAGGAAAATCCTTAATGGATTTAGTAAATTTGAGTAAACGGTTCGGATTATAGAAACATTTAATAATTTTAATTTCGACTACAGGCTAAGGTCAGGCAGTTCGTAACAGGTGAAATTCAAACTGTAAATGAAAATGAATGAATATTATTAGCGCAAAACAGCGCACATGGACATTTATAAAAGCATATATAAGCAAAAAAGCTGATAGGCGTATGGAATAGAATCCATTAATAATTATAACAGTATGCTGTTATGTTATTATCAATAATTTGGCAAAGGTCAGCTATAATTACTGACCTTGCACTCTACATGTTGTAAAAACAGTTAATGGTTGAGTAATTGGATTAAGTACTTAAAAAAAGTGATTAAGTTTTTCCGTTACAATTTACATGCATAAGTTAACTCCTCCTCTAAGGGAATGATGCGTTTCATTTCATCCTCTTCGAGTGAATAATAACAAGCCGAGCAGTTATTGCGACTAGACAGGAACGACAATAAATATTACACAATACAATAAAGTTAATTGGCTGCAAACAATTAGTCCTCACAACCAATTATAGCCTGTCTGACGTGTTTTCCTTTCCTTTTTCGAATAAATTAATTAAAATCAGCCGCTTAAGATCTTACATTGACCCCGGTCATCGGACCGTAAAACATGGTCAATGCTATATTGCAAAGTTCTAGCGATATAACCGACTTTTTTCAGCTAGTGTTACTAATTTCTTCTCCATTGGTCGCTCCCATGACTCATAAGGCCAGTAGAAGACTTTTTTTTAGTTTGCAATCATAATATTGACATTTTTGTGAATATTACTAGCGAATGTTTTTTCCTTTCTTGTTACAGTTAATGTTTAATGGATGATTGTTGTATTCCAACAAAGGAAGAGGAGTTGAAGGCGAAAAGAGTGTTTTAACACTTTTTTGCATGTGTATAAACTTTAAAGAGTTGATTCATTTTCTAGGTTTTAGTTTTATTTGAAGGTTAATATATTTTTAATATGATTGAATTATACTGTTCTATTTACAAAAAGATCGCATCAGGCTTTAGGTAAGTATACGACACATATAATTTCCACAAAAATCAACGAATTCAACATGAACAACTAATAAAAGTATGACGCATTTGCATATGTCTGGGAAGATTAGCGGTAAAAAATATTTTAAATGCCGTAAGAATGATATTATGCAGCCCTTGTTGGCCGCTTTCAACCTCAAGAGGAACGACAGTTAAACTACGTGAGTTGTTCCCAATAAGACGATCCAAAACCGCATTTTTTTCATTCCGTTTGCATGACTAATCACCACGTTTGGACAATAAAAAACCTCTTCTGATAATATTCAATTATTTAATATTATCTTCTTATTCGATTAGGGGTTTAAAAAGTTTTTGAGTTTAAGAAATTTTAATGAAGAAATCGTGCACAACAACCTGAATCTTTTTGTAAATTTGCTTGGATAATTATAAATGCATTTATTTGTCTAGTATAGCATTCGAATATAATATTGAAATTTCGTTTCAAATATTTCTTTTTATTCGCAGGAAATCCTTATTTTTCGTCTTATACAGGGTGAGTTAGTGCAGTAAATTAAAGCTAGATTTTAAGAATTGATAAAATTATTAAGTAATTTCGTATATTTAAATACAATAGTAGTAGCGTCTTTATTAGCATCAACATTTTACTTGAAATTTAAGATATGGTAAAATGATAGATTGCACGATCATTCGCTGTTTGCAATTCGCAGAGAAAAAACCTTTTTTGTTGAAAATTAATGTAAAAGTACAAAACTAAATTGGGCACATTTAAACCGAGCTGAAAATAAACATTAAAACTCCCCAAAATTCAACAAATAAAACGGTTTTGCTGCATGCAAAGTTAACAATTCTTGTTTAAAATAAGGGTAAGGCAAAAAACAAATATTTCCACCCTGTATTACAAAGAGCAAAATTTCCATTATTCTAATTTTGTCCTAAGTACTTTTACCGATTTGCATTCTGCTGCTATAAACTGCCTCAGCCTGTAGAATGTTTGATAACAATTTTCAATTCCTTCTTAGTAGTGGACTTTTAGTGATTATAATAAAGGAACAGAAAGTGCTCACTAACAACTGATTTGGTTCTGCCTTTCATTTTTCTATTATTGCGCAATAATTGGTTAACCGCTAAAAAAATCCTTGGCAGTTTCGATGTGAGTACAGTTTCTTAAAAAGACAATTTTATGGTACTGATTCTTGCACTGAAAAAAGCGAACAACCGTCGCAAATGCTATGATATGCACTTATTTTTTCTTCTAGTCACGAACAAGGCGTGACAGTTTTGCCCAAAAATTGTATTTTTTGCAGCATAAACAATTTCTCACAAGTGATTGCCAAAATTTTGATGTAAAAAGCGCCTAATATTGCGCATAACTTAAATCCCCATTAAAAATCCATAAAAGACTTCAACACCTAAAGTGCAACTTATACCCAACAGTAAAAATTCCTAATATAAAAGTTGTACTTATGTTTTATATGATAAATTCCTCAAATAGCGTATTACTGTACAATTCCCTTTATGTGCATAGATTTATATTCTAATGTTCCTACAATTTTTTAGTATTGGAGAAGATTTACAAACGCTTACAATTACGAAACATTTTGTCATTCAAATATCTCAATTATTTCCACTTTATTGAAAAGTTATAATTAGAAAATTTCTATTTTCCATTCAAAGCATGAAACGTACATGTATTATAAATAGGAAATTGATCTATTCATTTGCATTTACACACGTAACAATATTGGTGTACAAACAGCTTAATATAAATAAACAATGATTTACATATTTCGTGATACATTGTCGGGAACATGCCACACGTTAAGAAATAAGTGAAAGCGGCTATGGCATAAGACTTTAGGTATAAGCCAAAATAGTGCCTTATACCTACGCAAAATGCCAACATAACTTAAATCATACATAATACCAGGTAGGTATATAATATGGTATGATCTACACCCATATTTGGTATGAACAGGCCCACTTGCCTGGTTATGTACTATATTAGTCATCCAAAATTCGACCTTAAAATTTCATATTGAACATCCAGACCAAAAATGTTTATATAACTTTTTAAATGAGACCGTCTAAAAACGATAAAAGAAGATGCCTAAATAACGAATAAAAAACATATCAAACCTGACTGGACGAAATAGTGAAACTTTAGTAAAATGGCTGAAAAAAATTAAAAGCATCATTGAAATTTAATAGAAATTACATCAAATGTTACCAAAACAGATTTCAAATGTTTCAAGCAAATACTAACAAAGAAAAGTGTAGCGGCAGTGGAATAAAAAGTAATAATAAAACCTATACACATTATTGCTCTTAGCAGACATGTTTCGAGAGGAAAAAACATGTAATACCTAGTTTGGTACATAAACTCCACAAAATTACCTCAATAACTTCGACCTTTGATAAGAGATTAATACGCCGAAACATTGATAATGCACTCGCAACATGATGCAACGCGGCATGCAACTATTCAAGTGGTATTTTATGGTCGTTATAAATCTACAGTTAGTAGGTGAACAACTCCCATTTTTTAAATTCTTCAAGTTCATCGGCGCTTAAAAAGCAAGTAAAATGGGGACAAGACGAAAAAGGATCGTGTGCCACCAATTAGAGAATCCAACTGAAGATTTTTTTTCCAGCACTGAGAGTTATAACTCTCTAAACGGAAATTAACACACAACAATTTTATATGATAATTAGAAAAAAAATTATACTACCACAATGTATTAATAGTTTGAATATTAATTTTTTTTATGTAAATTTGTATCAATTTCTAAAGTAATTTCCATATTTCTAAACGGAAAGAAGTCTTGTGCGCTCAAAACCGTGAAGAGAAACTTTTAACTTGCACATTGAAATCTTCGGAAAATGGCAAGTGAAAAATAATTAGTTCTAAAGACAATCGAATCACGAAAAGTACAATATCTAGGTCACATCATGCGAAATTGAAGCAGATATAATCTCATGCAATGCACATTACAGGAAAAGTGAAAGGAAATAGAAACGTAGGAAGTAGAACAATCCATTGCCTAATGAATTTGGGAACCTGCACAAGATTCTCTATTACAAAGCTTTTTAGGATTGCCTTAAAGTTAGAGTTTAATTTTATTTTGATAAAGTCTGAAATAAATTTAAACTTTTATGATACAAAATCAATATTATCTAGACATGGGTAACACTGAGTTGAATCTGCTTCACTGGCGCTTTCAAAGCGCATTCCCCTTAGAACTATAAATGCATACGGGTAAACTGAGATGCTGTTCTACGTTTTGCGGTTTGGTTTTAGATGGCACCACCATGCCGTGTTACAGAATACATACGTTTTCTTTAATTGACATGATATATTTATCAGGCTGTTAACTGTTTGTGAAACTTGCAGTTTTCGGCCTGATAAAACTTGGTGAATGCAACCATCAGAAAACAATTTTTGGATAAAATGCTGTCATTCCAAATGTTTCAAGTTTTGCGCTTCGAACATAGGTGGCGCAAAAACTTCGTTTCGAAATGTGTGCAGATGTGTACAGATGCGCTGTGAAACTGCCATTTAACTCAGTGTTATCCATGTCATTATTACCTCACCAAGTAAAGTAGTGGAAACGATGTAACCTTCTGATGTTGATTTTTTTTTGACCTTGCAACATATTATTCAGGAAACAGAGTGAGCCTTATGCGTATTACACAGACCAAAAATCGCCTGCAAAGATAAGAACAGCTCACATATTTAGCATAGCAATTCTATTCAACTTTCCTTGCTTGAATGCAAATAACAGTTATTATCACAATGAAAAGCGAGATATTTGCCACATAACTTACGCACGATAGGAAAATTATTTCATTTTGCTACTGATTAAGAAACTGGTCGTAGCATTGCGAGTCAGTTTTGTCCGGTTATCGATGCTAATTTGCCATGTTTTTTTTTCAACGGCTTATTAATGGTTTCTGTGTTTAACGCGCATTATGTAAAAGGTCAAATTTCAATGGAAAATATCGAAAATTCAAATTTTTTTAAAGTAAGGTTTGGCGGATTGAACCTTAAACATTTATTTAACTCAAATGTATTTGTAATTTTTATAAAAAATATTGCTATCTCAACATAAAATTGTAATCAACTTTATCAAATTGAAACAAAAATTCAAGAGTGAAACACTAACAAAATATATTAGTTTCTCGCTCCAAAGCTCATTTTAATTCACTAATATTAATGTAGGTACGTCATAGACAAAAATTACTTTACAAACATTTAAAACACTATCCATACCCTTGAAACTGGTAGCAATATTTCATCTACGTACATTTTATGATTCGTGAATACAAATTGTCTCTAAAAACAGGTACAAAGTTGCGTAGGATTAATTGTTCAATTTTGTAAGACAACAGGAAGCCGACCATTAATGTTTCGCGTTGCTAAAATATTAAAAAGGCATAGGAACCGTAAATATAGAATGAGGAAGCTGCATCGACCTTACACTGCCAAAATTTTCACATTATGCGTAACAAAAAACCCATTTTCGATTATTCGTATGCAAAACATTTATTTCAACTAAATAGTAACAATGCATTGAAGCCGACAGTAGAAATTAACTGATAAAAAACAAAAAATACGGCTATAAAAGAAGACAATTTTGACGGGGCCAAATCTGTTAAAACCCAAGCGTTATTACTTAGAAATTATTTCACTGCTAATGAAAAGCAACTTGAGTAGGATCGAAAGGACCAGAGAATGGCGAACCCTCTGCTTCCCATGATTTTCTCAATAATTCCTGCTTTGCAAGTTGGTCTGAAGTTGGCAGGTGCAATCTGAAACAATAAATAAAACGATTTTTAAATATCCTGCAAGTAGTCAATGAACATCGGTTATTTTTCCATTTCTTCGTTTTTGTTCATTTAGCGCACCTTTTCCTTTCCTGATTCCAACCAAGTTCTTCAATTTTAGCTTGAGCATCTTCAGGCAAATCTTCAAATGGCCGTGAACAATCCAGGGTGGACATGTCCAAGCTGAAAAAAATATCTAAGCAATCTGAGTGCTAATACATTTTTTATGGCGTTCTTACCGGTCCTCAGACAAAATTAGACAATTCCACCATTCCTCCAGGCATTTATCCAAGTGAATTTGAAGCTTTTGCTTATCCAGCGACCAAATAGCTTCATTATACTTGCATTTATTGTATAGCTTGCCTAACATTTAATTTACAACATTTTGAAATAGATACAGATTTTTGTTGCGTTATATTCACATAAGGGGCGGGGAGACTTTATTAGATTAAATGCCAATATTTTTCAGATGAATGTTTTTTTACTAGAAAGCTGACAATACAGAAAATAATACAGTAGACTAAAATTTTTAAAAACTAAGTCTTTAAAATTAAGAAATGTATTCATAACTTAGTTGGCAAAGTTTTTGGAAAACATTCGGACCGATCAGTTACTCCGTACTACTACAGTCCTCCTAGCTTCGCATAGTTTACGCATTGGTTTTTTATATACAGGCCGTGGTAAAAGTTAAATTATTTCTATAACGTTTTTCTGAAAAACATTGGGTTTGTAGTTTTAATGGCAGTTTTTGAGCCTGAGTATTGTTTTTCTATACATGTCGATCAGATTACTTGATTTCGAGCGAACGTTCCACTGCTTAGATCTGGTCATTTTACAGGCCCCTTTAGCAAAAGCTTTTGCAACAGCCCTGAAGGCTTTTTATGAAAAAGCTTTGCAAATGTATGCAAAATATAAATATTAATTCTAATTGATAACAATCAGCGTTCCCCAAAAAAGTTGTTGGCTAAATCCTACATGAGTTTCTTTCTCTAATCGAAAACTCGCTATCAATAGCATTAAAGCAATAATCTGCTGCCTACCGCTTACCTTCCAATAATGTAATGTCTTTCATCTTCACCTCAATTTTATTTGAAAATATAGAAACTTGAAGGTTTTTGGAAGTTGCATTCTCTGGCACCTTTCAGAGTTATATCCACATCTTTAATTGTCTGCGACCAACAGTAGTGTTCAAACGCTGAACCATTATAGCTCTCAGATTGGGTAAACTTCAGGTTTAATTCGTTTTTGCTAGGCACTCCTGGCTGTGGTAGAGCCGGATTATCTAAATATTAATAGACTAAATATACGTACTTCGTTTTTCGTTAAATAATAGTTCTACCCAAACTGAGGTTTCCAATATCCACAGTTATTTCTTCAGTCAGGTCTTCCGATATGACAATTTCTTCTACAACTGCCTCTGGAATTTCACTTTCATCGTACATTATCGGCTCTTCAATCTGTTTGGTAATCCATTTGAAATAAGCATGTTTCACCAGATTCTCTGCTAATCCTTTTGAAAGTCCTACTGGCGACTTCGGTTCTGGTGCTTCATAGTAAAAGTCTGTTCTAAAGTGGAATTAGTTAAACCCCTCATTTTTAAGCTGCATCACTTAAATTGTGCCTTCAGGTAGATAAAGTCAGTATTTATGGGTTTGAAATGTGCTTTCCTCTTGCTTGCCAAAATGTCATCGTTTTTAACATGAATGAACAAACAAAAAATGTATGAATGTTTATGAGAAAGTGATAAATAAAAATGTTATTTACCTTCTATGGAGAAAACCAAATATATGGTCTAAAAATACCGGCAGCGTTTTGCAGTCTTTGAGGATGCTGAACAATGCATCGTCATGAACAGTGTCGCGACTTTCTGACATTTTTACAAATATAAATTATTTCAAATTATACAGGTTTGTTTACAACAACTTCGAAAATATGACTGATGAAAATATGTTTAGGTTCAGATATCGACGCTTCCTCTCTAGCACAATGTAACTAGGGCTGCCTCTTCACTCTATTTAGCATTGGAAAGTCGATTTCAAATTCATTTCGTTCAAATGCAGTAATAAAACATGATTGTATTTTCACAATTTTGCGATAAAAATTGTTTTAAAGTACTTTTAATAGTGAAAATTATAAAAATACAAGAGAAAAATTGTTAAATTTTAAAGATTAGATTGCAGAGTTTCAAATTTTTCTTTAAAAACTATTTGAAAAATGGGTTGAATTGACTAAGACATTTTTAATATTTGTATCAAAATTGAGTTTATTTAGTTCTAGGATTTATAAAAAATAACACAAGCTCTTCTGGTTAGCCTTTTCAGCCAACCAGAAGGTTGTCAATTCCACACGGCAATGAACAGCGGCAACCTGGCAATTCACTATCCATGCGCGAAGTTTTCTTCTTAACGTCAATTAATACGAGTTCTTTTGCACTTGTGGTCCCAGTGGCGTCTGAAAACGTAAGTATCTTGAAAATCTTCAATCATCTTTAAAACTATTTGGTTTTTATGGAAAATTTATTCAATTTAGTAAACATTACATATAAATTCTTGTATTTATTCCATTCGTTTTTTCATATTTTTGAGAATAATGCTCAAATGCCTAAACATGCTTAATTATGAAAACTCACTGTCTTTTTATTCTTAATCGTTTACTTACAATGGTATGTTTAATTTTAGGTAAACCGTAATAGTTATTTACGTCAAGATGTCGGGAGGTGTGGATGTTCTAACCCTCAAAGGTCAGTAATCACTGTATAACTTGGCGTGCAATTGCAATGTGTGTCGTTGATTTTATTCAACTCTCCTGAATAGTTTGTTTTACACTCAACAAGCCATTCAATTTAATTACAAGAGGAAAGAAAATTACGCATAGAGTGTTCAAACGCGAAAACACATGCTAATTTTGAGCCCCAAACTGGAGAAAAATGCATAAATGTTATTTCATTCAAGAAAATTCGCATTGCGCAGGCTTCAACATTGACCACTTTCAAATAAATTTCATGAAAAATCAATTGGCATTGTGTTTAACAAATAAATGTAGGTAATTTATTAGTTTATCCGCCTCTGTATAGATAATCCTTTGATGAGAGAGAGCAACTCAAAGACTCCAAACACTAAGAAACAACTCAATGACATGGTTTTATAAAATGCATACTAACACCAAACCCGTCAAAAAACCAACTTCTGCTCACAAACCTCAGACTCAACGCTGACTCCCCTACAATAACTGCAGACGGCCAAACGACACAACCAAAAAACGACGTAAAATACCTTGGAATCACAATTTACCACAAACTTAAATTCACTAAACACATACGAAACATCAGGGCAGAAACAATAAAGAGAACAAAACACTTCCGATCACTAACCTACAAAGACAGAGGAATTAGCACAAACACCGCCACCAAAATATATAAAGCTATTTGTAGACCCTTGCTAGACTATGGACATATACTCGTGACCAACGGAACAGAAAGGACAAAACGTTATATACAAACAACAGAACAAATTGCACTAAGACTAATAACACGAATAAGACACCCCCAAAACCCACTACACAACTCCTCCACCCAACAACTATACGAACGCACAAACATGACAAAGATTTCGGAAAGACTCATACATCTACAGACAAACTGGACAAACAACCCCTACAACTGGACCATACTGAATCCCCTTTGTCTTACAGGAGCAACCAGACAATCCCTACATCAACGCTACTCGAACACTTACAAACGCAACTGACTATTGGACAATAAAATATTTTTTCTGGTCAACGGAATTAGAAAGTTTATTGAATTAAATTGTTAACCCAGAATAAGAGACTTTTTATCTTTGTTTTTTCATTTAGATTAAGACTATATGCACTAAACAAGGGCAGAAAGACCGATAGGTCGATAGCCTTTTTTAGAAATAAAGACGTTTACTACTACTCCTTTGATAAAACTTTAGAAAATCAGGCCCGTGGCGTGTGCGATTAACAATAAAGCCTTGTAGAAAGACCCTGTAGCAACGACTTTTCTTAGTTTGTTTTTGTCGAAAATTCTGTTTTTTTCCACTTTTCACTCATTGTAATTTACTACTTTCCTATAAGATTACCAAAGACGCCCTTAGAGTTTGCTCTCAAGCTGCACGGGTAAAATTCAATACTTTCTTAAAACATGTTACCAAAATTTTACTGTGTCGTTGAGAGAGATTTTAAATGGTCTGTCGTCTTTGTTTCATTATGAAATTATGGTGAGTTTTAATTAAATAATTAAGGAGAGACCCCGGTGGGCGCTTTTCTCCAACAAACATCACTAAAAAAGTTGTTAGTAAAGGAATTAGGTAGTTAAATAGAAAATGAGCAAATTGTGAAGGACTTTTATACTAAACATTGGTCCAAAATTGAAAACCTTCATAGTTCCTTAACTATTTTTTTTCTCGTAGAGGAAGATGTTACCAAGATGTTGGCAGCAAGTGCCCATTTGGGCACTACCAACGTAGACTTTCAAATGGAACAATATGTGTACAAACGCCGACCTGACGGTGTTCACATCTTGAATCTAAGAAAGCTTTGGGAAAAGCTTCTCTTGGCGGCTAGAGCTATCGTTGCTATCGAGCATCCTGCTGAGGTAAGATAATCCGACTGCATTTATTTACTAGACTATGAAGGCTTTCACGGCCGGTCAAATCACATATAGAAATGTTTTTCGGGCTTTGAAGCCGTGGTCCATGGGAATTTCTTCCTGACGTTTCGTCCACAATTGCGGTGGACATTATCAAAGGCGATGAGGCAGTGGGCGAAGTGATCTCCCGTGATTTCCGACTAAGATTGGTTCAACTACTGGATTCTTTGTCGTATTTATGCGGTCCGGCCGGAATTATGGAGAAATTTGAGATGGACGCACTGGACACAGCCGCGAGGAGGCTTAAGTGTTGGTTTCGATATGTTGATGACACTTTCGTTGTTTGGGGCCATGGTTTGGTCGAACTTAAAGACTTCCTGAGGCACATCAACTCAAAAATACAGTTCACTATGGAAGTGGAGAAGGATGGGCGACTGCCATTTTTAATTGTCTTGGTAACCAGAAGAACCAACGGAAAGCTGGCCCACACGGTGCACAGAAAACCGACACATACCGACCGGTACCTGCACAGTGGATCAAACCATAATCCCAGTCAAAAGAGAGGAGTCATTAAACCCCTCACAGAAAGAGCCGGACGAATTTGCGAAACATATGAGTTAGAAAAAGAATTCAAACACCTAGAAAAAGCCTTTGGTTGGAATGGATACAGCAAGAACGAGTTTAATAGAGCAATTCGACCAAGAAACAGTGTAGGTCGTCCTGAGGAAACAGATACGCATGATGAGCGTAAGGGTTGGGCTTGCCTCCCATACATACATGGAGTCACGGACAGGATCGGCAGGATACTGGAGAAACAGAGAGTGAAAACAGTCTTTAAACCAACTCGAACAATCCAACAGACTTTGAGATCGGCCAAGGACAAACGGGATCCTTTATCGGCACCAGGAGTCGACAGGGTTCCATGCAGTTGTGGCAGAGCATATATCGGCCCACAAAACGTAGTGTAAACACGAGGATCACTGAGCATAAAAGAAGTTACAGATTAGGACAAACAGAAAAATCAGCAGTAGCGGAACACGCACTTCTAGACTGCCACCAAATACGTTTCGATGAGGTGGACATTTTGCACCAATCTCAACGGTATTATCCGAGACTAACCAGAGAGGCCATTGAGATCTTCAATCATGACAATTTTAACAGGAAAGAAGAAGTCGCGGTCCCTAATCCAGATTGGAAACGCGTTTTGCGGCAAACAGCGTGTACGCCAAAACCATTGAAGCGCCTCCCACTCCTCACGCATGAGCTCACACGGCCGGACCGCATAAATACGACAAAGAATCCAGTAGTTGAACTAGTCTCAGAAGAGATCACTTCGCCCACTGCCTCATCGCCGTTAATAATGTCCACCGCAATTGTGGACGAAACGTCAGGAAGAAATTCCCATGGACCACGGCTTCAAAGCCCGAAAAACATTTCTACATTTATTTATTGTCGTATTTTAACAATAGTGCTGTGTATTTTAACAATAGTGCAAAATGTTATGGCAATGTCTAAATTCTTCAATTTAAACATATTTGATAAAAAAAATGCCATTCATTTAAATCGGATAATCTTCAGTTCGAGTTCAAAAAACTCAGATTGAATTGAGCTTGTGAATACGTTTTAGAGCCCCTGATGACCGCAAGCTCAGCAAATTTATTCAGTTTCAAATACGAAACAAACTGCATTCTTCAAGTCCATTAATACGCATTGGCTAGTAAAATTTGTTTAGTCTAAACATCTTTTCTTACTGCTCAGCTATTTTGTTAAAAAAATTATTTTAATGCCTCACTTATGTTTCGTAATTATTTGCAGGTTTTCGTCATTTCCAACAGGCCTTACGGTCAAAGAGCAGTCCTTAAATTCGCTGCTCACACTGGAGCAACGCCCATTGCAGGAAGATTCACCCCTGGTACGTATTTTTTTAAACCCGCAGCTATGCATTTGTTTAGTTAGAGGAAAAACAGGATGATAACTTTAGAACTAAGGAACCTATGAACCCAATGATTTAAAACGTATTCTGATATTAACGCATTAATTTCTTGAACTTTAGCTCAATTGATAATTGTTGTTAATGGTTTGTGGCTTTGTTTCAGGTGCCTTCACCAATCAGATCCAAGCTGCTTTCCGCGAGCCCCGTCTGTTGATTGTCACTGATCCATCGTTTGATCATCAACCTGTTACCGAAGCATCTTACGTGAATATCCCTGTAATTGCTTTGTGTAATACGGACAGTCCTTTAAGGTTCGTTGATATTGCCATCCCTTGCAACAACAAAGCTCCGAACAGCATTGGATTGATCTGGTGGTTATTGGCTCGTGAGGTATGTAACAGTGTCAACGTATTCGATACTTATATGAAACACCATAAAATGATGAAAAATATCATACGTTCCTATTTAAATGATTTAAACCATGATATTTTATAATTTTTCCACCTGATTTTTCGCATAGCAGTAAATTTCTTTGTTTCTCATTTAATGAGGTTCTAATCGAACGTTTCTTGTATGCCTTCAGGTTTTGCGCCTTCGAGGTCTTATCCCGAGAGAAACTAAATGGGATGTGGTAGTTGATTTGTTCTTCTTCCGCGACCCTGAAGAGGCCGAAAAGGAAGAACAAGCGGCCAAGGAAGTGGCTGTTACTAAAGCTGTGGTCGAGGTAAGTTCTATTTATGTTCGTAGGTGCATTATCAGTAAATAACTGAGTTTCAAGAAGCAGCAGAACAGCAGACTGAATTTCTTAGTAACGATCCGAGCCTGATTTATGTTGTGCAAGCTGCAGTTAACTTGAAAAATAGAAAATAAATCGCATTCTCCTTTTATCAGGTGCCTCATGAAGCACCAGACCTAGACTGGAGTGCTCCACCTGACCAAGATTGGGGAGAAACTCCAGCAGCTGTACCGGGTGCAACACCCGCGGTCAGTGTACCGGTGGAGGCAGCGCCGTTCTCGGTCCCACCAGCTACTGATGATTGGGCTACTGAGGTAGCACAAGAACAGTGGAGCGCCGGACAGCCCCAAGTTGTTCCTGCTGCGGCCGCCCCTAACTGGGGAGGATCGTCCAGCTGGGACTAAAAGTATACTTGGTGAATGTTTATTGAACCAGCGTTCAATTAACATTCGCAACGTAGCTGCATTTGGTTATGTAATAACCACAAATGCGGCGTTTTTTTGGTAAAAAACAACAATAAAAAGAATCAATTTTAAATTTGTTTATTTTTACACCATATTTTTCATTTTCAGAATGGCTGAACTCTGGTAACAATGTGAAACGGGAAAGAACCTTGCCTAGAGCCCTTTTCTTTTCACATCGAGTAAATGCGACCCCTCATTTTTCATAATGAATTAAGCAGAAAATTTGTTTGATTACTGAATTATTTCCTCCGAGGTTATATTTTCGTTCAAATGAATGCAAGTATTCGAAAATCACCTTCAATTGCGTTAGCCAACGGAACAGATTTTACTTGCTCCAAAAAAAGTCCAATTAATAAATATAAGGGGAAAGTAAAAATTGCAGTAACTGGCGTTTTGTCTTTTTACTGTGTTTGGCCACTTTATCTCGCATAATCAATCCTTCAACGCTCTGCTAAGCAAGTGAAGATGAGCTGTTACGAATACGTTTGATTAAAAACCATTATTTTATTCAACCTGGGTGAACATAAGCAAACATGCATCATACTACAGAGAAACGTGCATTTTAGGAAATATTTCGTAGCATTACACAATTCCAATAAAAAAATTATATTTAACATTTTCAACAAAATGGACGCGGCGTGAAAGCTAAAATTCGAAAATCGTGCATGGATTACTTGTTTTTGCTATTATTGTTAGCTGCTTGTTTATTATAACTTGCCTTGACCGATAAGCTGGAATTCGTGGGTTATCGGCCTGTGCGTGAGGTGAACGAAAAAAAAACTCAGATTCCGAACTTTTAGTGATACTTATCTTCTTTGAAGCAAGGTTGTTGGGTAATCCGAAGCAATGGCGAAGAAACATGCGTTTTTGAGTTTTGAAAAGTGTGTGAAGGAATGAAAGAAAATTGTCTTGGATATAAAAAAACGTATAATAATAAAATGTATGTCAGCAATCTTTATTGAATATATGAATCTCTCCACTTACTAATTTAAATAATATTTCAAAAAATACATCTTATATTTCAGTCGTAAAGAAAACAGGAGCGTATAGACGCTTTTATGTTCATGTTTTGGTAAACATGCAAACTAAAATTTCAATTCAATGAAAACGAATGTTTAATGGCTAAAAAAGTTTTCAATTTAGTCAAATTTATACAAAATAACAACTTTTTGAGATATTATTTTTATTAGTTATAAAAAAATGAATCAGTTTGAAAAAATACTTTGAAATAAAATGTAATTTCGTCTTGAAATGTTATTAAAGGGATTCTACAAATAAGTGTTCCACTAATAGTTGCTTTGGAACTAAAACGAACAATTAAATTATATATAAAAAACAGAAAAGACCAGGTTTGACTGCGTTACATACAATTTTCCATTTAAGAAAAATCATGGTAAAATCTGCGAATTATTAAGACGATTTGTTCTAAGCAAAACTTTTAAGCTTCGGCGATTTTTTTAAATAAAAGTTTGTTTTATTTTCTATTAGTATCTACGAACAAAATAAATTTAAGTTTTGGGTAAACGTTCAAGTTGGTCAACTTTAAAGTTCACGGTTATTGAAATATTGTGTTTTCGTTTGCTTAAGCATCCGTAATACAACAGTAACAAAGCAGGCAAATAAGTAAAAATTGATCCAATATACAGTGTGTCCAGTATGAAATGATGTACATGGGGATATTGGAAACCGTTAGAGTTACAGGGTGGACCAAATGGGGAATAATCTGTGTTCAACTTCTTTGAACTCGGAATAGCAACGGAAATACAGGAAAAAAAGTGCGTTTTATAAAATCCTTTATATCGTGTTTATTATAAAAGATACAATAACGAAATTTTCAGGGTGGGGTAAGAAATGAGCGTGATTTTGAATGTAAAGTAAAAAATAATCTAGGCCCACTATGTTCAATGAGGCCGAAGTCAACTTTTGTTTTTCTTATGGTCGCCATATTGAATTTCTGCATTTTTAAATTCCCCTTTAAATATGCTCTTCAACCATGTATAACATGTTTATGTTCGGCCAAGATAAATAATTAAAATTAACAAAATTAAGATTTTATGGTAGTAGGCATTGATATTTCTCTTCAATTTCCCCATAGAGACGTTCGTTGTCTGTTTTAATTACCTAGGTAACTGTCAAAGTAGAATTTATTGTCAGTGTTAAGTGTTTGTAATTAATTGTGTGTTTCAAAATGACTCACTTTTCAAATTATGAAAAATACGATATGTTGGAGAGTTTTATTCTCTGTCGTCGAAATGAAGCGAAATCTGAAGAAATGTATTTAAATAAATATCCAGAAAGGCGACAACCTGGTAGAACTATGTTTAGGCGTCTGAAAGACAACCTTGTAGCTTACGGGAGTTTTGCTAAGGTAAAGAAAAACAAACTTCCAGACGAAAATAAAGAAAATTTGGTAATGCAAAGCGTGGTTGAGACACCTCGTACATTTTTGCGTCAAATTGAAGCCACAACAGGTGTTGCGCGGTCAACAGAAAATATCACCACTATGGTGAACGGCCCTGCCAGGGACTCCAGAATGGCGATGCAATTAGAAGAATGGCATTTTGTCAGTGGTTTATTCAAAGAAATAACGAGATACCAAACTTTTCCTTAAAAGTCCTTTGGTCAGATGAGAGCCAATTTACTAAATGTGGACTATTTAATCGTAAAAATACCGTTTTTTGGTCAGATGAAAATCCACGGCTAGTTCGTCAACTTAGGCACCAAGTTCTGGTTAGGTATTGTGGGTACCCACGTGATTGGACCATTTTTTTAAAATGAGAACTTAAATTCCGAGAGATATTTGAACCTCTTACAAACTAACGTAGCGGAAGCACTTATGGATGTTCCAGTAGCTACCCTGCAAAACTTGAATTTCCAACAAGACGGCGCGCCGCCACATAATGGACGTATTATCACAGAATTTTTAAATCACGAATTTCCCAACAAGTCAACCTGGGACCAGTAAGATGGCCTGCGAGATCCCCTGACATAACACCGCTTGATTTTTTTGCATGGGGTTTCCTCAAAAATGTGGTATACTGTAGATCATACGAAACCGAAGAGGAGCTGAGACACGCTGTTATAGAAGCTGTTAACAGAATTACCCCAGAAATGATCAGTAAATCCTGTGAAGCAGTAATGAGACGATGTATGTTGTGCGTGCGAGAAAACGGTGGCTTTTTTGAACACCTACTTTAATCCTAAAATGTTACTTGTTCTTTTGCAGTGTTCGATGTATGATCAATAATAATTTAAAGTAATAATTAATTGAAATATCAATGCCTACTACCATTAAATCTTAATTTTGTTAATTTTAATTATTTATCTTGACCGAACATAAACATGTTATACATGGCTGAAGAGCATATTTAAAGAGGAATTAAAAAATGCAGAAATTCAATATGGCGCCCATAAGAAAAACAAAAGTTGACTTCGGCCTCATTGAACATAGTGGGTCCAGATTATTTTTTACTTTATTTTCAAATTCACGCTCATTTCTTACCCCCACCCTGAAAATTTCGTTATTGTATCTTTTATAATAAACACGATATAAAGGATTTTATAAAACGCACTTTTTTCTTTTTTCCCCTGTATATCCGTTGCTATTCCGAGTTCAAAGAAGTTGATGACAGATTATTTATAGGCACTTGATTACGCAACTTTTTCCCCATTTGGTCCACCCTGTAACTCTAACGGTTTCCAATATCCCCATGTACATCATTTTATACTGGACACACTGTATATCGAGTGCTGCAAAAAATTCAAAGTATTGGAATGTAAAACCGTGTAATGTTTAAACAATTTTACTGTTTCAACCGTAATAACTTGCCTGATTTAAGTGAAACACCCAACATTTTATGGCAAAAATAAATGTAACTAATAAAAAAAACTTAAAAAACTTTCCATACGAAATTTTATTTTCCATGATCCGTTCCTTGTTATGTTTATATTACGCATGTTTTAGTAGTAGTAGTAAACATCTTTATTTCTAAAAAAGGCTATCGACCTATCGGTCTTTCTGCCCTTGTTTAATACATGTAGTCTTAATCTAAATAAAAAACAAATATGAAAATTCTCTTATTCTAGGTTAACAATATTATTAAATAAAATTTCAATGGCAAGAAAAAATTATTTTATTGTCCAGTAGTCAGTTGCGTTTGTAAGTGTTCGAGTAGCGTTGATGTAGGGAAACGGAAGCTGGATTGTCTGGTTGGTCTTGTAAGGCAAAGGGGATTCAGTATGGTCCAGTTGTAGGGGTTGTTTGTCCATTTTGTCTGTAGCTGTATGAGTCTTTCCGAGATCTTTGTCATGTTTGTGCGTTCGTATAGTAGTTGGGTGGGGGGGTTGTGTAGTGGGTTTTGGGGGTGTCTTATTCGTGTTATTAGTCTTAGTGCAATTTGTTATGTTGTTTGTGTATAACGTTTTGTCCTTTCTGTTCCGTTGGTCATGAGTATATGTCCAAAGTCTAGCAAGGGTCTACAAATAGCTTTATATATTTTGGTGGCGGTGTTTGTGCTAATTCCTCTGTCCTTGTAGGTTAGTGATCGGAAGTGTTTTGTTCTCTTTATTGTTTCTGCCCTGATGTTTCGTATGTGTTTAGTGAATTTAAGTTTATGGTCGATTGTGATTCCAAGGTATTTTACGTCGTTTTTTGGTTGTGTCGTTTGGCCGTCTGCAGTTATTGTAGGCATGTTTTATTAGTTCCATTTTTATTTATTTATCACAAAACCGCACATATGACTGGCAGTAAAGCAAAAAAATTATTTTGAAATAGTTAAATGTTGTACATTTAATCTTAAAAAAAATCTGTGCGTGATAATTAAAATAATAATATACAGAGTGTATTCCATTAAAAAAGCGCACCTTCGGATTGGTTCCAGCAGTTCGGACTCCGTCTATATTACAAAATATAGTTTTTTTAAACGGACAAATTTAATAGACGTTTTTTTAAATAGTTTTTTAATAGACCATTTTAAGCTTTACCTATAGATCTAAATTTATTAAATTTGGACCGAAACTTTTCGAATCCTGCTCTTATATACTGACGAAGTTTCAAAACAGATTTGATTTTTTGTAGTGTCTACCTACATTTTTGTGCGGTTTTGGGCGTATTCTCAAATCCAATCGAATTATTTAATTTCCATTTCAAATCTGTTTCCCGGTTCAGCGTCTAAAAGTTTCGGAGAAATAAAGCTTGATGTGTTAAAATGCATGTAATCTAAAGTTTCACTCTTTATCTTAATCTTAAGAGTAACAAAAACGATGCCAGAAATATTAAGGAAATTCAGCCAAAAAATGACTGAAATTAACATTTAAACAAGACATATTTGGAATAAAACACTAAATTTTCAGTTGATTAATTGTTTGTAGTGCGACAGTTTATCAACCTGTCCTGTGTAGAAAAATAAATAGAAACACAATCTTTATAACGTTCCTTTGGACACCGTAGAAAAACTAAAGTATTTTAAAATACCTCCTATGGAATAAAATGGGACAAAAAGTATGGGATAAGGCTACCAGTAATAAATCGCCCTGTATGTAATGGGTAAATGGACGAAGGAAATTTTATTGCAGGAATCAATGAATAAACTTAAAGGTGACAACGACAACACAAGTGTTTTAACCTTCGATTCCCTCGACATCGACCATCAATACAACCGCGAAGATGCCGAGAATAATTTCTTCGGCAACTCGTACCAGTAGAACCGTAAGTACAGCCTGCGTGCACTTAGTAGGACGGTCAGTCGAAATCAAGTCGTGATCAGAACAGGCAACGTCCTGTTAGTGCACGAAAAATTACGCGAAAAACGTGATTTTCAGCCTTAATGTTTTTGGTACTTTATTTTTAACGAACTGCCCATGGAAGTTTGTTAATTATGCACTTTTGAGAATATCATTCTGGAATTCGTTCTGGGGGTAAGTCGTCGATTTGATCAATTATTGTCGGATTTTTAAATAATTCCTGATCGTCACAGAGTGTTTACAGTTTTTCGCAACTGGGTACTGGCCAGATCTTTATGTTTTATTTGAGTCAGTTTTTGAAATGTTTTGGTTTCTAAAAAGTAAAAGTCGTCGTTCGAGTACGTTACTTTATAAGTTTGTGCCATTGTTTTCCAATACTAAAATAATGCGGCGTGAATGGAAATATTTCATGGATTTTAATTATTGATATGTCAACATGTTTTCTAAATAATCTTGAAAATTGATTGCTATTGGAATGTTTTGGTTACAAATGGTTTTCCCCGAAATAGTTAATAATTATCAGACACAGACGCTAATGCAATATTAACAAATAGGGCGCGCTTGTTTATATTATACTAAACTGATATAGCAAAATAAACTGCTTAAAAACAATGTAAACTTACATTACAAAATTTTATTCTGGGCAATGGGGCATAGATACGTCGTTATATCGAGATAATAATCCGGAAATATTGTGGAACTTATTAAATGGAAATATATGTAAATAAATATCATGAATAAATTAACGAAAATGTGTTTATCAATCGTATTAAAGAAATTAGGCCATAAATTCTCCAAGAAAATGAAGGTAGTATATGGGATTGTTCTAAAAATACCGTATTTCTTAGGGGACAAGAAAGTGCTACGCTCAAAAGAACTCCAACCAGTAGGTAGAAAGAAAATCACGCGCGATGGCTCTCAATAAAATATGTTAAGGCATAAAGAAGAACCAAATAAATATTATGAGAAAATGAAATATATTTTTGCAATTAAAATCTAGTGTAGATGATAGATTATCAGTAATTTAAATAACACACTTTTTTGAAATTTGCACATTAAAAAACATTAAATTGCGATGTTAATCTGAACATTCTCAACAATCGGAACTTTATGTTGATTTTTTTTTTTTTCATGTTGTTATTCATGTTGATTTTTGATAATCTCCAGTATTGAGATTTAAAATTTTAAAATATGAACGGAAGGGCAGGTTGGGTCGATAGATTAAAAAATGGATTAACGCATTTGCTGACTAATTTTGTTTGGTTATCAAAAACACGTATATAAATACTTATGTTAGATACGTTCTGGGCGATTATGGTTATCCTTCACCGGTGCAATCAACGTTCTAATCAATTGCATTACAAACACACCCATCGCCCATTGTCTTCGGCAATGGGGGAACCATAAAATATTGGAACATTCCAAGCTTTCGGTTCCCATTCCCCATAATAAGTCGCCGGTTGCAGTTATAGCAGGAATTTAGTCCTGTTAGTTTGCCGGCTGTAACACATGGGTTTAATAAAATAACTTCCAAGCTGATGACTTTTCGTGATAATCTCCTTTATCTGCAATTCTAAATGGAATGTACCTACTCAGTGAAAGCACTTTGTTCAAGCTCTATTATCCGGCAAACGTGCCTATCAATTTTGCTTTGAGTGCAGTTTGTCTCCGGTGAATCAGTTGAGTTTTATTAACTTTGACCTAAAGAAGTGTTTCGCCGTTCGATTCCAACTAATTGGGAATTCGCTGCAGGAGAGCAGACATTTGTGTTGGGCCGTTATTTCGTTGAATTTCTCGGAGTCGAAAAGGTGAGTATCGGCTGATGGAAAACTGGTTTAAGGCTTAAGAAATTCTCGAACATACATTCCTGCCATCGACGATCAAGCATTCGATACATGAAAAGCATCTCATTATACAGAGTGTTTTTTTCAAATGTTTTTTGTGGGCGCGATATTACATACACATTTATGTAACATACTTCTGTGTTGTATCATAAATATTCTATATTCGATGTTGTTGACTTTTTTAAACCTACAAAATCATCTTACTTACTTTGTTTTTAAGTGTAAATATAAGGTGTCACTTTTTCTGTTTTTTAACTACTTGCTCTCTGCAGTTAATAATTTTAAATATTTTATTCTTATGGCAGTGCTTGGCACAGAGCGATTCTTGTTAAAGTATGTTTTCATTTAATTGGCTTTAACTTTCTTGTACCATTGTGTTACCACGTTACTTATTCCTTCGTTTGTTCCGTAATTAATATTTAAGAAAAATGGATACTTGGTCGAAACGTCTCTGACTAATGGTTTTTGAGAAATCAGCTCTCCAAGAGTGAAATGTATTATTATTACTGACTCTTTCAATACACTTGTTTCTCACTCATTTTATCCCATTTAAAGTGCGATTTCTCAGCCAAAAGAATACAAATAATTTTAAAAATCTACTGGGAAGAAACAGTTGAACTATTTTGGAGAGTTGGGCAAAAAAATGAGGAGAAAAAAGAGTTTAAAACACTTGATAAGATGGTTATGAGAACCAAGTCCTATTTCGGATTGTAAAAGACGCGATTAGTATATTGTATAATATATATTTGTATGTATATAACATGTATTTATATAAATAACATGTTATATATATAACATGTATTTGTATGTATAAAAAAAGGTAAAAAATGGATTATTTTGTATCTAAGGCTTCTAGCGTGATTCTCAATGAGCTCGTTGAATTATCGGCATTCCTGAGATAAAGACGATGTAGCATTTTGAGACAATTGATATTTTTTCAAACAAAATTTCGGTGAAAAATCAAAATTTCACATGTGTGTTTTTCAGTTCATAGGATAGTTTCCGATCTAAGAAGCTCCTTATAAAGCAGTTGGATTTATAATAAGAAAGAAACCGTTGCTTAAAAGCCGTGACCGCTCAAAATCGTCTTAAAATGGGGAAAAAGGGTCGATTATTTTGGATCTGAGACTTCTAACGTGATTTTCAATGAGCTCGTATAATTCTTGGCTTTCTTGAGAGAGCAAAAAGGATGTAGAACTCGAGTTTCAGACCTCAGAAGCTCACCAATATGCATTATAAAGTGTTTGGATTTATAATAAGGAAGAAATATTGGGTTAAAAGTCATGACCGCTCGAAAACGGGTTAAAATGGGGTAAAAAAGTAGATTTTGAGGACTAAATTTAAAGATTCAACATAAAAGAATTAATTTGTAATAAGTCGCAACTTTACAAATGTTTATCAATTTCCTTTAAGCTTTATTAATTCCTCAAGAAAATGCTTTTGTACTTAAAATCTAGTTCTTGGAAAGAATAAGATTAACTAATTAATATTGCGAAAAATAAAGAAAATAGATGTAAACCAATCTTATAGATACCGATAACAAACTCAAAACTCTTTACTTGGTCTAAAATTAAAAGTAAAAAAAATTGTGGACTGACCTGAAAATGTATAGTTTTTTTATGAAATAGCGCAAAGATGCAAGACATTTCCTTAAATACTGCGAGTATTTGCAAATAATGAAATACCCGGGAACGAAATCAAAATTTGGGTGCTTTTTTAAGACAACTTGAAGTATTAGTTTGCATTAAGTAATAATATATGTTCCAACCAATCCCACAGAATATTCCAATTTTGGACAAAACCATTACATTTTAATTATTTTTTAATTATTACATTTTAAGAAGGTACTCGAACGTTGATCTAGAAACACTTTAAACATCATTACTATGCAGAAGAAGGCGCAAAAGCTACTAAAGACACTTTATTAAACATTATTGAAACTTCAAAAAAATGCCCGAAACTTTTGTCGGATTAATTAACAATAAACCGTTACATTTTCTAAAATGTACGAAATTCTATGCATCTCATACTAAGAAGTAGCAACTAACAACATGAGTCCGGCATTTAATATTCTTTTTAGTCTGCAGCTGATAACCGTATTCTTTTAGCTTAACAATAAGCCATTGTTTAAATATAAAATATAAAGGCGATTGAATACAGATTTGAATGACGATTTGAATAGATAAGAGAGAATAAACCACATTGTTTATAAATTCAATAGATAGTTAAGTAGACGCATAGTTTAATGTTAACTATATTATGCGACTTGGAATGATATTATTTTCACTAAAAGCAAATCTAATTTTAATTTTGCACGTATAAAGCTACTGATAATCAACTTTATTTTAATTACCTTTAGAGACATATTATTCTTCAGTTGGTTCTCTTCATTATTACTCATATTTTGTCGTTTAAATTTCCTTTGAATTAATTTTTCTTTCTTTTAGGCTCTTATGAAACAGTTTTACTCAACGGCTTTAAAGAATTCCTGACTATATAAATACAGATTACCATTAGATAGCTTGTTAATGATCTTGAAGAATTTATGATTCACAATTGGATAGTCAAACTGGTTATTTGCCTACGAATCTAAACGAATAGACGCATCTAAATAGCCATACACAAACGATTTCGATAAATATTCAGATCTTACCCATTAGAATTTTTTTCTGTGAGTCTTATTATTATGTCCTATGAAATTAAAAGCTTAGTAAACAAAAAAAAAACTTGAAATTTTAAATTCATTGCAGTCTCATAGAAATGTATGTACTTTATTTAAAATTGACCATATTTTGTGATTTTTTTTATACGGAGATCTGAGTGTTGTCTTTATCCAAACAGTCTCAAACTGTATAAAAGTTGAAACTAGAATAAACGAGCTTAAATCATAATAAACACATTCTAATCTTGTATTTTAACCATCATAATATTAAATCCTTCTTCGAGTTGTAAAAATACAGCTGTGAACAATGACCGTTTATCAGTTACTTATCAACCATCATTATTAACTTCCTGGACACAAAATGCATGTAAATTGCCAATTATAGAGTTCAATGAAATATTAATTTAAGATAGATATCCGGCATTGGAAAACGTGCGTCTAACTTAATATTCACTTTAAAGAGATTTGAAAATACATATTTAAAATTAGCATTTTTTTCCCAATGACCGGCACTAATGGAGTATCACTCTGGCAAATAAATCGAAGGTGAACCGTACATCCAAAAACAGCACTAAGGTCACGCCAGTTTAGTTCTTCGCAGCCCATCTTTGCTAAAAACAATTTATCTATGACTAATAGATAATTAAACTCGGCGTTAATAACGTTTTTCCTTGGATGGAGATATCGGAAATAGTTTTTTTTGAGGAAAAAGTTAGATGTTTATTTAAATTATCAATTGAACCTAGGGAGTTTACCGACTTGTTGCCTCATTCTCAATTTTTGATTTATTCTTCACAGACACAGACAATGATGAATAAAGAAACTCAATTTAATTTACAGAATAATTTTAAAAATTGTTGAACGTTCAACTTTTGTAACAGTTTCTTTTGGATTCGTATATGTAAGGAACAATTCTGAACTTGGTAAAAGCATTTTACATTCAATTTATGTAATACAGAACTTACATTGAGAAACTTTCTATCAAGGCATACCATTTATCTGATGTGATAAAGGTTAGGGTGTGTAAACTTTACTGTTATCCAATTTAACACGTCATTCTATAGCAGATTTAAGAATATTAATGTCCTAACTGTACTTAAAGTTGTTGTATAATAGATGTAAACATCAAAATCCGGAAAAAGTTTTAATTTTGATATAATAGTTACACTGTAAAGTATCTTTAATAAATTATTATTATTGGCTGTAATTATGGAAAGCTATTTCCTTTAACTTTTAAATAAATTAATCAAACAACAGTGGACGAGGGAAAAATGAGGACGAGTAGTGGGAAACCTGTCCATTATGGACTTTTGGTTGATGAAAGGCTTAACTGTGAAAACCGAGTAACAAATCAGCCACATAACGCTAATGATATGATAAAACAGCCAACAACAAAGCATTTATTAATTAGAGAAATACCGTAAACATGCAATATTACGCAATACAAAAAAACATAATAAATGTAAAATACATGCAGGATTAAAATTTTAAATTTTAATTGAAATTTAAATAATATTTTAAATAGAATGATGACAAACAATGTTCGAACAGTAGCGTTTAGAAGATAGCGATATTTTACTTACGAGTTTACTTTTTCGAAAAATAAAATTAAGAAAGTTCTAAAATGCTCTTAGCAAAAAGACAAAAAGCGATTCTGCTTATTATAATTGACTTATACACCTTACGAGCACTTTGGATTTTTAACTGAAAAAAATGAAATAATAATGATTTTTCAAATTTATTCTTGGAAATTTAAGTAGATAGATTTAGGATATATTTCGAGTTATTCATTTCATAATTTATTTTAGATGAAAAATGTGTAGTAGTGCAAAAAAAGCAGAACATTTATTGGAAGGTTAAAATAAATTAGCAAATGCGATATTATTTAAAAAAAAGCTTTTTGTTTACTTCCAAATATGGATAATCTAAAAAACGAACTTTGATTTGATCGATGTTTATGTGCCATGTGCATTGACACCGAACGGGTCAAGGTAGAACGAATTGTATCAACATAAATAATCAGACATCCAATTAGTTGTGCAACATTCTTAAATAATTACCGGTATTTTTTAGGTCTAGAGGTAACTGTTCTAGACATAGATTCGCATTGATTGAAATAGGTGTGTGACAAAGCTGAAAGGATTAAGCAGGAATTAACCGAGTTATTCGCCTCGCTTGTCTTCTGATCTATTTCCTCGAGTTCTTGGCAATTAACAGCTATTTACAGGCTTATTAAAAATTTACATACTACGAATGCCTGGTAATTATCTGAATCAAATCGGAGCCAAACAGTAAACCTGAGCTGTTCAAGATGAAGCGTCTTAAAATAGGACTTCTGAGAAACCCTCATACATACTACACATCGGAATTTGGTTTCCATATTTTAAGTGCTCTGAAATTATGTGGAGTGTTAAATTTAACACTTTTAACAGGGCCAACACGACTCGTTCTGCGTGTGAAGTACTTGAATGCGTAATGAAGCCTAATATGAAGAAGGCAGAGGCGAACGTTTTTATTTCACTCAAATTGTTATTTGTTATTAGACATATTGTTCAATTTAATAAATGCTTCATAGTGTCCTTTGTTACCATTTTAGCAACTAAATGTTCCTTAGTTTCCGCAGCTTTATCTTGTTAAAGGCCAAAAAAGAAAGCCAACAAATTTGATTTGAAACCATTCCCTATCTGATTAAACAACTGTAATTTTTTCTAGGAAAATCAAATAAAAATATAATAAAAAACACGGAAAATCTGATTCTACACCACTGAGACATTGCAACATGACATTAACGAGCTGCATCTGTACAGAGGATGTTGCTCATGCAGATTTTCGACTGTGAATAAAAACAACAAAAACTAACCTTAGGCGCCAGACATACGCGCCCAGTGACTTTGTTTAAACTAAAAGCAAAATAACATAAAGACATGTAATTGGTCTGATGGCTGGAGTTTACATTGTGCCTTTGAAATGATATACTTGCGGCAAATAGGAGTTTGAAACCGTTTTTAATTTCACTTTGAGGTCTCAGTTATTTGCTCCCAGGCCCATATTAAAACAAGTTTGGAGTTAATAAACGATATAAAGTTTGGACAAAACGGAATTTTAAGCGCTGCAAAAAGTGGCACATGAACATAAAGATAAAAAGCACATTTCCGACAACCGCCAGTGCGTCAACCGCACGCTAGATCGTGAAAAACGTAATTAAAATTAGGAAACGTATTTTTTTCTTCGAATAGATCTTTTCATGGAAAGCACTTTCTTAAGCAACACTTCCACTTCCTTAATGTTAAGGAATTTTAATGTACTCGAACAATGAATTAATTCTGTGTAATCAACGTGCGAAACATAATGGAGTTACATCATTTTTTATGTTAAATAATGGTCTTGCTGGTTTTTTTATTATTATTATTAGGGAAATGTGTGATAACGGAAAGTCACAAAATGCACATTAAAACCAAATAAGAATCAACTCATAGAGAAAGAGTTGTAACATTTTCAGGCTTGCACAATAAATTCATACTTAAGTAGCTGCAGATTTCGAAAGTGTTATTTTCAGGCTAAATCCGGCTTCTGAGAGCTAATGGGCTCGAAACCGGTTCTGAGGGTGCCTGAGATTAGCACATCTTGAAATCTGTATCTACTGATAAACGAAACCTTTGTTTTCAGATACATACTTTGTTTTGTTAACTTTTCTGTTTCCAGAAAAATTGTCCCGCTTGATTATAGTTAGGTTGTAAATATTTCCACGAAATTCATCGAATCAGTTTAAAGCCAGTTTAAAATATTCACTAAAACCTGCCTCTTGTTTTTCATATTTTTCTATACCATCTAGACCAGCGGTTTACAAACTTTTTTGGTGGCGAAACTACATTTTTAACGGAGCACTAAACCCTAACTAAACTAAAAGCAGAACGAGTTATATGTGTATTGTTTATTAATAATCATAGATTTTGTATTTTTTGAGATTTAATGGGAAGCATGAAATTATTTTTTATTTCTCATCAACATAATGTCAGACTTGATAGACGAAAGTCGGATTCTCATGCCTGGTTCGGCATCCAGTCTATTGTGATATTTTGTTTTTGTAGCTGTATATGCTGAAAATCCCGTTTCACACAATCCCGAACCCTGTGGATATTCATCCCGAACCCTGCACCAAAAATCATTCAGTGAATGTGTGCGATGTCATTTCTGAAACTGATTCATGGGTCTATAGATATATTGATTGACATAATTTCAGGCTTCTGCAATTTGGATGAAAAAGATTTTTGAATCTATGATTTTATTTGCAGTTTCGTATTCTGTTCTTCAGGAAAGTAACATTCAAAAGTCGCTCGCAGATCATTGAGATATTGCACCAACTCAACCAATGTTTCATTTTGAAACATTTCTGTATCATTTAGACTAAGGTGACTAAGGAACTCACTTAGCAATGAAACTTTCTATTTCTCTGTTACCAAAACAAGTAATCCAAAATTATAATTTTCTTTTAAAGGCGGTTATCTCTACGGGTTTAATTCGTCAAGTTTTCCAAACATGTCTGCTAAAAATCTAAATAACCAGATTTTTCTAACGAACGGGCTACAGGAATCACCCTCTATTTTTATTTTTATCTTAGGTAACTTTATTCTTATAGATTCCTCTTTAATGCATGTATTAATTTTATTGTCGGCGGAGTCCTACCGTAGGCTTTGCGGAGCACCGGGGCTCTGAGGAGTTGTGCCGGAAGGATCGAAAAATTAAATGTTTTGTCAATCCGCTTGATTCAAAAATCATTTATGCTTTATTGATCTTTTATGAAGAAATCGTTGGCTACATAGCATATTGAAGCATCCTCTATGTTAAAGGTCAGTCTTTGATTATTTCTTGTTGATGAAAATTGCTCTAACTGCATTCAGATTTTTCTCATTTTTTTAAATTATTTATCCTACGTTTTGGGTTTGATTGTGGGAAAAGCCACTTTCTCCCTAAGATAAAATGTCTATATAATATATGTAAACATATTCGTTATTGGGTAATTATCTATTGTTTATATGTGTTTTACATGCGTCTAAAAATTATCTTCAGTTAATAATAAAGCTCACTGCTGCTTACTTTTTTAATTCATGTTCCAAAAGAAACGCTTTTTATTCTGCATAGTCAAATGCCATGAAATGTTAAACTGAATTCTGATTTGTGAGTTTATATATGATTATGCTAAACTTATTCCTTTTCAGTTTGGTTTACTTTTTCCAGTTTATTATACTATTTTTGTTTTAATTTAGGTGTAGTATAAGTTGAGCATGACAAAAATTGGCATAAGAAATAAATTTTCCGGCAGGTGCTAATTTTGAATTTTGATTGTGATTTGTAAAAAAGTATTTTCTTTGAAACTTAAACAAACTGAAACAGCCAAATTAATCAGTTTAGTCGACTGCTGACCAAAAACGTGTTATACGCAAAAAAGCTCCCTCACAAGGTCACTCAAAACTCACTCACAATTCAAGTGGTTAGTTATGGCTCGAAGTAAGCGTTCAATATGGTTTCCACAAACACTAGATATTCAACATTAAATCATTACAAATTACGATTTCTGATAAAACAATCAAATTTGCGGATTACTTCTATAGCCGACTACTCTTGATAAGAAAACAGTAATATTGTTAAAATAACGTAGTAAGTAGTAAGTAATTTAAAATTAATATGTTTAAAATATATTTTTAACATATAAAAATTGCTGAATGTTTTGCATTGAGCATTTTGACTCGTTTTACATCTGGAAATATTTTGTAAAAGCAATTTTTCAGTAAATATATCAAATACATTGAACTTGCGAGTATATCTAAAAGGACTTTTGCCTGCTCCTTAATTAGAATGTCCAATAGGAAAACAGCAGTTTTTGTATTAATTTGGTTCTTGTCAAGCAGGAAAATTCTCATTTCAAACACATTATTTTTTCAAATTTCAAATTATCTCTGCCTTTTTGAAGAAATTATACATTTGTCTATGGAAATAATGTTTTTTTCCGTTATACCTGCAAATCCAGTTAACAGTTGTCTTAGCGATGGCTACTAATCAAAACTTTGTAAAAACATGTTTTGAAATCCAAATAATTCGGGAAATGGAAAATATCAAATAAAGTCATTCCGAATAAACCATTAACTTTGACATTGTGTACCACTTTGAAGATCATTCAGAAGCAAAAAAATTAATGTCATGAACATTATTTATTTTGAAATCTCATAACATAACAGTGTTTTTTGTTGTTTTTCCATCGCCGACCCCCTAACTACAATCAAATTAAAATTAACTGTATTGTTTAAAGTTTGAAGTTAAGTTATCAGGCTTTTTCCAGCCTTTAATTGGCTTCAATTTAAAAACCCAAAAAATCCTATAAACACACTTTTGTCGTTAACAGACATAACGAATTCAGGTAGCACTTCTAAATTTTTCTCTATGTATCATTTCCTTTATTGTTTTAGATAACCTTTCACTTGAATAGTAGAGTAAATACAGTTTCTTTAAATCGTTATTTAAATTGCTATCTAGAAATTGCTACTAATGGTACTTATAACGGGCAGAACATACCATAAATGATTTTGTCGAACGTGCGGTACCCATCATCCTTGCAATTTCACGCTAGGAAAAGTGGACTGGTTTGGTATAGTTACCTATTTAGCTGGCTGGTGAACATTTGAAGAATGCTTCTTCGCATCGATATGGTTCTTAACATTCAAGCAGAGGCATAAATTGTTTGATTCATATTTCTTAGGCCACATCTCAACTATGAGAAGCTGAAACTTCGGGCAATTTTCGCGTTTAACTGACTGCGATTCATGGAACAATCAAATGACCTAGTCAATTTGAAAAGCGACCAGTTCAAATAATTAATTGTGAAAATGTAGGTTCATTGCTTCATTGTCACACAGCAAAAATAACTGTTTCCTCGCTATTTGAAGTGAATATGGTTTTATTGTCTGCGTTAACAAGCTGCCGGTTGACCATTGTAAATATGATACGCTTCATTTGCACTTTTGCTCGAAAAAACGCGCTAGATTTTCACTGATTTTTGTCAATCGTGTTATAATTAATTAGTACTTTAACAAATGTTGTGCAAGTTGAATAAATTACTCGTTAAGAATAGTTAATTTGGTGTCGGTTGAGAATCAACCATGTTCAGGGTTTGTATTCAATTTCAAATCAATGAAAATAAAGCATGGGACAATAAATGCAGGCTCGTAGGACAAGAGTTCAAAAAACTAAAAAAATACTTTTACTAACTGTTAAAAAAACCATTTAGAAAATCATAGAAATTAAATTGTTTCAATGTTACTAAGTGTAAGAAAGGAAAACCGACAACAATCATTACACAAGAAAAATTTATCTAGAAGGATACAGTGATAAACACAGTCGAATGCCTTGGAGAGATCACAAACGATCAACCCTCCTCGAAGCTATGCAGAACGCCAAACTGATTCCGATAAGACAAATTATTAGACTTAAAAACTGTATCTGTTTATTCCAACATTGCTGAATGAAAAGTAAAATAGTAATGAACAGACTTAATTGCCCGCAGATAAACATAAAATTTCCGCGGATAACATAAAACGGAAAATGTATACTAAATATTTGATATTCGCGTAACATGTGCGAAATGTTGAGTCAATCACGCTGCAACAATGGAACCATAAAGGTCAAGCGAAAGGAACCACGTTGTAAATTATTTGTTCAGAATTCTCTGAACTTTCTTCACAGTTTAATCCATTTCAATTTAGATCATTTTCTTTGCTTTTTTCAAAATTTTACTATTGATAGAACTTGGTGTGTTAGAAAAATAAGCACAGCAATTGCTTGGACAGTTTCAATGAATAAAGCAAATATGTTTTGTTCATTTTATTATATCACATCTAGCATTACATCGATTGAATAATCTAAGGTAAGAGGACACTCCCATTGGTTTTACATATAACAGGAGTGTGCATTTGTTCAATTGGAAACATGCATTTGTGCTTTTATCGAGATTTTTTCAATTGACCACAATGTGTAGGTGCGCCCAATGAACATTGAAGGAGACTTCGCTAATTAAGCATTCGAAGTATTTTTATTGATAAAACTTGAAAATATTTTGGATACTTCAAGATGATTTGGGCAACTACACTTTTAGGCAACAGAAACAACGGATTTATATAACCATGAAGAATGATTGCACATGGTGGAACCAAACGAATTGGTCTCTGCGTGATTAGTTCGTTGCTTTTTTTTCTAATTGAAACGTTTTGTAAAAGTAGAAAATTTACTAATTAGTAAATCCGTGTCATAACATCCTAAGTTGCAGCGAAGTACATGCTTTCTGCAATCCTTATTGCGTTCTACATTACCACTGAAGCACGTTTCTCAAAGGCAAATGTTTTAACTCGGATTCTCATGTAAATTGACTTTTCTCCCAATAAATCTTAACATCAAAATATTGTATTTCACCATTGCGAAGAAGCATTAGAAAACTATCAATCTGAAAACCGAAACACAACTTCCGTGTTTGTATAGGCAACGGCAATGATTCACATCTATGCTACCCTTATGTATGGTCAAAAAAAAAGGGCACCTGGGATAACAGCTTTTCACCATATTTGTTCCCGTGACTAATAAAACATCGACGAATGCTTTCGGGCTCACTAAATCAAACGGTGTCGTGCCCGAATCCATGTGACAAATCGAAATTTATTTTACTATCAAGTTCTGCGGTTTTTTTCGTGCATTTGTCATGAGAATTTATCAGAATCCTGAAGCAATCAACTGACTCATCACTAACACTTGTTAAACGCAAAACAAATGTGTATAAAGAATTAATGTGCATTGTTGTTAGTGTTGAGTAGGCCGAAACACAATACTCTGGCTGGTAAAAGTAAAACAACAGTGAACAACAACATATTAAATCAACTGGCAAAATTTTTAAAGATTTTGCTGATGTTGAAGATTAATGAAAATCCATTGTCCGATTGGCGATTTAGTACCAATAAAGTTCGTGTAATTTCATACAAGCCATTTTACATTTTCTTCAGCTTTTTAAGCCCATTTATAAGCTACGAACACTCAGTGATTGATCGTACTTACTGTTTAATTAGCAACATAAGTATCACAAACGTTTATTCATACACTCAGACTCAGAAGGAAACCAGACCTTTTATGATGATTAGACAGCAAAATCAGAATGTAATTTTTTTAAAATTCACTCGTGGTTTTCATCAAAGTCATGATGCCTTTGTGCGTTTTTAAAATCGTCTAATTTATAGGAGCTTCTAAGCAATAACCAATTTTGTGCACATTTGTATCTACATATTGTTGCAATTGCTCGATTTGCGTCTTATATAAAACAAAGGATAAAAACTACAATTATTTTTTTTAAGTGAAAATGAAAATTTGAAATTGTTTCATTTTATTACACAATACAATTAGTTCCATTTATTTAATATGAACTTTCCTGGCCTCCAACAAATGTTTCTGTTAGTTTTTTTGTGTTTCTTCGGTTTCTTTCTGCCGCAGAATTTATATAGATTTATAGATTCCTTAAACGTTTTTGGGCTTCCAGTCTTTGTTTGTGTGTATGCATATGAGCCAATCTGTTTATTTATATTCCAGAAATACTTCTTCCAAATACCGATCGTGCTAAAACATTAACCCGAAAGCTTATTTTACAAATTCCTCTCGTTCTTAGAATTTCTGGAATTATCAACAAGTTTTCTAGCAAGCGATTGGTAATTTTCAACCACTGGCGACGATAACTTCGAAAATACAAAAAAATACTTTGAACATGTTTTCTGGACTAATGTTCACTTTGAATATCCGGGATGAGACTCCAATATTACATTACAATACTGTTTCAAAGTAAGCAAACATTCTAATCAGAGGTATTTCTTTGTTACAGGAATATCGAACAATTCTAGATAAGAAGATCGAAGAACCGAAGTCCAAACCAAAGCACTGTAAACGTACGTACTTCTTTGAAGCGAGCAAATGAACTAACTGACTTTATTCATTCCTGTCTGACGATGGAAAATAAACATTAACAATCGCAAACTGACGCACTTTAACCATGTGTAGTATCAATGTATTTGATGACACCATCGACCAAACACGCTGTTTGTGTCCAAGGCAAACGTCACATAAAGTGCTTCCTTTTTAGAAAGATATAAATTTGCCTTAATTGATGTCACTGACTGGAAAATCTGTTTCTAAATCGTATTGTTTCTGCTTGTTGAACCTTGCAACACCCTTAACTTCCATTCTACTTGAATGCTGACTTGGTGTTTTATTTTAGATGTATTTTTTCATGATTTTCCAATATGGTTTTTATATTAAAATTTGAAATTTTCCAAAATATGTCCGCGATTTTATCGAATTTCGTTTTAAATCAGTCAAATGCTTTGGACATTCAGTTTCCCTCAGACTTATTTGTTGTTCTTGCAACGTTTTATTCAAGAATATTTAAAACTTTCACAGGACATTTTACGATTTTTATTAAAATTAATTTTAAGAAAATTTAATCACTTTTAGCAAGCGTAAAAATTAACGGAGATACAGGATGTCTAAATATTTTTTTTTATTATTTAATAATTATATTAAACTTTGTCTATATTTCAAGATTCTTTTGAGCTTTAGCGCTGGTTTTGATACCTCGATTTTACATTTTACGTGGTTTTGGTAAAGTAGGGCCATCGCTTCAAACATGAAGCCGCTTTTTTGGTCTGATTTAGGTATCTGATTTTGGCTAGTAAGCTCGATTGCCTACCATTGGCGAAAAAAGAATAAATCCATTACGAAGTGCAACTGAGTGAGGAAATAGAGGCGGTTTTCGCATAAAAAGCGAAATTTGAATATTACACATTTTAGGTAGACCAACGTTTCAAACTTGACTCCAGCTTTTTGCTCATATCTCAAGAACACATTCAGCTAACGCATTCATTTCTATATCATTCGATAGAGAATTCAATAGCACATTTCTGAAGTGAAACATCACTTGGAAAATGTGGGCAGTTTTCACATAAGCGACATTTCAAAATGCTTCTTAACGCCTGACGCTGTCTTTTTGGCCATATCTCGGAAACAATTTGAGCTACAGCTCTCGTTTTCCGACCACAAGATAGAGCATAAAAAGCATATTTCCGGCGTGAAAGATCAGTTAGGAAATATTGGCAGTTTTCACACAAAAAGCGAATTGTATATTGCACATTTAGATACACGAGAAGATTTTTCATCTTAGGCTCAAATTCAGCTAGCGCTCTCATTTTTACACTGCGGATATAGAATTAAATGGTATATTTCTGAAGTGAAAACTCACTTGGAAAATATCGGCTGTTTTCACCCAAAAAATGAAAGTTGAATGTCGAGAAAAATGTAGTCGTTGCTTGCTAATAAAAATTATAATGCAATTTACTCATAGCCACTGCAGAAACTAAAGTGAAGGCAGGACATTTTTAATTATATTTCTCCGAAAGTTACGTACGAATTTACGTCACAGCAAATGCGAAACGCATCTTTCATTTGCATGAAATTTGCAGTTAAGTATTTTCACTTTTGTTGCTCGACCACTGTGAAGTATACAGACAAATAAGTGCACTTGAACATGTTTAATGTAAATACCGCACCGTCTAATTGCTTCAGCATTCGTGCTCTCTTTCACAGGGTAAAACCATTATACAGGTCACGCTCACTTGAGTTCTATTTTTTTCCTAATATATCAAAACCCGGTTTTTCTAACAACCCGTAGATAAGTCGCTTTCTGTTCAAATTTCGCATATTAGATCAAAGGTTTTGATTAAGCTCATTTCATAACACCAATTAATTGGCTTGGCTTCATGCTGATATCGGGCTTGGTTGGCCTGAAATTGTGTGGTAAATTGCACTTAAAGTGGGCTAATATGAAGTTAAAAAACTGTTATATTGAGAGGCTGAAAAGATTTTTTGTAAAACCCAGTTAAAAGAAAATGTTGAAAGTTCGTTGATTCTTAATCTAAACCCATCTGCTTTTAGTGAAACAAGGTTCAAATAACGTTTTGAAGCGAGTGCAACAGGGAAGTTTCCTCAAGGCTTAAGTTAGTAAGAGAAAAAATACTCTGGTTTGAGGGCGTTACATCTCTTTTTCTCTAACCAACTTGTGAATCGTCCTTATTCCATTCATAGATTTCAGTCGGGAACCATCAGCAATTAATTTTAGTCTGAGCCATTGGCATTTTATAAATATTAACGAGATTTTAATAATGTTTCACTTCCAAATGAATGTTAAGCAGAACAGCTTACAAGGACAGACGTTTCCTTAGGGTTCCGCAGATGTTTAACAACGCAATTCCATTCGCATAGTTGGAAATGCATAAAATAAACTGTGCATACAAAGTCATGTTGTTTTCCGAATTGGGAAGCATGCTACTTGCATTGAATGCACAAGTCAGTGCAACTATTGCTATGGAATTGCATTTCAATTTTATTTGCGTTTATTCTTGATCACTTCCTTTGCATAAACGAGATGTTTTTTGCCTCCAAATCCCAGCTTGGATGTATGCTCGAGACCATCTAAGCTTGAGTCTCTTCTTCCATTCATACTGAGGATTTTGTTTTATTATGCGTTTACTAATTCGCATCCAATTTAAATTTATTAGCTGCAAGCGTCCCAACACCAAACAGATAAATAGTTGAGTACTTTTTGCCTCCAAATACCATAAAAGTGTAAACAGGATGAATTGATTAGCAATCGACGATTATGGATTTATCGACAAACTACATAGAAGTAAAATGCTAATTTTTTAATTCTTCTTCAGCTTGAACTTTGATGGATAGCATTTTAATTACATTATTCTATTTTCGCCTTTGAAACGCACTTACTCGCTTTAATATATGGGAGATAATTTTTTAAACCATTTATCGACTTTCTTTACTAATGGAAATAGTTCATTATTCATTTCCATTACAGCTCCCTTCTAATATTATTAACTTTTTAATCATGTGACGCCTTTTCAGGAGAAAGTATCGTGTTACAAACTCATTATCTTTTCGATTTGTTTGACCAGTGCGAACATCCGCTGTTAAATTACTCTATAAGTTTTCATTCAGATGAAAATGTTTTCAATTAATCTTTGATTTATTTAAATTCTTGCAAATTTAGGCTGAAACCCATCTAAAGTTCATGTGCACCATTTCATTACATTGAAACTATTTCGCATCTAAAATGTGCATATTTATGTAGGTTACATTGGCCAATCAAATATTTTTATGGACTTTCACATTCAAATTGCCACAGATCTCTGTCTGTACCAATTGATACATCTTAGTCTTGACGATGATTTTGCAATAATTGCTTTAATATGATTTTCACCGATAGTAATTCAGTTGAAATTTCCGTTCATCTCAATGTGAAAACAGTTTCACTTTTCGTGGAATCCATTATTTTTCAGATAATACTGCACAAAGCATGACCTTTTGCAGTCATGACCTTTATATGTTAAATTGCATATCCTGCTTCGTAAAAGTCGGCATTTTACGTCTGAATAACAAAAGAATCTGCTTTAATGATGTCCATGTTATAGTACTTACTGAAAGTGATAAAATCATATGTCTCTAAATGTGCGTATATGGTATTGCAAAGAATACTTTGTTAACTTATAAGGGAATGTCCGAGTTTTTGTACATATCAATAAATGCTTTCAACTCTTACAATTTTTTTTCCGGTGAGGTTTGGGAAATGCTCTCTTACGCACACCCAGAGCTGATGTTCTGGCGCTCTGGGCTGTATGGGACTCCAGCTTAGCCATTTACCCACTAAAACCCTTCCTCACCAAACAAGTGGTGTTTGGCCTAGCACCGCGGTCATTTCTGTCCTATTGTGTCTTCGTATTTTACTCCCTCTTTATCGCTATGTATTCAATGAATCCCAGAAGAATCTTGAGGGGGGTACGCATGACTTGGTCTGGTAGAACTTCATCCCTCTTCCAGGAGTCTTCGTCTTGACGTCTTGCATATGACGTTCAGTGACACATAATATGTAGTCGTATAGTAGTTTCGTCCTCTAATTCGCACCCCCTGCAGGTCGGTTGATCGCTCAGTCCCATCCTGAAGAGGTGATTTCCATCCTGAAGAACTCTCAACTTACAATGCTCTGGTATTGTACAAAATTATTATAATTTTACATGTACATGATATATTCTTTTCATTCTTTTGATGAAACGCAGTTAAGTTACATCGAAATTATATCGAATGTACAAAGGAATACTAATACTACTACTCCGTAGCGATACAGCTCCTCATTGGCCTTGGTTGAGACAACGATTTGCCTCCATCTGTCTCGGTGTTCCATAACTTCTAGACCATTCCCGATGTCCATTTTCCGGAGGTCCGATGTTATATTATCACGCCACCTTAATCTCGGTCTTCCAAGTGGTCGTCTTCCTTCTGGTTCTCCGTCCCATATTAAGTGGACCATTCCATCCTCTGGCTGTCTTCGTACGTGCCCTGCCCATCTCAACCTTTGTGCCTTTATGAGGTTAATCAGTTGTGGTTGATTGTATATTTGTTTTAGTTCTGCATTTGTTTTCCTTTTGAGTTCCTCATTTCGCACCGTTAGAGTCCAGGTTTCGCAGCCGTACATTATCACAGGTCTTATCATGGTCTGGCACGTTTTGATTTTCTTTCTCCTAGTCACGTATTTGGACTCTAGTATATCCTTTAGCACCTGTTGGCTGACTTTAGGCGTTCTCTGGTTTCTTCCCTCATTTCGTTGTCAGATGTGATTGTTGACCCTAAGTATTTGAATTGTTTTACGTTTTCAAAGTTGTATGTGTCCATGGTCACATTTTGTCATACCCTAGCTCCGCCTGGTCTTGAAACATGCGGGATTTGTTTAAGCCCCATATATGCCGCTTGTTCTTCGATTTTGTAAAATAATTATTTTGCTTTTATGACGCTTATGCTCACCGCGTCTATATCGTCCGCATATGCTACCAGCAAGTTTGATCTACTGGCCCCGAATACCTGGGTTTCGATTTTGGCTTCCCTTACTACTTTCTCCAATGCGATATTAAAAAGCGTGAGTGATAGTGCGTCTCCCTGTTTAAGACCTGTGTTCACCTGAAACACATCTAAGAGGTCATCGACTCTGCACCTGGAACCCTCAGCACAAGCTCTGGTTACTCTGATCAGCTTATTGACGCATTTTGACCCTTTTTACGCTGTCGTATGCCTATACTGGAAATCTATAAATAACTGGTGGAGGTCTTGATTGAATTCCCAACTCTTCCCTAGCAATTGCCTAATGGTAAACAGCTGGTCCGTTGTTAACCTATTTGCTCCGAAACCGCAGTGGTAGTCTCCCAATATTTTTTTCGGTATATTGATTCGTGCTATCCCTCTGTAATTTTTGCAGACCGTCCTATCGCCTTTTTTTACAAAGGAATACATTTAAATAATGTGAATGTAGGTGTTTTCGACCCAGGACCAGGTGTAGTGAACCTTTCAAAGCAGGTAAAGGTAGTTGAAATATAAGGAAAGCTACCTGATGATAATATGCTGTCTCCTCTAGTCTCTAAAAATAATTGAATCAAAAGTAAGGATTTTTATACCGCAGACGTTTTATGGATAAGAAAACGCAATTAAAAATTCAAACAAAATAGATTGAATGATGAATAAAGTGAATTAAACTTCATTTTAACTTTATTACACGACCATTTCTTGAATTATTAAAAACCGAAAATGAATATATTATTTTCGGGGAAGGCAGTTACTATTTAGAGTGTAATGTGCCTAGCTGAATTGCAAGTAACTATTTGCGAAAACATTGGTATTATATTTTAATCTTAGATTTGTTTAGGATGTGTACCAGTGAACCTCAACCACGAAAGTTTCATTACAAGAGTAAGCATAATTTTAACTTTCTGCATTTTTGGTTCTTAAGCAGGGCACCTGGAGAGCTAAACTGCAAAATGCTTTATAATACCTGCATCGGAAACCCTTCGTATAACTCATGTAAAAGCTGTTCATACATAAACAAGAAAATGTATCAAAAATAGTTATAGCAAAAACAAAATAGAAGTTGAACAATTTATTATGAAAATTATATTTCCCGTTACAAATAGTAGCCACCTTCAACTAAGTGAATTAAGCAGACGACACGGTGTTAATAACACAAGAGCAATATTACAAACATGTTTTATATAGCAAATTTCAGTTATACTGAAACGCATGAATTATTCCCAGAGAAGAAAAGATCAGTCTAAAATGTAAAAATTTGGAAAATACACGACTATGTCATAGAGTAGTGATAAACCCAGTTCAAACATGGGCGCCCGTATAAATAAAGCAGTGATATTCAAATCAACTTAAATCGTTAAAATGTAAACGAATGTTACGTTATTCTTAAATGTTTAGCCAATCATGCTCAAAGGTGATTGTTTTTATGCTAATTTTTTGTTTTCACTGATATAACGTTAACGGATTTATTCAAACAATCAATGGAAATGGAAATACGCGCACGCTACATGAATAGTGATCATTTTCAACAACTGCCTACCAATGACCGTTTTATCATTAGATAAGGCTTTTTGTACCCACATAATGCAGGAACGAGAAAATTTGTACATAATTTTGAATTCAACACCTTTGGTGTCTTTGTATTCTCAAAGTCAATGAAGATAGCAATTTCTAATAGTTTCAATAGAAAATAATTAATGATTTGTAATAATTGTTTAAGTGAAACAAGAATTTCATATTCAGGAATCTCTTCATTATTTTTTTTGTGCGCATATTCCTAACATTACTTAAAAATGTCGTTAGTTTATTTATTTGAATTTTTCTTAATATTGTCTTCATTACTTGCTTGGAATAGTTTTCTAAATTCAAGTCTCTGTAGTGTTTCTTGTTTGGTGTTCTGTGATAACTTGCAGATTTTGTTGTTAATTCGAATTTATTATTTGCCGATCCTCTGAATGCTTTTTTGTGGTGGTTGTGCTCACATTTGGAAATGATTTATTCCTAAGGTGAACAGAGGGCAGTGTTGAAAAAGTTTCCTTTTCGTTTCCAAACATCTTTCAGCAGTGGAAATGTACAATTTGAAGAATTTTGAGTTACTGAACTTACTCAAGAGCTTTCAAATAAGGACTACAAAAATCCTAAGGAGCAACAATCTGTAATATAAAAGTGTAAAAAGTTGTGGAATTTGCATGTTACATTATGCTTTGCACGCATTGGATGCTTTGATAAAGATAATTTAACTAAAACAAGTACGGTATTAAATTGATTGCTCACGCAACGCATCCAATATGCTTTCTCCCGTTGAATTAGTAAGTAATTCATTCTCCTCATTACTTTGTGGGAGTTCAAATTAAAGTCTTCATGCATGCGTTTCTGTTTTCTTCAAATAGGCGCGGTTCAAAGACATACATTACTTACATACAGTCAGAGAGGGCGGACTAATGCATGTGTATTAATTTAATTTGCAAATAAATGTTTACTTTATGGGATTTCTTTTACTTTTTGATTGACTAAGCGAAATAATACTTATTGCAGTAATGTTGGTTCTCATTAGTCATATATTTTTTCATTTACTTTATCACTGTAATTCGTAATTTGCCTTGATAATAACCACATGTCAATGGCAAAAGTTGATCACTGATCGCAACTCGCTTAAGTTGGATTTTTATCTCATTAAAGCTAACATTTTAATTATTTAATTATGTAAGTAATGCTTTACATGGGCTAATCCATGTCAATTTGCGTTGGGGTGTCTTTTTGTAAAAGGTGTTTAGACAGTACATTTTATCTTCTGAGAGAACATTTATTAGCATTTCTCCTCTGATGTTTCTTTACCCTAAACCAAATTTACCGATATATTCGCAGGTAAGAGATATAAAAACGAGATTGATTACATACTCTAGAACAACAGAAGAATAAGCGTAGATATCACAGACAGTTACGGGCTAGACTTGTTTTCCAACATAAAATCGAAAGAGGCAAACTCATATATAAAACCAGGTTCCCCACAAATGAAACTCTCACAAATAAAAAAGAGGAATATCAGCAAGAACTAAAAAAGAGATTCAAACCTGTTGAAGATCACAAAAATTTGGACCTCGATGATCAATCGAGTAAAATACGTTCAGGCATTCAAGTAGTGACCAAGAAAGTATGCACACGCAATAGAAACACAAGACAATGCAAACTAAGTCAAGAAACGAAGGTGCTGATGGAAAGAGGGCGCGAAACCAGAAAAGAGTCAAACCACCACCAAGAACTCAACAATATAGTAACATGAAAAATACGTAACGACCTAAGAACCAGCAACACTAAAATAATCCAATAAGCCATAGCCAAGATAACAATAACATGAAAGTACTACGAAAAAACAAATCGAGGGGGAAACGGAAAATAGCAAAGATCAAAGATAAGGAAGGAATTGTTTCAACAGACCGACGAAGCATCTCAGACACGTCAAATGCAAAAACGACAACGATTATGAATGTCGGATCCGAAGAAATCCAGGATATAACAAACCATGTGCTTCACTTTAAATATAAAATTTTTCAATTATGAATATTATTTGTTGTAATTTTGCTGCAAAAATCAATTTAGATGCTATTAAAATACTGCCAAAAGAAAAATACTTTGGCGAGAGATAATGAGACAAAAGTACAAGAACTGTGATAGAAAATTTAAATTTTTTCCTCCATTAAATGTGCATTTAGAAGAACGTGATTTTAAAATATTTATTTCGAAGGATTGGAAAATATCTCCTTTTATTGTATAAACTGTTTATTTAACTATTTCTTTTGTGACACTTTCTTCACGTTCCATTTCGACACATCCGATGTTTGCCGTTCATTAGCACGTTGAAAAAACGTTATTTTACATATTGTGATCGTTCTATGAACTACAATTGATACGTTACCTGTTTTTAATTAAGTGTTTTTTTTAATAAGAAAAATGTATTTACAAGAAGAAACATTTATTTCTAAATAACAAATACATATTCTATAAAAACATAATAAAAGAAAAATTGAAGTGCTTACGCAAGGGCTTAATTTTCGTCACTGGTCTTCGCGTTTTTCGTCACGCTTTGCTCATTATCACCTGCAGATTGTTTAAGAAAACTGTCCAAAGAAGGTTTGTTTCCTCCTCCCTTTCAGGATATCGCGGAAGTGATTTAGGCAAGTTTAGTTGAGCAACTCCGATGCACGACCAGTTGCAACTTTTTCGGGGTGATTTTTATCCACAAACTCTACAACTTTCTCTCACATTCCCAAGATCTCCTTTTTGTCTCATGTAGAGGTAACCTCCTCCATCTCTGGCTCCTCTTCAAAACTAATTTTTTGTTGAACCACCGTATGCTGCTGCGAATGCGGATCGTGTAACTCCTCGGTTGTCAGCTCCTGAGACTGTTCCTCGACGAGTTCGTTCACATCTCTCTCATCCACCTCCAGACCCATGGATTTTCCCAAAGAAACAATTTCCTCTACTACTGACACTTCGGGTTCCAATCGTTCAAAGGCCCTTTCCGCTACAGCATCAGGCCACAGCTTCTTCCATGCAGAGGTTAAGGTCCTCGCTGTAACACCCAGCCAGGCCTAATCAATAATTCTTAGGCATATCACGATGTTAAAGTGGTCCATCCAGAACTCTAGAAGGATAAGATAAGGTGTTCTCCGTCACCTCAAGGCAGCGCCGAAAAATGTGTTCGGTGAACAACTTCTTAAAATTAGAAATCACCTGCTGATCCATGGACTGCAGGATATGAGTGGATGCCGGTTCTTTTCCTAAAGTTGTCAAACCAGCCCCGACTGGCTTTAAACGAGTCTGTGGATCGTGTGAACAGTGTGTGGGATTTGTTTTAGCAAATCACCGTAAATCACTCGTGCCTTCTCACATATGATGCTTTGTGTTAAGGTTCCTTCTTGAAGCTGCTTCTCTGTCAGCTACACCATCAGTAGTTTCTCCATCTTTTCATGGAGAGAGCTCCGGAGCTGAGAAATTATTATAACGCCCGTTGCTAGACGCCCGTTGCCCTTTATCAACTCCTTCTGTTTTAGCACAGTACATATTATTGATGTGCACTGTTAGACGCTGCATACGACACCAACATTCGCTCGCATGTTGTGGTCGTGTGCAGCGATGTAGTGTGCGATTCCTCGTATCTCAAAGCAAAATGTACGGTCGCACGGCGGCTCATATCTCAAATCACTCGTATATTAAGGCACTCGTATATCGAGGTACCACTGTATCTTCGCATTATGTTCGAAGCGAAATTATTTTATAAGCTGATAAGGCTGTTCAGAGTCCATACTCATAATCACGAATTATAATTCTAGGAATAAAGCAATTTAGAAAATTTGAAATCATTGACAATATTTTAGATCAAATCCTGATAATCTGTAAAACAGTGCCTGATAGAAATACATTGACATGTATTTAACTACAATAATAGTCGATGAAATAAATGCTGCAGTTATTACAATTAAAATAATGAAAAATGTCTTGCTTTGATTTGCTAATATTGTAGATTATTCATGCGAATCGCCCGAACAACAGAACATTGCACTTTATGTAGTTTTACGCCAATTATCGGTCATTTACTTTTGCTGGTTTATTTTTAGTATTATTTATTTAAATTTGTGTGAGGATGTTATATGCTCATGCCAATATGCGAAAGAAATATGCAGCATTGTTGGACACTTTTATTGTGCATAGTATTATTGTTTAGGACACTTAGTTTGCTTTGGTTGGTTTGCTAAAGGAAATGCCAAATCATATTCACTTTATACGGGTTTATGACTCTGCTGATACATTTAAAAGAAAAACTCTCTTGAATACAAATGGTTGTAAGTCTAAATTCCAGATAATTCCAATGCAAATAAGATTATCGAAAAAACAATGTGTTATTTTGTCGAAAATTATCTGCGGACAAGTTTCACATTCCCTTCGCTTAACTGATGAACAATCTATGGAGCAATTGTTGTTTATAAACATCATTGTTATTGTGCCAAGGTGACAATGATAAGCGCGTCTCGAGGCTTCAGAATATCGACATTGTCAAATTTGTCTTCCTATAAATTGTCCCATTCGTTTTATTACCGCATTACCACTTTAACCATGAAAAATCACATTTTGTTGATAAATGGCCAAGGATTCATACATAATCAGTGGCATTACATTCGTATTTATTTTGCACACATGCTGATCCGTTGGATGGCTGGAAAATTCCTTTACTGGCTGCTGTTTATGTAGTAAATTGCCAAACTGTTTGTTCCTAGAACACATTGTATCTCGGGAATGTCACACGATATATCCGTTATATTATAAATATTCCTTAACTACGAAATGAGGAGAGGAGTGGCTTTCAACCAGTCACGGCCATATACATAATATGTTTCTTCCGCTCTTATCAGATAATATCGAATATATATGGTGTTCATATGTAAATATGCGAAAGCATTTAACTTAGTGCCTGATGCCTGCTTAATTGCTGCCAAAGGATTACAATATGAGCGGAAAATTATATGGAATATTTAATGGATATTTGCCTAAATAATCCGATAATTAGAATATAAGCAGAGCAGATCAGTTGCGTTTTTAAAACTAGGTTTATTTTCAGTTATTACCTATATACCGAGTGTCTGGTGACTCGATAGCTATAACTTAAAAGGGTATTTCTTGCTTCATTTTAATTGTTTCATCAACAATTTTACTTTATTTTTTTAATTTAATTTATCGTCTGAAGCCATCTAGTTAAAGAGTCCAGATAGATAGATATATACATATATATTCACATTGTGCCAGAGAAAAACATTTAAAAGTTTCAAAGGATCCAAAAAAACACTTATTTTATTTCTTGAAACAGCAAATGTTTACTCGAAGGTAAGGCTTGGATAGATAGTTCATTTTAATATAAAAACATACACTTTCAGACGGCGCTAGATTTACCTCCACATACTCGTCCTTTATATTGGCGCCTTAATATTCTAATCCAAAAATAATCCAAACTTTTGAAAACTTAAAACCCCAAAACTGTTTGTAATAGTGAATTGGTGGCAAGAATCATTTGAATAAAGCATTTTTTGATAAAATTGGTCTTTAGAGAACTGAATTTACCTAAAAAAGCATCAAAGCTTTTAAAAATGTTTACAAATTACTGAAAATAGCTCATTACTTGCAAGAATTGTTTTGATAGATCGTGCTAAATGGTTCTATTTTCGTATTAACAAAATTTGAGACGTATAAATAAAAATTTATAAAATAAATTGTTCCGTAATGGAGTTGTAAACGCTTTTATTATTAAAATATCAATACCCAAAGCAAAGATCGGAGGACAGTTTTTTCCAAGAGTGGCAGAAAGATGTTCAAGGATTGGCTGTTTAAGGACGAGAAATCTTCCGATGGTTCCATATCTCGAAATAATAACCACTTTTGTTATAAAATAATGTTGCAAGGCTTTGCCCCTTTTTTAAGCATACAACCTTGCATTTTTATTTAAGATACGTTTTATTTGAAAATCGGTATTACAGCGTATACATTTTTTGTTTTAATTAACAAAGCTGCTGATTTTTTAGCAAGTCTTTGTCCACGTTAGAGCCAAAAGCTTCGAAAACACCCTCAAAAATAAGACCGTTCCATTCTCAATAGTATTTTGTATGCTTTTGACTCTAACGTAGGCGAAGTCCTGCGCAAAGTGCACTAGTTTTTTAAATAAAAAAAAGTAAAGTGTAAAAGCATCTGCCAACCAAAAAGAATGTATTGTCTTTTAAGTAATTTTATGAATTTTTCCATTTATAGCAGATTGTTATTTAGAAATGTTCAAGGCATTCGAAATGAGAAATCACGGCTTTGCACAGTCGGAAATCCAACTAGGAACAACGATGTATTAAAATATCTGTGACCTAATAAGATCTACTATTTAATCGTTCAATATTTTATTGAGAAGAATTAAGAAAAAACCGACAGAGAGCGAAGCTAATAATAAATTCTCTAAATAATTAGAAAAATATTCATAAATAGAACCAGCTTTACAATATTTGCCATTTTCACCTTTTTTCTAATTGAACTTTTAAATGAATAATCAACTACATATTTTACCGAAAACCTGCCGCCTGAGGATAAGAAAAAAATCCATGCTGCACAGCTGTTTTATCAATTTCCATAATTTCTAAATATGCAAACGAAAATTACGATCCGCAAGTATCATCGTTGCCTTGATAATTACTTTATGCTCCGATTTCTAAAATTGCCGTTTTATGTCTTAATAACTTAGATAAGATCACTATTACTAATGGTCTTGTAAATCAATGTTCGATATTTATTTTACAAAACATCCTTGAGTTTCATTCCTGAACAAAAAACGGCTTTGCTCGGCACGATTTCGATCTACTGTTTCCCCATGGCATAGGTATTTCTTAAGGAACTTGAAGAGTATAAACGTCGATTAAAAGAGTATTGTTTTGTATTACACTATACCAAGCTTTTGCCATCGAAGGTAAATTTATTTATATTGCTTACTCATCATCTTGAGATTGACACAATTAAATATAACATTTAATGAATGAAAATTTTTTATTTTAAAATAATAACTGTCCTACCACTTATTTATCTTTTTGTTTCATTTCAAGCATTTTGTTATATTTTTGTTGCTTAATTTTCTCTGTTATTCTCTTTATCGTTAAAACATAATGAACGCACAAACAAACAAACGTATTGTCAATTGCGTATTTTGCTAGAAATTAAAAACGAATTATTTTGATATCATCTGATAAATTGATAAATGATGTCCTACATTTTGCGGAAATTGATACAGCCATCAAAGATCCACAAGGGATAATAGTACAAAATCGTAAACAATGGCTTTCAGCCTAATTATTGCAAATCAACCTTGACTCATTTTGCAAAACTCGATTCCAAAGATTATTAATTTATTAGCGGCGTGTTGTTATGGATAAAAGTTCCCTTATAAGATTTATCCATTACGTCATTGTTTTATGAGTGCAAATAGTAAATTTATTGGTTAGCAGACAAGATTACAGCGTTAATAAATGAATCAAGATCGCAGTTTTTGTGTTGTTATTGTGGTGGCATTTGCGGTTCCTGGCGGATTAGACTTGAATACTTGTATAACTGAGTTTCTAAAGGTAAATCATGTTGAAAGCTCCACTAAGACCAGACCAAAATAATGTTCTATTTCTTCCAACGAAGAAATAGGCCAGTATTTCTTCATACTGCGTTATTTAAAAATGTATTCATTCGTGTATGTAATTGAATGTTTCAACAAATACAGTCGTGCCTGGATGTAACGAACTTGAAAAATGAGCTAAAACTGGTTCGTTATATCCGGAGTTCGCTATTACCGAGTAATAATACAAAAACACAAAAAAAATTAAAGGAAATACGTTCGTTTTAACCGAAAGTTCACTATAACCGAGTTCATTATAAGCGGACTTTACTGTATTTCATTAAATTAATTTTCATTGTTTCTGTTTCTGAGACACACGCTAGTGTAGCTTGATTTGAATACACCGAACTTGTTGAGGATTTAAATGAGATTAATTTTTAAACAATTATGCTAAAATCTTGCTGGGTAAGGCGATTGAAAGCAGAGATTAGTTGACTAGATTAGTCTACTAATCTCTGTTGAGAGTACACATTTCTCATCTGTTGGCTTCGAAAAACCGTTTGAAATGTACTTTTCTCTAAGCTTTTGTAAGTTTAAAAGTAAAGCCTATCTCAAAAATGTACAAGTGCGATTTAAGATCGCGATTAAGTTTTATGGGCAAATGCAGGTCAGGAGTATCATTTATTTGATTAAATCGAAGAGACTTATGTGAAGAAATTATTGCTTCCATAATCTTTTACCGCCGGTAAAAACGTAGTAAAATGCAAAGAATATACGGGGTATCAGGGGGAAACTTTAGATAAATATTTTAGCCTTCTTATTTCAACCCCTCAGAATCTCTCGCCCCAGAATCTCAGATCTTATCGCTGAAATTCCACAAAAGCATTTAAATTCTAACAAGAAATTCCGCCTAAAACGATGTATGTGCCACTTACCCCATTCCCATTTAAGATTCTAAGGGTGACATCTGCCCCTCCTAAGGGGTTGAAACAAGAAGGCTAAAAATATTTATTTAAAGTGTCCCCCTTCTTCTAACTACAAGAAAGACATTAAGGGTGGGAAGTTTTCAAATTGACACCCCGTATATTTAATTGCATTCTTTACGTGATCTTTAGTTAAGTGCCAACGAAGACTCTTATCATTTAACTAGTTTCCACACCAAGTTTAACTTTTTGCTATGTAGAATAATGTCCATTTTCTCAGTAGTTGAAAAACTCGAAATAAACATAGATTTCACCGTCTTAAAGTCACGCAATTTGAGCAAAAAATAACCAAAAAACGGAACAACTTGGCAAAAAATTTCTCGCCACATTCTATAGGTACCATATGTTGAAATTTAGCATAAAATACACCTCAACTTGACTTTAACCTTTACTGAAGTTCAACCATTTCTTCAATGGTATTACTTTCATTTCATGTATCCTATTCTTGGATCTAAACAAACCATTTAAATTCACACGAATATTTTCGGCATTATGTATTCGACAATCGAAATAAGTGAGTCGTGTGAATCTTAATTAAAATGTCACACTTCGATTACGTGTCGACAGTAAAAGTTTCCTTGTAAGCGCCTAATAAAATACGTTTAAAAATTCATTCATCAATTAGTCGACGTTTTAATTCAACACATCAGTGGTATTTTTAGGCACTTTCAGTGGGTATCAATTACCGCTAAAATCAACACTTTCTTCGATTCAAAATGTAAAATAATGCACAATTTTATGATAATTGTACAGTGAGAGCAATTTAAAAAACGACTTGAGAATGAGGAAATTATTCAGTGTCATAATTAAAGAACTGTATGAAAAATATCATACAAATAACCTGCAGTAGATTGAATCTCCTCAACTAATGACAAAACAACACAATTTATTATCCGACATTTTTGTATGTCATCTTAATTGAATTTGAATAAAAAGCAACTATAAATAAGAAGCCATTAGTTATCGTTATCACTGTAATTAGTTCCGCAAATCGTAATAATTCCTCAAATAGCATTTGCGCTAAAACATATGTAAAACCACACCTTTATGCCTTCAATGAAGTGGTAGCCAATTAATCTTGCAATTTAATAGTCATTACTTTAATTTTTAGTGTGAGTATGGGAACGATTGACTGGCCATTTAATGACTTGATTAATTATGATCTCTTAATATAGTTAAGCTGATCAAGTTGTAAGGGAACTTGCAGTTCTTCTTTTCCATATTCCATTACTCATATTATTTAATTAATTATTACTTGCTTGTTTTTGAGTGTCAATTTCATTCTGGGACGAAACATGATTGATTTAGATAGGTATAGTTAGATGAATGTTGGAATAAGATAAACCAAAGAAAAATAACACATACCGTAGTAGAAAAGAGTTGCAACTGCAGTTGAAACCGTAGTGAATTTAACGAAATGAATCTACATAAAGTAAAACAGAAAATATGATTTATACAGATAAAAAGGCCTCGTCTAAGACAATATTTTGATGAACTGAACAGTATAATTCTTTCACAAAACACATTAAACTATTTGTGTCACGCATATGGTTGAAAACAACTATACACTATTAAGATTACTCCCAGTCTGTTATATCCTAGGTATCATCTGCGAAACGGCATTTGTGTTAGCAATAAATAGGCCTGCACTTCGCTCACATGCTTCGTTAATCAGTAAATTTCAAATGTAAGTAAACTAAGTGGAGTGTTGCCATTATGATAAAGTAGTACACATCTTTTGATTTGTTAGGCCAGGTGTTTTATTGTAAATGTGTCCCATATGGAAAAGAACGTGCATAATGGTCATGGCAGTTCGAACGCATTGCAAATTGCATTGATTGGACTTTTCAACACGATTTTTCGAATACCCTCATTTAATAATATTTAGATTTTAATAGAAATATAAAGGAGCTTGATTTTTTGAATCAATTAATATACATATACAGGGTGATTCACAACCTGATGGACACAGAGCAGGGGCTTATAGAGGACCCCAAAACAAGTCGAGTTTCCATTTAAGGTTTTTTCTCAGACCCCTGGTTAACGAGATACAGATTATTTAAGTTTAAAAAAAAATATTGGTATTTTCTCTTTAACTCCTACAGTTCATGAGATATTTTGCTCAAATTTTCAACCTCGACTACTGTTTAGACCCTTTACCCCAGTAGGTAAGCCAACTGGATGCGAAAATCTGCAGGGTGTTTTTTTCTAGAGGCATACTACTCTCCTTTCACCCCCCGAACATTTTTGTGGTGCGCCACGGACTTCGACCGAACAAATTTGTGAATTTGTTGTTCAATTTAAGATTTTTTTACCTCTTGCAGTTTTTTCGGATCTGCCTTAGTTTTCGAGTTATTTGCACAAACATAAGTACATGTAGTATTTCTGGGTGATTTTCTATGAATTTTCTTATAATTTTTGATTGTGTCCTTTTGTTCATATTTTTTGGGAAAACTTGATGTGCAAGTTGAAGTTAAAATAGGGATGGCTGACGAGTTAACTTTAAAGTTTATTTTTTTACTTTAATTTAATTTACAATAATTGAGGTTTATCGGCTGTAAGCTAATCCAAATAAAAATTCACAAAAATGTAACGAATATTTCAATTTAGTATGAAATTAATTTCATAAAATTAAATAAGTTTAAATTATTTAATTTTAATTTAATAAATTAAAGGTGCTGTTCAAAGTGGCCTCCGTTTTTTCTTAAGCATAAATGGACCCTTTACCGAAAATTAAAGTCAACTTTATCAAATAATTGAATGTCATTTTTATAATGCTACATTTATTACTTATACGATTCTATAAATCTTCTGTAGTTTCAACAGGCGTTGAATATACAAATTCTTTTGTCCCCACAGAAAAAAATCACACTTATTCAAATCTGGCGATCGCGGTGGCCAGCGTTGCGGGCAATTATTTCCGCGACCCATACATCGATTTCCAAACTGTAGGTTCAAAAATCCACGAACGGTCATAGCGAAATGCGGAGGTGCACCATCGTGCATATACCACATGTCAAGTCGCAATTGTAAAGGCAAATCTTAAAGAAGCTCTGGAAGAGTGTTTAGTAGGAAAAGCGCAAATAACTTGCACCGTTCAAACTCTTAGGTCAAATAGCTGGCCCAACCAAATATCGCCCAACAATTCCGGCCCACACATTAATTTTAAATTCTCTTTGGTAATGATGTTGTGTAGATTTGTGATACCCCTCCTCGTAAAGCAAACTTCATCAGTGAAAAGGATATTTCTGTGAAAACAATCGTTCTGATTTAAAACGAAATTTCAAAAAATCATCCTTGGCTTTAAGTCTTGCGGTAACAGTTCTTGAACTTTTTGAAAATGATATGGATGCAGCAATTACGTCGTATGTAACTCGATGGACCGTGGACTGTGGTATGTTAAATTGCTTGGATATTCTTCGGGTACTGGTTTGGAGTTCATTTCCACTATCAACTAGCTCACTGAATGACAATTTTCCAGCCATTTTTATTAAAAACAGCTTGGTTTTACGAAAAAAACCCTTAGGAACACAAGGAAACTGATACGTGTAATTTACGAGACGTAAATACACGCAGAGAAAAAAAACTTAAATGGTAACTCGACTTGTTTTGAGGTCCTCTACACGCCCCTGCTCTTTGTCCATAAAGTTGAGAATCACCCGATATAAAATGGTCATACTGGAATTTTGAAGGTTTACAGTTTTTTTCTAAAGAGGTCAGAAGCGATGAAGATCAAACATTGGTGTCGCTCCTTTGCAAATTGAATATTTGCTTGAGGTTTTACGGTGTATATTAATTGTTTTTAAATAAGGAAAAAAAGTTACTGAAAGTTTTACAAAATTTAATGAAATCGTCGCTTAAAAACATAGAGAGTAAACAGGATGCGGTTTTGGACCTAATGCTGAAAGGAGAGATTATTGACGTGAGTGTGAAAATTACAACTATGAGAAGAGTAATTGGAACTATAAATAGAGAATATGAGATTTGAAGGTGGATTTGAAAGAGGTCAAAGTAATGAAAGATCAAATGATAAAAGTTCCAACAAGCTCAATTGAAGTCACTGTAGAAATAAAGTGAGTTAAACAGATTGGAGAAAACACATATCCGGTAAAAATAAATGATAGAACGGATGATCAAATGGAAGTAATAAAAATGAAATCATATTAAGAAGTGATCTACCAAATTGCTGCATTCAAGAGAAAGTACGACAGCAAAACGACAAAGAAGCTTTGAAAATATTGCTGCAACTAATAATTGATAATAACGTGTGGATTTGGAATCATACTAGCGGATACTAAAAATTGTATTTATTTTATATCTCGTTTCCTGTTGGGGTTTCACCACTTCATTTTTCTTAAAATAAAATTACTCACAAAATATCGAACATCTGGCTTTTCTAACATCGTACATTTACAAAAAATACACTGGGAATTTTCACATTATGGCTTAAATTTGCTAAGCATCATAGAAGTCTATAATAAATAATAATAAGTAATCACCCATATTTCTGGAAATTCATGTTTCAGGATGTAAAAAGCTGAAAAACACCAAATTATCTGTTTCATAGAAGTGGCCAGATGATTCAGATCTCGCAAAGGATTAAAGCAATAAAACAGCCATAAGTTCTAATCCTGATTACCATTCAGGCAGTTGCAAGAAATGGAAATAAACTTTAGACAATGTGTCGTGTTAATGATAAACTGATAAAAAAATTGCCAGTGCGTAGCGCGGTTTTATTATCATTTCTCAATGTTTAAAGTATATGTATTATATTTGGTACTTGGTGTGGTTTACAGTTATCAAGCAAAAGTAGGTTTTGTTATATTGACTTATTTTTAATTTAAATGAAAGTTTTTACTAGATATGGACAGTTTAGCATACAAAAAGTACATTTTTATAAGGTTTTCGAACTATCAACAGTACTTGAATATTATACATTTATTACAAGGATTTTCTTTTGTTACAGAATTAAGGTATCAAGATGTTGCAGCAAATTTTACGCGACATGTACGTCGATCCAGAAATTCTGGCTGAATTAGACGAACAACAAAAGCAAACGTTATTTTGCAAGATGCGGGAGGAACAAGTGCGCAGATGGAAGTCTTGGAATGAAAAATTAGGAGAAGAATCCATCAACCCTAAAGCAAGAACTAAGAAGAAAAGCGTCAGCTTTATGAAAGGTAAGTACAGTTGATTATACGTATAGCTTTTTGATTGCAATGAAAAATGTATTCAAATAATTCATATAAATGGAAAAAGAATGCGATCATGACCTAAAAATAAACAAATGTTAAGCAAAGCGTTTTGTATTTCATAGTTTAACTTTGAAGAATGCACCGAGTCCACAAGAAATGAACACAGTTTCTATAGGCATAGCTTTAGATAAAATTTTAACAATGATATTTATTTAGTTACTTTAAGAAAATAAAAAATACACTTTACTCATTCTTTCGCAATTGTTACAATTCATTTTTCCACTTGAAATTTTAAAAATGTTGATGTTAATTAATGAAAATAGATTTTTTGCCAAATTGAAGTAAAGCTAAGTGAAACCAAAACGTTTTCTTCAAATCTTCAAGAAGTAATTTTTTTAAATCCGATCTATGGCCAGTATTGGCTTATAATTGTTCCCACCTATTTGCATAAATTTGTTATTTCTAAACGACTAGTAATCGTTAAATTTTCCAGGAAGTGATGGCGAGCCTTGGGTATGGGTTATGGGCGAGCATGAATATGATAAAAGTATCGAAGAAATCCTGAATGAAGAAGCCAGAGAACAGGCACGGCAAATCGCAGAAAAAGAAGCTGAACAACTGAGGAAACAAATGGAAGTTCAACTTTCCGAATACATCGAGTTGAGTCCGAAAATCGAAGATCTCGCTCCTTCGCAACTGGACTTTCAAGATGACATGGACATTTATTGTTCGGTGGACGAACTTAGAGAGAAAATCAACACAAAATCGTTGCAAAAACCTCCCATACCAAAAAAGCCTGCGTATCAACTGAATGCGTATCAAACCAAAAATAATAAATTTAACTTTGTTGATGCCAGGGACGTTCTGAACGAGACTTCTTTGAACGCGCAAGTGGCGCAAAGAGTGGCACTGTTTGAAAAGAAAATGGATGAAAGGGCTACGGAAATATTTAAATGCATCCGAAAAAAGCAAGAGCAAGCAGCAAAAGAAGCCGAGGAAGAAGAAAGAAAGAAGGACCAAGTATGGCGAGAACAAGGTAAGATATTTAGTCAAATAAACTGCAAATTTTATGTTCTCATTAATCATTTTTTTAGAACGTAAGGCAAAAGCAGCAGAGCTACAGATACGGGAGATAGCTAGAAGAGCACGTGCAGAACACCGATTAACTTCTGATATGGAGATAGATACCAGTTATAGCACTGTTAATATAGGGGTGCCTCCTAGCAGACAGGCCGTGGTCGATTGGTACAAGAATTCTGAAAGAACTAAATTGGCGGGACTTGAAAATGCCAATCATGTTGAGCCATGGTTTCATGGTAAGTTTTCATTTTTTGTATGTAAAATTGGGCAGTTTTTTTGAGTCATTCGACATCAAATTAATCGCCCAAGTAAACTAAGCAAAACAGCAAATAAGCAAGCAAAACGTTTCGTCTGTTTGGTAAAAACTACAGACGCTAATACCCGGATATATTGCGAGCAATCCACTGTGCGTTATAGAAGCATTCTTAAGCGGAAGAAAGAAATCCATCAACGTGTTAGTTCATGGTTTCAAATTGGATTTTTTTCGTGTCCTTCATTTTTACACTCCCAATAATTATCTTGAGAGCGTTTGATTGGATTTTGATCATGAGAACCGGTTAGATACGTTTCGGATTGATTTAATTGAATATTAAATTCTCTTAATTAGAGGGATTAATACGGAAATTTTTGAAAAAATATGTCTAAAGTCACTCAGTTTTTAAAAGTAATTTACATCGTAAAAATCAGCGCATTGTTTAGATAAATTCATACATTTTCTGGCTGTATGTTTTGATGCATTTTTGCTTGAAAGTGCGTGAAAGATTAAAATTTCATGTTGGAACAGTAACATAGTTTCACGTCCAGAATCTATAAAACAACAATTAGGTCAAGACCGTCGAAATGGACGACTACTAGAATTAACGGAAATGAAGAAATTAGAATATTAATAAAATGTAAAACACAGTAATAACTTAAGACGAAAAGGGGATTGATGAGGAAGAAATAACCAGCATTGTTGCAAGAAGAGTTGAATGAATATGATGAAGATGATGAAGACTCTAAAATACTTCTCCTTTTATTCAAGCCTCTGTAGCTTCAAGAGAAGACGGATTTTTCAGAAAGTCTATGAAAGTACTTCAACCGATTTTAATGACTACCTTGAAAAAATGCTACCTTTGTTATGAAAAAATACAAATGTTATCTTTAGCTTGTATCTCAATTATTAGGATAAATGGGCACATTTTATCATAAACCGATTTTTTTCTAGGTCTTATCACCAGATCTCAAGCTGAAAAGCTTCTTCTTGACCAGCCATATGGGACATTTTTAGTGAGACTGTCAGAAAAAATATGGGGCTACGCCATTTCATATCGAGCTGAAGAAAAGTGCAAGCACTACTTAGTAAATGCATCCCAAAAATATCATTTTTGTGGAAATAATCAGTTGGAGCATGAAACTTTAGGTAAAAAACACATTTTTTATAGTTCAATTCTCTAATCTGTTAGTAATTTTGAAAAATTAAGTCAAATCTTCGACTTCTGGGCATTCATCTTTAACTACCATGCACATGCATAAAGAACAGAAACTATTAATTAAACTTTCCTAATTAACTTTAAGCGCATGAATTATTGTTATTATATTATTTTACTTTGACTAATAGTCATTATAGTGACCAAAACACTAATTTTGAGGCTGTTTTATTTGTAGCTACTTGCATTATTCAAGTATGTTGAAAAATGTAAGTGAACGTCGGTCACACATTGTTGATTTAAAAAGGTGAAAAACGTTGACTATTCAACAGTAATTCGTTACTTATTTGTTTATGTAAATGTATATTTTCTTAGATGTTTAAATGGGAAAAATAATTAAGAAAGCATTCACTTTTATTTTATATTAAATAATCTAATTAATCCACTCAAACAATACAATACGAATGGCATAACTCTTTCCATAACAGACAGGAAATCTCTCACAAGCCAAATAACGGAAGCTGCTGTTTGAACAAGTCTCAAAAAACTTTCCCCATCTACTTAATCGCTTGAAATCATCGGTTTGTTAAATTTTAATGGGCTAATTGTGTACTTTAATTACCAGCGAATTAAGCAACAAGTCTAAAAATATTCAGCGATGCACTTGAGTCTTGAGTTATTTGCAATTAATGTGTAGTGTATCCTTTATACATTTTTACATTTTTTTTGGTAATATCCGGTTAATAATAATTGATGTTCAAAGTTGTGAAAATGTGCATAAGTCGCGTTTTATAAAAATGTATTTTCTGGCTTTTCAATGAATAAATTACTCTTCATGTTTTACTCTTCAAACTTTGGGCTCAATTTCAGGCTTTGCAGGATTTTTGTGAATTACAAATTGCAATTAGAACCCCATTAAAAAAATGTCTGCTTTAGTTAAAAGGCGCCACTAATATTAATTGTATTGCTGATAAAAATGTTTGTTTATTAAAGGCGATCTCATCAAATACCATCACATCCAGCCATTGTCCAGTGGAGAGAAGCTAATCTATCCATGTCCTCGATTATCATCTGTAGCAATTGATGAATTGCTCGAAACGGTTTGAACTAGTAATGGTTTAGGTCCATAAAAACATCGCTTTCACATATATTTTATGAATTAATGGTTGCCAAAAGTTGAGTCACGTAAGTTAGCTCATGCTTTCTTGCTCGACAGCAAGAAGGAAAATAGATCTATAGTCCTCATGGCCACTTTGGCAGAACTGAATTTGTAAATGTTTGTCGAATTGCACGTTACTATTATTAGAAGATCATCCTAACTGTTTAAGGACCTCTGTGATCTTTTCGGCATTTTTTTATGGAAATCCGGCTTTAGTTACTTTATTCAAATGACTTTTTATATTTGTGCTTATATTAAGTATGTAGTGATGTAGTTTTAGGTTTTTTTTAACATTCGATTTTTCAATTTGCTAGATATTACTTTAGTTTAGTCGACAGGTGTTTTTATTCCAATATAACCCACAAGTTAATTACACCACCGAATTTAGTAATATGCTTTTTAACTAAACTTAGGTAATTATTAATTGAATATTGATAGATGAGAACTGCCGATCTAAGTAACTCGCTTGAATATACTTTTATAAATGTGATTTTATCATAGGTCAATTAGTAATAACTATGCAATTTTTTATTTTCTATTTTTACTAAAACTTAGCAAAGTTAATAATTTCTCCTAGTGCCTTTTGCATGACTGCGCTTTTTATATTTTATGTTGTTATTAGCGATATTTTATAATAATAATAAATGTCTTTTTATAAGAACGATTTGCTCTTCTTGTGTTTTGACGACAATTAAAACCAGTTTAACAGCAGCACATTCAACTCTCGGTCTACAATTGTACCCGAAACGGCAAAGCAGTCGTTTTTTTTTTACATACTGAACAAAAACTTGCCGAAATGTAAAATCAATGTCATCATTATTTGTTGGGGATTTATTTAAATTCAGATATAAAACAGACTGGGCGTTATCAATATCGCGGATGAGTGAATTTAATGACCTGGTCAGCGTAAATTTTTGCCAATGATAAAAAAGTCTTTAACACACAACAAAACTGGTTTATCAGTGCTTGTCGAACATAAAACCGTTTCACTTAAGTTGCGAAATTTTAACTTTGAGCAGCAACCCAGAGCGGTTTTCAATTTTTTATTGATTTTACGTTAAAACTAATAAAATTCCGAAAATTATGTTTAGTATAGAAAATGCACATTTTAATGCCGTAATGATTATTAGAGCTTTACCGCTGGACCAGTTATCAAATTATGAATTGAAAATTAAAAATTTGAAAAAATCAAGAAAGACTAAGCGCGGTTTGAAGGACTGGCATTAATTTACAATATTCGTATTTTGCGTGAAAATGTGACACATTCCTTACATGGTGTTTGGTAATAAAAAGTGTGCATTTTAAGGCTCTATTACGCAATGAAAACTCAACCAGCTCTTCAAATAGAACCGAAAGACTAGAAGCGTTTTTCAAGTCCCGCTTCAATTTTGAATTTTCGCATTTTGCGGGAAAACTAGAAAGATTCTTAAAATTATTTCCATATGAATGAAAGTCCATCTTTAAGGTCTTGAGTGAAAGTGAATGAATTCGTGAAGTTATCGAGGACACACAGCCGCAAATGTGTGAATTGGTCATGGAAAATTTCATGAAAAGGATATGGTGCTGCAAGCGTAGCGTATCAGCTATAGCCTTGGCTATAGCTGATATCGTTTTCAAATGTTAATGGCATAACTTCGTCTTTACAATGGAATAAACATTCATTGATTGATATCTCTTCAAAAATACTCGTTTTTTTAATATCAAAATGAAACCTCTTATTGGAAAACCCTTTAGAAATTTTGAGAAATTCATCAGTACCAGTAATTGATATAAAGACGTTCCAAGAAAAAGTTATAATCTTAATTGATTTTTATTATAAAGAATCTCGAATTAACCGATTAATTACTTAGCTCGATATTTTAAAAAAGTACATAAGCGAATAACACAAATTGACCGTAGAAAAAAATCTGAAAGTTATGGTTAATTGAGTTTTTGCGGATTTCGTTCTTCTATAATCCGTATCTAATTCAACAATCGCTCTTTGTTGTTTAATTTTCTACCATTAGGGATTACAATAAATCCTTCTTAATTTATTAAAACGTCTTCACTATTCCATATTTTGTATATTACTTACTGTCTTGTCTACTGGCCTTGCAAACTGTGCTATGCGTGATCCTTCTTCATGCGTTTGATGTGGAAAAATCAATTTATTCAGTAAAACCACTACTAAAGCAAAAACACAAATCGCACGCTTCCCAAAGTAAACTGGAGTGAACCACGACAACGCAACATTAAAAACGTTAGGAAAAATGGTACAGAAATGCACCATATCCAATAAAAAATCAAATAAAATCTAAATAAAATATAATAATATAATATTAACACTTGACACACATACCGGTAGCAGTTTCAACCCGACAATCGCGATGAACAGCTCACGATTGCTAGTTGTTTACCTTAATACCCTTTTTTTTTGTTCCGATGATAGCCGAAATTAATATGTGTTTATCAGCGAAACCGAAGGTGTTTGTTAAATTTTCCAATAAACATTTATCAAACTTTGTGGCTTATTATTACGAATACAAATGGTTGTTTAGAACGGAAGATTGAAGCTGTAACTCGAATCATACTGAACTATTAAAACTTAATTTACTATTACATATTCGATATATTTATTTTATCATAGTCCAATTCCAGAATGCGAAAAAACAGCGAAAACAGTATGTGAGTTCAAAGCGAATAAAATTATTAACAGAAATGTATAAAATACAGAACTAAGCGAAATAAGACGTAATATTTTGGAAAAAAAATAATAGAAAGACGAGCAAATAAAGTACTCTAAACTACCACTACTAAAATTTAAAATCGTCTGCTGTATTGCAATGCTATATTTTTGCGCAATTCGAAAATAGAAGAAAAACCAGAAACTTTTTAATTATTTGCCAGATAAAATAATTTGTCGTGCCAAGTATCTATTCTTAACAAAAGCTATAAAAATTTTAGAATAATTTAATTTAAATTATATTTTGAGAAAATGTCATGTGACTCAGACGAGATTTTATGACTTGAGGTTCTTACTTAAATTATTATTTCAGTTATTATTCATAAACATTTAGCTTTTTGTGGGCTAAAAATCTTACAATTCCTGACAATCCGTTAGCTACAAAGTTACATCGAGTCTAATGGGGATTTCAATGATATTTCACCAGAAGAATATGAATACATAATAAATAAAATTAAATTAAAAGATGTATTTAGATAACTTTTTACATGAGATGTTTAAACAATAAATATATATAATACAGTCAAACACTTGAAAAGTTAATGACAATTTAATGTGACCAGTAGTAAATGGTGTTCTTCCCTCTGCAAAAGAATATGTCGAGATTGTTTAAAAAGGGTTTACAAATAAAGCTTTTCCCACTTCAGGTTTGCTAGTCAATTAAATAGGTTTATTTTGAAATTTTAAAACACAATCTCGACTTTTCGTGAACAGGAATTGGCAAACTTATATCCAGTACATTGCGTTTTCTTTTAGCTTTCTTGTATCGGTAGGCCTATAAAAAATAAAAAATTTACCCCATTGAAACCCCTATATTTTACCAGAACATTCATTCCAACCACTACCGTGCTGACCGATCTAAAGTATTTACAATTCTCTAATTTAATACGCTAGTTATGTGATGTTGGAGTTTTTAATGGAAGGCGATGTTTGTGATGTTGCTGAAGGTAATCTCTGAAATTGAATAAATTTATGTTTTATTTCCAGCAATCTACTCGGTTGAAATGTTTCAATGATCAATACTTAAAATATATTGAAAAATATTCCTTTGCCAAACTATTTTTACTGAATCTAAATGTGCAAGAAATAAAATCAAAATTAAAATACGTTTTAGGATGAATAAAAATGATTTCTAGGAAAAAGCCAAACCATTGTTGAAACAACCCTTAGCGTGAAAAATAGTAAAATTTATATACCAGCAGATTGTTAATGAAACGTGTAACCAAATGTTTTTGAAGCTCAACTGAGTTAGAGAAGAATCATAAAATTAGACAAAAAATTACTTGCATGCTTTTTTGTCTAGTGCGGAACTCACCGGAGACACTTCAGTGGAGTCCGGAAGTTCCAACTCTGGAATGCTGTTCTTCTTTTTAGTTTTACCCGGCGAAATGGCAGCTAAAAAAATCGTTTTATACATTTAAATAAAACTCTGTTTGCCATGCAATTTATTACCTCCAGGTAAGTTAGGCAACGAGAAGTCGTCGTTCTTAATTTTACTTGCAAAGTCCCTTTTCCTGGAATTGGCACCGTTTGTGGTACTGAAGCTGTTTAACCAGTGGGGAGTACTACTATTCGCACCCACATTTGAATGATCACCTTGTGCGAAAATGTTCTCCATAACCACATATCGGTCGAGTTTCTTCAGAAAATGGGTTCTTGAATTTGGGGGATGTGAAACCTTAAATAGAATTTCATTCGATACAAAAAACTTATTTTTTATTTCCATTTTTATTCGCAAGTATGCTGTATATTTTTATACGAAAAACGCAAGTCTGTTTGACTTTTTCTGAACACTAGAACATTCCTGTTTATCTACTTACTGGATTATTTTTTAGGCTTCCATTATTCAAGTTCTGGGATGGGTTTGGTGATTTTTTATTTGGGTCCCTGCCGAAACTTATATTGTTTATACTGGGATGTAGAACACTGTGATAATTGGGCGATTTGCTGTGATCTCCGATCCCAAAATGAAAAGTGTTAAAGGTTGGCGATTCCGGCAACAACGGTGTTGACTGAAACGACTATTATTGAAGAAAACTATATTGGCTACTAAAAAAATAAAGTACCTCCTTCCGGTCTGATAGCGGTCGGCTATTGTTTTCAAATTTATTCATTTTGCCCAAATGATCCAATGATTTCTCCAACATTTGCATATCGGTGGAAGATGGAAGTTTGAACTGTTGCCTGGGCTGCGAATTCTGTGAAACTTTGGGTTGAATAAACGATTGCTTAGGCAATATCTGGAAACAACTTCTTCATTCATCGACTATATAATTAACACAGGTTGGCACTGACCTGGCAGTTGCTCTTTGTATTGCTTGCATTATTAATAACGTTCAAACGCTGACTAGTTTTGGAGAGAGTTATCAGATTCTTGTCAATGGAGGACTCAATAATAACTGAATCGTTACAGTGCTGTCGTTTTACGGAGCCTAAAATGTAACAAACGATTAAGTGTATTTAGTGTTGGTTGTGAAAAACTGACCTTCAGTCATGTTGAATCTCCATTTGGCTTCATTGGACAATCTGCGTGGTCTGCAGTCGTTACTTCTATCAGTTGAAGTTAGAATTTCTGATTTCAATTTCCTTAGCAAAGGCGCATTAAATTCGATATTCACCTTTTCCCGCAATGCAGGAAGAAATCTTTAAAACACAAAATATTCCAGGTCAAGACACTAAACCACTGATGTATTTTAAATCAATACCTTTGAGGAAACTTGTCATGAGTAAAGTAAGTATGTTTCAACAGTTCATCAGCTGTAAGTCTGTCTTGCGGATCCATTCTCGTACAGCCATTTAAAAAATCTATGGCGATCAAAGGCCATGTTTGAAATACCTTATAATACCCCATAGATTCTTGGGACGGGGTTCTGATTATAGGTCGGAGCTGGCTATTTCGAGTCATTAAACTTTGATGTCTTACACAAGGTTTTCCTAAAATTCGTTGTAAGATTTTAGCAGATTGCCCGAAGATAAAGAGCTCTCAAGTTTTCTATTTAAACGACTTTCTAATCTAAATTTTAAATGGGTTTACTTGGCTAAATATCAAAATCCACAATTTACCTAACATTCTGACAATCAAATACAATTGATCAATATCGCTCTCCCCTGGAAATAGTGGATCTCCAGTGATCATTTCCGCAAATAGACAACCTATTGCCCAGATATCGACCGACGCTCCATAGATTGGCTCTCCTACTAATAGTTCAGGAGCTCGATACCATCTGCAATCAGTCATTTGCTAGCCGGTTTTCATAGCAAAAGTTAAGATGTTCACTAATGTTTTACCTTGTCGCCACATATTCCGTACAGGCTTCACCATTAAGACTTACTATTCTGGCAAACCCAAAATCGCATAATTTAACTACACCCCAAGAAGACACCAGGACATTTTCAGGGTTTAACATCTCGATGAATTATCTGCAATGTTTCAAAGAAATCAGCCTCTCCTCTGAGTTTTTGGATGAAAACGCGTTAAAATCCTCCAGTGATTTGTTTTCCAATAACTTACATGATTGTTATGGCAATAGCTAACAGCCCTACATACTTGGAAGATTCTTTCCCTGGTTCGTTCTTCTCCTAGTCCGCCAGGCAACTTTTCTAGTTCGTCTAATACAGTTCCTTCCATAAATTCGAACACTATGTAGAACCGTTTCCTATGCCGGAATACTTCAATCATTGTTACCAAGTTTTCATGTTTCAGTCTCTACAATTTAATGACATTTGGAAAAACTTGCAAAATATTGCAAAATACAAATAAGAAATTTATTTTCCATATAAAATGAAGCTTTACTACAAACTGATCACAGACGCAGAGTACGATGAAGCCCTAGCGCACACCAAAAACACTGCACCGGGGAAAGATAAAATTAAGGCAAAACTCTTGAAAAGCCTAACTCAAGAAACACACAAACTGATCCTAACTGAATTGAACAACTGCATCACAAATGGCAGAATCCCAGAAACATGGAAAAACGGCTTAATAATCCCTGTACCCAAAAATGGACTGGACAATACACAACCGAGCAACTACAGACTAATTACACTACTTCCAGTACTAAGCAAAATTTTACATAATAAAGCAGCGGCTTGAAAAAGTGATTGGAAAATATATACCTACCTACCAATTTGGTTTCAAACAGCATCACTCGACTGTTCATCCGCTCTTTATTTTGGCCAACAATATACAAACTACCCACCTAACTGACAGAAAGACAGCTTGCCTGTTTATGGACATTAACAAGGCTCTCGATAGTGTCTGGCATAGAGGCTTACTATACAAACTATACAAACTACACACACCAACATATCTACTACACACCATAAAGAACTTACTAGAAAACAGACAACTACAAGTACGAATTGACAAAACACTGTCATTTTCTTTTTCCCCTGAACAAGGGCTCCCTCAAGGATCCCCGCTCTCACCATTTCTCTACAATATATACTGCCATGACATATACAATTACAACTTACCAGACAAAAATCAAATCGACAGATCGGCATACATATTACAATACGCAGACTGCACTTATTGTACATGACAAAACTACTGAGAGAGCAGCTCAAAGACTCCAAACACTAACAAACAACACAATGACATGGTTTTATAAATGGAGACTAACACCAAACGCGTCAAAAAACCAACTTCTGCTCACAAATCACAGACTCAACGCTGACTCCCCTACAATAACTGCAGACGGCCAAACAACACAACCAAAAAACGAAGTAAAATACCTTGGAATCACAATTGACCACAAACTTAAATTCACTAAACACATACGAAACATCAGGGCAGAAACAATAAAGAGAACAAGACTCATACATCTACTGACAAAATGGACAAACAACCCCTACAATTGGACCATACTGAATCCCCTTTGTCTTGCAAGACCAACCAGACAATCCCGCTTCCGTTTCCCTACATCAACGCTACTCGAACACTTACAAACGCAACTGACTAGTGGACAATAAAATAATTTTTTCTTGTCATTGGAATTTTATTTAATAATATTGTTAACCTAGAATAAGAAGAATTTTATTTAGATTAAGACTACATGTATTAAACAAGGGCAGAAAGACCGATAGGTCGATAGCCTTTTTTAGAAATAAAGATGTTTACTACTACTGAAGCTTTAATTAGAGTTGAAATAAATAAAATGGATTTAATTCGAAACGCAAAAGTCATACCTTTAGCATTCGTATCTCTCGTAGAGCCAATTTTCTTATCGTCGGATCTTCTTCGGTTTCAAGGAATTTTTTCACAGCCACTATTTGGTTTGCCTCCTTGTGTCTGCACTTCATCACCAGACCATACGATCCTTCGCCGACAACAGATATTTGTTCGTATTTTTCCATGCTATATCAGCACTTTTGTATCAATATCATGCTCACTGGTCTAAAAAGCATTATTCTATCAGCACAGAGTAACTAATGGAAAAATGCACTCTGATAAAAAAATTCAAAAACGCTAATTACTTCGAATTACGTTAGTCTCAAAACAACAATGTTTTAAATGTATACCGTGTAAAAGTATTTTAGCTAGTTGACCTTTAAGTTGGGGAAATGTATCCTTGGAAAGGATCAATAGGGCCATTTGAAAGAAAATGAGATTGTTTGCGTGATTTAGCTCACAAATCTACTAGTTCGTTGGCAATTTAAAACATATTTAGTTTTTGTAGACGCAAAATGTATTGAAAAGTATCAGGCCATTTGACAACTCTTTTGTATCGGATTTTTTTGCCGAAGGCCAGTAAAGTAATATGTGGATCATGTACAATTAAGTTATGGCCTAAGTATTCCAAAAAAAGGTGCCACACAAATGAATTAATGTAAAAATATTGACCACACGCTAATTTTATTTCCTCGTTAAGTTCGACCGCACAATAATAGAAAGAACTCGCTAACAATCCATTGTAGAATACACTTTTGTTGTCAAATGAGTGTTTTGTTCTGTTGACAAATAGCCATCGAAGTAAAGAAAATTTAATGTTAATTATAACTGGGAACCTTCACCTTAATTATGACGGCACGCAAAGTATTTGGGTTATGGAAACATAGTTTCAGTGTCAGCTCAGAAACTATGTCAACAATGCTAGAAATTCCCACATGTAAACACAGCTATCATTAAAGCTAAAAAGTGATTATTATTTAAACAATATATTCATGAAATTTTACGGTAATTTTTTCCAAGAAATTAATTCTAATTTAACTGCAAACATTCAATTTCCTAAGAGAATTAACTATTTACCCAAACTCGATGCACAGATATATTTATAGACAGAAGCGAAGTTTTTTTCTATTGATTTTATCCAATTGCAGAAATAAAGACCAAATAACACGCCATTGCGAAATAAAATTGTGTATTACCAAACATTCAATCCCACTAATAGAAAACTAGTTTTAATTATTCAAAAAACCGGCGCGTTTTAGTAGGGAAAATATACCATTTTCCTTTCTATTTTTACTAAATAAATCTAAGTTTTGTTTCCTGTGATCGTTCCATTATTCATCACTATCTCAAAGCCGCTAAATTTATTATGCAATACGCTGTGGCTTCCATAATTTCAGAAGTCTAAAGTTTGCGTGATTTCCGCTCAAATCATAAACTACCCAGTGGTCAGTTCAGACGGACCCTTATGGGCATTATTGGCCGTTCACCGTCAACTTTCGTGTGTATGGAATGAAATATTTTAAGGGTTAATGAACTCAGTTAAAAAGTACATTTATGTTTATACGTGCAGCTAAGCGCCTGAGTATGCGCTGCCTTTAATAAAAAAAATAATGTTCCTGCCATTTTTATACGCTTTTAAGGGTTAATCTGGAACTTTTTATTTTACCAGAATTGTTTGACTGTATTTCCAATTTTTAGGTGATATTTAAAAACGGGTTTTTTAAATAAACAACGGACACAAAAAAAATCCTTTGTATCATTAAGTGTTGTTAATTTATTTTCATGTATTTAGTAGTACATTTCTAAACTTAGAAAGTTGTGCAAATTATTCGATAAAGATCGGCTATCCTAAATTGGAATTTATTTCAGCAGCCAGATAAAGGAATAAATAAAGAATTCAAAAATTCAAAGTATTTTTTTTTTCAAAGATTATATTTGAATGAGTTTAAAAAATTACCATACCCGAATAAAGGCATATAAAACATAAAAACACATAAAATTGTATGTGCCTAGATATCAATTTTAAAATAAAAGTAGTATTTAAAATGTTTACACTTTTTTCGTTGTTCGTGCGTCTGTTATTATAATGGCGAGTTATTTAAAAAGCCCTAGAAATTAATTTTAAAACATACTTCGCTAAAGCAAATAAGTAAAGACAATTTTAACCAATTCACATAATCTATAAACCTTTCGTGCAGGGTGCATTTACGACAAATAGTCAAATATCGATCTAAAAGCAGTAGGAAGCGGAAAATTAAAACATACACATGTATAATCACAGAGAGAGAAAAAATATTCAATAAAAATCACAATGGAACAAAAACCATATAAATTAAATGTGAATAATTTGTTGCTTATCTTCCCTTTAAGTGTTGGCATACTCATAAACAATTGCACGTTTTCTGTTAATCTTAATGTATATTTACGCTCTTGCACTTCGGATCATGAAAGACATTAATTGCCAGTAAATTTTGTATTTTAATTCGCTACTTAATCATTTCCCTGGGCTGACAAGAATCAACGCAAAGCGCTCCTCGTATAAAAATATGCGTGACTATTTCACCCCCTTGCACACGCGTTCATATAATTCATTATAGATGTTTCAGACAAGCCTATTCATTTCAATCTTCTAACTGAATGTTTCTACCAAACACAACAATAAATTTAAAAATACTTACAATTTCAAAGTGGAAATTCGCTGAAATTTTCAAATCATCACAAAGTGAAATTGCAAATGTTAATTGGAAACATTGTGCCTGTAAGTTAATCAAGGAAAATTCGCAGCACAATAATTTGCCTTCACCTAATTTTATTCATCATTCATAACTCTTAAATGTTTAAATTATTGCGGTTTTTTGTGACCTGGTGACTTAAATACAAGATCGCCACATAGCACAAACGCTTGCCATCAAAGCTCACTTTCAACTGCGAGTTACGAGGAAAACTTTCAACTTGGGGATCGCGTGGGGAGTCGTATAAGTCACAGATTTCCACAGGTGAGTTCGAGCTTTTCATTACAAGGGATTCACGAAAAATTGTTATTTTAACAGTTTCCTGAACATAGTTTATTTTAACTACTCCTTTAAGCACGTTTTGTACTATTTTTTGTACACTTTTTGTCAGTAAATTACTGGTACCATCCGATAAAGTCTTTTTCATTTTTCATCATTTTCCTTTCATTCTTTCTCTTATTGGTTATTTTCTACAATTGTTTTTCTTGCTTTACTGGTTAGATAGTAACAGGAGATTTTTAATGGCATTCGGTGTTTATTTATAAAACCTTATCATTGTGTTGTCTAGTGTCTGAATAGTTTTGAATATTTCTGAAGTTTTCCTACAGTTAATACGGTAGATTTATCGTGTGTCATAAGAGCAGTGTCGTCCGCATATTGTAATAAATATGTACGATTTTTGATTAACTTAATTCGAAAAAATCCGTAAGCAATCAATAGTTGTTTGTTTATTTCTTGAATTATTCTCCAATTTTCATTAGTTACTGTTTCCATTTTGATAGATTTTAATATATTTTCAGCTGAACGTGACCAAACAAACGTGAGAAAAACTCTGACTAGTAAAAAATAAAAAAAATAATGTAAAATAAATGTATATTGTTTATAATAGAAAAATAGAAAGCTTATATACCGTTAAAGGTGTTTACCCGATTAGTGTAATTATAGTTCAGATAAATACCCGCAGTCTCGTATCATCAATGAGTAAAGGTAACTGGGCATCGATTTTATATAAAATACTCCACTTTCATGTTAAATTGCTTTTTGACCAATCTGCAAAATTATTAACCATTTTGAAGCTTAATAATTTTAGCAAGTTTTTGGCAGAGTAAAACTTTTCACCTTCTCGGCTTATATTTTCTTTCATTATGCTCTGTTCTAGTTGTCTTTCATAAACTGACTAATCTAGCATCTGGCTCTAATCATGACGGATGGTCCCTATTAATACGATAACACGTACTTAATTCCGTTCATTTACGAGAAGTGGAAATCCAAAAATACAATTTACGGCCGGCTTGCAATTTGCAAGTTTACCAACATGCAATTTCTTGTTTTCATAATATCGCTTCGGTTATTTTTAGGCGAATTTGTTTGATGGAAATAGAAAACGATGATCGGAAGCGAAAAATCCGCTTCAATCTCTATTGGGAACAATTTGTATACATATTTAAATAACGTGTTGCCCATTTACATTATGTGAATTTGTTTGTTACATGTTCGATGTAGGTAACACAAAATATTTTTGTTTTATTTATGTATTTTCTTTAAATCACTCAAGGATTTCCTTTAAATCAGTGTTTTAACTTGGGAAAAATTACCCGGTCCTGATTATTGATACTTGAAACTATTTAAAAAAATTATGATTTTTTAAGGTAAAAACAATTTACTTATTTTTTTAAATCTTCAAACACTAGTCACTTTGTTATTGTATGTTGTTCGTTTATTGTGGCTCACTTGAATTCATCAATTCCATTCACAAAAAATTTTTGTCGTTTATATCAGATTAATAAATATGAAAACTGTAAAATTACATTCAGTTGGTGAATGGTTTGGAAAAAAAATAAGCAAAATATAATTAGAATAAACAGCATTTTCTTAATCAATTCATTAAAATCTAATAATCAAACAGAATTAACAACATTAATAACATTAACCAACCTAAAGCCAGCCCAAATTAAAAGTATTTTTAAGAACTAGATCCAAATATAGATTAAACTTGCTCGCGAATAGGCTATTATCTCTGCTATTATTATCCCGTCTATTCTCGTAACCTAATTATTTTAAAATTAGTTGGCTATCCATTGTTCCCAGAGTTATACTGTATTCTTAAACCCTGGAAAGCTGACTTTGAGAAACCAATACTCGACCAATTTGTATATTAAATGATGGCTACTAAATTGTAGCTACGACAAGAGCAAGTCGTTCTAATTTCCAACGTTCCATCATCGATTGTGAGGTGATGTATAAATGACGTGCTGGCTTTTGAGGCGAATGAAAAGGAATCGTTTTTTTTTTCGTTGTTGTTGAGTAGGTGACGTTCGTAAAGCTTCTATAAAGTCTATATTTAGTTGACAAAAGTAGCAAAAACTTGTAATTGGGGAAAAGGAGTTGGAGTCAATATAAAATGACTATATTTCAGTTACTGATAGATTGAGAGATGTATTTGGTCATAGTTGAATAGAACTAGAATGAAAATACACAATGATTTGAACTTTATTTCATAAAAAAATTATGATATTGTGGGGCAAAAAAGCAACAAAATGCTGCTTAATTTTACCAGAGTATTTCATTTGAATGAGTGAAGCTGTGGCAATGAGTCGAGATGAACGATCTGTGTGTTATCAAATTTGAAAACAATTATTTTAACATAAACGGGTGGAAGGAAATACATTTTATTAAAAAAGGTAAAACGATGGAGGATTTGAAGAAAATCGAACACTCAAAACTGCTACCTGAAAGCAACATTTCCAGCAATAAAATAAATTCACTGAGTTCGATTATGATTTCTTCGAAAAACTTGAAAACGAAGAACTTTACGGAAAGCTGTTTTTAGATGTCGCAATAATAAAACCTCATTTCTCCCATTTCTCGAAATTAGTGTGGATACTTACCTCTTTCTTAAACTACGGTTTTATTTATTATTTTATCTATTTTGTGTTAGCTTCTTTCAATAAATGTTTAAAAATTTATTAATTTGAGTTCTTTTTAACGACAATTAATTTTAACGACCTAAAAAGCTCTCCAATATGCATATACAGTGTGTTCAGTATAAAATGATGTACATGGGGATATTGGAAACCGTTAGAGTTACAGGGTGGACCAAATGGGGAAAAAGTTGCGCAATCAAGTAACTATAAATAGTCTGTCATCAACTTCTTTGAACTCAGAATAGCAACGGATATACAGGGAGAAAAAGAAAAAAGTGCGTTTTATAAAATCCTTTATATCGTGTTTATTATATAAACAAACAACATATACATGACTACATTCAATCACAAGCACAGCACATTTCAATAGAAACCATACAACAACAACTTTCACTAGCCATAGGAAAATTTAGCCCGGAAATAAAAAATGCTTTCTACCGACATACACTACCCAAATACATACTGAGACTAATAAAACATAAGAGAGAACTGTACAGACTATATACAAACACTCAAAATAACGACCTAAAAAAGACAATGAACCAACTTAACAGAAACATTAAAACTCTGATTGGACAATACCGACAAGACAAATGGCTAGAAACATGTAAAGAAATACAGAAGGACAAAGGCAAAACATACTGGCGAAAAATTAAGAAACTGGCGCAATACAGGAAGACTGGCACTACTGACACAATTGACGAAAACGGAATAGAACGCTACACAGACAAAGAGAAAGCGGACGCATTCGCCAGACACTATCAAAGGGCCTTCAGCATATCGACAAACCCTAACTTCGACAATGACAACTGGAGCTTGATCAACGACTGGTATTTGAACTATTTTAACAACTCACCAAACTATGCCTGCACACTGATCACAGACATAGACTACGATGAAGCCCTAGCGCACATCAAGAACACTGCACCGGGGAAGGATAAAATTAAGGCAAAAGTCTTGAAAACCCTAACTCAAGAAACACACAAACTGATCCTAACTGAATTGAACAACTGCATCACAAATGGCAGAATCCCAGAAACATGGAAAAACGGCTTAATAATCCCTATACACAAAAATGGACTGGACAATACACAACCGAGCAACTACAGACCAATTACACTGCTTCCAGTACTGGGCAAGAGTCTTTGAGTACATAATAAAGCAGCGGACTTGAAAAAGTGATCGGAAAGTATATACCTACCTACCAATTTGGCTCCAAACAACATCACTCGACTATTCATCCGCTCTTTATTTTGGCCAACAATGTACAAACAACTCACCTAACTGACAGAAAGTCAGCGTGTCTATTCATGGACATTAACAAAGCCTTTGCCAGTGTCTGGCATATGGGGTTACTCTACAAACTTCACAAGCTGCACACACCAACATATCTACTCCACATCATAAAAAACTTACTCGAAAACAGACTACTACAAGTACGAATTGACAACACATTCTCTTTTTCTTTTTCCCCTGGACAAGGACTCCCGCAAGGTTCCCCGCTCTCACCGTTTCCGTACAATATATACTGCCATGACATATACAATTACAACTTACCAGACAAAAATCAAATCGACAGATCGGTATACATATTACAATACGCAGAAGACACGGCACTTATTGTACATGACAAAACTACTGAGAGAGCAGCTCAAAGACTCCAAACACTAACAAACAACACAATGACATGGTTTTATAAATGGAGACTAACACCAAACGCGTCAAAAAACCAACTTCTGCTCACAAACCACAGACTCAACGCTGACTCCCCTACAATAACTGCAGACGGCCAAACGACACAATCAAAAAACGACGTAAAATACCTTGGAATCACAATTGACCACAAACTTAAATTCACTAAAGACATACGAAACATCAGGACAGAAACAATAAAGAGAACAAAACACTTCCGATCACTAACCTACAAAGACAGAGGAATTAGCACAAACTACCGCCACCAAAATATATAAAGCTATTTGTAGACCCTTGCTAGACTATGGACATATATTCATGACCAACGGAACAGAAAGGACAAAACGTTATATACAAACAACAGAACAAATTGCACTAAGACTAATAACACGAATAAGACACCCCCAAAACCCCCTACACAACCCCTCCACCCAACTACTATACGAATGCACAAACATGACAAAAATTTCGGAAAGACTCATACATCTACAGACAAAATGGACAAACAACCCCTACAACTGGACCATACTGAATCCCCTTTTCCTTACAAGACCAACCAGACAATCCCGCTTTCGTTTCCCTACATTAACGCTACTCGAACACTTACAAACGCTACGGACTAGTGGACAATAAAATAATTTCTTCTTGCCACTGAAACTTTATTTATTTAATAGTATTGTTAACCTAGAATAAGAGAATTTTCATATTTGTTTTTCATTTAGATTAAGACTGCATGTACTAAACAAGGGCAGAAAGACCGATAGGTCGATTGCCTTTTTTTAGAAATAACGATGTTTACTACTACTAGAATTCGAAGTATTTTGAGACACTACATATTTTTCAAAAAATAAAAATTTCACATACGAGTTTTTTCAGCTCAATAGATTGGTTCCCACTTAAGACGCTCCACAAGATGAACATATAAAGTGTTAAGGCCTATAAAAAGAAAGATATTGTTGGTTGAAGATTGTGACCGCTCAAAAACTACTTAAAATAGTCGATAAATGATCAAAAATAAAAATTTCACATGCGTGTTTTTTTAGTTCAATAGAATGTTTCCGACCTAAGAAGTGTATAGAATAACGGAAATTTCGTCGGTAGAAGATTGTGACCGCTCAATAACTGCTTGAACTGATTAACTCGAATCTAAAACTTCTGGTGTGTTTTTCAATAAGTTCGTTGCTTCCTCCCTATCTTTGCGTGAAAATAATGCAGAATTGAGCTCATTTAAAGCGGAAAAATAGACCTGTACTTTAATTTAGCTTTAATTTGTCGAGATTAAATTAATCGACGTTCTTAATTTATAAACTTTTGGCCTGGAAATTAAAATATTCCAATTAAAATTATTGCAACTCAGTAAAGAAAGATTGCAAGTATAATTTTAGAAAAAAGTACTTTCAAACAGAATTGAATTTACTAAAATCCTCTAGCATATAACACGGTGTGTGTTAGAATAGGTATGATAAAACATTTTATTCTATCTTCTTCAAAAAAGTGACTACTTACATGTATAGACACTGAAATAAGATAAAAAACACAATAAAAAAATTTCAAATAATCGTATAAATTGTTACTTTTGACATTCAATTGTCAGGTGCTAACCTTTATATCCTTCAGGCTAAAGAAGAAAGCCAACTGAATGTATCTATTAGCTTGATGGGTGTGCAAAATTTAGGAAAACTGGCACATTTATTTAAATTAATTTCTTTATGTTGCTTTTCAAAAAAAAATTATAAGTAAGTTTTTTAAAAACATGTAAATCAACAGATTATTTGTATATTTTTTATATATTTTTTTAGGTTTTCAATTCGGTTTTCAGTAGTGTTTTCTGTAAAAAATGCATATTTTTTTCCAGTTTGCATTTTTAAGTAGTTTACGCACTAAAAAACACTTTCAAATCAAACATTCATTAAATAACATTGTCCAACACAGAATAGAGAGTTTATTTTAGAAACCTGTTGGTAGAAATTCCTTTAAGTAAGTGAAAACTGTAATAAATTTCGACCCCATTGGCCCCCCAGTTTGCATATACAGGGTGTTTGAGCTGAAATCAGAGCCGATTTATTTTGTTAAATAGTTTTATGTAGAGTAGTTAAGCATTATTGAATGAGTCGATTTTTCCCATCCTTGCAATTCAATCCGTAGACGCTTTAAAGCATTTTGAACAATTTTAGGTTTTTCAAAAAAATGTTAGTCCGATATTCAATAATACTTATCTTTTTCTTCTTTATATATTTTTCTAATTATTTATACCTCTGGGCATAAGAACCTTCTCAATATGCATATACAGGCTAGAATAGAGCTGATATAGCAAAATTTCAGAATGGAAAAAAAGTGGTCTAAAGTGTCTATGCCTCAGCTCCTCGGTTTTTTGCCAATAAAAACGGCATTTGAGCCATTTTGAGCTATTGTGTTTTAGAAAAAATCGTAATGTAAAGGTAAGTAAATTCAAAAATATGCAGGTAAGTAAAATAGCTACTTGGTCAAAGCAATTTCAAAAATGCCCAACATTTCGGAAGAACTTCGGTTCACAGTGGTCTAATGTGTCTATTCTAGAGCTTAATGGATTGTTTGCTTTTTTCAATTAAAATGGTATAGAATTTGAGATATTTTGAGCAAATTTAATTTTTTCCTATTAAATATCGTATTCTACCGTGCTGGTTTTTTGAGCTCATTCGATCGTTGACACAACAAACTCGCCAGAATAATGTCAGTTAAATATCGGAAATTTTAAATATGGGCCAACAACATGTTAGGCAATTTTTGTTCACTATACATGTCGACCTTCTGAGCTCGTTAATTTGTTCCCTTTTCTTCCGAAAAAATGGTATAAGATTTGAGGTCATTTGAGGCCATTCGAGTCTTTCGGAAAATTATTAAGTAGTTTTTTTCGACACAAAAAGCTCCTCATTGCTTATGCAGGGTGTTTGAGTTAAGTATACGGCACACAAAGGTCATGCATGTTGTTCAATGGGTACGTTAGATTCCTCCCTTCCTTTCATTGAAAGTAGTATAGAATTTGATTCTTTTTGAGTGAATTGAGTTTTTCCAAAAAATGTCATACGCTAAGTTTCGATTCCTTCGGCCAGAAATAAAGTTTCCCAACGTGTCTTTTTTGAGGTCAATGAATTGGAATTTGAAAGGAAACTTGGATTATGGACTATGGATATTAGTAGTAGTAAACATCTTTATTTCTAAAAAAGGGCTATCGACCTATCGGTCTTTCTGCCCTTGTTTAATACATGCAGTCTTAATCTAAATAAAAAATAAATATGAAAATTCTCTTATTCTAGGTTAACAATATTATTAAATAAATAAAATTTCAGTGGCAAGAAGAAATTATTTTATTGTCCACTAGTCCGTTGCGTTTGTAAGTGTTCGAGTAGCGTTAATGTAGGGAAACGGAAGCGGGATTGTCTGGTTGGTCTTGTAAGACAAAGGGGATTCAGTATGGTCCAGTTGTAGGGGTTGTTTGTCTATTTTGTCTGTAGCTGTATGAGTCTTTCCGAGATCTTTGTCATGTTTGTGCGTTCGTCTAGTAGTTGGGTGGGGGGGTTGTGTAGTGGGTTTTGGGGGTGCCTTATTCGTGTTATTAGTCTTAGTGCAATTTGTTCTGTTGTTTGTGTATAACGTTTTGTCCTTTCTGTTCCGTTGGTCATGAGTATATGTCCAAACTCTAGCAAGGGTCTACAAATAGCTTTATATATTTTGGTGGCGGTGTTTGTGCTGATTCCTCTGTCTTTGTAGGTTAGTGATCGGAAGTGTTTTGTTCTCTTTATTGTTTCTGCCCTGATGTTTCGTATGTGTTTAGTGAATTTAAGTTTGTGGTCGATTGTGATTCCAAGGTATTTTACGTCGTTTTTTGGTTGTGTCGTTTGGCCGTCTGCAGTTATTGTAGGGGAGTCAGCGTTGAGTCTGTGGTTTGTGAGCAGAAGTTGGTTTTTTGACGCGTTTGGTGTTAGTCTCCATTTATAAAACCATGTCATTGTGTTGTTTGTTAGTGTTTGGAGTCTTTGCGCTGCTCTCTCAGTAGTTTTGTCATGTACAATAAGTGCCGTGTCGTCTGCGTATTGTAATATGTATGCCGATCTGTCGATTTGATTTTTGTCTGGTAAGTTGTAATTGTATATGTCATGGCAGTATATATTGTAGAGAAACGGTGAGAGCGGGGATCCTTGAGGGAGCCCTTGTTCAGGGGAAAAAGAAAATGACAGTGTTTTATCAATTCGTACTTGTAGTTGTCTGTTTTCTAGTAAGTTCTTTATGGTGTGTAGTAGATATGTTGGTGTGTGTAGTTTGTATAGTTTGTATAGTAAGCCTTATGGATATATTATTATTATTAAAAATGAATTGGAATTTGAAAGGAAACATGGAATCGAAAAGGTCCAAAATTTTATGGACTGGTTGGATTCCTAGCTCATTTACCATCAAAATGGTTTGAATTCGATGACATTTTGTGACCGGAAACTTGTAGAATTCTATCCGCTACCCGAGTCTAAGGATCTGGCAATGTTTAATAAAAATACATCCGTTTTCATTCAATGGACCATCTTTAGAATGAATTCGTTATTCATAGAAACATTTGCTTATAAAACGAGATACCACTAGATTTAAGTAGATTGACTTTCTGAGAGAAAATAGAACCCATTTACTCATAAATAAATGTGTTCTTTCGATTGTATTTCAGCAGAGGCAATCTGTTCTGGTCACCATAAACACTGATCTAATTGGAATCTAATTCTTACGTGTTTATACTGTTTATACAATATCTCCAGGCAGCAATTCAGTTCCTTGACTTATTTTAAGCCGTAGCAAAACTCAGGATCCCCACCATTGGCTGTGACGTCACAGTTAGTGTGCGAGAGTGTGTCGAATCCAGATATCCCGAATTGACCGGCGTACACACATATTCAGAGCACCCTTGATTAGTTACACTCGTTTTAATCAAGGCAGCGGTACGGTTTTTTAAAATACTTCCTCCTTTTTAGGATGTAAACTTGAATGAGAGTTGAATAGTTAAGAAATGGTCCTTTGAATCGGACTCTTAAGACTCCCGGGAGCCTTGAGTTTATGCGGATTGATGTTTAAAGTGACTACCTACCAGATATTCGCGAAATGTTCCAATTTTGTTACTTTAGAATTGAATTTATTTAAAACATTGTTACTTTTCAAAGTTGTTCCTTATAAAATTCTTTAAAAAAACATTGAAAAGTAGATGGTTTTAATCGAATTCTTCCGATAGTTATTCAATGGTAATGGTCACTTCTGAGTTTTCTGAGTGCCAGTAGTAGTGTACCTGCTCATGTAATTTAGTTCTGGATAATCAGGTAAGTTGAAATTTAAATCTAGTTAAAACGCGGCAATTCGATTTTTTTTTCGAATTTAAATTTAAATTCTGCCGCTCTATATTGTTTCCAGCTTTGCTTGCCTTGGATTTCGCAGCTTAAGTTTAAGAATAATTCTCATTTTGTTATCGATCGAATTGGTAAGGATTTTTTGTTTTCTGTAGATTTCTTTATATTATTCAAATTATTATATCCAATATCGGCAATAGATAGCATGCTTTCGCTCTGTTAATTTATTAAAATTATATTTATGTTAAACGTAACGTCTTGGATATGTCCGCGATGAGTTATTTAGATATTTGGCACAGATCTTACCCAGGCGTTAAAATAGTCACTATAAGGTGTGCCACTTATTTCCCGACCTATTTTTTTCTAAATTCACGACGCCTTTTTATAATATTCTTTATATGCAGCACAACTAAGCGCCTAAGTAGTATGGAATGTATTTTTGCTAATTTACATCTGTGTACATGAGCCAGTTTGTTTGGATTGAAAAGCAGCCCACCGGATACTGAAACTGACTTTAATTCGTGCTATTTCGTTTGAACAGTCCGCATGCATAAGAAAAATAATTGATATTAGGCAATTTTCGGAAAAGAGAAATAATTCCAACAAAGCAGTTGAAATCAGTGAACCGGACGAGCAATTTTTTAGTTATTTATTGACAAAAGTTATACTTTATATTAATGTAAAAAAATATTTACTCTTTTAGCTGTTAGATGTTTGTTAAAACATATGTTCCATTTCCTCTAATCAATCCAAATCAAGCCAAATACTCAAGCAATCTATAAACATTCATTATGAAAATATAGGATATTAATTAAGATAAAAAAGTTTTTATTATTAGTTTTCATTATTTTCATTTATTAGGTTTTCCATTATTAGAAAAATAAGTTTGCCGATATTTTAGACTAACAATTTGCGTGTCAAATGCGACATTTTTTCTAAATCATCTAAATATGCGTGCAGTTGAAAATAGCTCTTGTTCATTTTACTTAAGAGACAAACAATTATTATTATTAGTATTTTTATATAAACATGTAAATGTATTAAAGGTAATTTTATACTCACGAAATTGTTATTTCCCATTCAATATTGAAGAATAGGCTTTGAAAAACTTTTTAGCGAATATTCACAACAGAATTAACATCTACTTTTTTTCAAAGAAACAAACTAAAAGTGTAATTAAGATCTTACCGAATTTCCGCATAAGTATTCGATTTGAAAGAGCAAAAAGATCAGACAATTTCAGATTTATGTAGCAAACATTTTCCAGTCGAGAGAACTACTAAAATAAATAAATTAAAACTATTTAAAAATGCGATGAACCGCATATATATGCATCTTGCATATAATTTAAAAAAACGCTTTTCATCATTAAATTGCGAATTAAATGTTTTATGCGTATTTCAATTGAATGCTAAACTGCTCAACCACGTAAACATTACACGGTCAGATTTGCTCTAACTATCTTCTTCAAGTAGCACTACAACCCTATGTGGGTCTTGGCTGAAAGCACAAGTTGACTCCATCGACTTCTATCTAGCATTGTTTCCTATTCATTTTCAAGGCCCATCTTCCACATATCCGATAGAACATTGTCCCTCCATCTCATTTTAGGTCTTCCCGGTGGAATGTGTCCTGCCCATCTCAGTCTTTGTGGCTTTGCTTCTCTCACAATATCTCCCTGGAACAATTGTTGCAACTCCGCGTTTGTTCTTATTCGATATTTCTCTAAATTGGGGCCTGGGTTGGTTTTCGTAAATATTTTTCACTCGAATCTTCGCAGGACGTCTTCGTTTGCTTTGGTTTGGGTCTACGCTTCACATCCGTACATGACTACCGGTCTTATAGTAGCATGGTACAATTTTGGTTTTGAGGATCGCGACATTATTCTCGATTGGAACAGTTCTCATAGTGTATAATAGCATCTATTACCGCTTTGTATGTGGGCCTTCATTTCTTTATTCATGTTGTTGTCTGCTGTGATGAGTACGACGATTTTTTTGAATTCTGAGACCCGTTCAAAATTGTAGGTGTCAATGGTTACATTTTGCTCTAGTCGATCTCTTCCGTATCTCCGGTAATTAAACATGTATTTTGTTTTGTCTTCATTAATAGGTAATCCTACTGTGTCTGTCTCCTTTTCTATTTTTCCAAACAACTCTTTGATTTCAATGGCTGTTTTACTGACAAGATCTATATCATCTGCAAATGCCAGTATCAGGTTTGGTTCACTGCTTGAAAAAACTCCTATATCAATGGTAACCCGTTTTTATCGCTGGGTCCAAAACGATATTGAAGAGTATTGGAGACAAACTATCACCCGATTTCAGGCACAGTTTTCTGACACCTCACAGTTTTCCACCTCACAGTTTTCTGACATGTTGTTCTTAACTTTAACACAGCACCGGCTACCCTCCATATTTGTAATATGGACTATTTTCTTTGGGATTCCACATTCTGCCATGGCTGCCCATACATGGTCACTTATCACGTTATCATAGGCTTGTTGGAAGTCGATAAATAGTCGGTTGAGGTCCTTATCAAATTCCCAGTGTTTTTCGAGGATTTGGCGAATAGTGAAGATTTGATCTATCGTTGATCTGCCCGATCTAAAGTCGCACTGATAATCACCTGTCGATTCACGTTTGCAAGCACTTTACATGCGGTGTTGATGAGAGATATCCCTCCGTAGTTTTTGCATACCTGATAGCTTCCTTTTTTATGTAGGGGTATAATAACACTTTGTTTCCAGCTTTTCGGTAATGTTTCGCTGTCCCATATAAGTACGATTGCTCTAACTTTATAACTGGATGAAATCATCAATTTAAGAATCATAACTTCTGAACCAGCGCATGATGCGAGTTGAAAATCTCAGAACTAATAGAAGAGATTCAACTCCAAAAGTATCGAAAATTTCGTTTAAGTTCGCACTAAAACCTGATTGTTTCCGACTTTGAAAACGTAAGTAATAAAATGAACGATTTTCCTCAAATGCACGCTCTTGTCCAAAAATTGATAACTTTTGAATGAGAGGATGGCCTCAGTTGAAAATTAGAATTTATTAGAAGACATTGGAATCCAAAAATGCTGAAATTTTGGTTTAAATCGCGCTGAAACCTAAGGGTTGCAAACTTTGGAAACACAGGTCATAAGATGAACGTTTTTCTTCAAATACACCCTCTCGCCCGAAATCTCACAACTTCTGAACCAGCACATGGTGCGAGTTGAAAATCTCAGGTCTAATAGAAGACATTCGGCTCCGAAAGCGCTGGAAATTTCGTTTAAGATGCACAGAAACCTGAATGTTTTCGACTTTGGGAATATGGTTGCTGCGAGCGATTTGTTTTTTGTTTCAAATCTTATCTAGTCCAATTCTTTTTCTGTCAATTCTGTTTTTCTCTTAATTATTAATTATGACATTAAGCCATGACTCATATCTCAATACAGATTTTTAGTTTTTTGTTGATTTCTTTTATTTACTAGGTGGTCACAAAAAAACTATCTGAGCCCTTGCAGTGATAAAAGCTTTTCTTTTGAACCAATTTTTCAAACTTTCTTTACTTTCAAGCAATCTGCTCATTCAGGCAATCCTGTATATTGAATTTTAGTCTGAAGTCGACTTTGAAGTTTTAGCTGCAAACTTTCTGTTTTAAACTTTCTTTACTTTCAAGCAATCTGCTCATTCATGCAATCTTGTATATTGAATTTTTGTCTTAAGTCGACTTTGAAGTTTTAGCTGTAACATGAGAGCTGTAAAAGTAATGCAAAAATATCAGAAAGCTTTTTGAGATATGAGGCGATATATGCCTTTCGTGTTGAAGACTGGCAGAAAGCCGAACTTTCTGATATTTGGAATTGTTTCATTTTCGACCCTGTAGGAACTTTACTTAAATTACTTCATTTTGGAAAAAAATACCTATTTGCAGACAAATAATTGGGCCAGATAACTCTTTAAAGAGAAATTAAACCACTGAATCCAATCAGAATTTAGCCAGTTTTGGCCAAACTTGGGGTAAATTTAGCAGTTTATTTTGTTGATCAATTTACATGAAAATCTGAAATTACCATTGAAAGTAAGACGATATCAGCTGAAATATTTAGAGCCTCGACTCACTGGAATTGTTGTTCACAATTTTCAATTGAACTTAGATCAGGTAGATCGATCTGTTCGAAAAAACACCGTTTCAAATAAAATAAAACTAGTGAAAAAATCAAAGTTTAATAAATGCATTTTCCAGTCGCATAAATTCAAAATCTGAAATTACCATTGAAAGTAAGACGATATCAACTGAAATATTTAGACCCTCGTCTGTCTGGAATTGTTGTTCAATTGAACGTAGATCAGGTAAAACAATCTGTTCCAAAAAACACCGTTTCAAATGAAATAAAAATATTGAAAAAATCTAAGTTCAACAGCTGCATTTTTCAGTCGCACAAATTTCCAATAGTTTAATACCGTGGTCCATATCCAAGACTTTATAATTTTCCATTGCGTTGTCATATTAGTTTAATTTTTTATGAATTTGCTTCTCTTTGTTTTCATATTTGAATGGTTTGTACTTTGCAGCTTTGCACGCCGCTATTAACATGCAGGAGATTTTCATAGATATTCCTTCACCCAAATCGACTAAAAGGTGATTGTTTTATTATTATTATTATTTGTCTTATATTTTAATTTAAAATTTTCCAGTAATATACTATTTTTTGTAAATTTTTGTCTTTGTCTGAACCCCATTCATATACAACTGAACTTCATGCATAAAGTTCTTAATTCCAAAAATAACTTTAACACTATTTGCATAAGTGCAACTTTACTAACGCGATTATTAATTGCTAAGAGCTAATTTTTCAAACGCTTTTAACATTATATGAACTAGACGGTTTTCATAAACAACATGAGGCTTTGAATTAACCCAGTAAGTTTTAATTAAGTGTTATTAGCAATGTTGGCTCTAATCAAGGTACAGAGAGTTCAGATGCTTGAAAATGTACTCGAATTATTCATAAAGAAAATAAATTTCAAGACTGAAGATTATATAGGAATCATCTGCGAAAAATGATTCTAGAATATTCTCAAAAAATATATAAAGGGCAATTTTACGAAAGGTATATAATGTATCCAGGTTCATCTACGATATTTCCGAAATGTCACCGACAGCGACGATTTTCAACCAACCCTCTCAATTCACATCGTCTTATTCCAACCTGAACCGACATTCAAGGCAGCCTGAATATGCGAGTTCTGGTTCAACCAATTCGCTATTTACGCCAACCTACACGACCCCAAATAGTTGGTACCAGTACCAAACCACTGAGCCTTATCAGGTACCTAATAATGATTTCAATTCGATTAAATCACGTGATTATCGGCTACAATTTGTGAATATTTTCAGGCAAAAATGTTAAGTCCCACATGGAACTCCACTTATTCACCAGGCCAAGGCCAATTCTCCTACAATCCCTATAACTTGGCAGCTCTCAGTAATCTAAGCAGCCTAAACAATTTAAATAATCCCTTTTCGAACGACCATTTAGCTGACATAACCGAACAACTGGCCGAATTAGCCTTAGACCGAAGACCTTTGAAACGACCTCCAACATCATACTTGTGCCATTTATGCTTCCAGAAAGGCCATTATATAAAGGACTGTCCACAGGTAAGAGGAAATAATTTGAGTTTAAGTCACAGAATGCCTGGTCTTTAAGAACATTTTATTTCACTGGACTGGACTGGAAGAATAAAGAGTGGGCAAATGCCAAAAGTTTACAAATTAACATTAAAATGAATATGATTTAGTTGACAAAATGCCTTGGTTGATTTGTCGATTTCCTACTTACCTAACTTTATATTTTATCTACTTATTAACTTATAATTTATTTGTTTCGCATATTTTCCTGACTGTACTTTAATTCATTCCAATATATTCCTGGGTTTCAGTCAATTTTACTGTTTATTATTTAAAATAGTCACAAAAACGTTTCGGTGTCTTTCTCCACCATCATCAGTTTGTCTAAAATATACATTTACAATCATCATCAATTAAATAAAAAACTCTAACCAAATTTCACACATTAAAATACAATTACATACATATTAAAAAGTATATTAAGAACATTGGCTTTCAGGTGATGAGTCAGGACAAACATATCCGGGAAAAGACTAGAATCTATTGTCTAGAGATTCAAACCTCAATCTCAACTTACGTGTATAGTTCCCAACATGGCAAACACTCAACTGGTTACTGAATTTTCCATATTTTATTCGATATCAGGCGAGTGAAACAAAAAAAAACCCGTTTATATTACGGTTTTTTCTTTTTTTTTTTTTTTTTTTTTTTGGTTTTCAGGAATGCTTGGCAATTCTTCAATATCAGATGTTTATATTTTATTTACCTGGTCCAAATCAGTTCATTTATGCGATCATCTAATTAGTGTATGGTATACATAGCTCAGATTGTCTGTATCTGATCTGAAATTTATTGCATTTTGATGTTTCTTAATTTGTATCATTTCATGGATTCTTCTCTTATTATAGTTGTCTTCATTGACCAATATTTGCGTGTTATCGAAATCAAAATCATGCAACTTTTGTTTTGCATGTTGTGCTAATGCAAACAAAAAAGAAGGTGAAATCAGGTATATATCATTACCGCACATGCCAGAAATCAACACAAAAAATAAAAAATGTTTTAAAACCACATAATATTGCTATAGCAGAGAAAACTAAAAACAACTTGGCAAAAGAATGTTTTACAAAATTTAAGCCTAAAAGCGATAAATTGGACACACCAAACGTAATATACAAGATTGACTGTTTGAACTGTGACAGCACATACTTAGGACAAACAGGGCAATATTTAAAGAAAAGAGTATACGAACATAAGTACAGCTTAAGAAAGGTTAACGAGAATGCAACAGCATTAGCACAACATGCAAAACAAAAGTTGCATGATTTTGATTTCGATAACACGCAAATATTGGTCAATGAAGACAACTATAATAAGAGAAGAATCCATGAAATGATACAAATTAAGAAACATCAAAATGCAATAAATTTCAGATCAGATACAGACAATCTGAGCTATGTATACCATACACTAATTAGATGATCGCATAAATGAACTGATTGGACCAGGTAAATAAAATATAAACATCTGATATTGAAGAATTGCCAAGCATTCCTGAAAACCAAAAAAAAAAAAAAAAAAAGAAAAAACCGTAATATAAACGGGTTTTTTTTTTGTTTCACTCGCCTGATATCGAATAAAATATGGAAAATTCAGTAACCAGTTGAGTGTTTGCCATGTTGGGAACTATACACGTAAGTTGAGATTGAGGTTTGAATCTCTAGACAATAGATTCTAGTCTTTTCCCGGATATGTTTGTCCTGACTCATCACCTGAAAGCCAATGTTCTTAATATACTTTTTAATATGTATGTAATTGTATTTTAATGTGTGAAATTTGGTTAGAGTTTTTTATTTAATTGATGATGATTGTAAATGTATATTTTAGACAAACTGATGATGGTGGAGAAAGACACCGAAACGTTTTTGTGACATTTTAAATAATAAACAGTAAAATTGACTGAAACCCAGGAATATATTGGAATGACTTATAATTTATCGGAACATAAATTAAAATTTACTCATAAAGCTTCTACAATTTGTTTACTTTGATAAAACGTGCTGAAAACGTCTATTCATCGAGTAATCGATTCAGAAATGCACTTTGTGTAGTTCTAATAAATTTATAAAAAACAAGTGTTTGGTTCTAATTTATTGGACTTTTGAAACTGAATGCTTCTCACAATGAACGACACTAAATAATTTTTAAGTGGACAGTTTAAGGGTCGTATGTTCAACAGGCACTTGTAGAATAGGGCGCACATTTAAAAAAAAACTGCACTTTTAAAGCCCTAATTGGACTTTTGTCACAGCTTATATATCATGATGATATATAAGTTGTGCTTTTGTTATTCGATGTGAAACTTGGAAAATTCCTAAAATCTCTCCATTTTTTGCGCAGGTACAATCTTTCTAAAAACATTTGATCAAGTTTGTTCAATTATTCCTGTACTGTTTACGCATCTGCTTGAACTTCATTTTAAAGCATTAAGTTAAAAAAGCAAATAATTAAAAATCGGACATACATTAGACTAGAATATTAATGCAATTATAATGTATTTGAAATAAAATATTATTTTACGTAAAATCTTTGTACACATATTATTTAAAACAGTATTCCATTTTATATAAATTTTCACATCATTTTTTTCCAGAATGAAAATAATCATCAAACTTGAAAACAACATTTATAAATTGGTATATTGGCCTGTTCAACTGTTGCATTTTTCATAAAGTAACTGTATTTTTACATAAATGGCAAAAGCTTCAATATCCATTGTGTCCACGAATGGACTCCTAAACGCAATTTAATTGATTTAGAGTATGAACGCGCCTCATAGTTAATCCAGCAACTATTACTCCAAACTTTCCTAATAAACTTTGCTTTTAACTTCAATAAAATATTGAAAAAGGCTTCATAAACCAAGTGCAGCTGCTCCAAAATGTCCAGGGAAGAAACAATAATTTGCATCAAGGCACATTATGTTCAACTATCAACAGGCGATTATTTTCTGATGACTCCAACAGTATTGCAATGGACATAACCAATACTTAAATCGAGATAACAAGTTATAAATAAGCGAGGAAAAATAATGGCTCATAGTCAGACAAATGCGAAAATTGAATACCTTGCAGACATTAAATCTTCTAATCAGTATTTTCATGTTTAACGTTATCAGTTCTGAATGTTTTACACAACGAAGACAGACAAAGCATTCTGGAATGCTCAATTCTATTTATTTAAAAAGCTATTTATTTCTTCTTTCGTTTCTATTCTATTAATTTAAAGAGCTTTTCTGTGCGACCATAAAAATATTTCTCATCAATTTAATTCTAGGCTCGTCCTAGAGGTGAAGGTAAAACCCCATACCAAGGAAGGAAAAGATGTTTTGGAGAATACAAATGCTCAAAATGTAAACGGAAATGGATGTCTGGAAATTCCTGGTCTAATATGGGCCAAGAGTGCATCAAATGCCATATCAACGTATATCCCCATAAGCAGGTAAGTAAATTTAAGTTTTGTGAACGAATGAATCGTCGTTCTCCGCCAAAAATCAGCAGAAACATCCACTATTTTAAATCTAATTCATCAAGAACTACATTCAGTTGAAAGAATTTAGATGGCTGCATAATATATGTCTTGGTTTGTTGGTATATTTTTTTCCTGAAGCATTTCACAACTAAATGCAGTTGGTGAAATATAAGGTAAACACCGGAAATAACAGAGAACAAACAACTACCCAGAAATGTTATTCAAGAGTATTAATTACCAGAACTAAAATGGGGTCAAATCTTTTGATTTTTTGGGTTTTTGCTGTGCACGTATTTTTGTGAATTATCGATTTCAGCATTCCTCGTGCGGCTTCTAAAACAACTCGAACAAAACAATTTAACAATTTTATTCAACTTGGGCAGCAACCTTGCCACCAATCAAGAGTTTCTTCAAGTTTCAGTTATTGCTATCCTCCAAATTCAAGTTCTACCGAATAAAACTGATTTTTAAATTCTCTTGTTTTTTTCCTATATCCATATAAATATGGCTTAGTTATAATTGGCTCGAAAAAAGTGATTAACAAACCTTGCATTAAAGGCATTTTTTTATCATAAAAAAAACAACTAATAAAAAAACCAGTGTCAATTATCATGTATTTATTATAAAATAATTGGATTTTGCAGAGGCCCTTAGAAAAACCAGATGGACTAGATGTGTCCGACCAATCGAAAGTGCATCCTCAACACTTGTGCCAAAAGTGCAAGGAATTGGGATATTATTGCAGAAGAGTACAATAAATGGAAGAGAAGGCTTCCTTTTCTTTGAAACTATCCTTAAAGTTAAAAAAAAGTTAAATTAATATAACTACTTTCAAACAGATATAGATGTTTAGGTGGTTTACTTGTTCAGTTGAATGTATGTTTTATTTTTCCTATTTTTATATTTTTATTAACGATTTTATCAATCAGTATTTTGTTTTGTTCATATAGAGTTTATTCCTGCATTATAAGTACTTAGGGACTTGATGCAAGAAAGGATTTCACAGGGCTCATTTGCTATGTTTTCGGTCTATATAATTTCGAGGCCGAAATTTGCAGGGATTTTATGTACTTATTTCCATATGAGCTAGATATTTATAATATGTATTGTTAATTATATATTTTTCAGAAATGTGAATACTTTCAATGCATTACACTTTTTTTGGTTGTGATACGTGATGACTGTAAGAGAACACATTTAAGAACTGCGAACAATCTATGTACTGTCTGTATAAATTAGAAGTGTCCATTCTTGTTATATACATGTGTATACAGTTTAATTATGTAAACCCTTTATTATAATTTTACCAGGGTGAATAAATCAAGTTGAAATTATATAAGTTTTTTTTTGCCCATGGATGTGTACTATCAATACTCAGAAGTATACTTTGAAAGCTTCGTAGCCAAATACTTACGCATATAATTGTAAATAGAAACTCCGAAAAGAATCATCGGGCGAGGGCCATCAGGGTTTACTTGAAGAATGGAGAAAAAATGTTAAAAACACATTTTGAAACTGGTAAGTTTTCGGGCTTTTAGGCAGACGTGATAAAGAATTTCTTCCGGACGTTTCGCAGGCACGAGTCTTTTCCATCTCCGGAAGTGCAAAAACCCGAATACCCACCAGTTTTTTCACCACATTTTATACCATACTTTAAAGTAAAAACATTTTATTTACTGACTGTTAGGTAAAAGCGGTTAATTAAACTTGATAATTTAAATTCGCTGTTTAAGCGTGATGTTAAAGCGTGTTAAAACTGTTGTAATATGCATATTAGTAAATACGTGAAATAATAAAACATCTTATATAAAAGTAGTTTTATTATAACCAATCATTGTTGTGTATTTTCCTGACTGTGCTTCAATTTATTTATTTTTTTTTCAGCCAATTTTATTGTTTATTATTTAAAATGTTACAAATACGTTTCGGTGTCTTTCTCCACCATCATCAGTTTGTCTAAAATATACATTTTTATATTTATTATCAATTTAATTAAAAAAAAAACTTTCACAAATACAAAAATTAAAAAAACAAGAAACCCAGGAAATTTTGAAATTATAACCAATACATGTAATCAGCTAAATCAATCCCTTATTTTATCACCAGGACAGTCGGTCGGGTTCTTTGGACCATTTATAGATGCCACCGCGTTTCTTAAACATCGCCTCGTCGAATCCGGAAAATTGCAAGGCGTTTTCGACGCCGATGTCCAAAATGGACTTTGAAGGAACTTTTGCTCCTTGCCGACAGTCCAGAAACCGCATCTAAACCACACATATATTTACTTGGATGGAAAAAAGCATATCACACATCGACTTACGTATTCGTCTAGAATTAAGTAGCTATTTTGCATTTTTGTATTTGATTCGGGAACCAAACACTTAACTGATTGGTGTCTGGCAATGAAACGCTCGAAAGCGTCCGAGTCGATATAAAACTTTTGGGCATCTCTTAGCGCTTCCGGACCAGCGTTTTCGCCCTCCAGAAGTAGACACTGGAACACCTTCCATCTAAATGAAAATTCCATCTGTTTAGCAGCTGATAATAAGTTAAGAAAGGTGCTAGTTCTTACCTTATGGGGTTCAGCATGTTAATTTCAGTAACCATGTTCTCGTCCTGGTTGTACGTGTTCACCACCGTGTTAATTTTCAACAGAATGTCGTACTCGGAGACACCAATCCCTGATTTTTTGCAGCTTTTTTATGTGATTTTTGTTGCCCTGACCTCTGCCAATCGCCTAACAGAAAAAAAATTATTAATTTTAGCAGTAAAATAACATTTTCATAAGTACATTTGTACGAAATACATATCTCCAGCCAAGACTTTTTTGATCCTAAAAGTTTTAATCGGAGTTTTACTACTTGACTTAACATTTAAAAAAACCTATAGGGTGTAATTCTACTTAGAGCATAGCACGAATGCGAGTAAAGATAAACTCTGAAAAAGCCTCTATAGGATCCTATAGGATCCATTAGGTGCCAAATAAATTAAAGAGGCTTAAAATATTTTGAAAGTAAATGGTTGCAAATTATTGGGTCCTTTTTCTTTCAAATTTGCTCGAGGCCAACCGAGGGCCAAAAAACTGTTTGAAAGCGACGGCATCACTTTCGAAAGCTTTGGAACCTATTAGAATTTTTTTATTTATTAAAATTTTTAATCCGAAGACGAGCTCAACTTGCAAAGATGCCAAATTTTCTATATTTTATCTGTCTTTTATTACTGATTAAATTAGGTCCACAAACCGAGTGTTATGGAAATAAACTCGCTCCAGTTCTGAAGTAATGACTATTATATATTTTAAACAAACGCCCTGAACAAGAATGCTCTTTCTAGGGAGATTATTAGGTATTTTGATATTCTTAGTTCAAAGTCAAAAATAACTGCATTTTTAAAGATTTGAGAGTTTCTAAACAATCAGCATGGTGGTTGGATTTAGGTGAAACTTTCACAACTCATTTGCGTCAGTCCGTTGGTTCATGTACACTTTTGAAAACTTTTAATTCCCTCACACAACAGTGGCGCAGGCAGGATTAATTTTTCAGGAGTCTGCAGTTTTTAGAGCTTGTTTACTGAAAGTCGCAAGTTTGAAAGCTTGTCCAAGTCAGTCAATTCTAGAATTTGGTTCAGTTTTTCACCATTTACCTGGTAATCCGGTACTATCAGGTCCTATGCATCATCTAAAACTTGTTGGATGTAACAGTGGCGGAGTTATCGGTTATTTGTCATGTGGTTGCAGATTCTAGTGCGTGTTTGCTGCATTTTTCAAGTTTGGAAAGCTTTTAAAAATCAATAGGTTCTTGGATTTGGATGCATTTTCCAAATTTTTATGCCGGATACTCTATGTCAATTTTACCAAAACCGAAACAAACTATAAATCAGACAGTTACGAAGGTTTATCTACGTTCAGTTCAGTGTCGTGTCCGAAGGGCCTGGCACAACAAATGCATTGGAGTCTATTATACGTTCAAATAGACTTCGACAGTGAGTGAAATTTAATGTATTTGTTGTGCCGAGCCCCTCGGACACGACACTGATAGGAGAACAACAAACTATAAATTAGAGAGTTAGGAAGGTTTTTTACAATCAGATCAGTGCCGTGCCCGAAGGGCTCGGCATAACAAATACATTGAAGTCTAATGGATGTTTAAATAGACTTGACATCCAGTGGAGTTTAATGTATTTGTTGTGCCGAGCCCTTCAGGCACGACACTGATAGGAGAACAACAAACTATAAATCGAACAGTTGCGGAGCTAGAAATTATTTTTTAAGAATATGCAATATTCAGTACTTGTTTACGGTAAGTTGCAAGTCTAAGGCACCTAAAAAAATCAAGAGCACGCGAATTTGCCTAAAATTTTCGATATTGATTGCTTGGTAATAAGACGTACTCGAATAAACTTTTTATGATCTGTCGAGTTGCTATGACTTGGCCACCCATATCACCGGATTTTAACCCACTAGTCTTTTATGTTCGGGGACATGTAAAAGATAAATTATATTTTATTTTACTTCAGTTTCATCCAGAGATGATTTAGTTTTACGAATTCCGGAAGCCTGCATAATAGACGGCAAAATCCAAATCAAGTATCAAGGATGGACATTTCGAACAATTTCTTAAATTTTTGTTGTGATACACCATCGATTGAATCTGTTATTTTATTGTATTACTTTTATTCAAAAGAAATTTCTGGGTTCCAGTCAATATTATTAGTCAAAACATTTAACAAATACGTTTCGGTGTCCTCCTCCACCATCATCAGTTTTTCTAAAATACACATTCACAGTCGTCATTAATTTAAAACAAAAGCTCTGCTAAAATATACATACTAAAATACAAATTACAAACATATTTAAAAGTATATTAAAAACATAGGATCACAGGTGATTAGTCAGGACAAGCATGTTCGGGAAAAGACTAGAATTTATTGTTTAGAGTTTCTCTACAATATATACTGCCATGACATATACAATTACAACTTACCAGACAAAAATCAAATCGACAGATCGGCATACATATTACAATACGCAGACGACACGGCACTTATTGTACCTGACAAAACTACTGAGAGAGAAGCTCAGACTCCAAACACTAACAAACAACACAATGACATGGTTTTATAAATGGAGACTAACACCAAACGCGTCAAAAAACCAACTTCTGCTCACAAACCACAGACTCAACGCTGACTCCCCTACAATAACTGCAGACGGCCAAACGACACAACCAAAAAACGACGTAAAATACCTTGGAATCACAATTGACCACAACCTTAAATTCACTAAATACATACGAAACATCAGGGCAGAGACAATAAAAAGAACAAAAGACGTCCGATCACTAACCTACAAAAATAGAGGAATTAGCACAAACACCGCCATCAAAATATATAAAGCTATTTGTAGACCCTTGCTAGACTATGGACATATACTCATGACCAACGGAACAGAAAGGACAAAACGTTATATATAAACAACAGAACAAATTGCACTAAGACTAATAACACGAATAAGACACCTCCAAAACCCACTACACAACCCCTCCACCCAACTACTATACGAACGCACAAACATGACAAAGATTTCGGAAAGACTCATACATCTACAGACAAAATGGACAAACAATCCCTACAACTGGACCATACTGAATCCCCTTTGTCTTACAAGAGCAACGAGACAATCCCGCTTCCGTTTCCCTACATCAACGCTACTCGAACACGGTAATTGTAAAGAACACGGGCTTCTTTTAAGACTGCAGCTTTGCCGATTAAAAATATGCTCACCTTATAGAAAATCTAATAACAAACAACATTTGTCCTATAGAGTTTTCGAGAACATGCCGTTTTCCACCACTTTTCACTCACTGAAATTCACCAATTTCCAAAACAAAACAAAGGTCGCCATGATGATTCGCTCTTTGCGACGGCGTACTAGTCGAAATTTTTGGCGCAGTTGCCAGTACTATCACTACCACTACCTTAAACACGGGGGTTCCCACGCGTTCAGTTTACCAGAAACAATCAATCGCATTTAAGTTTCAAGTTTTGTTTGAAGTTACTACTGTTATTACTACTAGTTTATAATAGAAAAAAACATTTTTGGACGATGGCCGGAATTGCAAGAAATAGTGTGTGTAGCGTTGTGCGGTGTAGTGACTGCCAATTAACTGAAACTGAATTCCAACAAATTGTGGTAGAGAGCGAATCTCTGTTAGACTTTTTTATAGGCACGGAGTTTTGACTTGCCATTTTCGCTGCTCCTGCGGGACTGTGCTGTGTTCGAAAAAAACTCCGCGATCGTTTAACTTTCGTTGCCAAAAGCGGAACCCCAGAGATGGCACGTCTTGCACGACAAAATTTTCAGTTCTTAAGGGAACTTTTTTTCAAATTCAAAGCTGCCCTTGGGCCAAGTGGCTCGGCTTGTAATGTTTTATTTGTGCCGGCCTTTCCGCGATATGCTTTTGTTTCTAACGAAATGAAATTAAGTAAGGTGGCCATTGCCGATTGGTTTTCCTTTATCAGGGAAGTTTTTATTTATTGGGCAGATGAAAATTCTTCTCAGATTGGCGGAGAAGGTGAAATCGTCGAAATAGACGAGGCCAAAGTGGGAAAAAGAAAATATAACAGAGGCCGTGTTATCCCAGGACAGTGGATTTTTGGGGGCATCCAACGAGGCAATGGGAACTTTTTTGTTGTTCCCGTTGAAAATCGAAATACGCAAATTCTCTTAGAGATTATGCGCGAAAAAATTAGGCAGGGAACAACAATTGTGAGTGATTGTTGGAGAGCCTATGACTGCCTTGGTGAGGAGGGCTATATCCATATGAGCGTAAACCATTCCCTGAATTTCGTGGATCCAGAGACTGGTGCTCATACTTGAGCGACGGTGGAGGGAAGTGCGGAATTTGATTCCTAGGTTTGGCAGGAAAAAAGAACATTTTTACGGCTATTTATGTGAAGCATTGTTTATGATGCGTTACCCCAATCATACGCAACGATTTCATGCTTTTTGGGACACTGTCGCTCGGATGTATCCTCCAGTTAACCATTCATAAGCATTTTTCCTTCTGCAGCACCAATTTCTTTTCTATTTCTTTATCTTCATCCAATTTTATCTATGTTTTACCTATATTTCTTTAAGTTCACTCATTTCAAGGTTGATTTTGCATTTCCTTTTATTTTATATATTATTTGCGCCGTGTCTTTCCAAATAAATTATTTTTTTGAATTTTTGTTTCTATTGGAAATACCACATAAATCTTGTCATTCCTCTTTGTTAAAAAAAGGGAGAAACCTGTTGCTCATATTATTAACACCGATTCGAAAGTTTTTTTGGAACACAGCGGGTGTTGTCCATTAGCACCATATTTAAGTTCTCTTCATCGGGTTAACAAATTTCACGCTGAAGTAATTTATGTTGCTAGATAAATCGAACGTGGGAAAAATGGTTAAGCTCAACCGAAATATACCCATAAATTTTAGAAAACACGTTCCTATAATAATGTAATAGTTTCTTCCGTGTTTTGGGATATTGCTTTCCTTCACTGACACTGCGCTTCTTTTCCCTCTAAGGACGTGCTTCTGGTAAGTTGTTAATTTTGAATTTATTACATTTTTGGTTGAGATTTTGTACTTTAGTGGCAGTTTGGCAACGCGGCTGAGCAGCCTCGATTTATCGGCAGCGCGTAGGCCACGACTGCGCGAAGGCAGCGAAAAGAAGCCCGTGTTCTTTACAATTACCAATAAGATTGTTAACCTAGAGTAAGAGAATTTTCATATTTGTTTTTTTATTTAGATTAAGACTACATGTATTAAAGAAGGACAGAAAGACCGATAGGTCGATAGCCTTTTTTAGAAATAAAGATGTTTACTACTACTCCAAGATTCTTCAAACGAAAACTACCTAAGTTCGAGAGTACTTTTAAGTTAAAAAAGAACACGAAACGACAAGTTTACCACATATCTGCTAGAAATGGATGTTAGTACCTTGTTGATGTCCTCATGGAAGGAGTCACAGGAGATGGCCAATATATCCACATACCGACTGTAGCATTTAAACCAATTTTCCGTAATCATTGACCCGTTTGAGACAATGGATACAGATGATAACTTCAAAACCTCTTTACAAAATCGTGCCATTTCGCCTAGATAATTTCCACGTTCTGGCAGAAACGGTTCACCGCCACTGAAGTTAATTTTTTCCATACCTAAATTCCAACCACAAGAATTATACATGACTTTTAGCATTTTAGCAACTTACCCGCTTGTTTGAGCATCTCAAGTCCCTTTTTTGCCTCGTTCAACGGCATCAGAAAGGAGGTTTTAGCAGTATGAAAGCAAAAGCCGCAACTGTAATTACACTGACGGGTAAAATGATAATTAACGCTTTTCGGAATTATTTTATCCGGCGCGCGAATCAATTGAAAAGAAGCTACGATTTTCACCAACAACTGCGACCAGTATTTGCTCATATTTTTCAAACGTTTCACAATAATCCCAATGTAAATGTGATAACTATTTAATAAAGTGAACATTTTGCTTGTCGAGTAAACATACGCACTGGCTAACGGCAAGCGAACAACTCGAACACAATACTTAAATAGTAGTAGACTGGCCAAGTTCCAGCTCGGTTGGGAACTACCGATTTTCGTTTTGTAATTCCCAGAAATGTTTCGATTACGCCATGGACAACTTTAAACCAATAGCATCACAACCAACAATACAAGCATATGTAAACTATCGAATTTAATCGCATACTGCAATTAAATATCTCGAGCACAAAACACTGGACGGAATTCTAGACGTCTTTGTTTGAACAGGGACAGATACATGTCTCTGGCATAGATAAGAACAAATTCCAGCAGACACACTTCTCACTTGTGTTCGGTCGTTCAAAATACGAATTGATAAATGTATTGATATGCCATTGATAATGCCATTATTTTGAGCACTTAGTTAAAAAAAGGTACTTAGAGAATACATTTTCCCCGCGGAATAATACAACTTTGATACTAAAAATGTTTTCGTAAAATGCTTATTATTCGAGATATTGAGATCAAGGACCCGGACCGAAACGAAACAACTGTTCCGGTATAACGGTGTAACGGTTCCGGTTTAGAAAATAATTTCCAATTCAGTTCCGTTTCTGTTTTGGTTCCAAAATCTATATATAACAACAAACGAAGACAAAGATAAAGGCTACTCTAATTAGGAATCTCACTACGTTTTTCCTTGCTTGTTGTATTATACAAGATAAAAGATGAGCAAACGATCCACTGCTTCAGTCGGTACTTCGGCTGGTTGTATGGTAGGGGGTAGGAGGACTAGCAACCCCACACAAGGATTGAAATTTAAGTAACATTAAATGGAACTGTTGTGTATATTTTCGTGACTATACTTCAATTTATTTCAAAAAAATTCCTGGGTTTCCGTCAATTTTATTGTTTATTATTTAAAATGTTTCAAATACGTTTCGGCGTCTTTCTCCACCATCATCAGTTTGTCTAAAATATATATTTACAGTTATCACCAATTTAAATAAAAAACTTTCATCAAAATTCACATATTAAAATACAAATCACACACATATTAAAAAGTACATTAAGAACATTGGTTTTCAGGTGATGAGTCAGGACAAACATGTCTGGGAAAAGACTAGAATCTATTGTTTAGAGATTTAAATTTAATTTTAACTTACGTGTATAGTTGTTTCTACCTTGACATTTGGCTGGTTATTGAATTCCATATTTTATTCGTATCGAGCGAGAGAACAAAAAAAACTGTTTATACTTCGCCTTTTCTTTGCATTCTAGGAATTGCTCTGCAATTCCTCAATATCAGGTGTTTATATTTCATTTACTTGGTCCATGTATGGTAATCAGTGCATGTATGCGATCATCTAATTAGTGTGTGATACACAGAGCTAAGATTGTCTGTGTCGAATAAAATATGGATTTCAATAACCAGTCAAATGTGAAGGTAGAAACAACTATACACGTAAGTTAAAATTAAATTTAAATCTCTAAACAATAGATTCTAGTCTTTTCCCAGACATGTTTGTCCTGACTCATCACCTGAAAACCAATGTTCTTAATGTACTTTTTAATATGTGTGTGATTTGTATTTTAATATGTGAATTTTGATGAAAGTTTTTTATTTAAATTGGTGATAACTGTAAATATATATTTTAGACAAACTGATGATGGTGGAGAAAGACACCGAAACGTTTTTGTAACATTTTAAATAATAAACAATAAAATTGACTGAAACCCAGGAATTTTTTTGAAATTAAATGGAACAACATGAAATAAAGGCTCCCATACAAAAATTAATTGAATCGTATTTTTGAAAAGTAATATATTAATGAATTTTCTGACTTTAGCGCGTTTCTCTTCTTTCCGTTTTCACTCAGGTCTACAACTTCGCCAATTCCTCTGCTTTCACTTTTATTTCCGTTTAAAGATTGTTCTTCCTGGTTCATGTCTTCACACTCTTCACCATCTTTTGAGCAGTTGCTTTGGTCCAAAATTCCAATTTCAAATGTTTCGTTCCTGGTGATCGAAGAACTAAAATAATTCAACTTAAAAAAGAATTTTAAAAATATGTATAAACGTACGGTGTTTGTTCTTTACGATTGAAAAGTGTTACTTGCAAATATTTTGCCGTAAACCTCTTAATTTGTTTTCGACCTCGGTATGCGTTTTCAAGTTAATTGCCAAGCATATCTGTTTTGGTTCATCATAGAGTTAAATTTTGGCTGTAAAATCCGAATCTAGCAAATTTGGCGATTCTTATCGCAGGTGAAAGAAATGTTTCGCAGATTGCGGGATCACGTGTCCGTTAGGGCCAAATAATTTGGTGATTTTTGATTCTTGCGCCAACGGAAGGTTGGAGAGAGGAAAAACTTCTACTGGTGTAGCGGTAGATTTTTGGTGGTTGAAGATTGAATTAGGCCATGACGATCAGATCGGGAGGCCGATTTTTGAGTTTATTCCGCATGGTCGGGCTTTGAGTTTTTCATTGTGTTCAGCGCTACCGCATGGTCGGTTTTTGAGGATTTTAGAATCAAGAAATTCCTTGATGGTTGCATAGATTGCAAGAAGCCTTTCTTTCCACTGGGAAAAGCAATTATCCAATCGGCCAGTCGAAATTTTGAGACCCAAGAACCGGATAGACGAATCCATGATAGCCGCTATGACCACGTGTAATTGATCCGAGATCCGTGGAGCAATTCAAAACCAGATCTTTTGGGGAACCTCAGCGGACCGTTGGATTTTTGACGTTGAGACTGATCCTGGTGTTTTCCATTTTGGTAGAAGTTGTATGCTACTTGGAAGCATGCTGGCGCCCAACTTTTGGTGAAGACTTTTTTGTCAGTTTTTTATCACATTATTTTTTTATAACTGGACTTATTGACATTTAATAGTTAACTGCTTGTGATGAAACATTCAAGTTCGACTGCATTCCTTTCATTTTGTTTTTGACTTTAATTGCGATTCACAGTCGAACTTGAGTGATTTCCTTTCATATTTTGGTACCCCTTTACTGTGGATTTTTTTAAAATTATGATCACGACCGATCCCCATTGGAAGACCTGCGAGTCCACTGATTGAAGTTATCACTCCAGCCGGTCCCCTTCAGGATCCTTCCCCTTCACCATCCAGGCTTGATTGAAGTTAAGGTATCCATAGAATAAGGGTGCTACCAAATAAATCTGAGTGATACACTCTATGTAAATTTATATATTTTGTAATTTTCTTTCTCTCAGTAAAATTGTTAACTTGTTTAAATACATCAGTTGTGCAGTTGAATTTGAGTGTGCGTGATTTTCTATTGTCCATTGAGCGTTCCAAATATGGTTGACTAGCCGCAAAGTACTAGCTCTTGCTCTAACTAACGCCCGAGATAAAATACATATAGTTAGAAGTAAAATTCATAACAAAAGTCGGTTGGTCCTCACAAATAATTGTTCCTCTAAAATGTTTTCTTTAATACTTGACCTCGAAGGCGGCAACAAAAATTTGAGTCCTGGGAATAACCTCTCAACACTAACTTGAGTTGCCGTTACGCTTAAGAGTACTTGAGCACGCATGTATAACTCGGAATTAAGCTCATTCTTTTTCTTCCAGAAATCAAAAATCGTTTCATTTTTCGGTAAGCGTATGCGGCTTTGTTCCACTTGATAGGAATTTAAAATATTTTCAATTTTGTTAAGGGCTACAAATGAACCTTGTGAAGAAAATTCGTGCTGATTAATTCCTTTTAAAAATGTTTGCTCTGAATCTTTATGTCTCAAAAAGGCTTCCATTTCATCGCTTGATGAAGAACTAGATGATTCCGTTTCCATATCGTGTTGGTCAGGGTCAGATTTAGAATTAGAAGAATTGCACTCTTTTAAGAACATCAGTCTAGTCCATAACGACTTTAAATGTGCCTTTGCTCTTTCTACTTGATTGTCGTCTAAAACTACTTAATACCAAAAAATTGTTATTTTGTGATTTATACAAGATCTTGCCATTTGGGACAACTAGGCGCAAAGAATAGCGCTTATATTTTCTCCCTTTGACGGCGTCGCGGCGCCAACTATTAAAACGAATGCAGGAACAAGGGACCCGGACCGGAACCGATATGGACCCAAAACCGGAAAGGAACCGTTTCTTTTTTGGACAGGAACCGACGCAGAACCCATATTTTATATTATGACATTGTTAGGCGCTGAACCGGAACCGAAATAGAATATTTAGGTTTTTTTCGGTTCTGCTTGTAACGTTTGAAAGAAATTACTGTAAATTTTACAAACAAATGAAAATTATCATTTACCCTTCTGCAAATGAATATAAAAATACGTTTCTATGTTCTGGTGAGCCGCAGTGTCACTGTTAATGTGCCGACAAAGGGTCGGCACTTCTTTTAGTTAGTTCCTGGAATCGTTTTAATAGTTGGCGCCGCGACGCCGTCAATGGGAGAAAATATAAGGGCTATAACGTTCATTTGTAGCCTTTAACAAAATTGAAAATATTTTAAATTTCTATCAAGTGGAACAAAGCCGCATACTCTTACCGAAAAATGAAACGATTTTTGATTTCAGGAAGAAAGAGAATGAGCTTAATCCCGAGTTATACATGCTTGCTCAAGTATTGTTAAGCATACCGGCAACGCAAGTTAGTGTTGAGTGGTGATTGGCAGGACTCAAATTTTTGTTGCCGCCTTCGTGGTCAAATATTAAAGAAAACATTTTAGAGGAACAATTATTTGTGAGGACCAACCGACTTTTCAATCGTAAAGAACAAACACCGTACGTTTATACACTATTTTTAAAATTCTTTTTTAAGTTGAATTATTTTAGTTCTTCCATCGCCAACAACGAAACATTTGAAATTGGAATCTTGGACAAAAGCAACTCCTCAAAAGATGGTGAAGAGTGTGAAGACATGAACCAGAAAGAACAATCTTTAAACGGAAATAAGAGTGAAAGAAGAACGCGCTAAAGCCAGAAAATCCATTAACAAATTACTTTTCAAAAATACAACGATTAAAGTAATTTTTGTATTTAATATTGTCTGGGGTTGCTAGTCCTCCTACCCCCTACCATACAACCAGCCGAAGTACCGTATGAAGCAGTGGATCGTTTGCTCATCTTTTATCTTGTATAATACAACAAGCAAGGAAAATGGTCGTGAGATTCCTAATTAGAGTAGCCTTTATCTTTATCCTCGTTTGTTGTTATTTGTCGATTTTGGAACCGAAAAAGAACCGGAACCGGAACGAAATCGAATTGGAAATTATTTTCTAAACCGGAACCGTAACGGAACCGAAGTTTTAAATTTTGCCTTGGACCGAAACCGGAACGGAATAGTAATTTCGTTTCAATCCGGGTCCTTGGTCTCAAGTTGAATGTTACACTCGGTTACTTTGTGCAGCTACTCATCGCATGTGTGCGTGGCTTTTCAAATTTGGGGTTTTATTGTGAGCAGGCATGGAAAATATTCAGCTCTTAGATGCAATAAATGTGATGAATAATTCTTTACCAGTTGGTCTGTGTGTCAGTTTTGATTTATTATTCCATTTTAAATAAATATTCGAAGCGTTCGTGAGTGGTCGTGCTCCTTTCTCAAGTGGACTCCATGGGTTTCCTACAAAAATTGTGACATATTGGCTTGGCAACACTGTTGACCATTATCACACTTCATGAAAGTCAGGTCCTGCCAACAGTCATTAGCGCTTGGTCTTTCTGCTTGCTCTTTCTCTCGTTCGCTTACAACGTGAAAAATGGCTACCACAATCTCAAAGAAGCGAAAATTCGTTGGAGACGGCGTTTTCAAAGCCGAATTGAACGAATTTCTGACTAGGTAAGTCCTCTTTTATCCCCGTTTTGTTGAGAGGAACTTAATGTACCCGAAAACATCCAATTTTGTCCAGAAAAGTAGATGGAATAGGTTGGATAGTGACATGTGGTTTGAGAAATGGTGAATCGGATGAATTCGAGTTAAATACTCAAGTTCACTCGGTGAATTAATGCTTTTAACATGATTATATGTGTAAGTTGCACAGTTTAAGTTTTCCCAACAAATTGTAAACGCCAAATCAGCAACCCTGAATTTAAAGGTTAATGCAGATTATATGGCATGCTTATTCACAGAACAACTAAATGGAAATATTAATAAACTAAAGTCGCCGGGGTTCTGGACTAAACGAAAAAAACGCACGTGTGCTTTTATTAAACATACGTATGAGTTATAGAATAACACTCAAATTCACTATTTTGCTGCATGTAAATCATTTCTTTCGCATTTGGGTAAGATAAGTCAATATTTAGTAATTTACAAAATTTGATCAGAACAGTTCAGAACTGAATGCAACGTTGGACAAATATGTCGAAAAGCTTAAGGTATAGCTGAAAGTGGACTCGCATGGTACCCCTCCTCATGCATGCTATGTGTATTTATGTGTTGTAGTTTTCTTGCTTTTTTCAAACGGCTTTAGTTAAGACAAAAATCCATTCAGATTCTACACTATCAAATGCTCGTATTTTTTAAGGAAATGCTATTTTCAACCGCTTTTTGCTGCAAAAAAAAATCATTAATTTTTAATTTTTTTCCCAGAGAATTGTCTGAAGATGGTTACTCCGGTGTGGAGGTGCGTGTTACCCCAACACGTACAGAGATCATTATTATGGCAACCAGAACCGACCGTGTCTTGGGAGAGAAGAACAGGAGAATCAGGGAATTGACGTCTGTTGTACAGAAACGTTTCAATTTCCCCGAAAACTCCATTGTTCTCTATGGAGAAAAGGTTGCTAATAGAGGTCTATGTGCCATTGCCCAGGCCGAGTCTTTGCGGTTCAAATTGATCGGGGGGTTGGCTGTACGCCGAGCCTGCTATGGTGTTTTGAGGTACATCATGGAATGCGGTGCTAAAGGTAATATAATACCAGAGCCAAATGTGGAATGTGGGTTTTATAGGTCTCGATTGTTTCAGGTTGCGAAGTTGTCGTGTCTGGAAAACTGAGAGGACAAAGAGCTAAGTCCATGAAGTTTGTTGATGGGCTCATGATTCACTCGGGAGACCCATGCAACGACTATGTAGACACTGCTACACGCCATGTGTTGCTCAGACAAGGTGTTTTGGGAATTAAGGTGAGTGAAAAATTGATGGGATTTAGTGAAGTACTCTAGAAGTTACACCTTGATGTCTAAAAAATTGTATGCAATATTGCATAGTTTAATTAAAGCTATTTTTTTCTCTATAGGTCAAAATCATGTTGCCTTATGACTCAACTGGTAAAATTGGACCCAAGAAGCCTCTGCCTGACAATGTTTCAGTAGTGGAACCAAAAGATGAAGTAGTACCCACGGTACCTTCATCTGAAATTAAGGCTGATGTGCCTGTTTAATTTTACAAATAAATAAAATTAAATTCATTTTTATTTTTCGTTTCCTTTCCCTAATTTATTATTGCTAGTATAATTTGGTATTTAAGAGTTATTGTATTTTAAATGTGGGTACGTTTTTGCCGCATGCGTGTGTCGCTCATAGCCTAATAGGCAGGATCGAAATTCTGAACACACTTCAGCACAGGTCCATTACCGAACATACTACCTACTTCCGATTGTCAAATCTAATGTCAATAGAAGATCCTATTTTTTGTTTTCTATTTTTGTAAATTATCAATAGTTTTTCTTATAATTTGGAGATTCGAACGCAGATACGACAACTTAGATTACATAATAATGAGGTAAATTTCCCGATTAATAAATAATCGATAACCTGACACGATAATTCATTGGCTTCTATCATTTTATTTGTTTTATTTGATAACGTTTTGTTTGATTTTTATAAACAAACTTTTGGCCATAATTACACTTTGTGAAATTTGCGTATTTATACCTATGGTTATTTTGTAAAAGTGTGGGCTTACAAAGTGTCTCAAGGCCCCAAAAAAAACTTACAAGTTAACATTGCTGTACGAAGCGTTGGACAGCAACAAATTAATTTTCAGTCTCCTTAATGCTATTAAGTAACCCTTTTGGACTTGCAGAGTTTTCACCAAGTCATTAACCGTTCTACTAAGCCTTTCTGCTTTTGGTTTCACCAGCTACATGCTCTATTTACTACTGAAAAAAGATAATGAAGATGATTTATTGGATAATTATGTGCAAACTTCTAAACATAAAACGATGGAGATTGCAATACCCAAAGCCGTTGTTCGAAGCCTCATAGGACGAAACGGCAGCAATATCAAGAGACTTCAAGTGGGTGAATGATTAAAATATAGGTATTTGATATCAGGCTGATCGAAATGTGGGAATTACAGGAACAATCAAATACCAGGATTAACTTTCGAAGTCAGGAAGACAAACAAGATACGATTTGTGTAATAAGGGGAACGGTGGATGCTTGTGACATCGCTTATAGCTTAATTCAGGAGTTTATTAGTAATCAACCTGTGATAAACAGTGAAGATCTATGGATCCCTGCTGCATTTGTTAAAAATATTATTGGTCACGGTGGCGGAAAAATTAATGAAATTAACACAATATCGGGAGTTAAGGTAAATGTACGTAACGAACAGAGGGGCCTTTCATCTGCAAGAGTTCAGCTCGTAGGTAAATATATAGTTTAAGCTGAAACATTATTTAGTCTAATAATTATCGAGTTGCAAACTTTGGATGTACGGTTTTAACGTGCTTGTGTTTTTTTTGTTTTCAAGAGATCATGAAACAAGCAAGTAGATCTATAGAGTGTTGCACTCTTTGCAACCTTTTAAACAAGAAATGCTTTTCGATGTTCTGTATAAATTCCAATGTATTCCTGGGTTTCAGTCAATTTTATTGTTTATTATTTAAAATGTTACAAATACGTTTCGGTGTCTTTATCCACCATCATCAGTTTGTCTAAAATATACATTCCACATTTATTATCAATTCAATTAAAAAAACTTTCACAAAATTAACATATTAAAATTCAAATCACACACATATTAAAAAGTACAATTTGGGACCTTGGTTCTCAGGTGATGAGTCGGGATAAACATGTTCGGGAAAAGACTAGAATATTTCTATAATTCTAGTCTTTTCTAGTAGAAAAATTCAGGATAAATATGCAATAATAAATGGTTTCACCTGTTGTAAGTTGTCTCCGGTTTTTCAGACCATAACTTGTAGGCTCCTGAGGCCTGTTTCTTCTTCGATTCAATTGCCTCGTTTTTCGCTCCAGCCCTTCCTTGGGTGTCCTATGCTTCGTCTTCCAATTGGTGATTTGTCTCTTGCTATTCTGACAATTCTTTCCAGGTTCATTCTACCTGATATGTTGGTCCCATTCCTGTTTTCTTCCTTTCATCCACATCATATGGACTATATCTTGTAGTTCAATGCGAGCGAAGGCCTTCGTTAAGTCTATGAAGCATAGGAAGGCTACAGGTTGTATTCTATGGACTTCTCGACTATTTGTGGGAGTCCAAAGACTACATCTGTACAGGATCTTCCGGTCCTGAACCCTTGTTGTTCATCTGCTAGTATGGTCACTGCGTTGATCTTATTTGTGATTATTTTGTTTGTTAATTTTAGTGTCGTGTTTAGCAGGTTTACCCCGGTGTAGTTGCTGGGTTCCTGCTTGTATCCTTAAAAAAATCGTTTTGATTTAAAAAAAATATATTTTTATAGGCACTTGTGAACAGATAAATGTGGCTAAATCCCTTATCGGGGAAATAGTGGAGCAATGTAATCGTGAGAAGGAATCGATGCAGAAGCGATTAGCTCAAAGAGAACCCAGGCAACCATCCAAATCAATAGACCTCGTCCAAAAAATTGATGGTCCTAAATACGAAAGGTTGTCACCAGTTCCAGGTAGTGTGTAATATGCGTGTGCACTGTTGATGGAAAACTGTTTTTTTTTTCATTCAATTTGACTTTGCTTCTAGGGCACGAAGATAATCAAATCGAAGTTTATGTGTCAGCAGTGGAGTCTCCGGCAAAGTTCTGGCTGCAAATAGTGGGGCCCAAAGCTGTCGAGCTGGATTATTTGCTAAATGACATGACTGAGTATTACAGCAAACCGGAAAACCAACATATGCATATTTTAGATGAAGTTAACGCTGGAGATCTTGTTGCCGCTATTTTCCCGTATGATAACAAATGGTCTGTTCGAACACGGAAATTTGTTATTTCTGTTATTATAATCAATAAAGTGACAATTATTTCCCTTATTCAGGTACAGAGCCGAAGTTTTAGAAGTCAATGATTCCCCTGAGGGAAAAACTGCGACTTTGCATTATGTGGACTATGGGGATGGAGCTGTTCTGCCCTGCAAAGACCTGTTTGAGCTGCGAACCGATTTTCTTACCTTACATTTCCAAGCTATCGAATGCTTTCTGGCAAGAGTTGGTAGGATTTATTAATGCTCTATTTTCGAATTATTAAAGTTCCTTATTTAGATCCTCGATGGGATGCTTGGTCTGATGAAGCGATCAATATTTTCGAACAGTGGTGTCACGTAGCCCAATGGAAAAAAGTAAATGCGCGCATTAACGGATACACAGTCAAGGAAAAAGTTCGAGCCAAACGAGAAGGATCGCCAGTACCAGGTAAAATATTGTTAATCCCACGTTTTCCCGATTTTTATCAAATTGTCTTCTATTCTATTTTCCAGGTGTAGATTTATATGATGTTACAAACAACGGCGACATTGATGTAGCTGAAGAATTAGTCAAAGCGGGATTTGCAGTGTTCAAAAAAGGATCAGATTTACGTTCAAACAGTCGAAATACCAGTACGAGCAACGTTAGCGAAGCATCCAGTGTGTCGTAAGACATCAGAACTGAGTACGCATTGCACTTACATAACGTAAGTAAACGCATCTGGCAGTTCACGAAGTGCATTTCGAATTTGATTCTCAAATATTTTAACGACCTGTTTGAGCCAAATAGGTGCAACTACTTAATAAGAAGCAAATGAAACGTTTTGTTATGTAAAATGTTGGAAATAAGATAAATAAATTGTGACAATAATAAACATTGTTCTCAAGTTTGTCTATACTTAATAGAATGTGCTTTGTTTTGCAGCTTTGCTATTGAAGTGAGAGCAACCTATTCCTAATTTTCGTTGTTAGTAGGTTTTGGAAGATAAAAACTTTTTAAAACTTGCATGTTTTATTTAAATAAACCCCGATCGACCACGGCCTAATTACTAAGTCGGTAATTGTTGTAAGGATGGCCGCGAAAGTTTTTACTATTTCACGTTAAAACCCAGATAAAAACATTTTTTTTCCATCCTCATTACTTAGTAATGTACAATTTCAAAATACAAACAAAGCCAACTTTTACAAAATTGGTTATTTGCAACAAGTGAAACGGTAAAAGCCTACAGAATTTGATTTTCTTTTTTTCAAATCTCGTATTTTGCCTATATTGCTTAGGACAAAAAAAATATGTTTCTATTTGACGCAGAATATTGCAAGAAAACTCATAGTCAAGCTCATGTTGGAAATAGTATTTATTGAATGATGCCGCAGATAACATTGGTCTTAAAACAAAGACTGCAATTATTTTGAGATAAAATAATTCGATTTTCTCGTGTCACAATTTCGCCCAATGTAAGTTTGAAATATAAGCGATAACTTACATAAAAACGTTTAATTCCATTTCAAGCATTTTTTACTTATTTCGAGCTAGTTCCATAATATGAAGATGGAATAAATATATTTATTTTTCAACTAAAACAACCATTAGACTAGTTTTTATATGAAAAGTTTTAAATATAATTCAAATTATATGTAGTATAAATGGCATACTTTTATAGACAATGCAGGGACAATAGATATTTAATTTAAAGAAAAATTGGCCTTTGAATCTGCCTGTTTTGATTTACTTACCTGGAAGCCAATAACATTTCAATTGAAACTAAAAGTGGCGTCTTAATCGAAAATGTGTGCAGGCAGTAATTTGGTGGTCTGTACGAAATTTCCTTTAAACATTTTATTTTTATACAAACTTGTTGACATTGCCAAACCCCACATTCTGAAGTGATCTCAAACATATCTTATATTCCGCCCCAATGAACCGAATAATACAACCAAACACCTAAATCACTATCACTAGATGCCAGCTAACTTCAAAAATACACAATCGAAATATATTCGAACCATAGGAGTTTTCAATTTTATTTTTACTAAATTTTTAAATGTTTCTTTTTATTATAATAGTTACATGTCGCGAGATATCCTGAATGCGTTTTGTGTTGAATTTATGTTAACAAATACAGTAATATACTCTAAGCAGATTTGTATGAGATGGACAGTAAAATTACAAGAAATAGTCGGGAGTTCGACGTGTTACGTGCGGTTCGCCTCGCCTTGGGGCTGGATCAAATTGTAAGCTATAAAAATGCAAGTTGGAAATAAAAACAACAAATTTAGCTAAATAATCTATACTTACAAGGAATATTTAAGGGCATCATCCAGTTCCATGATAGCTGCCTGATTTCCACATCTATAGCAGTAATTCGGCGCACTGAATATAGTAACAACATTTCTATCATGACACCAGTTATATCCTTCCATCACCAGCTGATGGGCTCTGAAAATAAAGATTTATTATAAATAATACTGAACATTTGAAACAACTGCTATAAATGGAAGTTTGATGACAATTTGATATCATACACTACCTTGAAACTAATGTCAGTCCATTTGAATGATTAAATGTTTCGGATATATCCTGACCAAATGTATATCCTGCTCCACGTGGACTTATACCCCACCCACCACGATCATCGGGATCTGACCATAGCAGATCGCACATAGGTCCTTCATGAGGAACCTGAAAATAATAATTTAAATGTAAATTTAGCACATTCTAATAACTAAATTCGGCTGCATCTAAAGCTAGACAAAAACAACAAGAATTTACTTTACTAAATAAAAGCCCTCGAATCTTTTGTTTGGTGAATCATCAAAAATTATTTACACTTCAATCAGTCATCAAATGTTGCGAATTATAATCTTTAAGTGATATGACTGTACATATTTATTTATCATTGGGATGATTGCCAATGGACTAATGAAAAATAAAGAATAGACTCTTAGCACTTTTATGTTAAATTAAGTTCATATTCAACTTATCGCTAAATAAAACAAAGCCTAGACCTTCAAAGTACAGTTATCAAATTTCGCATTATGACAAAAGTTTAAGATAATTGAAAACAATTTCCAATTACCTTGAAGTTACTTAGTTTTCATTAATTAATGAGATTATTACCTCTTGCAAACGATCCAATGCCCGAATGTGATCCAAGGTATCAATACTGGGGCTTAAACCACCATGGAGGCAGAATATTTGACTGTCAACAAGAGCGGTCAATGGTAGGTAGTCAAATAAATCAGTAAAGAACTTCCATACGTTGGCGTTGCCATATTTTCTTAAACATTCATCATAGAATCCATAAACTTGTGTGATTTGTCTCGATTCGTGGTTCCCTCGCAGAATCGTAATTCTTTCCTTATAGCGGACTTTAAGGGCGACAAGAAGTGTAACGGTCTCAACCGAATAATAACCACGGTCAACATAGTCGCCCATAAATAGGTAATTTGTATCAGGACTGCGTCCACCTATCCTGAAGAGTTCCATCAGGTCGTGAAACTGGCCGTGTACATCGCCGCAGACTGTTACGGGACATTTTACTTCTTGCACGTTAGATTCTTTTGAGAGTATCTCTTTAGCCTGTAATTGAGACAAAAACAACGTCTAACTAGATGAATTATTAATACAATTAATTTACAACTATATTTCCTAACATTACGTGGAAGCTTAAAAAATATCTTGTATATCTACAAAAAAAAACATTTTAAATGTATGTATAAAACATTGTGCGAATAGTTGATTGTATAGTAACACCTGCAATTATTATTTTCAACTGTAACAATAATAACTTTTTTATATGAATCCGAATTTCTTCATTGATTTGACATGGTTTAACGTTTTAAATGGTTACCAGACTAAAAATTCACTGATTTCCTTGACCTAGTTGATATTGAACAGATAGTTGCTTTTTTCTAAGATCTGCTGTTTATTCAAAAGAATTTTAGAACGGGACAAAAACGATAAAAGAAACACCGATGGAATATTTGTTAAAAGCGTTTTGCGTCAAGAAAAATCCATTCCGTCCATTTTCTTTTAATAATCTTCCATTAATTAGGGAAAAGGAAAACTAGGTTATTATTATTGATTCGACTTCGTATAGCTATTTTAGGCAGTCCAGTTTCGACAATAAAAACAGCAATTATAATTACTTAATTTAGTAAACATGCCCATACCGATGCAATAAACGAGTGAAACTGGATGAAAAAAAAGATAAAATTAATGAAGAATATTTATAAAATTGTTAACAAAGCAAACACAAAGAACTAATAAGTACATTGATTACTACTCCATATTTACTCAGCAAACCTAATCGCGTCCTTTATATTGAATCATAATTGTTGTTTCGAAATATTCGACCTACTATATCTAAAGATTCCCAACGATATAAAAAAACTGAATTTTTATCTATGATTTGGTTTGCAAACCGAATTTTAGATGCGCTGATTACCAGCGACAAATATATTGATATCAATACAAAAAAATCGATTTTATACCGTTGCTCATGTGTTTACTGCATTTAAAAACGTATGTGGGTTGTTCAATTAATATTAGTTTCTTCACAATCATTGCTATTTTCTGAAACTGAAAAATTCCTTTTTGTTCTATATGGTATTTAAATTTGAAGCTAATTTAAAGTGTTTCTTATTATCAAAAAATTTAAACATTAAGCTTTTGTACAATCAATGGGGAACATTTCAAAAGTAATTAAAACTCAAACCAAAGAAAAATAAAAATAAAGGGACCGAAAGACCGATAGGTCGATATCCTTTTATTACTAATAAAGATGTTTACTACTACTACTACTACTACTAAAAATATTACTATACAGGGTCATTCGTCGAAAAGGACCAACTATAAACGCTTCTTTACGTAGTACTGGCAAATTTTATTCATTTTTGTATTGGTGTCACCTCAAACTTGCTTTAATTGCAAGAAACAAAATCTTAAATTAGGCTGTAGCGGGACTTGGGTATCTGAATTACGATATTATTGTTAATTAACATTGCGTAAATACTCGTTGCTTCATATGTAATTCGTAATGATAAAAGTTAAATTATTTGTAAAAATCAATGATTTAAAATCACGTAATTTTTAGAATTAGTGGAACAAAGTTTGAAAATTTAGAAATAGCTTTTTATTTTATCGAATGTTGAGGTAATATGAAATGAAATGAAATCAACATATTCACACAGATATGGTAATTAATAGTCCTATTGAAACTTTTTCCCCTTTCGTTTAAATTTACATTTAAAATTCCAGAAAAATGTACCCTCACATACAGGGTGTTATTGAACAAGGTTTTCGTACCAGTAATTTTATATACAGGGTTATTCACGCTATACGGCACGGAAGTTTGCGGGTAAACCGTTTGATTTTTACAAAGTATTATTTGATGAATCCACAGACGCGTACCGGGCGCACATTTTAGAAATTTAACATTTGCTGAGTTTCAGTTTTAAAAACGTCTTTTATGCGTATTTCCAAATTGTGTGAAGTTCTCGGAAGCGTATGGTAGACAATTCCTTTTATGTACCCCCACAAAAAGAAATCTAGTGGAGTTAAGTCCGGAGATCTGGGGAGCCAAATTTGAAATCCATTTCTGCCAATCCACCTGTTTTTAAAGTTGGCATTTAAAAATTGCCAAACTTCGCAATGATCATGAGGCGGAGCTGCATCCAATTGAAACCACATGTTGGTTCTAATATTTAAAGGAACTTCTTCTAATAATACTGAAAGATGGCTTATTAGAAACAGGAGAAACATAAAACCATTTAGATGTCCTTCAAAAAAATGGAGTCCAAATAAATATGGGCCTAGTAATCCACTCTACACATTAACTGACCACATATTTTGAGTTTTCATGACCCTGTACTCGTGCGGATTTGTATCAGAATAATAATGAAAGTTGTGTCTATTCACGAGAGCATTGTTTTAAGAAGTACATTCATCACTAAATAACACATTATCGAAAAACTTTTCATTTTCTGCCACTTTTATCTAACACCCACATGCAAAACTCAGTTCGTTTGCAAAATCATTTCCATAAAGTTCTTGGCAAAGCTGAATTTTATAAGAATAAAAGTTGTGCTTTATAATAATTCGGGAAATATTTGATTGACTAATGTTAGTACTTTTGGATATTAGAATTTGACTAATATTGGGATTTAACGTTCGATAACTGAACCAATTACCGTGAAAACATTTTCTGCATCTTCAGTGACAGATTTCCTTGTAATGGGTTTTTTTTATAATTGACACTCCCACTTTCCTCAAACTGCTGTAATAAGCGCTGAAAAACGGCTGGCTTAGGATGATTTCTTTCAGGAAACTTTTGAGCATAAACTCTAGAGGCCAATAAACAATTTTTATGACATTCTCCAAGGGTGAAAATCATGTCAATACGCTCTTCTTTCGGATAATTCTTCATTTTCACTAAACAACAACACAAATAAAATAAATGATTTGACCTGTGTAAATGCCAGAGGCAACTTAGATACATTGGAACCTTAAATTAAACAACACCAAATGGTGCACAGAACGATTATTTGGCATTAAAAAGGCAACAACTTAGCTATTATCATTCTAATACCATTCGATAGGTAATTAAAAATTGCATTTCCTGGTAAGTTAAAAAAATATGGGGTTGTATTTAAATTAATCAAGTTATAGCCACTTAAAGTTCTTATTGGATTAGTTTAAATTTGTGGACACCCTATATAACATGGTAAGTTTTTTATCATTTGGATATAAAATGTTATATTTTGTTTCACATCACTATAAATTACGCTCACATAACTTAAATACTTCTAAAGTATTTGACACGTGAAAATTAGATTAGATTTTGATTAAATTCGTTTAATTAAAAAGCCTTAATATTTAGGTATTATAGACCTTATTAAAACAGACACTGATTTTGCTCAGAGAATCCAAAAATGCAATAATATACAGGGTATTCCATTTAAAAAAACACAACTTTGATACTTTTAGGGCTTTTGGGACACCTTGTACATTACAAAAATATTTTTCGTAAAATGTGCGCCCGGTAGGCGCCTGCCAATTCATAAAATAATACTTTTTAAAAATAAAACGGTTCAGCCGCAAACTTCCGTGCCGTATAGCGTGAATAACCCTGTACATTTCCCTACTATAACTGATCGCAAAAGCGGTTAGTTTGTTCAATCCCCTTCTACAGGGAGTTACAAATGAAGAAATTTTGATAAAATGTTTTATAATAAAAAAATAAAATTGCTAATTCAAATTCGTTTACGTTATGCAATAAATCAATTTTTACAATCCGAAAGAGGGGTACGAACAAAACGTTCGTCTCCCAAATGTGGCAGAAAGTTGAAAATAATTTTTTAAAAGAAAAACTCGTTTCGTTTTATATTTTTTAGTGACCAGACACCTCCTGAAGACAGCAATTTTACACTTAACATAACTATATTGTTGTCAGCCTTCGAAGCTTTTCTTAAATTTCATTAAAAACTTTCAACCAATTTTCATCGTATTAATAGACCTTTTACGACCTGCAGATTGAAAACTCCGCATTTTCTGAATACGGAATATTAAGGAAATATATCCTAGATTATTTGTACTACACATCCCGCAAAAGATGCATGGTTTTATTCAACTTTCCGCATGAAAGCCATAAATTGTCAGTATAGCAAGATCGCAAAATGCCCTTCTGCAGATTTGTGAATGATTCATTTATGTGTAAGTATTAGGATTCTTGAAAAATCACTAATGAATTTGTGTATCTGATGGCCAGTATAGTATGCCATATTTAATTTTTCCGCAAAATTAGCAAAAAACAATATATTTTTTTACAAACAATATAGTTTTTTTCACTCATATTTCTGCTGATTATCCTGATGACAAAATGAATAAATGAACTTTTTTCCCGAATTTTTTTATGTGAAATACGCAGTCCGAGCGTCGACTTAAATAAACAACCAAATACTTTGACATCCTTAAAATATGTCCCTTATGAAGTTCCAAGTTTATGCAATAATAGCAAAAAAAGGATACTTTTGCTCATCAGTCGTTTTGAAGCCCTGCACTTTTCGGTTTAATAATCAATTCACACGAAAAAACAGCAATTTGCATGCGGGATCAAGCAGTTGAACAAGGATTGGATGGAAAAACGTACAAAGTCGTTTAACATAACGAAAAAGTTGAAATCAAAAGTATTGAAACCCTAGTGCACCTGACGTGAACTGCATGGCGGCAGGTGCCTGTACAGACAGGATTAAGGCCCCATTTACTGTAGAAGCCATATCTGGTTACTATTATGAAATAATCGATGGTTTGATGAAACCCCCAATGTTTAAGGGAGCCTTTAGTATGCCATATACGCAAAGCCTTGGATTGAAGAAAGCGACTTTCTGGGAGATAAATAGAAAAACTGGCTTTTATCAATAAAACCGTTACTGGTTGGGCTTGATTTAGAACTTTAGTCACATTTATATCGAGAGTGGTACACATTCAACTCTACTTGTGTCATTTGAATTTTTCTCTAGACTGAATATAGATACTGACACGGAAAATTCCCCAGTGTGGGCACATGTTTTCAGTGTATGCTGAATTTTAAATAGAGCATTCTTTAATCAGCAAACAATGTTTTCGATAGGTAACATGAACTGGATTTAATAATAGGAATCATGAATTCCGGCAGATCCTTTAAAAAAGGCATTAGAAATCTGCCATTTCTGTGGAGAATATCATGGAAAACCACTTACCTTTTCACATAGGGTTTTAACTTGATTTTCTGTTAATTGCTTGCAGTCGTTTAGTTGTTCAATCCACTGGTCCAACTCCTTAGAAGACGCCTTGTCATCAACCGCCATCGTAGGGAACTCCTTTTGCACAGAAATGTATTAGTGGAAATCAAAACCCTATTCTAAGGCTAATTTCGGTTGAAAATAGTGTAAATTTAATCCTAAACGGACACAGTTTAATAAACTTAGTACACACAACACAACAGTGCAAAATGGCGATGGCTCATAGATTTTTGACTAATTTTTCCGGCCAGGATGCGCATGTCCCGGCCCTTTAAACGTGGCGGCTAATTTGAAATCTATTGGAAATATATCAGGAGATCGATCCTGCACAAAAAGCTTTTCCATACTTTACCTTGTCGGTTTTCCCTTCAATATTTAGGGCGTCATTTCCCGATTTTGCTGCTGGAATGGCTTTCACTGGCGCGGCTTTCATTGTTCAAAAAGTCCCCCACAGCGTGGATAAATACAGAGTGAAGATCAATTCTGAGGAAATGGAATCGGTTTCGAATAATTTGCGCGTTTCACTTTCAAATTAAATCGTTTGAAAAAATTGCATGAATTATTAGATGGACTTACCATAAGTCACTTGTCAATGGAAACTAGGAATTTTTGACTTAACCATGAAGAGTTGGAATGAAATTGGAAATTGGTTTTATTGACCTCAGGGAATTGGTAAATTGGGCTGTTTCCTATTTCATGTTATTTAATGGAAGAAAAAGCCTGTCTAAACGATCTACGGGATGCAGAACAATCGCTAAAGCTGGAGAATCCACATATTCACATATGTGAGTAAATATAAAGTCGAATAAAGCAGCTCTCTACTGGTAGGTAGCAAAAATGTCTTGAATTCATTCCGTTTTAATAATTGAATATAAAAGAAACCTTACTAACTTGATATAAATTAACAACTTGTTAATATCTTTGTATGATGGAAATTGCATTTAGGTTGTGCGCCATCTAGAGGCTACTTCCATCTCATATAATAAGAAGTACTTTGGACGGAATGGCTGTAAATCATTTTAATTTGCGCCAGGTATAAACAGCTTCGCACCAAAGTATCCATATTTTTATAAAGTTCGAAAACGGAAAAAATCCTTTCAATTAAGGTTCAAGCACAGTTGCAACTACTCTCCAAAAAAATAACTTTGATTTAAAAATAAAACAAGCACGCTAATGAATCTCACTCATAGATGCCAGCACACACCAAAACTTCCATATGTAAAAAACTGTGGTTAGGACTGCGAAGGTTTGTTTACATGGATTTCAAAAGCTGCAAATTTGCTTGAGAAATCCACATATATTACAAAAACAATGGCTTCAGATTTTGCAAGTGATGAGCAAATTATTCTGGCTAGTGGTGGATATGATCATACCATTAGGCTGTGGCAAACATCGTCCGGTTTGTGCCAGAAAACCTTACAACATTCAGAATTTCAAGTAAATGCTCTGGAAATAACTCCAGATAAAAAGGTTTTGGCTTCAGCCAGTTACCAGCATATTTATATGTATGATTTAGTGAGTGGCAGTGCTCCTCCTGTTCTAAATTACGAAGGCACTTCGAAAAACGTTACTTGTGTAGGGTTTCAAGAGAATGGACGTTGGATGTATTCAGGTATTTTCTGAAAATGAACCGCGCTGGTTTGGGTCTTGATGGGCTTGTTTTAGGTGGTGAAGATGGGAGGGCAAGAATCTGGGACCTTCGGTCTAAATCCAATCAATGTCCTAAAAGTTTCGATACTCGTCATGGAACAGGCACAAATCTATCGCCAATTAATTGTGCAGTTCTACATCCTAATCAAATTGAATTATTTATGGGTAGATTTTATGTCTATATACACTTGCGTGCATAGAAATCGGGCTACAGTAAACTTTTGTCTTTAACTATATATTTTTTAAAAACTATTCATCAGATCAAAAAAAAATTACTGTTTGAAAGACAATTTAATATGCTTTAATGCGAGTATGCATTATTGTGAGTATCCTATGTTTAACATAGTGAAATTAATGCATTAAGCAAATTAAGATTTTTTATTATTAACATTAATAGGGTTATTGACAATTTAAAACTTAACACTTAATTTTTTAATAATGGGTATGACCTCCTCTTTCCCTAATAACTTTCCTCATACGATTAGGCATAGATCTAATCAAGTTTGCTATTGTTTCTTGAGGGATATTAAACCACTCTTGTTCTACTGCAACAATAAGCTCTGGTATCAAGTTTGGGGTATGAAGTCTAGCTTGAATTCTTCGTTTTAGCTCATCCCATAAGTGTTCGATCGGATTTGGGTCAGGACTGTGTGCTGTCCACTCCATAACCCGAAAACCGACTTCTGCAATGTAATCTTGCACGATTATTGCGGTGTGAGGTCTGGCATTGTCATGCATAAAGGTGAATTCGACTCCAATGTAGTCGACGTAAGGTACCACATGAATTGCTAAAATCTCCTCGATATATCTAACACCCGTTAAACCTATTCTTCCGTGAACACGGTCGCCCCTCCGAATGAACTCAGGGTAGGTTCGTGCTCTTATAGAAATCGCACCCCAAATCATATAGGAACCACCTCCATAAGCACTCCGCTCTTCAAAGCAACAATCTGCAAATCGCTCTCTTGGTCTTCGGTACACTTTCCTTCTTCGGTCGCTACCATGGAGGCATATTCTGGTCTCATCTGAGAACAGAACAGATCCCCATTGTTTCAACGTCCAATTCAGATGATCCCGTGCAAAACGCAGGCGTGCTTGCCGATGAGCTGGAGAAAGTTTTGGACCGATCGCAGGTGTTTTAGGGGTCAGGTTATTTTCCTGCAGTCTTCGTCTTACTGTCCATTGACTAATAGCCAGTCCTCGCACCTCACGGAGCTGTCGTTGAACTTGAACGACATTAAGTTGACGATTTCTTAATGTTGTTGACTCAATAAAGCGGTCATCACGAGCGGTTGTAAATCGCCTTCTGTCTGTTCCAGGTCGCCTATGAAGGGTTCCAGTCTCCTCATAACGTTTGCACACTCTTCGAACCGCTACGCGTGTCGTATCCAATTGTCTAGCAACAGCTCGCTGACTAAGTCCATTTTCGGTTAAAGCAATAACTTGGCCGGTTTTTTGTGGTGTAGTATGCATTAAACTAACACACTTAAACACTATTGAGATTATGAAAAACGAATTAATATGCAAATTTCAGTTGCAAACGCAATAATTTTAATATTTGACAAATTTTTTATTTTCGTTACAATCACCACATAAACTCGTTTAATTTGTTTACCGGATGCTACGCATATAAACGACAAGCCTTCTTGATAAATTAATACTCACATTAAAGCATATTAAATTGTCTTTCAAACACCATATTTCTTTTTTTGATCTGATGAATTTAATTAAATTTTTAACAAAAATATAGTTAAAGTCAAAAGTTTACAGTGGGCCGATTTCTATGCACGCAAGTTTACATCCCCTTTTTATACATAACTATTTGCAGGAGATCAAAATGGCAGAATTTACCGATGGGACCTGAGAACTGACCATAACGTGCAATTAATACCTGAAAATGATGTCATGATACTGGGTATAGATATTTCCCCAAACAGTGCTCAAATGGCTTCCGTCAACAACAAGGGGATGGCTTACATATGGAATCTCAGTTCTTCTGGTATGTAATAATAACTGGGTTAAATTGAAATAATCTAAGTATAGTATACTTGTTACAGGATTAGATGCTAGCACCACTTTGGAACCGAAAAATAAATTCGAAGCCCATTCGAGGGCTGTGTTGAAATGTAAATACTCTCCAGATTCCAGTATGTTGATTACGACATCTGCAGACCAAACAGCGAGGATTTGGGATTCACAGGAATATAATTTGCAAAGAGAATTAACGCAAAATAATCAAAGATGGGTATGGGATGCGGCCTGGAGCGCTGATAGCCAATATGTTTTCACTGGTAAGTTTTCAATTTGTATTCGAAAAAATTAACTTAGTTTTATGTGAGAACATTTTTAACCGAAGTATAAAGTGTTACTTTATGGTGGTGGCAAACTCGTAACTCTCGATTTGGTAACAACTCATTTTGCATAAGGCAATTAGTATTAAATTACCATGCAGTTTCTGCACGTGACAATGGAATTTACACATTATTGTTTGTTAACATTTTCAGCGTCTTCTGACAACTTTGTTAAATTATGGAATGTTGCGACGGGTGATAGAGAAAGGGAGTATCCTGGACATCAAAAAGCTGTAACCGCTTTAGCTTTTAAAGATGCCATTATCTGAGTTTAACTTGTTTTTATTGCTGCTGTATAAATTCTGACTGTTATCCCGATCCGAGTACTTTGAGGTCCTAATATATTTTTCTCAAATCAGTTCAGGTTACTGAGGTTGTTTCAACATCACTCAAGAAATAATTACAAAGATATTATGTGTTAATACAATTCCTGCGTTAAATTGTCCAGAGGAAACTTACGTTGTACAGAAAAATGTAATCGCCATTATACATTCTAATTTATTCGAAATCTGGAAGTTTTGAATATTTTTAGTTGGATTTGTTAGAATGTGGATCTTCAGTGAGCAACTCTTTGTATTTCTGAAAATTAGTCAATTTTCCTTCTATGGCTGCCTGTGCAGAGAGGATTGTTTGTAGGGACTATGCATAATTTCATCTGGTACGCTCAAGTTAATTTTTATGTCCATTACCTCTGCACAATATTTAGAAAAATTGCGCTTGAAATAAAAGCTAATAATTAAGACAGATATACTGTAGACAAATTTAATATACGACGGCAAGTGCAAACGTTTACTTGGGTGAACTTTGGGTTTCATTTCTTTCCTTATTGATGGTTTTTTTGGAAATTCGTTGTTGAGCCTTTGTATTTGATCCACAGCGACAATCATACTCTTTCTCTAAGATTAAATCTTTTATTATCTTTTGATAAAAGAAAAATCCTGCGAGGAAGCTAATTGTTGTGAGTGAGACCTGCAATTTCAATGTAATGTAAGTAGAACTATAATTTTTTAACTCTCATTAACAGATAGTAAAACGATTGCTTACATTCTTAAAGCTTTGTATGTGCTCTTTTGTGGCATAGCGATTGATGTATCCTTTGACTCTTAACCAATGTCCTTTACGTAAAAACGGCTTCATTATGTAACGTTATAGAACATACTATTTAACAAAACAACATTTTGATAACATACAATTTAGCAATCACTTTTCGGCGGATGCGCTAGGAGGGCATGCTGAGCTTTTACCCTTGATAAATTTTGCATACAAAAAGAAGCCTATGATGACCGCATAAGTGGCAATCGCTACCTAAAAGCAGTTAGATATCAGGTTGTCAGTTTTTAGATAGAAATGGTGTTTTTTATTTTATATATGAGTAGATGCTTACATTTGCTCTTCCCCTTATTGTTGTGCTGTTGAAATATCGGTTTATTCCTTTGAGCGTAGGGTCGTCGTATTTATTTAATTCATCTTCTTCTGACATTTTTGTCAAATTGAATGATATTGACTGGTTTTTTCCGATGTCGTAATCAAGCCGAAACATTGAAGATAATTTTTTAGATGCTACTGATCTTATGGAATTTAATATTTTAAAAAAAAATTAGATGTTCTTAAAAAGGCAATTTTATTCCAAAATTGTCACCTTCCATGCTGGGTGTGAAGATTTTCACGTTTATAAACGTCCTCTTTAGGGCTATTTTTCGATTTCATTTTCATTTTCATCTTCAAAACTTGTTTCATCATGAGGTAGAATAAATGAAGCTAATTGCATATTAAATTGATATCTACACAACTGAACACTAAAAGTTGGGTAACATAAAAACGCTTTACTAGTCCAATCGGAAAAAATCGATTTCTTAACCACATTGTATAATAAACTTGCGTGCATAGAAATCGGCCCACTGTAAACTTTTGACTTTAACTATATTTTTTTAAAAAACTATTCATCAGATCAAAAAAAGATGTATGCTGTTTGAAAGACAATTTAATATGCTTTAATGTGAGTATATTATCAAGAAGGCTTCTCGTTTATATGAATAGCAAACGGTAAACAAATGAAACGTGTTTATGTGGTGATTGTAACGAAAATAAAAAAATTGTCAAATATTAAAATTATTGCGTTTGCAGCTGAAATTTGCATATTAATTCGTTTTTCATAATCTCAATAGTGTTTAAGTGTGTTAGTTTAATGCATACTACACCACAAAAACCCGGCCAAGTTATTGCTTTAACCGAAAATGGACTTAGTCAGCGAGCTGTTGCTGGATATGACACGCGCAGCGGTTCGAAGAGTGTGCAAACGTTATGAGGAGACTGGATCCTTTCATAGGCGACCTGGAACAGGCAGAAGGCGATTTACAACCGCTCGTGATGACCGCTTTATTGGGTCAACAACATAAAGAAATGGTCACCCTAATGCCGTTTAAGTGCAACGACAGCTCCGTGAGGTGCGAGGAGTGGCTATTAGTCAATGGACAGTAAGACGAAGACTGCAGGAAAATAATCTGACACCCAAAACACCTGCGATTGGTCCAAAACTTACTCCAGCTCATCGGCAAGCACGCCTGCGTTTTGCACGGGATCATCTGAATTGGACGTTGGAACAATGGGGATCTGTTCTGTTCTCAGATGAGACCAGAATATGCCTCCATGGTAGCGACCGAAGAAGAAAAGTGTACCGAAGACCAAGAGAGCGATTTGCAGATTGCTGCTTTGAAGAGCGGAGTGCTTATGGAGGTGATTCCTATATGATCTGGGGTGCAATTTCTATAGGAGCACGAACCGACCCTGAGTCCATTTGTAGGGGCGACCGTGTTCACGGAAGAAGAGGTTTAACGGCTGTTAGATATATGGAGGAGATTTTAGCAATTCGTGTGGTACCTTATGTCGACTACATTGGAGACGAATTTACCTTTATGCATGACAATGCCAGGCCGCACACCGCAAGAATCGTGAAAGATTACATTGCAGAAATCGGTTTTCGGGTTATGGAGTGGACAGCACACAGTCCTGACCTAAATCCGATCGAACACTTATGGGATGAGCTAAAACGAAGAATTCGAGCTAGACTTCATACCCCAAACTGGATCTCAGAGCTTATTGTTGCAGTAGAAGAAGAGTGGTTTAACATCCCTCAAGAAACAAAAGCAAACTTGATTGGATCTATGCCTAAACGTATGAGAGAAGTTATTAGGGAAAGAGGAGGTCATACTCATAATTAAAAAATTATGTGTTAAGTTTTAAATTGTCAATAACCCTATTAATGTTAATAATAAAAAATCTTAATTTGCTTAATGCATTAATTTCCCTATGTTAAACATAGGATCCTCACAATAATTTATACTCACATTAAAGCATATTAAATTGTCTTTCAAACAGCATATTTCTTTTTTTGATCTGATGAATAGTTAAAAACAAATATAGTTAAAGTCAAAAGTATACTGTGGGCCGATTTCTATGCACGCAAGTGTATATGTAGCATGCATTCGTTAACTATCAGTAAATTAGTTTCAAAAACTATTTTTGATTGACGAATTCAGCTTCATGAAAATAATTCATCTCACATACGCATATCATATACATATCATTTCAATTTAGAATTTCTTTTTATTTTGTTGTGTTTTTGGGAAATGGCCAGGTGAATGCGCATTTTCACTTAGTCAAACTACGACAGTTTTCGTGGAATTTATTCATTGATGCACTTAAAACCAATGGCTTTACGTAAACAGCGTCGTTTTTCCTGCTCTAGAAATGCGATACCGCATTACAATTCTGTATTAAATAAGAAATAAATTTAAATACATTATCAGATTGCTCGTCGGGTTATTGAACTGAACAATAATAGTGATCTGCTGTTTCATGAAGCAAAACGTAGTAATTATTGAAATCTATCAGTATATAGAAACAAAGAGGCGTGTTTTTCGCATATACGGGATGCACTGATAATTATTTAATTAGTACTGATTAAATAATAAATACACTCCATTTATTCAGAGTGTAAAAGTATATAAGGTGGTTTCCTGAAAACGTTTAGGGCATGAAAGGGGCTTCTTAAATTTCTCACTTTAATTACAACGGTTTTAAGGAATTAAGGAACATTTATTCTATTAAAACTAAATTGAATAATATATGCGTTTCCAACAAGTTTTCTGTTGAAATCCACAAAGCGGTCTTCTCCTATCGGGAATTGGCAATAAATTGCGTAATGTGTGAACAAACCAACAAATTACCTTTATTTACCCAAAAATTACAGTGCGTTGAACTGTACGAATTTATTTCACGAGTGCAAATTTTCAAGATGTAGACAACTGATCTGCTGGATTTGAAAATATTCCATTCGAACTTATTTCGTTCTTAATCTTGTTTGTTTTTGCGATGAGTGTAATCCTGTCAATTTTTCAACATGTATTACCAACACAGTACTATTCTTTGAGAAAAGCATTTAATATGTTTATTTAAATGGTTTCAATTTGCACTGTCTCAAATTTTGGCCTTGCCAGTCGCGAAATTAATTCTATTTAAAGAAAAGTGGCTATGCAGGAATTATACAGGGTGAACGAAGACAATATAGAGATATTTTGCAGGGAGATTCGAGAGAGAGTAAGATAATTTTCATAAGTATACCTCAAAAGTTGAGTGTTAGAATAATCCCTTAATGCCGAACTCTGAAGACGGTTTATGCGCAATATTTTCTCTAAAGTAATGAAATTCGATATTATTTAATAAGTGGAATGGCAGTCTGCTACGTAAATTTTGCGCTAACATTAATTTTTTAAATCAAATTCTGAATTCCAAGCTATTTTAGGCCGCAAATGCTCAGTTATATTTTTATTTCTTGTCAGGAAAGAGCGGTTTCCATCCACTGCTTTTATAAACTAATGCAAATGTTTATACAAAACAATGTGATTCTATTTGCATTTATAACCGAACACCAACTTTCATAATTCGAACGTAAAGCGCTTGGAGAATTTTGCGAAAAGACCAAAGTACTTTTTTAATTATTTAATATTTATCATCCTCTTGTAAAATAAATTGGCTTTACTTCCGGACATCCTGTATAGTGTGTATCATCTTTATAAAAGGCTGTATTGATATTTTAAAATAGGGTTTTTGAAGGTCTTAGTTTCTTACGAAGATTACAATGATCCGAATCGCAGCTGTGCGTTTTATTGTATACTTTGGGGTCGGAAGAATATTATGTAATAAGCTAATAAGGCCTATAGAGAAAATACAGTAAACGGCAGTTTGCCCTATTCGCTTATTTGCCGACTTACTCTCGTTTTTTCACATACTATACGTTTTTTATAAATTAATGCAATTTCTAATAGCGAAAAAATCGAGATATTCCACTATGTAATGTAGTGGAAAAGGTGATTTTTTAGCTCTTTGGTATACAGAGTGATCTGCTAAAATGATGGTGGTGGTAATCAAGAGAAATCCCTAACCTTTAAAAAGATAGGAGCAAAAATGTTTATCTTCAGGCCATCGAAGTTTAAAACATCTTATATTTCGAAAGAATTCGAAATATCAAACTAATACTGAATATCTTTTTTTTCTTGTTCATAGCTTCCAAAGAGCTGGACAGGTTATGTCGCGAAAAGCATCGAAGCGGTCGAAAATCTGACAAATTAAAAGAGCTATTTTGATAGGACGTTTCGAAACATATCCTTTCCTCTTCAGACCTCAGCCAAAGATAGACCCATTTTTGGCGAATTATTGAACACAGTAGTAGTAAATATCTTTATTTCTAAAAAAGGCTATCGACCTATCGGTCTTTCTGCCCTTGTTTAATACATATAGTCTTAATCTAAATGAAAACAAATATGAAAATTCTCTTATTCTAGGTTAGCAATACTATTAAATAAATAAGATTTCAGTGGCAAGAAGGAATTATTTTATTGTCCACTAGTCCGTAGCGTTTGTAAGTGTTCGAGTGGCGTTAGTGTAGGGAAACGAAAGCGGGATTGTCTGGTTGGTCTTGTAAGACAAAGGGGATTCAGTATGGTCCAGTTGTAGGGGTTGTTTGTCCATTTTGTCTGTAGCTGTATGAGTCTTTCCGAGATCTTTGTCATGTTTGTGCGTTCGTATAGTAGTTGGGTGGGGGGGTTGTGTAGTGGGTTTTGGGGGTATTGAACACATTTAATGATATTTGAGAAACAGCGAAAAATCCGGGAATAATCATTTCAGACCTTTTTCGACAGACTCCAGGAGGCTGTCTTTGTCCAACTTGCTGATGTCCAATTGTTTTTTCTGGTTCCTTCTTGACAAAGAATGCTGAATCAGCAGTAGTTTATATTACAAATTCAAAAGCGTTAAAAAATTAATTATTAATATAATAAAATATTGAACTATAATTATGTTTCTCCCCTTTTAATATGCTATGTTCGACGTACTTTCTAACATATGGACATCATTATTCATTAATTTTAATTTTGAACTTATAATAATAGTAATTTTTGTACCATGCAACAGGAGAAAAACTAACATGGCATAAAAGGCATTTGCATATTATAACAGTGTTTCTGAAAAACTGGATTCTATTTCAAAGCTGAGTTTAATGAGGAAATTCTACAGACAATTATTAATTCGCACATAAAACATATTTAAAAGATATACTATACCGGCTGCAGTCCCTATTCGATCATTTCAGGGTGTTATAAAGTCATAAACTGAGTAATAATTGTACCTTATTGCACGAGGATCTTGTAATAGCCATTATTCTCGAAGATCACGTTGGCAACGTAAATCTCTGAGGGAATAATTACCATAAAAACCGAGTGTTATCCAGTACGTTATCTACGATTATTAAATATTTATTCAAAAGCATCTCACCTGAAATTAAACTTTAGGAATTTAATTTGACACTCATAGTGATGCGGTTGTAAGAGCTAGTTCACACGGTGACATTGATGTCGCCCACAGCAGTGTCATTGTCTGAACAGTTGAAGGTCACAGTGTCGCGACATTACTATCACATATTAATATGGTTTGACATACGACACCGTGACACTGGCTACTGTCACGTCATTAGATGTCACGACACTCATGTCAGCGTGTGAACGAGCTTTTATAGGTATTACTTGGTACCATTGGGACACACAGTAGAAGGATAGTGTGAATTTTAACGGTAAAAAAATGATACTTTTTATATATTTTATTTCTGAATTGCCGTTAAAATTTCGGTAGTTTTCAGTTATCGGCTTTAATGATGGATATTTGCATTTTCATGATGTTGATAAATTGAAAATTTTTCCGTCGTCCAAAAAATTTTGAAATTTGTCAGGGCGAAGGACTAATACCATATCAACGTTTCGTTTGCAAAATATTTATTTTTGATACAACAGGGTGGTCATAATATTTGTCCAAATTAACGTATTTTCAAGCTCAATAATCTTATTTTTTAAATGGCACACCCCGATTATTGTTAGTGTTATTCATTCAGGATAAGAAAGACTTTCACTTTGGCCAAATACTTCGTATACACATCTTTTAGAATTTTTGTTAAAATTCAATTTTTCACACCAACATATCTACTACACACCATAAAGAACTTACTAGAAAACAGACAACTGCAAGTACGAATTGTATAAACACTGTCATTTTCTTTTTCCCCTGAACAAGAGCTTCCTCAAGGATCCCCGCTCTCACCGTTTCTCTACAATATATACTGCCATGACATATACAATTACAACTTACCAGACAAATCGACAGATCGGCATACAAAAATCAAATCGACAGATCGGCATACATATTACAATACGCAGACGACACGGCACTTATTGTACATGACAAAACTACTGAGAGAGCAGCGCAAAGACTCCAAACACTAACAAACAACACAATGACATGGTTTTATAAATGGAGACTAACACCAAACGCGTCAAAAAACCAACTTCTGCTCACAAACCACAGACTCAACGCTGACTCCCCTACAATAACTGCAGACGGCCAAACGACACAACCAAAAAACGACGTAAAATACCTTGGAATCACAATTGACCACAAACTTAAATTCACTAAACACATACGACACATCAGGGCAGAAACAATAAAGAGAACAAAACACTTCCAATCACTAACTTACAAAGACAGAGGAATTATCACAAACACCGCCACCAAAATATATAAAGCTATCTGTAGACCCTTGCTAGACTATGGACATATACTCATGACCAACGGAAAAGAGAGGACAAAACGTTATATACAACAACAGAACAAATTGCACTAAGACTAATAACACGAATAAGACACCCCCAAAACCCACTACACAACCCCTCCACCCAACTACTATACGAACGCACAAACATGACAAAGATTTCGGAATGACTCATACATCTACAGACAAAATGGACAAACAACCCCTACAACTGGACCATACTGAATCCCCTTTGTCTTACAAGACCAACCAGACAATCCCGCTTCCGTTTCCCTACATCAACGCTACTCGAACACTTACAAACGCAACTGACTACTGGACAATAAAATAATTTTTTCTTGTCATTGGAATTGGAAAGTTTATTAATAAGATTGTTAACGTAGAATAAGAGAATTTTCATATTTATTTTTTATTCAGATTAAGACTACATGTATTAAACAAAGGCAGAAAGACCGATAGGTCGATAGCCTTTTTTTTTTAGAAATAAAGATGTTTACTACTACTTCAATTTTTCTAAATGGCTACATTTTATTTGGAGGGTTACTACTACGTGCTCAAATAACGTCAGGCACAAACCTTATTAGCGGCAAGCCTTACTAAAAATAAAATCCGCATGTACAGATCTCAATTAACAGTGACACTATTAGTGGCATAGCTGCAATGTGTGTTCCATATCTCTCTATTCTTATCTCATTATTCCCTATGGGGAGTTATGAGGATTATTACATTTAACTAGACATATTCATAATAGCCTGTTATTGGGCAGTCGTGGACTTAAAAAAATAATTTAACATCAATCAAAGATGCCACTTGATAACAAAATTCGGCTTAACATTCATAAAAGAAGAATAAGGTCTTTGTCAAAATAACTCGTTTGACAGGTGCTCACGCGATTTTTGAACAGCAAAAGTAAAACGACCGGACAGACTCGCGCCCCGACATATTAGCATTAATTCCTTTTATAGTAGTGATCTCAGACTTGAATCAGATTTAATTCGTTTTATTCGATGTTTTCCGAAAAATCGGGAGGGAAACGTGACAACATTGCAATTATGTTGACGACAAGTGCGTTTTGATATGGCGGCGCGTACGCCGCGTACGGCAGTGTGTTTGCGCCTGTGATACGGGTCGATTGCAGAAACGGTTGTGTTGCCCTTTCGGCATGCAGTGCGCTTAGAACTGACGAACGTATTGAATTTACGCGCAGTGCAATCAACAAGTGACAGGATAAGTAACTATCACCATTAGGCCGGTAAGTTGTTTTTTTTTGATTGAAGAAAAATTCAAATTTTTACCGTTGCAGTTGGGCGAATTAAGTAAACAAAGTTGGGAAAAAATTCCAAAAATGTGCTCATTTTGAGAAACGATTTTTTAATTTTTTGAAAAGTCCATTTAAATTTAAATGAGATTTTTTTTTGCCAAAAATTCGTTGTTTTACCCCGGAGAAACTACCAAAACTGAAGCAGTCATTCAAAAATTTGTTTGCTGAACGACATTCTAAATGTCTAAATGCACATGTCTAAATGCACATTTTTACATATATTTTATTCAATTTTCCTGTGAATTTATAATAATAGTAATTTTTGTACCATGCAACAGGAGAAAAACTAACATGGCATAAAAGGCAAACTACATATAGAGTTCTAAAAATTAATAGTCTATTGGGCTTTAAAAGTTTTCTTAAAAAAATCACTTGGGGTTTCGAATTAAACACTCGTTGCAGTCTATATAACTTTTAGAACTGTTTCCTCACAAAATTTTCAAACGGCATAATTATATTGAAGCAGTTACAAGGAAGTTTCCTATTCATTGACTTAACCCAGTTCTAAGTTCTAATATACTACCGCAAACACGCACAAAAACATTATTTTTTAACCATTCTGGCAAAGCACGGTGTTAACCAAATTCACACTTTTTCGATTTTTTCACCACCGTAGGTATATTCATTATAAAAAAGACAATATAATAACTATTTTAGACTAATTGGTTTCTGATTAGTTCAACATTATTAATTCCAGCCTTTTCAACCATCTGGATATTCGGGGCTTATTTACATTTTTGGCTGGAGCCAACATTTCGAAGTCGCATTATTGGTAGTCTTGTTTTTAAAATTCTGATTCTTTGAAAATTTGAATCCTAAGACAGAAATAATAATCCTATGTTATTATCATTTTCCATATAATTTTGTAAAATTTTCAATACTTTAATTTCGCAGAAAACATCCAGTTTTTCCCACATTTGAACCTGATTAAACAGAAAGAGCACAACGCTTACACACATAAGACACATAACGCGCACGCACACCACGCACACACACGCACCACAACGAACACGTACAAATTCAGCAGCATTCGTTATATACTGGTCGTTCTGTGCTTCCCATGTGAATAGTCGTGAAATTATTAACTAAAAGCATTTATTTCTACGAATATGCAAAAATTGTAACTGAATAAATAATTTGGCATGCGGTCTCTTTTCTATTACTTGAAAATTGACAAAAAAATTAAAATTAATAGCTTAATTTGGACTGACCGCGACCACTGTAGAAACAAATCTCCAGCATTTAAAAGTTATTAATGGAATGCTAGTAGAAACATAATTGCAATTAGAAAGATAAAGAAACATTAATTTCTGAGAACTTTTCAAATACCTACTGAGGCAACAATACTATTATTAAAAACGTTTTGATACATTTTTTCCATAATTTTGAACTGACTTTTAAAATAAATAATATTAAAATTGAAAATGTATACAATCACTTGCGGAAACTCCGAATCGAGCATTGGACAAGCATTAGCTATTTCTTCTGAACAGTGACTTATACTGAGAAGATTCGTTTTGCTTGTTCAGGTTGAAATGTACAGAGTGGTCACGATATAGGTCTGTTTTAAAACAAAGTTTCTACCAGATGCAGCAAAATATACCTGTCAGTCGTGGAATTGATTTTTCAAAATGAATGTTTTATCTCGTTTTCCAATTTTAGACCATTTTCAAAAAGGCTCATAACTTGTTTACTTTGCGGTATAATAATATTCCGTAAACACGTTCATAGGGAGTGTTTTTTTTGCAATCCAGTGGTGTATTCAGATTTTTTCTAGTCCGTTTTAGATCTTTTTTTAACATGAAAATCATTCAATAAAAACAATTAATTCAGCCCTTCATGGTTCTCTTGATGCCAACATTTTCTTTTTGCATCAAAAAAGCCTTATAAAAATTACCAAGCTTTCATAGTTTTATTTCCGTTGAGTCTCAGTTGCATCTTTCATCTTTTGTTGTTTTTTTAAGCCGTTAAAAAAATGTACACTTTGAGAAGAACGGATGGTAAAATGCACCTAAATCACCTGCAAACGAAATTTTGCAAGCACCTAGTGACCTATATTTTCATACATTTCCCAAGCGCCTTCAAGCTAACTGCAGACATTTTCAAATATTAAAAATTTATTTATTGCATTATGGAAGAAAAAGGCCAAAACAAATGGAGAAAGCCAAAAGAAAAAAATGAGAAATGAAATTTACAATCAAAATGTATTTATTTCCAATATATTCTCAGGCACCTACATTTTAAAATTATTAAAAAAACATGAATTTAAGCGCTACAGAACAAGTGGTATTGATCAATTCGTGAAGGGTGATTTTTCCAGTGGCTTGACAATCGGACAATGAAAAAATGTGAGTGCTCTTATGGATTGCTCTTAAAGAAAGTGGAAAATAGCTAAAAAAGTTCTTTAAAAGGATGAGTTTACACAATATCAACGTACCTCAAAATAAAAAAGTTAGGGGCAATTTTCTGCAGAAAAATTGTTCTGTGTTAAAACAGTCCAAATGCTGTACAGCGTACAAGTATGTTCACCCTGTACAAGTAAAAAACCCTGTTAGTTTTCCACATGCCTAAACTTGATCGTCAAAGTGTATTTAAACGATGAGCGGAATTTATTTATCAAATGAAACAAGGGTTTTATTCGAAATTTGCCACTTAGCTTTCATGTGGCTTCTGAACTAACTCGTTCTGAACTAATCGTGTGGGTCTAGATTTTTAACTCAAAAGAAAAATTTACCCGAAAGAATCTGCTAAGCCTTTCATTGCTTTTGTAACTATTTGAACGTGGTTGGAACCAACACAGTGAAGCACGTCCAATTAATAGCAAAAACTTTACGTAATTTTTTTTTGTAACTTATAGGCCAGGCAGCCGCGGCCATGATCATCTCCAAGGATCTATTTCTTCTCGGAGACCAAGATTACTTACGCCTGCCAAATAAAGACGAAAAAAGGCCCCAGGGGCCCAATATGGGCCGATCCAATCCTGACCAAAATAACAGGTAGGTCATTTATTGACACACATTATAAAATTTGAGATTTGAGAAAAAGGAATGATGAAGATAATAATTAAAAAATCGAATAAGTAGTGTTTAAACACCAAATTTTTACGTTCACATATGCAGAAAATGGTCCAAAGTGACGGTGTAATTTATTAGATGTTGTATGCCTGCTAATTTCAATTTTAAATACATAATTCCAACAGTTCAAAGTTTATCATATTTAATATACTATTTTTAAAATTTTTGATCTACAAATTTGAAGAAAGTGATTGCAATGTTGAAATAAACTATCAAATGTCGCCGGTTTTTTAATAAGCGAAATTAGTCAAAATATATATGGTTAATCTCATTTTGTCACTGTGTAATGGGCATTAATAAAGTGTTGACACGTCTAATTTACACTGCACATAATTCGTTTTGAATCGATCTACTTTTCCTGTTGAAACTAACGAGGCACTGCGATGCATTCAACGAACAACATCTCTTTCATTACCTCAATTTCCAACCTAATTAACTGATTAAATCGCTGCTACTACATCAAATTAACTTGATGGCTTTATTTAAGTCCGCTCCTGCCTCTACATTATTGCGATTGGGTGACACACATGTAATTTTGGGTCAATGGACTTTATCAGTTCATGTGTGTATGTGTGTATACAAATATGTATATATATTTATATTTTGTGGAAATTAACAAGACGTATTCAATGTATTCGATTTCAAGTATCAGGTATCCGTGTTGTTTGTAATCAAGAAGCGCTACCGGAGATTTGTTTGTTGTAATCTTGGATTTCTCAACGGTGTGGTTTGTTCATGAATGGTTTATGCAATATTAGGTCAAATAATGGGACACAAAGTTTTTCCTTATTGAGCAACCAATGTTTAGATCTCTATAGCTCTTGCAAGCATCTAGTTTCTCAAAACAAAAAAATGTTAACAAAACATACAGCAATACAACACTTTTTTACTAGTAGATTAATGGGAGAAGTCTATTATGATTTAATTGAGATCAAATTCCAACACTTTGACTTCATTAAGTGAATCTCATTCAAGTGTAAGTTTCACTGCTGAAAATGAACATTTCAAAAAATCATTGTGTTTGTGTCCAACACAGAGTGAAGAAGAAGTTTCTCAAGTTGTTATCAGTCTTTAAATTCTCTTGTTGCTCCTTTCAGTTTCAGTTGGAATAGTCTGACTGCGGCAATTAATCAGTCTGCCTAAAAGTTTGTTGGAATAATCCCCTATCAATCTTTTCCTTTCGGGCCTCAGCTACTTGTTAGACGTTTTCGTTTTTTTAATTATGTGAAGGTACATTTCGTTGGACTCGCGTGAAAGAACAAAGGCCTTAAATGGCAATTTCGTTAAAGGTTCATGACATTTTCTGAACAATTTGCCGTAATTTCTAATCTTCGAGCGTCGTGCAATCGGACACGAGAACACCTTTGACTTATGATCAGTATGAGAAATTTTTCATAAGGGCTTGCATTTTCATCAAGTACTTTTTATCCTCTCATTGAGTCCTACATATTTTTTTTTAAATAATAAATATACAATACAGTAAATGGCCAATAAATTAATTCTGTTTATTCGTCTTTTACATTCCCTGTTTTTTCTAGTTATTTGGCTTTTTGCTGCTGGCAAAACAGCCCTTCGAATAATTGAAGTTTTGTTCTCCAGTTTTATTAATCGATTAAATTCTCAAGTTACCTGCTAATTACTAAATAATCAAATTAAATGGGGAAAACAACAAAGTATTGGAAACGATACAACGCTCATTATCGTGTTTAGTGATCATTGTGAAATTGCATACTATTATTAACCGGATAGGCTGTTTTATTCAATAAGTACGAGGTACAGTATGATTTGTTTCACTGCTATTATTTATTTGCACACATCGAGGCACGTATTTGCATTTTAATTAACTAGTGATGATTGTGTCACTAGGTATATTATAAATCAGGCAACACTATCAGTATATTAAAGCGACACTAACAGATTGAGTCTAACTAAGATCATCAGCTTGAAACCTTTAACAATACACCACTTGAGGTGACAAATAACTACATTGCCCTTACAAAGAAGACATTTTTTTAAAATTTGGTTTTGCAATGAACTTTATTGAGGAGGGTCATGGACTTCGGGTAAAGTCCGGAAATCAGTCATTTAGTGTTTCAAAGGCCTCTTATTCAGTTCAATCAAACTGCTTCAGATCTGGTTGGTGACTTGGCTTGATGCCTGGTGATTGTCCATGGAATCTAGGTTATTCGTGTCTACTTTAGATCTATTTGAATACGATTGTTGAATAAGCTCTTCTTACCCATTTTTTTTTCAGACTTATTTTGAATTTTTTTGCAAGTGTTAATGCTGCTATGACATTGTATGAGAATTATAACTAATTAAGTTTGTCTTATGGTAGGGGACTAATTAAATGTTGCCTTCACTACATTGATCTTAATCAATTACCTACTGATTTATCAATTTCCAATTAGTTCTAGATGCAAGGAAACGCTTCCAAATTTTCCTTTTCCCAGAACAAAACTTATTTTTACCCGTTTACCACTCCTTGAGGATGCCCTAGATTCGCCTCTAGACAATCAATACTTTCATAACATAATTTTTCATCTTTGAATTAAACTTCAATCAAAAAAACATTAGCGGGAGCGTTGTTTTATTTAGGCAAAAAACTCGACGAGCTGGAACGTTTGCTTTTTCCAACAATTTAATTATCATTCTGCTGCTGCTCATTTTATTGAATTTTTATTGAATATTTTATCATGTCTCGTCTTTTCTGTGCTCATACACAAAAAAACTCGGAATTAACTGCGAGGAACAGACGGTGCTTTCTATAAATGTGGATAAATGAATTTTGTGTTTTTGTTAATATATAGCGGTGTTTCAAAAAATTTTATTAGCATGGTGCAGTGTGTTGAATTTTAAGAACGTTTTTAATGGAGCCTTCATTTTTTTGGTGTACATTCTTTCGACTGTACAGTACGATTTGTATATTTTTTGGGCACCTAAGAGTTTTTGAGTAAAAAAAAATTGTTACTGCGATAAAAAATGATAGATTTGCTTCATTTGATTATGTAAAAATCAAATTAGTACCTACTAGATTTTACCACCAGGAATAGAAAACAGCAAAAAGAAAGTTGTGTTTCACCATTGATATTATAATAAAAGAACAAATATTTCTTGAAAATTTAGCACTCATATGCTTGATGAAACATCTAGCGGGAGGTGGCTTTTGCGAAAAAATATTCATCCATCCAAAAGGTCAGGTAAAAAGCATAAAATTGCATGTGTAAATTGTCAGTATTTACAACAAGTCCGATTTCAAATTACAGGGTGCCTGTAAACTGTCTGTACAAAATACTACCATCGATTTCTGGGGTAAAAACACCATGATTTAACCTAATGTTTCTAATCCAACAGTGGACGCAAAAAAATCTTGTATCGGGGGGTTCGTTAATATTTTCTATGTACATACTAATCCACGGTCTCTTGATAGAACTCTCCACATTCCTTCTTGAGATATTTGAAGTTTAAAGTTTACCGCATCTCTAGGTTTAAATATTTAATAATTCGATTCTATAGAACTTTTTAAAGAGGAATAACTTTCTATTCCGTTAAGAATGTGCAGCCCGAACTCTTTCGGTTGCGAACCGAAGTTTTCCATTTTCCCTAAAGAGATAGTCAAAGATGAGTGAGCAACATTACAGAGAACTGCTGAGTTTTGAGAAATTAGTACAAAAACTCGAAAGAAAGTGTTTAAATTAGGGACGTTTTTTGCTTCAAATTGTCATTTTTCCTTACTCTCCTTATATCGGTGTCATTTCCAGTGTTTTAAAGTCTGTTTCATGTGTGAATGTTGATTTATTATCCAACTTTGTGAACCTTTTCGTTAAACAATCCCAATCATTCTTCAAAGTCTTTAATTCCAAACCATCAAGTTCGTTTATAATCGATATATTGACAACAACGAATGGCCATAAATTCATCACATGTTTTAGAGAACGAATGCACCATTAATAATAAATATTGTGTTGTTGCTGAGAACCTGAAAGTTTGCGACACAAATTTTGTCCAGATATTTGTATGCATTTTGCGTGTGATAAACCGTTTACATCTGCATAAATTTGGGGACACACGCACAATTTTCGACTATGACACACTATAAACAAATTTAAGTGTGGACTGGCATGTGCACTGATTCCATCTGAAAGGCATTTACCACACTTCCTTGCATGCCAACTTCCTTTCTCATGTACATGACGGTTCGAAATTTTCCTTAATTATGCCGAATACTTAATGTTACTGGGAAGATTGATTGGATGGATGATTTAATCATTAATACCGATAAGGAAGAGGGGCGTTCTGAACGAACGATCTCAGTAGCTAAGTGTGGTCAATCTAGAGTATAAAAGGTTTGTTTTCGTGGGTTTAAATTATTCACGTTTTAGTATATTTTTTACATCCAGGGTGAGGATTTGAAAACTTGCAATGGCTAAAGCTGGGAACATTCAATATCATGACGAACTTCATCGAACGTTTCTCTGGATATAGACCGGCATACTTGTATAAGTCTTTTCCATAATTGCGCACTTGAGTCTGGATGGGTTTTCAAAACAACACACTCTAGGTGTCCCCAGAGAAAAAAAATCAAGTGGCGTTAGGTCTGGCGAACGTGGTGGCCATTCAATAGTGCCTCGCCTACCAATCCATTTATTTGGATAAATGGTTCTTGGTTGGTATATAGAGGGTGGGTGGGGGTAGTTTGACTATCTTTTTTTGACCCTCAGATAAGAGACATTGCAAGTTTTGAATTTGTCACCATGTATGTAGGCAATCGTTAAAGCATATGAAGGTTGTCCTCAACGTTTGATAGCGGATAAATTCGAACCTTCCAAAATGCAGGGGGGTTTGAGAGGCAGTGAACCTGCATAATCGGTTGCATCCGAAAGTTTCTAGTAACACTCTATTCTAGCTGCTTACAAAAAATGCCGGACTGCATCGACCACTAATCTTTTTTCTGGCCTTGATCAGCAATGCGACGTCATTTGCATTTGATTCACATGTACTTAGTCACAGCCACCTACCATTTTTAGTAGGCTCCCCAAACATGCTCGAATCTCAGATTTCCGTAAGCTTGGTAGCTCTGACAACGTTGTAGAATACGTCGCCTCGTTCGCCTATCCTTGCCGAACCTCTCTTTTCACTTTCAGTGGTCGTTGACCCCTCCTGAGCCGATCTCCTCTCCCCTCCACCCCCGCTGGCACACATCGCTATGATGCCGCTGCACCGAAATAACGGCAGGCAACAGTCTCGGTACCCGAGCTGGATGCACTCATGAAATGCAAGTTTGGAGAGTTGGGGAGAAATGATTCTCCTGCGAGGGACGAGTTTGGAGAGGCGGCTCTTTGGGGGATATTTGCGATAACTTCCAGAAAATAACCTGTTGATAGTTGGAACTGGGCATATTGAGCGATTGATTTTGGGTCATTTATTGACACACTTTTCAGATTCTCTTTGATTTTTTTTTGACGAACGCATGTGCTTTTCAGTTGGTTTCGTTTGGCTCTTTTTTGCCTTTACTTGGGGATTTAGAATTATCATTGTGTTTTCATTCTGTTTTGAACATAACATTTTTCGTGTTCGATAAGCATTTTATAAGTTGCGATAGTTTCTCTTCAGTTATGACCCTCTCGATCACTCGCTATTTTTTCAACGATATTTTACAAGGTAATCTGAAGAAAAGTTGCTTTCATTTATTAGTAGAATACAAGGTGGTCCAAAGGTATTCATTTTGGAGGGAAAGTGTCAGGAAAATAAGTTTGTTTGTTTGTGGAAGATTTTTATTTGTGGAGAATTGAAGATCCAATTTCCACGTTGTCGATTTGAAAGCCTAAATATTTTGTTCATTGCACCTCATTTATTGCCATGTTATTATTGAGAATATCTAAATTTTGTGTATGTTTTTTGCCTAAATATAATAAAATTTGTTTCGTCAATGTTTAATTTAAGTTTATTATAATATAACCAATTTAAATATAATTTTATAAATAATCAGCATTAACAGTAATTTTTAATGTTTGAGTAAAAGTAAAATGTCTAGCTTGAAGCCCTGCACATCTTCAGCCTTATACATTGTCTTAGCAAACATTTCTCTTATACTACTTTTCTTTTGAAACAAGAATCTCCCGAACAGCTTAACGCGTCCGCTCTTAAAATGTTTGTTTTTATATTCCTCGGTGGGTGAATTCTTTGCGATTTAACCACATTTTAATCGGATAAACTTACGTAAAACAAAACACGTTTTTTGACATTTTTACTTTTTACTGTCTCAACACTGATCTCAATTACTGATGATATAATTCAGTATGCGGTGTGTTTAAGCCAACTTTATCCATCATTCGCTTGCAGATGCGCTCGAATATTTAGACTTGATTGACTTTGGTCGCTATAATGATAAATCACAAGTCCCAAGCAGAAGCCTAAGCAGCAAAGCAGGCCAAATAACCGAAAAATTGCATCTTCCAACACATTTATCGAATGCCTAAAATGACCCGAAACTAAACGATATGGGCTTCGAGATTGCAACCAAATTACTTTAAAATTAAAAGTCGTTTATCGATAATTTCCTTACGGGACTTATATTGCTTTTGTCCCGTACCGGAATTGGTTATCTACTCTAATCCGACCTAAGTAAGGAGTTGGGTGAGTGACCAACGAATTTCAAATTACTACGAAGCATCGATATCACCAACAATGAAATAATCTAAATGCGAAATTGTCAAAAGACAAACTGGATAAGGACTAATTAGGTTCGTTTCCCGTTAGAAAATGTTTGATTTTAGGAACTTTTGGGAATTGAAAATTTTAAAGTGAAACTTCAAACCATGAGGATGAAATGAAAACTCGGTTGCCGGAAAGTAGTTTTTAGCTTGAGGCAATTTGATTTATGCGAGAATTTTATTGTATTTACTCATGAAATATAGGTATAAACGAAGCGCCCCTTTAACTTTGTTATTTTGAAATATAGAGAATTTTTACCAGTTTGTCGGAAATCTTCCGAATTTTTTTGTACATTATAAAAATATTCTACAGGTTTTTACAGAAACGCGACCAGATCAAACTTATAGTTTTTTTTTTAATTGGAACACTATGTTTATTATTTTAATTTCAAATTGTCATCTCATCATTTCTCTAATTTTATTCATCGTTCAAACTTCTCCAAAATTTTTTCAAAGTTTCAATCCAAATCCTGCAGCCAAATCACTTCATTACGATTTCTTAAATCAGGAACAATTTTATGTATTAATTTCAAATAGTCGAAAAAGTCGAAAAATATTGAAAATTCAAAATGCCAGCCCACATCGGAACGTGGGATCACTTTATTTACCAAAAAGCTCCGGAATTTCGTTGAGAATGAAGATTTTCTTAAAGAATTGTGCATCTTGCTCCAAACTTTTTTTACAAACAAAGACATAAACGAGTTGCTTTATTTTCGTGAGTTAATTGTCGCGCAGATAAAACTTTATAGAAGTGGTATTTATATATTTTTAGAGGTCTTTATATCTTATATCAATAGATATTTGCATAGTGTTCATCTCTTATAGATCTAGGAAATTCAAATGCAAATATCAAATAAAGGTCAATTTTACCTTCATTTCGTCAATTTGCATGATTTTGGTTACGAGGTGATATTTTTTCGTTCGCTTGAGTTTTAATAGAAACTGTATGGTGTATTCGAGGAAAAGCATTTAAGCTAGTAATTCTCCTTTCTCCTTTAAATATCATTTCATATTCTCGTCTGGCTTGTCTTTTGTTCTACCCGTTTTTAATGTATTTTTAATTTGTATCACGTTTGTCTGTCTGAGGATAGTTTATTTCCATTCTTAACCAATTCTATTGATTTTAAATAATGTTTTACTTTGTCAGGGTAACTGAGAAAATTGTTCAATCAAATCTGTTGCTTTACTCATAATCATTTTTATACATGTTGTTTCTGCTCCACTGTTTCCACTTTTCATCTTTTCCACCTCAATTCTATTTTAAATCCTTTGCGCTCATTGTCACTATAAAGTTGCTGTTACAGGCCCCAGTCCTATTCAATCAATATTGTATTTAGATACAATATAATTCATTTAATTAAATAAAATTTAAAATATCGATATAATCTTGGTCAATATGCAACAGTAATTGCTAGACACGCCCATTTTAAGACTGGGTTTCGATTCCCCAGCAGAAGGAGGTCATCATTGCAACGTTCGCCGGTTTAGCGTCATCTTTGTGGGTTCCGTTCACCAGGTCCACCTACGGGTTCCTTTCGGGTGCCTACATCCGGCTTCATCTTAGATATTAGATTTCCGCCATGTTGCAACACGAATGATACTTAAAATGTTATATGGGAATTTTCGCAATTTGCTACAGTGTTTCACAACGTGACGGTATTTAAACTAGTCGTAAACTTTTTATTGAAACACTGAATTCTATCGAAATTTTCTGAAATGCAGATGCGATGAACGATGACTTATAATGTTTGAGTAATATTAACAAAAACGACCCACTCAAATGTGCAATTTTCAGGCATTAGCTTATATAATAAAATACTTTAAATGCACATTAACATCTTATTTATCATCTGAAAATACATGTGTATAGACAAAATATTGCGAATATTGTTGGGTTAGTTTTTTGCTGAATCTGGAAGAAAATTGGTATATCTTGTGCAGGGGACCCTTCTGTTCTCTTCTGTTCTTCTGCTGGGTTGTTTTGTGACGAATTTTTACATTTCCTCGTTTGCATCCATTCTTCCCAACTTTGCTCTCTGAGGATCACTTCAATGAAAGCAGCAGGCGATTTATGCAAAATTCATGAAATGAGCCATCCATTTTCCATCAAATGGAAAATACCTAAATCTACAATTGAAAATAATGAACTACATATGTATATGCCATGTGCACTGTCCACACTCCTTGAAGGGTATTAACATGAAAATAAAGTGCCTCAGAATGATTTCACACAAAGATAATGCGTTTTTCTCTTAGTCATCAATATTAATGCTTTATAATTATTTTTTTAAACTGTGCGCATCAGGCGTGGAATACGAACGAAACAATAATGACGGTGTGATGTATTTACACATTGCTAGTTTCCTGTAGGCCAGACAGCACGTTTTTAATAGATCGGGAGTTATTTAATTTAAACTGAAACTTTGCAAATTGTTTAAACCATTCTTGTATTTTCATTTTTATAACAAGTCGGTCCAATGCAAAGTAAACGATAAGTCTACTAGCATTTTTCTCAGTTCCTGCTCCTCCATAATATGTTTATGTTAAGAGAGTCTTCGTATCATGTTCTTCTGGTTTTTTTCGGGTCGTGCACGTCAGCTTTAAGCAATCAAAATGTTTAATTTTCGACTAAAGTTGAAGTTGAGCAAATGTAAGTTAAACACGCTGGAAATAAAATAAAATTTATTATAATGGGATAACTTCTAATCTTGATGGGAAATTAAATCGTTCTATAAACATAAATCAATTTGTCTGCTGTGATTTATCAGGCTTTTTGGTATCTTGCATAATGAAAAACATTGATGAAGTAATGTGAACTTAATTGTTATTGGACATTAATTCAATCAGACTACTGAAAAGAACAGCTAAATACCGCTAAATGGTAATATATTGACATTATGTTACCTTGCAAGTATAACATTTTAATTGAATATATTTATAATCAGTACTGCTTCTAGTTCTGGAGGTATTTCAAACTGGCGAAAAATGCTTTGTGTCCCTAATACTAGGAGAGTTAAGAATAATTTTCAATTTAAAATTTTTTAACATTGGTTCAAGTTCAAATTGATTGTTGCCTGTTCGCTTCTCTAACGCCTTACATCAAACAAACATGCCTTGCAAACATTGTAAATACGAATTATATTGACACATTTAGATAAGCTGTTAGGAAATCGTTTTGTCTAAACGACGCCTTAATCCAAAACACCGCCTGATTTTTTAAATTAAAATATATTGTTGCAAATGTCAATTTAAAAATAAGTATTCCGCCAGCGGATTTCGGTATTAATAATAAAAACTATGTCTAAACATGGAAAGATCAAGATGATTCAGAAAGTATGCTGTCCCGTTTGTAATTACCACTTGTTCTGTTTATCATCAATGCATCAATCACAATTAGTTCCAGGTCATTAGAGATAAACTATCCAACACGAACAGGATCAAGACGAATTTCAATTTGTTTATTTTTCGACCAAAATTAGTGAACCGCTGAACCACTAATTTTGCAATAAAAAAATATCAGACGGTAATAGGAACCAATTTTTTTTACATTCGTCTGAGTAGGACCACATTCCAAAAATGAGTTTTTAATGGCACTGTGTGGATAATGAGGTTTCGGCGTTTTGAAAGTTGTAATTACGTTATTAATCCTGATACAGAAAAATGACGTCCAATATTTATATTTCAATCCTTCAACATTGTATATAGAGTAACTTTATCTTAATGGCCTACATATAAATCGGAAAATTACATATAGGTATCGGATTACACGCTTGGAAAAGTATCAAGAAAAGTAAAAAAATAAACTTGTAAGTTTTTCGGTCTTTTAGTCCGCCATAGACAAGATTTTGGTGCTGAGGTTTCGCAAGCACGAGTATCTTGCATCCTCAGAGGTGTTTTGCATCAAAACTTCCACTGAACTGATGCCCATTAACCTGCTCAGTTCAGCGTGAGCCTTGGAGCAAAACACCCTTGAGGATGCAAACCAGTCGTGCTTGCGAAACGTTCGGAAAAACTGTTTATCACGACAGCCTAAGAGGCGGAAAGACTCGGTAATTTCAAGCAGTCGCCGTGAAATTATGTCTCTTTTGATAAAGTTATCGGGATATTTTAATTTTTTTTGTTTCACCGAAGTTACGTATTGTATTTTCGACGTATGAGCAATGAGTTGCAAGTAAAACGGTTTCAGTGAATAAAAGTTTTAATAATTATTAATTAACTCTTTATTTCACTTTTTTACTCGCCCGTATGAACCGCATTGTGTCTGCTACAAATGTTGAAGTCAAAAATCAAGGAAGAGCGAATTAAAATTAAAACACTTCAAGCGATTTGATTGTGATTTTTTTGAAGCTTAAAGTTTATGTTGCAATTTCGTCTATTTTAAAGGAAAATGTCGCAAAAATATATAAATGAAACTAGATACTTGCTAGACTATGGACATATACTCATGACCAACGGAACAGAAAGGACAAAACGTTATATACAAACAACAGAACAAATTGCACTAAGACTAATTATTGTCGTGTATTTTTTGTGTGTGATTTGTATTTTGTTATGTGAATTTTGATGGAAATTTTTTATATAAATTAATGATAACTGTAAATGTATATTTTAGACAAACTGATGATGGTGGAGAAAGACACCGAAACGTATTTGTGACATTTTAAATAATAAACAATAAAATTGACTGAAACCCAGGAATTTTTTTGGATTAAACTAAGACTAATAACACGAATAAGACACCCCCAAAACCCACTACACAATCCCTCCACCCAACTACTGTACGAACGCACAAACATGACAAAGATTTCGGAAAGACTCATACATCTACAGACAAAATGGACAAACAACCCCTACAACTGGACCATACTGAATCCCCTTTGTCTTACAAGACCAACCAGACAATCCCGCTTCCGTTCCCCTACATCAACGCTACTCGAACACTTACAAACGCAACTGACTACTGTACAATAAAATAATTTTTTCTTGTCATTAGAATTGGAAAGTTTATTTAATAAGAGAATTTTCATCTTTGTTTTTTATTTAGATTAAGACTACATTATTAAACAAGGGCAAAAAGACCAATAGGTCGATAGCCTTTTTTAGAAATAAAGATGTTTACTACTACTGAAACTAGACATTTTGTAACGTTCCTTGAAAGTAGATTTGCAATATAATTCGAAATTTTGGTAAGCAAAAAAATGGTAGCTTCTCACACTTCAAGCGACAATTATTAATTGAATGTCACGACAATATCTAATGTTCATTTTTTCTAATAAACATCCTCGAAAAAAATGAAACATTTATAGGAGTCAAGTAACCACCAAGGTTAATAATTATTGATGTAAATACTGGAACAATGATATTTGCCAATAGATTTTTTATCGCTTGAATTAATTTATCGTTTTACTAGCCTTGTTTGGATATTAGAGTAGATGAACCATTTTATCTATCCAAAACATTATTATAATTAATTTTTCTATTAAGAGTGACATATTTATTTCGTTTTTATTGGTTCTCAAAGAAAACTTCTGGCAATTAACCTTAACGATTATCCATGGTTGAATTGTTTTCCTTGTTCAATTATCTGATCAATGTTTTCAAGTGGTAAATGAAGCAAATGCATCATCTTTCGTGAGGACGGTTTGATTGTTTTTATTTTCCATTAATTAAAAGTTTGAAATTTGTATGTTTTTACAACCGGTCATATAACATCTGCGTTCAGGCAAATATTTTCAATTAATTATTTTTAAATTAGTGTTAATGACTTGATGATAGGGGCGCGATATATTTCTTTATTAGATCAACTGAGGGAACTGGAAATTATAATGGACAGAAATAATTTTGACTATGCTGGGTGCATTTTATACAGGGTGTCCGCCGAGGTTTCCCCGGTTTTTTGTATATGAATTATATGACTAATTTTGAACAAAAATAAAATTCTTTTCACATTTCCTGGCCAGTATGGACAAGCGCATGTTCCTGACCTTTCGAACTAACCCATGGCGTGAAGCGCATTTTGCTAGGAATAAATTAAGACATATCTATCTCAATTACCTACGTGACACCACAATTGAGCCAATCTCCATAAAAATTAATCAAGTGAAATAAAATTTTCAATGTCAAAGTCACCTTATCTCATTTGAACGTGTACAATAAGTCGCGATTTATGTTAGCAGTGCGAGTTTACGACATTTTTACGGCTTTTCGACTAATGACGTAGCTTTTGCAATCTACTGGTTACTAAGAATATTTTTTATGTGCAAAAATATTTGTTCTAGTCGGTATAAATATTTAGAAAATTTCAAGTTCAATCCCCCATTCTGTTGGAAAAATACGTTATTTGTTGGCCGAAACGAATATTCTTTGTCTGGACATGAAATTTGCTCAAACCCATGTTTATTGGTAATTAAATGTCTTGATTTCAAAATTTAACTGGGGTTTTTATTGCAACCGTAAAAAAAAATTATAAAAAAGTAGAAGCGTTTAGCACCACCTATTTACTACACACATCTACTGTATATTTTGAGTTTAAAAACAATTTAATCCAAAAGAAATTCCTGGGTTCCAGTCAATTTTATTGTTTATTATTTAAAATGTCACAAATACGTTTCGGTGTCTTTCTTCACCATCATCAGTTTGTCTAAAATACACATTTACAGTCATCATTAATTAAAAAAAAAGGTTTATCAAAATTCACATACTAAAATTTGAATTTTGATAAACCTTTTTTTTTTTTAATTAATGATGACTGTGAATGTGTATTTTAGACAAACTGATGATGGTGGAGAAAGACACCGAAACGTATTTGTGACATTTTAAATAATAAACAATAAAATTGACTGGAACCCAGGAATTTCTTTTGCATTAAATTGAAATACAGTCAGGAAAATATACACAGTAATTTGAAAACAATGAAGTTATTAATATGCTTCTTAATTTTCTGTAGTCATGTACCTAGTTTATATCCATGTAAATCCTCAAAGTTCCTCCACAACTGCTTTCAGACAGCATGCATGTAACACGAACTCTTTTTTTGCAACTCTCCAGAGTAACATTAATTTTAATTATTGCTTTTGAGTCAACTGATTTATAATAATTATTATATGGAAATTAAGGAAAAACCTGCGTGGCGAGTTTAAGGTAATTGAACCCCGCCACTAAAGGTGTGGTTTAGAGACAAACTGGGCCAGTTTTTTGCTTGTTTACTGCTGTTCAGACAATCAATCGAAGTAACTACAAGAAATGCCCAAATAAAAAAACCATATTGAGGATTGATGTATATCAAATTTGCTCGTTTCTTGAGGAATATCGCCTTTATCAGTTCAATGAATTTCTGTATCGTGCAATAATATTGTCATAAAAAAAATGACAGAAAAGATAATAATAGTATTTGGAAAATTGTAGAGCTTTGCAAACAAATACATGCATAATTACGCATAAACCAAGATATTGGTGTAACTAACGATTTATATGATTTATCTACCACCTTTGTCAAAATAGATGCGACCATGACTGGGTAACGACTTTTTATTGATTTTCATAGCAGATTGTATAGGTGCAAATTACGATTCGATGATAGATTATCGTCGTTCACGTAATTTATATGCCGTCTCTTTATTTTTCATGTTCCAACATCTATACAAGGTTATTTCTTTAGTTCCATTCAGTATGTTTTAAGACGTGTATTGTATGTGTACAAGCAATGCATGTTTCAGTCAACATGTTCGCTCAGGTTTTTTTATTGCGACCGGAAAGCTTCAACTGTATCCTTTCTTTTTATTGGAAAACATAGAATGGTTTCTAATTTGCGAGAGTGTAGAGATTTTTTTATTTTTAAACAAACTGCTGCCAGGTAATTTTTTCCAGACGGGGTCAGCTCTAAATTAGTCTTTAAAACATCCTTGTGTAAAACATGTAGGACGCCGAAAACAATTTAGGTCGAAAAATTAGTCTTAGGATGCTTTAGACTTGAGGAGTCTTTTTCAAAATATCATATATCATCTTTAGTTACTTTCATTTCTGGATGTATTAAAAAGTGTTCTTCTCTGCTAGACTTTACCTGAGCCTTTTCAGATTCAACCCGATACAGAATTATTTATTGCTAACTTACTGCTGGTTACTTGTACAAGTTTCTGATTATCCAATCAAAAATAACTGTTTCGTGCCGAAGCTACTGTTCGTAAAAGTGGTGTTGTTGCCCAGAAGCTTTCTTATCTTAATTTATTGTTATTTATTCAAATCAGTTACGGTTATGAACTTTCTTAATTTTATCTTGAAGCTCACGATTCCGGTGTTCTGGACGTTCTTTATTGGACTATTGACTAACTAATATTCCCAAGGGCTCATTTTCTTGAAACGGTTTTTGAAGGCCGGGGTTTTTATTGCTGCCCAAACTAAACTGCTTTGGAGTGAACTGAGACTATTAGTAGGGAGGCCACAGTCGTTTAAGTCCACACACCAATGGCCTATATCTCGGTTAACAATTAGCGGAAAACGCACAAATGTGTAAAATGTATGTCTTATAACCAATGTAAATTTGTTTTATTTGGCTGGGTATGCTGTATTCATTGGTGTAGCGATTTTGGCAGTTTACGAGGCTACACAAAGGCCAAGGTCGGAGGACGTTTGGTTTAACGGTCAAAGACAGGAACACGTTCCCAAAATAAAGTATGTCAAGTCTGACGTGTAGACTGGGTATTTTAATGATTTTTTACAAGCTACGCAGTATCGGACTTAAAGTGGTAATATCGAATGCAATCGCTGCACCATTAGTGCATTCCAAATCCAATAGAGCTATTCGCTTTAGCAGTGATTAAAATTCCGCATTTCGAACATCGATACCGAATTGACCACGTGAAAACACCAAAGCAGAAAAGCTCATTAGAATAAATTCACAATTAAAATTGCGCCAACATTTGAATTTCAAATCAACGCTAATAACTCATGTAGCATATTTTTCATCATTATATTCAACGAATTTGACAATAAAACCATTGGTATTTTTACGGGTAATCCGGCATCATTGAAATTGGCTTTGGGCAATTCCACCCAACTAGTCACTAATAGAATTCTTCGAATCGAACCAGCGAAATGAAAACCTTATGGTTATCTCCGACAAAGCGACTTGTAAAATTTCCCATGCCAAAGCACGTTTTTTTTTAATTAATGGAAGAATCTGTTAAGGGATATGAAACTGTTCAAGGTTCCGAACTTGTTTGCTCTATATTAGGAATACCTGTGTCTCCATTAATATTACCAATCTGCAATTTATTGACTCTAATCAGGAAAGTATGGACATGATTTATCGAAGGTTTGGTTTTAAAACCCTTTTCAAATTTAATTGGATTGGACCTTCATTGAAAGTGAGTGAATATGCTGTAAAAAAAACCATCGTTTATGGTACATCATACTTTTATGGTATATTATTCGGAAATTTGCTTGCAATTTGTTGAAATTATCTAAGCAATTCAAGGAGCTGTAAAAGATTGGCTTTCTGGCAGGGTGTTTGCTTTTTCTATGCAGCATTTCAAATACAAAATCCTGCGATTATCAAAGCTAAATCTAGGAGAGCGTCCTAATTTTGGCTAATTGGCTTTTTTAAAATTATTTAATTATATTAACTGTAATTGTAATGGTTTCTGCTTCTAAACTGTGAATTCTAGAAGTATATAGAGAAAATAACCCAGAAAAAATGCAAAATATTTTGGAGAAAAACAGGCATATACGGACTATCCCATAAGCACATGATCAAACTGGTGCTGCACATTTTTTTGGCACAAAATCAGACGATCTGACGCAACTTTTATCAAAAAAATGTCTAGTTCCTCTGCTATTAATGATCAAAGGTCTTCAAAATAATGTTTCTGTTCAATTTTGGGAGAATGCTAAGATGGATTTTATAAAAACTTCTCATTCATACATAAGGCAATTCAATTTGTTGAAGCTACTGAACTCATCCGCATTGGGCAAGTGGCAAGTTCTTGAGTATCTTGGTACAAAAACTTGCAGAAATTTTCTCTTAGTAGGTGGAATCAATTCGTTTTTGTCCTAATTAAACACTAATGTTTTCCTGATATTTTCGTGCTCTTGGCAAAATCTTGTACCATTCATAGTTTTCCTGCAAACGAAAATTTGCTTTTTATTTACAGCAATTTCAGAGTTCAAAAATATCGAAAAACGATTAATGCATCCACCGAAAAAATTAAAGGTGAATCCAGCTACCAAGTAAAAAGTGCCATTTTGGTCATTTTTGGACCAAGACTGGACAATACACAACCGAGCAGTTACAGACCAATTACACTGCTACCAGTACTTAGCAAGGTTTTTGAGTACATAATAAGGCAGCGACTGGGAAAACTGGTCGGAAAGTACATACCATCGTATCAGTTCGGATTCAAACATCAGCACTCGACTATTCACCCACTCTTCACTCTGACTAACAATATACAAACAACCCACCTAACTGACAGAAAGACAGCTTGCCTGTTTATGGAAATTAACAAAGCTTTTGATAGTGTCTGGCATAGAGGCTCACTATACAAACTACACACACCAACATATCTACTACACACCACAAAGAACTTACTAGAAAACAGACAACTACAAGTACGAATTGGCAAAACACTGTCATTTTCTTTTTCCCCTGAACAAGGGCTCCCTCAAGGATCCCCGCTCTCACCGTTTCTCTACAATATATACTGCCATCACATATACAATTACAACTTACCAGACAAAAATCAAATCGACAGATCGGCATACATATTACAATACGCAGACGACACGGCACTTATTGTACATGACAAAACTACTGAGAGAGCAGCTCAAAGACTCTAAACACTAACAAACAACACAATGACATGGTTTTATAAATGGAGACTAACACCAATCGCGTCAAAAAGCCAACTTCTGCTCACAAACCACAGACTCAACGCTGACTCTCCTACAATAACTGCAGACGGCCAAACGACACAACCAAAAAACGACGTAAAATACCTTGGAATCACAATTGACCACAAACTTAAATTTACTAAACACATCCGAAACACCAGGGCAGAAACAATAAAGAGAACAAAACACTTCCGATCACTAACCTACAAAGACAGAGGAATTAGCACAAACACCGCCACCAAAATATATAAAGCTATTTGTAGACCCTTGCTTGACTATGGACATATACTCATGACCAACGGAACAGAAAGGACAAGACGTTATATACAAACAACAGAACAAATTGCACTAAGACTAATAACACGAATAAGACACCCCAAAACCCACTACACAACCCCTCCACCCAACTACTATAGGAACGCACAAACATGACAAAGATTTCGGAAAGACTCATACATCTACAGGCAGAATGGACAAACAACCCCTACAACTGGACCATACTGAATCCCCTGTGTCTTACAAGACCAACCAGACAATCCCGCTTCCGTTTCCCTACATCAACGCTACTCGAACACTTACAAACGCAACTGACTACTGGACAATAAAATAATTTTTTCTTGTCATTAGAATTGGAAAGTTTATTTAATAAGATTATTAACCTAGAATAAGAGAAATTTCATCTTTGTTTTTTATTTAAATTAAGACTACATGTATTAAACAAGGGCAGAAAGATCGATAGGTCGATAGCCTTTTTTAGAAATAAAGATGTTTACTACTACTACTTGGACCAAGACACTCAAGCATTTATTATTTGCTCAATGCCGATAGACGCAAAAGCTTCATCAAAAAATAAGTAGAATTTTTTTTTTCAATTTTATTTTATCAACATTTTTACTTAGAAACAAATCCATAGTAATCTTCATTTTAAGTCGATTGTAACATTATCCCGTTATAACAAAAATATTTTTTTTTCGAAGATTCGAAGACCACCAATCGCAGAGAAACCAGACATTTTTTTTTTAAGTTTAGTCAGGCCTTATCTTGAGCCAAGGAATGTACCAGCAGGAGATTTGAGGAGAACTAGTAAACAAATCTGTTAACCACTGTATTTTTTGTTTTGTTAAACGAAGTTAGAGTTCATTTTAACGAAACTGAACTTGGAACGGATATATATGAAACTTGACGTTTTTTTTTGGATATTCTGCTATGGAATATTTTTTTATAAGCATAATAAATATAAGCTAATATGTGCTGAAATTACTCTGTATTGTCTATGGATAGATATATGCGTTTTCCACTGAATTCAACGACACTCAGAATGAAAGTTGAACGACTATTCAACTACGTGCGTTATTCTTCATTTTTTCATTTTGTATTATTTTTATTTTTAATATTATTTATCATTACACGCTTATGCTGTTGAATATCAAATTGTCTCTACAACTTTGGCTAATTGATTGGCGAGCACGTAAACATACATAATTTATACATAAAATAAAAAGTGACTGTGCATTTTTATTCATATTGAAAATATTGCTAAACCGCCTCTGAAATCATTTTGCATCGATAGTCGCAAATGCATTCCGAATTAGAAGTTGCGCTGGTCAGAATAAGATTGATTTATTAGTTTTTAACTGAACCGAATGACGTTTAATGCTAAAGTGATACACGCCTGCAACTGACAAACATTAATATTTGCTATATGTCGTCAATTAAAATACCATTATTTCTTGTTTCATTGTTTTTTGTTTAAATCAATGATTTATTTTCGAGTGTGCCGAGGCAGGTAGCTTTTATTTAACAAAAAGGTAATGAATGGTGGGAAGAAAGCGTGGTGGATGAAAGATGTCTGACTGGGATAAACTTAATATTTATTTTGATGATTTGAAATTATGAACGTTTTTTATTACCTTTTGTAAAATACAGATTAACTAAAACTAACTATTTACACTGTAGCAATAAATAATAAATTTTCCTGACTTTTTGGTTCTAATTCTTTCAATTTTCAAGCATTGAAACCGATAATTCATGCTAAAGGCAGCGATTTCAGTGGCTCATTCTATTTAATTAGTCAAATTCAACATCCTAGTTAAAGATTAAAGACCTCTAGCAAAAAATTGCTTCACGCAAAATTAAAGCGCGGAATTTGCTATTAAATAGCTGAACTACGACTGACCCAATTTTCAGCGAACCGTAACTGAAAAATAATTATCCATTGAGAAGAAGTAAAAAATAATTGATTCTTATTTAGGCCGTTGATCTCACCATTGTTGCAATAGATATACATGTGTTATCCGCACTATTTTTCTTAATTTGCTGCTAGTTTTTGCGTTTTCATTTGTCGGTCTATTTTTAACGTTTTATTTATGATTACTAATGGAATGTACTTAGCTTAAGTTCAAACTTTTAGTGTGCTTAATATCATTGTGCACCGGCTCGCGATTTAAACTTGAAAATGTATTATGTCTACTCTTCTAAATATGATGTTTTTTTTTAATGGAGTGTCATTAATATTTCTTTTTCGTATATTTCTTTTTCCTGACTGTACTTTTAATTCATTCCAATTGGGAGAAAAAAAGCAAAATGGAACGAGTGGTTTTCAAACTAATGCTAATCGGCAACACGGGTTGCCAATATCTCACCGCAGAAGATCTATACCGGCTCGGTTCATTTACGTCCGAACACGTAGAACCGATGTCTGGCGTATAAGGCAGGGTCTACCTAAATCCTTACTGACGAGTCCAATAGGTAGACCCGGGACAAAACGCAGGGCTCGTCACATAACACCATAATTAGTGACAATAAAATTGACTGAAAAACCCAGGAATATATTGGAATGAATTAATATTTCTGTTTTTTTGTTATCTTGGACTTTGTGATTTTTTTTATTGTGAGGGTTGTGTGATTGAGAAAGGGTTTTCGAAAAAGCAAATTTTTTGATGATTTATAAAGGGAAAAAGAAGCTTAGTTGGTGCCTGTTTGAGTATATTGTGGGAGTTTTAATTAAGCCTTGTCTTTGATTAGTTGGATAAATGAAATTGGAATATCTGCATATGTAATGGTGTCAGTCGTCACAGCCGCATACGTTTTTGACACATGATTTTTCATTTGTCTATTCAATTCTGACAGGGCTTAAATATTACGATATTCTCATGGTACCGTTAGTAGTCTGAGATTTGCATTTCCATATGCACATAAGTTATGCGCCAGTTCAGGCCTGGAATCAGGTTAATCCGGTATATAGTAAGCAAAACGATACATAAATATGTACCTACTAAAGGACATTTTCAGCTTTAGTGCCTTTGCGGCAAGGATAGTTTATTTCGTCGACAACAAATGCATGTGGGTACGTTTATTGCTCCTTGATTGAATAATAATGTTTGCAGAGTGCGATAACAGGGGCCATTCTTAATTATTGAGTCTTATTGAATGTACTCACGCAGACCAAATCGCATATTATTCACGTTTCGTTCCACTGATTCCGGTTAGCTAGAAAATTAACTGCATTAGCTTGAGGTTAGCAAATGTCCAGTGCGAGCTTGCAATTCAATAACTTTTAAATCGATTAAATTGATATCGGCAGTTGTTCACGACGAAGACATGTGCCTATTTTGTATGTTAGAAAATGGTAAGGGACGAAACTGCCGAGTTTGAAGTGATTTGAAGTCACTATCAAGTTGAGTAAAATTCTTTTCCACGACTGGTTCAAAACCCGAAAATCTCCCCAGTTTCAAGGAATGGACACAAAAGCCCAACTCTTTTGATAAAGGGATGAAAAATGTCTTTATACGATTTAAACATTTTTGGAGTTATCTGCAAAATTGTGTTTTTTCAGCGCCTCGAGTTGTTTTATTGATTCAGGAACGCATGGCAAGCAAATGATTGAAGTCATGAAATGTACGTTTAAGATCCATGCCGAAGTTAACTTCGAATATTATTTCTCAAAAAAATAACTTAATTCTGGAAAACACAAATTTCTTTTCACTGTTTAATAATGCATTCAACCAATCTTTTGCTGTTGACAGTCATCAACACCCCATAATTTATTTATACGAGTCATTAACGATTAATAAAGAATTATACATATATATAAACGATATATACATATATATAAACAATCTTTATTTTCTAGAAAAAGGCTATCGACCCACGGTCTTTCTGCCCTTGTATAATACAATGTATTATCTTATGCTAGCTAACATCAAAACTATTATAAACAGTCCAACTTAATCTAAAAAAAAAAGGTTGACAATTAAATCTTAATGTTAATCAAGCCCAGCAGGTTGGTTAAGTTGCGCTTGTAAGTGTTCAAGAAGTGTTTCTGTAGGGAAACGGAAGCGGTATTGTCTAGTTGGTCTTGTAAGGCAAAAGGGATTCAGTATGGTCCAGTTGTGGGGATTGTTTGTCCATTTTGTCTGTAAATGTATCAGTCTTTCCGACATCTTTGTCATGTTTGTGCGTTCGTACAGTAGTTGGTTGGAAGGGTTGTGCAGTGGGTTTTGGGGATGTCTTATTTTCGTGATAAGTCTTAGTACGATTTGTTCAGTGGTTTGTATGTGCCGTTTGGACTTTTCCGTTGCGTTTGTTCTGATCATATGTTTGTAGTCAAGCAGGGTCTACATATTGATTTGTATATTTGTGTTGCGGTTTTTGTGCTGATTCCTCTGTCTTTGTAAGTTATCGATCTAAAGTGTTTCGTCCTTTGGATTACTTTCGTTCTAACGTTTTGTGCGTGTCTAGTAAATCTTAGTGCTTGGTCAAGTGTTATCCCTAGGTAGTTTATTTCTGATCTGGGCGTAGTTCTATTCCCGTCTGCTAGTATTGTCGGCGAGTTGTCTTTAATTTTGTGGTTTGGTAAGAGTAGCTGGTTTTTTGTTGCGTTTGGTATTAGTCTCCACTTGTAGAACCATGTCATTGTTTCTTCTGTCAGCGTATGAAGTTTTCCAACAGCTTTAGCTGTTGTGTTGTCGTGTACAATCAGTGTCGTGTCATCAGCGTACTGTAAAATGTAGGAGGATTTGTCTATGTGATTTTTGTCAAGTTGGTTGTGGTTATATATGTCATGGCAATATAAATTGTATAGAAAGGGTGATAGCGGTGATCCCTGCGATAGTCCTTGCTCGGGTGAGAACGAAAACGAGAGTGAGTTGTCTATGCGTACTTGTAGTTGTCTGTTTTCGAGTATGTTCCTGATTGTAAAGAGTAAATATTTTGGGGTGTTAAGTAAGTGTAATTTGTATAATAGTCCTTTGTGCCATACGCTGTCAAAAACCGTGTCTATGTCCATAAAGAGACATGCTGATTTTTTGTTTTCAAGGTGTGTAGTTTGAATGTTGTTAGTTAGTACAAAGAGAGGGTGAGCAGTTGAGTGATTGGGTTTAAAACCGAATTGGTATGGTGGTATGTGTTGTCCAATTAATTGTTGTAGTCTATTCTTTATAATGTTTTCAAACAGTTTGCTCAATAAAGAATATTTTGAACAAAATGGCCCAAATGACACAAAATTGATTATATGCTGAATTAATAACAGCTGAAAAAATTGGTTAACAAAATTGTGTGTTTACATACCGATATAAGTTCGTTACAATCAATTGACAAATCTCCTTGTCGTCTCAAACCCCAATGGTTAAATTTATGAGGCAGGTACGTTTGAGAGAATCCCTTTTTTGTTAGATATCGAATTACTGACCTCGGTTTTTAGTATCGTCATTTATTATTTACACCTCAGTCTGATAAGACTTCCATGCTGCGAACAAAATCTATTTGCATACAAAATGTATGGCTTTGTGATTATGACAACTCAATTTTTAAATAATCCTGTCGACTGTAATTTTTGTTCAAACAAGTCCTGGCATCGTTCCCACCAAATTCCTAACAAAAAAAAACATAGTCACCAGTTGTTAAAGTCGCTTTAAAATTATCATGTTTTTTCATCGGTTTCATCAAAACTGATCGGTGGAATAAACGGGTTACTTGGTTGCACATTGTGCATTCGCTACAGCTGTTTATAATTTGGCAAGAACGTTTTATTACATCCAGAATATTGTACTTGCGCATAATTAAAGATTGGTAATTTTTTATGGCTTAGTACTTTATATACACAGTAATAAAGTCGACTGACGGGGTTCATACAGTACCGTAGTTAGAGCTTTTGGCTTTTCTATCAGCTTTATAGAACTGAATTTAAGATCGAGTGTAGGACGAATTGCAATTTTTTACTTGCATACTGGAACTGAACATTTAATGTTTCAGACATTGGTTTCTTCACTTAGGTCATATAAAGTGTATTTCAATACTCAATAAGTACGTTCATGTTTTTTTAACAGTTGGCAGTTGTCGAGAATCTATCTACGGCTATAAATTTGCAGGAAATGATATTTACATATAAATTAATAATTTGCATACATATAAGTAACATTGCTAATTTTATTAACAACATGTAAATAATTTGAATTTATTTACTGGATTGTGTGAGTGTGTGTGTGTGTTTTCGTAAATAAAAAATAGACTAGGTTTCTAATGCTTTTTAATCGCCAAATGATAAATCATTAATATCAACTTTCCTGTCAAATGGAATATTTATGAAACGAACGTGACAAATAAATTTTGTACGCCCAGAAGTTAGGATATATTTTTACGGAATACTGCAAACCAACTCTCTTATTTTTTCAGGTTTTTTTAGCTTCCATTGCAAAACCTATTACAATTTTTAGAATTAACATTCGTGTAAAAGCGTTTTTCACAAGAAGATACGCCATTGATATCATGCAGTATATATCATGTTTATATGGTCTATAAAATTTCAAATAAACTTGCTTTTCAGTATTTTTCCTACTTAAATTTAATCAGAAAATACATTAATATACTTTGGAGAATAACAATGTTCTGACTGGACAGCAGTTGTGTTACATTAAAGTGGGTTCTTTAAGAATTTTGAACAGTTTTAAGTTAAAATTAAGCCCGAAAGTATTAAAGCTTAGCAAAATTTTATTATACGAACATGTAGAATAAGGTGACTTCGAGGGAAAGCATGCAGAAACAAACTTTGCTATTTATATGACACCCAGGCATTTTAGTTAAACCGTAAAAACAACGAGCATGAAACATAAACTTTACAAAACTGGCAGGGTCTCAAGTGGCTTCACCATAAAACTACGTGTTAACTACTTTTAAACAAGGCAAAAATACCAATATCTGGAATCTGAAGATAAAATCGGCTAATTGATTGATTTGGACAGTTCAATCAACAACAGGGGTTTTGAAGTGTTTCAGCTTGATATTGATTTTTTATCTGCTTCCATTTCATGGAAGTTTTTATTTACTGAATGTTGATTTGTTGTTAATAGCAGTTCAACATTAACTAGTCTGGAGAGTCCAATAGAACTTATATTTTCTTCTTTCATTCGCCCTCAGGGTTTCGTTTCAACAACCGCAATTGCCAAAAATTAAACCTGATTTCAATATTTGACGCTTTTGAACTGTCTGAATTTTTGTTTTTTATTTACTATCATGCTTTGGTCAAACATATACATGAGAGTATTTTGATTAGATAATGCTAATTAAAAACCTGATTAATTCCTGATTAATTCCTGATTAATTATGGGATTAATACAACATCATAACTCACTTCTTTCACTGGGGTATAAATGCTCGGAATTTTTTTGGTGCCATTACTATTTACTAATTAACTGATGTTATTGAATAACCTAGCGAAAATCACTTTCGCTAATATTCGCACATTATTACATTGCTTAACTAGGAATGGCCATTTCGTTATTTTATTACGTCAAACGCGACTTCTTGAAGTGTTTGAATCAGTTTGCACTTGGAGGTGTGAAATTTGACCGAACACAATAACAATTCTTCTCGTCTCGCCGTTCGAATGCAGAAACAAACAATCCAGCAGGTTTTAAGCAAAAAATAAAATCGACTATGTAATTCGACGAGGTCAAGGGTGCGGTTTAGTCACACAATTCAATAAGTGTAAGTTTTTGGGTAAAATCGATTTTTATTCCAAGCCGGAAGGCGTTAGTTGTTTTATAAAAAGCACGAATCTACCGACTTTATAGCATATTTATTTGATTAATAAATAATTGGCATTACAAACAACGGATAAAGCATCGCTATCAAGTGGGTGCCATTTATCAAATTCATGTTCCGCACTGCGTACACAATATTGTCATTATTCAGCTTGATAAATATCAAATAAAGGTGTCTAAGCTCCAACTTCCCCCCATGCTTGCGCAAGAAGTCAGCATTTCAACCGTAATTATACGTACATAGATTTTAACATATAAATAACTGCATGCAAAATTAATACCTAAAAAATACCAGACGCCGGCAGTGCTTAGGAGTGCCCCCGCATAATTGAAATGATAAATAATAATAATAATACCGGTGATATTTCTTGCGTTGATGTGGAAATTTATCGCACCGAATCAACCGAATGAAATGTTTCCAGATTATCCAGCTGCTCGCAAAATCAGCTTTTCACCTCGTCGCCTTTGTTTTGCTTGTAATACTAGTCTGCACGCCATTTTGCTTAAGGTTTTGCGAAAAATTCGCTTCATGAACTTGTTCAATAACTTGAAACTTTTAAAACAATGAATACTTCTTTTGATCATATTTTTTTCCTGCTCAATACTGTTTTGGACTGTACGTTTTTTATTTTTTTCAGGTATGTCCACTTCCACTGTCTCTAGATATTTCAACTCATATTGCTTCTGGGTAAGTAATTGTAAGCCAAGTTTCTGTGTCTTAAAGTAATTTAAACGAAATTTCTCCGTAAACTTTGAGTCCTGTATAGTTTGGTGAAGATTCGAAAGCCAGAATTAGCACTAAGACCAATTGTGAGCGCTATAGAAGTTCTCACATTGTCACTAGATAACGCACCAAACCTTTCCAACTAAAGATTGGTCACACGGGAAGTTTTATTAAAGATTTAGGACACTTCGTTGAAGAGCTTTGATGGAGTTTCTCTTTTAACGATGATGCCAGTGAAGAAATCTATGGAACAACTTCAACGGTTGTCTGCAACAACTAACTTTTTACACACCGCCTTTCAACTACATATTTCCAATGGCAAGTGTGATTTGTAACCACGGCAGATTCGAACTCCATAGATTTCTAAACGATCTGAACTTTTTGACTTCGAGGATTCAGTTTATCGTTGAAACGGAGTAGGACGGGGCTCCACTTTCCTTGGAGGTTGTGGATTCAAGCGTAGCTAATGGGAAACTGGCGCATAGTGTTCACCGGAATCATACACAAACCGATCACAATTTAACCAAATAATAGAGCCATCATCCACAACCGAAGCGTTGATTAAAAGAGGTAGAAGGATCTGAGAAGAGCTAGAAGGACTTGAGGGGAAATTTTGATGTGGAGGGAGCGTTTGGTTTTAATGGCTACACTAATCAGGAAATAGGCCAGAGTACTCAGGCCTAAGAATTTTGAACGGCTTAATGATGCATCACAGAAAGAAACCGTTTAATATCCGAACTTTGCTTGTCTTTCCTACATACTCCAGCTGAGTAGAAGATTGGAAGAATGTTAGAAACCACAACATCAAAATCGACAAGACCAATTAAACAGAGCCTTTGGTCAGCCAATTACAAGAAATATCTTCCAGCAGTGTCCGGGGTCTTAGGACAGCTCCGGTACAGCTGCGGTTCAGTCTACATTGGTACAGCCAAACGGAGCTTCAACATCAGAATTACTGAATAGCAGAGAAGCTGCAGATTGGAACAGTTGGAAAATCTGCAGCATTCACTTAAAGAAGGCCATCAAATTCTCTTCATGAAAGCAGCTGTTTTGAATCAAATTCAGCACATTAATACAGCAGCAGCAGCAGTAGCATTAGTTGAAAAACCAGTCTTTGGAAAACTCTTCTTCACTCAAAATTTCACATTTTGCTCCAATTTTGAATCCAATGAATGTTATTGCCAATTATGAAGAACCTTATTGAAATGCTTATATTAGCATTGCCCATTATTCAGTAGTCACTTTTGTATTCAACAGTACTGAACCATATTAAGGAAGTGGGTAAATGGCGTGTGCTGGAATTAACTCCCCAAGTCCACTATTCAATTTATGGGATAAATGGATTATTCTAGTCGTATTTCAAATTCCATTTTTCTGGTAAGAGAAAGCTGAAGGAGTGTGACTCACGATTCGATGGCTTGCAATTGTATGTCTTAATGTGTAATTTATGTGTTGCTTTTGGCATAATTCCTGTCGACTTTTCATGCGATTTTATTAATTATTGTTCAGTTCACATCGATTATTTCCTTGAATGCCATTAAACCGTATTAAGGCAAAAATAGAAAAAATCTCATCAATGTTAGCCATTGGTCTAGTATTCAACATGGAGAAAAGTTGCTAATTGTATCACTGGTGTCATACATTTCTTCAGTGAAATTGTTTTTGTTAATACACCAATAAACACGTTTTGTTTCGAAATAGCGACTCTCGGTATCAAAAGCAGGCAGGTAGGCAAATTTTACCGCATTCCTCAACCAGATCAAATGACATCCTGTTGTGACCAAAAATATTGTCGTCCTGCTATTTTTTATTGCATTCAGGTAGAAGATGTCCGTAATTATTTTACAATCCCAATTTCACTGTCGGACGAGCACAAAGCCTGGAAGCTAATTGTTGGCCAGCAGGTTTTTATAAATTAGTGTTCATGCAACATGTATTTGATTGCCATCAACTACGATATTATGATCTATGAATTCCTGCAGGAAGTTTTCGTCTGTGAATTATAAAAGTAAATAAGTTAATGCTTTTCCACCGAAAGGCATTGTTTTTGTTTAACAACCTTTATATAATTGGCAATACTTCTTGTCTCCAGGAGAAACGTGAAATAGTATTTACATAAGTCCGCTTTCAACCCATGAACGCGCTTTATTAGACCTGACACACAGAATTATCTTTAACATCTGAACTTTCCAATGTTCCACAATAACTAACACTTGATTCCACTTCGCTGGGAGATACAATTAGGCTCATCTGAAACATGGTGCACCATCCTGATTGCAAAATCAACCTGTTTCCGGCCTGTTATTCTATTTAGTTGGCCCTCTGGGTGTAAGAATAACCAGATTAAATTCATGGTGTGTCAGACATGGGTAAAAGAAGTAAAAAAGTAGCTTCGCAGCAGGAGTTGCTGCAAAACAATGTGCCACATTTTTATTACTTTTAGACGGACCAAAATTGGTGGTGCACTAAGTGTTTTTTTTAAATACTCCTCAGTGGAATTGCGGCTTTTGCGGTTCATGAATAGCGTGACTTTTGAAGTTACAAGAAGTATCGTTGCGTGAACCTTTTTACGAGAATCGCTCCGGTTGAAGTTCATAGGATATTTAAAATTTCGGCTCGACTACTAACAAATGAAGTTTTTGTCGACTTTGTCCAAATACATTTCTTTTGACCAATTAATTTTAAGGAAAAACATCAACATCAACATCAAACCAAGATTTGTATTTTGTATATTCCCAATTTTCTACTTTCTTGTTTTACCTGTTCATATTTGCAATGCTTTATTACGCTTTTATGTAATCAGATCAGCTTCATTTTTTTTAACACTTTCGAAAAAGATCTACACTTTCAATTTCCTTCGACCAAATCTGACCGACAGTATAATAAAAGGATGCGGTGTTTTTCTTTATTAACATCGTTTGTTTTATTTATTAGTGATGTGTATTAATTTATTTTGTGCGAACTAAGATAAATATGTCAATGTAAAGCTGTAGAAAGCAAATTTATTTTAGCTTAATACAAACTTCCGTTGTAAATAACAGTTAATCTTTAATATGCATATCTATTGTATGTATTTGTATATTTTAGCCACGAAAACTATTATTAAGCGACAAATTTAATGGCCTCGTGGTAATAACTTTCAGGTCTTTTTTTTGGAATAGGACTGGACGTAATTAAGGTTGATCTTGGCTGTTAGTTGGTCTTAGGGTTTTCTTGTGCAATACGTTTTATACGGTGTTTGGTTATATATAGGAGGGTTAACATATAAACTAAAATAAGAGCATGAAAAGTAAGTTGACTTTGTTAAAAGACTGGGCTCGCAGATGTTTCTGAAAGAGATTCAATGAAAAAAACATTTTTGATAATTTTTAAGCCATTAATTGAATTTGCATCAAATTTTATACACATGGAACTGCAATGGAGTAGCAAAATGAGAGAGAAAAGTTTGCTGATGATTTCAAAGAAAAAAATTAAAATTAAATTGAGCGAATGGTATGTAATATTGGCGGCGATTAGCTCAATTGCAAAAAGAACTGATAAATGTGTTTTTTATATTTCTGTATTTATTTCTTTTTGTTAACAAATTGTTATGGTTTGTTCTTACATTGTATTTCCATTTTACTGACCGATGCACGCGGACCAGACCCGAATCTAATTTTCTTTTCAAAAGCTCAAAAACGAAGGCCTGAATCAACATTTTACCAGAGCAGTTGTTTTCTTAGAACTGATCAGCAAACTGAAAAATGTGTTTATTATTTTAACTTGTTTGGTGGTCGTACCGATTGGAGTAAAGAATATAAGAGTCTCCTCCAGTTGATGCGCCACTAGTGTTGAACTAAAAAAGGATTTTAATGATTTATTGACGTATTTATTTATTATAAAACGATGTCTACAAAATTTCGTGCCAATTAAATGAATGGTTTGAAAATTACCATGGAAAACCATTTTTTTTCAGAGTTTTACACCCTGCATCTCTACCAGGACACATCTGCGAGCAAAATTTAAAAATGAAAGTCCAATTTATTATATATGCTTTTTCATCGTGTATGTGTTTCCTTTTTGTCATTGTTTTCATTGTCACATTCTCCATTACTCTTAGAAGACACTTAAGGTTGTTTTTATATTACTTAGTTTGTACTTAGTATCGATTTACGATTTACGTATCTTTAATACGTGTGTTTATTGCAACGAAATTATTTCGCATGTATATCCAGGCCCTGTTCTATGGGTCCTAATTAAACCCGTTAATTATTCAATTAAGCAATCAGTTTTTGAATGTGATATGACATCTATCTATCGCATCGGTTGCATTAATTGGGCGTGAAAACCCATACAAAGCACTTGTTGAATTTGATTGGTTAATTAGCGTTTAATCGAGACATAAAGTACCGAGCTATGGACTCTGATATCTGGATTAAATTATCAAGCTTCGAACTGATTAGTGGTTAAGGCAAAGATAGTTTTTTGAACGTCCGTTTAAGTACGTTTGCATTGGAAGTGCACACCTAATTAATTTAAAATGAATCATCTGTGATTAAATTTCCATGATTTCCATATATGTTGCTGTTAATTGAAAATGTCTGTCTTGAAACATAATACGTAACTGAAAATGTAAAGGAGCAAATAATAAAGTTCTCCAGCCGACATAATTGAAATTGCCATTTAAAACTTTCACATAATTCATTGATATTATCCGATCGCTATTACTATTAAAATTGATTCGGTAATCAATTCAAAGAAAATTGTTTTAGTGGTCGCATAAATTATGTCTTCCAGTAAAAACAACATAGGCACCTAATTAATATACTTGTAAACCAGTACCTGTAAAAAATGACTAATGGATTCAACATTCGAGCTTCGGTGTAGACAGTCCTGACTCAAGTCCGTCAAGCAAAAAATTATTATTGATGGTCTAGACCCATCAGATCAGAAGAATACATCTTTTAGTAAATAAACATTAACAAGATTTCAAGGTTTGCACCAAGGTCAGTTAATTTCGGGCGAATTTTAACACCTCGGTGTTAATGAATTACCTGCAGGTACTTTTTAATGGCCCGCCATCTCTACATGTATTTTAAATTCACCTTTAGCAACAGTTTGAAAATGTACAAACACAGTGGCTTCGTTATTGGGATTTGATTTTTCTGGTAGTCACGCAACTTTAATCTGTAGTCTACAGCTTCCAACTTTCTCCTGCTGAATAATATTATGCGGATGTTATCTAGGAAGCGCGGTCATTTTTAGGCTTTCGGGCCAACTTCCACCCAGAAAGGACTTAAAAATAGCACAAAATTAGCATATGGTAAAATCTGGGGCTTCGAGCTCGATGACGAGAAAAATCTGATACTTCCTTCTTGTGGTCGACTTGAAAATGCCTGCTAGCATTTGCGAAGGTGTCATTTACGGTTTATATGCGTTTTTACCGACGTAGTCTGTCAAATGAATTATGGTTTTTCGCGTCAATGATTGGATCGGATCCGTAGAAAACGTGTTAGGAAATGCAAATTGTTTGCTCGCCTCGAAGTTATTGCCTTTCCATATTGAGCTTTACGGACTTGGAAGTGGACTTTCAATTATGACAAAAGTAGTAAAGTTGATTGGACTGTATTAGTCATGGTACGTTTTTTGCAACAAACATTCGTATACATTTTACTTGCATATTCACCCTGCACACATTGCAATTTCCTAAAAATACATCCAATACTCCGCGTAAAAACAATTCGATAGGAATGCAACTTAATCATAAACTTAAAAGACAACAAGCAATCTGGAAATAGATTTTTATGGGGTTTTAGTGTCGAAATGCTGCTTTTACCAGCAGTAAAACTGCATCTTCATTCAAAATAAACACTAAATCTAGGTTTGTGATTGTTAAAAAACAACTAACACGTTTAATGATCCACTCGATTAAATTTCTTACGGGAAAAGTTTCCTTTTAATTTAAGCAACTTTGCAGCTTTGCTCATTTAAAGTAATAAAAAATACATTCTGTTTACTTCGTCTTACTGCGTTGTTTTGAAGGAATGTTAAATTTAAAAAAACACCAGGATATTGGGATTTCATTAAGAACCAGATATAGCATCTCATGCCGGTAACAAAATGACGGGTTAAAAAACTACATTCACTTTCTCTTTGAGACCAATCAATTATAAATTTTGATGGATTCGGCACTGTTCATCCAAGGAATGGCAATCTTACAGTTCATATATCCAATTTAGTTACACTTTTGCTATTTTACTGCCAGCAAGATTTTATCCCTATATTTAATAAAGAAAACTTCTCAAAAACACTATTTTGAATATAAATGAGAAATATTGGAATGGAATCGGAGTAAAATCCATAACTAATTTTCCGGTTAGTAAACTCACAGTTATTTTAAATGAGCTAACTAGAAAAAACATCTGTGTTGCACAAAAAAAAAACTTTTGGCTGGACGATATGATGCTTTCAACCGATAATTTACTATCATCTTCTGAAATCGATTTTCGGATGCATCAAAATCGAATTTATTCCTAAGCCTCGGCAATGAAATGCATTTCTGGCCATTCGAACATCAATCAGATCCCGCTGAATCTCATTTTATCACTTTTCTATCTCTTTCAGTTGTTCATTTCAATTTATATTTCTGTCCGAAACGTCTAATGTTAACTAAAATCGACAGAGAGTTATGGTTAGACAGTATTGGTCTATATACAGGGTAACTCATTTGAGTAGTAGTAGTAGTAAACATCTTTATTTCTAAAAAAGGCTATCGACCTATCGGTCTTTCTGCCCTTGTTTAATACATGTAGTCTTAATCTAAATAAAAAACAAAGATGAAAATTCTCTTATTCTAGGTTAATAATCTTATTAAAAAAACTTTCCAATTCTAATGACAAGAAAAAATTATTTTATTGTCCAGTAGTCAATTGCGTTTGTAAGTGTTCGAGTAGCGTTGATGTAGGGAAACGGAGGCGGGATTGTCTGGTTGGTCTTGTAAGACAAAGGGGATTCAGTATGGTCCAGTTGTAGGTGTTGTTTGTCCATTTTGTCTGTAGATGTATGAGTCTTTCCGAAATCTTTGTCATGTTTGTGCGTTCGTATAGTAGTTGGGTGGAGAGGTCGTGTAGTGGGTTTTGGGGGTGTCTTATTCGTGTTATTAGCCTTAGTGCAATTTGTTCTGTTGTTTGTATATAACGTTTTGTACTTTCTGTTCCGTTGGTCATGAGTATATGTCCATAGTCTAGCAAGGGTCTACAAATAGCTTTATATATTTTGGTGGCGGTGTTTGTGCTAATTCCTCTGTCTTTGTAGGTTAGTGATCGGAAGTGTTTTGTTCTCTTTATTGTTTCTGCCCTGATGTTTCGTATGCGTTTAGTGAATTTAAGTTTGTGGTCAATTGTGATTCCAAGGTATTTTACGTCGTTTTTTGGTTGTGTCGTTTGGCCGTCTGCAGCGTTGAGTCTGTGGTTTGTGAGCAGAAGTTGGTTTTTTGACGCGTTTGGTGTTAGTCTCCATTTATAAAACCATGTCATTGTGTTGTTTGTTAGTGTTTGGAGTCTTTGAGCTGCTCTCTCAGTAGTTTTGTCATGTACAATAAGTGCCGTGTCGTCTGCGTATTGTAATATGTATGCCGATCTGTCGATTTGATTTTTGTCTGGTAAGTTGTAATTGTATATGTCATGGCAGTATATATTGTAGAAAAACGGTGAGAGCGGGGATCCTTGAGGGAGGCCTTGTTCAGGGGAAAAAGAAAATGACAGTGTTTTGTCAATTCGTACTTGTAGTTGTCTGTTTTCTAGTAAGTTCTTTATGGTGTGTAGAAGATATGTTGGTGTGTGTAGTTTGTATAGTTTGTATAGTAAGCCTCTATGCCAGACACTATCAAAAGCTTTGTTAATGTCCATGAACAGGCAAGCTGTCTTTCTGCCAGTTAGGTGGGTTGTTTGTATATTGTGAGTCAGAGTGAAGAGTGGGTGAATAGTCGAGTGCTGATGTTTGAATCCGAACTGATACGATGGAATGTACTTTCCGACCAGTTTTCCCAGTCGCTGCCTTATTATGTACTCAAAAACCTTGCTAAGTACGGGTAACAGTGTAATTGGTCTGTAATTGCTCGGTTGTGTATTGTCCAGTCCATTTTTGGGTTTTGATTAGTGATATTTTACTCATTTGATTAGTGATATTTTTGCTGTTTTATTCGGGTTATTTCCACTGGAAGCTCAAAGAATCCTGACGATAATTTGTTATGCCGTTTCATTCGTCTAGTCATACGCTGAGCTAAAAAGCCTAATAGTTTCGCATATTCTAAACATACGAGTGATAAATTACGTAGTAAACAATCTAATTTAATTAACAGTTTAATTTCATATTTACCCTTTCTTAAAAGTGCTTTACTTTATTAAAATTGGCGAGTCAACTCAAATTACTTTTATGATTTTTTTGTTGGCATTATATATGATAAATTGTTTAACTTCTCAGATAAGAGTTTATTGTGCTATACTCCTACAATGTAATAGAACAGTTTCGTCTAGTAGAACAGCATTAAATTTAAAAAAAATGCATTTTGACTTGCTTAAATTCAGGGAATACACTTTGAAAGAAATGCACGTCTGTTTAAATTAATTAATTGATTTGAAAATATTTTGTTGTCGAAAAATTTCAATTCCCTCTAGGGAACAATAATTGTGAAACATCAGTTAAGGATGTGAAAAAAGGCGACGGAAATAAGAGAAGTTTGCCGGTAAAGGTGGGCTTGATGAATTTGTTTCGCTGTTATTTTCTTCTGAAAAGAACTCGAGGCCCAAATTGCATCGGTACTGGCTCAAAAGCTCACCTCAAATTGATGAATCTTTATTTTGGTGGACCTACTATGTTGAAAGTTCGACTTTCATTTGAATTTAATAAGTTTTTGATGAATTTTTGCCTAAGCTATTGATGTGAAAATGTACTAAAGCAGGTATATTGTTTGTTTGAGTTTGTAGGAGAACTTTATTATTCTAAATAAAAGAAGCTAAAATTGTTTTTTTCGGTGTTCCATACTAGCACATGCCTTTATAAATATTTTATAATATCGTTTTAGAATTAAAATATGAAATAATCCAAATATAGTAAATATACTCACAACATGAGACCCTATCGCAGATGTGCGGGTATTTCTATAAAAATGTCATGACAAGCTGAAAGTAATGATAAAGAACACGAAAAACATTATTGAAAAAGCAAACAAGTTGTAAATCGGAATATTTAAATTTAATCTACGGAATATTCAAATTTAATTTAATTTGAAAATAAAAAGAACGAGTTTTTACAACAGAATACGGTCGCAATTTACTTAATATCAGAAAAGTAAAATGTTTTATCAACTTTTTTGCTCATAAAAAGGTCAGTTCAAATTCGTTTTCATCGGTATTTGTTCATACCAAGTTTCCTATGTAATAAATCGTTTTTTCACAATGTTTTCCGAAACAAGCTCGACTGAGGCGTAATATTCAGGACGCGAATCTTTTTCTAATTTTTCAAATCATGTGGGATCTAATTCAGTCACAAATTTTTCAGGCAGAAGCATCAGAATGCCATTCAGTTTGTGCTTCTTCATCGACACTTTGGTGAATTTTTCTTTCAGCAGCAATTTTTTTTTGTTTTTTTCTGCGGTTTTGTCTCGGGATAAATCTTTCTTTTAACTCATTTTTTCTGGCGTATCAATTGGTATCATGCTTCTTCCATTTTATCTCTTTTTCTACTGACCTCTTCTTTTTAACTACATATTTTTCATTTCATGCATTTGAGGAGTGTTTCTTAGTTCAGCGCAAGATTTTGGTTTATCTTTTAAGGTTGCTTCTTTTGAACCTTCAATAACCCGATAATTTTTTGAAATATTTTCTAATAGGTTTATTGACATTTTAGCAATAACGTTTTTGATAGATTGAAACGCAAATTATACGTTTTTGAAGGTCTTGAAATGACTAGATGACCCGAAATGTTCTTTACTTGGCATTGTTTATTAAGAGCACAAAGGAAGATAAGTCTGATCCTCATCAGATTTGATAAATATATGATCCAATTATGGTATACATGCGTGATTAATTTACGACACAAATATTTTGAAGCAAAAATTATTTCTATTTAAATCTACGTAGAATAATCATTCATACAACAACATAAAGAGAAATAATGGAATACGAGATGAACAAAGTCAAAACTATCTATAATTCCAATTTTCATATTTAGAACAGTATCAATTTACTTTAAGTCCTCCCATTTTATATAAACTATTTGTTTTTATATACTATAATGAGACAACACCCACATCTAATACATTTTCATTTGCAAATTTACGTTTCTTGGACAGAAAAATTAGTCGCTACCACAGAAGTGGCCTTTAAAGTAGGCGATAATGCAAAATTTATACGAAACGGCGCTCGTAAATGTAGTTGAATATTTTATGAGGATGTGGGTCGTTTTCAACCCGTTAAGCACAAATGGGTTTAAGTCCCTTTTTCCCCAAATGACACTGTGTTGTCAATACATTTAATAACTCGCATAATAACAATATATATCTCGGTTTGTGGCTGAGAACGCAAATTGTTTACGTTTAAACATCACAATACGTGATTGTTTCTTCATAAATGTAAACGCTTATTCTGGATTTTACTAAATAGGTTAATTATTGGTTCTTATCTTCGACTGGGGCGTTGAACCATAGGATAAAATGCAGATAGATGTTTATAATGCGACAAATGGTTAGAAATTCACGCGGTTTTACGGGAAATTATATATTATTGATAAGGGCAATTTGCATTCATATCATTAGAAGTAAAACAATTAGTCGGCGCAAGAATGAAGAAATATCGGATTCCAGTTTATACCTTGTAAACCAGGTTTAAATTTATCAGGCAGGACATAGCGCTTTTAGTATCGCGTTTTAAAATAAAACGTTTCAAATGGTCCATCACTATTCTTTTTACTTTTTATCGGGGTAGATAATTGGAAGGAGCTCCGTCTAAAATGATTGTAGGATCGTATTATTTTATATGACCTCATAAATTGTAATCAAAACATGTAAGGTCAGGAGACGTTGCAGGTCAGGAGTGTGATTATTTTCCAATTGTCTTCACTGATTCTAACTTGTGTTATTCCAGAAGGAGATTTTTAATAATAACTTAATTACATTAAATACATTTTAAAGGTCTGTCGCGTTTTTGTGTTATGAAACTATCACACTATATTAATTATGCTAAGCCTTAGTTGCTTTTCCAACATCTATTTGGCCGATTTTCGCCATTATACCCACCCAACCTTCAAAGGTCTTACGTTCACATCGATGCCCGTTAAGAGACAACTGAGTTTTATTTATGTAAATTGTGACCCTTCTCAGGAATTTTCGGCTTTGATCCATTTGGTTGCATGGGAATTCTGTAATCTCGAGCCGAAGCCTAACAAATTTTTTGAATATTTCCCATGTTCATCTGGTTGGTAGGAGGCCCACAGTCTATTTGTTCCTGGTTTCTTTTATTATCAGCAACTACTTAAATCCATGTGTGAAGGGTTAACAACATCGTCTAAACCGAGTGGGGTATGTAAACTGTCATTCAGTGCAAGAATTTGCCTTTCCACCTTGGATTTTACGACTGCAGCTTCAGGCTAAACATCTTCCCTTTGACGACTAATAGTCCAAGTGCTGACTTAACAACCGTTGTAATTACTCGCTTTCTATGGTGTTTCGGCACAAAGATGTTTTCTACCTGAAGTTACTGGAACATTTTCCCTATATTGTTTGGGTTGGTTCCTAAAATTTTGAACTTTACAGTGGAATTGTCAGGATCCACATGATATCAGTGGGGTGCAAATTTAATAGTAGGTTGTAAGATGTAGTTAAGCAAAAGCAAATGAGAAATAATGAACTTTTCTGCGACCACCTACGGTACATTATCTGGTAGGGCCAAATGGCAGCATTAGTCTTTGTATTAAATCTATTCTTAACAAAGGAAAGTTTCTTTCCCTTCACATGAAACATTATTTCGTGTGAGGTGAATACGTCTTTATTGCTGATGCAATGAATGCTTTGATCGATTTTGTCGGTCTGAGTGCTTCCTTCCATTTGTTAAGAAGTTTTCAGACTAAGTATGTAAAGATGCCGACTTCTTTGGCATTTTTTTGTTACTACTGGAAGGGCAGTTTTTTGTATTTTTTTCAAGACCTTTGTAAACTAAATATTAAACTAATGTAAATAGATAATTAGTGCATATTTTTATCTTTTGTAATGTAAATAAAAAGAATGTATCGTTTTAACATTTTATTTTTCATTATAAATTTTTAATTTCTCATCACGTTTATCTACATTTCATATATTACGTTTTAATATCTGTCTTATGCTTTATTCAGAGTTTTGTTTGCAATACAAATTCATCGTACTGTAGTAAATATTTTAACAGTTTGTTTCCTGATGTGCAAAATAATGACTTGGCAGGTTTAAGCACGTTAATGCCCATAAAACAAAGACGACCTGCAGATGAAGAAAATTGCCTGATGTATCGTTTTCTTTTAAAGTTAGTTCAAAAATAACGATCGACCTGAGGCTGTTTCAGTTTGTTTTAAATCTTTTATCGGTAAATTCGGTTTAGAAAAAAAAATTCAAAAGTTAAAAGCAGCGTCGAATGAAAGGAGGAGAAAGCCACAACTTTATTAAAATAAACTGGGTTATCAAAGAGGAGAAATCCATTATAGTAGAAGTAAAACTAAGAAAGTTGAGCTGCCGGACAATTTAAATATTTTGAAAATTTCCTTTTTCTCGACAGATTTTATAATGTCAATAAATGAACCTTATGAAAGTTGATTTCGAGAATCACGAGGACTGGTTATGAAATTTCCAATTTGAAAATTAGATATGCCACTTTATATTGACCAATAGCGATTGAAGTTATTAGAAATTAATTAACATTCTGTATATTGAACTTACTCCAAAAGACAAATGCATTGAATGAAACAAAAACATTTATTTATGATGGAATACTACAATATCCAGCAACGGTAAAAAGAACGAAGAAAGTTGTAACAAAAGCAGGAAACATCAGAAGATAGATACGATGAAATCGAAAATTAAAATGTAGACACTCCACAATAACTGTTTGAGATCAGAGAGTGTTTTCTAATGAAATAATGGAACTCGAAATGAACACATTTGCCAAAAGCAAATCTTCGATAAAACAACAGTGCGACTTTTCCACCTAGATGAATGGAAACCTAGTGGATACAGCTCTTACTTGCTAAGTAAAATTACAAAACATACGCTAATTAGTTAGATAATATGGCAATTTATGCGTAAGAAAGATAATTCGTAGCAAAGAAAGTGGAAGTCCAATTGATAAAATTGATAATTTATGTTGATTCGAATGTCTTGGACAAAGACAACTTCAGGGGCAAAAATGAAAAATCTGCAAGTCTGAGTGTTTTTCGTGTCCAAATCACTGTCGTGCCCGAAGGGCTCGGCACGATTTTGACATCCAAATGTGTCCAATGTATTTGTTGAAAATTTCGTACTGAGAAACGTTCTGGGTATTTTGAACGGTTTTATAAACATTCGCGAAACGAAGTCACTATTAACAGAAATCACTAAATAAATAACATACATAATACCGTTAAAGGACATTTTTAAAAAGAAATCGGTGTTTAAGCGTTAGCCCCAATGATTATTGTCCATTAATCAATATATGCAATTTTTTCCTAAATATTATGCCAAAATTTCAGACCATGATCTAGTTAAACGGAACGTGTAACAATTACAAATATAATCGAAACTAATGTAGGTTAATTCAAGGAAAAAATATATTTGGTAACAAAATATGTGCGTTGTAATCGTTTTAGTCAACAAAAGTAGAGGACTGGAACTATTTTGCATCAAAACGCTGTAGAAAATGTACAATATAAGATAGTTTATGTGTAGCGTTTAAGTTGGCCTGTCATGTGCTGCTAGTTGTATCCAATTTGAAGAAGTAAAGAAGTGACCGCGTCTAATTTCCCTTTGATCCTGGTTCATACTTAGGTGATTTGAGCTGAATGCTAAAGAGCTGTCTCTATAACCGTGCCCATCTGTGGCCTTGAGTCAGATTTTCAAACAATACCCCTATTCAGTAAAAGTCTTGGAATTGGTGGTTTAATCCTCCAATTCAGTGCCAATATTCGGCATCATCATCCAACCGGACCAGTATCAATACAATCGCGCCCCTGTTGCTAAAAGCAATTTTGGAGTGACTTGCAGCAAATGAGCCTGCATTAGGTGCATGCTCCCATACTAAAGTGAGATAAAGAAGGCAGCAAAGTAAGATAGCAAAACCCCTGAGGTCAATGTTCCTTCTATTGGTCCCGGTGCACTCGCAACCGTCGATGTCGCCGCTTTGTGAACCAACTTTTCCGATATCGAGGCGTCCTTAACCTTCCCGAAGGAGTTTCAGCTTATCAAGATGATGTTTGTCACCTATAAGCCATCAGCTTGTTCACATGGGACGTAAATCAATGAGATCGGCCATTGTTTGAGTTATCGTGTGGAGGAGTCATTAACATCATTCATTATAGATTAGCATCATTCATTTTATCATTGTCAATCGAATGCACTTTGTTTTCTGTTTTGATTTCTTTCACCAGCTCTCAGCTGGCAATCAAGTTTTGTCGTTTTATGGATCTTTGCAACTATTATACAATGTGCAAGAAGTAACACAAAATCCTACTACTGGGGCTTTTATCAGATTATTTGCGAATTTTCTGAACGAGAAAAGATGCCAATGAAGTGTGCTAGAAATCAACACAAAAGAATAAAACTAATGTGGGCAAATGGCTTCTTAAATATTAGTGGATAGCAAGTCTTGATGTAAAGTCTACCAGTTTTGGAACTTTTATAGCAAATTTGAAGGTGTTATTTGGGTCACTTGGGGAGTACCTGCCATAAAACTAGAAATTATGGTTTCTTCGCCTTGTAGGCGCTTTTTTGTTATGGATCATTAGTTTAGTAAAAGGGTCACTAATGCTGATTTTAAAGCTTTTGATACAACTGAAGATTTCTACAAGAAAATTAGAAACTGCTTCAAATTGCCGTTTGAAAAAATGTATGTTTTTTATATTTTTTTTTTGTAAATTTTAAGTATTGAACTCGATCAATATGAGAAAAGATGAGATTTCGACTTGATAGTGCGTGAGAGTATGTTGGCTTATTTAGTCATCAGCAAAGCACTTATGACAACAACAAATACATTCGACACTTTTAGATGTCAAAGTTGTGCCGATCCCTTCGGGCACGACACTGATTTGGACACGAAACACACTCTAAACTTGCTGATTTTTAATTTTTGCCCTTTAAGTTCTCTTGTTCAAGACATTTCATTCAACATAAATTATCACTTTTTTCAATTGGACTTTCACTTTCTTTGATGCGATTTTTTTCTTGTACATAAATGGCCATATTATCTAACTAATTAGCGTATGTTTTGTTAGTTTACTTAGCAAGCAGCAGCTTTATCCACTATGTTTCTATTCATGTAGGTGGAAAAGTCGCACTTTTGCCTTATATAAGATTTGTTTTGGCAAATATGTTCGTTTCGAGTTCCATTATTTCGTAAATAAACACTCTCTCTGGTCTCATTGTCTGGTCATCTGGTCATTGTTGAGTGTGTACATTTTAGGATTTTTTGCTTCTCAATTTCATCGTATCCATATTCTCATCTGCTTCCTGCTTTTATTGAAACTTTTTTCATTCTTATCACAATTATCGTTGCAACTGTTAAACTATTATTTATTAGATATTCTATCACGTTAATCGTTAACTGTTCTAGTCGTTGCTGAAAGATTATCGAATTTGTTATTGTCCGTCAGTTATCCCTCGTGTAATGGTTGATGGATGATACTCCAGGGCTATGAGACTATTAAGCAATTTTGGCATGAACTTTCAGAAGAAGCTGCAAGCCATTAATAGGCTTGATGGATTCGATGTCTTGCACACACTGTAGTGAAAGGGCTCGGAATTATGCGTCAAACCGAGATACAGTATGCAGAATGTTTTGGCTCAGTTAGGTATTTTACTGATGGAGGCAGCTGAACGATGAAATAGTTCGTTTTGTCTAATTTATCTTGGCTTTATTCGGATTTAAGCGATTTTGTGGCGTTGGTGTTTGTTGTGATTCTTTAGACGACTTCTAAACTTTTTTTAAAGTTTTATTTTATCTTGCTCTCTGTTACTTTAATTACATTTATTTTTTTAGTATTGTTATAAATTAAACATTACAAAACTAATTTTGGGTTTTATTTATTGACCCAATATTTTATGGAAGTAGAAACCAAACCAGAATAGAGGACGATTCGGTGCTTAAATCCCAGTTCCCAAACATCAAGGAAATTTAATAATGCTTTTAATAGTCAGTCGATAGATGCAGTTGTTCACGTTCAGCTTAGTTTGATTTTCGAGAGGCCTAGTTGGACGTGTTTAATATTTAAAAATGTTCGTGTTTTAAAATTCAGCACGTACTTCCCAGAAAATGTTTTGAATCAATAAGTAAATATGAAAATTTCATTTAAATTACTATTTCAGAAATACACGTTTGTGTTCAATTTTCAGTTTGTTTTCCTTTGATAGTGGCCGACATTTGGTGTGTGTGGGTATACAGATTTTCATAAATATTGTTTTCTTGATTTATTTACTGCATTGTAATGGTACTCATTTGAATATATTTAATCTATTTTTGGCTATATACTTTAAAGGAACACCTAATTGATTATTCTATTTAAAACTGGAGAATGACATTACATACAGCGATCATCCCGTTTTAATCTGATAAGTATGAGTTGTATGGCTAATCTGATAAGTTCTTACACTCTTTTTGGTATTAGATACTGTAATCTGGTTTTGTTTCTGATAGAATGATTGAAATCATTCCCCGTTGTGAATGTTGTCGAAATAATAACATGGCATTTCAAGACTTATAAAAATTTAATTTGTTTTTAACATAATGACTTATAATTTTTTTTTTAGTTTTTAACAGAATAACAGTTTTTCGCGACACTCACTTAATCAAGAAAAAATCAATTTTGTTGTGAAAAAGAATTCGTTCAGAATCTAGGACGTTTCACGATTCATTTTTTTCAATTTTAATGGCAAAATTATATTCCGGATTATTTTTGTCAAATCTGACCGATTTTGATCCAATCGACATTACATAACATAAAATTTTCATTTTGATACGGCAGAAGCAAACCTTTTGCGTCATTATCACTCAACTAAGCTGTTCGAAATTCTCGTTAAGCACAAAGCTAAAGTTTTAGTCCAAACAATATGATTTTTTATCGCATGAAAGTAGACATTAAGTAGCTGCTTGAGATTACATATTTTGCTCATATCTATGCGATATTATGAATTGGGGTAAACGACCTATAAAATAACGCTCAGTTCAATGCACGTATCAATATTTTTAAATTGATTAATTTCGTTTCCAGTGTTTATAGTTTGGTGAGTAACGATTTCGCTTATAAATATATTTAACCTTAGCCTTAACTTTTGTCGAATTGCTGATGGATCTCAATTTCGTAGGACAGACACTTAAAACGAATAATTTGCTAATTCTAATATGTATGATTATATTGGTAAACTGGAAATTAAACTATTTTCCACGACAGCCAAAAGGCCAGAAAAACTTATCAACCTAACATTTTCTAAGTTTTACACCAGTTTAAAGCAATGGCCAAGAAGACTTAACTCTTTTACAAAACCTGTTTTCAAACAGTCTTCACGCAAATTCCCAACTTTATACTCGTATTAGCATTTTACATCACTAATATAGTACAAGCGATTTTTATTATTCTAGTTTTAGTTTTTACGACTGATTCGCATTTGTGAATTTTTCATTCTTAATGAAATAACTTGCTCAGAGTAGTGAACAGAACCAGTTTCTTAATGTTCCCAACATTCAAACCGGATTGTCTATAAAACCCATTGATCAGATAAATCCAACGTAAAATCCGTTGGAATCGTTCTATTCATCAATTTTTTATGGAATGTTCTATTTTTTTCCAGAAAAAATCTAAGAATATCTCAAAATAATAGTCAAGACTGGCCGATACGTGTTTCATAAGCTTCTCAAGGCTGTTCTAAATCTGAGGGATTTATGAATATTAGAGTATTCCAGACAAGGTCAGTGAGCTTCAAACTTACTCGAAATTTGATTATTTTTTTGAACATTTGTGGCACTAGTTTGACGTTTTTTTATTCAGATAACTTCTGGGTGTCGTATTTTCTGAATATTTTCTTCCACTCAACCTCTGCTTCTTTCATCACAGTTCATTCATTATCTATTTGTTAGTTGAATTATGTGAATTCGCGATATCACAAAGTTCACTGTCATCTTAATTATTTAGAAATATTCTCAAGTTAATATCTGGGAAATTACGCGAACTTTATGTCGAAAATTATTTCTAGACGATTCCATATAAGATAAATTACGTAAGTCATCATAAGGGTAAACAGTTGTTCATCTCACTGAAATTTCGCCGAAACTTTGATGATTCGTGATAACGTTGGAGGTTATTAACCTTTTAGATATTTGTTTTTAATTTGAACAAACTTACACGCACCTCTAAATCTCTGTACATACAAGTAAATCTTTTGCTAAATAATTTTATCAGGATGATAGTTCAAATCTCTTTGTTGGCAGTTTTTATACTTAGCGCTTCTTTTATTTTTATGCAAAGTCGTCCATCTAGTCTTGGTGTGCAGCAACGTTTTATTTCAAATGGAGACCAATTCGTCGATTTATTACAAAAGGTATGTTAGTTTCTAACCAAACGGGCTTTTTTGTATTAGAGTAATGGTTATCTATTCTCTGGATTGGAGGAAAATTTGAGAAAACTAATGAGTTTTTTCAAAATGGTTTTAAATATTCTTTTGCCTGTTGTGCTTCTTTTATCGGAGGTTCTCTATCATCAGATCTGTTTTAATTTTATTATGGTGGACTGTTGTTGCAGCCAAATCAATTCCTCGATTTTTGAGCCATAAGGTGCATCTCGCTCCAACACTTGTGCAAAGTGTTGTGACACTCCACAAAGTGCAATGTACCTATTCTGAACATTCTCTCGCGTTTGGTTTCTTAGGAATGAACACAAAAGTGGAGATAAACCTTACAAATAACTGTATAATTTCTATGGAAATCCGGTCAGGTCCAACCACTTTCCCTGTTTTCATGGTGTTTAATGCATATTCCAGTATCCTTAGAAGTGTGACTTTTATTTTAGCTGCGGGTCTAGGGGGTCTTTCTCTCATGAAAGAGTTCCGAGATGTATGTTTTCCATCTCTTCAATTTTCCTTTTATATCCTTAATAATGTTTCTATTTGTGTCTTTTGTAGTAGTCAACAGGATTTTTTCTTGTAGTATCCATACAGTTCTTCAAGCTGTGGAATTTCTTTTCTAGCGCTTCTGTCTCTTCGCATTGTAACGTTAAATATTATTGCTTAGATTCCGTAATCTTCTTTTGTTTCTTCTTATGCATTTCTGCTCATTTCTTTGTTGTTGAAATTGGCTAAGCCATATTTAATTGAATCTGAAGTGGATTCGGGTTTAAATCCTACACATATCATCATATCTACGCGGTGATCAACTATGAATCGATAAAGAATGCACTACTTTTTCCTAATCAATTACAACCTAATCAAATTAACAATGTTCGCGAGGTTCTCTGTGCTTTAGGTGCGATTGAAATAATAATTATTCCAATCGATAAATTATAGTGGTAACGTGTACCCAAATGTTCAAATGATTACTTACTATCTTATCACAATAACTTTATTTAATATTTGCCAAATTAACCTTCACCATTGACATTGTTCTGTGGTATTGACGTCATAAAATTTCCAAAGCTATCAACTGTTTTATTTATTTAAAATTGTGTCTTATTGTATCAGATTTGCTATTTTGCTATGGAACTGAAACGGTGAAATTTATAATTGATTGCACTCGCAAAATATCCACAACTTTGCCTTCCTAAAGTACGCTTCAAGTTTCCGTTATTATTTTCATTTTTTTTTGTTCTTGTGAAGCCAAAGGCGTTAGATTAACAAGTAAGATGTAAGTAACTAGAAGCGTTAAACGCCCGGATGTGGAATCAAGGGAGGTTTAGCTAAATCGCATTTGAAGTGACTACATAAAAAACTTCTAGATGGTCATGCAAGACGCATTCAAAACAAAACAATCGACTACTATGCGTGTGCGTTGAATGTGCGATGCCACCATTATAATAGGTTAAAGACTTCTTGCACCCGCCAGAAAGGACTTCAAGGACACTTTGATGCCTTTATTTATAATGTCAGGTGCACTTACAATTATCGACAAGATGGTAAAGATACCAGCTCTGTAAGGTTTACTGAAAACCCTTTAGTTTCGTCTAATAACTAAATGACTGTCTTCTAATGAATGCATCTGATTATTTGACAAAACGCACCTTTTCAGTTCTTTATCTCGAAAGTATTAATTGTACGCATTAAATATTTTGTCAAGGTCAATTTTATCAGTTTGAGTTTAATTGTCATCCCAAAAATACTACAGTTCATTGGCCTGAAACGACGTTTGCAGTTGTTTGCAGTTGTACGTTGGAAGGACATCCTTGGCTGAATTGCTTTTTCCACAGTTTTTCATTGATTATTTATTTTAGTAAATCCTGCATTTACAGCCGTATAAACTAATATTCTCAACTTCCCATCTTGTATTTTCCTTGTAATCAATTTCGCATTTTATGGGATCCTGTTTCAAACAACTGCGTCTTCTTTATACTCCACCATTCATTTCAAACTAAATGCAGTGAGGTGATTTTTTGCGCTTTCTACCTAATCTTCAGGTTCTACCGCTTCTAAATCTCTAGTTTATTGCCTTGCTTTCATTACTTTTTACAAAAGCAAATTACCTTTTTAGTATGCATCCGCAACTTTGTTTTATTGCAACCATTTAGCCTAGATTAGATTCAAAGGATTATGCGTTTAACGAACCGCTAAAGCCTTTGTATGTGTGTATCTCTAAGATATTCTTGAACTGTATGAGGAAACGTTTGTAGTATTTTTTCCATTATGTTATTTTTAAGTTGGCAATTTGCATTCGCGGAAGAAATTCGTGTTGATCGTGACCCCTATAAGTCGTCATGATCTTGACAAAAAGCGATATGAAACGGAGATTCCAAAAGTCTTTGAAAACTACTTTGAACTACCGTAGTCCCATTATGTCGTTTATATTTTCGGGACTTTATTCATTTTCTCTTGTTCATTTGTTATAATCAATTCACGTTGATTAATTGATGAGTCCTGTGGTAGTCATTTATCATCGTTAGGTCATTATTTTATGATTATATTCAAGGTTACTGTGAGTGAAATTAAAGTGTTTTGAGATAACAGAGAGGAAGTAAATGTGAATTGGGAACAGTTCACTTAGTTAAGTATATATTTCCTCTTCTAACGCCAAATCGATTCTTTCGGTTAATATGGGTTGCGTGCGTGAAACGATTGCTTGGGGTTGAAGATGCTTAAAATTGTATTGACTAATGGGCTCAGAAATATTTCTGAGCACGGCGCTGGATAGAGGGGCCTAAGTGAATGAAAATTAATATTCACTTTACCCCTGAAGTCGTATCAATAAACGGACGATTTTTTAATTTCCCGTCGAATATTGCCGAAAAATTTTCGAAAATTGTCTATTTTCTCACTAGCCGAATTTTGAAAACCCTTTCGCTTGGCCAGACTTAGAAAACCAAAACAATCAATATCGCCGAAAATAAATAAAAAAATGTGAAAAGCGGCCATCATCAAGCTGATCAGGCATCAGGTGTTGAAAATTGACTATTTTTTTTCTTTCAAGCGAAGGCTCCTAGCGAAAAATGTTTAAACATCCGGAAGCTTGAGGCGTGTAATATGGTGGTTTTTTAAACGCGTTGGATAAATCGTTTGAGAGAAAATGTGATAAAAGTTGTCTCCAAAAAACCCATTTACTTTCAAAACTAAAACCAATGAACAATTTCTGCACCGGATAGAGAGGGCCCTAAAATGTATAAAAAAGATATTATTCACTTTTTCTCTAAAGTCCTAAATAAGCTGCCTACTGGCGGTTTTTTGATTTCCTGTCGAATTTTGCATGAAAATTGACATATTGAAGATCCAAATTTGGGCAAATTTTCACAGTGTTTTTATTGAAATTTCAACACCCTGTATCGCGCAAACGATTTTGATCATATTTATGAAGCAAAATTCGATTGTTTTGATGACTCTTTTGTTCTCCAAATTTTGTTGGTATATTTATGGAACACCCTGTATAATTTAAACCAAGTTTAGTTGCTTGTGTTATTAAATTATTGACATTTAATACTTGAATCAAAATGTTTTTTTGCGATGAATTTCATACTTGGACTTGTGTTTCACTTTGTAACTTTGTAGCACATTTCCATGTAGTTTACATGCAACTGGTCCGACGATTTTAATCGAATTAGAATATAAAAAACTCATTAATGGTCCAACATATACAGACACTAAACGATACCACAAACTATTTATACGCATAATTTCCAGTTAATTGATTGTTTCGTTTTCATGTTACATAACAGTTTCGGGAAAAAGATTAGCATACATTAAGGCAAATTTGTATGGTTGTAAGATAGTATCAGTACATGTATATATTTTTTAAATAATTTTTTCTTATACTAACTGTACTTTAATGTATTTGAAATATTTATGTTGTAAATAATTAGTGTCTTATTGACACTGTGGTTTTTTATTTAAATTTTATATTCTTTATTCTTAAACGTTGGCGTAATTTCGATGTTTTAATATAGAATTTTGATGGCTATAAAAAATCTGCCCAATGTTCATATGTCGTTTTCGAGGTAAAATGATGTTCGAAGAAAGAGATTTGATGATTTATAAGCAAAATTTTGCTGTTTTTGAAGTATTCAGTTCGTTTTTTCAAAAGCGGGTCTACTTGCAAATTTTTCTGTTTTCGACAATATAATTTTCTCGCTAAATTTATTGTAAACTGTGGATGATAATAAATCAATTAATTTTTTTTGTTTACGAGCTTAAATTAGTTAGTTTCTTTTCAATTTGAAGACTTATTTCCAACATTATTTCACAAGAAAGTATTATCCAAAAGGTAAGAACACTAGAACTCCTTTGGGTCACTTTTTCCAACCACTCCATTATCGCTCCACTGAGCGTCATACTATGTTCGATTGATTTTCCTTTAAAAGGGAGCCGTCGCGCACCTTGCGAATTGGCTGAGAAAGTGGAAATTTGTTTGACAAAACTTGATGTTCAGTATGTTATTTCCCATACGAGCGCATATAATTAGGTCACATTTGCCACTTTATAGATAGTTATTGCAGCAAAAATTTGGAATTTTTGAAGTTGAGTAATGTTTATTCTGAACCATTATTCTGTTAAGACCTACAGGTCTTCACTGGAAAAGACGACATTGTTTGATCAAAAAAATATTATTATTAAAAAGCTCGTCGGGTTCGAGCTTTTTTCCAAAAATCACACCGCTGAATTTAGACATAACTCCTGGGCTCACTGTATATAACAGAGATAGATTGTTAGATCAGCTTTTCATAGAAAAAGAAGCTTTTGCGCTGTGAAACATTGATGATGAAATGCATTGTACCACAATATCGGAAGCTAGCGTTTCCTGAGTTGCATCTTATCGCCACCATCATCCTCCTTTCTCATAGCTCAAACAATTATAATAGGTAATTTGCAGTCAGCAACTGGTTCGATGTCATAACCTCGCATTGTTTGAATTGAAGGATTTGCATCATGTATAGTTTGCCAAACGGTATCCTTGTCCTTAGAGTGCATCACCCTCACTACATCCCATTCCGGGGGCATTTCCTCCATGTGCAGTCGTAGTAGGGCCGTTGGCCCCACCATAGAGCTTCGGTGCTTCACCCCGACCGTCTCTTGCATGGCAATGGCGGAGAGCTTGGGCTAGGTCGGGCGATGGCGCGTGAGGAAAATCAAAATACGTCCGCGCCAACTTTACGTTTCCCGTCCATGTTTTAGCGCTTGGGAAATTCCATGATTAACATCATTCAATTATGTTGGATTCCTCATCCAGCAACACACGCTAAATTTCTCGTCGACGCTACTAGATGGAAGGACTTCCAACTTCTTCTTTTCAAACTTTCCACTTGTTTGAACTTCTCTTTAAACTTTCCACTAGATGGAAGAACTTTCATTTTAAATCACCCTGTATATGTGTAATTGACACTTTGGAATGTTCATAGGTCGGCTCCTAGAACAGTGTGTCTGTATGGTGGTCCTCAACTAATATGAAAAAATTCGCTGACATTGTTTAGGCAAAAATATTGCTTTTCAGGCACCTTTGTCTTATCCGAAAGTTCATAGTTTCCAAGGTACAGGGTGTTTTTATCAGTTTTGCTATTACCAAAAAAAATTGTATTTAGCAATTTTCTGGATCGAGAAATGCAAATTTTCTATACATAGCTTGTATTGGGCTGGCAAGCAATTTGGGGTTTTTAGTGTCAAATAAAACTCAATTTTTTCTTTACAAAAAATCAACTTTAATCAGTGAAATAGCTTTCATTCTGTTCGATGGCTTTTTGCCCTCTTTCTGGGAACTTTTATTACCCCGCGCTCGTAGAATTTCTGGTTCTCAACAGCAAAAAACTCAATTAAGTGCCATTTGAGGTCATCGTTATTACTGAAATCCTTGCCATTTAAGAAGTTTTGTAAACTTGGAGATAAATGATAATCCGATGTTGCAAGATCGGGGCTGTATGGGGGATGCCACATCACTTCCCAATCAAGCTCCAATAGTTGGCAAAGATGTGTGAGTCCTCGCATTGCCGTGGTGGAATACGATTCCTTTGCGATTTGTCAATTCTGGCCTTTCTCTTTGATTGCTTCCTCCAATTTCACAAGTTATTGGCAGTAAACATCTGAGTTCATCGTTCGGTTGTTTGGAAGCTGCTGAAAATACACAACACCTTTGTAATCCCATTAAATTTACAGCATGATCATTTTTTGATGCAACTCCGTTTTTTATATGGTTTGTGCTGGTTCATCCTGCTTGGTCTATCATAGCAAAACTGGTTAAGAATCTCTAAAAAAAAGCGATTTTTGGGTACATGGCACCATGTACCTCGGAAACTTTTAACAATATGTACTACTAATAAAATTAATTTTGGAAGCAGTTCTTCAAGCTAAATGACACAAATCAATTTTTGATTACATCACATCATTTTTATCTAGATAAATTCGAATAGCAAAAAATATACGTTAACTAACAATAGCTAGTTAATGTGGAAATATGTCATTAAGGGGCAAGTTTGCCGAGAATGAAAATACTAACAAAGAAAGTTGCCTAACCAAATATACAGAAGTGCATGCAATTGGTATCTTGCATGTCCCAACTTACCGATGGGGAATCATAACGATGTAATAATAATGTGATAATAATCAGTGTATTGTGTAATTTTTGTTCAAAATCACACAATTCTGTAATGTTGAAGAATATTTCCTCCTCTAAAGACACCTTTAGATCAGATATTTTTCTTGGATGACCTTAATGACGACGATAACTGCATATAATACAAAAACAACAGCATTTCCTGTCTCGCAACAAAATCGCAGCAGTGAAAATTGGTTAAAACATTAATGATTGTGTTTTTTTTTGTTTCTTTGTCATTTCCTGTTCAGTATACTTAATTTATACAACAGGCTCGAGAAATAAAACTCCAAGTGTGGTAATTAATTGGTTATTCATATCATCCATATTTAGTGCACGAGCAACTGTTTTTATGCTCGTCGTCTTTTAAACCCCATTTTTGATTTACAATTTCATAAATGGATAAAATCAATGATCTGTTTTACAAATGTTTGATTGATATCTGTGATTATTTCGGGTCTAAAATATGCTGGTATAATAAAATATACAGTAAACAACACTTTAATATTAAGGTATTTTTGATGAAGGTGCTGAATGATGAAGCCTGTAGGCTGCTGGTTGCATTCACTATTTTATAAACTGATTCAAACTGCATTTTTGCGATATGGATTTATGCCATTATACAGGATTATTCCTGTATAATGTAGTACAGGGTGTCCCAATGACAAGATTGAACGGAAATTTGTATTTTTGAAATTTAGTTCCCAGCATGTTATTGTGCTATTCTTAGTGTATACCATAAAAACACATTTGACTTCGTTTTCTGGATACTTGGTGTTTAGTAAAAATTAAAATCTTTTTTTAAAGCTTAAAATTGATAATTTTGAAACCAAAGTCCTGCCCGCACCTGTACGAATAGACCCAGTTTTGTGTCAAATTAATTGAAATTAGACACATACTTGGTATGTAAGTTTTGAACGGCAATCTTACTCCTCAGGTTTTTCTAAAAATCGTATGTTTTCCGGATTGATGCGTGAAATATAACTACTATTTAAAATGGAAATACAAACAATAAGACAATTATAATTTAAACCAACACTAAGTAGTACAGCTAACAATAAGTGTTCAAAATGGCGAATATCCGATTTTACACACAAATGCACTAATGGTGTTGTCCGAGGTGCGCTATAAACTACACTTTTACATATCCCCATAAAAAATCAATAGGGGCCAAATCTTCTGATTGCGGAGGATCCAGTTTTGACAACTGATTTTTAAAATCCAGCCAGCTTTTCAATATAAAACTATGATTTAAGATTAAAGTCTTCTATCTTCTACTATGGAATATTAGAAATTAATTGATTAAAAGGTTTTAAAACAAATGTCCTTGTACGGAATAAGAGCCAATTAAATTATTTTTTAATGATTCGGCCCCATGCATTTACTGACCATCTGATTTTTGATGACGCGAAATCGGTGCGGATTTCAATCAGGAAAATAATGAAATTTGCCCCCATTGCCAGTTCCATATTTGTAAAATGCGGATTATAAATTTTGGGATAGGCTGTATGTGCCAGTCTCATTTTTATAATTTGTCACTAGATTGGGGAATTTAAGTTTAAATTTACACAAAATTCGGAATGGATGTTGAGGAATTTCAATTTAAAACAAGTCCTCATTTTCATAAAACACATTACACATAAAATATGTAATTTTTTTTAAATTGCAACTTTGTGTTGAAATTACCCAAGATGATCTCTAGCTATCGCTAAAATGTTAATCTTGAAAAATCCAATAGTTCACTAGTCTAAATAACCCTGTAAGTGATATAAAATATATTTTTTTGTTTCATAACTTTGTATTTCACATTAAAGTTTATATTGCTAAAATTCTGCAGTAAATCTGTTGGCAGTTGAATTTATTTTTGGATTTTCTGCGAGTTTCTGTCAGTCATAAACCAGGAACAAGGAATGCCTAGCTTTCAACACGATTTAGGATCGAAGAAGACGCCCATCATCGACTGCATAATTACTTCAGTCAATTTCTCAGTTTTCTAATAGTGAAAAATGAACACATGCAGTCGTGCAAGTACATAATCGAGTGAAATGCATCTTCGGTTTCTTACTGACATTAACATTAACATCCTCTAGCAGTAGAAATCTCTGGGAAATTTCATATTTACATTGAAAAATATTAACGAGAAAATGAGGTTATTAGAACAGGATTGATGTCGGGTGAATGTCCGATTTTTTGCTTTTCTTGTTGATCTACTATATCTCCTGCAAATGGTTCAGTATCGAGATATTAGCTGTACATACATACGGATATTGACTCCAGTATAATTAGTTGCGGGTATCGTTTTATTGTCCCATATTTCCTCAGTTTTTACACTGCTTACTTTGCTTAACTAGCCGTTTCCAACTGCAGGCTTGCAGGGCATTTCCCTACTGCTTGCCATCGAAGGCCATCACCACTTTAGACCAAGAGGATTTATGAGTTTCTATCTTGAAGACGGCCCAACAATAAAACAGGCAAAGGAATTCGCTGTAAATATTATTACAAAGGCTCTATCCTTGGGTCTATCATTTCATGAATAATGATCGCTTTGTTTGAAATACTGCCTTAAATGACCATCATTTTCAACCGATTGATATTAAATCGATGTTAGTGGGATTTTTAGATAATTTTCCATCGATTTATTTGGTTCCGATAATAGTTATCTGTCTACCTGAAGGAAATATGCTCGGTGTTCAAATAACATTTGAACATTGTAGTAGAGATTTGTTGGGCTTGTGTCTTTTTTCTATATTGAATTCCGAAATTGGTGCGCCCCTGTCGGAGATCTTCGGGCCGGTCACCACAAGTGCTATTTCCGGGTTTAGCGATTGAAAGGTTGATTCTCCAGCTTATCATAGTCGCGACAATTTTAGCATCCTGTAGATAAGTGGTCATTGTTTTGTTTTGGGTGGCTCACTTGTCAGAGCTGACCGATGACCATTGTCTTGAATTTGAAGGATGTGCGAAATCACACTATTGCTTTCCTCGGGAGGTCTACTTTTGGTACCCTTTAGAATCAGCCCACATTCCAATGGCGCGACCATCCAAGGGGCCGAAACCCAAATCGTGGGAAACATCTTTCTCTCACCCTGCTTCTCTAATTTTGACCACGCGAGACGAAAGAAGGGACGAAAAAGTACAAACAGTCTTGACCAAAGAGTCGTGAGAAAACCCTTGTTGGAAGCAGTCGTGATCACACACTTGTCGGGACTACACCCAGTAGTCATCTCAACAGAGTCGTCGACACACACTTGTCGGAAGCAGTCGTGATCACACAATCGTCGGGACTACACTCTGTAGTCATCTCATTATCTCCACACAGTCTTCGCCACACACTCTTCGGGACTACACCCAGTAGTCATCTCAAGACAGTCTTCGCCACACACTCTTCGGGACTACACCCAGTAGTCATCTCAAGACAGTCTTCGCCACACACTCGTCGGGACTACACCCAGTAGTCAGCTGCAAAAAGTAAAGAGCAGTCTTGCACTCAACCTCGCCAGAAAGAGCTGTCACCACAAATAGTCACAAGTCTACAAAGGTAGAACTGCCCAGCCCAATCGCACACTGAAGTAATAAACGGTGGTTACCAGTGCTGGTTTCGCACTTGGCAAAAGGCCATAGCGCTGATTATTTCTGCGACTGCCCCTACTATACCCACCAAACACTAATCTCAAACCCTTTGGTCCTTCGAGTAAAAAAAGTTCTCCCCAAATTATTCCGGTGTTGCAATCCAAAGGTTCGAAATAGCATCTCCAGAACACTCGGCTTAATATGCTTCGATAAGGGATGAGTTGTAGCTTTATGGACTTCATTCGCAGGATTAATTTTCCCTAAGTACAAAGAGTTTTTGGCTGTTTAGAGACACCGTCATGGTTGGACATAAACATGTGTTGGAACATCTTCAGTATGGAATCGAATAAAATGAGTTCTTGCATAATGACCTCTGCACATTGATCGTGAAGACCGAAAAGAAAATGCGCTAATTTAAGGTCATTCTTTTCGACACACTCACACAATAGAGGTGGATTTGGACAATCAATATTGAAAAAAGTATTATAAATCAGATCAGGTATAGGCTATGACAAAACCGAGCAACACAACACGGATGCCCGAAATTCGACAGTGTTTTATTCGTAGTCGCTTTCGAGGTTGATGACCTCCCAACAGCAATCCGGGCAATGTGGGTCAATTTTCGGTAGATTCTTTGTATTTTTATGCATTTTTTGGCTTCACAACAAAAATAATGCACTGTCCAATCAGGCTGTCTAGAACGCACGATTTGGCATCTTGACTATCCGCTCTGGGAACCTGAACATCCGAAATCATTTATCATTTTTTAAATGGAAAGTTTTGTCAAAAGAGATTTAAATAGTCACTTTGGACCATGGAATATTTATTGTTTCATAGCTTCCCTATGCGATAAACCAAAAAATTATTTTTAAAACTATGAACAACTTGCTCAGAAGAAGGTACAGATTTCACACCCTCAGAATCGGTTTTGCGTGTATCAACTCTGGTTGGAAAAATCTAGCTAGCGATCAAATGCAGTTCAGCGTAGATTGTTGGTCATCCACACTATTTCATGCCCTCAGTATATTCTCCTGAAACTCAGCAAATCCTGTGAACATTGTGTGAATATTATTGTTATATTGACTACAAACATTTATCATGTTCAGCTTTCTCCGTATCACTTATTATTCTTCGCTTCAAATATCTAATCTAACTAATTGTGATAAACTTACGGTTCATTGCATGTGACAAAGCAAATAACCATTACGTCTTCCTTGCGAAGTAAATATGCGTTAACTTTTATGAAAATGCATTTGTGACCTACATTATTGCCAGAATGCTAAGTGTTACTTTTGGTGTTAAAAGGATTCGTATGTTTGGGCATGTAAATAAAAACTATATTTTGGATAAAAATGTTCTTTGCCCACTAATCCCAATTATTTTTTCCAAACATTGAACCTCACAAGTGTGGCTGTCTAGACAGTTTGTTCTTTTCAATATGTTATTTCAATTAATTTTCCAAATCAAGGTAAATTTAGGTCACACTTAACAGACAATGAAAACTTGACGAAAAGCATCTTTGTCTTGTAATTGAACGTGTTTATCTGTAGCTTCTCTCAGCGATGTAAATGGTTCTTTAATTCGATTTATGTAAGATGCTTTTTTTTTTGGTGGTCACATTAGTCGCATCTGAATAAAGCTTCTGCGTCTTTAGGTGGACGTCCTCCTGCCTTAATGTTAAGTTACATCTGACCTAAATTCTTTGTCACAGAGAGAGGATCTTAAATAGGTACTTCTGTTTCATTAGGACAATAGTATTTCGGGTCTTTTTTAAGAATGAATGTAGGCCGACTACATTGAGAACCTTAATGGCACTAAGTGCTCTCATTGCTCGAGTTTTTTGAGTTTCAGGCTGCTTTCATCAATCATTATCAGCATGGATTAACGAAAGGAATTTAGTAAATAGCCTCGTTTGATTAGTTTTTGGACTTGTATTGAACAATAATTAATGTTGTTTTCTTCATTGACAAGAGTGAAAAATTACGAGTAAGATATTGTGATAGCATCGTCTAGACTTGATATGCATCAGAATAAGTAGGTGGGTCTGCATTGAGAAAGTCGAAAGAATATGCTTCTAATAATCCTCAATATTTGCTGGGGTATTAAATCCGTCTGACGAATACCCCAGAGCTGGCGGCTATTAATTGATCATTCAACATCGGGGAATTAGCTAGAAGTAAATTATCAATTTGCTAGTTGCCATCTTTGGAAGCTTACGAACTGAGTTGATATAGTGGGCAAAAAGTCGTTCACACAAGTGAGCAATATTTTCCTTTTCAAAAAAAAATAGTTTTTTCAATTCCAAAAAGGTCGGAGCGGAATCAAAAGAATGAGGCTTTCGCTGTCATTGCTGAGCGTTTGATACTTTTTGAGCGAAATTGTTTTCCACGACGCGATAAAAATTCCGAAAAACTTACCAGTTTCGAGTTGTGTTCCAATTTTTTGCTAGTTCAAGAGTTTGTTTGTCATCTAAGAACTGCTGCTCTGAGAACTGTGTAAAAGTGCTAAATAAACTATTGGAATTATTTTTTGAATGCTTTATAAAAAATGACGATAATTCAACAAAATTATTCAATACGAAGACAAGGTTATATAATTATATCAAAAACATATTGTTAATGTGCATTAAGTAATCCTGCTTAAATTTGTCTCTCATTTAAAGCATTAAATGTGCCCCTATACCCATTAGCATCTTCAGGCTTTTACAATGGTCTGCTGATTCAATCCGAAACATTCAATTACAATGCTGATGTAGGTAGAAATAAAATAAAAACTTGTATGTCTGTAAATTTATAATTATGGTAATTGAATTTAAATTTTAAAAGCTACAAGGTCACATAGTGTGGTTTCGGACAACAAAATTGTTGTTGCGCCAATTTAAAAATGCAAAAGCTAATTAGGTTTTTCGATATGTATAATAATTTATTAAAAATATTAACAGTTTACTTAATTGGATAGTGATTTATTCAGTTGGCTCTCTATTAATGGACGATAGAGCCAAAGAGTCATGTAGATTCTTTCGATTGCTAAAAAACATGTATGTAACTTTTACTTAGCAAAAGTTTGCATAATTTGTTAATTAATATTAACCAATACGTGAAATGTTTTTAAAAAATCCTCTTTAGATGTTGTTAAGAAGATGTTAAAAATAAGGTTTGTGTTAATACTCACAATAATAATGTGTAAATAAAATTAATCAAATGTGATTAAATTGCCGGAATGTTTTGTCCAAAATGAAAATGAAGGAAATTACTCTTAAAACATCAAGAAAAGTTCCAAAGATCTGTTCAGATCATAGAAGTAACACAAGTTTGGTCAAAACGAGATCTGACACTTAACCACTCCTCTTTCCAAAACCCTATATATTCCTCATTTCAAAGGGAATTAAGAGCCGATTTAGAAATTCCAAAAAACTGAAGAAAGCCCAGATTTAGTGATTCGAATTCAGGTTTGAGATATCGAGAATTCCTTAAAACACCAAAGCTAGAGCCCCGAAACTATCCGGGAAAGTTTTGAAACTTTCCACACTCTTCGTCTCAGAACGAGCCGAACTAAGGACTGATTTTGAACTCTCAAACACCCGAGGATAACGGCCCAAATGTCAACCCATAAATACATGCCCAAATGGTCAACACATCGGTGCTGCAACGACAGCTTCGGGTGGAGGAGCTAGTAAGTGGTAGGGCACTCTTTTCCTGGAGTTGAGAAATCGGCTCCGAAGGCGGAGGACTCAGAAAATGATCAACGACATAAGGATGTGGTAGGCAAATGGGAATCCAACACATTAAAGACTCATTTAGAGTTCTCCCTAATATTATCATGATGGCTATGATCAAGACAAAATTTCAAATGTCCGGATATAGTCCCTCATTCGGATCCCCGGGAGGGAATGTTTTGATTGATAGTAAGAAAGGATGGTACAAAAAGATAAAGTTGGAAACCATGATATTTGGTACATGGAATGTGCAAACAATGGGACAGCCTGGAAAGCTGCAAAACACAATTCAAGAGATGAAACGACTTAAACTGCAGATCTTAGGGATTAGCGAGATGAGCTGACCGGGTACAGGAGCTACTAACAACGAGGAGGACTATTCCGTATATTACTCTGGGATATTAAACAACACTTTCCAGCATGGTGTTGGCTTTATGGTGCACAAACAAATTGTAACGTGTGTTACCAACTTTGTACCAATATCGGAAAGGGTAGCTCTTCAACAGATCAATGCAAGGCCCGTAAATGTGAATCTCATCTAAATTTATGCCCCTACTACAGACTACAGCAACGAGGACGTAGACCAGTTCTATAAGCAAATATCAGATATCATCACAGCATGATATACATATTATTATGGGTGATTTCAACGCCAAGCTTGGAAAAGGAAGAACTGGAGACCACATCGGGGACTTTGGACTGGGCGAGATAAATGAGCGTGGCGATACTCTGAGCACATTCGCAACGGGACATGATCTGATTGTAACCAATACATTCTTTTAACACCATCCTAGAAGATTGTACACGTGGAAATCGAATGATGGAAAAACTAGGAATCAAATAGACTTCGTACTCATTAATAAGAGTTTTAGAAACAACAGATCAGAAACATAAAAACTTATCCAATAGCATATGTTCAATCGGATCATAACTCGTTCATAGGAACAATGAGAACCAGGCTGAAGAGGGCAGAGAAAAAACTTATAAGGAGATATGATTTCAGAAGACTAAAAGTCATACCTACAAACAAGTTGGTAAGGAATGAACTTTTGACAGAGACTGAAGAGCAGAAAAACCATGGAGATGTAGAAAAAACCTACATATACGCACGTTTCGTGGATTATAGGAAGGAGTTTGACCAAGTACCACTCACGAAAATGGTGGAAGTTCTGTAAAAAGCTAGCCTGGATGGGAAGGACCTCAAAATCATCAGAAATCTCTACTGGAGTCAGAGGGTGTCAGGGCAGACAGAGAGACAACGGAGGAGATACAAATATTGCGTGGTGTGAGACAGGGATGCATACTGTCTCCTATAATTTTCAATCTGTACTCGGAAGGGATCTTCAGAGAAGCCCTGCAAGCCTACTGAGGCCGGAATCCTGCTAAATGGAGAACGATTGAATAACTTAAGGTATGCGGACGATACCGTTATTTTTGCGGACAACCTAGCTTCCTTGCAACTCCTAATGGACAGTGTTACATCATACAGTCGACAATATGGTTTGGAAATAAACACCAACAAAACAAAGCTCATGATAATCAGTAAAAACCAAAACACCCGCGGTACTTTATTGGTAGACGGAGCTCCTTTAGAAAGTCAACAAATATACATACTTGAGCACGAACGTAAATGATTACTGGGACCATTCTGTGGAAATCAGAACGCGTATTGAAAAACCCAGAACAGTATTTATCAGGATAAAAAAGTATTTACCAGCCACGACTTGCAGCTGGCAACGAAAATTCGCCTATTGCGATGCTACGTGTTTTCGGCCCTTTTTTATGGGGTCGAATCGTGGACGCTTACGGAGGCCTGCTCCAAAAAACTCGAGGCATTTGAAATGTGTACCGAAGAATCCAACGAATTCCTTAGACAGAGAGAATGACCAATACGGAGGTGCTGAGGAGGATGGGAAAGGAAAAAGAAGTCCTGAATACAGTTAAGACTCGAAAGTTACAATATCTGGGACAAATAATGCGCAGTGAGAGCAGATATGTCCTTTTGCAGAAGATTGTAGGCAAGGTATATGGAGCTAGAGGAGTGGACAGAAGGAGAATATCGTGGTTGAAAAATTTAAGAACGTGGTTCAACCAATCAACCGCTCAGCTGTTCCGCGCCGCTGTTAACTAAGTTCGAATTGCCAACATCCGGAACGGATAGGGACTCTAAGAAGAAGAGGATACGGCAATTTTGGGCTTTCGAACAGAATTTTTAGATGCAGCAAGTTCTTAGATCCGCAAATTTTCAATAGGAAATTTTGTTTGTTGAAACCATCCACACACAGAATCAGCCCAATTAAGGACCAATTTTTTAATAGTCAAAACCTAAATAAAACGGTGATCTCGATATTTCGTACCACCGAAAATACCTGAGTTTGATATTAGAAAATTATTAATTCAATTATAAAGCTAGGACTTTTTTAGCAGGTTTTGTTTTGTTTCGATTGTTGTTGGATTGACTACCTTTTTTGGCGGTTTTTGCACACCAAGTTGTGTAATTGTTGCTGCTTTGTTAAAATATTTTTGATTATTTCTTAAAATTGACATACATCCTTCTGTGTACCACCAATTTCCGTTACTTTTGCTTGTACATGCATGATTTATCCTGGATAATGTTGGAGAAAATATAAAACTCATGAATTTTATCAAGTAATAAAGATATATACATTGATGCAACATTACATCATCTAGTCAGTTTCAAAACAGAGAAAAATTAACATAATTTACAATCAAACATTAATTTAACTAATGCGACCAACAGTGAAACTTTTATTTGGACAGTTTTTTTGTAAACTGCAAATCGTAAATATTTAAATAAGTTGGAACAGAGAGTTTTGCGGTGAAAACAGACGAAGTAAAATAGATGCCCATAATCAATCACCCGGGCTTGCTGGATAGACCCTCTGCTAATAGCCACTTATATAATTTGGAGCCGAAGTTAAATTAGTTGTAATTAAATTCGAAAGTTATATTGTACATTCAAATTAGGAACTTAAAAGGATCACAATGTAAATTTTCTGAATATGAATAAACATTAGTTGAAGCAGCAGAAATTAACTGGCAGACGTTAAAATAATGAATTAGTGTGTTTGATTCTCTGAAGTCTAGCATAGTGTTTTTACTAAAATGATCCAGTTTTGGGTCTTTTTGAAATTTCATTTATCTTCTGCCTCACTGTGCTATTTATTTTGCACCAAGAAGAGTTGTGAAATGGTAAAACAAGTCATCAGCTTATTTAACAAACATTAATAGTTAGAGTTAAATCAAAGCGATGATGCCAGATAGCTGTCGGCATCGGATGCATTAGGTAACATTTGGAGCTATTAAAAAGAAATACTTCGTATGGAAGCACACGTGTTGGTGATTCGGTGATGACTTTTATACCGTATAAGAGCACGGCTGACCCAAATTCTTCGTACGCCTCACCAGACAACTTTGACTGAAGTAGGTATCTGAGCGGTTCTCTTAATGTTTATTATGCATTTTGTTTTCGGCAGTTTTGAGTTCATATATTTGAATATGGTGCATGTTCTTGAAACCATCAAGAAGCACTTTATGCAATCGGACCAACTTGATGCCATATTTCTGAGCAATTCGGTTAAGTAATGTGACGCAATATTTCTTGCTAGTATCGTTCAGTATGAGCAAGTTCCATGCGAGTACTATTTCATTTAATTAAAGTGCGATATCCATGTTAGCACACGTAGTAACTCGTGTGACTTGCACATTGCCATCCTTATTCGCCATTATAAGGTCGATTTAGCTAGTTGATGTGGTTGGTGTTAGTAGTACACTAACAGTAATGTAAGAAGAATTTGCCGAAGTCTCACAATAGAGAATGACTAGACAATAAACCGCACAAGAGACCAATAGGCCAGTAATCGTACGCAAGGTACTGCTATGAGTTACTGGAGCAAAGCCTATCGCTGAAGAAGTTGTTTTCATCGTCTCAGTGCGAAGCTAATGAATGATTTTCACTTTTTTGATAGATCTTACGTTAAGGACGTTTTAGCTGCAATCGTCCTCAATCTGTTTTTATATGCCTTACTTTTACCAAAGAGATATCATTGTATGATATGAATACTGCGCCACATTGTGGCTCTTTTGATACGTTATATGCAAAGTCGCGAACTGTTCAAATAAATACAAAAAATATTGCTAATGGCTACAGATTTAAGTGTTGTGCCTTCATTTTTTTAATATAAAATTTTATGTTAAATCACATTCAACATGTTTGCACCAAATTGGAAAAGTTCCCTACTGTGAAAGAAACTTTTTGTTTTCATTAAAGTCGATTGACTTAAATACGTACTCCCAAATTCCGTAAGCATTGCAAGTTTGTTTAAAATAAAACTGTTAAGAGTATACTGCTACAAAAAGCCGCAGGGGATCTTAATTTCCGTTTTTATTTCTGTGAATAAAAACAGTTCTTTGATCGCCAACAATAAGGAAATTGCTCTTGCAGGTAATCAAATACCTGATATAATTTTATTTATATAATGTCGTTTTTTCATTGCCATTTTTCCATTTCGTAAATTTCGAATCAATAGCACCACTTATTTTATATTAAACCGGATATATTACTATTTGTGGTCGATTAATATCAAATTGAACGGTTTGAGCTTGATTGGTAATTGGATTCAGAATATTTACCGTCCTTGAATGACACCTTCCTTATTTCCGTTCAACTAGTCTGATGAGATTAAACTAAAACTGGATTAGTGACTCGTAAGCCATGCTTATCCCGGCTTAATTCTGCTTTATTGAATAGTCTATAATTGCTGATTATTTCCGATTTGTAAAAATTCCCTTTTAAGCTTGGATAATTCAAATTAGACATACAGGGTCATTTTTAAGTTGATTTTTTATTTTAAGAGAAGATAGAGCTACACACGGTCAGAGTTAGTGGTAGGAAATTGAGAGCTGTGGATCAAATTGTTCTTGAGGTATGATCAAAAATGTGATGTCATGTTGCTCCGATTTTGACCTCGCAAAACTAACGGTTATCTGGAAATTTCGGATTCTGTTTAAATTTGGCTAGTTGTGTGGAAAGTGGCATTTTTTTCTAATTCACTTGATTTAGTGAATGGGGTATTTTAATTCTCTATCGAACGGTAAAAAAACGGGCAGTAAACCTTCTTGAGATATGCCCAAAAAGGCGACGTCTTGTTTGAAACTATAGCACAACTAAAACTATCTCGAACTAGATGAACTTAAAACATTAATGTTAAATGGGCGAAATTGCCGAGAATGTTTTTGTCTACTTTTTTGCCAACTGTTATCCTCCAGCTTGGTTTCGAGTTTCGAAGCTTGGTATTTTGAAACTTGTGGATTTTAATATTTAATATCAGCCTGAATTATTGAAAAGACCTTAGCAACTTCTTAGCTTCATCTATTATTAAAAAAGAATTATATCGAAAATACGAACTTGTCATATTTAGAAGGGAATAACACGGGTCTACCTACCTACCTTAAAGGCTTATTATGCAAGCAACTTCGGTTAGCCGGGCGTTATTAATTTAATTTTGAAATCTTCGTTCCCAACTAGCTGTCGGAGGCATGTCTGTGATGGGAATATTGTGACAAAGGATTGATTTGCATTTGTTAGTGTGAGAGACATTTTCTACTTTCTTTTACATCGCAGCCAACGGAATAGTTGAGCCCCTGCCTTTGATAACAAGAGTGGGATCTCGCAAACCCTTCTTTGATATCGGATTTTCAATAAACTCCTCAGGGCATAAAAGTATTCCCTCTGACAAAATATTCTTTTGGTTTCCAGTAGTTTCAATCTTGAATAATATTTCGAAAGCCCAGAAACAGCACACTTTACAGACAGACACCTCCAGTGAAGCATTCTATTTTCGTGGCTGTGAAAATAAACAAACTAATGCCCCAACATGCATCAAGGCATGCATGCTTTATATAATGTCTGAATCTCTATGTAACACTCAAAATCTTGTATGATTTATCGTTGGCGCTTTATTATCTCGACGTTCGTTGTTAACATGCAGTTTATTCGCGTAATTATTATGAAAATGTTCCAGCAATAATAAATTATTAGTTTTTTTATGTCAATCTAAAGGTTTTCATAGGAGGGTGATGCCTTCTGGCTTCATGATTTTCAAGTGTTATTTTTCTTTTTTTCCTCCAGTCCTTCTTATTTGAAACGCTACAATCAGCAGTGTTTTCTAACTTTAAATTTGCCAAGCTTAAAGTCGTCTTTGGGTCCACGATTTGGGTTTTACCAGAAGTGGAAGGTTAATGGTTAGTTGCAAAAACTGGGTATTTTCAAGGAATTGCGTAAGGGACATTGGTACTTGCATGCAAAATAACAGAGAGGTTTGAAATATATAATTTATTTACTCGTTTTGGCCAGGTTTTCGAAATTAAATTTAATTGTCTGAAAATTGCGCTTTTTGATACAGCACCAAATTTTTTACGTTTAATTAATTATAAAGGATTTTCTCATAGCGTGAACTAATAGAAAATAAAACATCTTCCAGGGTCTCCAGGATTGTGGTCTTGTATTGTACGCTTTGTTTCTATGAACTATTTAATTACGGTGAACTCTTTTAAAAAACCCCCTTATTATATATCGCCCCAAACATTGCTGCTTAGGTTCTTCTGAGTTGAATAAGACCACCATAATGCTTCGTTGGCATTGGTATTTTTCAATAGGCCCAGCTGGGCCTGAATAAAACTCAATTTTTTATCAACCGGTATATTTTTTTCATTGTTAATGTCATTCAACTTTGCAGCTGAATGGTCTGCCCTTAAGGCCGTTTTTTTGCAAGTGTTGGGACAAATATAATTTGTATAAGGATGTCTCCATATGAGAGTTTGTATTTAGATTCAGTGCGCAATTAGAGCGAATGTTTGCCATCTCAATGTATGAGAGGCAAATTGTCACTGCAGCGACAAAGAATATTTTTTAATAAGTATACCTATAGCTATATTAACTTTGAGCGGTTAATTAAGAGCAAACCTTAATTACCTGGGTTATGGGTCATTTTCAAAAGCCACATTCTTGGTATGGAATTTATAAATTGAAAGCTGCCCAGCATTTAAAACAGTTTTATAAGGACGCCCTGTTTATACACAAATTTCCCTAATTAAGCCTCTTCACAAAAATGCAGTTACATTAATTTACTACGCAATAGTTTTAATTGTAAAATTGTCTTTTTAACTACCAATCAGAAAATTGTTGATCTGAATCAACAAGCACCTACTGCTGCTGCTGCTGCTCAATTGACATCATTTTTAACTTCGGCCTCTAGTAATTTTTATACATGCTGTTGCTCTCATGTTGCAAACTAATTTTCTTTACTCATTTATTTTCTAGGAACCTTTATTACTTCATATACGAGGCGGAATGCGAGCGCATTCAAATAAGTCAATTTTCTTAATGAATTTATTGCATTATACAATGCGAGCGTTAAGTGCCCTAACTGCATTATTATTACGTTTAAGTCTAAGTTGTTATCGTGCGTTCCAGAATGTTTTGTAAATAAAAACAGCTGCAACGAAAATCAGTTCAACCCATTAAAACAAATTGAAAAATACACATAGAAACAAAAATAAAAGAACAAGTACATCAGTGCCATTAGGAACAAATACACAATTCACTTCTGTGCTGGTGTTTAGGCAAAATAATATTGTGTTTGATCATCAAAAACACTAAACTACTGCAAACAACAAATTTCAAAATAACAAGCAACAAATTGCGCTCTTAACCGTCATATAATTGCAGATATTATGTGATTAATGATGAAATAAGGCATAGTTGAATGTGAAAAATAATAATGTCTTTGTTCTGTTTTGGCTAAGCTCTAATCGTTGTCGGGGAAAAAATGCAGTCCTGCTGCATTTTATAATGGCTAGTTCATTAAAGTTCTAGCTACGCAAATATGTAATTTGGCAAAATAAAGAATGCTGTCAGTAATTTCGAAGGACGGTTTTGTATCTGGTTTATGGTTTGGCAGTATGATTTCGTGTCTCGTTGAGTAATTTATGTGGGGAAGTGATTTGTTTTGATAAATGGATCAAGAAAACAGGTATGGTTTTTGGCTGCTCTTAATGTCATCATTTATTTGCTACTGTTTAAAATTGATGTTAATTTTTTTTTGTTTCACTCTGAATATTTTGACCAGCACAATTATACATAAAATGAGTTGAATATGTTCATTGTAATGTATAAAATAATCTGCAAAATAATGAGTTGTACATTAATTAGTTATAAAAATTTGTAAAATAATCTAAATAAAACAAATACTATTTTCATCGAATTAGAAGTTTGGGTTTTTTTGGTTGTTAGTTCCTTTTATGTGCAATCGATTTTGGTGATTTGAAACTGGTGCGTTTTTGGAATTGGACCATGGTCGAAATATGTCCCCACTGTAAAAATATTACCACCAATTTATGGGTAACAGAACTAAAATGGGGAAAAACCATGTCATTGAATTAGGGGAAAATTGTTTACTTGCTTTCATTTAATGATTCTCAACCAGTTTCAACCAATGGCGTCCAAGCAAACTCTTTTACTAGACGCAGGTTTGTGTCTAAAACACTCTTGCTCCTCTTCACTCCATTTTTGTTTTTTTGCAAATTGCACACTCAATATTGTAGGCAAGTAAATACAACAAAAAATCGAGTTTTGTCAGATATGTGTTGGCTTTAAAGCTACTTTATTTGCCGACACATCCACCGTGTAGCATGCGCCTGTAGACAAAACACTTTAACACCACGAACGTAAACTAATGAAAAAATCGAAAAAAGAAACAAAAATATCTCGGCAAAGTTCAGCGATCTTTTACTTTTAACTTTTAATACTTCTTACCTCTCCTGCGAGTATTTTTGCGGCAGCCTAACAGAATTTGCCGCGTTGCCGAGCAAGCTTAAAGAAAGTTTAGTTTCAAGGTTTTGAAGCTCATTTATTTATTAATGTTTTAAGGTAATTTGTGTCTTGTTTTGCCTATAACAAAATATTGTTTGCAGAAATAAATATTCAGGAGTTTCAATACCTTTCTATGGGTTGTATCGGTTCAAAAGTGTATTGCGCGTCGACCAAATTTCCTCACATTTTCCCTGTGCTCCTCAAGCTGTAGGAGAAAATTACATTTCGTAATGAAATTCATTTAGAATTGATCTGCGATCGTTTTCAAAAAATACCTTAACGAGTCTGCTAGAAAATTGTCAGATGAGATTATATATAGATGATAAAATACAAATCTGTAAACTATTTTCTCTGGTTTTTCCGCTGGTGATGCTTTTTGGAGCACTTAATGCCTCGAGTATTAATAAAGTGCAAAATACCCCAAATTCCTCCTTGCTACATCAAAAGCAGTTTCTGTATTCATATCATTCTTGATTAATACTATTTTTTTGTTACTGTTGAACTTTTAAAGCTTTTCCGTCCCCTATTCAAAGCTTAAAGCTATACATTTTCCGTCAATTTTATTTACTTTTATATAAGCTGATTTAATTTTTGTTTTGGAATGCATTGCGTTAAAGAAAGTTGATCGTAAAACAATTTCTCGGTTTTATTGGCGGGCGAAAAAATTTGATTGAGGAAACAGTGGAAAAAGACACTGCAAACCACTAAACTGTGTTTATTAATCTCTTGATCCGTTATAGAGTTTCTTAAATGTTAACTGGTAGTAAATTGGTTGACACAGTTTGGTTGATTTCCTGCAATACATCAAATGTTTACCTGAACTTTGGCACGTATACAAGATGCAGTTGAGCAAGAAAATGCGCTCTTTCGATAGCTAAGTAAAAGAACTTGAATTTTAACGATTAGTGTGTGATTGGATGAGTACAATTTGTAATAATCGACGTTGAAACTTCCAATCGTTTTAAATATGATCGATACTAGCATACCGTTGCATACATAACCGAGATTGTGTTACATGCACAATATGCAATAAATGTGTTTTGTTGTACTTTTGCCAAACCATCATACATTAGACACATTACATTTCGCTTAAAACAAACCATACTTCCGACCTACTTTCTGTGTTTTCCGTATTGTAAAGTTCTTGTTCTTTCCGTTGGTTCTACATTTTTCACGCCTTTATTCAATATTTAAAGATGTAGATTTTCTTGTTTTTCATTTCTCTTAATTTATGCAATAATAGCACAGGCAAGAGTGGGATGTAAATGTTATGTCAAGGCAACTTTAAAAAGTTTGATGTAATTATATACTTCGGCGTTTCATAATTAATTCCAAATAACTTGCAGATTAGAGTGCTAATTATATATTGGAGTTTACTGAATCAGCTTCAAAGAATGCAGAGGGTGGGTTCGTTTTTTGTTATTACAACGCTTTTGTGGGCTATTTTGCCTACAAAACGTATATCTTAAAAGAAGTCTTTCTTATTAGAGATTGATAAAAAAGCTGCAACAGAAAATTGTTAAAGAAACTTATTTTTATCGAAAGATACCTAGCATTTGTATATTACGTTTTTTGTATTTTCATTTTCTTATCGAGGTTTCGTTTTTGAAAATTTCCTTCTGTATTACTTTCGGTTTTGAAGATAGTTCTAATATTGAATTTGTTTCAATTTCGTCTAATTTTATCTGAAGCTAAATCTAGATTTGTGATCAGTTTATTTTGATTTGGTTTTAATTGTGGATTTTCAGTGTCATCAAAACAATATTCAATGAAGGATTTTGGATAATTATTGTAAATTAAAATCTGTCTTAGGAATTATTGTTCTTTGATGAAATTAGATGGATAGCAAATTATTTTTGCTCTATTGAATAAACTTGTTACAGAGGATTTTTGACCATTATCGAGTGATTTGAGTTAAAATTTAAATATTGATTTGTATGAGTAGGTTTTCTATACACCAAAGTTTCCAAATTGTCTAAATTTTTCTTAATTAGTATATGCAGAAAAAGAATTTGGTTGATTTATTATTTTTCAATAGTGGCTTTAATTGTTGGTTCTTTTTTATTAAGATCCGATAAAAATTCATCATCAATATGTCGCCACCAAATTATTGGTTTAAATTTGTTTGTAATTATGTATGAAATTTCTTTCAAAGTTTTCCAAAAATACATTACAAGAAAATGTGATAAAAAAGATTATATTGAAAATAAGTTGACTTTACACATATCTTCTTATCTCATCTAAATAAAGTTCAATAATAGTGCGAATACTTAGTTGCGGGTGTTCCTTAAGGTTTGCTTCATTTTACAATTTTTGGTTAACTATATTTAATATAAAAAAAAAACATTTTTTTTAACATAGGAAGTGGTATTTAAAATATTTAGAAGGTATTTGGCTAAAGAATGTGCAGGTGAATTTATACTACTACTATTGGTCGTAAATATCTATATTAATGTTACAAAATTTAAAATCCAAAAAACGTATTTTACAAAATTCTTTGCGAACGTAGCAACTTTTATATAGGGGAAACTTTTAATATAAATAAAAAATCATTTTATAGATCACATATTTGTCAACATGCATTTGATAATTACGACAAAAACATGGATTGCTTTAACAATTTTAGCAAAGAAACTAGCAAAAATAATGTAAAATTAAGATAAGTTCATTTCATTAATATTGACAATTTGTTCAAAAAAAAACGAAAATTCAGAGCGAATCTGTACAGATTTGTATTCACTTTGCTTTGTTTAACAATTTATTAATTTTTTTTTTCGGTTTTTTTGATAAATGGAGTAGAATTACTATCGAAACGTCAATGTAACTGTTCTAATTGAAATTAATTTTTTTTTACTAATTGAAATTATTTTGTTACGCTGGAGCTTAATTTCTTAGGCTCAAGCTTACCTCTAAGAGAAGAATTCGTTCTATATTGTGAAATAAGAGCACTCTTTATCAATCTGTATTAAAAAACGTGAGAAAATTCTGCCCTTTTGTCAGGACAATTTTTTTTTCGACAACACCCCGAACAGAAACGTTTTTAAAACATGAGCCAGCCTCAAACATATAGAACTCATCTACAACTTCCTTTTTTTGTGTTGAATCAGCATAATTTGAGCCATTTTTAACTGCCTGATACTGTTCTAAACGTTAAACGAAATATTTTGGGAATTATTGGCGATTGTTGCACTTCTGCTAATAAGAATTGCAGCTTTAATCAGTAACTCCAAAAAAATCATTGCTTAGACAAGATTAAAGCAAATACACCCCTGTGTAACGGTTAAGTCGATGCCTTCTAAAGTAGGCTGGTTAGTACTTTCTCCTAGTAAAAAGTCGCTGGCTGGTCCTGTTTACCAAGCACACGCCGACCAGATTTTGACCCTTGTGACTTTGCTATGGCAACTAGACAAAGATCTACTTGCAGTGACTTACGTCGCGCAGGAAGTACCTACTTTGTTGATTATTATCGATTATTCCCGAAAAAGTTGTCCATATTCAAAACTGGTACAACTACAATCATTTATAATGATACCTTGATTTTCGGATGACAAGGCGATTGCTTCAAGGTCGCTATGTCTGCTTGTCTGCCGTGCAGACTAGATACCATAAGTGCTGGTCATAAATTACCATCATCAAAAAATCGGAGTTGTTTTGAGGTTTTTGGTAGCGTTTTCCGCTTCGTTAAGTGAGTACGTGGGTACTGCAGTATGCAAAGCGTCCAGTACACTTCTATCAAGCGAGCTGTGTGTTATTCAAAACAATAGCACAGAAACACGGTCAGTGCAATGCAGTTGCAGCAGGCCATGATAACTGGCAGGAGAATCGGATCCTTCTTCGTGAAGTGGATGCTATAGTTGAACTTCTTCATCTTCTTTAGATTTTTTATTTGGAACTTGAATTTTGTCTTTTTTTCTCATCAGCTAGGCATTGACCATGATTGTCATTGATGTCCACGCTATTTCATCAAGAGTGAGTGACGGTTTTAACTCATTTTGCCACTACAGCAAAAGAAAAGTCGCCAAAAACTCGAGTTTCTAAATTCCAACGTGCGGATAAAATCGAATGGAGTGTTTTCAGATATCGGCAATAAATAATTCAAGTTCACAGCTGACATTTTTTTCACAGAATTACCCAAACAGGCGAGCATCGGCGGCAAGATGGCGCCCGGCTTACTAACTGACTAAGAAGTGGGTTGGGGATCAATGACCGCGCGCGAAAGTAGGTCCAGAGGCGGAGCTAGGGGGATACACGATGTTTTGTGATTGTTTTGATGTCTCAAATATTTGAGGTCGCAGATTTTGCTTTTTATGCATTTTCGATGATTAATCTTGCTTAATCATTTGTTAGCTCGGTAATTATCATAGTTTTGGTTTAGAGCTCTAGATGGTTGGACTAAAATCCATTTGTTCTCCTTGTTTTTTACAGATTGTGACTTCTTAAGTTGACAGAGACTAAGAAAACTTTTTTATTATTCATTTATGTCAAAATGTTATTCGGTATAAAAAGTAATGCATGTTGTATAATCTAGAATACATTCATCAGATATTAATTTTTTGCAGTTGCGTACGCGGTTTGTCATACAGTATGAATTTTGCTCAAGAACAAAGTACATACCTTTATTTCTGACAATATTCAAAATATTATTAAAATAAAGTTCAATCAAAACTAAAAACTACCTTCAAATATGTAAGTCCCTACTGCTATAAAAAAATTATTACTTACTTCGCCAAAATTTTTGAATTTGTTTAATATTTTCCTTACTGTGACATAGTGAAGATTTTTCTCTGGGTGTCGGTTATTAAACATTTCTAAAGCTGCGCGATACGTTTTATAATTGTCACCCACAATTAACATACTTTCAATTTTACCTTCAGTACTGCTGATATTTTCTACCTCACTGTCACGCATTGCTCTAAGCAAATCATTTTTTAACCCGTTTTTTTATTTTGTTGTATTTTTTTTACAATTTTTGTTTTTTCTAGAGTTTGCCTATTTGTTTCTATACGGACCGGAAAATTTATCACGTTTGGAGTAAATAAAAAAATTGTTAAAAAGCAGTAGGAAGTAGTTACATATTTGATCGTAGTGTTTTCTTCTAAATATTTAATAACAATTTTCAATATTATCAAAAATAAAGGTACTTTACTCTTGAGCAAAATTCATGATTTTTTCAAACTGCGTACACGACTGAAAAAAAATTATTTCTGATGATTATATTTTCGATTTCTGGACATGAAGAACTTTTTATACAGCATAACTTTTCTTCGTAAAAATAGAAAAGTTTCCCATATGTTTCCACTTCAGTAATCGCAGTGTATACATTTCGTCTTTCATTTTCAGTGTAAATCGGAGAACAAACCAAGAAAATTGTTTTGAAAGGCAACTTTACGTTAAAGCTTCCGCTTGGTATTTTAATGTGGAAAGTTCGATTTCCATTTCTTGCATTGTACAAAAATGAATATTTCAGATCTCCATTAATCTGGTCGCTCAAATGCATTAAAAATGAGTTTAGGTCATTAGGCAAGAAATTTCCTACCAAGAAATTTGAATCAATAAGGCTAAGTAAATGGACTACTGCAGATTGAATTAAAGCGTTAAAACAGAATTAAAGTTTAAGTTAAGTAAGTTTTCTATTTCAATTTGAAATGTAATCCATATTTTCTACAATTTTAATTGAGAGTTGATAAGAGCGGGTGGAATATCTAAACTTAGTTTTAAGGTACCCGCAAGATACACGCTATCTATGTTGCTTAATTATTTTTCATCAAAACTTTTAGTCTTGACGGAATTTTAAATTTTAAAAATTAAAAATTTGCTTTTTTGTCGATTTGACGAAATTGGTTTTGTCGATAAAACAATCCGTTTTCGATTATTGCCGATTTAATGAATTAATGAATCAACCATTTGGTAATTCTTAAACTAGATTAATTAAATTTATTTAAGTGCCAATTAAGTAACTCTTATTTATTTCTCTCTAGTTCTTATTCATTGAGTTAAATATTGTATTATTCGAAATAAAATACCTTGTTAATTTTTTATGGTACTACAACGCAGATTTTTTGTAAAAAATCTTTGCGCTATTTCAGTGTCTTCCTCATAAAAAGATCTTTTAAATGATCCCCAAAGCACAAATCTAAGGGATCAAGATCAGGGCTACGAGCTGGCCAGGAAAATTCACTGCCGCAAACTGCCTCAACATCGTTCATTCAGGAAATTTTTTGCCGTTTTATAAAAATCGCATTTTGACTATTTAGACGAGCTGGTAATTCATATCCAGCATTGATAGCTTAAATTGACAATATTTCGAAAACGGTTAGGTTTATTAACAACAAATAGGTCTACCATGTTAACTGAAAAACAATCAGTCTGGCAAATGCAAAATATAAAATCGCTACATTGCTTTCCATTAAAAAGTTTTGATGAAGAATAACCCACAGCATAATGTGCACAGTAGGTACCTGAAAACTAAATTTAAATTGAAATTTTCCACCAGCAAGAACTCATTATTCCAAGTTTTGACGAAATTTAAATGAGACTTCTAAAAACTGTGGGTTTAATTGAAATAGGAACTTTAGCTCCCAACATTCCATAATTTTGATATCTAATTTATTGCGGACCATCCTGTATAAATACACTTCTAATTTGTCCTATGTGCCCATAACATACAATTTATTTATATACATAATTTTTGTTTCAGGTAAGCAATTATAAGCTTTCGATACACCAAACAGGTCAAATGATGTGCCTAATGGTAAGTCTTTAACTCATTTGTAACGTATTTCGACATACTAAAATGGGAGAAGTCCAATTAGAAAATGCACATTTTGGACTTGGTATTTAAGAATTTATCATTGCTGCTAGTGGGGGAAATGTTTGATGTAAAAAATTGCACCCCAGCTGCAGCAGCTAGTAAAACGAAGCAGCAATCTGTCCAGGGGATTAAAATTAAAAAATTGATATCGTATACCTTGGGCATGGTAGCTTGGCAATAAAAACCCCGTAATTTATGGCCCAAAACAAATCGGTCTGACCTCCTGGAGCACCGTCTTATGGGCCCCAGCTTGACTTTCACCTTAAATTAATTTCGGTTGCGTAAATGTTATACCTCTCTTTCTACCAATGAGTTCATAAATTCGGTATCGTTAATTTTTTCTTAATAATGCCATCATCTGTATTTGACATTAACTTTCTTCTTTTACCTAGTGCGTGTCGAAAGGAAATGAAATTTGATTTTAAAATCGAAATTTGTGTGGATTTTCAAATTTCAATTAAATCTAGATGAAGACAAAAACCCGTGCAATTTGTGTGTGGTTCAGACAATCCAATTTCAATGTCAATATAATCGCAATTAAACCAAAGTGATTTAGTTCCCATTTGTCTCTGAAGTTTTAAAGTCGATCTGCTGGATCCGCATACCTACTTCACAGTTTTGTATGTCAAGAATCTTGCTTATTTAACAAGAGTTCGAGAGCATTGCACACCTTTTGCATCCTATTTACTTTATTTGCCAATTTGGAAACAGGTTAACAAGTGAAGTGAAAGGAAAATATGTCTTAAACTTTATGTACTTATGTAAAAAAAATACTTAAAAGCAGATCTCGCTGTTAATTAGAAATATGAATCCGTTACTTTTTTGTTTGTCCATTAAAAGATTGTGAAACCGCTGGTGGTTCGGGAAGCAGGGACAGGCCTGGTTTATTTTAAGCGCAATCGAAACACTGTCCAGAGATCAAAAAAGTTAAAGATTTATATAATATAAAAAAATATAAAACAATTTAAATACAGATTTATAGCAAAAGGAAAATGGTTCTCAATTGATGTTTCTAGCGGTAAAATGTATCGGCGAACGTTTTGATTTTTCAATAAGAGCGGCAGACAATGTTTTGCAAAGTGTCTGGACGAAAGAGGTGAAAAAAATTGCAATTACAGAACGAATGCCTGTTTTTTGTCTTTTTTGATTGTCGTTCTTCAGATCCTCCAGATATTTGTAATGTTCGATATGTACTTTTATTGCTGCGAAAGAAATAAAATGAAAGAAAAAAATCATACCCAGTTTATTTTTACTATAAGAAGAATTATTTTATGCAACTTTCTGAACGTTCAAAAATTATTTTTATCAATAGTAGTAGTAGTAAACATCTTTATTTCTAAAAAAGGCTATCGACCTATCGGTCTTTCTGCCCTTGTTTAATACATGTAGTCTTAATCTAAATAAAAAATAAATATGAAAATTCTCTTATTCTAGGTTAACAATATTATTAAATAAAATTTCAGTGGCAAGAAGAAATTATTTTATTGTCCACTAGTCAGTTGCGTTTGTAAGTGTTCGAGTAGCGTTAATGTAGGGAAACGGAAGCGGGATTGTCTGGTTGGTCTTGTAAGACAAAGGGGATTCAGTATGGCCCAGTTGTAGGGGTTGTTTGTCCATTTTGTCTGTAGCTGTATGAGTCTTTCCGAAATCTTTGTCATGTTTGTGCGTTCGTATAGTAGTTGGGTGGGGGGGTTGTGTAGTGGGTTTTGGGGGTGTCTTATTCGTGTTATTAGTCTTAGTGCAATTTGTTCTGTTGTTTGTGTATAACGTTTTGTCCTTTCTGTTCCGTTGGTCATGAGTATATGTCCAAAGTCTAGCAAGGGTCTACAAATAGGTTTATATATTTTGGTGGCGGTGTTTGTGCTGATTCCTCTGTCTTTGTAGGTTAGTGATCGGAAGTGTTTTGTTCTCTTTATTGTTTCTGCCCTGATGTTTCGTATGTGCTTAGTGAATTTAAGTTTGTGGTCAATTGTGATTCCAAGGTATTTTACGTCGTTTTTTGGTTGTGTCGTTTGGCCGTCTGCAGTTATTGTAGGGGAGTCATCGTTGAGTCTGTGGTTTGTGAGCAGAAGTTGGTTTTTTGACGCGTTTGGTGTTAGTCTCCATTTATAAAACCATGTCGTTGTGTTGTTTGTTAGTGTTTGGAGTCTTTGAGCTGCTCTCTCAGTAGTTTTGTCATGTACAATAAGTGCCGTGTCGTCTGCGTATTGTAATATGTATGCCGATCTGTCGATTCGATTTTTGTCTGGTAAGTTGTAATTGTATATGTCATGGCAGTATATATTGTAGAGAAACGGTGAGAGCGGGGATCCTTGAGGGAGCCCTTGTTCAGGGGAAAAAGAAAATGACAGTGTTTTGTCAATTCGTACTTGTAGTTGTCTGTTTTCTAGTAAGTTCTTTATGGTGTGTAGTAGATATGTTGGTGTGTCTAGTTTGTATAGTTTGTATAGTAAGCCTCCATGCCAGACACTATCAAAAGCCTTGTTAATGTCCATAAACAGGCAAGCTGTCTTTCTGTCAGTTAGGTGGGTAGTTTGTATATTGTTGGCCAAAATAAAGAGCGGATGAACAGTCGAGTGATGTTGTTTGAAACCAAATTGGTAGGTAGGAATATATTTTCCAATCACTTTTTCAAGCCGCTGCTTTATTATGTATTCAAAAATTTTGCTTAGTACTGGAAGTAGTGTAATTGGTCTGTAGTTGCTCGGTTGTGTATTGTCCAGTCCATTTTTGGGTATAGGGATTATTAAGCCGTTTTTCCATGATTCTGGGATTCTGCCATTTGTGATGCAGTTGTTCAATTCAGTTAGGATCAGTTTGTGTGTTTCTTGAGTTAGGCTTTTCAAGAGTTTTGCCTTAATTTTATCTTTCCCCGGTGCAGTGTTTTTGATGTGCGCTAGGGCTTCATCGTACTCTGTGTCTGTGATCAGTTTGTAGGTGTAGTTTGGTGAGCTGTTAAAATAGTTCAAGTACCAGTTTTTTATCAATAATTTCTCATTATGTAGAAGTTAAATATTTATTAGTTGGACTTAGTAACTTCTTGTTATTTAATTTTGGAAACTCGTGGAAGGGAATTTCTTCTTAACGTTTCGCAAGCTGTGGCTTGCATCCTCAGAGGTGTTTTGCTCGGAAACTTATACTTGACTTTATCAGGATATATATCCGAGGATGCAAGCCGCTCTCGGTAACGAAACGGCAGGAAGAACTTTTTTGTCGATGTCCGGAAAATCCTGAAAATCCCAAAGTCCAGTTTCCAGCAATGGCCGATTTCCGTTTTATTACACGGTCTAAGTGCTGGTCATTATAAATGACAAATAATTGATACACTAATGGAGGTGCCCAGGTAAACGACACATAAATTCTCATGCAAAGAATCAGGTTCCAGTCAAACATAAAGCAATGATTGCATAAAAAAATTTCATAGTGCGTACTTTGCGAACTGAAACAGCGTTAGATAGGGATTCTGTGCAGAAAAAATCTTGTAAAGCCATGCATAACAAAGCGTTTCAATTACCTAATTAAAAACGCAATTTTAAAGAAAAACCAAGCAGAACAGAACGTAATGGAACGTATAATAGAAAAATTATTATTAGGCAACAGACGGCAGCGAGTATGAAATATAAGCTGCGTTGTTATTCAGGTTTATTAAAAGACTTGATTTGTACTTGGGCCGATTTACGGGAATTTTACGCCAGTTTCCAACAACTTAAATTAAAATTCTCGGACGTTGGAATCATTAAGTTTGCCCGACGCTTGGAAGCATTTGCATGTCGCGAATATGTTATGTAACTTTATTTCCTAGGTATTATTTCTGTAAATGCATCCTTTTTTCTGATCTATTAAATGTATGAACCTATTTTATATGTCGCAATTTACAGAGCTTTTGAAATTCAGTTAAAAGGAATCGGCTCAAATGCAGGGTTTTTATTTACAATGAGTGGTTTTGATTAGGAATGTTGAGTAGATGGAAATTTCACTGTCTACTTTAACAAGATTCATTCATCATCGTTCATTCAATAAGAGTCAAGTGGTTCTTGAATTAAATTTAAAAAATTATTTAATTGGATTTTTTCAATTTATCTCAGTGCGACTGTTAGTGTAAAAGCACTCTTTTATGAGTGGGAAAAATTAGTCTAACTTCCTTATGCAATCTTTTGTTGTTCATGATTTTATATATTTGCAAGTTGTGTTTGTTAAGACGATTCTTTCATGCTCCTTTTTATTTATGTTTTCGGTATTGTCTTGAATCTTTTTTTGGAAAAATTCAGAAATCGTTCGCAGTCTCGATTTTTCGAAAAGCAGAAACAATCGACATCAGTGTACAAAACCTAGTCCCGATCTCTACTTTCCATGAACTTGAGCCTATAAAAAAGAGTCTGGCTTCTTGTTTCAGGCTACCAGATTTATGAATAATCTTCAGCTGTCATATTAAGCTTATCGCCCACTTAGCCGTCAGGGCTCGGCACGGTGCCGTCTGTAAAGACGATCAGCATTGAGAACAGAAAAAAAATATAAAATTTTCTATTCAGTTGGATTTGGTTGTTGTATTCTCATATTTAGACGATTCCCGTTGCTTTACACGTATGTTAAGCCCATATAACTCCTCTTTGGTATTCTTCCAGTTCATTTTACTCTCGATTCTTTTGCAAAAAACTGAAATCAACTTTGTCATTGTTGCCCTAGATATACATATAGGAATATAGATCTAGTCTCTTTTGCCAGGCTATATCTATATCGTATTTAAATCGGTCAGCTGACCAAACAAGAGCAGTCACATAAATTATAATTCTTTTTAAATAAAGTTATTGTTAAGAAATGGCTCCAAATGCACCCTCTAAATGCATCTAGTTGAATGTCGAGGTTCCAATCTTTCAGCAAATGAAAGGAGTAACTAGCTAAACCTTGATGCTAAAAGAGTTTTCCATTTCATTAACATATTCATAGTGGCATAGAAAGTGCCTTATTTAAACCGTCCATTTCAAGCCAATAAACTACGCGGTTTATTACTTTAGGCTCGTTTTATTGTTCGTTTTGCAAATGAAGAGGATCTGAAAATTTTGCAAAGATTCACTGCAAATTGAATTTTCAGTTGATTCTTTCTAACCACTAGAAAGTGAATTTTCCTGTATCTGTTTTCCTTGCAAATTCGTCTTTGGTTTTCCAGTGAAATATTCTGAACATTCCAATTATCACATGTCTTTAGCGGGATGTCTCTAATGGTAGGTTCACACGGGTTCTTCGGTTTCACCAAGGACGTAATTATGGATTTTATTTTCATATCACGTTTAGGTAATCGGAAGAGCAGGTGTTCTGCAAGGTTGCATTTTATAGGACCGCGAATGACCATCTCAGCAGTTTATGTGGCCTGAATGAAAAGTGGATGGTTTGTTTTAGAGTGCGCACTTCAGCTTCCAAGTATTAAAAGTATGTTTCAGAATTTCCGCCTTTTTAAATTAGGATGCGTTCTACCGTGTGATGTAATATAGCAAGCATTTGCCCATATTTTAAGCAGTTTTTTCACGGACACAGTTCATTAGAATATATGACAGGTAGTGTTGCGGCGGTGTACTTGATGTGAAAATAAATACATCATTATTTTAGTTGGGACTTGGGACGTTCAAAAGTCTATTAAATTAAATATTTAGAGCGATAACTTTCATTGTTTTCTGCAGATATTTGCTTTCAGTTATTAGGATTCTGATAAGGAAAAATGTCGAAATGTTGATGGGTTTTTCGTAATTTGCTGTGGATCTTGCAAGTTTACTGAATTAAGTGTCAATATTATTTAATATATTTTTGTAACTGTACTGTTAGTATTTTCAGTTTCATAACGTATTTCCTGAAAGTTAAATTTCGGTTTGTTCGATATACAATTCCCTCAAAACATAGAAAAAACACAAAGCTGCCACCGGTTTTAGCAAAACCGCAGTCGCCACTTCAAGCCACTCAATTAACAAGTTTTGTTTATTTGAACAAACACTTATTTCTGTTTTTTCAAATTCAAACTGAAATAACTGGTTTTTTGTTGGCGGCTTTGCTCAATTATCAAAGAAGACACTGTATTGTTGGTTCTTGTACTTTATTACCCTGAACTTACACAATTACGTAAGAATTTGAATTAAATTAAAAAAGAAACGTTCAATAAAGTAAATAGGGTTTTTTGTGAAATATTAATTTTTTGCTTTCTTACTATACCAACCAAGGAATAAGTTGATTGGAAGGACAATTTCCATTCTATCATTCCCACAAGTCCTGCAGACTTGTGAGACAAGTTCGATTAATTGAAATCATTTAAAGTTATTTCCGCTATTTCATCGCAAGGCCGCTAATAACGTCATCCTGTCTCTATTAATTAGCACATTAAAATACACTTTTTCTTTTAAGAAATCGTTCGTTGAAAAACCCATTGGTGTTTCTATCACATCTTTCAGGTGTAGACTAGCAGTTACGTATTTTCCAAAAGTTATTGATTGGAAACCCAAAAAATCTAGGGGCGAGTTGTATGGATTCTGAGAGTTTTGTTTTTGTGCCATCATCAGGCTTTTGATCGAAACTAGTTGAAGATTAAGCCACTGGTGGTGCCAGCAGCTGGTGCGTACTGATTTTCAAAAATTAATTGCTTTCAAACCAGGAAAAGCAGAAACTTGAGCGTGATAGCAGTCGATAGAGCTATTTCTTTCTTATAACTGCTGCAAATTTCAGTTTGTTGCCATCACGAGGCATTTTTGCACCATTTTTCGACTTTAATCTACTCGTTCAGAGAAATACTGTTGTCCATTTTAGGTTAGAAAAGTTGATCAAAAACAAGTGCTTGGGTCCATATAAAGAAGATATCGTAGATTAAAGATTGTAACCGCACAAACAATGGTGAAAATGTACAGAAAATGTCGATTATTTCGGATCTGAAGCTTCTAGCATGTTTTTCAATGCGTTAATTGCATTTCTTTGAGAGGAAAGTGATGCAGAACTTGAAGAATTTCGAGAGGGTTAATATTTTTCCAAAAAATCGGAATTTTCGGTCAAAAATCAAAATTTCACATGCTTGTTTTTTGGGCACAATGGATTTATTTCGCCATAAAAAGCTTTACAATGTGCTTTTATAAAATGTGTGGGTCCATAATAAACAACGTATCGTCGAATTGAAACTGTGCAAAAAATTCTTAAAATGAACAGAAATTATCGATTACGTCGGATCTGAGGCTTCTAGCGTGTTTTGCAATGCGTTTATGGTATTTCTCACTTTTTTTGAGATGAAAGTACCTAATGAAAAATCGACTTTTACCCTTTATGATCAAAAATCAAAATTTTGCATACTGGTTTTTTGGGCTCAATGGATCGGTTTCGACGTAAGAAGCTTCCTAATGTGCATTTATAAAGTGTTAAATCGCCCATTTTCGGTAAAAAAGTGCTCTTCATCAAAAACGCGTTGTAGGCGCAGTCCAGTCGGAATGTCTAGGTTAATAGTTTGCTCAATGCAACACAGCACGTTTTTAAACAATTAGAAATGAAAAATCGCTGAATTAAGAAACGGAAAAAGATATGAAAAAGTTCATATAAACATACGACCGCAAATTCTTTATTTCCGAGATACGAGATGTGGAATCATAAATCTTTTTCGTTTTCCCCTTCTAAATCTTGCAGTTTTTGAGACATTTACCTCAAATTTGCCCCTTTGGTTACGTTTTAAGGTTTTAATCGATCAATGCGACAAACGTTTGCAAAATTATACAGGGTGAAATTTTTTAGGATCCATGTCTCTTTTCACCATCTGAAACTTGTTTGCGGTGCGCCACTGTAGTTCAGCGACAATTTCTAAATTTCCATTGTTTAATTTGGAATTGTTCTTGTCTCTGCATTTTTTGCGTATCTTCCACCCTAATGGATTTATGTGCGAAATAACTAGCTATGTGCAACTTGGAAGTATTAGAACGATGCTGGAAGTGTGCCGCAAAATTTTAATAAAATCTCTAACTTTGACACCATTTATCTCACTCGCGAAGCAAAAAAATCCACTCACTGTTTACAGCTTTGTCATCTCGTTTACTTTGCCGATTTAAAATGGAATCACTCAGTATTTTTTAAAAGATATTTTGTATATAAATATTATTTTAGATCCACCTAGAATAGGTCAAAACAATTTAAAAAAGAAATAGTCTTTTACTACTTTCTACTAATAAAATGTTATGGCATTGATATTGCCCAGACGTTTTTTTTTTGAAAAATGACTTCAAATAGAACCATTAAGCAGCCAATAAGGAGAAATAACCGAAAATGCAGGTGCGTACCAAATGGTGCGTGTGCGTGTGGGGGCCACGGGGCCCCAAAAAGCCCCGTTAGAAAGACCGGCGGTCGAACACCGTTAAAAGTGCGCCTTCGGAATGTCACGCAGTCTAAACGAGTTTTTGGCCCCTGAAGGACACCCAAAATTAAAATCCTAACAGCGGCGGGACAATCAAGGATACCATAAGAAGAGAGGCTTGTTTTAAAACAGTTAACTTCTTTTGGAGTCTCTCTTCAATTTATTGATTGAAGGATCAGGTGTTGAGATTCAAACGAGCTTTCCATTAGAATATTTTTTAGGAATTTCGACATTGCTTTTTTTGAGCTACGTTTATTATATCCTGTATCTTTAAAAAACCCTTACATTTTCTAAATATCTTTGATATTAACTATATTGTTTTATGATTGAAATCCCATCCAATTTGTACATTTCTTCTTTACATCTGATCCTCTTAACTATTGATGTCATTAGGTTTTTTGAAAATTCCTTTTCTCTGATGTTACGCATTACAACAGAGCAAACAATTAAGTATGGCAATTCTTCATTTGACTTGATTTAATTTGATTGTGGCGAAATTCATGACAATTCAAGCCGTGTAATTGACTTGGTCTCTACTTGGACATAAAAGTCATATGTGTTGACTTACAATAAATTAGGTATAACCGCTAGGAAAGCAATTTGATTAAAAAGGCGTTGACCTAAAACGGCGTAGTTCAAGAGTAAGCAATCGATTTTATAATACGATTGAATGTGGCACATTAGAAAATTAGATCGTGCATCAGCAAATTTTTGATGTTGCATATATACGATCAATGTGTTGAAAATATGCACCTGAATAGAGTCAGTTTGGCAGGTCACATCATGGAATATTAATATGATGCCGTTAAATTTAAATTAAACTTGCCACTTTGAGCAGATGGGTTATTGAATATATCAGCGCTGAGTACATGGCCTGATTTAACTGCAATCATCTTTTGAAACCTGCTTATAGTGTTGAATTAAGCTTTAATTTAAGACAACCATGTTTGTATAATTAAATTAAAGTTTCGGTAGAAACAAGATTCTTTGGGCTGAATAACATAATTGACTGAGTGCCAAAACAATCTAATTTTCTCTTGTTAATGACGTTAAATCATAAACTTTCCGAAAGTGAGGCATTCCAGTTGCTCCCTGCAAAATTAACAGTATTGGGGGCGTTTGTTGTTTTGAACTAAAATAAATTAATGGATTTATGCAAGTTTGCATCTATTGCCTAATTAATACACCATCAGATTTATAGCTTATTTATTTACTATTTCACTAAACATCGCTTTTGATCCGTGAATCAATTATCATTTAGTTTCATATTTGTCCCAATATAATATTCTGGTCTCTCTCGATTTCCGTAAATATTTCGCGATTCCAAACGATGTCGAGTAGATTTCAAGGTGGATAACTTTCTAACTGCTAAATGCACTTAACACAAAAAAGAACATACAAAACCTTAATGTGTGCATTCACATCAGGTTCAACGAACTGTACGGTTGCAAAGTTTATTTTTAAAACGTCTCTGATGCCGATATTGTTTTCATTCGAGTATCATAACTCACTCAAAGTATGTCACCCGATATTTTCTTATTATTTGTTTTCACTTCATTAGATGCAAATAATGCAGAAATTCATTGTTAATTGTTGTTGTTTACTATTTCCTGCTGATTGCTGATTTTTAACTGACTCTTTAGTGGTTCTGTTTCGGTTGAAAGTTGCTGAACTGTACAGGAATCGGGATATGTTTAAATGTCTTAATCTCATAGTTTATCACTCACTCATGCCTCATGCAGCAGATTTTGTTTAGGCTTTGAACATGTTGCAGGCAATTTGGAAGCTCCACTTCTGTTCGTTCGCGTCTTAGTAATTACATATTTATAATTTTTCTACTGAATTATTGAAATTGCAAAATTCTACCCATTTATACATAAATGTATGCATGCTCTGGTAGCATTTACATTTTCTGGACGGATTGTGGGTCAATTGTTCTTAAACTGTCTCCTTTGAGTCAAGGTGGAAGCCATTGAGAGAAAAATATTGTGTTATTTTATTTTTTAGCCAAAATTAGTTTTATTCTATGCGAATTCCAGTAAATCCTTTTTAGTTTTACAAAATAAATCGATTAGCGATTGATTCGCACACCTTCGCATGAGCAAATTGAACTTGAAATCCTTTACTTCCGCTTTATATTGTAGATATTTGATGATAAGATTAGATAAGAAACATGAAATATTGATATTGCATTAAAATTAAAATTAAAGTTAATATATTTTTTTGATTATTTACGTGTCAATACTTCTCAGTATATTTATACTCAATTGGCTTTAGAGCTTTTGTTATTTTTACAATGAAAATTAAATTAAAATTACAATCGCAAATTTTTAAATTATGAGCGAATGATCTTCAGAAGAAGGCATGAAAAATCATAGAGTTTGAAAGGAGACGAAAATGTAAAGTTTCTTTTAAGGCAGATACGTCACAATTATGTTATCCTTTAGAGAAACTTTGCAAATTTTGTAATTGTAACAGGGCAATTCTTAATAGTGAAGAGGAAGGTGGGACAGAACGGGATATTTTGATGGTTTTTTGTCACTGTTTTTATTGACTTTCATCACTATTTTCATAAGAAGAATAGATTTGTCGTTTTTTTCATTTTCCTCCCCTCACAATCTTTAGTATTATTAATTCGTTTTTCTGAAGATATTAGTAAATTATTTAAAAATTTGCGATTGTACTTTTAACCACTGCTTCTTAAAAAATTGGCAATATAACAAAATAACAAAAGCTCTAAAGCCAATTGAGTATAAATACATTGAGAAATATTGGCATGTAAAAAAAACAATCAATTGTGGAAAATTTATTTTAATTTTAATGAAATTTTCCGATTTCCATATTTTCATATCGCTTCAGTTTTCGACAGTGTTCACTTCCTAGGAGATTTTCTTTTGACCTCTTATCTGTTTGACTGGGCAATTTTTCTTTTCCTACTATTTTCTTTTAAATTTCACGGCTTTTTTGGCATTTTTTTTTTGTATGCAATTCAGTTATTCTTGCGGGTCTCCTTTGTTGCAATTATATCGTTTAAACTGTCTGTTGAATAATTGGCATAATTCAAGCAAGTGCTGGGGACAAGCGGGGAAACAAAGAGTTCTTGTTGACATCAGGATTAAGACCTTAGGTTTTCACACAATTAAGCCATATTGATACAAAAAATAATTAACAAATTATTTGATGAAATTGATTTCAATCAATTTGAATCGAAATATGCTCGATATAATCGTTTTTTGTCCGTGACATTCCAGTCAATTATGCAGTGTAGGATCAAGTTGAAGACCATTTCAATGAAACGGTAAATCAACAAAATTAATATTGACAATGCGGAATAGATTCGAAGGACCAATCACTTAAGGAGGCTTCTATTATCACTACCGCATAATTGATTTACGTCGTTTTCCAATAGATAACTACACTTGTATGATGTTACAACGGCTTAATTCAAACATGTGTCGTTTATGGTGCGAGTTTTGAATTGTTTTTGATTAGTTGCTAATTTGAAACGCATAATGCTTAATTGCCTAATGAAAAATGCGTACTTTGCAAGCACGCCTGGTATTTTTCCTTTTGGTTATTTACAAATCGACTCGATAGCACAACACAACATATTATTGCAAAATCGGTTTCGGTAGATTGCATACAGCTTTCTACCATGGACCCACCTATAACGCAAATTTTTAACAATCAGTTTCTTTTCGCCAATTTAAAGTTGAATAAACCGTGGTCACGTGGCAAGGGCAATGCGCCTTGACTTTTGACACCAGAAAAATTGGCAATCATGCAATAGTGTTTTTGTGGTTTCAGTAAATTAAATAGTAGTAATTTTCGGGACTATTGAACCGCAGATGCGAACGTTTTCATTTGGCCCGTATGTAGGCTTGCAATTTCGACGCAAAATAGACCGTCTAGCCCGAATGGCAATGGTTCAATGGATTGGCTAATTGAAGTTCGCTCATTTTATCTCATTTTCCCCTTTGTTACAAGAAGGGAATTTATTATTGCCGGCTCAAATACAGAGGAGAAGAGATTGAGAATTTTCAAATAATCATCTCAAGAATACTAAACGGCGTTCTGAATATAGTAGCAGAAGAAATGGTTCCGAGCAATATCGTAAATATAATTAAAGTCCTAAAGATCGACAGTGAAGCAAAACTGAGACTAAAAGACGATGTAATTGTTCGGCTCCAATCCGCTTAAGACGGGGCGATAGTTTGGGCCCACCTTTGTTTGCTCTAATAATCGGCAAAATAATCAGGGCAAGATTTAAGAAATATCAATAATATTGTACGCGAATGACAGCACCATAATGAAAGAAAGTGAGAATAATAATATTCGCACTCCCCAAAGTTCCGATAACCCACAAGATGCAAACTTTTCATCTATAATAAATCCATAGACTAAGTAATGTTATTGATATCGAGAGTCGAAATATCAAGCAAAGATTTTTTCTGCTTAGAATCTTAGAAATCCAAAATGGATTAAAGAACACGAAAAGCAAAGTAAGAATAAAAAAGCCGATGCATTAGTAATTAGAGCGGACAAGGCCAAAATCAAACGGATCCTGTGGACGTAAGAAATGAGAAGACTACGCTTCATTACAGGCACATTTCTCCTAGAACACATCCCAAGGAGCAAAATTTCAGCTAAATCCAAATTCAAGACGTCGTAAAATGGAGGTATGGAGAGAATAGAATAAGCATATTAATCGACTGGACAACAAGAAAATCGTGCGTAAATGAACATCCCATGCTCAAGACCAGGGGATTGTTGGAAGACTGAGGACAAGATGACGAAACAGCTCGCAATTATTCTTATAAGAGCTAGACGCTGGGATTACAAACTTCCAACATTATTTTACGAGTAATAAGAAGAAACGAATATTAATAATAATAATAATAATAATAATAATAATAATAATACCAATTCCTAAAACCGGACTAGACAATACACAAACACAAAACTACAGACCTATCACACTACTCCCTGTACTGAGTAAAATTTTTGAAACTGTAATAAAAAATAGACTGCAACAATCAGTTGGACAACACATACCACAATACCAATTCGGATTTAAACCTAAACACTCAACTGTTCACCCACTTTTTATAATAACCAACAACATACAAACAACTCACCTCACGAACAAGAAAACAGCATGTCTCTCATGGACATCAATAAGGCCTTTGACAGTGTCTGGCACAAAGGACTTTTATATAAACTTTACCAGCTTAAAACCCCCAAATACATAATTCACGCAATCAGAAACCTACTCACAAACAGACACCTAGAAGTACGCATAGACAACACCTTCTCCTTTGCTTTCTCCCTTGAACAAGGACTCACGCAAGGATCCTCGCTATCACCCCTTCTTTACAATATATACTGCCACGACATATACAATCACAGTCTCCACGACAAAAGACACATTGACAAATCTGCTTACATACTACAATACGCCGACGACACTGCATTGATCGTGCACGACAAAACTACAGTAAAAGCATAACAAAAACTTCAAACACTAACAGATAATACAATTGCTTGGTTCTACATATGGAGACTTACACCAAACGCCACGAAAAACCAACTACTTTTACCAAACCACCAAATTAAAGACGACTCTCCATCAATAACAACAGACGGAAACAGAATTAGACCAAAACAAGAGGCAAAATATATAGGAATGACACTGGACCAAAACTCAAATTTACAAAACGCGCACAGAACGTAAGAACAAAAATCATTCAACGGACAAAACACTTCCGATCACTGACGTACAAAGACAAAGGAATTAGTACAAAGACCGCCACAAAAATTTACCAATGAATATGTAGACCTCTGCTTGACTACGGACATATACTGACAGCGAATCCATCCAGGAAAACTAAACAACACATTCAAACAACAGAACACATTGCCCTGAGATCAATAACGAAAATAAGACATCTTCAAAACCAACTACACAACCCCTCAAACTAACTACTCTACCAACGAGCAAAAATAACGCGAATAAGAGAAAGACAACTCCAATTGCAAACGAAATGGAAAAACAGTCCCTTCAACTGGACCCTACTGAATCCCCTTTGCCTCACGAGACAAACGAGACAATCCCGCTTCCGCTTCCCAACAACAACACTACTTGAACACTTCCGACACGACTGAACCAACCTGCTAGACGATGAAAAGACATGACATAGAAGAGAGATTTTTTTTTTGCTTTGTAGTAATTTTGTGTTTACATTTAAGATAGCTTAAGTTAGAAAATTAACACAATACATGTATATATGCAAGGGCAGAAAGACCGAGGACCGATAGCCTATTGGGAAATAAAGATTATATATATATAATAATAAGGAGAACTCCAGCTGACAAGATGAGACTACGGCGCTTTGTGACTTTTTTTTGGAAATTGAGATGACAGTGTTCTTTTGTTAGAGAGATTCACAAATTTGGTTTTCTCTAATGGAACTTGCAATAAAAACTCGTATCTCGGCGATATTCACTATTAAAATAATGGACCACAGAGTAAAAGGCGCGCAATTAAACCACTTCAAGCTAGTTTAGTCACAATAGTATTTTTTTCAAATATCAAGCATTATATTTTCAATAATAAGGCATGGTTGAGTTAACGAACTTTTATAATAAAGTGTTGTGTACATCGAGGAGATTAATTAGAGACGAACACTAACAACTACGCATTGGAAAAAAGTGAAAACCTTTTCTCAAAATACTATTAATATGGAAATAACGTGCGGAATGAGAATAATAACGGAAGAAGTAACTTTTGGGTGTACAAGTAGAACAATAATTCAGTATGTCCCACATTTAAAAGCCAGTAACTTTTTGACTTTTTGAGCTAGAGCATTCATTCAAAAAACATATGTTAGGATTTTTGACCAGGTCTACATTTTAGACAACTGATATTTATTTTTTTATGGTACATCTTGTATATTAGGCGACGTTTAGTTGTATATTAGACGCCCATTTTTCCTGGTTTAAAAAATGTCGGATACATTTGCATAATAATAATAAAAATGTAATCATCTTTAATTATATTCAATATCAACAAAGCGAGTAAATAATAATAATAATAATAATGGTGTTGAAAAAGGTCAATAAAGCTGATCAGAAGCTTTTGGCAAAGTTTATGCTTAATAGAACCGACAGGATGAGGTTTTTTTATTACTCAATTTAAGAAAAGTGTTTCTGGTTTTATATTTTCAGTCAACATTTGAAGGAAAAATGTGGCAATCTAATAAACGATGAACGAATTTCAGTTGTTTAATATAAAATTAATTGGGGTAAATATAGTTTTTCGAGCTATTACGTTTGTGTGTTAAAAGAGTGACGATAATTAAAGGAACAATTCCATTTTGTGGCTTCTGCTTATATTTTCATTTATCATACAGATTCAAAATGTAAATAGCCACTTAATTTAACTAACTTGATTGCTATTTATTAGCTGCAACTTTATCAAATTTCTACTGAAAGAACACCGGTAATAATTTAAAATCTTCAAAGAAACATTTTGATCGACTGTTCGTGATGTGCCTTATTTGCTCTTTATCTGTTCCACGCAATTTTGTTATTCCGCTGATTCTAAATGCCTTTTTCGTCTAAACAAAATTGTATATAAAATATTTCAACATAAACGGCCATATATAATGTAAGCAATACTGATCCTGTTAATGGTAGCGTTAACGACCAAATCCATCTTTAGCCGGCCAAATTAAGCAAATAATTGCGGTTTTAGAGACTGAAACTAAATAACACGAGACATTTCTGGTTCGGGCCATTACAATACGATCTAATCTAACAAGAGAAATCTGTTGTTTACACTTTGTACTTGGAAACGCTTATAAAAATGTCTAAAATAAACTTCCTTGACTTTTGACACCTAAAAATTGCCAATAGCGTAACACAGTCGAGCGCCATGGTTGGTTCTGGTTAAATAACAGCTTGATTTTTAGATTTTTATTAGCAAGGCTAACGAACTCATAAAAGTCAGTAGATGACAAATTTTTGCTTGGACTTTAAATTGCATTTTCAGATAAAGTTAGGAGTGGATTGACCGCATCAATGCCAAGTTACATCGATTAATCAACCACATATGATGCAATCATTCAGACTAGTTATTGTCTTTGAATATTATGAAGATGTTTTTATGTTTATTTTTTTCACTCAATCACAAAGTCAACTCCATGCAGTTGCTTTGGACATGTTGGTTTAGTAGCAAGGCAGGGGCTTTGTGAACTTCAATATTGAGACTCCGATGTTTCAACCTCATGACATGTTAATATAATAATAATTACACTTTCAATAAATATTAGCAGAAGCTCCGTCTACAAAGTCTGTTTTTTCAAGTAAATTACTTTCGTTGACTCGAATTGCAATAGCATTCTCATGCTAAGCAATGTAACGAATGATTATTATTCATAGCATGTCTCCCATGGTGATTTTATTAGCACTTTGTTGGTGCAGATCTGCAATATTGTTTAGGACCAGAGCATGTGGGTTGATTGAAAAAAGGACAATTACGCAGGGAATGCCGAGATCTCCTATTTCAGAAGTTCATTGGTCTCGAAGCTGTAATGAAATTCAATCTCTTACTATGTACAACGTACATAAAACTGTCATATTTACCATGCGATGTTAAGTCTGCAGAAATAAGTTACGTTGCAACATTTTAAATATTCCGGCGGTATGGCAAATGAGATCTTGATGAAATCAGCGTAAAGGAAAGATTGGTCAGTTGTAAAATCAATTAGCGATTAACGCATTTTGGAGCCATTACATAGTCATAGAAGGATAATTAATTCAATAACCATGAACCGTCATTAGGGTTACTTGTGGGTGATAGAAGTGAAACGTCTATTGTTGGAAGATTGGTCCATATGTCCTTTCTATACGAGTTACTCCTTGTTTTTTCTCAACTAATATAAAAGCAATATTTTTCATTAGGAGCGTTATATATCCTGACAATATTATCCCATTACTTTAATTAAAGTTCTACAGTTTCGCCAACTAATCTGGAAGTTTTAAGTTATTGAACCGCACGTAGTTCGTGTGCGATAAATTTCTCCAGAGAGATGACTCAGGAAGACACTTAACTGCGCTAAAAGCTTAACAGGCTCTTACGTCGAAAAACTAACAATCTCATCATTTCTCTTATTAAAAAAGTTCAGATGGCCAATTGCTTAAATTCAGTTCGGTTACTGCATCATTTTTCGTTTCTACGAGCTAATAAAAAGTTCGTTCACTCAAAAGTTCAACGAATCGATGCCAAAACACATGGTGACCATTTGCAATCGCATCAATAGGTCCAGTGTAATGTGCATAGTATCAAAAATCGGTTGTATTTATTTATTTATTTGGTTTTTCGGTGCCAATCATGAACGGATTTGATTTCGATCACTTAAGGTAAACTTTTCATTTTAAGAACTTTACATTTGAATAAATTTGATTTTTTTCTTAACTACCTTTTTTAATATTTAATTTTTTTTATAGTAGATTGATTTTATTGCAGCCTTTGAACTTTTTATGACTCATTTAAGGGGAGGAAAAGCACCCAATCGTATTATCGGACTATGCAATTAGTGGAAGTGAACCATTTCCAATTTATTAATGTGCCTCCAGAGTACTAATTTTTTTTTCACCCTGAGCTCACTTTAGATCAACCGAATGTTTCGAGGAAGCATTTGCTTTTATAATTTGCATACATTTTCAGTCAGTATTAAACTGCCCAGCAAAAGAATGTTACACGGTCAAATTTGCCCTAACTTTGAAACTGCATAAATTCTGATTGCTGCTGGCGATTTTATTTCTGTTTGAAGTCATACTGGAGTCCAATTATTTTTCTGTCAGTCCGTATTTTTGCAAAATTGGGTACTTTTGATAAATTTCTACAAGGTGTGAAATGAAACAATGCTTCGTTTCTGATTATTCTGCTACTACCAGTGGAACTTAAAAGGTTTTTTAGATTTAATGGCGAAAGGCATCATATATTGAAACAACATATATTTAAAATAAAAAAATCGCGATATATTTGGAGCTCATATTGAAGCTGAAACTTCATAGTCGACTTACGACGGAAATTCTATATACAGGGGTGCATTGAAAGTAACCCAAATCAGAAACTACCTCCGAAATCTGGGGAATCTGGCAGACATTACTTTTCAAATAAGTCGTTCATTCTTGCAATCCTGTATATTAACTTTTTGTCTCAAGTCGACTATGAATTTTAGCTTCAATAGGCGTTCTTGATTTTGAAAACCGCGTCAAAACGGAAACATCTTATCACCGCAACAGCAAAAACTAGATTTTTCAGATCAACTTGTAAATAAAAAAAAAGTACGCAAAATCGAAAAAATAGTTTTGAGATGTGAGGTCTATCTTTACGCCCTTGTTGTTGAATTAAAAAAAAAAAAACGTTTTTTTGTTCAACTGGGAGCACGCCGAACTTTAAAATAATTTGCATTATTTCGTTGTCCACCCTGTTGGAAATCGATCAATAGAAAGTGATTTTTGCAAAAACACACACTCAAAGAACAATAATTAGACTAAATACCGCTTCAAACAGATCATCATCTGAAATCATCATCAAAAACAGAACAGCAGATCGCTTGCAGTAATAAAATTTTATCCCGTTTCAATCGTTGGACAAATTTGGCAGTGTTAACGTTTAATTTGTTGAGCAGTTCAGTTTTCAGCAAAGAACAGGTTGAGGTAGAAAGAGGCCAAAAGCTAACGAGTTCAACGTGTTTATTAAATTTCTCTTTCACAATTTAGGGTACCAGATTTAAATGATTGATAGACAGTATAATATAATAATTTCTATGATCAAAACATAAAGTCAGGTATAATAAACATCATGACTCAGAAAGTTTCTTGTTTTTGGAGCGAATAAAGCGTTATTGGTTAGTTTTAAAAAATGGTAATTTGAGTTTAGAAATTTTATATCTTATGTTAACGAAGCTCAAAAATCCAATTACTTTATGCACTCATCTTAATTAGTTGCCAGAATTTGCAGCTTCCCTGCTAGGCTGGGCACTATTTGACTTCTGACATGCGGAAAATTGGCAAAGCGTGATACTTTTGTTGTGCTGCAACTAATTAAATGACTTGTGTTTTGAGACTAACGAACTGGAAACTGAGGCAGCTACGTGCTTTTTTGCTCTTTTTTTATTTTCATTTTCGACACTGCTTTTAATAGGTTCAACAGCTAAGTTAAAGTGAAGAGCTTGTTAACGTGCGTCTGCTTGTGTTGAGATTCCATTTCATTAGGTTTTGACTGAATTTTTCAACTGTTTGTTGTGAATCGTTAGTTCATTTTTTTTGAAAATTAGCTGCGTCTGATCTGATGATAGTTGACAAAATAAGAAACGAATTGTTTTATTAATAGCATTTATTTCAGAAAGAAATCAGGTAGACTAAAGGTTCGTGAAGAAAATTTCCATTAAAAAAACCTTCCTTTTGGGACAATTAAGTACTGAAATTACCAAACAAGTCACACCCCCAACAATATAAAACCTAATCATGCTTCTCGAGTTAAACTTCTTTAAAAGTATATGCATTTTTCTAATGCGTTTTAAATTTCCTTTTGCAAATATTCATTGATATTCTCCCGCAGTGATTTTTCAGACAGATAGCTCCAATTACATTGAAGTTTGATTTATTGACTATTAATTGCGCTCGAAATTTGTCAGGATTAACCCAAATACCTTGAATATGCGGTGTGAAAATGCATTAATTTGAAACGAAGAATCCAAGATGCTTATTAATCGGTATGAAACGTTGACATCTTGCTACACGCAATCGATTATGTCACCAATTAGTACTTGTAAATAAATGTGCTTTAATTAATTAGAGGTGCAACATTATTGCATAACGGAATAATTAGTTGCATTCATTTTGATTTGTTTAGATTTATTGATATCCTAACAAATGCTCTGGGGATACCGGGGTACTGCTTCGATTTACTCACACTCGCGAGCTCTAACTAGCAATAAACATTGAAGAACCCAAGAAAATTAACCAACAGTTGCCTACTTTGTACTAAGTAAGAACATTGAATGAGTTTCTTTAAGTAATATATTAAAAATTGACGTTAAAAAGTTATAATGTCGTAAAATGAGTTATTTTCATTTTCTTGCTGATATGGAACTCAAAAGCTACAGTACAGAAATCATAATGAGAAGATAATGAAATGTAATATATTAATGATGAATAAAAAACTATTAGGTACATACTATAAAATTAAAATTTGTCATACAACACCAAGTTTCTTTGCCATCCGTACTCTTGGAAGAATATCTCAATTTTCTTATGTATTTTTGTTCAAAAAAATATATTTTTTATTGGGCATTACTGCTCAGAGCATTTATCTATACATCTAGCTCTACAACTGACTTTACAATCTGTCGCCATCTATCGCGATGCATCATAATTTTTTCTGCATCATGGAATTTTAGGGTTGTTAAATCTGATGCAATATTATCTCTCCAGCGCATTTTTGGTCTTTCGAGTGGTCTTTTTCCGTCTGGATTCTCTTCCCACACCAGTTTAATCATTCGTTGGCCCTCTTGTCTTTTAACATGACCCGCCCATCTAAACTTTCTGATTTTATTGTTTCAACTATGTCTGGTTGGTTATACAACTGTTGCAGCTCTCTATTTGTTCTTATGCGATACTGTTGCGGGTGTCGTCTTTTGTTGGTACAGATATTCCCTTCAGTACTTTTCTTTCTGAAATTTTAAGCCATTTTCGTTCTGTTTTGTTAGTGTACATGTCTCACAGGCATACGTCATAATGGGTCTTCTCTCGAAGTCTCGAAGGTCCTCGTCTCGTCGAAGGACCTGATTTCTAAATAGTTACGTCTTTTTGAGTAAGTCACTTTTCTCCCAATGCTTTCCAGAACGATATTAAAGAGCATCGGAGAAATGACGTCTCCCTGTTTGAGACCATTGCTTATAGCAAAGGAAGTTGAAGTTTTTTCTCTTATTCTCACTGCATTATTGCCCCTCTACACAAGTTTTTGCAAGTGTTTTTGCAATTTTTTGGGTATGCCCAATTCGGCCATAGCGTTCCATAGCTCCACTCTGATAATGTTGTCATAAGCTTGCCTGAAATCTATTAACAGTTGTTGAAGTGTTTTGTTAAATTCCTCCCATTTCTCCATTAGCTGCCCTGATCGTGAAAATTTGGTCTACGGTTGAGCGATCTTTGTAAATCCACATGATAGTCCCCCCATCTGATTCTCAATGCAAGGACATGTCGACAAAGCTGTTGTCACTTCTTCTTGTGTTGGTGCTTCTACTAAAAGTTCATTTCCCTCGTGATTTGTTTGTGCATTAAGCAATTTATCGAAATAATGATTCCAGGTCTCTAGTACTTCTTCCTCTGTGGTTGCTACGTTTCCATCATCGTTCTTTATAATTGTACCAACTTTTGTTCTAAAACATTTATTTATTCTTTTCATTTAATGAAAAACTTCTTTAGTCTTCTAAATATCTTCGAGGATTCTGTTTTTATCAGAGCATCTTAGTTTTTTAATTAATTTTTGCTCACCTCTGAATTCCAATTAATGCTAGCACCAATAATAATTTCATGTTTTTTTGTCATTTTTGGCTCTAAAGCGAGTTCAGAGGTAAACTTTCATTATGATCACGGTTAAAAGCGGAAATTTCCATGTTCGTCATACCGTCATATACGGCCATTACGACCAACACGCGAAGATGTGAGTTGACCATTTAGAACAAAGTGTTCAGGTTTACGAAAACTGATCGTAGCACTTATCCGAGATGTTAAATGGTTCAGAAACACGCCTCTTCGATTCATATATCACGGCATATTTGCCAATCATGCAATAAATGTTTGAGTCGTTTTGCTATAATTAGCCTTGCCAAGAGCAACGACCCGTAGATGATAATTCGGCTTTAGTTATAGAAGATTGATATTAATACAATTATTGTATATGTTTAATTGTTTTTGTTCAGAGAGCCGGAGTGACCTACGTCGAAAGGTGATTATAAAGAGCTGATTACTGTCGTTTCGTTTTTTACGGATTTATTTTTAATCGAGGCTAAAAGTCAATTTTAAAACAGTTTGTGTTGTTATGTATTTAAAAGTCAGTCATATAAAGTGATTATAATCACTTAAATTCATTGTTTAATCATGAAAATTGATCTTTTTAAATTGTTGAAAATGACGTCAATTAGAGAGGGACGCTTATAATAACTCCAATTTTGCTTTTGCAATTTATGACCCCAACTTTCTCACAAATCTGTTTTGTTGCAATCGTTTTTTTCGAACTTTCTTAGGGTTTGCTCTTTGCTGCATTTTCATTGTTTCTAGTTCACCAGCCATTTCCTCATTAATCTAAACAGAAGAAAATGCCTTATATTTGGAATGGGAAAGTTCTAATGAACAGTTTCCCGGTTTTAAATAGTAATTATATTCTTATTGATAAAATTAGTTTTCCTGGGTCGCTTCGCTTCGTTCACCAAACCTATTTCGGGGCCTTTTGCCAATTTGGCACAGTTGAGACCGACTCCGAAATTCCCCGATAGATTTGTAAACACACTTGTATGAGTTATAGATGACTCAAACACTTTTAATTTTCGTTAGTGGTTTAATAGTTTAAGTACGCAATTATTCGTTTGTTGCCGCTTTAATGTTTTAATGATGTTGATTTAGCGATCTCTTTGGCTTTTCAATGTTGCAATTTGATACTGGTTTTAACTAAAACATTTTGCAACACACACCATAATATGTTAATTTATATGCATCTATTAGGATTCTTAGTGAATTTAGCGGTAAGAGGACATTAAAGATCTTGTCTTCAGCCAGCAGATGCGTGGCGTCAATTGATTTTTTTGAAGACTATTATGCATGTTAATACACTGCGCCGCAAATTTAATCAATAGGTTAAATATTCCTAACTTAACAACTTTTGTGAATATTTTCTCTGTGAATTCTAGCAATATTCTTGAATTAAATTTAAATTATAACATTTTGTGTGTCCTGTGTGTTTAAAGACTGTCAATGTTTCTTGGTCAAAGTTTAAAACCTTTTTGCGGGCAATATGTGGGTAGCCCAGAGAGAAAAAGTATACGATGTTATAGCCTTATCTCTTCTGAGTAATTTTCATCCTGAATCGTCTGTTTATATTTGAGCCATTCGAGAGTTATCAATCTTTTGATGACCGGCTACATTTTCCGAGTGAAGTTCACTTAAAATTTCTTTTGCAACAAGTTGATTGCTCTGCTTGTTTTGTCACTCTCTATGTTTTGTCAATTAACTTGTTAAAGTCTTGTTATCCCTAAGGATAAGGTATTTTTGTTTCTCGCCTGGGGATATTGTTTTTTGTTTGTTTTAAAATAACAGTTACAAAATCAACAGAGGTGACAGCTCTAAGCTTGTAATAAAATATTCGCACAGGCTTTTTAGGAATTTAAAGGGAAGTTTAATTCATTTCGAGCGGAAAATGTGAAAAATATCCAATATTCACTATTTAAACACCCGATATGTTTATTAAATTTTTTTTGCTTATCTTACAATTGAAATTTTGTCCATGAATCGAGCAATGATTCGATAAAAACAAATTGTTGAAATGGGGATTGTCCGAGTGGATAAAAAATTCACAGTCAAAACTGAGGAAATATTGAAGATTTGCTGCGCTGTGTATAATGACTTTATCGTGTTATTATCGTTTTCAATCTGATTCTGCTATGGTATATTGTCGCTTTTTCATCGGACTCAAAGTATGCCCTGCGAAACGTTTCTTTGCCTAATTACGCTAATGATATTGACGTTAATCTTACTTTACATGTCTTTGGTGAAATAAATATCTGCCATGCAATAATGCCTGATAAAAACCGGGAAAATGGTTTAAATGCAAAATTTCCAGTTTCTTGCTTTGTGCATTTTCAAGGCTGAGCCAAGGCGCTGAAGTGCGTTTCAATTAGTGCAGATATTTAAATAATCATAGTTTTTCTGATAAGTGATATTGATCGCTTTGAAAACATTTCCAACAAATTAACAAGGAAGCTGAAATAATTTGTCTGCAATAATCAGATCTGCACAGTTCCTTTTTCCCTAGATGCAACTGGATTATGTGCGAACAGCATGGTAAATTTTATTTATTTTGCACAATGCTGTTAATGGTTTCCGGTTGTCGTGTAGTGTGACTCTTGACGAAAACAAAAACTCCAAAGGGGTAATAGTTTTTTTAAGATATTTAGTTGAAAAAATCAAGGATCTTGTATTAATACGCTGTTTTATATTTTGATTTTATAAAATTGCAATTATGGTGCCTACATCTTTATGGGTTGGATAATGGCTCAAAAATATCACTGGGACATTCTTAATTGTATATTTTTAGGCTTCTACATTCTGTATGTCTAATTTTAACTTATCATTTCGTTGCAAAAACTCTCGATGTGATGTTGGGAGACACCCAAATAGCGATTTGAAGGTAAGCGAACCGCATCCGGAATAGCAGCGACGTGTTATGCAAAATTTGCAACTAATTACAAACTTGAGTCCGAGCTATTAAAAGCTGTATGAAAAATTAGCAGTCCGATCAGTATCAATGTCGTTATGAATTAATGGACACTTATAATAATTATTATTTGGCAATACGAACTTCTGAGCGGATTGATAGGCAGAATTTCGCAATTGTTTCTAATTGCCCAATTGGGAAAGCGAACAATGTGATAGAAACGTTTACTTGGTGAGGCAAAGTGAAGGGCATTGGTCTTAAGAGGATGATGTCAAAGCCGCTAATGTATGGTGAGCATTGATCATAAATGTTGTTGCTCATCAAGTTAATTTTTATATTAAAACAGCTGGGATTTGCGTCTGTTTGCTCGGGTTGCATATGTACGTTCTCCATGCTTATAACCTTTGTAGGATGTTTTAGTCAGACTACTGTGTTTGAAAATATTATACTTTAAAAACTGAACGCGGATAAAATTATCAACACTGCGTTGTTTCCCACTAAGTAAATTGCACCAATGCTTCCTCTCATAGCAGCATTTAATGATCAACCTTCATTCATAAGTTAATTAGTTGACACTGCAACAATGTTCGAAGATTTTACAGCATTCTAATGAAAAAACGCCTGATCACATAGATCATCCTGATCTGAAATCAGAGCATAGTTTGTGATTCTTCAAACTCTGCCTTTTCTATTTAAGAGCCAACTATCCTACGAATGCATATTCAGCTGCTTGTTACGTAAGAAACGATCGACTGCTTATAGAGAGATATATGAGGAAATATATCATGCCACTAATGAGGCTTCAACTGATGTTGCTCCAACATGTTCTGGGTTAAGGAATGACTGATTTCGTTCAAAACTCATGGCAGCAGATTCTTTGGCAAATTAACCATGTTTGGGGGTTTCTTCCTAATAAAATCGTCTAAACCACACAGCAAGTATCAAATCAAGACCTGCGTAGTACAAACCTACTTTACTAAATCAATAAAAATGCTATTCCCAGTGGCAATATTCAAATTAAAATCATTACTTGCTTGTCAGCTTTCATATTAGGGCCAGTGAAGGCAATTAAAATTCCCGAACAAAGATTTAACGTAAAAAAAAAACGGTACTATAATAGGCGATTGTAATAGTTCCGAAGCAGAATTGCTCTATGGTTAATCAGATGAACCACAGATCATGGGCTTAAGTCTGACAAGCCTAAACCATTGACTGGCCTGACAAGCCTAATTTTTTTTTATTCTTCACACTTCGCTTGAACCCAGTGACCTAGGAGATCAACAACCTAAACCGAGATTGTTCTCTGAACATTTTTCAATGTCCTGTTCCGTTTCGGGTTTTATTTACGGCTAGTATTTTATTAGATATTTTATAAACACAGATACAGTACAACCTATTTTGTACGCACAATTAGATGCATACGTGCATCAGGATTTCTGGAAAATTACTCAAAACATTCTTCAAATAAAAGCTTGAGGGCTTAAGATATTATATTTAACTTGGAGTTTAAGATATTCAAATATAATTTACTTACAAAATTTATAAAGAACTTTTTTATGTGCCAGCATACGCATTCATTTTAATGTCAGATATATGATATATCATTGTCTGATGCCCATTTAATACGCGTTTGAAATGATGAAACTGCTTCGTTGTGCTTGGTTGAACTTCCAAATCCATAAAGATATCATCATCTGTTGGAAATATTCTGTTAGATAAACATCATTTCTCATCTTCTTTGCAGCTATGTTTTGTGTGTTTTATTTGTTCGCTTAGTTGTCCTTACCAAGCATGACAATAGCTGGTCATTTTCAGCATCAGAAGAAGTTTGCTGATACTATAAAATCGATTAACTTTGCTATCGGTTCTTGACTTACATGTTCCCATGCGTCTAAAGAATAAACCACATATTTTAAGTTTATTCCTTTTAGTGTCACAAAGATGTCCGCTTCAGAATTGACAATGCTTTGTAACAATAGTTTTTCTATAATTTAGTCTTGTTTTTTATTCTGATGCATTGGCTGAAATAAACAAGTGTAGGTGGCATGTACGTAACGGATATTTGACCATCATCACTGACAAATCATCTGCTTCCGGATCTAACCATAAATCAATTGAAATCACGAAGTTTTTGTCTTACTGATTGCACAAACTCTGTCTGAAACTGTTCAGAAGCAAAACTTTTTTGAGATACAGTCTTCTTATAGCAAGTTAAATAAAGAAATTTCGAAAGCTCTAGGTTTCCTTGCTTGTCCCAGAAACGACAGTTTCAATTTATGATTTAGAGCAATTTTGGCACAGAGTATAAAAGTTATCCAATTTTTTCTTAGTTTGCCACCAGGAGCAGATTTCTCGCTTCCATGGGCTGATGTTTGTTTGGTGAAACCATAATAACTCACTCCCATCGTCTTTGTAAATTTGATCTAACTGAATTTCCAGTTCTTTTATTTTTCGTACAATTTTTTTCTTGACTGCTTTTACAACATCAATGTTACTTAACAAATTTTTTTCAAAAATACTCAATTGTCCGGATTATCGAGCGCGCGTCCGCACTATTAACCAGAAAAGGGTTTGTCCGGATTACTGAGTGTCCGGGTTAAAGAAGTTGACTAAAAAAAAGATTTTTCTTGGAATTTCACACAGAAACAACGAATTCCTTCCAGTGATCTTTTTTACCTATAATTCTGTAAAAGTTGATGGCATTTAAACGAATCCGGTTGCTTCTAGTGCAGCTTTTTTTAGCACAAATCTTGAATGTATCAGCAGTGTTGCGAAAAGAGTACCGAATATTTTATGCCCGGGATTTATCCGCTGTTTTTTTTCATTTAAGTTGCTTTCAAGCTTTACCATTTGGCTACACAGTTCGTGGAAAATGAGTGAAAACTTTCGAAATCAATATTCCAATATACTAGTGAAGCGTGAAGAAACATTGAATTTGAATTTTAAATAATGTGGATTATATAATTCCAGTTCCAATCCAGGTCCAAATTCCAGTTAATCTTCGAGCTGAAAAGGAAACCTTTTTCTAGTTCAACCAATCCAAAAATTGTCCAATTTTCAAGGAGCCAAAACGAACGATCGAAACCTTTGCATTCTTTTCTTGCATTCAATTATCTGCAAATCTGCAATTACTAACATAATTTTAATATAAATCCTGGAAATGTTCATTTGTAATGGACACTCCAATGTGAGTTACGCAATAATGGGACACTCCAGGGCTTCTTCGGTAGGGATCGATGAAACCTGAAACGCCACGAGCCTTATGAACCGGACTGACCTTAGCAGGAAAACAAATTCTGCACCAATGATTTAAATTTTATTCATTTTAGAGATTTGATCTGCAGAAAGAATGTTTAACGTTTATTTACTTTTTTGGTTCTAAATGGTATGCCAGTAACTCAGTGGGAAAAATCAACTGTTTGAAATATCCACTTTCTAGAACGTACACATACAAGTAGCAAAATTTACTATTAAAGATAAATTCTGCAATTTATTATAACTTATTTTTAGCTCAGCAGGCAGTTGACTAATGTACCATAACGATTAGAGACATTTACGTGGCGGGCCGTAAATATTCTGGGACAGGCTTAGAATTTATAACAATAGAACGACTACAAAATGCCACTATTAAAGAAAAAAATAGCGTCTAAACAATGCGGAATTTTTCGTAAATTGTCCCAGATGCATATGCAATATAGTGAGATATTATAGGGCATTTACATCAGCTTAGTAACATACTTATTTGCATATATGCGTATAGGAAGATATTTTATATCAGTAGAGGAAAAATGTGACTTTATTATTTATTTGTACTAGTTTGTTCAGCTTATCCACAAGTGGTTACTTACAAATTAACAATGTAACTAACAGCCATATTTGTAGGTTTCAACGGGGAAATCTACGCAATGTTTAATTGAAGAGGCGATTAAGTATTTCACCATCTTTTAAACGATGAACCTAATAAATGTTTAAAAGATGGTAAACCAGCTGGAGGAATGTTTAAATGATAATAAACTTGGCTCATTATTTACTTGCTCACAAAATCCTGAATATTTGACTAAAGTTATTTGAAGCAATGAAAACCATTATGTCTTTTTCATGGGCATGTTATACCTTTTTTAAATCCCAACTGGGTTGAATGTATTTTTTAGATATTATTTTTATTTTTCTCTTTGTTTCTTTCGCCAGTATTGTTAGTAACAATAAAATGCAGTAGCTGGCGCAATGCTGCGGGTTATTTGCTGCTGCAGAATTTTGTCAGTTATCTTTAACAAATACAATATATAGAAAAGTTGACCTGTGATTAGTATTGGTTTAAAAAAAAACAAAACGTTGCAGAAACAATGAACTGATAATTTCCTTACCATTTATCGACTTCTACTGTGTTCATTTAATTTACTTCATAAAAAAATTTCCAAGTAGGACAAGTTTGAATTTTTTCTACATTAAATGGGTATATCAGAACATAAGAAATTTGCCGGATTATTATAATTAAAAAAATTGCTGGAAACACAACGTAATTTACTGGAAAATTTGCTTTCTACTTGTGCATTTCTACCTGTTTCTTTTTCAGTTTCGCTGCCAACAGTAAAGAAAAACAATTAAAATTCATTAATATGTGTCTATAAAGTGGAAGACAGCGGTCTTGTCTTGGTGCTGATCGTCTTTGCATTCCTCTTCTATTAATTGGTTACCATAGAAGGCGGCAAGTTAATGTCTACTTTATTCAAATAGTTATCTCATACCTAAATGAAGGTATGAGCAACAGGCCCTAGGCAGGCACCCTCAGGGGATATTGCCTTAACTAAGTTAGTACCCCCCTGGTTCATTATAATGCTAGCAGAAGTAATTATATGGTAGGCATGTCCGATCATATAATATTGAGGATTTATAGCAGGAAAGGTGCGCTTGTAATGACTGGAAGAGCTGTGATTACATAAATATGGTCAATAATAATTCGAGAGTTATGAGTAGGTGCATTAAATGAAATTTATGAATTTTCTTGTTGTTTGCTTTTCCTGATGGTTCAAAGTAAAGAATGTGTGAATAGACATAACTAATCCATTTTCATGGTGAATAATGTTCATGTGACCCTATAATATAGGCGTATCCGAGTTTCAGCAATGTTCATGGGCTATTAAAATATTATCGTTATCAAACCCAGACGAGATTAGGCTGTCGAGATACAAAAATCAAATATGGATATGAATAAAGAAAATACAAGTTTTTGTTGTAAAACACGACCCTCTCTACTATTGAAAATGTATGCTAACATTTATCAGACATGTTTACTTAATACGAATTTTGATTTATTGAGTAATTCAGAGAAATTTTGTTACACGCCACGTCCATGCATTTGCATATGTAGTGTAACCAGCTAAAGGCGTTGCAGTGGTTTCATACAACATATTCTGTTTTTGTTTTATACAGCATAAACACGTTTCATCTGTCTGATTATTCTAATTTACTTGTTTGCATTACAGAGTAGACACAACAGCTGTGAATTTCCCATGTCTTCTAGACCAGAGGCCTCTGCCTGTTCATCTAGCCTTCCGGGGCATTTCCGTATCGATTGGTGGACGGCCAGTTTTAGAAGATGTTGATGGACTGGTCCGGCCAGGTCAAGTTTTGGCTGTTATGGGACCCAGTGGATGCGGTAAGTGAAATTACTTTCTCTAACTCATCATATTCAATAGTGCATGGATTGTATTAAGTATATTTTTATCAAAGTGTTAGTAATTTAATACATTTTATATGGAAGTAAACTAATTTTAATTCAGCTGCCAATTTTTATCAAATACTCATTTTAGATGTCTTCAGCTTTGATCGGTTGATTTCTGAGTTAAAAGTAATTGAACTTACATTTAGTTTGAAAGCTCAAAGTTCCTGACTTAATTTATCGCCAATCGAGCTTTAAAAATGCAGAATAGTGACCGATTTATTTGGGTCACATTGAAAGCTTTACCGGTGCGAATGAGGAAAGTAAAGATACTATTAGAAAATGAAATACGTTTTTTAAATTATTAATGGACTTGTTTCAAAAAAGGCAAAGTTTGTTTATATTTATCAAATATTTTTTTAATGCAAAGTATAGAGTTGTTATTTGTTTAAATGAATGCAGGAAAAATAAAATAAAGTTTCCAATAGGCAATCACACAAATGGCAATCTTTCTTGCTTTTTTTATTCTGGGATGGATCTTGGATGGATGGTTTAAATTGGAAATTCCAATTTCAAGGATTTTAGTCATTCGGTGCGCCCGAAAATGCCATCAATTTCCTCATTACCGGTTGGAAATGTATTCTGCAGTTGATTCTCTATACTGACTTATAAAGTTTTGTAAAAATAATTTCTGTTTTTTTTTTAAATAACCGTTTTCAACTATCCTTCATCTAGAAATTTCAATTACTCGCATTATCAGTTTGACCGGGAATCTATATTCTCATTTCCTTCGAACTCACACCCTTACTCTTCAGCAACTTTTTGAATGGAATGGTTAGGAATTACTTAAAAATTCGCCGTTACATTCTGAGAATCAAATGCCTTGGCCATCCGAAGTTCTGATTTTAACCCATCGGATTACTGTATTTGACATTAACTAAAGACTTGCAAATGATGTGAATCGGAAAACTCTTTCTATTTTTAATTATAAATATTCATAATAAAGCCGAAGTTCTTTTTCATACTAAATTATTTCGCTTTATGTAACATTGGTCTAAAATGAGCTGTAGGTAAAAATACAAGGTGGTTTCCGGTCTATGTTTCTAGACTAGAAAAACAAGCGAACATATGAGCACAAGCCTTGTCTAGATATTAATTTTGTTAGAATATATTGCATCTAATCTAACAATGTTTTTCTGTTCTAATTCAATTGAAATCTTTGTTTCTCAGGAAAAAGTTGTTCAAATTAAATAAAATCCGTGATATCTGATTCACTAATTGTCTGCAAACTTTGAATTTTTTAACATGGAAAATAATGAAAAAACACACAAAATATCTTAGATTCCACACTCTAGGACTATTATACATTATATTATAACGAAAATATTATTTGAAACCTCGATATTTGCTGTTATTTTAGTTAATACTTAAGTTCGAGACTGTGAATATGTTAATTCTCAATTAACCGATTTAATTAAATAAACTTTTTTGCAAAAATATTAAGTTAATCAAAAATTTCAGAACAAAAAGATTTTTTTATGAGCCCTCAAGAATCAGAACATAACATCAAAGTATTTGTATCAGTTTAATTTATAAATTTTTATTCGTACAGCTATTTATTTTGGATTCTATTAGGCATTCAACAAGCTTAATCTGAAAACGAATTAACGAATTTAAAGGTTTTTTTTTCAAATCCTTTGTTTAATTGTTCGATCAATTTCCATTTTAATCCTCATTTAATTACAATTCTGATAAGTGATGGGAAGATTGGCTTTGTAGTGTTTAAGCTGTAAAAGCGCTTATTGTTGTCGTTAACCACTTTTTCTTCTTAGGGCCATTTCAGACGGTCTTTAATTACTTTAGGAGTTTATCAAATTGCCGTTCGAGCGTAGACGGTTGTAATGAACGTGCAAAGTTTGAAGTATTATCTGAAAAGTACAACTGGGTTTAATCTTAGTCTCAAGATTGCACCCACTTGTACTTTTCAGATAATAAAGAAACATGAAAATAACAGAAAAATGTTGTTTCAGTTATTAGTGAGTGGGTAACGTTTTATGGTCTGACTATGTTGCATTAATCAATAAACGGCATTTGTAAATAGACGTTTTGTAATTGATCAATAATGTTAAAGTGGAAATGGACATAAAAATCATCTATTTTTTTTTCAGGTAAAACTACTCTCCTCAATTGTTTGAGCGGACGGCTCAAGTTAGATTCGGGTCAAATTTACTTTAACCGGGATCCATTATGCAAAAGATGGAAACGGAAAATTTGCTACGTCCTTCAGCAGGATATATTTTTTCCAGATCTAACTTTAAGGTGAGCGAACTGTTGCTCTTTCATAATGTATAAGGGAAAATTTTCCTCCCATTGAATAAATATTAATTCCCGTGTTTGTTTTAGACAAACCTTAGAATACCAAGCAAGACTGAGACTGTCGGATGTCATGTCCCACGCACAAAAAATGCAATACGTCGACCATATCATAGATGTTCTAGAATTAAATAATTGCCAAGACACAATCATCGGAGATTATCTCAAAAGGGGGTTGAGTGGTGGAGAAAAGAAGCGTGCGAATATCGCATGTGAACTTCTCACTAATCCCTCACTAATGCTGTTGGATGTACGTTTGATGCGTAGCATGCAAGTTGATGAAGCATTGCAACTTTTTGGTGTTTTAGGAAGCAACATCAGGTCTCGATTCTCACGCCGCGCACAGTTTAATGACGACATTGAAACGATATGCAGTCTCAGAAGGAAAAACAGTGGTGATCACTTTACATCAGCCCTCCTCCCAAATCTTCCATTTATGTGATAAGTTGCTCCTACTATGCAATGGTAGGACAACCTATTTTGGAGACACATGCAAAGTAGTCAACTTTTTAGTAACGTTGGAATTCACATTATGCCCCATTATAATCCAGCAGACTTCATATGTAAGTAGCTTCGATAAGTCTTTGTCTAATGTTAATTTTTTATTTGATGTTTTTTGCTTAATTCTTCTGTGGTTGTAGTGGAGCAAATCAAAGGACCAGAACAAATTAGGAAAACTATTATGAAAGCAGCAGAAGACGCAAGGAAAAGTAAAGATTACCCTGTAGAATTAAGATGCCACGATGTTCCGTATATATCAGACAAATATGATCACAAGATACTGCCACCTTCTCATGGACCGTATCCAAGTTTAGAACGTAAGTGGCAATATTAATTTTTTTGCGATTACGAATTAATCCAGTCAGCGTACTTTTGGTTCACCCTCTATATGCCACAAGACAAGCCAGCAAAGTTAGGAATCTTAACTCGACTTTTCAGCTTGATTGAGTGCGAATCAATCTATATTCTATATAAAACACAGCCTGTTTTGTGCATTTAAAATTAAAGAAAAACACAAAACCTTTTAGAAGATGCATTAAACCACATGGAACCAGACGTGCGAAGATTATGGTTGGATACGCATTCACATGCATCATCTTCAGTTAGTTCCGACACGAGCGATGCAGATTGTTATTTTTCGTGGCCCACCAGTTTCTGGACGCAGTTCAAAGTTTTAGCTCAGCGAAATTTTCAAGAAGCCAGACCCAGAATGTTGTCGAAATTAAATTGGGTGAGCCAGATTTAAATTAGATAATCCTGTGCTGTTTACATTAAAGTCGGAATTTGTATCAGTAATGAGTTGTTTCTTCTAGGTTCAAACGGTAGGATTAGGATTATTAGCGGGTCTGCTGTGGTTTCAACTGGAGCGACGCGAAGAAGCCTTGCATGATATCCAAGGATGGATGTTTTTTCGACAACGTACTGGATGTTGTTTGCACTTTTTGGCGCTCTCAGTTCGTGTAAGTTGGCAATTTTTCTATTCACAGACTATACATTGATTCAATTAAACTTTCTTCAATGTATTAAATCTGAATGTTTTTTGCAGTTCCTCCAGAAAGAGAAGTGATAAATAAGGAACGGCGATCGGGTGCCTATAGATTGTCGGCCTACTATCTGGCGAAAATGATCGGCGAACTGCCTTTAACAATCACCCTTCCTGCTATTTATCATTTTATCTCTTATCCTATGCTAGGTAAGTTTTTCTAAATCATTTCTATATCTTTCTAATTAAAATTGCTTTATGTTAAAACATTTTTGGTTTGACGGTGTTTTTTTTGTTGTTTCAGGATTTCATTCACCTTTAGCGTTCCTTACTCTATTAGGTTTCCTATTATTAAATACCATTGTAGCACAGAGTGTGGGATTTTTCATCGGTGCCTGTTGCATGGATATGCAAGTGAGTTATATTTATCTTAATTTGTTGATTTTTTAAATACATTTTCCATTCATTTGAATTGCAAAATGTGTTTTGATAGAATCATTGAAATTTTCTTATTTATATTTTGTATTGACGTTGCCGGTGTTAAATAAATTACTCAAGACGTTTGAAATATCCCATCTATACACGTTTTATATATTTTATTCAAATAAATTTTAATAATACAAACTGCACCGGAAGTATCTGGAATGTCAATAGTTTAATCTTTTCCTAAAATATTTAAAAGATAACAAATTTTTCTACGATTAAAGTAATACATATTTTACAAATAATGCGATACAGATAATAGATGAAGAAAATAGTTTGGTTGACACTATAAAACTGTTTCAGAAGCAATAAAGTTCGAGCACAGTTTTATAATAATTACTAAACTAAATATTCAGAAGGATTTGTTAATAAATAGCACGTAAAAGTCGCGTGTATAATGCTTTTGGTTTGGCGCAGGACTTTTCATAACTCACTTTTTCAGAGAAGTTATTCTCAATAAAATATGTTATTTGACAGGAAAAAATGTTCACATTGTTCTGAGCTTTTTACATCAACCAATTTTTCTTCCCATCCTAAACTGTATTTTTTGAGAAAGCCAAATTTTTTTATATTTTTTTAAAATTAAACTGCTCAACAAAATAGACGTTACACGGGCAATTTCGACTAACTTTGGAACTCGATACATTTTGATTGTTGAAAGCGATTTAATTTCTGTTTGTAGCGTTATTTAGTGCTATTCTGGTTTCGATCAGTGTGTGTTTTTGCAAAAAAAGTGTTTCACGTAAATTTCCTACAGAGTGGACAATGAAACAATGGAAAATTGGTGAAAGTTACGCGTGCTCTCAGTTGTACGAAAAACCGATTTTTTATTTCAACACCACAAGCATTAGGATGTGATCTACCTCATCTTTCGAAAAACATTTTTGAATTTTTCGCTAATCTCGTTTATTTACAGAGTGGTCTTTAAAAAATCAACTTTTTGGTCTTGCAGTGATCAATTTCTTTCTCTTAAACCCATTTCGAACTCTAAAGTTTATGTTGAAGCTAAAGCTTCATAGTGGACTTCAGAAAATAATAATTTAATATACCGGATAGCATAAATAAACGAATTATTTGAAAGTAAACTTCACTTAGTTGAAAATCTTCCAGAATCACAGTTTTCGGAGGCAATTCTGATTCGGTTAATTTTTTGTGCAACCCTGTAATTCGAGTTTTTGTTTTAAATCCTCTATGAAGTATAAGCTTCGACATCAGCTCTAGATTGTGAATCTCGAACCAACAGCAGAAAAGTTATTGCAGAGAAACCAAAAAGTGGATTTTTTGAGACCACCCTGTAAATAGAACAGATGGCCGATAACTTCAAAAATCGTTTCGAGTTATTTGGTTTATTTTTAAACTTTTTGTGTTGAGATAAGCCAATAAACCTTTTTTATGTCCAACTAGGAGCATGCAAAATTGCAAAAGTTTGCATTTTTTAATTTGTCGCCCTGTAGAAAATTTATCTGGTTGCTTAATTTTTGCCGAAAAATTGACTAACGAGAAAGAAATGGGGCTCAATAATGCTTCAAACAGAAACCAAATCGCTCGAAGTAATCAGAATTTATCCAGTTCCAAAGTTAGGGCAAATTTGGCTGTGTATTGTTCATTTTGTTGAGCAGTTTTTAAGAGTGAAACTGACCATACTTTTCGTTTTTCTATTTCAGGTTAGTATAACAATGAGCGCCCTGTATACTTTAGCCACGCAACTTTTTGGTGGCTATTTAGCCACTAATATTCCTCCCTGGTTGACGTGGATGAGATATACTTCTATGGTGCATTATGCCTACCAGAATATGCAAATTGTCGAGTTTAGCGATGGCCTGCCTATAGAGTAAGTAGAAAATTAATTCTTAAATATTTCCATTTGCTTAAAAAAATAGCAAACAATAAATAGTTTATAATTTACTTGGATAAAGTTTTTCTAAATAAAATAATAAAGAAAGATTAAGCTTAAATCATGCAACAACCAACTGAAGCTTCAAAGAGATGAAGTAACTTTTCAGTCGTATTTTGGAAAATTCAACAAAAAAATGTATATGAGCTTGGCCCTTCGGCATCCAAAGGGTTTATGATTGAAAAATATATAATGAGGGTTTTACATTTTCAATACGTTATATAATTTTTAATTATCAATGGCCATATTTTGAAACAAGGCATAATTTTTTTACATACAAAAATTTACATTTACGGCGATATCAAAATAGAATATGATTAAAATAAAAAAATAAAAACTACTGTCTAAAATATACTTAATCAGGATTATGAAATAGTTAAGGCTTTTCCGTCATCCTTTTGAAGAACTAGTGATTTTTTCGGTTATCAGACCCTCGTCGCTGGAAATTTCGTACATACATTTCGCTAGCATGTCAGGGATGACATCTTCAGAGTTGCGTTTGCGAACTCGAAGTGAACACACCTCTGAAGATGCCAGCTATGAGTGCTAGTGAAACGTCAGGACCAAACTTCCATCGACAACGGACTGTAATAAAAAAAACGAAAAAAAAATTATTCACTTGTTAAGTTGCTAAATTATTATTTTGTTTGTTTTCAGATGTGCCGCAAAATCTAAATTCGCAATTTGCCAAGAATCGACTCATATACCTGTGTCTGCCATTTTAGAGGCACAAGGTACATATTGGCCCTTATGGGCCAACACGTTGGTTCTTCTAGGGTTTCTATGCGTATTTAGGTTTCTAGGCTATATAGTTCTAAGATACTTCAACACCCCTAAGTAACTGCTAACCAAAATTGAACTGTACGAGCACTGGAATTTGATATGCCAAAAAAACACAGATTATTAGTTAAAATTTCTATTCTTAATGTTGAAATATATAGACTGACTGTTTTAGGTATAGAGTAATTCCAATTGCTACTAAGGCTTACTAAAGGCCTTTATTAAAATATATTCTTTAGCCTCATAGAATCAGGTTATTCCTACCATTGAATAAATTGCCATTTTTATACGTACGTGTGTATCAACATAATGGATGATATGGTAGTTGGAGTAATTTATTCATTTCGATTTATCATAACAGTAGATGCACTCAAATGAAAAACATTCGGGTTTTTAGTTAACAACAAAATTTAGATATTTAGTTTCAAAAACATATTCCATAATATCTATCATCCTCTATGTGAAAAATATCACAGTTTTCCCTATCTGCCACCTTGTCAATATTGATCAAAATAATTTCCAGTGTTTAGTTTGTATCCGAAATTGTGATATATACAATAGTTTTCCGAACGAAACTACCGACTAAATAATAATATTTTGTATTTACATTCATAAATCAGGTACTTTTTACAGACAGTAATTCAGATGCGAGAGTTTGTAATCCTTTCCGATATTTTTTGAGAATTTTATGGATGGCGAACAAACAGTTTTCTATTATAGTTTAAGTGTGCTATATGTTGGACAGTTTTTCAGTGACTGCATGAAAATAATGGAAAATCCACAGGCTGTGCTTAAAAGTAACTTTTCGTATCTTTAATTTTTTACATTATGATTCTACCGTTAAGTGTTAGTTTTAAGTGTAATCATTCCAGTTACATTTCATCTGAGAAAGCTCACAAGTGTTATTAACCCATGTAGAGGGCTTGAGCAAGCAGAGGCAAATTCAGATGCTCTCATTTATATTATGCACATTATATGAATTAGTTTCTGCAAATTTTTGAATGAGAAAGGGCAAAGAGTAGAAGTACCATGTGCCTTTTTGAAAGTATTCTACGTGCCAATAAATTCGATATAAATACAAGCAAAAGCAACCAGCTACGGCGACTGCCACAGATTTTTATGTTAATTTTAAATAAAAATCACCCATTGCATTTTTTTGGGTTCTCTAAATAGGGGTATCTTTAACAGTTCACAATTCACAAATTTTAAATCCGCAATTATTGAGTGCACTGTGCTAGTGAGCTGTGTGATATGGCGGTATAGTTAGGAATGGTGCTAATGAAGTAATTTCAATCTTAATATACGGATAAGGAAACTTATGAGAAGCTGGGAAAGGAAAATGGTAGGTATTTACAGTTTGGAAAATCTGTTATGCGAAATCCACTCTTACTGTTAAATATTTTATTAAGCCAACGATAGCAATCTTCATTTATTTCATTTTTAATAGTTTTCAACCATTGCCTTCCCCTGTTCAATTAGGGCTGTACTGATTTTTGGCGACACTTTCCAGACATCTATTTTAAACATTCCCTTCACAAAAAAATATAAACTTTAACAACTTTTTTAATTTGTTTGCAGAAGAATTAATTTATTTTGAACAGTAAAGTAAATTTAAATCGTATTGGAATGTTACATCCTCAGTTTGTCTGTAATAGTCCTAAAAACAATGTCGCGAAAATTGTCAATGCTTATATTTTCCCCAGTGAGAGCATTAAACATCACATTTCACATTGTTATTAACAAAATATGTCAGAATGTCTTACCGCTTTTCTTTACATTATAAACTTGGATTCTCGATTTACTATACTTTATTTTAATTATTCTGATACACTTATTAAAAAATATATATATTTATTGAATACAATTGATCTTGAAGCAAGTACGAGCTATACGAAACTTTTCAATAGCAATATAGTGTCTATTAAATTGAAAAAATATTTTTGCTTTTAATTGCGTTATTTTAAAAAATATGCACTTTTTTGATAATCAAATATCGCTTTTTTGAAAATTTATTAACTTAGCTTAATATTGCTTTTTAATTAAATTTACGTAGGTATTTGGTATAAGAGACAAATCCGCGCGACTGAACAATGTACACCACATTTAAATGCTAAAAATAGTCTTTTTTCCTCCCAATGTGCAATGAAGCTAATCATTGGATTATACTTAATAACCAAAAATACCAGCTGCTCCAATCATGAAATTGGAGAGTTCAAAGTTGCCTTTTAATCACTTTCAGAAACTCATAAGACTGTTCCCATTTTGAAATAATCACACAATTTTTTCATAAATTTCCCAATACTCATACTGTACAATAACATTAATATCATCACATGCATTTGTCAAATATAATCACTAGACTTCTTTTTACGTATTATCTTTTAGATTATTTTTTTTATTTTACCTGACGAAGATGATTACCATTAAGTGTTCCATCACATTTAGTCAAAGATACAGCTCCCCCTTTGCAAAAACATAGCTCTTGTACAGATATTTTATTTATTTTTTAATTATGTTTACTGTAAGGACGGGGGCTTGTATGTAGTATAACCATATACATAAAATAATTTGCCTTTTGTTGTTTCTTTAATAGTATGTACATATTTTATTTGATATAAGCATTCAAAACACAATTAATAATTTCTGTATTTGTGATATTTATTGATGATTCTTTAAAGCAATTGAAATTTGTCCGTCGTTTCGGTTTGAAATCAAATGCCCATTTGAATAATAAAGTAAAATATACACTACGGCTAGAATTACAATAATTTAAAAAATCAGACATGTTAAGTTCCTATAAAACATTTTAGTATTCTTCTGTTCCATTTAGTACAGTTTGAAACTGTTATTAAAGCAGAGCGTTTTATTACAAACCGTCACTTGATTCATTGAAAAAATCACTGATTTAACGTAAAAAAAATTGTATTCGTTAGATAATCTAGCGCATGAAAATATTTATATAACGTAAATATGTTTAGGACAATAATTATAAGAATATGTATGATCCGAATTTTGACTATTGAAAATCAGTTTAGGATCTAATGGATTACCCAAAGAATTTTTTTTTCGAAGCAATACACGCATCTTTCTAACATGTTTTCTAGTTTTACGGAGCAGGTAACGCTTAAACTGATTTTTTCAATTTTACAACTGTAACTGTACTCAATAATATAATAAATAATTCGAACCATTCTTCATTTTTAGGAAATCTGCACGTCGCATTTGTATGAATCTTCTTTTCGGACGTTATTTTTTGTATTTAGTTCAATATATCTTTTATTGACTTATTGCTGTTTAAGGCTTGTTCAAATTAATAAGGAATGGTTTGTTTAAATGATATTATTCACTTTATATAAACTATTGTTAACCAAATTTAGGCAATCTTTTATACACAATGTTTAGAACATTATCGATGTTACTAGGTGCAATCAAAATTTTAATATGTCCCTTCTAATCAACTTTTGATGTTGAAAAACTTACACGTTAAACATATTTTGTAGTTAACCTAATGAAAAGACCAAAACTCGTACTGCCATTTTTTATAAATAATTCCTTTGATTAGTAGGATAAAAAGATACATATTGTTATATCAAATGTATTCATATCATACCTAAAAAATACCCCTTATTTACCCCCATACCTTAGGTAATACTTATGTTATTGTATGTTATATTCATGTGTATATTTTAAAAACATTATTGTACAGACAAAACTTCTTGTATTTAACATGTTATGGCTAGTCCTAGCGTCTTCATTTATTTAGAATTTTTAATAATTTAATATGAAATAAAACATTTTGATTTCGATATGTGTTTTATTCAAGTGACTGTTGTCTGTGTCAACTGGTTAGCTGGGTTCAACAATATCAACGACAAAAACAGATCAAATCTAGGAAGTGAACATTTTTATTAACTAAATCCAGTAAAACTAGATAATGAAAGGGCCTAAATACTTACTTACAAGTCCAAGTTTTTTGTCCAAATTAACTTTAGGACAATAAGGTGAATTCCTTGAAGACATTCCCGCATTTATTAAGGAGATTTAGAAATGTTCTTCTATAATTTTTCAAAGAAAGACATATTGTTGAATGAATATAAATATTTTGAAAAGAAAAGGAATTTTGATTTTTTAACGCTTCAAGCGTTACACTTAACTTTTACTCAAGAAGACAAGTTAATTACAAAAGCATCACCTAGAAAAGTATTATCGTCAAATTATTGCCTTTGATTTTGTTAAACTGCTAATTAGGAGAACGAGAAATTAATGTCGTTAATTAAAATTAATTTGATTCTTGATTGTTAGTCCTGAATTTGTGTTTTTTTAATAAAATGCAAATGCAATAATAATAAAAAAGTTTTTTCACAATTTAGGTTGTTTTTTGTTCACAATTTAAGGATCTATTCTGCAATCGCAACCAGACTTCTGCTTAACCATGCAACATGCAGCTTAACCTGTTCTCTAAATATGAGTCAAAAACTAAGAGCGTTTCTCAACAGCCGCATTAATTTTGAATGTTCGTATTTTGCGTGAAAGCTAGTGATATGTCTTAAATAACGTTCCCTACGAAAAAATGCGGAATTTAGGGCTCTATTCTGCAATGGCATCCAGAACCCAGCAACTTAACCGGTTCTCTAAATATGAGTAAAATACCAAGAGCGGTACTCAACAGCTGCATTAATTTAGAACTTTCGCATTTTGCGTGAAACCTAGAGATATGTCTTAAATGACGTTCCCTATAAAAAAATGCGGAATTTAGGGCTCTATTCTGCAATGGCATCCAGAACCCAGCCACTTAAGCGGTTCTCTAAATATGACTCAAATACCAAGAGCGGTTCTCAACAGCCGCATTAATTTAGAATTTTCGCATTTTGCATGAAAACTCGAGATATTTCTTAAATGACATTCGAAACAAAAAATGCGTAATTTAGGGCTATATTCTGTAATGGCATCCAGAGCCCAGCAATTTAACCGCTTCTTTAAATATGAGCCAAATACTAAGAGCGGGTCTCAACTGACGCATTAATTTAGAATTTTGGCATTTTGCGTTAAAGCTAGATATATTTCTTAAATGACGTTCGGTTCAAAAAATGCAGAATTTAGGGCTCTATTCTGTAATGGCATCCAGAGCCTAGCAACTTAACTGGTTCTCTAAATATGAGTCAAATACCAAAAGCGGTTCTGAACATCCGCATTAATTTACAATTTTCGCATTTCGCGTGAAAGCTAGACATATTTCTTAAATGACGTTCGCTACAAAACATGAGGAATTTAGGGCTCTATTCTCTAATGGCACCCAGAGCCCAGCAACGTAGCCGGTTCTCTAAATATGAGTCAAATACCAAGAGCGGTTCTCAACAGCCGTATTAATTTAGAATTTTCGCATTTTGCATGAAAACTCGAGATATTTCTTAAATGACGTTCTATACAAAAGATGCGTAATTTAGGGCTATATTCTGTAATGGCATCTAGAGCCCAGCAATTTAACCGGTTCTTTAAATATGAGCCAAATACTAAGAGCGGGTCTCAACTGCCGCATTAATTTAGAATTTTGGCATTTTGCGTTAAAGCTAGATATATTTCTTAAATGACGTTCGGTTCAAAAAATGCAGAATTTAGGGCTCTATTCTGTAATGGCATTCAGAGCCTAGCAACTTAACCGGTTCTCTAAATAGGAGTCAAATACCAAGAGCGGTTCTCAACAGCCGCATTAATTTAGAATTAACGTATTTTGCGTGACATCTAGAGCTATGCCTTAAATGACGTTCCATATAAAAAAATGCGGAATTTAGGGCTCTATTCTGTAATGCCATCCGGATCCTAGCAACTTAACCGGTTCTCTAAATATGAGCCAAAAACTAAGAGCGGTTCTCAACAGGCCGCAAGCAAGCAAACATCTTTATTTCTAAAAAAAGGCTATCGACCTATCGGTCTTTCTGCCCTTGTTTAATACATGCAGTCTTAATCTAGATAAAAAACCAATATGAAAATTCTCCTATTCTAGGTTAACAATAGTAGTAGTAAACATCCTTATTTGTAAAAAAGGCCAACGACCTATCGGTATTTCTGCCCTTGTTCAAGACATGCAGTCCCAATCCAGACAAAAAACAAATATGAAAATTCTCCCATTCTAGGTTAACAATGTTATTGAATAAATAAGATTTCAGTGGCAAGAAGAAATTATTTTATTGTCCACTAGTCCGTTGCGTTTGTAAGTGTTCGAGTAGCGTTAGTGTAGGGAAACGGAAGCGGGATTGTCTGGTTGGTCTTGTAAGACAAAGGGGGTTCAGTATGGTCCAGTTGTAGGGGTTGTTTGTCCATTTTGTCTGTAGCTGTATGGGTCTCTCAGAGATCTTTGTCATGTTTGTGCGTTCGTATAGTAGTTGGGTGGGGGGGTTGTGTAGTGGGTTTTGGGGGTGTCTTATTCGTGTTATTAGTCTTAGTGCAATTTGCTCTGTTGTTTGTGTATAACGTTTTGTCCTTTCTGTTCCGTTGGTCATGAGTACATGTCCAAAGTCTAGCAAGGGTCTACAAATAGCTTTATATATTTGGTGGCGGTGTTTGTGCTAATTCCTCTGTCTTTGTAGGTTAGTGATCGGAAGTGTTTCGCTCTCTTCATTGTTTCTGCCCTGATGTTTCGCATGTGTTTAGTGAATCTAAGTTTGTGGTCAATTGTGATTCCAAGGTATTTTACGTCGTTTTTTGGTTGTGTCGTTTGGCCGTCTGCTGTTATTGTAGGGGAATCAGCGTTGAGTCTGTGGTTTGTGAGCAGAAGTTGGTTTTTGACGCGTTTGGTGTTAGTCTCCATTTATAAAACCATGTCATTGTGTTGTTTGTTAGTGTTTGGAGTCTTTGCGTTGATCTCTCAGTAGTTTTGTCATGTACAATAAGTGCCGTGTCGTCTGCGTATTGTAATATGTATGCCGATCTGTCGATTTGATTTTTGTCTGGTAAGTTGTAATTGTATATGTCATGGCAGTATATATTGTAGAGAAACGGTGAGAGCGGGGATCCTTGAGGGAGCCCTTGTTCAGGGGAAAAAGAAAATGACAGTGTTTTGTCAATTCGTACTTGTAGTTGTCTGTTTTCTAGTAAGTTCTTTATGGTGTGTAGTAGATATGTTGGTGTGTGTAGTTTCTATAGTTTGTATAGTAAGCCTCTATGCCAGACACTGTCAAAAGCCTTGTTAATGTCCATAAACAGGCAAGCTGTCTTTCTGTCAGTTAGGTGGGAACAGGCCGCATTAATTTAGAGTTTTCGTATTTTCCGTGAAAGCTGGAGCTATGTCTTAAATGATATTCCGTACGACAAATGTGGAATTTAGGGCTCTATTCTGTACTGGCATCCAGAGCCCAGCAACTTAACCGGTTCTCTAAATAGAAGTCAAATACCAAGAGCGGTTCTCAACAGCCGTATTAATTTAGAATTTTCGCATTCTGCAGGAAAACTCGAGATATTTCTTAAATGACGTTCTATACAAAAGATGCGTAATTTAGGGCTATATTCTGTAATGGCATCCAGAGCCCAGCAGTTTAACCGGTTCTTTAAATATGAGCCAAATACTAAGAGCGGGTCTCAACTGCCGCATTAATTTAGAATTTTGGCATTTTGCGTTAAAGCTAGATATATTTCTTAAATGACGTTCGGTTCAAAAAATGCAGAATTTAGGGCTCTATTCTGTAATGGCATTCAGAGCCTAGCAACTTAACCGGTTCTCTAAATAGGAGTCAAATACCAAGAGCGGTTCTCAACAGCCGCATTAATTTAGAATTTTCGTATTTTGCGTGACATCTAGAGCTATGCCTTAAATGACGTTCCATATAAAAAAATGCGGAATTTAGGGCTCTATTCTGTAATGCCATCCGGATCCTAGCAACTTAACCGGTTCTCTAAATATGAGCCAAAAACTAAGAGCGGTTCTCAACAGGCCGCGTTAATTTAGAGTTTTCGTATTTTCCGTGAAAGCTGGAGCTATGTCTTAAATGACATTCCGTACAACAAATGTGGAATTTAGGGCTCTATTCTGTAATGGCATCCAGAGCCCACCTACTTAACAGGTTCTCTAAATAGAAGTCAAATACCAAGAGCGGTTCTCAACAGCCGTATTAATTTTGAATTTTCGTATTTTGCATGAAATCTAGAGCTATGCCTTAAATGACGTTCCGTACAAAAAAATGCGGAATTTAGGGCTCTATTCTGTAATGGCATCCGGATCGCAGCAACTTAACCGGTTCTCTAAATATGAGTCAAATACCAAGAGCGGTTCTCAACAGCCGCATTAATTTAGAATTTTGGATTTTGCGTGAAATCTAAAGATATTTCTTAAATGGCGTTCGGTACAAAAAAAGTTGGAATTTAGAGCTCTATTCTGTAATGGCATCCAGAGCCCAGCAACTTAACCGGTTCTCTAAATAGGAGTCAAATACCAAGAGCGGTTCTCAACAGCCGCATTAATTTTGAATTTTCGTATTTTGCGTGAAATCTAGAGCTATGCCTTAAATGACGTTCCGTACAAAAAATGCGGAATTTAGGGCTCTATTCTGTAATGGCATCCGGATCGCAGCAACTTAACCGGTTCTCTAAATATGAGTCAAATAACAAGAGCGGTTCTCCACAGCCGCATTAATTTAGAACTTTCGCATTTTGCGTGAAAGCTAGAGATATTTCATAAATGACGTTCGGTACAAAAAAATGCGGAATTTAGGGTTATATTCTGTAATGGCATCCAGAGCCCAGCAACTTAACCGGTTCTCTAAATATGAGCCAAAAACTAAGAGCGGTTCTCAACAGCCGCATTAATTTAGAATTTTCGCATTTTGCGTGAAAGCTAGAGATATGTCTTAAATGACGTTCGGTACAAAAAAATGCGAAATTTAGGGCTCTATTCTGTAATGGCATCCAGAGCCCAGCAATTTAACCGAATCTCTAAATATGAGCCAAAAACTAAGAGCGGTTCTCAAGACCCGCATTAATTTAGAACTTTGGCATTTTTCGTGAAAATTAGACCAATTAATAAAATTACGTTTGATATAAAAAAATGTGCATTTTAACGCTCTACCCCGCAAAGACAATTAAAGCCATGTAGCGCAACCGATCCTCTAAATATAAGTTAAAAACCAAAAGCACAGCTTATTTACCCAAGCCAAAAGCATATGGAATTCTTCACCCATGAAGAGCTGAACTTTGCCGCGCGCATTTTGAAGAAGATAAGGGAGAAGAACATGGTCAATTAAAAATGAAAGTATAAAATATGAAATGTTGTTGCAATATACAAAACCACACTGCTTCCCGGTTCTTCTAATATATTGATTGGTAGACATACTCGATTAACTAATTAGTCTGTAACTAAAAAATCCGGTTTTGTGGCTATTAACTGCTGAAAAACTAAAAAATCCGGTTAATCTAATAATTACTTTTAGTAAAAATGAAGAATTGTGACACAGATACATACAGAATCTCTAATGTTCAAATTGAAGAAAAAAAGTAAGCCGGTAAATTAGCTGCAGAAAAATAACGCACATTTATCAAGCACCTTAATTAAAACTGGGCTTGGAATTACACGGTAATAATTTCCACATTACATTAAATGAATGTGGTGGGAACCTAACAGCGGATTTCTGGTTCCATTGATGTCTTCAAGAACAGTCTCGACTGAGGTACGACCGAATGGGTCAACGTTCGATTATATTTTATAACGTGTACAATTCGAAATGAAAAAAGCCATTCTTGTCTGGGTATGTAGTTAATTTGTTATTTGAGCTTTTGATGGTGATTCCAATCTGGCTAATTTCCTAAAGCCATTATTATCCTGGCAAATATTATCAGCAGGAAGAAAAACTGTTGGGTTCCTGGTACTAGCGACATCTGACACAATCAATAGGCGATCGGTTTCACTGATTTCTTCTACCGGTAGGGTACTGCTTTGCTAGTGGTACCATTATACGAGGGCTCATCATATTTAAACCGGCAATTGGCTAAATTGTTTTTGTTTCGCTAGAATGTAACTAAAGTGCTGTCAAATAATATATTGCTCCATTTAAATGTTTAAACTTCTTAAAATACACACGATTGAACGCAATTGTAATTGACCAAACGCTATATTCTCATTTATTTAACCAGTAAAGGTCAGACGCTCAAATCAATTATTATCTTAGTATTACAAGATTTTTGCAGCGTTTTAATTTTGCGGGCCACTTATAATCGTTTAATCATGAAAACTTGCAGTAAGATGCTGGCGGGTCCACTGAGGAAATGTAGAAGGATCTGGACTGCTTTGCTTTTTTGCGCTTCAATAGTGTTGTTAGTGTTATGGATCGTTTCTTCTAGACATAATGAAATACATCCTAAACACATTTTCAGGTAAGATTTAACAACAAAAAATAATACAAAATAATACAAAAGAAATAAACAGGATTTGCAAAACCATGTAAATTGCAAATCTTGATCATACAGCTAAAAATATTTATTGATTTATACAGCTAAAAATAGTCGAGATTGGTTTGTATAGCAACTATAATTTTATAGTTGTTATAAAAACGTTGTTATCCAGTGGTGTTTATGTGATTTTCATTTTACCCATTGGGTTTTATTTTTAAATATCATCAGAAAGCCCTTCCGTTTTCTAAAGCAAAACGCGTGTTTAATGTTCTTGTTATAATTTAAATTTGTAGAAAAGTAAAAAAAATACAATAGCAGCAGATAAAAGCAAAAACAGGTAGAGGAATTAACCAAGTAAATGTGCGCATTAAATATTTTATTAATTTTATTAATGATGACGATTTTTAACATAAAACTATTACGCGGCTTATAAAATTGTACAATTTTACACACTGGTATTGTCACATATTAAGAAATGCGCATTTTTTCCATTATTAATTTTTTATGACCATTTTTACACAATCAGAAATATATTTCTAACTACAAACTTTCACTTTTTCACTTTTGAAGAAACTGATTCATACTTCACTTCCCTCATTTTGTAAATAAGAAATATTGATATTTCTATTCGTCATTTGAAGGAAAAACAATCAAGAAGAATACATAGATAAAAATGGCGTGAAAGTAGTTATAGGCCATTATGTTGGTAATCCAGTAAGAAACATTCCAAATGCTACATACGATATGATTAACACGAATAATTTCAATCCGCAACCAAACGCAGGAAGAAATGGAAATCCGGTCGCTATTGAGCCGAAGGATTTACTGGAAATGCAACAACTGTTCCAAATAAATCGGTTTAATTTGTTAGCTAGCGATAAAATCCCTTTGAACCGATCGCTGCCCGACTACAGACGAAAAAAGTGAGTATTTCTCCACTTCAATAAAGTCGTCTTTTTAAGGAAAACTACCAATTTCTTCATATCTACTAGTGTAACTTTTTCTTCTTTCAGGTGTGAATCGAAATATGACGATTATCTAACTTACCCAAAAACAAGCGTAATTATCGTTTTTCATAATGAAGCTTGGTCGACTTTACTGCGAACTGTATGGAGTGTGATAAATCGCTCTCCTCGCCAATTGCTATCGGAGATTATTTTAGTGGATGATGCTAGTGAAAGAGGTAAGCAAAATTTTTTGAATCCTCAAAGAAATTAAACCCATTAATGCATTGTAGTGTTCCTAAAGCGTCCTCTGGACCACTACGTCTTATCCCTACCAGTGAAAACGCTGATTCTACGTAGCCCTCAGCGCATAGGCCTAATAAAGGCGCGACTTAAAGGAGCTAGAATAGCTACGGGAGAAGTGTTGACGTTTCTGGATGCACACTGCGAGTGCACGCAAGGGTGGTTAGAAAGTCTATTATCTGTGATAAAAAATGATAGAAAAACTGTAGCTTGTCCAGTTATCGACATTATTCACGACGATTCGTTTGCATATATCAAAAGCTTCGAGCTTCATTGGGGCGCTTTTAATTGGAACCTACAGTTTAGGTAATTTTACTAGACAACGATTTTGAAGAATGAAGAAAATTATGTCAAGTTATTAAACATTGGTCTCGACATCGATACTGTTGAAGACCTGTGGATGAAATGAGAACTAATATTTTTGCACTTTCTTTGTTCATAAATATTGCTTAATTTACTTGGATTGCTCACGCTGTAGCTCCGAATTTCTAGCGATTGAGCAACACATTTAAAAATAATTTCTTATATCGGCGTTTTTTCGGAACCTCTTTTAAATGTCGGTATATTAACTTAATTGTTTCTATTACTTAGATGGTATACACTTGGTGGTCGAGAGATGTTTCAAAGGAAAATAGATGCAACTGCACCATTTCCTTCTCCAACCATGGCTGGTGGTCTTTTTGCCATTGACAAAAAGTACTTTTTTGAAATCGGATCATATGATGAGAACATGAATATTTGGGGCGGCGAAAACTTGGAGATGTCTTTTAGGTGAGTCAATTTAAAATCAAACTATTCAAAATTTTAAATGCTTAATAATTTCAGGGTCTGGCAGTGCGGTGGCAGAATTGAAATTGCTCCTTGTTCACATGTTGGTCACATTTTTCGGAAATCCTCACCATATTCATTTCCAGGGGGTAATTTTTTAATTCGCGCATTCACAAAAGACATTCTAACATTTATTTTTCATAGGGATTAATAAAACACTTTTTGCCAATTTAGCAAGAGTGGCATTGGTGTGGATGGATGAATGGGCAAATTTGTACTTTAAATTTAACGAACATGCGAGGCTAATGAAGCAGAGTCAGGATGTTACTTCGAGATTGGCGTTACGAAAACGCCTTCAATGCAAGAGCTTTGAATGGTATTTGGACAATGTTTGGCCGCAGCATTTCTTTCCGAAAGATGATCGATTTTTCGGTCGGATGAGAAATGTTGGGGAAGATTTATGCCTTTGGAGGCCGGAAAGGAAGGGACTTTCCAATCAACCTATGGGCCTAGCAAAGCTTGATAGGTAAGCCCATACATTCCAGATATGTTTCGAATTTTTACGCTTAATTTTGTTGCCCTCTGCTGAAGAGACATATTCGTCTAAGGTTGTGTTGTTAAACTGCTTTAAACGAAATCTTCTAAATTTCTACCCCATCAGATATTTGCGTTGCAAATTATTTAAATTTCTTGTATTATAATGTAAAGATGGGTGTTGAAGAATTTATTTTTCCTTGACTAAAATTTTAGATGCTTGGAAGATGACGTACCTGAAGAAATGTTTGTGATGACTCAAGACGGTTTCATCATGACTGATGATTCCATTTGTCTGGATGCACCGGAAAAAGAAGGTTTGGGACCAATGAAAGTGAGAATCATGGCATGCAGCTCGTATTCTAGACAGAAATGGGAATATGACAAACACGTAAGGAAATTGCAAGGAAGTTACTAAAATATTTCAATTGCCTGATAATCATTGATGGGTTTTCTATAAAGTTTATTATCCAAAAATTATGAGAAATATTTATCACTAAACCAACTTTTTACTTTATTTTAGAGTCAAGAATTGCGGCATTTGACAAACAAAAAATGTTTGGATACGTATAGATCCGAATCAATAGTGGATAGCCTAATTATTAAGGACTGCAATGGGAAGGATAGTCAAAAATGGAAGCTGGAAGCCGTAAATTGGAAATAGAGCTGCAAAAGCTCAATACTTCTGATGCTTGTGATACAAAGATGTTTTCTGTACATATCAAAAGTTACTTGCAACGCAATCGAAGGAAAACAGGCATATTTAAAGAGATTTGTACATTGTTGTCCTGAATAATTTAAAATTACAAATATCGCAGAACACAGATATTAACAAGAATATGAAGATGCTAAAAGAGGCAAAAATATAATAAAATCAGCCTGTTCGTATATCAACACTTCGTTGCGCAATTCGATACAAAGTTCACATATTTTCAATGTTGTGATGAGCTCAGAAATTTATTTTTTGCCCTCTGTAATTTGCGGAAAGTCAGTTGTAAAAAGTCAAAGTTGATTTACTCAGATTTACAACCTTGCAATGCAATAGAAGAAAAACAAGCACATTTAAAAAGAATTGTACATTTGTGCAAGAATATGAAGGTGTTAAAAGAGGCAAAATACTTTAAAAAATCAGCCTCCCCTTGCATTAAAACTTCCCAGCAAACACACCTCGGTCCCTGAGATGTCCCACGGAAGTCATTACGGGATATAAGCCTGGTCCCTCGGACGTCCTGCTACGTCCCGATACTTACGTGGGACGTCCATGGGACATACTTTTGGGACTGTTCGGGCCATGTATGGGATGATCCTGTAAATGTCGTTTGGGACATCACTGAAATTATAGACGGGTTGTTTAGAGAACATCTGTGAAACGTTCTTAGGTTAATAGTCAACCATCAAATTATTGGAAAATTTAGGGTGAAAGCAATTTAAAAGAAATAAAATACTGAACCAATATATACTATACTTCAAAACAAACAAAAAACATTTACGTATTACAAACTAAACTTATTTTTGCTCTGAATCGAAATTTCCTCTTATCTCCGAAACCGGTAAAGTGTTAATTGCTATTTTTTTCTCTTTTGAGTCTATCCGGCGCGTGCCTGACTTTTTTCCTGGTTGCTATAAATAGCGGATTTTTTAGCAAGCCATCTGTAATAAAAAAGATATATTTTATCATTTATAAATCCAACTAAAAGTGTATTTTACCAATAAGTCCATTGCAAATAACAAGTTCTTCAAAACTTTTTTCCCTTTTTTGCCTTTGAAGCTATGGTTTATGGTATACATATACATACTTTTATTAAGTGTGTAATAAAGTGTATAACTTTTTTCGAGCGTGCTATTTACTATTACTACATATACGTCCTGTTCAATATGTCCCTGGGAGCAAAAAATATAACGTTTGTGGGACGACTCGCTTGGGATCTGCATGAGATATTTGTGCCATACAAGGGACGGCTTAGGGATGTCCCACCAAGGATTATCCCATGCGGGATAATGGGGATCAAAATAGGACGTCCCACGGACCATTTGTGTTTGCTGGGTTGTTTGCCAATCTGATGCAAACTTTACTTTATTTAAGGCAAAAGTTTGAATTTTGAGTCCAAGAGCTGAGAAACTTATTGTTTTGCCTTATTCGTGCAGCTCAATGGGTAATTTTCCACTTTTTTTTAGAGCATTGTTATCTGAAACCATGAAATTATTCACTAATTTATTTTTTACATTAATCCTTATTTAAGTATTAAGAGCGAAAAGTAGTAATGAAAACAAATAGAATATTAAACTCGCACTGATCCAATCTGACGTTTGAAATTTTTTGATTATTTGTTTTACTGTTGAGCAGGCGCTAAAGTACTTTCCTGTTTTCCACCTCTGACAATGCGCGTTAAAGCTGGTGAAAGGTTGACTTTTCTTTGTTATTTGAAGTTTGTAGAAAAATAAAAATTATGTAAATATCGAATTAACGAAAAGAAGTAAAATCACTTTCGATAAACTGTGTTTAATTTAAATAGTTTTTGGACATGAGCCCAAACTTTCGTGTGTGTAGTGTGTGTTCAACATTGTTGGATACTGTCTGACATGTAGTGAAATGGTCAGCATAAAGCCTTTATTATTAATAATTTTATTATTATTTTGATTATTATTATTAGCATCCACTGTTGAAGTTTATTGAAAAGCAGAATGGGAGTGTTTGGCAGATTATACTTCTTTAAGGTGAACCCGATCTGCTGTAGAAACCGGTAAGTTATTGCCATTAAACCAATTATAGTTTAAAAGATTAAAGTAATATTTCCGCGTTTCCGAGCATAGACACAGATCAAAGAACACGACTGGCCTATGGTCAATTTAAATTATTGTAAATGATGTATGATGTATATTTTCACGTTTTTGCGTACTTATTACACCAAGGAATATAGGTTTTCAGGATACAAATACAGAGTGTCCACAAATAGGAGGATATTATGATTGGTTGCGCAGTAAATAGTGATTTTGTCCATTATAATATTAGCTTCTTTTGGTAAACAGGGTGATTGAAATAAAAGGCGAAACAATTCAAGGGGTAATTTCTTTTACAAGATAAAACGTACTTTATTTAAGTCGCTACTCTACCATTAAGACGTTGCAAATATACACAAGAGAAGAAGGATTTTACTTTTTCTCAGTCAAGAAGCATGAAACACTTTGTTCGCTTTTTACAAATAATTGGAAATCGTTGAAATACTACTGAACTATCACTTTTATTTCGTTAACTAATTTTTAAAAAAACCGCCACTACGACAGCCAAAAAGTTGTTTGAATTAGATATTCTTTCTTTTTTTTTTTGATAAATTCTAATCTGGGAAACTAAACACATTTAATGTGAAGTTTTGCTAGACGAAAAATGATAGTTTAACCGCAGCGGAAATATCATGTTATCCAAGCTGTGGTCGTACTGTAGGGATAATTATATTATCTTATATATTAAATCTTTTAAGTAGAGTGTTCAAAACATTGATACTTTTTGCTGCAAACTTACTAAAGTTAGTGCAGATTTCAAGATGTTCTCATCTCAGGGATCCTCTAAACCGATTTCGGGTCTATAAGCTCTCATCAGCTGGGTAAAGCCATGCTGATGAAAGTTAATAGGATCGAAACTCGTTCTCGAGGTTTCAAACAAATAAAAACCTCTGTCGGCTCCGATGATGCTAAGAGTTTCATTGCCCTTACAAAAATTAATTTGTGCAAATGAAAGGAAAATTCGAAATATCGATTGTGTAAGAAAACAGTGCATATTTAGGTGCAACTGTTCAAAGTAGGTATTCATTGCATAACAAATATTTTCATCCAGCAAATATCAAATTTTATAAATACAACATACATACTACATTACTGGATACAAAATGAACTGCTCTCCTGCTTAATGAACTCTTTAGTTTAAATAATCCTCATTTAAAGCAAGAACACCATAACCAAAATCCTGTTATTTTATGTATTTAAAAAATATGAAAATATTTACTTCCTTTCGGAATAATTATATTTTGCTAAGTTGCTATTCGAAGAAATTCTACTTTCGGACTCAGACAAGTTACATTTTATAAAAAATGTGGACTAGAACATATTTTTAGCTAAAGTCAAACTCAAAAGTTTCAATCTGTAGATGACACGTCAGGTTCCACCTACAGAAGACCAAATGCAAGACCAGTCTTGAAATTTGTTAAGCTTGGAATGCATAAATCAATAATTGTAGCAGAATAAATTATGTCCCATTGTTTGTGAAAGAATGCTTATGTGGGAACATTACATTACAATTACTAATATCTGATCTTATCTCTATTTCGGTATAGCATCGTTAATGATTAGGATACTCAAAAAACACTTCTTAGAATGGTTTCTTCATCAAGAGAGCGTATGTAGTCCTTTAATTAATGGATAACAATCTAGTGCTGTGTTAACGACACTGATTATATCCATAAATTTTGGATTATATCTTGCGATTTGAAAGACAACACTAAAAGCCATCGTATAGTTTGTAAACCTACAAAATGGCTTAGTAGGTCTTTGACATTTTTTGTTGAGTTGTCTGGTTTGATAAAAAAATGTTTCTAAAATTAGACAAACATGGATTATGTAATAAACCAGATTTAGGATCTATTAAATTAATAATTGTTACGATTGGTCCCTATAGCTTCGTGCTTGTAAATATTCATCCATTTAATTCCATTATGTACATATTTGCTCGAAACTCATGCATTTGCTAAATAAATATTGTTGCAAATATTCAGTGGTTTCAACTAGAAATTTTTCATATTCGAAAAACAAACTTTGCAGGTTCATTCAATTTTCATTCCTTATTTTAAGTTTGAAACTATTTTTCATAGTAAATGTTTCCCTAAAGAAATTAAGTACAAATGCGTTGGCCTATGTACTTATCAAGCCGAGAATGCAATGTGATTGCTCAACATCTTTGAAGCAGGCTGACACAAATGAAAATTAAATTAGAATATAGGCGGGAGCTACCACCTAATTTCAGTTAAGAGCATGTCACATCTATCTTCTCTCTAATTCAATTTAAATTTTGAATACACACATCCATGCATAATGCATCGGATCGTCATCCATATGTAACAATACAAATTTAAATGAATGGGCACGTGAGCTTGGATTCGTTTTAATAGTGTAGTAGGTTTGAAGTCCAAGTAGTCACACAAGATTTGGACTGGTGGAGGTAATTCTAGAACACCCAGTGGGACTTGGTTGTTTTGGGCATTCGATCGTTATTTTCAGCTGGGTTTCTTCAATTATTAAAACTGTATTTTGATTTTTATGCACCAAAAATTCAGGAAATTTATTGGTCTACATGTAATTCTACTGATGTTTGGTGAAAGATTCTCGACAAATCAATCAATCTCATTTTCTGTATGTATTATCAAACCAAGGTTTTGGTTTTGGTATCTTTGGAAGCAAATACGCTTTTTTCTCTATGGAACTAAACTCACTTTCAATCTGAAAATGAAAATTCATGTACCGTATGTTTCTTCAGACCTTTTATTATTATTTTTTATATATTTTTCTTTTATAGCTTCTGTAGTTATATTTACAAACGCGAACTATTATTTTATATAATTCTAATGCTGAAGAAGTCAGAGTAGAAAACACCACATCGGATGAGTTAGAAATACAAAAAGGAGTCAGACAGGGATGTGTCCTATCACCTCTCCTCTTTAATGTATATTCTGAGGCAGTTTTCCGAGAAGCACTGAAAAATACGAAAGTGGGTATTAAGATCAAGGGCACCCTCATAAATAATGTACGATTCGCTGACGATGCGGTGGTACTCGCCGACAATCTACCAGGTCTCCAAAACATGATGAATCGGATCGTTGAGCACAGCGAGCAATACGGCCTTCAAGTGAATGTCGCAAAGACTAAAATTGTTATATTCTCAAAAACACCGACACGCGTAGTCCTTAGAATTAAGAACAAAGCCGTGGAACAAGTATCATCCTTTAAATTTTTGGAATCTCTTGTCAACGAGTTCAACGATCCTAAAAAATAAATCGTGTCTAGGATCGAACAGATCAGGAAAATCTTTACGTCCATGAAAACTCTCCTCACTAATCGAGACTTAAGCCTGCAAATCCGTATGCGCATACTACGCTGCTACATATTCGCAGTCCTTCTCTATGGTTCTGAGAGCTGGACTTTCCACCAATCAATGGAGAACCTGATCTACTGTGGGTACTCTAATTCTACTCGCTTACAGGCCACTGACGTTGATCCATTTTTTTCAAACACCAATAGGGTGTTGCTTATGGGAGATTTCAACGCTCGCCATCCACTATTTAATAACCCTGGACGGAAAAACGCAGCTGGCAATTTCCTAGCCAGCTACGTTCGCGACAATGGCCTACTAGTTATGCCCACTTCATCTCCAACGCATTATCCAAACAGTGGAATGAACCCATCTTTCCTTGATTTCGGAATAGCCAAAGGACTCGCCAATCTCACGGAGATGGTGGTTATAGACATTTGCCCATTTACCTCGACATTAGGGATTTAAAGCGCACACAAACGAACGACTTTCGATATTCATACGAAAATTTCGATTTTCGCGAATATCGGAAACGACTACAAGACCTGACGTGTATCCGGGCCAGATTGATACTGTCGAGACTCTAGAGCATGCGGTAAAAGGTCTGACCAGGAATATACAACGGATACAGCAAGCTTTGGCCAAAAAAGTTCCGAACAGACCGCGGCGCGACAACCTTCCTGAGGAAATCTTGAACCTTATTAAGGCGAAAAATAGAATCAGGAAGCGTTGGCAGCGATTCAGGCAATCTGCCGATCGCATAAGGGCAGCAGAACTTGCACGAGACATCCAGAGCGAAATTTACGCATACAGGAATTTTACCTGGGCGGAAAAATTGCGAAACTTATCTCCCCGTGACAATTCTTTGTGGAAACTGTCGAGAAGCCTACGAAAAGGCTAAGAGCAAGTCCCCGCTCTTGAAAAAGAGGGGCGGAGTTACATTACCACCAGCGACAAATGCGAGCTGCTCGCCGACTTTTTGGCAGAAGTACACAAAGTCCAACCAGCCCTTCAGGATAACGAAATAGAAAGACAGACCGCCGTTTTCATAGAACGGAAGTATCCTATACCACCCTCGATTTTGCATTCCTATATAACAACCCCGTCGGAGATACAATCGTGTCTTCAGCGCCTCCCTAGCCGAAAAGCCCCCGGGCCAGACGGCATCCCTTATTTACTCCTCAAAAACTTACCGCGGAAAACTATAGTGCTAATAGTACAAATGGTCAACGCAGTCCTTAAATTGCAGCACTTCCCACAGGACTGGAAAAACGCTGTAATAATTCCTATCTTAAAGCCGGGCAAAAACCCGACTGATCCCGCCTCTTATAGGCCAATTTCTCTCCTAAACTCCCTCGGTAAATTAACCGAGAAGGTTATCCTATCGAGACTACAGGCAGCAGCCGAGCTTCGAAGTTTAATCCCGGATGAGCAGTTTGGCTTTCGAGCAAGACACAACACAACGCTTCAGACTGCTAGGATCGCAACGGATGCTTATGAAGCATTTAAGAAGCTTCAAAGTACGGTAATGCTGCTTATCGATATGGAAAGGTCCTTCGACACAGTCTGGCACACAGGCCTGCTGTATAAGTTGTTTGCCGTACATTCACTGCCACTCTACCTAGTTTCCCTTATAGCGTCTTACCTAAAAAACCGTACCATCCAGGTGAAAGTGGAGAATTCCACTTCTGCCAAAAGACGCATCGCGGCAGGAGTACCACAAGGTACAGTGATTTCGCCGTTGCTGTATACATTGTATACAGCAGACATTCCAAAACTTCCCTCTACAAAAATAGCACAATACGCGGATGATACGGCTATTTACACATCGTCTTTCTATGCTCAGGCTGCGAAATCTCGCATTGCGCATCACCTGAGTTTATTGACGCCGTATTTCGATAAATGGAAACTTAAAGTGAATACCAGGAAGACTGAACTTATTATCTTCTCTCGCAAATTTACTAACAATAAAATCCTATCGCCACTCATGGTGCAAAATACTCCAATCCAGCCAGTAAAAGAGGTGAAATACCTGGGATTCAAACTAGACGCCCGACTTCACTTCAACAAGCATGTTGACTATGCTGTACAAAAGACTTTCATGGCCCGAAGAAAGTTGTACTCTCTTCTGGCGCCAAATTCATTTCTGTCACCTCAAAACAAACTTCTGCTCTACACCTCCACCATAAGGCCCATACTGACCTACGGCTCCCCTGTCTGGCACTCTGTCTGTGATTCCACGAGAAGACGTGTTCAAAGGACCCAAAATAGGTTCCTAAGAGGCGTCAGTAGTAGAAGCTACAGGGATGGCCTGTATAGCCGACTATATAGATACCATCGCTGAAAAATTTTATCATACCGGAGTGCAAGGCTCAGTCCTCACGCGAAATATCACCCAAGTAAGAGCAAACGATCGCCCAACCCATGGTCCCCTGTATAAGCGACTTCCCATATTTTATGAGGATTTTGTCCCTGACAGTACGTGACGACAAACAAGCATTGCCTACCAGTTGCAGACAGTCGTTTCTAGCAGGCTGGAAACGCACAAATCCAACATAACGTTGGCTGGTCCTTGCACCGATCGGGGCGGGGGCGGATGGATTTGGTCATCTAGTTGAAACTGCCGGCGGATAACGCCACGGCTGACAGTATGAAACTTAAAGGTCGAAGCAAAAGGGGTTTTTGGCTTCCCTTCAGGAAGACCTTTTTTCCTTAATGAATGCCCCTCGAATAAAACCAAAACCGCCACTTCAAGACAATCTCCTGACGTTGTCGTGCGTATGACTAGCTCGGGAATGTCCATGTTAGGGCACTGCCCAGGTAATGGAAGACTTAGCGCGCTTATTTAGATCATGGGCAAAGAGCAACCGGCCGAACATCTGGCTAGACATGGGAGTTATGTTTGTTAACTTTGTTTGTGAATTTTATTAATGGGAATGTTCAATAAATTTTTATCTATCTATCTATCTAATGGAGAACCGAATCAACGCCTTTGAGATGTATCTGTATCGGCGTGTGCTGCGCGTGTCCTGGGTAGGTAGGGTCCTAGGTCGATAAGGCAGAGAGCTTATGTTGGCCATCAAAGAGCGTAAGCTACAATACATAGGACACATAATGAGAGGAGAGCGTAATGGGATCCTACGACTCATCATTGAGGGAAAAATCAAGTGCAAAAGATCGATAGGACTCATGGCGACAAAACTCATGGCTCAGAGACTTACGTCACTGGTTCGGAAGAACATCAATAGAACTATTTAGAGGTGCAGTCTCGCACACTATTGCTGCCAGTTGGATCACCAACCTCCGGAGGGAGACGTAGCTCTAAGAAGAAGAATGCTTTATAAAGCATATTTTATAGAAGATTATATAGAAGTGTAACTCTTTAAGCTACTGGACTATTAAATTGAGTTGATCTTAGAAGAAGCATGAACGCTAAAACAGATTTGGCGAACGGAAATGCATTGCAAGGAACATTGAAGGGTTTTTTTGTGATCAAACTGCAAAAATTATACATACAAAATTTTTTGTTGGTTCACTTACCATAAAAGAACCAGATGCAATTGCATCTAGAATTTAGCACAGTTGGATCGGATCTTAAGATGGTTTGGACATGTTTATTTTGGACATGCTCTTGAAATATGGGCGTTTTATAACGGAAAATTGGACATTGTTTGCTTAGCATCAATTTACAATGCGTGAATTATTTAGTTTCTTAAAGAAGCCTCAACGTAGAAAAAAATGCAAGGTCTTGCAGTTGGTCGTCATTTTTAATTATCACACATTTCGGCAACTATAAAATCAAATAGCAGTGAATTCGATAGACTCGATTGTCCGATTTACTTCATATCATGATTCCAAGACCTTGAGACAGAATATGAAAATGAATACTAACACGTTAATAAAATCGGTTTAATTTCTGAACAAAACATTATAATGCGTAGGTTTGGCGGGTCGTCTTAATGTAACAAGAAGACCTAGCTAGTCATGTCAGGCTAATTATTGTGTCCTCATCTTTATTATTCAAAGCGAGTTTCCAAGAAATCAGTAGGCGATATCATTGCTTTCTAATGGAAGGTAGGAGACTCATCTTAATTGAGTTATCTTTATTAATGCACTATTTACGTGCTCAGCATCCCACGGATTTCTGAACTGTGCTTTACCTGCTGTTGGTCCCGGCACTTTAGTCGATTTTAAACAATTGGTTCGATGATGGCTTTCAAAATTATGCTAACATGAGATAATTTTTTTTTCATATAAGCAAAACCAATTTGAAAGAATCATGAGTCAGGAAAAGTTTAGTACACTTATGTTTAGGAACACATTGTTGTTAACTCTGCTTCTTTATTTATATTATTTTTTTTTATAATCTCATTGTTATTTGCACGATGCAAATTATACTTTCTTTTGGTTATAATTTATTACTGAAAACTGAAACTGAAATAATAAACATCAAAAGCCAATAATGCTTTAATAGAAAATTGGCAATCTCAGCAAGTGAACCGATCAGACATTAGTAACATGGTATATATCAAGCACGATTTTAATTATTTTGCCATCCTTGACGCTTATTTTAACAACCAGATATGGTAGCATTGCATTAACTGCTCTTCAAATTTGAATCATAAAAGAGTGACTCAGTTTTCCATCAAATCTCGTTTTAAAAGTAACGCAATAGAATAACAAATTTCATAATGGATGAGTACTGGTTATGGGTGTGGTGTATGATAGAATTCCCTGTGGCAATGTTATTGTGTGTTTATTAAGTGTTTCTCAGTAAATAATCTAGAATACAACTGAACTATGAATATCATTTATACTACATACAGTGTTATAATTTTATTTATAGACACTTTTTTTAATATTGGGAAAATAAATCGAAGACTGTTGTTTTTAGTTTTGGTTTACTTTGGACCAGCTTGGGTTATTTGGTTTTAATTTGGGTTTGTTTGGGTTCTCGAAGTAATGTCTTATGGGCGGTTCCGGGAAAAAAATCAAAGAGAGGAAATATTTTTATCCGGTCAATGTTTCCTGGATTGGAACGTCATCCCGGCACACCCCCGGAGGGTTTGTTTGGGTTAGTTTGATTGAAGGAAGCAACCATAAGAATAGAATATTCAGAATAATTCAAACTATTGCAAATGGAATTACTTTATCAATTCCGTTAAATGTACAACAGAACATTATAAGTCTTAAGGATTTTACATCAGGAAAATTTTCATTTAGAATTCAGAACGACAACCTTCAAATAGAAAAGTCAAGAAGGAACAAAACGAAAGGAAATTAAGTAGGAAAATAATCTCATTCTGTAACTTTCTGCTTTTTCGTTCTGAATCTTAAAAACCAAATAAAGAAAACGTGCAAATAAAAAGTAAACCTAGAGTGGAAAAAAACTGAAACAGCAACGATAATAATGACTGTCAACGATAGTAGTAGTAGTAAACATCTTTATTTCTAAAAAAGGCTATCGACCTATTGGTCTTTCTGCCCTTGTTTAATACATGCAGTCTTAATCTAGATAAAAAACCAATATGAAAATTCTCCTATTCTAGGTTAACAATAGTAGTAGTAAACATCTTTATTTCTAAAAAAGGCTATCGACCTATCGGTATTTCTGCCCTTGTTTAATACATGCAGTCCCAATCTAAGTAAAAAAACAAATATGAAAATTCTCCCATTCTGGGTTAACAATGTTATTAAATAAATAAGATTTCAGTGGCAAGAAGAAATTATTTTATTGTCCACTAGTCCGTTGCGTTTGTAAGTGTTCGAGTAGCGTTAATGTAGGGAAACGGAAGCGGGATTGTCTGGTTGGTCTTGTAAGACAAAGGGGATTCAGTATGGTCCAGTTGTAGGGGTTGTTTGTCCATTTTGTCTGTAGCTGTATGAGTCTTTCCGAGATCTTTGTCATGTTTGTGCGTTCGTATAGTAGTTGGGTGGGGGGGTTGTGTAGTGGGTTTTGGGGGTGTCTTATTCGTGTTATTAGTCTTAGTGCAATTTGCTCTGTTGTTTGTGTATAACGTTTGTACTTCTGTTCCGTTGGTCATGAGTACATGTCCAAAGTCTAGCAAGGGTCTACAAATAGCTTTATATATTTTGGTGGCGGTGTTTGTGCTAATTCCTCTGTCTTTGTAGGTTAGTGATCGGAAGTGTTTTGTTCTCTTTATTGTTTCTGCCCTGATGTTTCGTATGTGTTTAGTGAATTTAAGTTTGTGGTCGATTGTGATTCCAAGGTATTTTACGTCGTTTTTTTGGTTGTGTCGTTTGGCCGTCTGCTGTTATTGTAGGGGAATCAGCGTTGAGTCTGTGGTTTGTGAGCAGAAGTTGGTTTTTTGACGCGTTTGGTGTTAGTCTCCATTTATAAAACCATGTCATTGTGTTGTTTGTTAGTGTTTGGAGTCTTTGCGCTGCTCTCTCAGTAGTTTTGTCATGTACAATAAGTGCCGTGTCGTCTGCGTATTGTAATATGTATGCCGATCTGTCGATTTGATTTTTGTTTGGTAAGTTGTAATTGTATATGTCATGGCAGTATATATTGTAGAGAAACGGTGAGAGCGGGGATCCTTGAGGGAGCCCTTGTTCAGGGGAAAAAGAAAATGACAGTGTTTTGTCAATTCGTACTTGTAGTTGTCTGTTTTCTAGTAAGTTCTTTATGGTGTGTAGTAGATATGTTGGTGTGTGTAGTTTGTATAGTTTGTATAGTAAGCCTCTATGCCAGACACTGTCAAAAGCCTTGTTAATGTCCATAAACAGGCAAGCTGTCTTTCTGTCAGTTAGGTGGGTAGTTTGTATATTGTTGGCCAAAATAAAGAGCGGATGAACAGTCGAGTGATGCTGTTTGAAACCAAATTGGTAGGTAGGTATATATTTTCCAATCACTTTGTCAAGCCGCTGCTTCATTATGTATTCAAAAATCTTGCCTAGTACTGGAAGCAGTGTAATTGGTCTGTAGTTGCTCGGTTGTGTATTGTCCAGTCCATTTTTGGGTATAGGGATTATTAAGCCGTTTTTTCCATGTTTCTGGGATTCTGCCATTTGTGATGCAGTTGTTCAATTCAGTTAGGATCAGTTTGTGTGTTTCTTGAGTTAGGCTTTTCAAGACTTTTGCCTTAATTTTATCTTTCCCCGGTGCAGTGTTCTTGATGTGCGCTAGGGGCTTCATCGTACTCTGTGTCTGTGATCAGTGTGCAGGCATAGTTTGGTGAGTTGTTTAAAATAGTTCAAGTACCAGTCGTTGATCAAGTTCCAGTTGTCATTGTCGAAGTTAGGGTTTGTCGATGTGCTGAAGGCCCTTTGATAGTGTCTGGCGAATGCGACCGCTTTCCTCTTTGTCTGTGTAGCGTTCTATTCCGTTTTCGTCAATTGTGTCAGTAGTGCCAGTCTTCCTGTATTGCGCCAGTTTCTTAATTTTTCGCCAGTATGTTTTGGCCTTTGTCCTTCTGTATTTCTTTACATGTTTCTAGCCATTTGTCTTGTCGATATTGGTCCAATCATGGTTTTAATGTTTCTGTTAAGTTGGTTCATTGTCTTTTTAGGGTCGTTATTTTGAGTGTTTGTATATAGTCTATACAGTTCTCTCTTATGTTTTATTAGTCTCAGTATGTATTTGGGTAGTGTATGTCGGTAGAAAGCATTTTTTATTTCCGGGCTAAATTTTCCTATGGCTAGTGAAAGTTGTTGTTGTATGGTTTCTATTGAATGTGCTGTGCTTGTGATTGAATGTAGTCATGTATATGTTGTTTCACTTTGTCTATGTCAGTCTTTGTTAGGTTTAAGTTTTCTCTATAGGAGGTGTATTGGGAGGTAGGTTGCGTATGTTGTAAGTCTATGTTAAACTTAATAGCCAGGTGGTCGGATCCCAGCTCGTTGGTTAAGTTTATGTTGTTTGATGGTGTTTGTCAAGTTTTTGTGTGCAGTAGAACGTCTGGTGTTGAGTCTGGGTTTGCGGGCATCAGAAAAGTTGGTGGGGTGTGCTGCTTTATAAAGTCCGAATTTTGTAAAAACCTTTTAAGCTGTTTCGTTTTGTTTTTTTTCGAATTAAACTCGCCTATAATTATTGCATATTTATAGATGCTCGCCTTAGTCAGTATGTTTTGTTCTAGGTTGGAGTGTGGGTGTATGTATGACAGAAATATATGTATCAGGTTGTTTAAGTATGGTATGGTAAAATGTAGACAGTCGTTCAAAGGGTTGTTGAGGAAAGGAGGATGTCAACGATAAAATGAGCATTTATATAAATGAATGTTTTTACAAATTAGCCCTTAAAATGACCAAAATACCAAACTAGTCCAAAAATAAAAAATATGCTATCGAAAATATGAGAGCCAAATAATACAGTTGTATTCGGATTGTTGCATAGTGTATGTTGGACTTGCTGGAACCATAGTTAAAGCAAGCAAGCTACTTTCTAAAACGAAAATCAAAAAATCTGAGTACCTAATACTGATTAATATTAAAATAATTTATATAATAATATATAATAATAATAGTAATTATCTATAAATGTGAGTTTGTCCATGTGTTAATATCCACATAAAATAATTTTATAACTTGAAGTAACTACATGAACAAAAAGAATTATTGTTTAACACTCAATGCATTGGCTGTGGTTGGTTCTTTCAACTGTTCGTGTTCGGTTTCCTGTACTCTTCTCATCTCTAGATCATATTTATCGCAGTAACGGTTAAATATTTATCACATTTACGCTGTTATACTTTATACCCTGTAATACGGCTTCTTCAGTGCTACATTATACGAGAATCGTTTTGGGTGGCAGGCTCAAATTACGAAGCTTCATTCGTATCGAGTATGTTTTAACAACCCGATTTTATAATGAATCCTTATTAGAATTTCGATAGATTTATTGAGATCAAATTATTATACATCAAATTAATAAGGGTGGTCCGAAGCCCATGTGCCAAAATATCTGATACACGTACGGTATGGATTTCATATGGGGTACGTGCAAGGCCATGCGAAGCTATGAATAATCAGAACCACAATAAAGTTTGTGCAGATTTGCTGGGATAAAAGTATTATGAAAATTAAATATGTAAAACTATAAAAATAAGATGCAACTCAATGGATTTCTCCAGATGAAATACTCTTTAAAACTGATTTTCAATAACATCGCTGCTATTTTATGCCTTAATTTATGCTTTAATAAGCATAAGGTTAAAGGAGTTTTACATATATTTTTTTAACGTAGTGTCTTAAAATCTATAAAATTTGAGCTGTTAAAACTTGATCAAGAAATATACACTGTATAGGTTGCCAACAATCCATACTAATAAAATATAGCCCGTAAACACCGTTTTGACAGCTGAAAGTATAGAAAGAACAATACCGTACGATATATGGCATCTTATCTTTTCCGGAATCTGCTTCGTGATTATCAACTGTTTTGAACACGTGCAAATCTCAGATTCGATTTGGTTCACTATGATGAAACAATGGTTGCGACAAAGGTTGTTGCACGTGCTTTACTAATTTGGTTTCACGTTTTTCAAAAACTTTGAAATGCAAGCGTAAACACATCACCAAAATGGGATATCGAAACGATTCGAATCGTTAGTGAAAGGATCCTAATACCAAAAAGATTTTTGTAAATTCAATTTTTTCGTATCAAAATGATACGTACTTTTTAAG